>OZ010652.1:45690034-46980279 GCA_963932375.1 Phania funesta
AAAATTTTTTTTTTTAATTTTGTTTTTACTCGGATTCCAAAATTATTTCAGATATCCCACCTTTATGGCTCCACTAAGTACTCCCTGGACCACCATTCCTATATAGTGGCTTGGGCCAGCCCATCACCATTTTTCCATAATGACCACTTATCCTCTCAAGAAATTTTCAAAAATGAGTACTTTTAAAATTTTGTTTTTACTCGGATTCCAAAATTATTTCAGATATCCCACCTTTATGGCTCCACTAAGTACTCCCTGGACCACCATTCCTATATAGTGGCTTGGGCCAGCCCATCACCATTTTTCCATAATGGTCACTGGAAATAAGTTCAAGATTAACAGTTTCGCCAAAAGCGCTGTTTTTAAATGCAATTTAATTTTGTTTCCTAAATATTTTAGATGTTTTACTTTTATGGGTCAATTAACTAACGCTTTGAGCAATTTTTACAAAAGAGGTTTCTTATGGATCTGGTTCCTGCTTCGTAATATAGGCTTCTGAAAATAAGGTCAAAATTACCCCCACTGTTAAATTGCTAACATAGCTCTGTTAAGTGCAAAATCAGCCATGTTAAAAAATTCGGTTTGTGTCTCTGCTAGTTAAATTCGAATTTATCTTCACACACATTTAATATAAACATAAGCTGAAAGATATATTTTGCAGCATATCTTCTATCTCCTTCTAAAAGTTTAAAGCCTAACTGAAATGTAGAGTATTAACGACACCTCACGTAACTACTTCCGCTAAAAAGACAATCTTGGTTGCTCTCTTCTGTTTCAACCTTTGGTGAGTTTGGTACGATTTTCTTCCTGCAGTTAATAAACAAAATCTAATTTCAATTTTCATACTTTGTTGTTTCATTTCATGCATTGGATTCTTGTTTGTATTCTGCATTGAGTAACAAAAATCATTTATTTTGTTTCGGCTCAGAGAAGTTTTATATCGGGTTCCAATCAATCCGGATTTCATCCACTCAACCAGCCCTGAGCTAAACATATATTAACCAGCTAGAAAATGTTTTTGAAAATAAAAATATCACAATGTCTTTTTGCCAGCGAACAAATAAATAAAAGTAAGTCGTTGCCACTATGTATTCCTAAAAACCGAATTCATTTGGCAAAAGTAGTCGGGCTTCTCTATATTTTCAAAAAGATTAATTTTATTTTACAAGGAATAACAATTCATTTTAGTTTATACCTCACTTTAGCTGACGGCACCTTTTCCTATCGTGAAAGATAAAGGCAAGTTGTAATAACACAAACATTTTTTGCATGGTAAATTAATTGATATTAGAAATTTTAGTTTTGTTGCTTTTCTATCTATCCTGTTCTACTCATTTCAAGTTCATTTAGGTGCGAATTATTTTATGAAAATTTTTAATTTTCTTACACATATCAATATTAAATTAATAAATATTTAAACAGAATGTATTTTCATTCTTTTACTACAATCAATACTACTGGTACAATGAAAACAAGACACAATATCCTCTTTCAAATTCAAATAAAAGCCATCACACATTTATGATGTGTTTAAAGTAAAAAAAAAATAATAATAATAACCAGCATGCGGCATTATTTCCCATTCAATTTCGATATTTTACCAATATCCTGCAACTGCAAGAATAAACATTTATTCAAGTACACACACTTGAAAACTCAATAAATAAACTATCAACTATCGAGGAAGTGCTGCAGAAAGGGTTGCACACGAGATGGGTGATTTACAGAATCAAAAAATAAATTTTTGTATTTATGAATTTTCCCGAGAAGTGAAATAATGGGAAAAACTTTTAAGAGAAAAATATAGAAAAACACAAGCGTGTGCCCCTACCGGGGGCAGAGAATTGAAGGATGAAAATATTAATAAAACCATGACCATAAATAAAAATCTAAATCGTTATTTATGTTTAATAGTTGTTTGATATTAAATTATGATGATGGCATTATGAAGTAACAACCAAGGCAACGCAGTAACATTTAACAAAACCAAAAAGCAAACAAGAAAGGGTTAAATACGTTTGTATGCCAATGCAGAATATTTGTACGCATTATTATACGTACTTGTACGTACTACATGCGTTATTATTAGAAATGATGTATTAAGGTTGTATGTGTTTGGTCCCAGCATGGTTTCCTTTTCCTCCTTTAGCAAAATCACGTAAGCGAGGGGAGTGCCATAAATTCCTACATAAACTTTCACTTTTTCCCAATGACTGCAATCTTATTCTGTTCGTCCTTTTGTATTTAACAGGCAGGACAAGCTATTCATGCATAGTTTTCAATAATGAATAGTTATGAGTACTTATGTTTGTACAAGTATGTATGTATGTATGTATGTATTGTCCCTTATTGTTTCATTCATACTTCAATTTCGAATTTCACTTTCTTTTTATTATATTTTTTTTTTCACTTAGGGGTTGGCTTCATGTTGTATTCAATTTTGGTTTATTAAATAAAAAAGGGATAATGCGTGATTTTTTTCGGTACATTTGTTGTACAATCTTGACAAACTCGTACCATTTCAATTATATGTCATCATGTTTTTTGTTTGCTGGAATAAAAATGGCATTTTTAGTAGTGGGTTTGCCATCGTTTTATTTACTTTTAATATTAATAAATTTATGTTTATGTTAAATGTAGAACAAACATAATTGTATAGAAATTGACATTTCGCAGTGCCCTTAATATGTAATTTAATAAAAATTAAGAAGTTATGGAATAAAAAAACAATTCGGAAGGGGTAGCGACAAATGACCTAAAATTATATTGGAAGCTTTACACATGCATGAGTGCCAATGAACACGAATTTATTGGCAAAATTATATGTGGCAGCTAATTTTATTTGCTTTTCTGAAAAACTTCGAATACGAAACATATTTTAAACATATAGAGTGATCTCTTAACCGTTTGGGTTTTGAAAATAAAAAAAAACAGAAAGTTTGCAAAAGTGAAGGAAATATATATTTAGGCCGATAAATGAATGTCTGCCATTTACTTTTTAAAGATTATTTCATGTAAATGTTTCCCACGCCTACCCATCCTTGAGCTCCAGTTTTGGCTGACTTGTCACTGTACACGAGAGACTTCACGTGTCCCCACGAATAATTGTCTAGGGAGGTGAAATCGAATGATATCGCCGGCCAATGGACTACTCCAACATGATAGATTAATTGCTCAGCAAACTCACCTCTATATAGAATCTTGTTGAAACCACATGCCAATCATGTCCAATTCTTCCATTTTGGGCATAACAAATTTGGTAATCATCGCATGATATCTTGCTTCATTGACAGTAATCATCGCATGTAATCGTGCTTCATTGACTGTAACGTTGCGACTTATATCATTCTTGAAGAAGTACGGTCCAATATGCCGCTGGCCCGCAAACATCACAATCATCAATAGTGCATCTTTCACGGTGCATTGGCAGCTCTTGAACTGCCTCTGACTGCTCTTCATACCGATTCGGCTATTCTGTTTATTAACGTACCCATTGAGACAAAAATGAGATTCGTCGCTGAAGACAATTTTTCGATACAAAAAACGCTTCTCACACAGCACGAGATTTAATAAAATTCAATGATCTGTAAGCGTTGTACGTTTCTTAGTCTATGCAATGTGAAATGGAAAACCTTACTGACCATTTTTGGCATAGTCACATATTACGATTTTTGTTTTGACACTGAAAAACAAAATAGCAAAAAATTCACCGGATATAACAAAATAACTAATTATAAAGACATATTCAGAATTAAATTGTGTGCGGGTAGTATAACTCTGCCCTTACTTTGGGTCTTTAGAAAGCGGGTATAACATTTTTACTCTTATCAACCTCTACCAGCGATTTGCAAAGCTCTCATGCCATGTAGCCACAATAGCTTTATTCGATTATCAACCAAATTATCATACAACATTTTGAGGGCGAATTACCTAATTCGTAGCCAATTGTACAAGATGGCCCGATGTTCTTTGGCTGTAATCATATGTCGTAGCCATTTTTTGGCCTTCACAATACATTTGATATGCAACATATATATTGTGGGCTATCTTTTAGCCAGGTTGTCTGAAGCTAGTATCCTACTGCTTAGGTAGTTCAGTCTGCATCTTGCCATCATAGGGCAATCGCATAAAACATGTTCTGATGTTTTGTGTTCCTTTTGACAGATTCTACAGGAGACACTTTTTGCCACGCCCATTTTATTTATGTGATAGTTAAGTCTGCTGCGTCAGTGAGTTTTATCGACTGCCACATGCCTGTTTGGGCGCTCCAGTAACCGAATAGACCACGTTTTTTCCGTTCCCGTATTAGGTTGTTTGTAAAGCAATTGTGTTCTGGAGCTATGAAAATTTTGTATGCCCTTTTAGTCTGCCATTTCCATTGCCCGCATGCCCCTTATTTCCCGGTACCGACGGTAGAGTAAATAACTTCCTCCCTGCTAGTGCATCCCAGACCAACTTTGATTCGAATAAGTAGTATGCTAATGATTTGAAAGCTGCTTGGCTCTCCGAGGGAATACATATTTTGATGGCGCAAGTGCCCTTCTGTAGACATTGTCTAGCACACAGCTCTCAGATGTGGACCTCCGCCTGAAAGATGGAAACTGTCTTTGCCATTGCAACTGCTTTTCGGAAGTGTGGCCCTACAATTACCGCCCAATCACTGCCATACTATAACGGTAAGTCCTCTTCTATCATTGTAACACCACTTTTCCGCTGGTTGCTGGGGTAGTCTCAGTTGCGGCAAGGGTTATTGCTATTTATCCAATAGTTATCCAAGTCTTTCTCTTAAACAAAGACTTTATTTACACGTTTTATTACTTACAATTTACTGGTCGGTTTGGGGTATCGCGCTACGGCGAAAGCAGTGAGAGGGAATTATCTTCTTTTTCACAACCTTCGCTTGCTATTTAGTTGGAACTACCACTAACTCTCTGGAGTGCAATACTTGGGAGATAAATCTGCACACGAAGAGTACCCTCGGTACCGAGATAGTAGAAACAGGTGGAGGTTTAACGTCAGGTCGGAACTATTACTCTCTCTGTAGTATAACACTCGGGAGAAAAACCTAGACACGAATTCTAACCTCGGGAGAGAGCTGCCTAACAGAGCTAAACTAGAAGTTTAACCTACGTTTTTTGTATTTAGCACCAGACTGTTCTCATAACTGTTGGCGATATAAAGGTCCCGGTAGAAGTTCAGCTAGAGTCACACCAGTCTTTATGATTGTTGCTGGTAAGATATGCACTTACTGCGTAGGCTGGTGTTAGCTGACTGGTCATTTGCCTTTTACATGCAGTAGCGAATGTACATACATATTTTTGTGCATGTGTTGTTTTTCTCTCCATATGGTGAGATATTATTATGTTGAATCGTCTCACTTCATTATTTTGTTGCTTTTGACAAACAGATTACGCTACTCGGCGGTTATAAGTTAATTTAAATTCACTCCACTCTAGAATATGAACTAAAATACTAAAAAGTCTAAAATATATAATTTGAGACAAAAACGAGCCTCACGTTTTTTGTCGTCACACTATTATCTCATTGCTTTCACAAGCTGAGCGTTCACTTATTATCACTGTAAGATATTTGGAAAAGTTTTGTGTTCTATAAAGTACGGTAGCGCGCCAGGTCAGGTTCAGGCCTAATGCACACAGTGTGTAGATTTACACAAAACCGTTCGCGATATTTTTACCGCCCTCATAACTTTGCTTCCATTAATCATAAAATAATACAAATTTCGCCCGTTAAAAGCACTGAGATCAAAATGTGGACCAAGTTCTTGATATGTGCAATAACACCCCATTTCTAGGCAACTTGCTAGCTATGCAATATTTTTTTAATTTTTTTATGGGAAAAATGTTACCAAACTAATAAGGTGCCTAGAAATGGGGTGGTATTATATATACCAAGAACTTCGTCCTCAGTTTGATCTCAGTATTTTTAACGGCCGAAATTTTTGGATAGTAACTTGGCCTTCTTTTTACAAGCCCACAAGTTAAGAGAGCCATGAATGATGTCTGTATGCTCAATAAATGATGTCTGTATGCTCAAACTGAGTTGAAAACTTGAAACTTAAAATTCTTTAGTTTTTTCAAAACGTATTTAAGTTAAAAACAAATTCCTGTGATTATTTTTTTTAATTGCTGTCAAGCTATTCTTGCCTTTCTATTTTTGTATTTAGAACTGCACAAGAGTCTTCAATCTACTAAGATTTATTATCTCTAACATTTCTATTAACACTCGTAAATTTCCAATCTTAATTGAAATGTTAACAGTTGCGAAACTTTTAAACGGCATAAATCAAAATTCTATCGATTTAATAACAGTTGTTAGTAATAATTTATCATAAAAATATTTTTTAAATTCAGTCAAATGATAAGACTTGGAAGTATCAAGAAGCCTGCCTGCTTAAAATTGAAATATTTATAAATAATATTTTCTGTTAAAGGAAAAAATATATTCATTTCAATTTTTACACACGATTAAATAATTTCAAATGACAAGGGAAGACATCGATTATGATAATGTAGGGTGAGGAGTTACAAAGGGCGCCAAACAAGTAGCACCCCATTTAATCAGCAAATAATTGATTATAATTTCTACTTATGAATGTTATCGCTAGATATTTTCAATAAAACATTTTACAAAGATACAAGCTGAAGAAATAAATAAAATTGATATATGAATTAACGAAATGATATGAAACTACATACATATGTATGTGTATGTGTGTATATACTTTTATAAACATAAATTTTTTTCATAACACGACTGTATCTCTATTTTAAGCCTACAATTCTGTCTCTTGAAAAACTTTTTATGATTAATTAGGGTTAAAACGAAATGAAACTAAAAACTACTAAAAGGTTTCGCAAAACTTATTGCTGTTTGCATACAACTTAATGATGTGTGATTTATAAAGATTTTTACTTCGTTTCCCAACATTGAGACATTTATTAATATTACGGAATTTTATTTTGCGAATATCGAACTTTTACAAATCTGTATGTTTCTTTAACGCTGTTTTACAGTTGGCGAAAATAACAACAACAACAAATTGCTTGCGAAATAAATATTTGTTACACAAAAAACTCTGCGTAATAGAGTCAAAAAAGTTTTTTTTCCAGTTTATTTTACTTTGCCCAACACCATGGAAATATTACTCTCAATTTGTCAATATAGAACCGTGACGAAAGTGCAATCAACTCGATATATGACATTTGTTTTTTATGCCACTTTAACAAATAAACAGCATATTTGGGCTATTGTGTAGTTTGCTACACTTGATTATTTCTTAGTTACGCACAGTATAAGATTTGCATAATTCAGAGGAATCAAAGTCTGCATCTCGAAGACGTGTAGAGATAACTCGATAACTTTTGGAACCATTCTATTTTAAGGGCTAACGCGTATCTCGACAAAAATTTAGATAAGTGTGTTTTAACGTAGCGCCTAAATTAGTTGTCTGATTTTAATACGTGAAGTATCTATCCATTCGTTATTGGGGTCTACTTGGGACTTGTTTAACTATTTTTGCACATTAATAATTTCGAGTTGTCTGATGAATCCAAAAATAACTTAGCTTTACTTTTTGTCCTTTCGCAGCAATTTTCAAATGTTTTATAAGGTCTTCCTCTTGTTAGTTGGTTTTTGGCATTACAAATAAGTTTAATTACATAAATTTCACAAAAACAAGCCAATCAAACTATTTCAAAAATTTCATCTTCGCACGATTTCATTTTTTCCACTTAACGCCAAATTCATGAGAACGAACATCTTATTACGAAACTATCGGATGTTGTTTTTAACCTGCATAAGAACTTAAAATGATAACACAAGACAGACTTATTGTTAGAATGAAACTTTTTCATTATAATCTGGTAGATAATTTCATGTAATTTATGTTTCAAATATGATTTCCAGCATATGACCGCCACGGCTACGAGATAAATGGTACCTTCGATCAGTCCAAATAGTCAATTTTAATAGATGTAATGGTGATTTGCTTAGGATTGTGTTCGCGCCAATTTTATTGACGTCCCCATTTAACCAGAAATGAGCTTTATCACTAAGCCGATTACGTTTAGCGTAAAATGGACGAAGTGCTCTATGACCTTCGCGAACAGGTTTTTTTTTAAAGTAAAATTCATGACGACTAGCCAAACCTTACTGAACAGTAATGTCAACACAGTTGTACATTCTCATCTGTCAAACTATAGCTATCGATATCAATAGTTCTCATGAAGCACTAAATTGTACGAAGTCGTCATTTTTTCCCTAGAGTTCGCTACGTCTGTGCATATTTCCTTGGCTAAGTTCGTCACTATTAGTTATAGCTAGAGAGGCAAAGGGTGGCTTAAAGAACATCTAGTAAACCTAATTGAAGTTTGTGCACGGTATATAACATTAATTTTTCGAAAAAGGCGGGGATGCAGTGTGTGAGAAAGTAGAATATACGTTCTATATTTGTTCAATGTTTTCTTTCTTTAAGAGATTGAAGACAAGTCACCATACGAAACTTTAAAGACTTTTCCATATTTATTCACTAATTCGGTTTGCTTTGTGCAATCAATAATGTTGTAAGGTCTCTTAAAGTCGACTTAACCACCTCTACAACCGCTTTTCAAATGCCCTTGCTTTTTGTTCTACTATATAAAAATTAGATTTTTATTACACTGTTATTTTATTTAATATCACAAACATTTACTTGAAAATATTTTCTCCCTTCATGTTGCGAAAAAGACAAATATGAATTTTTTTCCTGGCGCACATTCTGTATTTTATTGCAATTTGTTTTATTATTGGTGCTTATTGTTTAAGGGTCACAAACGTTCAGAAAATTAGAAAAATTTGCAATTGGGGCATGTTTTTTATTCTGAGATTACATTGTTATTAGTTTGTTATAATGTGCTGATTATGCCATAAATATTTCATGTTTTTCCTTTTGTTGAAACAAATATTGTTGCCACAAACCATTTTTCGTTTTCCATGGCGTGTAATAAAAACGTAACAACTAGTATTTTTAGGTGATCGGCTTAGAAATAGTGATTTAACATTTTCCACAAATTCCCACCACTAAACGAAGGGGTAAAAAATTAAATAAATGTTACAACCGAACATAAACTTTTGTCCTTGATTCTAAATCTGGCCTCCTTTAGACTGTCGATTTGTAAACATTCAACAAATTTTCTAAAGCTTAAAAAAATTTCATACATTTGCTTAAGCTATTCTTTCGTTGTCCCCGCTTTCATTCGTTTTCAATAGCTAACTCTAACAACATGGCAACTAAAATTTATGTTGTATATTACATGCATAATTTTTAATATTTTTTTAATGTATCGCTACAGACCACCCTTTTCGACCTCCTTCTTTCTTAGAATTGATGTCAGGTAACAAATTTGTAATTTACGTCTACCTTACTTTCATTGAATCTCGTGGTAACACTAGCCTTTACTCTTGACTGTAATTATTTCAAAGTGTCGACCTTTTTCTTCATCACGAAGTCTTTGTAATTGCTAGCATTTGTTCTCCATCGCATTCACCTTTAACAGAGCAAGTTGAAGCGAGATTTTGGTAATTTTCCAAATTTTAAAATTCTCTGAGGAATGAGAAGCCAAATGGAAACGAGGTAACGTGGGCGGACAAAAATAAGTAGGATTTCTGTACAATCAGAACCTTTAACAGAGCGAGTTGAAGCGAGATTTGGGTTCTGATTGTGGATAATAATGAGGGACACCCTTCTCCACAAATCCTTATCTTTTTTCTTCGCCCACGTTGCCTTGTTTTTTAGTAAAGGACACATGTCCTTTTGGACATTATATGAAAGTCTATGTATATAAAATTTTTTCTATGATGACTTTATATTTGGAAATAGTATGACCTAGGCAAGGTAGTATATTTTTTCTGGTCCATTATGTAAAATGGGTCTTCTATTCCATTTTTAAAGGCATACACAAAATTTTCAGTGTCAATGACAATTTACCATATCTTCTTTAAAATCTATAATAAAATATACAGAAAATCACGCGGACCTAATCGTATCAGAGGATCAATGATAAGAAACTTACCTAATTTTGCCGCGTATATTGTTGCGTTTCGGCTTTTTCCATGCTCTTAGAAGAAGCCTGAAGTTGTAGATTTTTGGAACGAATTTCCGTCATCCCTTGGTTTGGCGTGAAACCGGTTTCGGCTATGTGCCATCTTCGGTGTCATTTTTTGGAAAACGATAAGTCTACATCAAAACACCCTGTCGGAATATCAAATCAAGAATCAAGCCTGAAATTTGTATGATCCCTGAAACTGAAAAGAACTTTAGTCATACAGACCCATTAGCCTACTTGGAATTTGATCGAATTCGTTTGAAGAATTGTTCGTTTTGGGTTTAAAAATATATATCACTGAGCAAAACTTCATTCCGGGCCATTAGTTGGGTTTTCGAACAAGACATAATACTACGAGTATAAAGCAAGTCCATTGGAACGTTGCCATTATTAGACGAAAATAACTACCTGAAAACTTTCACAAGTTTCTTAAGAGCAATTTGACAAATATAATATGACAAGTAAAGTCAAATGACGAGCTTTCAAAAATGCAGGTGCTCCCCACATAACGTTTTCCCTTAGAAGACAGAAGTGTCCATCAATAACAATTAAAAAATACCACTGTTTTAGCGGAAACACACGTTAAAACTTACCTAGATAGACGGCTAACTTGTCCCCGCCATATTGAGGCAAAAATAACGGCCATAAAACTTGGAACAATTCAACTACACTGGTTAAAAGCCCTATCTCAACCCTGGCTTTGGAAAATAAAGTCATTTTATATAAATCCATTATAAAGCCATATGGCAAACTAGTGGTTCGACCCAACATTCTATCACGCGATTTATTGTAATTTCATGGGCCCCAAAGGTTAAAAGAAACAGACACATTTAGCATGGCGAGATGGCTGTCTCAATCGAACCACATTAAAATTTGAATACAATAAATTAATTATTAAATTGGCAAATCGAACACCCGTATTGACTGCCAGATGGATGCAAATGTACTTAACAAAACATTTCCAAGCAAATCCCAGTTTTTATAATTTTTCCGCAAACGCGTTAAATACAAATGATCTTTTTCAATTCTCTAGTGTTACACAGTACGATGTTATGTCAGCATGCTCTTTCATTAAATCAAATGCAGTGGGAAGTGATAATACACACCCAAAATTTATTAGACTACTTTTACCCCTGATTCTTCCGTACATCACTCATTTGTTTAACACTATTATGTCAAGCACGTATCCGGTTAGCTGGAAACATGCAAAAGTTATACCATTACAAAATCTAATGGAGAATACAGACCCATAGCCATGTTGTGTTTTCTATCGAAAGTTTGTGAAAAACTTCTATACAAACAAATGATTTCATATGTTAACACCCATAACCTGCTTTCTAGTATGCAATCTGGTTTTCGTCAGGGTCATAACTGTATTACAGCTCTCGTAGAAGTTAGTGAAAACCTACGGCAAGGATTCGAAAATGGGAACGTTAATTTCTTAGTTCTCTTAGATCACTCTAAGGCATTCGATACCGTCGACCATGACATACTGATTAAAAAATTGAAACACTTTTTTTGCTTTTCATACACGTCGACTAAACTAATTTCATCTTTTCTTTCTAATCGCAAACAATCGGTGTTCTTAAGTAATGTATGGTCTGATAGCCTAGACCTTGTTAAAGTAGTGCCTCAAGGTTCTATTTTAGGACCACTTTTGTTTTCTTTATATGTCAATGACTTGCCAAGAGAAATTTCGAAATGCAAAATCCATTTGTATGCAGATGACGTGCAACTGACTCTAAGCAGCCCAGTTCAAAATATCGCTTCTGGTATTTCTTGTCTTAACGACGAGTTAAACAAAATTTTTGTTTGGGCTAGTACAAACGGACTCTGTTTGAATCCGAGTAAGTCTAAGTGCATCATAATGAGCAAAAAGAGCATAACTCTGCCCATTTTTCAAAACATCGTCTTAAATGGTGAGATAATTGAAATTGTAAAGTCGGCAAAAAATCTCGGGATAGTTTTCAATAACAATCTAACATGGACAGATCACGTAAACTCATTGGTTAGTCTTATGTAAAACTACGCGCTCTCTGGTCCACCCAATATTTCACCCCTTTAAGGATAAGGATATTACTCGCCAAAACGTATTTAATTCCTTCCTTATTGTATGGATGCGAATTATTTGGAAACTGTGACTCAGTGAGCAGAAGAAAACTTAATGTTTTGTTTAACAACATTATAAGATACGTGTACGGGTTGAGAAGGTTTGACCATGTTTCCGCCGTTTCCAATAACCTCTATGGGGTAGCCTTTGAAAATCTTTTAAAAATTCGTACTCTAATTTTTTTGCATAAAGTAATACACACGCAAACCCCTAACTATATAATCGAAAGAATTCGTTTTTTCCAATCTTCACGACATAGGAATATTATAATACCTCGTCATCAATGTCTAGTGTCTGAATGGCATTTTTATGTGCATGCCGCTCGTCTTTGGAACAATCTTCCACTAAATCAACAACTAAACAGCAATGCTAATGGCTTCAAAAAATTTTTATTAAATTTTTTCAATTAAGTTTTCCAATGTTGCTAGTATTAAATTTGTTATATTATTAATTTTTTAGTTTGATACGTTAATGAAAAATAATGTAACACAATACGTTCCTGTACTATAAATATAAGACTCAGTCTTGTTGTACAGGAAATGAAATTAAATAAATAAATAAAAAATAAATAAATAAAAATAATTAATAAATGGAATAAGCTGTAAATAGTTATTGTAAATTTTGTTAATAAAATAAAATTCTCTGCCTTAAAAATAAAAAAAAAACAATGAATATATAACATAATCAAGAGAACAAAAATTTTTAAGCCAGTTAATTTATTTCTCTGGGAAAACATAGTTATTTTGAACTTGTTCCCTTAGAAGAAATATTTGATGAATAAAATCGTTGTCGTATATAAATGCCATGAATTTTGCAATTTTTCCCAAATGATCACTTGTTTTTAGTTTAAAAATAATTAACCATTCAACAAATGTGTGATGTTGCGATATGTTGGCGGTTTACCATACAACGTAATTCCATTAAATACATTATGCTTGGGCTCATAATTCAAAAACAACTTAAATATTCAAACGTCAAATGCTTGTTTGTCCTACGGAAAAGCTTAGAAAATAAAGACACAATTTAGCAGACGGCAGAAAAGTTGCGTATTTAACCCGTTTGGTGAAACAGAACATGAAACAGATACGAATAATGTCAACGAAGGATGCTATAGAACATACTCAACGCCACGTTGAACACAAACTCACAACACAAGTACCACCAAATTCAAAAATTTACAACCATAGCAACGTAAAAAGTTGTTATTTTACTATTAGAAACCAAAAAAAAAAAAAACAATAAAGAAATTTCCGTATGAAAAGTTATTAAAAATTCAATTATTGCCTAAAGGGTACTCCGTGAAAAAGTATCTTTTCGAATAGTGTTGGGATGTGAAAAAACGTTTCGAATTTTAAACATTACTTGGAAATTTTCTTAAGAAAGTTGAACGAGGGAATTATCATTTGATATTAACGAAGGGGCGATATCGGAGCAGACCGCTAACTTTATGGGTCCCCTTTCGACCCCCTCCTTTCCTCGAATTGATATCAGGCAACCGATTTGTAATTTACGACTACCTCATTTTCATTCGAGTCTCGTGCTTACTCTTGGCTATAGTGATTTCAAACTGTAGAGGGGTGACGGAGTTTCTTGTAATTACGAGCATTTTAGCATTCCCATTAAAGAAGTGTCTGCCCGTGGTGCTACGTTTTTTGCTAGCTAGTGCTGGATATTCACATACAATGTGCGTTACCGCCTTAGCCTCTTCCTCAGGAGTATCTTTGAAGACTGACCCGCCCACCCCTTGCGAGGTTTTCTTGTCCATCTCTTCAGAGCTCCACCATTGGCCAGTAAACACCGGACTTCCTACAGAGATTTAAATCTCCACTTCTTGCGAGGCTTCATTGCCCATCCATATCGGAATCTCACGGTCCAACGCCTTAGAAGTACCTTCACAAATCGATCCGCTCATCCGTCTCTTCCGGATGATGGGCAATTAAAATAGGAGTTTCCTTAGAGATTATTCTCTTCGCCTCCACCGATGCTGTTTAATTCATCCCCGTAATGGAGAAAAAGATGTCCACTCACACAGAGCATCATATGCACGGGTAAGTCTATATTAAAATTAGAGATCGAGTGGTATCCGGAATTCGCATACTAGAGACCAAACACTCTCTTGGTCACTCATCCCTTTCGTATGCTGTGCACAGTGGATTAGGAGTTTTTTAAACAGAGTGTTAACTATTCTCCGCTCTATTTATTTACCCAGACTTCTTGCAGAGACAGGACTTTTGACATTGCAGCTATGGCAAGCCATAATTGCCTGCCAGCTGACGGCCAACGACGCAACTAAGTTTTGATATTCTAATTTTTTTAGTTGCATAAATTTAAATGTGATTTTCTCGCTTGATTCAGAGAGGCAATAGCGGCCCAGAAATATGTGGCGGGGGACCTTTCGGCAGTTTTGTTTACAGACTGATTTGATTGTAAATTCAGATACCTGACTCCACATTAATTTATTGATTTAAAAAAAATACTTTCGTCACGTTTCTATTACCCCTGGTATATGATTTTCGAAATAGCGATACTCTGCATCCAATTGGAAATGGAATTATATTGCCCCTTTAGGAATCTAAACTTTTTTTTGTTAACCAAAAATGATGTTCCAAGGTGTTCAATTAACGTCATCAAGACGGCTGATAATAAGATTATCGACAAGATTATAAGGCTTTCTTTGTTGAGTCCCATAATCCCAGCTTCAGCAGCCATTGGTTCGCATTGTACATGATTGATAATGTGATAGTCTTTCATAACGTTTTAATGCCATTTCAAAGAAAACCTGAATACGTCACTCAAGATGGCATGTAGGCATAGCCGGTTTGTCTCCAAACCAAACTTGACAAGAGATGGCGGAAATTCGTTCCAAATATCTATAACCTAAATCACTGTGTTCCATGAAAACTGACCAAGAGTTCGAATTTTAAGTGGTAAAAAGGTCTCCTTGTCAGAATCCTCAAACCCTTCTAATTAAAGCACTCTGTATGACAACATTGTTGCCTGGCAAACGTCATCGAGCATTAAAGCATGAAATATGCCCAACGTATATCTTGTACGAGTAGTAAGCAAAATTCTATGGTTGCTATCCTTATTTCAAGCTGGAAACAAGTGGCTGCAGAGGAAGGGGGCAAACTTTTGAAATTATTATCATGTTGGTGTCTATTACTTTATGTAAATGTGCGATATCATCATTTTTTTTCGTTCTCATTCGACTTTTCATTTCGATAAAGAAAATAAATAAGTTAACAATATTAACATAACATGGCTTTAATTTTAATCACTTGCCAAATATTTGAACAGCAGGAATATGAATAAACGAGTAAAGAAACGAACGTATAAATGAATTGTGTTTGGAAATTAAAAAGTGGGTGTGAATTTATTTAGATGAATACTTCATCATCATCTTCTGTATCGTATCATTATATTGCTACCATACTTTAACAATTAAAATATACAATACGAATATCTATTTATAACGTTTTTAGCTGAAGGGGTTGTGTCTACGTTTCGCAATAAAAGGCAGCCATATTGCTTAACGTTGTAACGTTTTTTTTTTCTTTACTTTGTGAATATTTAATTATTGTATGACTTTGTAATTTTATTACGTTTCTATGAAACCGTTAATTTTATTAATAAATATTTATGGTTTTTTGTTATAATATTTACGTTAAGCCATGCCGAAAAGAACAAGGATTTATTAGCTACAGAAGTTTACTTAATTTCATTAAGTCCTTTCGTTATCAGTTTCATTTACGCTCTTTGAACTTGAAATTGTTTTATTATGGAAATTAATAAGATTAAAATTAGTTGTAAATTTCGGTTTTATATATTTATTAAGGACCTTGGAATTTTGTTATTAACGACCAGTTGCGATAAGAGGGTTTTCAGCCACTTCTAGTGTGAGACTTTAAGAAACTTGATGTCGTTTGATTGAGCATCTGACGATCAAATTACACGCTTACGTAATAAATACTTTTCTAAAAAAGGTTGCCAGTTTTTATATACGTATCTTTATATCCAAAAGCACCCGGAACTTTTCATATGAATAGGGTTACTCATCGATATTATTTTTTGTACTCGTTTAGTTATTGAACTCGTCCTACAATCTTCGAGACACATTTGTATAGTTAACTTTAGTATCTGCTTCAACTCCTTCCTTGCAATCTTCTTTATCACCTCAATCTTGTCAAAAAACCGAGCCATGGCAGATTTTATGTTGTGTTTGTGTTGCGGGTAAATTGTTTCTCACAAAGTAAAATGTCCAAGAGGATTTCTATATCCTGACGCTGCACACCGATCTCCGAGTGCAGTTTTCACAACTTTCTCAATGTTTTCAAACATTTTAAACCATTCGTATAGTTGTTCTCTTGTCACCACTTTCAATACAAAATTTTTTGCTCAATTGAACTAAACACCGAGATTTGTGCTATTGCGAACAAGCTACTACAGATTTACGTCAGAATGGTTTAAACTTACTGGGTGAACCTCATTAGTCGTCCAAATAAGACCCTGATGCATAAATTTAACACTTGCTAGGGAGGTTTGGAGCTTATATGTTGCTTTAGGAGAAGGTGGTAGGTTAGGTTAGATGAGCAGCTCGCATACGGCGAGCCTAGACGAGCATCTATCTACCTCTCAGTTAAATAATCTTGGTGCCTGTGTTCTTGCAGAGCCGGACAGTCGCAGAAAATGTGTTAAACTGACACTTCCTTGTGCTTATCTAGTTAGCTTCTGCTTCTCTCACTACGGCCGATTCTCATACGCTCCGACATTAGTCCAGTCCATACAGTGCCTCGTTATGATGCCAACTAGTAGTGGTATAGAATTTGTACCAAGCCTTTAGTATCTTCGTCCTTTTCTTATCGATTGAGGACCAAAGCATTTTGAACAAACTGCAAGTGGTTATCGTAGACCACCTGGGGGCTGTTTCTTTTAGCTTCCATTCTCATAACGTGCTTGAAATTTCGGCCAAAGTGATACTGATATCCTCGTGTACATTTACCACGTCCAAGTTCGAGCCGTTCCTCGCATATTGATCTGTCATTTAGTTTCCACGAATGCTCTCATTTCTCGGAACCTAAAGTATTCTCGGGTGGTGCCGTCCGCGTAGGGCCAGAGATTGAATACACATCAGTATAAATCTCGATTTCACCACTTTCGGATCAAGGTTCCTAATGGTGGCTAGACTGTCCACAAAAATATCAACAGCCCTCACCTACTTTGTAATCTCCCCAATTGCCCTTGCCGCTAGCAATATATCATATATTTTCGCCTGGAAAACGGCGCAGGTGTCAGTGAAAGATTAAGTGAGAGTGAAAGATCACTTAGAGAAGATACCATATCCCCTTGTCTGCCTTGGAACCATCCATAAAGATCGAAACTGCATTGTCCCGAATTACTGATTTCTCTTTTCACGCATTTCTGCTCGGTATTTTAACAACAAAAGTTTATTCGAAGTTAATAAGAAGGCTCAAATAATCAGTCTGCTCCCCAAGATATTTCCACCTACCGTTCGCGGAACGGTGGTATGTCTAACACGACTATGCTTTAATACGAGAAGAATGGATATTTTGTTTTCTCTCCCCGTGGATGTGCGCTTGCTCGTGGATAACAATTCAACAAAGTGGCGGGAATTTAGAAGAGCTAAAGCCTGTACCTAAAGACGCGTAGAGATAACTCGATGATTTTTGGAATGCATTTATGGTAAAAATTTAAATATAGATAAGTAAGGTAATATTAAGCCCCCTTTTCATCTGAAATTTAGGTGGGATTTAACGTAGTGCCTAAATTATTTATACGATTTTAATAAGTAAAGTGTCTATCGATTCGTTATTGCGGTGCGGCTTATATTGACATGTTTTTTTAATACAAAATGGCAGCCATGGGACGCAAGAAAGTCAGTGAGAAAAATTTGAAATTTTTCAAAACTTATGTGTGTAAATCATTCTTATGATATAAACCAATATGACGGCGATATTAGATTATATATTTTTACATTTTACATTTAATTTTTATTTTAATTAACTTATGTATATATTAAACATATGTATCTGTATGTCAAATATTACCTTCACCTGTTAGTTGATTTTTGGCATCGCAAAGAAGTTTAATCATCAATTTTAAAATCAAGCCAATTTCTTCTATCTCATGTATGTTTTAAGACGAAATCTCAATACAAAACTATTCAAGGTAGAATTATTATCGTAATAATTTCACATATGAAACCCAAAACACGATAATATCTTTTTCGTTTTACTTTGTTGAACATCAAACTTTGGAAATTTCTGTATGAAAACTCTCAATGCTCATATTAGTTTTATTGGTCCCATTTATGAGGGGGCCAATTGGGGCAGTTTGCTTTCCTGCTTCTACAAGTATACAATTTAGTTAATGGTAAATAAAAAAGATTCTACAGAATTAAACCGAAAGCACAAACTTGCTTCCACTTAAAAAATATATTGCTAATCGCTGGTTGGGTTTACTGTTTACAGTGGTCATAAAATTAGTAGAAATACGAAAAAAATGTTGAAAAGGTGCGTAGCGGCATAGAAAATTTTAACTTTTACTGTTATCAAAATTATCATATCAAACAAATTTTCTTTCCTAACAGAAAGAGTAAATAACGAAGTCCAGCCTATAAAAACGCTAAGATGCTAAGTAAGACTGTTCACCGCTCACAGCAAATACAGGGGTGTTCATTGGCCCGGATTTACACTAATTTAATAATTTCCTTTGCAAATTCAGAGCTAAAAGAGTTTCCTACCTAATACATATCTATTACCTAATCTCAAAGTTATAAAAATATTTCGAACACTTTGGTGCAACGAGAACGACCATAAATTTATGCTTTTAAAAAGTCAATGTTTAATATTTTAATATTCTCTAACAACAAAAGCACTTTTACAAACCTAAAATAAAGTTCAACTGTAATATTTTAAATTTATTTTGAATAAATTACATAATTTAGAGCAACTACAAAAGTCAGAAACTTCCGCTACAGTTTTTTTCAAACAAAATTATGATTATTTTAAATGCTAAAACCAAAATACTTTTTCTCTGGGGAAACAAACATCAACACGGCAAATAAAAGTCATAAATCTCTTACAGATGTCAGTAAATATTCTCATAATCATTTGTAGAAAAATTATTTCACACACAGAAATATATAAAATGAAATTTACAAAATATTTATGTTATGCATATTAAAAAATTTTTAAATAAAAATCGAATCAAATATAAAAAAACCCAAAAGCCACCGCACTTACACACTCAGTTATTGTTTCTCATCCTACTGCAACCTCCTCTAATGGTAAAAGGAAACGTTGTTTTCAATTTCAAATGCAAACGTATCAAACAGATTAGAGATCAACCCTAAAATGTTGGAAAACAACTTCAAAGTTGGGGGGTTTGTTGGTAGGACCAACGTTTAATTTTAATGTGGGTGGGTGTAACTGTCTCGCTCTTATTTGTTGGTTGTTGTCATTCTTTTAAGAGTGTTTTTAAATTATGACTTTTTAATTCCCAAAACATCTAGACGATCTCTTTTTGTAATACAAAGTTTGAATTTTTTGTTTTAAAGGCTGTTCGTTCTGTTGCAGAATAAACCACGTTTCCTTTCAAATACAATTTGAAAAGCAATAATACTTTTCGGGTATTAAATGCAAGAAAAACATTCTAATTGCAAAGTGCGTGCAGCACACCAATCAACACCAACAGTTGCCTCATTTTTTTTTTAAGATTTTGTTGGATAATAAAGCGTGTCCAACAAACATATTTATTTTACATACATTTAATTTTTGTATCCTGTGTCTACGCAATTTATTTGTTTAAGAGGGGTGAAAGAATAAGATGGCCGGTCAATTTGTTAGGTAATAAGCACTTTTTTTATGGTAACGTTCTTGTAACAAGGTGTCAATGATTATCGAGTTTTTTTATTCTTGTGTAATGAGGTTTTAAGGTGAATTGATTTTTCGTAAATTATGATAATATGAGCTCCTTAACCTTAAATACTCGAAATACATTTTGAATAGAACTTTTACCTCGTCTCAGTTTTATTTATAGACTTGTGAAATACAAATTGCGATTTGGGATTTGAGATTCTTGGAGTTGGGTTTTAATACTTGTACAGCTTTTTTGCTTCTTGTCTCGATTTGGCCATTAGTTGAAAGGTGTAAAAATTTTGAAATAACTTCCCCGCAAGGTAGGGACTTGGCATTTTCAGCGTAAGTCAGGACTGCCTTAAAATATAGTAACCCTTATTACAAATCCAGCATTATATCGATGTAGACAGCTATACAACATCAGCCTGTGTATCCAATGGCGCGTATAGCACAAATAAGCGTAAGAACTCGTACCTCAACAGGTTAGTTTCTGCAGTTCATACAAAAAATTTCTTACAATTGACGTTAGTGATGTAGTTTTCGTCGTCTTTAAATTGAAAATATATCGAAGTTTCGAAGGACGAAATCGAAGCCCATAATTTGCGCTCAGCGTACAAGAAATAATAATAAGTTTTCTAAGACCACTCGGTTTGTTTCTCTATACTGTTCTAGGCAGATCTTTAATTATTTCACCAGAAGCATCAATTTCTTCTGATTTCAAATTTATTTCAAATGTCCCGCTTTCTAAGATTTTCACAGTTAGTTATCTTTAAAAACTTCTGAGAGGTTATTTTGCTACATTGAAAGTGGCGGGAAAGACTTCTGCAGGGAATTTATTCCATATACAAACAGTACGGCGGTCCACTGAGCAATCTACCACAAGTGGATGAGACGTTCATGTGGGTCGTGTTATACGCACATTGATTCTAGTATCAGGAACAAGTTCCCTAAATTCATTGGAGCATATCGCGTTGTAACAATGATAAATAAGCTCTAAGTCGACTTCGAAGCACCCACGTATAAGTTGGGATAGACCACTAGTATCTTGTTACTTTTTTCTGAATAGTGGGAGATGTTCCCAACAGATGAATGTCATATATAAGTATTGATTTTGTAATAGAATTATATATGAGAACTCAATACGCCGGTATTGAGATAGGCGGAAAACGTTTCGATGATTGTACCTTTATTCTGATTTATTTTTTAGCCAGGGCTCTAGCTTGGGAATGTGAAGCTAAAGTTGTTGGAATGCAAGCTTCGGACCTTAATTAACACATGAATGCAAATGTTGGCTTATTTGGAGACGCTTGTTAGCTTATCCGCTGCATAGAAGTGCCACTATATATAATCGTTGCCCTTGTATACTAACTTACGGACTTCAGCAGAGATTTTCTCAATTGTTGAAAACTGATACTTTGATCCTACTGTAAATATTATTTCTGTCAAATAGCTCTTAAGGTGGCTATGCAAGTTTTCAGAAAGAACTCGAGTTATTTTAGTAAGTAGCGCATTATGTCAGACTTTATAAAACTCCTGGGAAATATCTATAAGCAAAGCTGAACAGTGTTTCATATTTTCAAATGCCGATCTAACAGCAGTAATGGTGACGAGATGAAGTGAAGTATCTCTAACCCAGGCACTTGAATGTTGCTTTTTCTATCTAAAAAATGTGTTGACGCCATCGAACATCACATTGAATTTTGATCCTAAGAACATTAACAGCTTCTCATTTCTTGATATTTAAATCACCCATAATTAGCTTAGAGGGAACGAAACTGGCACAGAACTTGTCAAGTGACTGGTTCTTTGGGGATAGGCACCGGTTCAAATTCTAAGGCACCTATAACTTTATCATGGCGTTGTCATATGAGTGGGAAATTGATGTCCTTTAGACGTGTGTGACAGATCAATGAATAGACGCAAAGTTACAGTTACTATAACACTGGTTTGAGTTATAATTTGTGCAAAATTTAATTATATGTGCTGTTTTCACCGCCCACGTAACGCTACTTTTTGTACTCGAGCCATTTTCACATTTTCACGTGCATCTAGACCAATTTGCACAAATTTCCCGCAGAATACTAAAGGAGCAACATAATCAATTGTGTGGCTGTAGGTAAGCACACAACAATGGGCCTTATGTGCATTCAAATTGACCGTGTTCGCATAAATCTACTGAGAGATTGTCACAAGATCTCGAATAAGTGTAACGCTCGTACTCTGCATTATGGCCCCAAGCACGGAAAGTCTTCATCTATTGCTAAATGCAAGCGAACGGTAAATGATGCTGCTGTCATGTAAAATAAATAGATATGATTGGAAGTTTGGCATAGTAGGCTACCTGTGAAACATATATCTCTAAAAACGATCATAATTGTTATTTGTATGCCACCATCCTGAAGTGGCAGAAAGAACACATTTTTCAACTACCTCTTTGCGAATACTAGAAATCGTTATTTTATCGGCGCTTTTTTATAGTAGGCACTCACGAATCAGATATTCTCTAACTCGCTTTTGAATCTTTTGAACAACAATGGAGGTTTTTCAATACTTTCTTACAAATATTGTCTGCTAAACCATTTCATTCTTGAACAAGTATTTTACGCCCACTCTTTTTGACAATCTAATCAATTTTAAAATTACACACATCATCGTCAGTACAAAAAAAAAAAAAAAATTAAAAGAAAACACATTATTTTTTCACAATATTCCCAAATGCGAAGCCATGGTCCTAATGTGGTAGTGAGAGTGACCTAATCGAAATTACGTGCTCTGTTTGTTTACGTGTTAAAATCGACAGGACACATTAACATCCTGAAACGCACACACACACATAAACACTTACATATCTCTAGACAAAAGCTCAGACCAGAGCAAACCAGAAAAACAAGATTACAAAATAGTCTTGTTAGAACATTTGATTGATTGAAAATGAAAACGACGTATGAGACTTACATGTACATATGTATGTATGTTACATACGAGAGAGTACTTGTTATTATTTAATACTGAGTTGTTGACAATTCAGGATGATGATGAGGAGGAAAATAACAACAAAAACTAATGTCTTACACGAACACACTTCCTGCAAAATGGTGATGAAAGAATTTTAAATGAATATTGTAAAAACTACTTATCACTCCTACAAGTGAATTTAAAAGCAGCAAAAACACGTGATTGTTCTTGTTAACGAGTAGAGCTACAACAACACTTTTCTCCCTTACCGGATGCTCATACGTACCAGAACCATAAGAAGAGGGAAAAAATTCACAAACTCATTGCTTTTTTCTTGATTATTTACAATTTAATGAAATGGATAAGTGGATAAGACAAGACATAAGAATTGAATTTATTTGCGATTTAAAAGGAAAAACTCTATCAGCTACTTTCGGATTTCTTGAACAAAATTTTGAAGAATTTCCAGATTTAACAATGCAAAAATACGACTTTTAAATATTTTACATCAATATTTGACCATGTTGCCTCTCGTTGTTCGTGGCAAAAGTAAATAGTCTGTGTAATTATAATATTAAATGCAGATGTAGCAGAAAACTAAATATTCCATTATGCGTCTCATACGTCTTCTTTTCTCTTTGTGCATGTTCAAACAAAACGTCCTTATTCCTTTCTCTCGCTTTTTGCTCGTCTTGATGTTTTCACAAGAAAAACTTTTATTTTTGCTTTAGTTTGCGAAATAAAACAAGAACATTTTTAGTAAAGTCAATTGTCTAGCTGTATTTTTCTGCTGAACGTGGCCAGCAGTGTTGGCAATGCCTCGGGTAAAAGGTTTATACTACAACCAACTGAACAAAATGAATTATGAGCTCAAATTTTGTGTATTTTATTTTCTCGAAATGTTTCGTTTGTTCCTATTTGAAAATGCGCTATGTTCAACACGAAAGGTGTATTTAATTTTTGATTTGCTTTGTAAAAGAATTTTACGAAATTACACTAAAAATTGTTGTACAGGCTCGGCTTTCCTTCACCACATTAATACGATCATTGCCACATACAAATATCAAGTTCATCGAACGCTTTTCAGCCAGAGAGATATAAGTTTACACAGTTTCTCGCTTGTCGAGTTCAAAATGCACACAGTGTCTAAAATATATAAATTTTCACCTCCTATGACAACGCCATGTTGAAGTGACAGGCTCCTTTCATGCAACATTTTAAGAACTCAAACCGGTCCCTTTCCCTAGAGAAGCAGTAACGTGTACAAATCTGTGTCAGTTCCGTTTCCTCTAGGTTCACTTAAATTCATGTGTATGTATTGGTTAGTTCGTGGCCGATCAACTCTAGATCTCGAAAGGCGAGGAATTTGTTTTTTGGAATCCTTCATTAAGCGGAAGTATCATCCTGCTATTAAAAGTAAAATTAATTTTATAAGTAAAGGATAACGATAGATATTTACTTATTACTTCATGCTTAAATTATGAGCTTTTTGCAATTACCAATTTCTTTATTTAAATAATAATAACTATTATGCTGGGAGAAGATTCTGAAGCACTGCCACTATATTCGTCTCTTTTACAACTCTCTTCATTGCTAAGCGATATCCGCTTATCAATCTTCTTTATGGATTCAGTGTTAGCCAGCATTTGTTTGAGATTACACACATGTACTGTCTTTACAGTCTAGTCCAAGCACAACAATATAACATCATATTCAGCTGATATATAAGTTCGCTACAACTGTGTCTTGTCACCAGAAGCGTGTATTGCGACATTCGCT
Organism: Phania funesta; assembly: GCA_963932375.1. Taxonomy (NCBI): domain Eukaryota; kingdom Metazoa; phylum Arthropoda; class Insecta; order Diptera; family Tachinidae; genus Phania; species Phania funesta. Next base: position 45,714,859 of record OZ010652.1, read on the forward strand.
TTCCTCATTGAGGCTGCAGAAGCTTCATGCGAACCGTTACTTTTTAAATGAAAGTTAAACTTAGGCAATTAATGTCTACTAATTAATTGGATTACTTTTTTGGGGAATGGATAGACTACTGATGAAGTAGAGTAATACAAAAGCTTCAGTGTTAAATAACTCTGCTATTACGCATTACGTATATTTTTAGAATAGTGTTGCAGTGCCTCTGGTTTTATGTAGGCGAATTACTTCGAGCTAGTACAGTAATTTTATTAATTATCTTACTTCGCCGGCGATTAAGTGCTAAAGAGTCATGCCGAAAAAGGCATGCCTTAACAGCAACGTGCTAACTACTTAAGTTACAGCCACCCTCATCTTGACCACAAGTAGCTGTCCCACCTTTTCAGGTTTGGAGAATTTAACAATATTAAAGACAGAATTCTTTTCAAGTTTGTAAAATTATTTGTACGAGAAAGTGTTTATTTTGAATAGTTTGGGGGGAGGCGAGAATATTCTATTTTTCAAACATCCGCGCCTGACTCTTACTTATGGTATAGTACGTACAATTTTTAAGTTCAGGCTTGCAGAAAGCCTCATCAGATCATTAGCCTTAACTTAATATGTTATAATTTTTTCGTTTTGATTTTATGTTGGGGTTCCAGAGTTATTTCCCTTAAACCTCTTTACGAACTTACCACTTTCGGAGCCTTCTCCTGATTCGTGTAATGCTTTATTTTGGGTTCCCTTGCAGAAGCTTATTTCGTTTGTCATATCTATTTCTGATTCAAGGACAGATTCAAACATTTATCCTTTATTGAATTGGAGTTATCTCAGAAGACTAACCTCTCCGTTCCTTGCCAGAAGAACTACCAGTAGTTGCACTTCGGAATTTCCAAATTCACTTTATAAATTGAGATTAAAATGACGTTAATAAAAAATTTTAGTTTTGTACATAGAAACAATTTACAAATAACACGAGGAAGCGTTTGAAAAAGATACTTTTGATGAAGGGCTTCGTGAAAAGAATAAAATTTATCATTTGGCTTAAAAGCCTATGATTAGCAAGGAGTACGAATTGTTTTCTTACTTCATGGCATTTCATTTTATAAGAAGTTAAAAATTATTTTCGAAAATATATTTTTGCTGGAAGTATCATAAAATTGTTGATATTTATTACATTGCTTTGGACCAACCCAACACACTTCCCTTTTACAGAAACGAAATTTAAAGTCATAATGTCTTACTTGAAACCCAACAAATTTCAATACAAAGAGAAAGTCGCTTTTTGTTGCCGTGCATGAGTAGGTTTTTTGTAAAAGATGTTTAAATTTTTTAGTTTTTGTTTTACTGATTTAGATCAAGTTGAATTTGTTAAACAGCGGCCAGTAATAAATTTTCCGAAAAAAAAAACACAGAATTAAAAATTAGACTTGTACTTCTACACATTTTATTTCCACCTAAATGAAACAAAACACAAAACATCTCTAACGATGAAAAAAGGGTATTAAAATCCTGTTAATTCTAGGACTTTTTTTTTGCTTTTTTACTTTTTAACATAAATTTACCTGGTAAAATAAAAATGTCACGCCTTTGCATAAATCTGATGCCACAGAAAATTTATGGCAGTCTATTTTATATAGCGACTAGTCTAAGGAATTTGAAAAAGATTTACAACTTCAAGCGTGTAGACTGAGCGTGCACGAATTTGTTTGGTTGAACAGCCTTTTTAGCAAATTAGTTTTTAAAAGTTTCAGCAGATGGGAAGGGAAAAGTTGATTTTAAGTAGAACGAAAGAAAACCAGAATTTACATTAATTTTTCTAAAGCACATACATACATATAATAGTAATTTGTGGAGTCCCAGCGAAACAATTATGTACCGAACTTAAACATCCTGAATATTCAGCTAAAAATTTTATTCGGCCTTACCCGAAAAAATACATTTTTTTAGTAAGTATGTGTTTTTTTTGTCGGACCAGCACTCTGGTGATGGCTGCAACTAAGACACGACTTCATGTCAAAGAGCATAGCAGAAGTAGTGTTTGTGGACATTCGATTTAAACCTTCCTACATTGAAAGTGACAGAAAAGTCTGCTGCATGGAATTTATTCCACATACGAACAAGTGGTCCCTGAGGTGTATTAGACGATCCACTGGCCAAATAGCACGATCGGATGAGTCCTTAATGAGTAACGTGTTATACGTACATATATTCGAGTAACAGGAACAGGTTTCCCAATTAAGTCGTTCAATTTGTGTAGCCAATAATCAATAATGAAATTTGAAAAGTATTATATTACAGTGAAGAAGCTTATAAGATGAGTTCACCTTTTCCAGCGCCATTTTAAGCGTTGCTTTATTTTGGGAATTGCACAACAAACAATTATAAATTTTCTTTTACACGAAATATAATTTGCACCACTCTCTACACAAGTCATAGGAGTCACGCTTCTTTACAGAGTGCCGTATTTATTATACTCTGACTGACTCTTGCTATTATTTTTAATAGTTTAGCAATTTTAATTTTTAAAAATAGTTACTGATAATTGACTATATAAATGTTGACCCTTCATTGCCCTCCCTCTGCGATGTATTTAGTGTTGCCATATGCTCTGCTTTTCGCAGGATTTCGTACCAACAACCGTGTTATATAATTTCACTCAATTGAAGTACAACCATTTTAATTTGATTTATTTGTCCCGCAACAAAAAATAACTGTGTTATACTCCTATAACGATTTCATCCATAATTAGTTTGAATATCTCACCATTATAGTTCCATTTCTTTGTAGTGGGATATAGGAACCTATCACTATTTTCATATAATCACCACTGGATGCAAGTACGAGGACATATACCAGTTTCGCCACAAAGGGTGCATTAAATATACGTCTCACGTTTGTTTCCTAAATATTTACGAAATCATGCTGCTGCAGGGTAATTAACTAGCCCTGGTCCCTAATTTCTATTGCAGGCTCCTGAATATGAGGTCAAAATTAATCTGTCTATTAAATCAGTAATAGTGTTCAGTTAGTTATATTTAAATTTTTCCTAACACTTATTCAGGAAATATATATGTGATGAAGAGTTCAGCTACTTCAGCTATTTAGTTTCTAAATCCAATTTTTTTTTTCGGAGGGGAAGGAAGTATAGAATAAATGATTTGAAGTTGAAGTGGGTGTGAGTGACGAAATAAACTCCGAGTACACCAAAGCATGTTTACCCTTTTCTACTGTCAAAAATAAACATAAAAATACCTGTGACTTTTAAAGCAATATCGGAACATGTCAAAGTATATTTTTGGAACTTAAGTTGTTTATACCTCTCACGAAAAGTTTAACTATACATATGGTCACTAGATACGAGCGTCAGAAAAAGGAATTTACATAAAACAACAAGAGTGTAAGCTATCAAAATGATTCTGGCTTTATTTTGAAGCTACATTTATGCCATTACATATGTATGGAATAGCACAACAGCATTGTCTATATTTGTCCGTGTTCTTACGCCAACATATTCTTTTACGGACCCAATTTTAAATACGCCTGACTAACTCTTTAGCGGTGCCTCATTTAGCTAATCGCCGCTTAGTCTGCATTTCTGGATCTTCTTTGATACAGCCGCTGCGGCGGCTATGTACCAATCTGGAACTAATATCCCTCTGGTTGGTGCGTTTAGGTCCAAAAGAGTGTACTAAATAGTGTCATCGTGTTGGTATTTTTGCACTTATTTGCAGCATTTTTACGTTTGATTTAGCTGTATCTTTTTCATTAAGCAGTTTGAAAATCTTTCATTGGATTCAAACAAATTTCCAGTTTCAACAAATTGTATATTGTGTTATCGAAACATCATCAGAACCATTTGGTCTTCAATTTAATATATTTTTGTAATAAAATTCAACCTAGAAAATAACGAGTACTGACAGAAAGTTTAATTTATATCAGTTCGCAATCCTGCCTTGCTTTATTTATTTGTAGAAATCGTATTTGATATATGAAACTTGCCTGTACTCGTATATTATTTGATGCCAAAAACTTTGTTTGCGGTTTAGAACGTATTTTGAACGAAATTATAAAAAAACATTAGGTACAAGTTATGAGAAACAAGAACGCTAAAAGATGTATTGTTAAAAAATACTTTAATTTTAGCCTTTAAAAGTTGTTATTTGCTTTTTTTTATTATTCTAAACCCGATTTAGCAGCAAAACTTTTTCGGACCTGTTCACGTTGGTACAACCGCTCAAACTTTTCAACGGTGCGACGAATTGCCTGCGCACTGAAGCCATCACAAAGACCAATCTCGCGAGGAAACTTATGTTGCGTATTTACAACTAAACTGGAATTTTGACAACTGGATGGCATTGACAACTTTAACAGATATTGAAATATAACGATTCAAAAAACTAGCGTTACCTTCTGGTCACATATTATATTGCCATTCGGAAATATTTATGTTCGATTCGTTAAAATATTCAATTCTGGATCCTCCAAAGAAAGGAAAGGAGTTGTAATCAGTTTTCCCATGACCTCAAAAAACTTCTGACCAACATTTTTTATTAGATCGTTAGAAACTAAGTTAGAAAAAAACCAGTAAAATCGGTTTCTAAAGACACAAAACTTATGAACAAAATTAATTTTTTGGGTTTTGTGATTTTTTACCAATTCCATAATATTGCTACGAATATACATAAGTGTAAACAACTGTACAGGGGGCGCTGTGCTTAAACAACTACAAACACAACGCCCATAAGCTTATACAAGCTACCTTAAATTTGAATACCCGCAGAACAAAAACAACAATATAACATCAACACTTACAGACGAATTTCAGGAATTGAATATTTTGGTAAAACAATAACGACGCAAAGAAGAAGTAACAAGACAGACACTAGTTACAAAAACAAACATCAGAATAATAAAAAAACAGCAGAAAAAATATAATAGTAAAGGAACTATCTACCGAGTTCTTGAATATTCTACATAATTCGTGAAAATAGATGACGCCTATAAAAAGACTTGCGTGGCCAAGCTAAAAATTAGTATTGAGTGAAACTTTAAGCCGATAACATTGTGATAAGAAAGTATTCGTTGTATTTTATTTTATTTGTAATATCTGAAGATTAAAATAGTTTTACTTTAGAACTTCTCATACTGTTAAATTATGGGTGTTAATAAGCCAACACGTATTGCCGTAAAAAAACAAATTCGCTTTTTAACAAAGGCCCTCACGTCGAAATCTAGTTACCTTAAATTTTAGCTAAACAGTAATTCTATGAACGTTATCAACTTTTCTCAGTTCGCAGATATTTTAGCACAACAAGCCTTTCAGACCATTATAGCTTTGTAGTAGATTTTGAATAAAATACATAGTGTTTACTTTGTAAAAAATTTATTCATTATCGTTGGTCATTGTATAAATAATACCCTTTAATATATCGATATGAAATGGGCAGTAAATGCAGGAATAGAATATTGCAAAGGTCACACACATAAATATGTTTACATTATTTGTCCAAAAATTAGTCCTAAGAGTTTTAAAATATTCTATGTGATACTTTACCAAAGTTTACCTTTTATCGGACCAGTGTGACCGGATCTGAAAAAATCTTGCAGCTAAAGAAAACATTTTTTAATGCTAAAAAATAATGTTGCAATTTTAAACCTGCTTTATGTAGTGAAATATCTGTTTGCGTTTTTATTTTTCATAATTTTCCCCTTACGTTTCCCCATTAATATCCTAAAAATCAAATTCAAATTCCTTAAACATGACTTAAATATACAAATTTAAATTTTGCAGGAATTCGTTGAAAATAGGTTCATAAAAAAAAAAATTAGAAATCGAACATAATACAGGCTAATATGCAATTTTTATATACCAAATGAAATTTTTATAAAAATTTCTGGAAAAAAATTTAAACTTTTTTAATGAATTATGTGTGAATATTAGCGGTATTCAATTATTACAAAATATAATAAATTCATGAATGTATTAAATAGCTTCTACAATTTATTAAACAAATAACTATGATATGCTAAAGAAAATTAGCAAAAAATCAAGCATTCAAAAATGTGTTTTTGTTTTACAAATAATTTTTGCGCCTGAACATAAGAAACTAGCGCCATAAAACATGAATTGAAAACAATCCCAAAAATTTGTATAAAAAATATTAAAATTTTTTTAAAATATTTTAAATTTGTTTTTATTTACTACAGAAATTCTGTTATGGCTCCTGATTTTAGATTTTTGCGAATTGTTCACGAAAGTCATAAAAGTGATTCACAGTTAATTATTTATTACAAAATTTGGACTTTTGTTTTGATTCCAATTTTAATAGAACAAGGAAGTAAAATGAATTAATATAAATTATACCTTAAATCAGTTCAAATTTTTCGCTGCATTAAATTTTATGCTAAAATTTTAAAAAGTTAAAGAGTACATTTTTCTGTTATACAATCATAAATGTAGGTTTGTTGGAATATTTAAATGCTCTTATAAGACAACTTACAATTTTTGAAACCTTTTATTGATATTTGAAGGTAGTTTTTATTTTGATGTGTATAAAGAAAAATTTAAAACTGCTAAATTCATTGAAAGAAATGTTAGAAAAAATAGCAACTGCTAAATGAAAAATACGCAGCTAAATTAATATTAAAGTTAGGCTGCAAAAAATACCAAAATGGTCACACTGGCGGTCACACTATCTATTATATTTTTAATTGTCTGGCAGCACCGCCTTACAACATTTTTGAATTTTACATATATCTCAATTTTAAATTATACAGGTGACTCGGAAGCCGCATCTGCTGACATAACAAATGTTGACTTATAAAAACTTTTAAAAATGTTCGTCTTATAATTTTAATAAATGCACAACGGACTAGTTAAATTAATCGTCTTATTATCCTGCATACGATGAAACATCTTCTTGAATTTGCTTTAGTATATGTATATAGTGTTTCGGTTATCGTGTTTTTATCTTAATCCGACGACTAATTGGAAAATTATAATTTGCTTTCTTTTTAATATAGTTTATCAATTATATTTGTAGCTGTTATTAAAAGCACAACTGTTACGTTTTTTTGGAGAAAAATAACAATTACATGTTGGTAAAATTGTTAACCACATTGTGGCAATATTTCATGACCTTCATATAATAATTTTAATAAAAATCCCCTTAATCATCATAACGAAAGAAGAAAAACAAAGTTAAACTGCAAAAACACTGCGAGTTATAAAATGTTTTTTTGTTGTAAAGCAACATGTGACCACACATGTTAAAATATTTTGTTTGTTTCAATTTAAAAAAAATCATTGATAAAATTTCAAAATATAAAAAATGACAAAATTGACACATGTAAAAAGCATAGTATTCTTGTAATGCGATTAAATAACACACATATTTGTGTATGTGTGTGTTCATAAAAGACTGCATATATATGTATGAGAACATGAGAGTCCTTTTGTCACCATTGTTAGGATGTTTATTTGTGACCAGGGTTAGAAGAACTGACAAGCCAAGTCAATTTAAAATTGTGAAATCCAAGAAAAAAAACTCATACAAAGAAATCTCAAATGAAAATTGGTTCAATTTGCCAATAAGATTATTTGTAAAATCCCTCATATGTAATAAATAAGAAGGAAAGAAAATGACAACCACGTTTTATGAAATTTAATTTGTTAAAAGAAAAACCTCATCTAATGCTGATGAAAAGTAGGAAATCAGAAGCTTTAAAGAATCCATTATCTTTCAAAATCCTTATTTCAGACGATAAACTTTTGTTTGTATTAAAAGCTTTTAAATGTAGGTTAAGGTCTACACACTGCCAGTGATTATATACATTGCTATTTCATTATTTGTCTAGTGGGCTTAGCATCAAACTATCCTACGACCCGAATAAATGAGTTTATTCCCGTTATATTGAAGTCTGATAGGACTACTAAGTTTTACAGTAGAGTACTGCATAAATGAACCACACTACTTCATGGAAGAGAGGGGCAATGACAGAGAACATGTTCTTTAGTTTCTTTCTGCTTCTTATCGCGACAGCTTTTACAGAATTCCTCGTATGTACCTTAATTGTAAATGTCCTGTAAGTACCGCTACCATTGTAAGAGTTTTTTTCCTGAAGCGTCTTTACATAAAATGCAGTTTTCGTGCAATCATATTGTTGCCAAATAATCTGCGATGTTGAACGTGGGGGTTCTCGGGTTCTAAACCGCCTGGACTGTACGGCCATGAAAAGTTCCTGCGGAACTCCTAATACCGACTCTGTTACCCTTTCGCAAAGACAATTCCCAGATTTGGCATGTTTGTCTGCAAGCATATTTCTCCAAATAGGAATCACTCTCCATATTCATATCCGCCTGGACTTTACAGCCATGAAAAGTTCCTGCGAACTTTTAATCTGTTTCACTTTCGCAAAGACAATTCCCAGATTTGGCAAGGAATCACTCTCCATATCATTTATAGATGCCCGGAGGCCGCCACTGAGTGAAAGTGTCTGCAGTTCTGACTTAAAACTTTTCATGATGGAGGCCGGTAACCTGTCTCTGCAAAGAGTTCGGATAAGTAAGTCGAGCAGAGAGCAGTTAATATTATCTTATAAAAAAGGCACCAGGGATGTGTGGCCAAGAGAGTGCTTGGTCTCTAGTATGCTAACTATGGATACCAGTAGATCTCCAGTTTTAATACAGACTTACCCGTGTATTTGCAGCTCTGTGTGGCAGCCTCCCAAATAGGTTAATTTCTGAAGAAACTCCAAGGAAGGAATCCGGAAGAGAGGCATTCGGATAAGGCTTAGTACCATGGGCAGATACTTGTTGTCTATTGTCCGCGGACCTAAGCCTTAGACAAGTGATAGCATTTCAAGAGATTCCGCGATGATATAGAAGGCTGACAGTCACCAGTCGAAAGTTTGAATTCACTAAAGTCAAGAGTAAAGGTAGCACTAGACTCAATTGCGAGTAAGGTAGTCGTAAATTATATATCGGTTGCCTGAAATCAATTCGAGGAAAGAGCGAGGTCGAAAAGTTGCAGTCTAACTTTATTTGCGACATTCTTGAACAGCACTAGACTTTGCACATCGATTCGGCATTTTACTGCAACAGTCTGATCAGAATTTCGTACGGAGATGTGGGACTTTTCGCCTTTAAAATCTAATTCACGTTTTAAAGCATGATTCTTCATAAAAGGATCGGTTGGTGTTAAAATTTAATAATGCCAGTTTCGTGTAATCGATCCGAATTTTCCGATTTCAAAGTCTGATCTTTCTATTGGAAGTTTTTCTAAAGACTGAAAATATACACGATGACGACAATGCTTTTGAAATTAAAAGTCAACTGCTGCTGGCACGATAATAATACTACCTATGATATTAAGTGGAATAGTGCAAGTCATACTAATTTTAAGAACGCATTCATTCAAAGAATCCCCCTCACCTCAAAATAAATATCATTAGGAAATTTTTCAATAAACTTTAGAAAAAATCATGTTTTCCTCAAAATGTGATAAAAGTACCACAAAAACACAGGAAAAGATGGCCTGAAGCACAACACACAATTTAATTTTGATTTATTGTGTGAAAAAATATGTGAAAATATCGAATTCATTCACATCGCAAACCATTTGAAGGGACCCTTGTTGTCTACACTTTCCGAAATGTCGCATGGTCACTTTAATGTTTGAATTATTACACGTACGAAAAGTTTGATTTTAAAGTTTAAATATAAAATAAAAAATAAAAAACAGCAAAAAATGAAACTACAAGGGGATGTACAAAACTCCTCGTAAAAGGGATGATAATAAAGATGATGATGATGATTATAAGTGTTTTTTTCTTTGGATGGCGGATAGTTGTTAAACAAATGTCCTACAAAAGATACATGATGCTACTCGAAACACAAGGAATCATGTGTCTGTATTAACGGAAGTGAATTATGCCTTTTCAAATAATTCACATTTTTCGTCATTGTTCTTTTGAGGTTATGTAATGAATGACAAATGAAACACATAAACAAAATAAATGTGTGAACTGTACCCTAATGGCAAATTGCTAACAAGCGTCCCCTGGCAAACTGTTTCACCGTTCGACTAACTGTACTTTTGACCGTACGCCTTTTTAAAGCGATATTATGCTACGAGTATGTAGAGTAAAAAAGCGTTAAACTGTTTTTTTAATGCTTTCTCAAGTTAATATTTCGTTCCTTGTCAAACCAGTATTGAGAACATTAGGGAGTCAAAGGTTTTTCCAAAATCATCCCCATTTTAAGGAAAATTATTTGTTTGCTATTCGATTTAATGTTTTTCTGTGAATATTTCAAAAGTATTGTTTTATACTGATGTATTCGTATTTTTGTTTTTTTTTTTTGTTTTTATACGAGTTTATCTCATCTTGCTTTGAAGAGCATTTTACTGATTAAAGATGAACGTGTGTGTGTTATTTTGCTGAAAAATGCTTGAAGTTGTTACAAACTGTTGATGGACTTAATGTCAGCTTAGACGTGTGATTATGTTGAGTGTCAATAGTTGAGAGATTTAATCACATGTGACAAATGTCAAAAGATTTGATGATTTTCAATTGGGATACTTTTAAATTTACTTTCTTAAGATAATTATGGGCTTGTAAGAAATGTTTTTTTTATAAAATATCTCAAGACTAAATTATTTGTTGAAGCACAAAATGACAGTTTAACCGTGATATGAATATTAAGATAAACTCTAAATTTATTATCACAAAGAAAGTATAAAAAAATTTAATTTTTTCGATTAGCTACGGCAGATCAACCCGCTGGGAGTGCAGTTATGTCCTCCTTTTGGTGTAGCTCCAACTTTAATCAGAATGACCTTTTCCTTCATGGTTACTTAATTATTTAGAAACAGGCATTTGATATTTCGTCTAAGTGGTATCAAGCGTTCAACATTTTCCCCTTACATGATGCAGCAAAACATGCAAAAATAGCTTAGGAATATTTTAGAAATATCGGACACCTACCTTTTTTATATAAAAGTATACATATGCTATGTGTGGAATATAATATGTAGGATATGCTGGATGGTGTGCATTTAAGAAGTCTAATTCTGCATAACTTAATCTCATAAATCTGTCTGAATTTGAACGATCGCTTAGATTGCATTAATGGGATGGACGACCAGATATTAATGATCGTTTTTCCAATTGTTATATATCCAGAGTATGTCTTTCTTCGCCAAGAGCAGTACGACTTTGTTCACTCTTGTATCGTTTTTCGCGAACGTGATTAAGTTGTCTTTTTTGTGTTTTGTTAGCTCAGGAAAATATTCTCATTCTGCTTTTGCTTTTTTCACTACTCACGAATGAATGTTTCTTTCTTTTTTCATTTTCATAAATGCTTGTGTTTTCTTGCTGCTTACTCTTCTTAAAGGAAGTTTAGTTTTGCTCATGTTTTTTCAACACACATGAATGAACGTGAGCGATTTTTATTAATTGTATATCACGAAATGATCACAAAAGAACAAACATTTTTTCATTCATTTTATGTTCTGGTGTGTAATGAACGCCTAATTTTGTTCTCGTACTTTATCTTTGTCGAAAATCAGTCCAGGTAGAATAATTTGCCAGGAACAAAGTGATCATTTTGTGAAATGAAAACTAACCGCTCACGTTCATTCATGTGAGTGAGTTGTAAGCGGTAATAAAATAAGAACATTTACGAAAATTAATAAAGCGAGAAACATACATTCGTGTGCGTTGCAAAAACAAAAACCAAAATGAAATTTCTTTCGTGGGCGATTAGAAAAGAAAACGCTAATCAATGCAAGGGCAACCAATTACATATGCTGTATATATATGGGAAGCTGTTATAATTCCTGCTGCCAAATTCTTTAGTAAGGTTTGATATTATATCATTCATCGCTTCACGTCTGCCGAACGTGTAGAAGTTATTAAAAATTATTTTTGGAAATTTCGTAAATTCCTTCGTGAGGTCGGTCGTTATCATGGCTTCAGTGCGCATGCAATTCATTTTAGCTTCGTAAAGTTTGAAAGTTTTGTATACTATTTTGGGCTTTAAAGTAAAATCCAGGCAGAGATTGGTGCGAGGTTGGTATATAGCCGCTGTTGTGGGCGGTATCAAAGCCGGCCTAGAAATTTCGATTCAGAGTTGAAGAGCTGAATAGCGCAACGCCAGATAGTCAGCCAGACCTTACTTTGGGCATATACAAGAATTGAATCCGAACGCACGTAAGCAACGCCGAGAGTTCTCTAATTTAGCACTCGAAATTTTGCCTGGAGATCCGGGTTTTTACTAAAAACTCATCTTGATTTACTGCCTACGAAGACCGAGGCAGCAATGTAAATGATAAGCTATTCCACATATGGCATCAGTGTTGCTTCCAAATCAAGCCAGAATTAATTATATATCTTCGGAACGTTGTTGTTTTATTAACATTTGTTTTCTATTATTCTTATAAGCGCTGGTCATTTTTTGCTTTTATAGGCAAGAAACATGCCAACAGCGATCTATGGAATTTTATCTTTATTGTCTAAAGAATAAAAGACGAGAGACCAATATAACCTTCCTTGATAGTTAAAATCTACGTTTCCTTATTATAGAAATCTGTATTAATTCTCTACGGCAAATAAATAAACTGGAACCTTTTAAATAAGGGCAAATGGCTGCTCATCGGGGTAAAAATCTACGATAAATCCAACAACTGATCCGTCATCGCTCCTGAAGGGGTGAAATGTAAGACTGAGTCCCATTAATTAATCGCTCCCGAAATTTTTGCCTAACATTCTTACCTCATCGTCACTCCCTAAGAGGGGCTTCTATACAAAAATGGCATTTTTATAAAATTTGCTCTACCGTTCTACCTGTCGCAATGGGACCACCAGAAGAGTCAAATGTGTGATTAGCCCCCTTAAGCTGCTGTCCACACAAATATTTTACTTTCTATAAACTTGTTTATGCGGTCAGCTCATACTGCCCTCATGGTGCCTCCTAGAGGAGGGAAATTCAAAATCAATCCACTTTTAGTACTCTGAAATTTCAAAAAATTCGTCTTCTAAAATAAAGTACTAACAATTTATTGCTAATTCTGAATCTCGGTTTACTTTCACACGAAATGGAAAGCGTTATAAAACTTTCAGGTTTCTCATATCTTCGCTGTTAATAAATTTTAAGGTTTTCATTAAAATCTCATAAATATCATATTTGTAACGCCCTAAGAAACACACACATTTTATTATTTGTTGCTGTTGATCCTGCTTACAAAAAAAAACACAAAGAATAAAACAATTGTTTCCAGGGAAATTTTGGGATTATTTTTCTAATAAACAGGCCAAAAAACGAGGCCGCTTTATTGTTTATGATTCATTTATTTTATAATGATGGGCTACAAACAAACAACTCCTGATATTGTTTTTCTATGACTGCTGCTGTTTTATGTTTTTTTTTTTTTTTTTGTTACAAGATTTTTTATCAAGCTGTTGCTGACCCCTTCAGGAATAAATAGTGAAATGTTCGTACCTGGCATTTATTGTGCGAGTGTGTGTTCGTGTATGTGGCTGTATATATTCTCTCCTAAGGATAAATGTGATGTTTTACCCCTATTAGTAAAATTTGTTCAAAAAGATTGTTTGATATTTTGACTGTTACGTGTGATAAAGAAAATGCAAAGAAGAAATTATTATGAAAATATATAATTTGCATAATTTATTGTACTGGGCATGTAATCAGCATATGCTTCTTTAAAAGATTTTATACTAGAAGTTTTTTGGTTTATTAGAAACACAGTTTCTTTATTATAATTTACGTGGAAATTTATGATTTTTCGCTGGATTTTTTCTTAATAAAAATTTTTTATATTCTGTAATATTTTGGGGCGCATTTTCCTTTATTCAATCATAAAAACGTTTTCATTGTTTAATGAATTTTTTTCTAACTTCATTAAAAGTTTTTGTTGTTTGCTGGTTTCGAAAGTACAGTATACAGCGGTGGTCAAGGGATAGCGCAAATGTGTTATACTTTCGCCAATCGCATATCTTAAATAAATCAATATTTGAATATTCGAAACCATTGCAACACTTAATGGCTTTAAAAAATGCTGCCTTAAATATTCAGTGGGTTTAAATACTTCTAAAAATCAATAAAGTCGTTGGGACTTCTTTTCTGTGATAAAATTATTTCGCTGGTATTGTATTTCACATTCAGGTAAATGCAGTCAGTTGATTAAAAATCTCAAAATTAGAAGGCTTTGATCCGAAATTTTTTTTACTATATTGTAATTCTATTGAAATATCCAAGAAAGTAGCAGCTCTCTTACAACATACTACAACTAAAAGATCTCTTTGGATTGTATTTATTGATCCGAAATGCTGCACGCCGTAAGTAGATGACCCATACATAATGGCATTTTACTCTCTGATTTTGAATTAACAAAGTAATTGCTGTATTGCTATTCAGTGTAATTCCGTTAAGTAAAACTCGTTGTATTTTTTTAAATTTGCAACATTTGTGCCATTTTTCAAAAGTGAAAGGGCTAGCATCTAGGGGCTTTGTAATTACCTTTCTTTGAAATAAATAGTAGCTATACTATTGAAAACAATGATTCCTAAATTGATTCGGAATTTTTTCTGCGCTGGAGAGCTACATCCTCAATCAAACAACGGATTCATTAGGCTGGCTCTTTGCTAGAAAATAATGAGCTCAGAATAACTACGGGGCGATTTACCAGACACTGCAGTCGAAGATACCACCAATTGAAGATAGCGACCATGATATGTAGATTCTGCGTCCTGATGAATGAGGCATCTGAGCACGTGGTGATTGTGCAGCTGTTACCAATCAGTTGTTACTTGGCCTGTCCTCATTGCCTCCAAAAGATGCATATGGTCTCTCATTGAACAAAATAGTTAATTGGTTTTATTCGTAGCCTAAACCTATTTCAGTGAAAAGTAGAGGTTGCACAAAAGATCCTATGGGTCGTGGTGGATAGGGCCTCGATAATAATAAAGATTATGTTTATTTAACATTTCATGAAATTTACTAACCATCAATTTCACCAGCCATTTGATTTTATTTTTGTTTTCAGTTTTTATATATGGAGTTCGACAATTACCATAAGTAATAAAATGTCGTGTCATGATTTTGTCATTGAACACAGTTTTTTCTGCTCACTCAAACACTTTACCAGAGTGTCATTGTGAATTTGACTCAATTAATAGTGCAATTAAATACTAATTTCTGAAGTTGTTAATTGAGTTCCTCGTCTGGTAAATTACGCAATTAAGGTACATGTCTGAAGGTTGTATAAGGAAAACAAATCATTCACTGCAATCCAAATATTTTGACCACTACTGTTTATGATTTTTTCTATTTGGTATTTCTAGGATTTAGTTGAGTCGTTGTTCTTCTTTGCGTTTCTGTTTTAGAAATTTTAACACGTTTTTAATTTTTTCTAATTTTTATGTTTATATTTTTAATTTCTGCGTTAATTTTATTTCTGCTATTTGCTTTGAAGGGTGTAAGTTGCAGCACTTCTTATGGCTTGATTTTTTTATTATTTTCTTAATGACTCCTTCCTTCCTGCATTCTCTCCATTAACATGCCACTTGTTGAATTTCACTTTCATCAATTGGTGTCACAAAATAAGTACCAGCAGTAAAACTTACCGTCTGTCAGGCCATCCGTTACTGTATGACTGCTTTTAGCTCTTAAACAAATATCCCTTTCTTCCTTTCGAAATACGGAAAAAGGAAACCTAAGGAGGAGGGAAAACCAGCTAAACTTTATTGTTTTTATGTATTTCACTAATTAGTTATGGAGTCATAGAATTCATTTCATCATTAAATTTTAAGTGCCCGTTTCTTGGTGGCGTGTTTGGTAGATGGAGTTTGGTAACTTCTCAAAACTTTCAAATTCGTTTTTCTCGATGACTAATGAACCAAATCGCTGAGTGTGTGTTTTATTGTTTAGTTGCTTTTTATGACATTTTCATAAATTCTTTCAAAGGAATGTTAAAGTGAAAAAGCCATCAAATGGGTTAAACGATTTAATATGTGGTCTAGATTAAGGAATTAGTCCTATTTAACATTTACATAATTGACGGGTACATTAAGTGGTCTATAAAAAGCGTATCGAAATATTTTTGTTAAGATGAACAATTAATTCAACTTTCAACGGCTACGAAAGAGAATTACATATCAAGACTACAGCGAGAGGAGTCGTCTATTGTAAGACTATTATCACTTTTGGCTGAAAAATCATTATTATCGGTTTTGAGTAGAATCAAGTGGTTTGAGAAACTACTTCAGACATAATTAGCGAATATCCTTCATTGGGATATAGTATATTTATGCAAAAAATATAAGCAGACATACTGTTGCCTCAAACGTCAATATCTCGAAAGTTAGATTCAATACTAATTTGCAAATACATATAAATTTTGTATTTTAGTTTTTAATATTAAGTTTAACATCTTTAATCGTCTTTTAGTTACTCACAAGTTCTTTTAATTATAGGGTTCCTTTTTAAATAATACGCCGCAGAATTTGTTACTTATGATGGTGCTTCCTCAGCGTTGTTATTTTTTACCAACACTATTCAATTCCTGGCATTCATCTTTACGAGTTGATGTTATATCGTTGTTATTGTTCTATGTGTATTCACTTTCCTGGCAACTTGTATGAGCTCAAGGGTGTTGTGTGCTTGGTGCTGTTACAGCGCAGCACTGTCTGTACAGTGGGTGCCAAAAGTATTTGTACCCTTTAATTCTGGAATGTTCCACAAGTATGCTTACCACTCAATTCTTACAAGCACAAAAAGGTTAAAGAAAACTACAAATCAAGCGCACTGGGTTCTGAAATGTTTATGCCTGAAAAAAATATTTTTTTTTTCGATACCTACTTTTCAATGGGAGTGAAAGAAAAAACAACATAGTCAGGTTTAAAAACTATGTGTTTATTTCACAATAGAAATAAAGATTTGTAGTTCGTATTAATTCAGTCCTTCCAACCGAATTCTATGAGGAACCATAATCGATTTATACAATTGTGCGTGTAAGCACAAATTTGGTTGTTATAACGCGTCTGTATGCTAAAGCTCCACTGTACCCATAAAATGATGACTATTAAGATTTTTATTAATTTTACAAATATTAAAAAAATATAAATACTCTGCAACTGCTAGCTAATCACTGTTGTCCGTCGTTTGCCTGTGCAAAACAAAGATTTAATTGTGTGTTCTTTCTTGTTTTCAGATTTCATACTTTATCGGGGTAAGTTATAAGTTTATTATATAAGGAACTTTTGTCTTTTCTTCACAAGACAATCTCGAATGTAAATTGCTTAAAACATTTTCGACGCACTTTGAAGTGAAATTTTTATTTAAGACCTTTTTTTGACATGAGGAGCCAATTTACCGATCATAATTATAATAACAGTCTTCGACACACTCATCAAAATTTAACTAAAACTTGTCGATGAAAAATTCAAAAATTCTGCATAGAATTTGTAATATATTTTGAGTTCAGTATTACAAAATTTTCTCACAGAAGTCTGGCAAGACTATCACGAAAATAACTCCAGTTCTACTTGAAAACTTGCACAAGCTTCTTAAGAGCTATTTGGTAGATAAGTCGTTTAAAGTGCGGTCAAAGGTTCAATATCTCAAATTGGGAAAATCTCTGCAGGAGTCCCGCCAGGTAGAATACTACAGTCGCTATTATATACAATCTATACGGCGGATATGCCAACAAGCCCGACCACGTATACGTCAACATGTGTAGACGACACTGTATTTATAAATGTCAATCAAGATCCAAACGTAGCATCTGAACAACTTCAATACCATATTCATGAACTAGAGAAATGGCTAAATGAAGAATAAAGGCAAAATTTTCCACCAATAACAAATGCGGAAACACACTTTAAATATTTGGGTATCCACCTAGATCGACGCCATAGCTTGTCCCGCCGCCTACACTGTGTAATGGGTCCTAACTCAACTCAAGGCTTTGGAATACAAGGTGATTTTAAACAAATTAATTACAATTATAAAGTCAATTTGTACTGATTGTACTGGCTTCTATTCATACAAGTTTATATCGCAGGGCCCTCCTACGTCAGTATTAATCAATAAACTGGCTATACTAGCTTCAAGTAACGCGCCTACATAACACCAGCGTCGCTGCCACACTGTTCTAAAAGTACACATAACGCACAATTGCAGAATTATAAACACTAACAGAAAATCCTTTCTGCTTCACTACCTGTATTCTCTAATCTATCCCTTTCCAAAGAAATTATTCAATATTAGTAAGCATTAGTTGCCTGACATCTTATTTTCCTTAAAAAAAAAAGCGGCCCAAAGAGTACCCTCCATACAGAGTAAATACTAATTACTCTTTACCAAAAAAAATCTAAAATATGGCTGTGAAATTTGGTATGCCTTGTTTTCCAAACCAGTCGTATACTCAGGCGTAATATTTGACGACTATGACCTGTTAGAGGGGCACTTCCCATACAAAGTAAATAATAATTCTCCTCCGTCGAAAGAACTACAAAACAGTTGAGACTTATCAGGCCTTCGGCAGGTTATAAGGATTTCCTCCTACTCTTTTTAGAATAGTTTGGATTTGTTGCAACCGGTGATAAGGATTATATACTACTGTACCATCTTGCGAACACTGACTTACACTTCAACCATTTGAGAATTCTTTTAATTATTAAAATTTTTTCCTTACGGCGAAGTTAATGGAGTTCAGCCAGCAAATGATAAAATAATAAACGATATATCGTACTTGATAGGAGGTTTGTTTTATACAATTTAGTTTTTTATTATTTAGTGAATTTTTTAATGTTTTTTTTATAAAAAAAAATTATATTGAAACAACCTTTTTTTGTTGTTTTTCAAGTTTCAATGCACATTCCACATTTCCGATTAACTCCCATAATAATAATTGAAAATAAAACCATTGAAAATGTTTGCCAAACAATTATTTCTAGCCTGCAGCATTTTGATGCGTGTAGGAGAAAGTTACACTTTCAATGCAAATAGTTTTCACTCACAGAAAAAGTCATAGATTTTTGCAAAGTTTGCTTCTGTATCATTTTCCTTTTTGTTTTCGACCCTTTTGTGATAGAAAAAAAAAGCAAAATGTATCTCTGCGAACATTTCCCTTTTTTATAATTGGTTATTTCATGCATGTTTGACTTTTAGCTGAAAACAAAAGGCAGACTGTTGGAAAGGCAGTTCATAATTATATTCGTGCACATTTTTACTCAACTTTGCTGGCAATTTTTAATGGTTTTCAAATTTTGTAAATTGTCAAAAAGAACAAAATCTATTTCATGGCTTTTCAATTTTATCCTGACTACCATTTGGAGAGCAAAAAAGGACTTCATGTCGGCAATCGAAGAATGAATGTGAACATTGTTTAACACGCTTATTAGACTTAAGAAATATTTAACAGTGATTTATGGTTGTCAGGTAGAAGTACTTTGTACAAATATTTCAATTTTATTATTTCCTTTAGCCAAGTACTACAATTTGGTTTTTAATTAGTCTAGGAAAAAGTGACTGTTTCCCTGGGAAATAAACTTTAAATTTTAAAAGTATTTCCATGTCCGTCCGGGCAGCTGGGGATATAGTAAATTAACTTGAGTTTATCTAAAGTGTTCATTTGGCATTTTAACCGAAAAACTCCATTATCTGAAACTTTATAACGTTAATATTTTAATAAGATAATCAGACGGACGCTCTTCTCTCTACATGATACAGACGCACACATTTAGTTGCATAAAAAGCTTAACCAATTTCGTTTTGTTTTTTTCTCTCTTAGTTTTCAGTGTTAAACAGTTTCATACAATTTTACACCCTTTGGCTATAAATTGTATTGAATTTGTCCGTTGTTGCCTGTTGCCTTTCTTTGAGAAAATCTTGATTTCTATATTATCCTTTTCCCTTTACATGTGGATGGGGGAAAGGCTTTATACGACTACATTAGCACTTTTATACTTGTAGAGATTTAAAGAAAATTCGGCAATTGGTCTTGGCTTGAAAAGTAATACTCCAACTCCACAAATACCATTTAAACATTTCCATTGTTAATTTGCCAATTTTACAACTGCAGCAGTTTTTTATTTCGTTCGTTCATTCATTCATTCATTCATGGTCTGTTGAAAACGAATTATTTTATAGCAAATTTTTCAACTGAAGAGACTACTTGTTCTATTTATTGCCTGTTAGTTCGTTGTATAATTATATTCGCACTTGTAAAATATAGCCATTGGGTAATTAAGAAAATTTATTAAAATATTTTAATTAACATTCTCTTCTTTTCGATTTCTTTTTTGGGCTTCTAGTGATTTTCACTTTCTATTAAAAAAAGGGTTTTACGCAAGAATTTACATTAAATTTATTTCGAAAATTTTGTACATAAATTGTAGTTGAGAACGAAATTCAAATTGCAATTTTACATTTACATTCAACTGAAAAATATCGTAAAAATTTCCAAGCTGCGAGTATATTTTACTTTAAGAAGCTTATTTTGATGGCAACAAATTTTATATAAGAGTTTATAATTATTTAAATTCCAAATGAGAATTTTAAAGCAAAATGTTATGAAAGCTTGCATATCCATATACATGCATATGCAAATACATACATACATGCATGAAGAAAACATGGTCACGACAGCCATTTTATGTTTTCTATAATAATATAACATGATATATATGATGGCTATTTGAAAAAAAATTAAACATTACTTTAGTTACGATAAACAAGTTATTGTTAAACCATAAAATTTATAACAAAGAATTTTATACAAAAATAATATAACAATTAAATGTTATAGAGGTAATATGTAATATTCCTTTAATGATTTATAAAGGTCTCAAGGTGTTGCGGCTTAAGTGGCTAGCGCCTTACCTATTACCAGTCGCTGCCGATCAGTAACTATAAAATTTTGCTTTTCTATCATTCTAAGGGTACCATATTATTATTTTCTACAATAATAATACTATTTATTTAATCATGGTATGTCACCCTTAGTTTATGATCACCTCAACCATCTTTTTCCTTTGCGTGTATTTTTGTGTCATAACAAATTAGACGGTTAAGCAGCAACTTTACGTATACCACGGAAAATTAGAGACTAAGTAAGGCTTGATTGGCCAAAAACATCCCCGCTGCCTGTGAGCATGTGCAGAATAACCCGAGACAAACGATGCATCGGGGTTGCAACCTGCACATGTAGGAGTGACCCAGTAGTTAATGCAATAACCATAGAGCACGCTGCATGCGCGCTGAGTGGGTTCGGAAGCATTTGGGAAAGGACATAAATTTTAGCAGAAAAATCATAACACACTTCTTGCTATATTTGTAGCAACTACAACCTTCACAAGATTCCCCAGATATCAACGTATCATACAGAGGAAAAGTCATCAAGCTTCCCGAAATGCGAGTGTATACTTTTGTTTGTAGTGATAATACATTTGCTGCAAAGAAAATTATAATTGCTGCTTGTCCGTAGGACCTAGATGAGGACATGTCCCGAAAAGTCTCTAAAGAGCGATCTTACTGTGAACAACCACTTAAGTACCATCGCGACACGTAACAATCTGTGCTAATCGACTTTGCGAACCCGTAACACCGAACGTACATTTAAACGTTGTCCTGTTTCAGTCATAAAGACATACATGGGTCTTTCGAATTGAAAGTAATTTCTTTAGTACCTCCTAACAAGCATGTTGTATTCCCTTCTAACATCGACACAAACTTATTAAAAAATCCTTCTTATCGAAAGTTCAAGTTATTAATGAACAGTGTAGCTAAAACAAAAATAGGCATTTTTAAGAGTTTGACCCGATGCCTCTCATTAAAATTATTCATTCAATTGCGATGGCAGGGCACATCGGATTTCAGCGAAAAGAAATACAAAAAAGATACCAAAATATATTTGTTTTATTAAATTCTAAAGGAACGAATTTTGATGAAACTGTTTACTTTGAAACAGTTTGCTTCGGTCTATGAACCTGCATTCATAAGATTAATCCGATTGGTGAGTCGGAGCTTGCTAATAGTGAAAATTATTTCTCAGCAGATGAATGACTGATAACTGCTCTCCTTTCCTCCGGGAATATGACATCTTGCTAATCTTAACATTGATATTTCAATAAAGAATTTTTAAGTATATTTTTTAAAACAGTCGAATTGGCGTATGCCTTCGCGGTTCTCTTGAATATAGTCCAACCAGTGAGTCTAATTAATGATGGCAGTATTTAAAGTCGTGTATTTTTAATTACTCTTGCTTGCTAACGTATGTCAGTATTTCTTGAACGCCTGGTAACAACTCCATCACTACTATATACTTACCTTCATTTCAATCGTTCCTTTAATGAATAAATTGCACGGTCTAGTTGAATCCACATAGTTCCACCCTCGAGATTACCAATTATTGGATTGTTCTGGCTAGATCATTGGTTCGTCAAAGCCATGAAGCACAAACATTTAAATTTTATAGATATAATGATATCTTATTGATGGGGATTACATTCCCCTTAAATAACACATACTCTCCAGTCATGTTTGGCGTAATTTTTTGTTCTCACAACCAAACTTGTTTCCAAACCCAACTTGACAAGGGATAACGGTAATTCGTTTTAAATATTTATATTAAATCACCCTCTTGGAATATGAAATCAAGAATCAAAGTAGTTCTGATTATTGAAGAAGCGAAACAGCAATCTTGTTATGAGCTCAGCTCAGTAACAAAAACACCGAAAATAATTATTTCGAATAAAGGCCAACTAAATTCAATGAATTCTTTCATCTGCGTTTTAATGAGTACTATACGCCCAAAAAGCTGCCCTTTATTATTTCCGAATAGATGTTTCTTCACAACCCCTTAATGCTTCGTTTACATATTTGAAACTTTTTTTAAAATAAATTAATTTATATTTGAAGCTGCAGTTCAAAAACCCACTTAACCATAAAATTGCCTCACAAAGTAGTCCACAAAAAAGAATTTGTTCTTTTTAAACTTTTTGACTTTCCAAAGTACTTGAAAATGATCTTAAGCGAATAATTAGTAGTCAACGATGTCAACAATTGTCAAGACATAAAATAGTTAGTAACCAAGATGAATCTTAAGTACACATCCATTCAAACCCCCAGTACACATGTTTGATGTCGAAATTTAATATTTAAAATAAATAAAAAATAAACGTCGTTCAAGACTTCTTAATGAAAATTACATTAAAAACAAAATTCAGCCATAAAATGTAAATATTGCCCAGTAAAAGGTAGAGAAGAAAAACACTATTTAACTTGTCTAAGTACCCAAACCATAACAAAATAAGAAAATCAAATAACGCAAAAAAATATCCAAAAACCGAATTAAAAAACTCTAGAGACCTAAAAGAAAAAGGAAACTAAAGAAAAAAGACTACAAGCGTAAGTTAAAACACACAATAATTACACATTTAATTGAAGAAAATTTGCAGGCTAAAAGTATGCAATAAAAAAGAAAAATCCACCTTCCTCTTTGTATGCTATACTCCAGCTCCAGCCAATTTACACAAGTACATTGTTCTATTAGATATGCAAGGTTGATTTTTTGTTGTTGTTCCCTTTTTAAAAAAGAATTTAAAAATATGCTAATTTCATAATCTATGACTCATAAAGTATGCACGGGGACAAGTAATGCTTTGAAAGTATCCCAAGATAAAGAAAAATTGGAATCTACGTGTTTTGTTTCAATAAGCGCTTTGCAATTGTAATTGAAACTAAAGAAAATATTTTGCTTCTTTTTCAGATAAAACACCTTTTTTGTAGATTGTTATTGTCCTTTGTCTCGGTCCATTTATTAGATTTGTTTCAATTTGTTGGTGTTTTTATAAGAGCATCTGTTTAATGTTGTTATGAGTGGTTAGCGATATATTTTTTTTTTAGAAAAAAATAATTCATTTAAAACTTTAGCTTTAACATGTTGATATTTTAATAAAATCTAACGGAGTTTAGATGGAATTATTTGTTATTGTTGGGAAAATGTTTTTAACGAAAGACACCCTAGGCTATTCAAGCAACTCAGTGTCTAATTAGAGTTAACTCCTTATAAGCGAGATACCTTTGAATGGCCCTCAAGGTTCTCTCTCGAGGACAAGAACCAGCTTTCTTTAGTGTGCTTTTATTTTCTGCTTCTGTATATTGTTGTTTTGATAAAAATTATCCTGGGAGTAATCAGTCTTCGAAAGTCCTTTATTATTCTTTCTCCAAGAATAATTTTAATAGTCTGCCTTTCCTTAGCATGAAAGGGAGTATGACAGTCCTAGAAGTTGGAATAGTTTTAAGGCAACATTGGAAATTGTGCGAAGAATTTTGATAAAAAAATTTAAATTTAAATTTCACCAAAATTTAATAGTTTTACCAAGAAATCGAAAAATCGAAAATATTCAATACTTTTTGAAAAACGTCTGGCTGTTAACAATAATCAACAAATATAAAAACAATACAAATTTCACCACACGGAATTCACAAAAAAATACAAAATTTACCAATAATAAGAAATTCACCAAAACGTGTAAAAATCGTTATAAATTTGATCCATAATTTGATAATTCAACAAAACTCGAAAATTTACCTCAAAACTAGTCTATTATTAAAATATTTTAAATCGCATAGCATTAAAAAATGTAAATTTGAAAATAACAAACCTACACAAAAATGGAAAAGAATCGAAATTTACCGAAATTTTGACTAAAGATTTTTAAATTAACCATAAAATTAGAAAACTGCAATAAAAAATATTTAATTGCCAAAAAATAAAAATTCAAAAAAAGAACTGAAGTTTTATCAAAAGATATCAATAAAACCAGATTTCTCCACAAAATGTAAATTTCACCGAAATTTTGTTAATTCACTAAAAAGCCAAAAATGCACAAAATATCAATGTTTTACGAGAAACGAAGACATTTTAACAAAATTTATGTTAAACAAATATAGTAAAAATAGAACTTCACCACAAATGAGAAATTTAAAAAAAATTCTTTTAATTCACAAAATTTCTTAATTTTATCATCAATCTAAATTTGTCTTAAAAAACAATTTTTACCGCCATTCGGGAATCCAATAAAATTCGAAATCTCAGCACTCACCAAAATTTTATATCATGCCAAAAATCAGAATTAAAAAACCGAAAATTCACGAAAAAATACAAAATTTGGCATAATTTTATACAATTGAATAAAAACATTTAATTTCACCAAAAAATTAAAAATTGACGATTTTCATATAAAAATTTATTATTTTGCCAAAAATCTAAATTAAACTGAAAAAATAATTAAATTTCAATACAATTAAGTAAGTCACACAAATTTTAAAATTCTTCATGAAACCAAATTATAATATATAAAATTTTAAACTAACAAAACAATAAATTTTTTCCCAAAACCCCCAAAATTATAAGTTTACCAAAAGTTTAAAAATTTTCCATAAAACCGAGAAACTGGAATAAAACAAAATAATTGCAAAAACTCCACAAAAACCAACATTTTCAAAACTAAATTTTTAATTACACCAAAATTTGCAAAAATATATTAATATTTTATGAGAAACGTCGCAATTTCAACCAAATCGTATGTTACACAAGTTCCAAAAGGCCTACATCTTACAAAAAACCTAATTTTCACAAACATGGAATCAAAAACAATCTTCATCATCTTATTAAATTTAACGACAAAACTTACCCAAAGGCTGGAATTGCACCAAAAGCTCTAAACTTGATCAAATATTCGAAATTTTACTAAAACTCCGATTCCGCTATCATTTGCAATTCACTACAAAAGCCAGAATTTTTAAAGAATTTATAGGCAGTCAAAGAAAACAGAGAAAAGGAAGACACATTTAAAGAGCCGTAATTAAGAAAAATCTAATAACCGATCGAAAATTCTCATATTAAAACGAAAGGAGAATTTAAATGTAGAATAAGACGATTAAAGCTGGAGGTCATCGGAAAAAATCTATATCACAAATCTATATTACAAGATTCGGTACAGCCGAAAAATAGCTGTTATACTTGCTCTTAATCAGGGTTGACAGGAGCCGAGGTAAGTATGGCCTTCAACTGCACAACTTCTCGAGCTTATACAGCGTCCTATTCGAAATGATGCTTAAATTTATCCGATCATTTGATTACCAATCTTTCGAATAGATTGGGTTAATAAATTAGTTGATGTCTCAGGTGTTTACTTCACCATAAGTCTTACCTAACGCCTTTTGAACTAATTAACTGCAAATCAGAAGCTTTAAGTTTGACATATAAGCTTGTGGTTTCGTTCCAAAGATCATACGGGATGTGCTTTAAGCCAGTGACACAATTTGAGATATGTTTCGTATTTTATATAGTCACTGGTATAACTTGCAGTGAACTTGTTACAGAAATCTAATTAAACTGATATTAAATTAAGCAATCGCCTTCATTTTAAAGTCTTTTAAACAAAAATTCATTATGTAAAAATACTGGAAATTAATTTAAAAAAAAATGTATTTTGTGAAAATGCCTGGGGCAATTGAAATTAATCCCTATAATTCCTTCACTAAGCAGATGTTTTCAAACAATGCTCTTTCCCATTCGATTTTTTTTTCATTGGAAATCTGTCATATTCAAATTTTCTTCTTTTATGAATAATTAAAACCTTAAAAAAGACCAAAATTTTATACTTTTAAAAACCTTAATTTACACAGCAGCCCTTAATCTTCAAATAATGTTTACTTTTCTTTTTATCTAAAGCCAAACACATACTCATACAATCAACGACTGCAATACATGAGCACATCATTACGGATGCTGAAGAATATTTTTGGTTTCTTTCTTGTCGATATTCTTTCCAAATTAATCCCAATGTTATTAACTTCACAAGAAAAGAATGGAATTAACATTAATTACTAATTTATAAAATAAATACTTTGTTGTTATTTATTGTTGGAGAAGCAATAAATTTACACGTCATCTATGAAATTCATTTTTTTTGCATTTTTAGCTTACATTTTTACTGGCTAACGAAGTTTTTCAGGGCGTTAAAAAATACTTTAAACTTGCGTGCCATTGAGAGTGAGAGTGTTGGCTTTTATAAAATAACAGCAGCTACGTATGAATTACAAACACAACTGTGTTGGCATGAAATAAAAAACACTAAGCTCTTTAAAACTAATGGCGTTGCAACCAGGGTGATCAATTATTAGACCGGTTCCGAATATTTCGAGTATTTTAAATTTCAAAAAACTGGTCACGGGTTTTAAAATCCGGGAAACCTTAGCGAACAGGTTATAAGAACTTCAAGACTTGTTAATTCATTTATTTTTGATGATAAGTATTTTGTGTCATTTCGTACAAATAGATTTGAAAAACCAATTTATTATCCCTATTGAAATCGCTAGCATCTTGGACAAGGTGTTATTAGTGGACCAGTGACTGCTGGATGTTAAGTGTTTGTTGATTTACTAAAAATATGAAAATTCTTTACACTGGAAGAAGAGAATGTGTGTTGTAGGATGCCCAAATTAGACTGCACTCTGGAAATCGGGGTTGCAAAAAATCGGTCGCCTCATGCTCACTTTAGGATGTGGCGTAGTCCTGCTGAAATCACATGTCGTCCAGATCCATGCCATACAGTATAACGAATACCATTTATAGTTACTATCAACTTGATGTTATCGGGTTTTAGATGACACTGTAATTAAAACAACAATGTTGTTCTGAAACCGACCGGTCGATGCTAAAGTGACGCACTACCCAGCTTCCTAAACCTGTTTGACCACTCTTTGAATTATTTCGTCATTTTTGTAATAGGTTTTCGGAACGATAACGCGTTTCCCTTTTGTGCAACGTCCCATTTTTATTTAGCAGAACAATTATAGATTAAAAAATATTGTGACATTGGATAATAAATTTTATTTAATTAAAAAAAAAAAAAAGAATCGAAATTCGTCAAACGTGCAAAATTCTTTGTTAATAGTAAAAGTGGAAGTGGGTTTTTTTAAGACTCTTATGCGATTGTCGAAAATCAAATGAATCCCGAATGTGTCACTACTTACTGCGGTTTTTGGGCTCAAGATTTATTACAGTTGCGCAACATGACGATAAACGAGTTCTTTCTGCCTAAACTGGCAGCTTTAACATGATGGTTGCCGCATAACATAAAACCCTTGCTTTGCAGATCAATTGGACCCATACATTATATAATTTAGCACCGTTACAAACAGTACTTCAGAGAAAGGTTGTGGTGAACATGGACTTAATTAGCGCGTGGAGATCCGAAAAAGTTTAAAGGTGAACAGTTGGAGGTACTGTTCAGTGGAGTATCATTTCAGGAACTGTCTACAGTTTTTTCCTTGGATTCAGGAAAAGCATAATAGACGGAGTAATTTTTGTTTACACTACTTCAGAAAGGAGTTTATTACACATACGAACAGTAGGCTGTGTGGTCCAATACCATCTTCCACGAACTGAGGAGCCCTTATAAAAGGATATGTTCGAGTATCAGGAACAACTTCTACAATGCCGTTGTAGTGACGATAAAACAGTGAAATCTGGGTTGTGATATTTCGTCGATATTCCACTGTGCCAATAAAGTTATTGTCACCGATAAGCAGCTTAGCCCTCTCATGTGCGTGCTCGAGAAGTTACAAAATAGACTTTGAAAAACTGGCATCTTGTATGGGTGTTGTATTCCACTTTCGGTCGGATGTAGATGGTATGAATAATGATATCATATGGACTTAAGTATCTCTTACACTGTTTTAAAAAGAGATCCTTGAATGCTTCTTTGGCGATCTGTAAAAAGACATCTGATTCGTCAACATTTATATCCACATATAATGCACTATAATCAGTCGTACTTCTGTGGGTAAGCACACAACATTGCGTTTTACGAGTATTTAAATTGACCCTGTTCGCACGAAACTATTCAGAAGATCGTCACAAGAGCTCGATTAAGTGTATTACTCATATTTGAAGACAAATCGAAAATGTTTCTGTTATCTCAAAAGAATATATAGGAATGGTAGTTTGGCGTAGAAGGTCATTCAGAAAAATAAGAAACAGTGTAGGAGGAAGTAGGTAGCCCTTCAATACTCCTGAATTAATCCTAAATGCGTTTGATGAGCTCGTATAGATGTGTTTGGATTTACGTGAGTACCCGCCAGCGATGGCTCAACCTCACGGTGGGCCAACCACGGGTGTGACATTAAGCGGCCATACCAGAGCTATTATGCAATCTGCATAAGCACCACCGGAATAGCACTCATGCACATTCCACAGGTCCCCCATCCCACTTGCTGAAAGGTTCGGAGCTATCTAATCGCCTGCCGTCAATGCATGACTGTTGACAGCTTGTAACCACAGCCACCACGTGCACCGCCGAAGGAGCGCCACCAACAACCAGTCGAAGCTCCAGGGGCTACTGGTTCTAGTGGTACCAGTCGTTTTTCGTTACTGGTCGAACTTAGAAGTCCTACCTTCTTCAGTTTGTCTTCCTGACAATCCCCAGGAACTGGTGCCCCTGTTTCCCCCCAGTGGCAGTCTATCAAGATGTGGAAATCACCAAGATGATATGCCCAACGGGGGATGAACTCGTATAGTGCCATTCCTGAGAATACGTAATATGAATCCAGAGTCGTCCTTACCCACACCAAAAGGAATAGATTTTGTTAGTGGTATACCATGCCACACTATATTAAACGACTTTAGCCATAATATAACGACACCAAGAGTAAATGTAACATATCTCCCGTAGAGCGTTCGCTATAGAAACTATACTGGCGGTCGCTTATTAAGATGTTATATTAGCAAATTCTATAGCATGGGTAATCTCGCATTGGATTGATGATTGTTATAACTGGGTCGATAACTGCTTCTAAAGACTGAATTTTTGTTAGAAAAGCTCAGAAATAATCGTCACTTCTATTATATTGGTTGTATGGAATCATCTAAAAGGGAACTAGTTTAGTTTCTACTGTATAGAAAAAGTCCAATTCAAAATAGTTAGAGTGAAATCCCAATTTGCAATTGTATACAAATTATTCCTATTAATATTTGTTATAAATGACATTTTTAATTTACTATTTGCATCAAGTTCCTTAAGAGCATTCAACCGAACCCTGCATTGCTTTATTTTTTTACTATAAAACTATCAAACACATACTATTTGATGCTTCGAGAGATTTTGGGTGAAACCATTATAAAAAAATATATGTTAGAACCAGAACAAATTAACAGGTTAAAAGTCATGTTTTCACATTTTTCTCAACCGAAGCATGAACTTAACAAGACGACCTCATAAATTCTATGGCTGATAAGTGGAAAAAATCACAAGGATTTGCTGCTCACAAGACACATTACAGAAAAAGTATGTAAATGAAGATGAAAGAAAGAAAATCCATGCAAGAAGACAAAAACAAAACTTTTCAAAGAAAGTTACTGGTATTTGTTTACAATGGCTTGTATAGCAAATAAACAAAAAATAACCCGAAATAATGCATATGTGACACATTATCCTTAAAATTGGCTAAAGTGAGAAGAGAAAAATATAAAAAAACAAGTCGTAAATCTTGCAAATGCCAAGTACCACTTGATAACAATAGGAACGCCAATATTACTACACACCCATTAACGAAAGGCCAAAACGAAACTCTAGTAGCAGAATTTGAGCTAAAATTCGTATAAAGACTCGTTTGTACTTTTTATGCAATAAAATCATAATAAATCATCAAGTGTCAAACACAATTTAAATATTTACTATTTTGTCACGGTGACATCACAATCACGTGTGGTTGACTTTTTCATTTGACTCTCTTAGTTTCTTTTAGCAACGTAGGGGTGAATGAAAATGTTTGTAGAAGTCTACACATGTGTTTTACATTTTTATACAAAAAAAAAATATTAAATTAAAAGGTAAATAAGAAAGAAAGAAAGTATTTAAAACTCTAGTCTCTAGAGAAATAAATATTTATTGTAAAAATTCTTGTTCATCTATTTGATCTTAAATATATTTTAAGAAAACGTCAAATTAAAATTTTCTAACCCCTTTAGCAAACAAATTCGTTTTATCTTGAAATCCTTCTGGTAGCGGAATACTTGCATATGTGTAAGTAGTTTAGGGACTTTTTCCTTGTCATGCTGAGTGTTAAATATTTCCTTTGAATTCGTCTTTTTCTGGTTAATGATGTCGATATTTTATATGAAACTTATAAGTCCTATTGCCTGGTCTGATAAATGTAACACAATTATGTAAGAAACTTAATTAAAAGACGTTTTACTAATTTATTTTACTCCTTAAACAAATAAATGATGAAATCCTTCAAAGTCTAAGGCAACATAAATTGGTGACAATTTCTTTGAAGAGGATATTAATAAACTATAAAACCTACTTGTATGTGCAGGTTTTCATATGCACTGAGGGAAATAAAATTTTAAGTTAATTGTTGGTTATAGGCTATAATAGCACGACAACCCATAGGTCTATTGTGCATCCTCGTACCCAGCTAAACTTTTGTTTTAATTATCGTAATTATGGGGTGCTACGCAATCGGATAGAATATGTTCTTAAAATTGCAGCCCCTCGTGGCAAAGTTCTGCCACACCTATTTTTCCATATTATAATTAATTCTTCAGTTGCCTGTTATCAGTTCAGTTTAGGGTTTAATATAATTTCTGCTGAGGTTTAGACTAGCCTCTACCTTAATACTTTCGATACAATGAGTTTTATTGTTCACCCCACAGGTGGACTTAGACCTAGTTAAATAGTCTGACAATTCGTTGCCTTCATGCCCCCCATATTCCGGTACCCACATTAAAGTAACTGGCGCAGCTTTGAATGGAATGAGTAGTTTGCTAATGATTTGAAATCTGCCTGGTTCTCCGAAACAGTGTATATTTTGGCCCCTACGTAAGCACCATTTAGGGCTCTTAAGGCCTCCGCATGACAATTGAATCTGTTCTTCTCAGAAATGGCCCTACAATTTCCGTCCCTTGCACCATAAGATTTCCAGATAACGCCTAAAATTATTGCGTACGCAGTAGGATTGCCTTCCTTAAGATAAGGACTAAGTTCAGTGACCATACCCAAGGCTGCAGGATATACCGTGTTGAGAATCATCTGAGTCTTAATATGCGCTACCATGCTAGAGAGAAATGTACTATGCGTTATAGTTTTGCACGATCACGCTATCGTGTTTTCGGTCGTAGAACCCATGTTTTATCTACAGCTCTTAAGGCTTCATTTGTTATGCATAGTAAGTGATTTTGCAAATAAGAGTGTTAGCCAAAACTACTCCCAGATATATAATTGCACCATATAGAGTTTAATGAGTGTCCCCTAATATCAAGGTCCTCAGACTTGACATTAGTCTTGTTCGAAATAATAGATAGTCTTGCGTGATATCATGAGTGATTCCATGCGATCGGTCATTGCAAATCCAGCAAGTCAAACTTGTCTCTGGCCATAATTAGCAAATCGTCCGCAAAACCTTGATCTACGATCTATGATCCGAGATAATCGAGTGTTTGCAAAAGGTCGTCGGTAACTAGTAACCATAGGAGTGACGATAGAACGCCTCCTTGAAGCCATCCATTGGGTGCATGATACATGCAGAACGAATAACAAAGACAAGTTTAGTAAATTAAATAAGTCATTTTGTTTCAGACTCTAAAAACTAGTTTAAAGGTATGGACGATGAAACTGAACTGAATCTTATCCTTAAGATGCTTATGATTATGAATCCCTCTTGCAGTTATAAACTAATCCAAGTTATTAAGGACTCTTCCTGTTTTAGGGGAGATGTACTGCTAAAAATAGACTAAAATACATAATTTGCTGGAAGACTTCATACGAAACTCATCTAAAAACGAACGATTATAGTACTTTAGGTATTTGTTGTATTTAAGCATAGATTGTACGTGTTACGGATGCTTAATAATAAAAAAATATAAAGAGAACCAAATATAACTCCTATTTAACAGTTACCGTTTTACAGATGTGAAATCGTTTTGGGCGATGGTCTGAACGAAACTAAAATTGTGCGAGTAAACACTCCGCAAACACAGAGATAAGAGAAAATTCCCCGATGGCGCCTATAGTCGACGCTCGGTCATGCGCGTTTATATCACGACCGTCGACTATAGGCGACGCTTGGCTATGTGGTGCCATCTGTGGCCGTCGCCCATAGTCGACGCTCGTACCGAAGTGGTTAATGACAAATCAGTTCCACGGAGAGGGAAAATGGAATCTCAACTACCTCCTCCCTAAAACGAAAAAAATGCTTGGTTTTCTTTACAATTTTATACTAAGTTCTGAGCAGTTTAGAAAACTACTGACGATATTGATTGAGTTTTTTATTGACTTAATATAAATGGGAGATTTCGATATTGTTTATATTATAGCAGTAGACAAGTTCTGCGTTTCTTTTATGAATAATGACGTTTGCGCATTTTTTTTTTTGGTCTTGTTTTTTTGATGACAGTATATCTTCGTTTTAAGCGTTAAAAAAAATATCAGCCCATTTTGAATTATTTTACTACAAACAACGTAACTATTTTTCTCATTACAAAATATGTCGATGCACTTTTGGTTGCTAGCGAATTGTTTGTTAAGATGACTTACGTTGTTATTTCTGAACATATTTGAAACTAAATTATTTATAATTTTCCTGATTACAAGAACATCTAATTTGTTTTGTATGTGAGGGATTGTATTATTATATTACGGCTACGCTTTATTTTTTAGGTAGAATACCATTCTTTGGGGAATTTTACAAATGGAGTGTTGTTTGACTCTCCTCAGGACATACGCGCTTATTAAAATACCCAGAACTAACAGGTCAACTCGCAAAGAAATATTTTACTACAAGTTTTATTAAGAT
Organism: Phania funesta; assembly: GCA_963932375.1. Lineage (NCBI taxonomy): Eukaryota > Metazoa > Arthropoda > Insecta > Diptera > Tachinidae > Phania > Phania funesta. The sequence goes on from OZ010652.1 coordinate 45,748,736, forward strand.
CAGTTCAGTTATTTTGCAACTTCAAATGTTATACATCATATACGACTGCAAAACTGTCCAACTTTAGGCTCTAGAAAGAGACTTACAAAAACTCCTCTTTAGGATAACTCCGCAATAGTATCCTAAAATCCCTTTTTTCTAGTGTAATAGTTTATAAATTCTACTCTAGTCTTATTACGTATTGAATACCAGTCAAACACATATTTATATTTCTAATCCCCAAGGATACCTTATTTTAACAGGTTTTCTACATATGCTAAACTTGTATGATTTCATCTATAACATCCGCATCATCATCACATGTAAATCCCTTCACATGCCTCGGCATACACGTTTGGACCTTTTTGTAATATTAATGATTTTATTCACTTCAACATCAAAAGATGATGCAAACTCTGCTTTTAATGTGTTGCAATTAAATTTACATGTTACGCGCTTTTAATACAAACCATTTTTGGCTGTTGTTGTTTTTGTTGGTCCTGTTTGACTATGGCCTTAAACTATTTTAATTATGAGAACAAACAACCCTTTTCAGTTTCTATTCAAATATTTTTGGGTAAAAAAACTAACAGAAATTCATCACGTTTTTTCCCGAAAAATTTAAAGGAATTTCATTAACGCATATTTCTTTGATAGTTGCGATGATTTTGGTGATGGCGGTTTATAAAATATAATTTATATTTGTACGACAGAGTGACCAATAATAAGGTAACAATAAACTATTTATTTATTGTTATGATTGTCTTTTGAGGTATGATAATTTTTAAAGCGTCAAGAGTTACACATTGCTTATATAAACTCGATCCTTTGCGTAACTCTACAAAAAAGGCTGGCAGCGACAAATTTCACGATCTCGGTAGCCAATTCACATAATCAAAAAGTGGAATTGAAGGTCCGGGAAATTTCTTAAGTAACAATAGAAAGGAACATGTTTTCAGTACTGTCACATATGATAATGCCCTGTATGTCAGTTATGTATATAGTTATTGATTGCCACCCAGAAGCAGAACATTTGTGCAATTTTTCAATGCTAATTCTTGCATCTTGCAGAAACCCATTTGCACGTTTTTGATGTTAGATAAAGTGCTTTTCCGCCAGTTTTTGCAAAAATACAAGAAGGCGTTTTTGTGAGATGAGATATAGAATAATAATAAAATCTTCTCACCCTCTCTGACCTAATTTTAGCAGAAATAACCGATATTAAGCACCACTAACATTCACTGTTTATCCAGCCTCATGTCCAAAGTTGTTTGGTTCGATGGCGCCTCAATGGAAAAATCTGCGCTACACTAGTGTTCGCTTTGTTTTTCAACAGTCACCTACGCGTTCTTTAAACATCAAACGTGACAATTTTAGCTGTAAAATAATTATTGACTTGTTCATATTCAATAACTTACTCAACGAACTAACGTCATGCTTCATTGGTGTTCGACTGCAGTTAATTGCCACACAAATTCTCAAGTTTGGAAACGTAGGTCTTTGGTGAGTCGATGTTCCCGAACTTCTGCCAACACCCTCATTTCCTGAATTCAGGGTTTCTTATTAGATCACAATTTTTCAGAGTAACTGAAAAAAGCCCCCATAACAAAGAACTTGTTATTTTTCTTACTTGATTTTCTACATTTGGCTCGGTGGTTGCTAACTCTTTGTTAAAACTTTAATGTTTTTGTTTTGAAAGCTTAAAGTACTCTCATTTGGTTTGAAGAATTTTGGCCGTAAGGCATTTAAGTTTTTCTAAAAACTTGGACAAAGGTTTCCTTATGATGGCTTATGCATCTAGCGAAATGTGCATGTGTGATTATGTGCTAACATAATCCCCCTCAACAAAACAAATGGCATTTTGGTAATAAAACTAGTAGGGATAAAATTAACTGGAAAATTTTTTTTGGAAATAAACAGAATAAGTCTCTGTGCAAACAGCATTTTCTAGGTTATTAGTTCAATATTATCTCCAAAGTCCGTAAATTTTCTAAGCAAAAACTTAGATTTAGAAAATAACTATTATTTTCCAAGTAAGGAATGAAACTTGAAAAGGAATCACTAAAATGTAATTTTTTAATAAAACTCGTGCTGTTGATAAAATATAATCCAAAAATATTTTTCTTCTCAAACTAATTTGCTGTAAATAAGATCAGTCTCTCTGTACAATTGATACATTTATTAGCCGACAGCGCCAGGGACAACAATTACAAGTTATGTCCTTAAAATTACATTAGTTGTGTATTTTTTTAGGAACAGAATAGTTTTTATAGGCTGTGCTCGTTTGTTTGTCAATGTTTAACAAGAAAATTATAGTATTTCTCAAAAGTGTGCGTTTCTTTGCTTTGGAAAAACATTGTTTTATGCCACGCTTACTTTACATATTTATTGTTTATAATTAAGTTAATGTTTGTTAATAGAACTCGTTTCTTTGGACCACAAAACACACGCTTGTTAATTGAGGTAAATCACTATGGTGCTAGCGCTTTTTTGAAGGGTTAAATTATATCCGGAATACGTGTTTGCTCATTTTGGCAGAGACGAGGTAATGCTAAATACATTAATTGCAAGCGAAACGAAAACCATTTAAACGAAGAAAGCAAATTTTGCCTTTCTGTGGATTTAAATTAAATAGACCCGGAATTTACATTCGGAGCCCCGGACAAATGGAACGAGAATGCTCGTAACTATATAAGTTGATCTGCAAAAAGTAAAAGCTTGTTGAGGATTTATTCAGTGATCTAAATTTTTTGGAAATACTTCTTGCTGTTACTGGCTCTTTATGGGATGAAGTATTAGCTTGAATGTTCTTTAATTTAGGCACCCGGCTTACTGAAAGCGTTCTTTTGTTGTGTATTAAATCCGTCCCTATCACTGATGCTAGTTTAGTGAAAAAAGTTAAATGGGAATAAGTGTGTACCTTACATATTGGCTGTATAAAAAAGTTGTCGTGTTCGACAGCAACATGGTTGTTTATTCGTTTTATTGTACCGTGCACTTGTTTCAATTGGGAACACTTCCTTATATCTGCTCCACTTGTTATTTGTTTTGTATACCGTTCGATTTCCATTTTACCATGAACGGACTGACACCCAAATAACGCCTGAAAAGTATGCTGCACTTTATACGAAAAATTGGCTTCCTTCATTTCTATTTTGGTGTGAATGTCATCTATTGCAAAAAATAAAAAACTCACATCTAACGATGAAACTTGTATTGAAATAAGGCATCATTTTTGACAAAAATCAGCGAGAACTATTTTGTGCAGCCAATATGCAGCTTATTGTGATTTCAAAACCTCCGATCTGGCAAGGCTGTTAAGTATCTGTCATCTGAAGTGTCATTTATTTTGTGAAACGTTTGCCATTTGCGAATATGGATCGTTTGACAACCGAAGAACGCGTAATTTACAACTGGTGGTTCAAACGTGGGCACTTTTCGGGCATTACGGTATGATTATGAACTGTGCTCCTTGCTCCTTGGCACGATTATAGAGAAATTTGAAGAGACTGGAAGCGTTACAGATGCGGTCATCCCTCGCACATCGCTATGTGCTCACTGCCGAAAATATCGCTTCTGTAATGGAAAGTGGGGCGAATAATCCAAATTGGTCGATTCCACGGCGTTCTCTGCAATTGGATCTTACGGCTCATTATGGCGCAACAATTAAAGCGGTTTGATTGGGTGCTAGAACAAATTTTCTTCAGCGGTGAAACTCATTTACTCGGTAGCTACGTCAACAAGCAAACATGTCGCATAAGGAACTCGGAAAACCAAGAAGGGTTGTCGAAAAGCCATGGCATCCAGAAAAAGTTACTATTTGGTGCGCATTTTGGTCTGAAGCGTAATTTTCGAAAATCACGCTGGAAGAACCGCAACCGTCAATTCTGAGCGTTATGGCCGTATGATAACCGACTTTTTTGGCCTGCTATTGTAGGTTGTGAAATGGACGATGTGTGGTTTTCACAAGACGGTGCCACGGGCCACATAACACGACCGATTTTTAATGTAAAAAAAATGAGCAGGACTTATTTAAGCTTTTTTTTTAAATACTTCGAATCGAAAAAGTTGTTGTCAACAAAGATTATATTCCAACAATAAAGTAAAACAAACCCAAAATGTTTTCTTAAAATAAATCTCAACATAAAAGAAAATCTATTAAATATGCCATCAAACTATCATATCCTTTGTCAGGACATACTTAAAATCCATTAAAATTGCAAAAAAAAAAACAAAAGAAATAAATGGATTTCCAGTTCAAACTTTTGTTCGTGAGTGGTTTTATGACTTTCTCCCTTCAAACTGGAGGCCAAACTATTCAAACACACAACAAAAAATAATAAAATCATTTTCGTATTTATTGTAAAAATGACAACAAGTGACAACAAGTAGCAACAAACTAACAATGCTGACTGACATATAAAACAAAAAGGACAGGACATTCCCTAAAAACATAATGTGTCTTAAGATAACAAAACACTTCAAGTCATAAATAGGAAGAATTTAAATGTTTCCCTTTCGTTCTTTATTATGAGTATTATCATTCACGATTGGACAATTAATGTTTAATTCTTTATTCCTCTTTATTGTATCTTAAGGCAACAAATAAGATAGAAAACACGAGTATAAAATACTTATGGATGGTTGATGTTATTTGTTGACTACTCAGATCTATTTGTTCGATAAGTGCAATCGTTAAGTTGTCGTTAAGTACTTTAATGACCCAGTTTAAGGGGAAGTTATACAGGACTGGAGGATGTAATTAAAATAAGCTTATGCAGTAACAAGAAATTTATGATTTTGTTGGCGGGTGGATTAAAGCAATTGATAAGAATTATTTAGTGTCGTGAATGAAAAAATAAGTAACAAATTGGTAGGATATTTGTGAGGATTAGTCAAAAGTGAACAAAATGCAATCGTAGGCAGAAGGACAACGACTACATATTTTCCGATTTTAGAAATATCTAAAAAAACTTATCGTCTCGCGGCTCGCTGGTTCCCATTGTATCAGTCCTTTATTTACTGATCAACCCGCGCACCCCTCTATCCCAAGAATTGTATTACTACTAAGATGGTAGGACCTGCAAGAAGGATCGCCAGCGGTGAAAGCCTTACTTCCAATACCTATCTATCTAAGTTTGTCCTTAGTCGAATTACTCGGAGTTTAGTGGTCAGAAAGGAGGTCTCACTACTAACAGTCTACAGCAAAAAATTACTAATTGCAAGGGACTTAGTGATGAGTATACAATTCGAATCTATCAGCCATTCGACAAATCGAGGAGACTTAAAAACCTCAAAACATTAGTGGCATGCTTTACAATTTTTATTGTTCCTCTGGATCGTTTTTTAATTTGTTAACTTCAATTTAATTTATAAAAAAAGACCTTCAAGCTTGGACAATTTGAATAAATTAAATTTAAAAAAAGGTCAAGAACAGCTATAATTTTTTTTCTTAACAATTTGTATGAAATTCTATCTTCCATGTTTTTATACTAGTTTGTAAGTTCCTGCTAAAATTCTTGCTATTTGTTATTCGGATTTTAAGATTTATCTCCTGCAGCTAATAACACCATAAGTAAAACTCGAAGCCCTTCTGAAGCTGTAGGAAAAGATTTAGTGCATACTTATTCTAAGCTTTAGTTTACATAGAAGTCTTAACCAGATGTTACTTCACTTATTTGCACGTACCAAAGAGCTGTGAAACAATTCAATTACGGCTTAAGGCATTTCCTGGCCGTGTGCAATCTTATGTCATCAAAATTAGAGCCATTGATCATTGGATTTCTAAAACGTTTAAGGTCTACATCGACACGCCGTTATCCACTTTTGCATTGAAGGAAGAGCTTCAACGCTGGTTCTAAGAATTTCAGCCACATTTATACAATATGATTATAAAAAATGTTGGAAAAGAAGTGTTATTATGCCAACAATGCTTTGCAGATCCCTTATTAAAGTTATATGTAGGTTGAAATACTGGGTTCATATTGACGCGACTACTGAGAAGTGGCACAGAACATGTTTAATCGGTTTGATCTCGTGACTGCATGCCCTGCAGCCGCTATTGGGAGCTCTTTCTACTTGAAGCAAATGTGCTTGTAAGTTTGAATGTACGATCAAAATATTTGCTACCTTACTGATTTCGGAATTGATAAGTTTCTAAAAGCTCCTTGTTGTATGTCCGCTTGGGTCGGCCCATTTGATTCATGTAACTTATCCTAGCGTTTCTCTGTTCCACATGGGTTTTAACTCAGTTCTTGTGGTCTCAAAAGCTTTGCTTAATTAATTGTAATTCTCCGGCTTTAATGGCCAAAGTATTTGCTCTTCCATTGCCCATTGCACTCAGATAACGCGCAGTCTACCGTGTGTCTTGTAATCGCTCCTTTGCAATATCGTGCTTGTACTTACTTATGATAATTAATTGGCTATCAATAAATTTGTGAACTTTTGTCGGCCTTGTAGTTTCCCTGAGCCATCGCCCGCCTAAAGTAGCGTGTTATGGTCGGGAAGTACTTTTCGGTCTCTGCATTCTTAACAAAGATTCCATGTAACAGATAGTTCACATGTCTATCCGCCTATCCCGTCCCACTTTTCCCCCTTTTGCAATGTTTATATGTTGCACTTTTCTTCTATTGATGTGTTCATCATACGACGGAAGCGTAGGTTTTTTTAAATGTAGGGAAATCGAAGCAGACCGTCCCCCTTTGTGGACCTCTTCTTTCCTGGAACTAATTTAAGGCAACCGATGTTTACCTTACTCTGGCGGCTGGTGACGGTCGGCTTTCTTCCTCATCACGGATTCTCTTGTAATTGCTGGCATTTGTCTAAGGCTTAGGTCCACCATGGCATTCACAGTTAAATATTGTCTGCCCGTGGTCATAAGCCCTATGCTAGCTAGTGTTGGATATTAACACATAATGTGCGCTACGGTCCCAGTCCCTTCCGCAGGAGTATCTTTGGAGACTGACCCGTCTACACATTTCAAGGCTGTCTTGACCATCTCTTCAGAATTCCTCCATTAGGAAATAAACAGCGGAGTTCCTAAAAGGATTAACCTGTTGATCTCCTGCAAGGCCTCATTGTCCATCCCTGTCAGAATATCACGGTCGAGTGCCTTAAAAGTACGTTTGAAGATTGACTCTTCCGGATTCATCAGACTCCTTGCAGAGACATGAACCTGTTACCGACCCCCACCACGAGGAGGTATGAGTCAGAACTTCCGGCAGTGGACTCTGTTATGGCAAGCCATATCTTTCTGACTCCCAGCTGACGGCCGAAGTGTACATTAGTATTGGTTTAATCAAACTATCGTATAGCCAGCGTGCCATGTTTGAATTGAAGCAACATTTTGAGCCGATGGCTATTCCACACAGGAACCAGCATCTGTGAGCATTATTTGCTCTTTCCCCTCTGCGTTTCTTCCAAAACTAGTAGAAAACTAGAACTTTAAATTTAAAACTAAAATGTCACAGTAGACAACTGATGCGAAGGAAATTTATTAAAATGAACGAACATACATTTTTAACAAAGAGTATTATATCCTTTTAAACCTTTTGAGTCTCTTACTAAATCAGTTAATTTACTTCACCTTTTGTTTGCAATAATGAATTTCATTTAAAGCTCAACAGACATTTGGCATTTTCTACCTCAGTACTGATAAACACTACGTGTCAAAGCCCTTATTTATTGTTGGAACGTGTAGAATTTGATGATATTAATACTCGTGCACTCTAATAATTTGTCAATGAGTAATTTTTAAACCAACAAAAGCAAAGAATACAAAACTGATAATGCACAAACAAATAAAGTTTATTTTCAAATTGTTGTTGTTGTTGCAGTTGTTCACATGGAATTTATCAAAATGATAACAATAAGACTCCAACTAAGTATTCATTAAATATGTAGTCCTCTATATACTTTTTTGCATGGTATACGGTTTATATTTCGCCCCAGAAGCTGTACGATAGAGCAGTGTTTATTTAAAATCCCATTTGAAACTATTTTATCATTATTAAAAGAGCCAATAAGCAAAAACATTACCATCATCCTCATTATTACACATATACGCGTACATATGTATGTACATACGAGTACATATTTTTATCATTACCCGGCAGTTCGTGTAACAAATCTCTCCACTTGTCAGAGACAAGAAATAAATATAAAAACCAAATACATTCTCTGACACTACATCCAAATTGGAATAGCAAGGTTAAAACATGCGTACGCGAAATTTAGTTTTAGCCTCCGAATAATTGTAAAGGGCATCGCAATAAGGGCGTGTTGATGTTGAAGCAACAAGAACAATCTTTGGGTGGGGTACTAACAAAACTCTTTTCTGTCTAAAAGACCGATTTATGTATGGAATAACATCGTTAAATGTTCTTTGCCGCCTTGCACTGTGCAACGGATACGGGAGGTAAATGTTTTATCACTTTGCCCTGTGAGTTCACAAAATCACAAACTTAACTAGCGGGTCAAACTAGCACATTCGCGCTGCCTCCCTGAGAAAAAGTTAGACCCTTACATCGTTAATGGAAATTGTGGTAATTGTTGCGTGGTACCTAACTTCCTGCTGAATCCACATGTCACCAACGTCTATATCGTTCAATTCGGGCGATAAGATATACCTTATCTCTAATCTGTGATGCTTGCCGTGACGTCGAAGACCTCACCGACGTTGTCCTAAAAGAAGTACGAACCAATAATGCCGTCGGCTGAAAATATGCTGTAAACAGAAACTCTTTGTAGATGTTATGCTACCTGATGAACCTCGCCCTTGTTGGCGGCATCTAATATTTGTTTCTGTTTGGCCAAAATCGGAGTGACCTTCCAAACGCTTTGAAAATAACTCAGCGAACAAAAAGCTTTGCCTGTGGACAATAACTTTAAGCTCCTCGCACAGTCAGATCTTGTACAAGTATAGACCAAAGTCTTGACACAAAATTCGCAAATTGGAAGTTTGCGAAGGGGCGAGTTATTTTGCACAGTAATGAATTGACTGATCAGATTCTTTTTAACACCTTCATGGACACTTTCGGTGTCGGGCGTTCTGTTGTTGGAGAGTTACCCTTGAAGGGGCTAATCCATAAAATAGGTGCAGCGCGCGTAAGGTGTGCACTAAAAACACTAATTTCTATAATAAAGTTTAATCACTTGGGCGTGCGCTGAATAAAAAATAAATAGCAGATTTGTCGGGCACCGCCAAAACAAGACATCCACCATATTGTCAACATCGACCCGCCATTTTTTTATGTTATAAAATTTTTAACAGTCTTCATTATGATCTCACCCTTGCAACAAAAAATTACACAATAACTAATCAGTCACTGGAATAAAAACCTGCAAACTCGTCGTTTTTATTCTATAACATTTAATGATTTTATGCTTTTTAAATACCACAGTATATTTTCAGATTTTTAACAGGCTACAAGTTTCATCATATTAATAATTCCTTTGAAATTTTTAATCTAAAGCAAGTAAAAGAATTGAATGAAACTTTGATACCGTTGGAACTGCAGGGCAATACTGTAATAAGTTTTGTGTTGCCATGCTGAATCGAAGGCACATACACAATTATTTTTGTACACTTCGTGTAGAAGTTCACAATTGACTAGAGTCGATTACATTTTCTGTATAGCGCAAGAAGCAAACGGTATTTTCTTAATAGTCAAATAGACGTTGCGGCCTTAGCACCCTACCGCTACCAAACCAGCGAAATGTTGATTTGTGATCCCTATTTGTTCTTTGAAGACTACGAGCACTTGATTTCCATTATGATTTTCAACTACTGAAATATTTTTAAAGTTCCTAAATACAAAATAAATCGTCTTATGTAAAATAATTGCTTTTTTAACAAGGGTGGGATAATGTTGAACCGAAAGATACAATGTGCTTTTGAGGTATTAAATTTTTTTTAAATTGGAGGGCCCCCTATGTATTGAATATGACTGTGCGCAAATTTACGCCACTGCTGCGCATAGTAGCATGTATGAGATAAGTCCACTTTTGTCCGCATGAATTCGACTGAATTTTTCCGGTGACCTGGGTTATATTGACTTTGCGGGTTATAGGCCTTGTCCTGCGACTTCAGAAAAGTCCTGTAGGAAAATATAGTGGGGTCGAGTTGCATGGTTTTGATAGCCAATTCACGTCACTTACGCTTGCATAATTACACGCTCGAATCATCACGCGTTCGCTAAATGGCACATAGCACTATACTGCTAAAATTCGGGCCAGCTAAAATTTTTTATAATTAATCTGTAACGCTCGCCGTTGACGGCGATAGACTCAACAACGTCGGTGTTATAGAAGTACGGATCAATAATTCAGCTGACCCAAAATCCAGCGTTCCGACACAATTCACACAAGTTGAAGTCTACGAAATTCGAGTGCCACGTGCTCTTCTGAGTACTTTCTCGGCCAGCGGGAAATTTCTTTGCCAATCTTTTAATCCTTAATCGACTAATTGCTTACCGAACCATTTGCCTCGAATTTGACCACCAAACGTTGCAGCTTCTACTTTTAGGGCTCACTGAGAGCGTAATATGGCGACAACGAATGCTTGTTTGATAATTAAGTTCTAGAATCGAATCTGAAGCCCTCTAAATCTGATTTAGAACCATTAATATCTAAAATAATTTGTAGGGAATTATCTGCTACTTAGATACCCGTAGTAAATAAAACTAGATCCAATTTATATTCGCATGCAAATACTTACTCAAAAGACAAACTAAATAAAAAAAAACCTAAACTTGAAATCTACTTACTATCTTATAAAGTTTTGCTACGTGATTTGTCGCTCATTTTAAATACGACGGATTTGAAAGTCTTTATTTCGCCACTAGCAGGAGTGAAAAGAAAACAACACCAGATCCAAATATGGGTCCCAATGCTCGTTACAATTGTATAACAGTCTTGTGTGCAGCATGCACAAATACTACACACTATATTTTGAAGTTCAATGTTCATATTAAGACATTTTCAAAAGAGTTTTTTGTTCCTTCTCTTATCTATTTTAACTTCCAATGTGGAATCAATGAGATGTTAAAGTAAAACACAAAAGAAATACAGGAAACTAAATTAAGCCACCTGTACTCTATACCATATTATTGAGTATTTTATTGTGCATATTATTGCCGATTAGCCCTACATTATTCAATGCAATTATAAATATAAACAGTGTTTTTAATCGACCCTTCAATTGTCTTGCGATTTTATCATAAAACATCAAAAGTTGTTCAATCATATTGCAGGTATATGGTTGCAAACATACAAGCACGGTTATTAGAACTATATTTTCATTACAAAAGCTAATACATTATCTGTGTAGTTGTGTGCACATTTCCAACATAAACGAGGAGATATTTTCGAAAATATGGTCCTGATAGAAATTTCATTAATTGCGGACTATTATGGAAGTGCATTATCACCCTGAGGCCGTTTCACACTGTATTGGGTAAAATGACTTGTAAACAATTCAAGTGAAATGAAAAAGTTTTATAGCGTGATAAAACTAATTTAGGTATTTGATAAAAAAAAAAAAAAATACGAAAATACGAAAGTTTTTTCAAAATCTTGGACTTTTTATATTATCAGGGTTGCATTTGTACACAAGTGTGATAGTGTAGACAAACAATACAATGAGAATATTTTATTTTTGATTTTTTTTTTCAATCAGTACGATTATCATTAGATTTCTGTAACAATCTAACGAAAATCTAAACAATTGTATAATAATGTGAAAGGGGCTTTAGAATAAGACGTATGTAGGTCTAAGTCCACAGGCACCGAAATCTTTGTTAGCCACTGTTACAAAGCTTTAATATTATTTAATAGCTTAGGATCGTTTATACTATATATTATACTTAAAGATATATTTATGGTATGAGCTCTAGAATTAGTGATTCTGAAAGTGTTTGTATATAATATCTTGAGATTCCCCATTCAAAAATATATACCATCCCAAATGTCCATACTACTTTTCCTCCACCGTTCGAAATAATCTTTTATTCAATATTAAGGACTGACCCTGAGTATACTCCTTCACATAGGTAGCAATTTGGAGCCACCCATTCACATACCGCACCATTGACGGCCTACCACATCGGTCTAAACAACAGCCATCGCATTATCTCCCAAAAGAGCCTCACGAACAACTAGGCCTGAACTTATCGTCCAGGGGGCTAATCGTTCTAGTGGTACTAGTCGTTTAGTTGCTGGTCGAAGGACCTAGACAAGCTTCGACAACTTTCTATCCCCCCGGATAGTACAGATGTGTTAGATTTACGTGAGTATCCACCAGTGATGGCACAATCACACGGTGGTCCGCATAAACACCACTGAAGTAGGACTCATGCACATCCCATAGGTAGCAATTCAGGACAGAGGATGCCAGGCTCCCGATCCCATCCCTTGATGAGGGGTTCAGAGCTATCTAATATGCTGCTGTCAATAGATAATTCTTGACAACCTGCGTTGCTATGCAACGCCACATCGGTCCTGCAGGGACCTTCCCGCTTTGGGTATAAACCACAGCCTCTACGTGCACCCCCGAAGGAGCCTCACCAACAACCAGTCTGGAACCGTAGTTCCAGGGGCTACTGGTTCCCGTGGTACCAGTTGTTTATCGTTGCTGGTCGAACTTAGGAGTCCTACCTTCTGCCAGTTTCAGGATTCTGACAAGCCTCAGGGACTGGTACCCCTGTTTCCCCCAGTGGCAATTCATCAAGGTGTCGAAATCGCCAAGATGATATTTGCATGGTATATCTGGATAACTAAAACGAGATAATTAAACGTTTTTGCAATTTGCCTAGGCGTGGCGAAGCTAAAAATTAGCAGAGTCATAACAGTGGGAAATAAAAGAAAACCTCAATATATTTAATTCAAAAGTATATTATTTAAGTACGTTTTTAAAGATATACTAATTGTTCGCCTAAAAGCGTTTTTTTTATTTCCTTGGGGCATCAAATATAATTAGGCTTTCAAACCTTTATCAAGGGGACTGCTAGGATTGCAAATTATTATTGCGAATTATTACAGGCGGGTATAATTGCATCCCCTTCAAGTATGCAAAAGCGTACTGAGCCGTACTGACTGCCCAATAATATAACTTGCTAAACAACGAAGATAGCGTGTGCACGCTATGTCTGGATTAGAAAAGAGCACATCTCCACAATACGTGATTTGGTTCCTAACGACTATTGTAGAAACTCTGATCATGAAAATAAAAATAGTGATCACCTACCACTGCCCAAAATCAGTTGTTTGAAATGAATTTCTTTACTCGCTTCCTCTACATTGCAACTAACACCATATAAACGGCTTTACAGGATCTTAATCAGGCAAACCTATTAGTAATTTATTACTATAACAATCAATCATAAAAAAGTTTGTTAATTTATCAAAGATATATAAAGCAAATTTGTTCAGTTTCCTTGAACTTGAGTAAAGCGTTTTTAATATTAAGTCTTGTGATAAGATACTTTAAATAATAAAAAATTATATTAAAAAATACAACTTGCTCAGAATTTTGTCACCTTAACTAAATGAAATAAAGTACTTGAAGGTTGTATAAATTCGTCTTCTAAAGTACCCCAGGTTATAACCGTAACTTTTTAATTTTTTTGTCCGATATGAATTTAAAATTGATTGCGGAATTAAGGTGTTTTCAATTCGCGCAAAATGTAACAACTAAAACATTTATTATTTTTGAACATTGAACCCACGTCTGCCAAGGAAAATAACACTTGCGGTGACTCGCTTTCTTATAGTGCCACTCTGTGCTTTCAACGGTTGAAAAAGTCACGGCAATAATAGAGAATTTAGAATAAGATTTGTGTGAAGTTAGTTGAATGGAAAAACTATATATTATATGATACAAGAGCGGATCAATAAGTCCGGGACTTTTCGAAATTCCCTCGTAGTTGTGAATTTGATTCAATTTGTGTTATGTTATTAATTGAATTTCTGCATGGCAAATTGAGTTCAATTAATGTCTTAATTGATTAAATCTCTTTGCTTAAATCTATTTGCACAATTAAGCCGCATGTGTGGAAATATTAATTGCCTCTGAGTGTTCTTTTCTGTAAAAAAGAGAAGAGAGCAGCAAACCTAAAATAGTAAAAACCTAGAAAAACACTTAGAAGTGAAAATAAATACATATCTACATAAGAGACTTAAAATAGCCCAAGAATTACAACATAAACATGAAGAGCAAATTTAAAGGCAATTAAACAGAAATAGAACACGGGTCAGGAGCAGAAACTATGAGAAATTATTTTTAGAATGAACTACGAAATCATAAAAAGAACATCAAAAATCAAAACTAGTGTTTAAAGATTTACGGCCATATTTATACAATTTCGCCGGCATACGAGTATAAGCAATTAATAAGCAAAATTATATTCAAAAACGATTATCAGAAAAGAATTTTATTGTAATTTTGATATCTTTTTGTAACTCATTTTGGAAGCAATATTCTTTCAGTAACTAACAAGATTGCGCAGTATAAATATTCCTTCTATCTTCTGCATTCTAATTCTTACAAGTTTATATTTTAAATCCTTTTCAAGCATAGTTTTATTTTTTATTGGTTTTCCATAAAGTGAATTTAAAAAAAATCAATGTAAATACAAACATAATTTTAGTGATGTATATACATCGAAAACAAATAAAGAAGCCACGTTATTCGAATAAAATTTTCATCCCTTAGAACATCAAGTTGTGTGAATTCGGGGTATGCATTTCATTTTTGTTAATTTTACTTGAAACAACAAATTAATGAATTTGTATAAAAAAAAACAAAAGTTACATTATTTTGAACGAACTTATAGACTCGAATGCCCGGATCATTTGGGACACTTTTGTGAAACATAAGCTTGAAATGACAATGGTGTAGCCAGTATAAAATCAAAAATTTATAATTGTTATGTACTGTTTATGAATACGTTTTTTTATCAAGTGTTTGTTAAGGAATGCGACTTTAAAACCTTAAAAAATATTTTTTTTTTATAAATGGGCCGTATAATTGAGAAATGTGGAAAAATACTAATGGAGCTAGAAATACACACATGTGGATAGATGGTCATCATAATATACATTTTTAGTGTACTTTTAAATTAGATAACCCTGCTGATTAAATAAACGCGCTTATGACACTCATTATTTTATTTATTTTTTTTTTTATCAAAAATAAAATAATAATTAATAATAAGAACACTTTCATTATCTAATGATAAGGTTCTTCGTGTGAATTATGTATTGTATATCTTATTAGTAATTCAACCCAAAATATGCGATAAAAACTAAAGACAATATTCCTAAAAAAATATGTTCGATTTAATAAAGTTTTATTAATTAAATTTCTATACAAAATGTGTTTGACAAACCTTTTATAATTTAAAAATATATTTATGAATATGACCTCAAAAATATACAAAACATATTCTTTCTTTCATATATAAAATAATAAAGGACTAAATATAAAAAATTTGCTAAATAAAAGAAAACCAAAGGAAATTTTGATTTCATTTTGATTTTTATATATTTATAGCACTAAACGTCAAAAACCATATTCTTTGTTCATAGTTTTATACCTTATTCTCCTTGTGACGATTATTACAGATTTCAGTGGTACTTTTCCTATGATTGCATCTTTAGAGTTTGGTCCTTTTTACAACTATGCCATTTATTTAAGTTAAGCATTTTTAAGAGGATTTTTAATGTCTATGAATAGGAGAATATGTAAATAATTTTGTATTTTGTAGAATTTTTATGGACTTGGTCCCCAGCGAAAACCATTGCTTCGTTGGAAGAAAGCTTAGAAGCGACAGTTGAGTGGCATCTTGTTCGCGATGTTTTAATTGGAAGCATTGCTTTTGAAGTGCTTATTTCAGTTTTTCGCAGGCATTTGGAAATTCTCTGAATTATTACTATCGTTTGGTCGCGTTCTGTTCGTAACGCAGTTTGAAATGATTAATTTTATTATCTTTGCCTTACAGTAGTAAGCGAATGTGTAAAAATTTCCGTTCAAATATTAAAAAATTCACACACAGTGTTGCAAGATATATGTGTTTAGTATGAAACGCGTTTGAGGGCCAAAAAGAGTATGTACTGATTCCAAGATTTGGATTATTTTTGGCTGGTATGTGACCGGCGCGACTGGTCATTCCGTAATTTGGAGGTCGAAATTTCACGTCTAACGTTGGTATTCAAGTGCTCAGTAGGATTCTTGTTTATCGGTATAGCTAAATCTTCAGAAACACTTTATATAAAAACCGCTTGGTCGATGTGCACTTCGTCATATTTAACGCCCATCAAATATTTCTTTAAGTAAAATTATATTATCGCTTACTACGCGGCAAGTGGCGCCGACCTGTGAGGAACGCATGGCTGCGAAGTGAGTCCCTTGAAATTGAAAAAGGAAAAACTTCTGGCTGTCGTAACTTTTGAGGACATATAGATTTCGCCAGTATACTAAACATACAAAGAAAAAACATGGCTGGGGTAACCAAAATCTAAGAGCAAAGAGACAAATTTTATTATTATTGTAGAAAATAATAATCTGGTTCTTTTATAACGATAGAAATAAAAAAAATTATGTTGCTGATTGGCGGCGGGTGATGTACGAACACGCGACTAAAGCCTACGAATGCTTAATAGTCAACGCGCTAACTAACCCCTTAAGCCGTAGCACCGTCATACCTTGAATAAGAATTTTACATATTATGGATATTAAGAACATTTTATGGTTAGATTTATTATATTATTTTTATTTTTTCGAATACTAGTAAAAATTGTACTGCTTAACGCGATGGTAATCATTTAATCATTAAATGTAAAGAATAATTTGTTTATTGCTACTAAAGTAATGTTTAAAATGTTTTCAAATAAACATGACATATATGTTTGCCCCAACAATATATTGTTATAAAGAACATAATATGGTTGTCGTGACCATGCCACAACCATGTTTTTTTTCTTTGCATGTGCACAATATCCCTCATTGTGCTGTTGAGATTAAAAATATAAAACTTGCACTATGAAATTAATGTGTTAATTTTGATTTTTCATTTTTTTCACAACAGACAACTTCCAACTATTTTCTTCGCCAAATTTAACCTCCCCTTCCTTTCCTTAAATTCAATATCCAATAAATTTTAATGTTACAATAAAAAATATTCCAAAAAGTTTATCTAAATCTAGCAGCCTTTAAACTTAATAACATGCAGAAAATAACAAAGTTCTATTAAAAACATCAGCAAATAGTCCATTAACTGAGCGCTGCAAAGATCTAAAGACAATATAAACCTCTTTACGATTTTTGGGTTTGCAAAATGACATGACTTGAAATAAACATCGGTGCACGCACTAATAAAACATTCAAAATAGACATTTGATGTCATTTTTATATTTGTGGCACAACGTTTAACAAATAAAAAATTAAAAATAAATGCCACAAAAATGACACACGCAACACGAACGCAGCGTTGCAAACACCTTTAGGCTTTAATAATAATTTTGATTGTTATTTTTGTGTTGTCGTTTTTATGGGCCTGATGCCAGGGGGCGTATCAAAAAACAATAAAGCAGAAACAAAAACAACATCAAATACTGTTTTTTTTTGTTTGTGGTAAAAATATAAAATTTATACAATTAAAAATAAATATTATACTGTACAGCTCATAAAATTGTTGTTGTTATTTTTATAACGTTTTCATCAAATACGCATACATGCATGCATGCATACGCACTTTACTTATAAAAGAACTCCTTTAAGAAGCGAGAGAAAACATGAAGAGTGTTTTTATACTCAGTTATTGCAAACATTCTTGCTGCTATTGTTAAGAGAATTAAGCGTTTAAGTAGGATTTTTATCACACTACTCCAGTCATAAAAAGTACACGACGTGTTATAATAAATAATTTATTTTGTTTGTATACATTTTAGAAACAGGGTAGTGCAAATAGTTGTTTCTTTTTGCACGACATGTCAACGCGGAACAGAATGTTTCGTTTTACATTTCACACAAATTAAAAAAAAGGACTGGGTGGGCTTGAAAAACGTACGATTTTAAAAATAGGTAAGGGGGAGACGGGAATAAAATAAGTATTTATCCACTGATTTTCACACGTGATGGCTCATTTTACTTTCATTATATGTAGCTTCATCATAAAATAATAAAACTGGTAAATATTTGTGGTTTTATATTTTTTACAAATTTTTGAAAATGAAAAATGTCACAATTTTTCGAAAAAAAAATATAAAAAAAATTCGAAATGACTCCAAAACTAATGGGTATAGTAAAAAATAGTATTAGAATGACTTATTTCTGTTGTAATTTGGAATTTATGGACATATAGCACAACGAAATTGAACAAGACGTTTGAAAGTTATGATAAGATATGTTAAGCGGCCTTTTCAAAAATCTCATATTTAAAAAAAAAACTTATCCATAGAATTCGAAATAAAGGCGATTTTTGTAGTTAGGCAACCATAACTCATCAAAATAATATAGTGGTTCTCCAATGTTTTTTTGGTTGTTGCATAGTGATATTAATTCAATAAAGCAGACATAAAATAGTTCACAAGTACGCAAAGGTGGAGTATAAAAAATACATGTTTCTTAATAAACGCAAAATTATAACCACAATGCGAAAATAATGCCCATCATTTCGGAGTTTTTCTCTAAAGGAAATCTTAGATTTGTGAAAACTTTTTGGTGAAAAATTCGCCAAGTTTAGAGTTGTTTCGCCGGCTTTCTTACGTTACCCCGACGTTTAAAAATAAATTAATAACAATCTCTTCCAGTTAGTTGTAGGCGCAGGACTATTTCTGTAACCATATATGGCAGTTGGGCCATCTGACTGCTGTCTCTTTTAAGGTTACCATTCCCAATTTCAGCAAGTAACATTTGAGGAGTTACCCAACTATTTAAGCACGTGCGCGTCGATACACATATTTCCATTGGTAGTGGCAACGACATAAACTGTTACAAAAAGCGTTTTGACATAGTGCTTTAATCTGTTGGAAAAAAATCATTTGAGTTAAGTTTTTATACTTCGGGCCATCAAATATTTAGCTAAAATGATCACGATTGTTTAAAAACGCCACCGAACTTCCAATATCTTGTACTTTAGTTGTTACAAAACTTAAGAAAAAAACTTATAGTTCACAAGAATTAACACTCACTTCGGAAATAAGTTTGTGTTAAGCGTTTCGTGCCGTTGCACTGTGTCAGATTTGCATAAGAGAGACTAAAGTATGTACAGCTGTGTGCAAAATAATAGGAGTGCTGTCACATAATATTTACATAAGTTATTTTTTTTAGTGTATCAAATAGTAAACGAAGTTTTATTCTAACGGCAATTACAACGGTACGTAAGAAGTAAAATACAAAAGAGAGACTAAAAATAATTATCATATTTAAGAGGCAATTGACTCATTTCTATATTTGCCCTTTAATTGACTTGTTCAAAAAAATAGGTGTGATCGATTTCTTAAAAATAAAAAATAAAATACGGCATAAAAGTGGAAGAAAATAAAAAGTAAATATAGGAAAATAGAATAAACATTTTTTTTTTTTTTAATAAAAACAAAAAATGTATTTTTTTTACCAGTGGGACGAGGAAAGCACTGCTCAGAGGAAAAACGGAATTTAATAAAAAATCTGCGAAAAAAAGGAAAAACTTATAAAGAAATTCAGGAAAATTTGGGGTGCTCTGCTCAAATGATCGTTAATGCCCTGAAATACGCAAAAAACTTGAAAATGATTTATTTGCAAGAAGTCCGCGAAAGGTGCCGTTATTGACTAAGAAACAGGCAACTGCGCGTTTAAACTTCGCAAAAGAACACATCAACTGGCCGAATGAAAAATGGAGAAACATATTGTGGACGGACGAAATCAAAATCGTATTGTTTGGTGGAACTGGCTCCAGAGAGTATGTCCGACGCCCACCAAATACAGAATTATTATTAAAATATACCAAAAAGACAGTTAAACATGGTGGAGCAAAAATAATGATATGAGGATGCTTTTCTTATACTGGTGTAGGTCCAATACACCGAATAGGAGGCATCATGGATAAGCACGTCTACGTGGAAATTTTAAGTAAAGTAATGCTACCATATGTAGAGTGGGATATGCCGATTAAATGGGTCTTCCAACAAGATAACGTCCCGAAACATACAAGTAAGTTGGCAAAGGATTGGCTTCGGGTCAATGGGGTTGAGATTATGTTGTAGCCTGCTCAGTCACCTGACCTCAACCCCATAGAAAATTTATGGGGAGATGTTAAGAAGTATGTGACAGAGAAAAAACCATCGAATTCCAAAGAGCTATGGAACACAGTGCGTGATGGCTGGCATCGATTCCATACACCGTAGATGTGCTGAAGTTTTAAATAACCATGGTTATTCCACTAAATATTAAATCTATTTATCTTTTTCTTTGACAATTTAAATATTTAATGCCTTTTGTTTCGAAACTATTAGGACAAAAACCAATACTCCTATTATTTTGAACAACGAATTTTGATTTTTTTTGTTTACATGAAATTATTTCAGTTTTTTTAGCATTATTGTGATAATTAACTATGTACAAACTACAGAATTTACCAAAAATCAATTTCAAGTAAAAAGAATAAAATAAAATTTTTATTTTTAATAGAAAACTAAATTTTTTTTTTTTATGAAGGGCACTCCTATTTTTTTGCACACAACTGTATCTCAAGGACGTGTAAAGATAACTCGATAATTTTTTATGTTTCGCCCCTTTCCGTGTGAAGTGTCAATCAATTCGTTTGTGCGGTCAGGGTAATATTGACTACATGTTTTTCTTTTAAATTAAAAACGGCAGCCTTGGGACGACACGATGTCAGGGAGCAAAACTTACAATTTATCAAAACCTATCGTGAAGGGTATCATATGAAATAACATAGAAATATCATTCTAATATAATATGACGGGCATGCTGTGTTCCAATTATTATTTAAATTCATAAGATATTTACAAATATTAATAATTTTGAGTTGTCTGATGAATCCAAAACTAACTTTGCTTTTTTTGTACTTTAGCAGCAATTTCATGTGGTGTTCTGCCGGTTGGGTGGTTTTTGGCATCGCAGATAAACTCCGTTACGTCAATTTTAAAATCAACCCAATCAGAACTACATTTTAAAAATCTCATCTTAGAAAGATGACAAAATCTCATTACGAAACTTAAATAGTGTAAAAACGTCTACATTTTCATCACTTCGTGTAGTAATATTTCCACATAGATACGTATCTATGAAATTAACACTATTGTCTTTCTTTTTGCTTTCCGAAGACTAACTTGCATAATTTCTCTATAAAAAAGTAAGGAAAAGCAGCAGTTATCAACATTTAAAATTTAGTGGTTTTCACCAATAATTACGAATAATGTAAAATTTCAATAAAAGGTCTCATCTTGTGATACCGTTATATATTTTGTCGTTCACATATATTGCTTAAAAAATGATTTTTATTAATACCCAAGGTTGCTATTTATCGTATTACCGGACAATTTTTAAAATAGGAGTTTGTTTTAGTGAAATCCCACTCAAAAAAGCAACCAAATTTGATACTGAGCGTTGGTAATGTTTAGCGTGAATCATTTTATGATTGTGAGGAAATATTCGAAACGGCGTTTGTGAAGGAGTGACAGGTTTCCTTCACAAAATAAGCAGACTATTCTTTAGAGCGTAGTGCCTTACCCATAAAAAATCGATTTTTTAATTCCTATTTTTTCTACAGTTAATTTTGTTTATATTTTCTTTTGTTCTATAAACTACAAACATTCAGTGTTGTTCTGTATTCCGAATAGCTGTTCAGTATTCCACATCCGAATAATTTCTTTCGATTTATTTTGAATATGGTTGGTGGATTGAATTAGAATCCGTCATTATAATTTGAAAGGTTTTCTTTCAAAATTCTTGTATTACCCTCACAACAACTTGTTAAATGCATATGGAACATCTGAACATACTTACGTCGGAACAGGTGCTTTTATAAACCTTGTCTAATAACTTCGGAGAATGGAAAAATACGTGGAATATAAGTAGCTAATTTCCTAATCCGATTTCGAGCGTGTTTTTATTCCACGCGGATTTAGTTTTTTAAGCCATCAATACTTTCAGACAAATCAACAAGATGATAACATATATTAAAGTTTAAACATGCACAACGCAAACAGTCATTATTAGCACAAAGAGATCTGTAGTATTTTAAACCTGGCTATTGAAAGCTACGCGTTGGTTTTGC
The DNA here is from genome assembly GCA_963932375.1 of Phania funesta. Lineage (NCBI taxonomy): Eukaryota > Metazoa > Arthropoda > Insecta > Diptera > Tachinidae > Phania > Phania funesta. The sequence goes on from OZ010652.1 coordinate 45,770,992, forward strand.
AGGAACATTGATATTAATTTTTCTAAGCAAGAATCCGGAATTGGCATCTCCTCGAACTAGGTTTGGAACAAACAAAATACTGAGCGTCAATTGACGACTTTTTAAAGTTGGTAGCCTGACAAGGCCAAGTCAGGTAGTATACGATGGCAGAAAATACGAATTCCAGCTAAAGCCACGTAGGCAAAAGATCTATAACTGCTTCTGTACTGAGTCAATGGTGGTTATATCTATCAATATAATAGTAAGAATCTCATATAATAGATTCGCATGCAAGAATACGCCTAACAAGCGATATAAATAAAAGTTTTATAACGTATGGATCTAAAAATTCTTTACACCAGCGATTCATAAATCTTAGAACTCAATTAGCTTTACTTCAGTTCCTCTTAAACTCATTGCTTACATTCTTACAGGAAAATCTTTAGCAATTTAATTTTTTACCGTTCAAAATCACAAATCACAACTCACCAATAGTATAAGAGATCGCACTTGAAATTTTTACTAAAGGTTCGAAACGGTCTGTTATGTAATACCTGGTTGATGGTACGGGTCTGTAACTCTTCCGAAACTATTTATATCATTTTACAGATAAAAAAAAGTCGACCGTTAACGTTACAATTATTCCCAAAGAAATAATTTCTGCATTGTCCATAATTTGGTCATGTAAGCCGTATCTCTCTCAGTGCAAAAAAATGTCGTAAATTAATTCGTCATTTTTACTCAACATTTCTTTATGTTTGTGCCTTTGACTGCCAATAAAATGTGTTTATAAGACGCCACACATAATTCTCTATGCTACTGTACAACATTTTTGTTTCGGTAAAACCTATTAAAATTAATATCCTTAACTAGGAATTTTAAGCATCCTTAACTTTAGTGTTTGTCTTCTCATATTAACATAAATGTGATTTTATACGCAAATTGAAAGTAAAGAAAATTTTTACTGGCCAAGCATGACAAATTTGTGGTAAAATTTCATCATAATTTACGTTTGTCGGGCAAAGGCATTGTATGAAAAGGAAATAAATTTTATAAAGCTACAAAACAAGCGTCATACACACAGAGCAAGTTTAAGCATGTTTATGCATAACATTAGTTTTGAAATAGCGCTCAACTTGTTTTGTTAAGTATTTCTTAAAAAAAAAAGCAACAACTATAAGCCAGCCGACTTTTTTAATGATTTTCTTTAACAAACTTAAAATTATTTTATCCAAAGAAGAGTTTTCTTCAAAACTTATAAAACATTTTTATTTTAAAAAGTTGCCTTTATTTTCAACTCCTTTCAAATATAGTAAAAGTTTCTATACTGCAACGTAAAGGAAATTAACTTAATATCCTGCTAAATGAAAGTAATGGAAACCATTAAAAGGAACACCGACTCTATATAAATAAGCTCCATAACATTATAAAACATAAATTCAAGAAAACATGTACTTTCTTTCGCTAGTGTTCTTTCTACGAAACCACAATTTAAATCATGTTTTTGTCCTGAGAAACTTCCTTGAAGTTGTCATCTGATTATATTTGAACTTGTCGAACTGCATTGAAGTACTTTTACACAACCAAATATTGCCAGTCGTTCGGTCCCTCCCACCATGCAATGGACAAACTGACTGAAAACATGAAAATAAACATGTTGGTGAAAAGAAATAACATCAAGTCCTTGACACTGCTGCAGTCTATAGTTGGAATTGAAATGAAATATTTTGTAAAAAGAAGTGCGCTATAGAAAAATAGAAAATAATAATGTTTGTGCAATCAACTTGGGGAAAATTTTTTTATTTTTCCATTTTTGGAAAGTGGAACTATGGTGGACTTACTCAAACCCAATACAAACGAATGTAATCTTCGTGATACTTCATTATTTAGTATCGCAGTCGTACCACTTCCGTTGTATGTCTTTTGAAACACTTGTAAACAAATTCTGTGACTTAATTCAGCTACTTCATAGACAAGTATTGCCGTCCAATCAAACTTATAACACTCCATTCAAAAAGTTCATAGGATGACATGTAGCTGGCGTTACTAGAATTTTTTCGATATGATTTTTATTTAGTACTAACCTTCAAACGATACGTGTATAAATTTCACAGCAATCTGACTATTGATTCGTGAGTTATCGTATATTTTGTGACGCAACGTTTGTTATTGAAGAAAAAATGGAGAAAAGTGAATTTCGCATTGCTTTTTGACTAACAAAAAAAAAAAAAAATACAGTGGAAACCAAACAATGGCTTGATAAACATTATCCGAACTCTGCTTCATCGAGACAAATGGTTGAGAAGTGAATTGCTGAATTTAAACGTGTGCGTACCAGCACAAATATTGCAGAGCGCAGTGTACGCCCAAATTAATTTTGAACGATCGCTAATTGATGGTGCACGACCTAGTTGACTTTGTAAAGATATCAGACGGTAGCGTTTTTCCCATATTCACGAACATTTGGGTATACGAAATCTCTCTACAAAGAGGCTACGAATTGATGCTTCAGAGGTGTGTTTGGCGCTGTAACCCGCAGTGGTGACATTGGATGAAACATGGCTTCGGTATTACACACTATAATGAACGCTGGAACAAAATTTAAGTCCAATGATGAAGTAATCACTGAAACTGAGAGCTATTTTGACGAGAAATAGAAATCGTACTATAAAAGTGGAATTAAAAAGTTGGAAAAGCGCTAAACTCATTGTATCATCCTCGTAGGCAATTATGTTGAATAATAAAATCGAGTTTTGTCAAAATTTGTTTTTTTTCTTACTTATCCTACGGACTTATTGAATGAACTGTTATATAAAAAAAACAACAGATTCTAAAAATATCGATCAGATTTTACTTATTACGGCTACCGTGACAAAAACCATTTAATTCCATTCCACAAATATTTATTTTAAGCCTCTTAGAAATTTAAATCAAGTATTATTATTTTAAATGTTTATGGGAAGTGGGCGTGATAAGTGTCCAAATTCTCCCATTTTTTTTTACTGAAGCTGAATATTAATCCAGTAACTTGTTGTATCAAATTTCATAAATATAACTTTATTATTTTTAAGATTTAAAATTGTGTCTCTCTAGAATGGCAAATTCTTACACTGTGCAATGTTAGTACATCTTAAAGGTACTTTTAATGCGGACTGTCGTATTTTTTACTCATCCAAATAGAACAAATTTTTCGCATTAGTAAAATACGGTATATCTCGAAAACCAGAACCAATTTGAAAATTTTTTTTGAATATTTAATTCAGCACCCCAACTTGCATAAAAATCAACTATCAAAATATTGGATTATTTACTAGACAATCAAGAATTTGAGGTTTCTTGTTCATTTCCTCTATTTTCTAAAAAATCAGCTGTTGTAATAAATTTGCTAAACGCTTAAAAAGACACTCGCACTTTGTGGTAAAAATTGCAGATATGCAACGACGAGTGATTTCCGCTAATATATAACTGAAGCACATCTTCCTTGCAACTCTGTTCCTTTGGAATAAAGAAATTAAACAAAAACAAAAATTTGCATATATTCAATTTATATTTGAAAATCATGAGCTTGAACTTGGTCGTGAGACGTTGAGCTAATAGAAAGAGGCAACATGCAACTAAAGATAAATTCATAGACAATTGCCAGACATGTTTCTATACTCGTATGTATCAAAGTATTTGTTTGCAAGGATGAAATTGCAATAACAGACAACAGATCAAATGTTCGTTTTCCTCCCATTTTCGTGTGTTGTTTATCTCGTTGTGTTTTATATGTAAAAATCCTAACATCCTACATGTCTGCAGTTGTACGAATCTGTATTAGTAAGAATGTATACATGTATATATGTCTGTATGAGTGCCTTAAAAATGCCTGTAGCTAAAAATTCAATTAATTGCCTTCTGATTCGTTTGTTTAATTCAACACTTATGCACTTTGCCACTTATGCAAAGATGATGTTATTGGAGGATACCAAAGCAATATATTCCTTCAGTCAAACAGAAACGTAAATGCGTTGCAAGTAGGTATGAGTATTTCTATACTGGAAATTCTCATGTTTTCAGTCTTTGTCTGTTTGAATGTTACTAAAGTTCAATAACAATTGCAACACCAACATTAGCAAAATAATGCTGATACTCAATAATTTAAAAAGTAGCTTAATGAATGCACATTGGGGCAACAACTAATATATTATTGAATCTATAATTTTTAAATAAAACTTATTTCATTTCTAAGGACACAAAAAGTTGGGATGATCTTGCTTAGGGCAGCTAAAACACCGAAATGGCCTTAAAAATACAAAACACATCTCGTTCGTTTTCGCAGCAACTAGAGTTCAGTCAATTCAAAATGATTCGATTATTTAATGAAAATGTTTGCTTCCTTTAATCAGAAAATAATGAAACTTGGAACATATGGACTCTACATACAGGTTACCTTAAAGGTCAAGTTTGAGAGTTTACCATAAACTTTCCGACATATGATGGTGTAAAAAGTTCATATTTTAGTACCTATTCACTGACTCCCTCATCAATATTATGGAGCACTTCCACTATAGCTAGAGAGCTGAAATTTAGTACACAGGGAAATAAGTAATCAGAAAAAATATGAAAACGTGCACATTTCATCTATGGGAACAAAGATGCCTTCTTATTTGTGTTTGACACTTCCGCTATAGGTAAGGAGCTGAAATTTGGTACAACTTCAAATTAAGAGAACTTTTATACATGCATTCAAATATGTACATACATTTACGAAAAAAGGAATCAGATCCGCACAAAAACATAAATGTGAAAATAAAATACTGAGATCAAAATGACGACCAAGTTCTTGATACGGGGTGTCCGCCGGGAAGATATACTACTTTGTTTTGCCGCCATTTTGGTAAACATTAGTCTTGACAGTTCATATTTGGCAGCGCGAAGTAGAGACGTGGCAAATTTATTATGAACAAATATTCGGTAAACCAACGTGTTTTAACCGTTAAAACATTTTATCAAAATCAATCATCCATTACTGTGACGATGAGAAAGTTACGTGAAATTTTTGGGAGAAACAACGTGCCAACAAGACGCACTATTTATCGTGTAGGGAATGATTTCGAAGAAAGGGAGTGTAGCTGATAGGCCCAAGCATGGACCACAACGTACTGCAAGATCGGCTGAAAACATTGCTGCTGTTCAAAAAAGTGTTTAAAACAATCCATCAACCTAAATTCGACACCGTACTCAGGAGGTTGGTCTTCAAAGAGCAACTTTGGCCACAATTTTGTACAAAGATTTGCATTTGATTCCATTTAAGATTCAGTTGACACAAGAGCTTCTTACAGAAGACCATTTACGCCGCCGTACATATGCCAATAGGATGCTACACAGCTCGCCCATGGCAAGCCCGATTTTCATGAAAAAATCATAATGAGTGACGAGGCACATTTTCATGTGAATGGATAAGTGAATAAACAGAATAGTCGGTTCTGGGCAGTGGAAAACCCTTAAATTATTTATCAGTCACCTTTGCATCCACTAAAAGTGACAGTCTGGTGTGCAATTTGGTCAGAAGTAATCATTGGACCTTACTTCTTTGAAACTGAAAACGGCGTAACGGTAACTGTCAATGGGGAGCGATATCGCGATATGATTGAAAACTTTTTAACGCCACAACTGCATGCTTTGGGCTTGACAAACATGTGGTTTCAACAAAACGGTGCCACATCGCATACAGCCAGGATTACAATGGAATTACTGCAAGAGCTCTTTTCACAACAAGTTATTTCAAGGAATGGTGATGTTGATTGGCCTCCACGGTCGCCTGATTTGACTGCTCCGGACTTCTTTTTGTGGGGCTATCTGAAAAGCAAGGTTTATGCAAACAAACCAGAAAAGTTGGAGCAAATCAAACAAAATATTCGTGATGAAATTAATGAACTACCGCGGGAAATGTGTGAGAATGTAATGAAAAATGTGTTCAAAAGGGCTCGCATTTGTGAGGCGGTAATTGTGGCTGGCTTGTTACTGTATCTCCACAAAAAATAGTCTAGTGGTGTCAAATCGCATGATCTTGGCGGCCAGTAGACTGCTTCAAAACGTGAGATTAATTGCTTACCAAACTGGCCGCTCAATAGGTTCAAGGCATAGTGTGCGGTGTGATATGTGACACAGTTTTGCTGAAACCACATGTCAACCAAGTCTAATTCTTTTATTCTTAAGTAATCATCGCTCGGTACCTGGCTTCATTGACTATAACATTGCGATTTAAATAGTTCTTGAATATGCAATGGAGCCGCGGGCCTACAAAGCGCACCGTGTGCATTGGTAGCTCTTGAACTGCCTCAGACTACTCTTCACACCAAATTCAGCAATTATGTTTGTGGACGTACCCATTGAGCCCAAAATAAGCCCTGTCGCTAAAGATAATTTGAATAGCAAATAGTTCACCGGATATTTGTGTTTAAATTTTATTTAATCTCATTTTTGTTCAATTCTGATCGTAGAAAATTGCTTTGCTTTGTGAGGGTTTCGGCAATTTGAAAATGTGGGACCTATTTATAAGCCAACATTTTTTCAGAAGAGAAAATGCTATACGTTTATTAGGAGAGTATTTTTGTCGGTAAAACGATTTTTTATTCGTTTTGCTGCGTTGGAGGGAATTTATTATGTTATCTGCCCCTGTGTCCACGTCTGACCAAGATGTTATAATCAATATTTATACCTCCTCTTCTTAACAAATACCTTATTATTGCATTAACAATAAGCCATATCAATTATTGCTCCTTTTTTGCTGCAGCAAATACAACTATCTAATATTTTATGCAAATTTATTTACATTTGCCTTGAACTTAATTGAGTACAAAAACAGAACATCATCATTACCTTCATCCTTCTTCGTTCCCACCAGAAACGTTGTCGTGTTTGTCTTGTTGCATTCCTACCAGGCGAGTGAAATAACAAAGTTGTTTGCTGTTAAATCTTTAATAAGAATATGTCTACCTCGTAGATTTTGCTTTGCAAATAAACATATAAACGTAAAATAGTTTATAACTCCAGGCATCTTTCCAGTTTGAGATTAAATTTACACTGTTTGGTTTCGTATACCGGTGTGTTTTTTGGCATAAATCTTGTTGTGCATAGAGATGTGCACAAATGTTTGAGTTGCATTTAAGAATTCGATTAACTTCTAATTGCGGCTTTATATCACAAGTTTAAAACTTTCTGTGTAAATGTTTTAAATTATTTTTATTTATAAAATTTTATTTCCTCATTTCTTCAACGGAATTTCACAAACTAAACTTCTAATTACCAATAAATCGCCTTGTTAGAACCCGAAAACAGTTTTAGAACTAACAGTCCATTTAAAAAGTCCAAAGGATTACACATAGATGGCGTTACTAGAATTTTTATTTAGTACTAACCTTCAAACGCTACGTGTATAAATTTCACAGCAATCTGTGAAAAAAATGGAGAAAAGTGAAACTCGAGTTTTGATAAAGTATTGCTATTTGATTAAAAAAATATACAGTGGAAACCAAACAATGGCTTGATAAACATTATCCGAACTCTGCTCCATCGGGACACATGGTAGAGAAGTGGATTGAAGAATTTAAACGTGGTCGTACTAGCAAAAACATTGCAGAGCGCAGTGTACGCCCAAATGAGGATGTTATTCCAGAAAACATAAAAAAAAATCCACAAATTAATTTTGAACCATCCCAAATTGAAGGTTGACTTTGTAAAGATATCAGACGGTAGCGTTTTTCCCATTTTACACGAACATTTGGGTATGCGAAAGCTCTCTACAAAGTGGTTGCTACGTCAGCTCACAGTCGGCCAAAAACAACAACCAACTGATGCTTCAGGGGAGTGTTTGGCTCTGGAATTCCTTCGTCGATTTGCGACAATGGCTGAAACATGACTTCAATATTACACACCAAAATTAATGCTGGAACGAATTTAAAGTCCAATGATGAAGTAATCGCTGAAACTGAGGCCTATTTTGATGAGAAATATAAATCGCACTATAAAAGTGGAATCGAAAAGTTGGAAAAGCGCTAAATTCATTGTGTCGCACTCGTAGGCAACTATGTTGAATAATGAAATCGAGTTTTGTCAAAATTTTGGTTTTTTCTTACTTATCCTACGGACTTATTGAATGAACTGTTATATTGTCTGTCTGTATTCTCTTACAGTCGTTGATTACTCTTTACACGAACTGCATAATATAGTGAGCAGAAGTTAAAATTTCCTGTCAGCATTTATTGAAACCCAGATTAAAATTACTTTATTATTGAAAACTCGTACATAATTAAATACTTGGTACCAAAACTTTTAACAGCTTAAAGATTTTGCCTTTTAACGCAAAAACAACGCATATTTAAATTCCCTTATCTAATGTTACCTGAATTAAAACCAAACATTCAAAACGCAATCTGAATTGTAATAAAATTAATTCAAATTACCAACATTGAAACATTTTCAAGGAAAATTAAATAACGATTAAAATCAATTTCTTTTACAAAAACCGCAAAAATAATTCGACCGAAAAAAATAGAAGCACATTAAATGTCGAAAATATAAAAAACTGATAATAAAAGCTTAAATGTAAAAAAAAAGCATAAATGAAGAAGGAGTGCGGCGTTATAAAATCTAACTACGTGCCTTTGTAATATTGCAGGCTTCAGTTTGAGGTACATTTGCCAATAACGATTCGTGAAAAATCGTGTCATGTCTAACTTTTACGCCATTTGAGTTAAGTATTGCAGGAAATTATATCAGACTACAAATTTTTCAGTTCGAAAATCAATCAATTCTTTTCTTGTGTTAATAACAGCTTTTGGCTTACGTAATCGATCTACTAATCGCATAATTCGCTATGCTATCAAAAGATTACGCTGACATAGAAAAAACATGGCTGTGGCATGATCGTGCCAACAATATTATATTTTCTACAACAATAATTTGTTGTGGCAAACATATAATGGTTAAACCCTACTTTAGTTGCAGTAAACAAGGTATTGTTAACATTTAATCACTAAATGATTTCTATCCATAAAAATTTCAATATGGTTAAGTTGAAAAATACAATTTTTACTAAAATTCCAACCCCAACTAAACTATGTGTGTTCTTAATTGGATAGCGCATTGACTATTAAGCATAGTCGCCTGTGTTCATACCCCAGCCGCTGCCAATGAGTAACATAAATTTTGTGACTTTTCTATCGCTCTTAGAGGACCAGATTTTTATTGCATACAATATTAATATGATTTGTTTACAACCATATAATTCAATCATAATATATTAAATTATGGTTACCATAACCATGTTTTTTCTTGCGTGTTGTAAAGGGCTTAAGTTCGTTCGAACTCCTAACCGTTTCATTTTTTACAGTGTTAAAAAGCTTGAGTATTCACGCCAAATATCTGTCCGGCGAAGAGACCCATTTCTAGTTTAACCGCTACGAAAATAAGTAAAATTTAATTATATGGAGTAGAGTAATCAACTTTCCTATATTTCTACACAATTGACTACGACTTTTATTTATCGCGACATAATAACGGACGATTTATTGTCTGAAATTGAAATGCGTAATGTCGATGATATTTTACTTCAAGCCATAGAGCTATGCAATGGCCGGCTACGTAAAGTTCCATGTATCTGTGGATAAGCCAGCTACGATTGTGCACTTCATATTCCAATACCATTTGAAATACTTTAAACAGTCATTGCATATCGGAACTGTAGAACAAACCAAATTTGGTACCATTAGGACCAATACTTGGTGTCAAAAATAAATATAAAGAATACCCAGAAAAATTTTAAAGTTTTTAACTTGAAGTGCAGAGAATCATCAAATACTGGGCGCACTGATCTATGAAGACATAAATGTATTTTACCCTATCTGGCTTTCCTATCAATTGTAAAAAAGTTGTTTATGCTTTTTATCGCCCTGAAAACACTTTGTCTAATCACAGGCTATTTATTATTCCGAAATGCTGATAAATGTGCAGTTTGTTTGACTTTGAGGTGTCAGGTGCGTTAATTTTTCTTTAATTAAAAAAAAATAAACTATAATTACATTCATATTTACAAAGAGCAAAAATCAATTTAAAATTAGATATGAAGTTAGAATGAAGAAAACTGTGTTACATTTTTTTAAAACACACTCTCAAGTTGAAAATATTTAGCATGCAGCCAGACCTTTAATCCTTGTTGTTGTCTACCTCTCATGCATTTAAAGTATGAGATTAAAATTCTGCAAAGAAAGAAAGAGAACAAAATCTATGAAAGTGAGAACACACTGTATAAAAAAAGGAATATAATAAAAAGGCGACTTCAATAACAATTACAAAAACAATTGTTTAAATATGCCATCTGGTAGAAAAAACTGAAGACAAGATATAAAAAGGACAATTTGTAGTAAAATGTTATTATAGTTGCAGCTGAAGCACATAGGAACACTTATAAAATAAACCTAAAAATATTATTATTAAATTTAAAAAACTGCAAAAAAAAAATAAGTGGAAGGAAAAATTAACATTTGGCTTTAATTTTAATAAAATAGTGGAACCAATTTTTCTGGCATAATTTGGGGTTGAGAGAACAGAACCCACACGTAATGTTCATAACTCAAACGCATCGTCAAGGTGTCACTGTTAAATGCGGATTTCGGAAAGGAGACGTGTTTGCACCGCGCTTCCTTCAAAATGAGACTGGTCAAGCAAAGACTTTCTGTTGAGCGGATAAAGCAGTATGATAACTGAGGTATTTCTTTCCAAATGTCAGGAATACCGGGAGACATGCTATAAAGCCCACGAAACCAATTATTTACTCTATGAGAAATTTCGTGGTCGCGTACTCTCTTGTTTTGCTGATCAGGATTGTATCCCTACCTTATACATCGAGCGCCCTTGAATTTCTTTCTAAGAGGTTTGTGGACGTCAAAGCTCTATGTGCCACTCAAGATCAGCCTTAAAAAATAACAAATTTTTTTTAATATAAAAATAATTTATAAATTCATTTGGCTGTAATAATTATCATTTGGAGCAAACTTATTCTTATTTTCGTTAGTCCTTTTATGATGCTTTTGGTGTAACGGCTGTAACGAAAAGATTTCCGCTGGTTACTACGATAATTTCAGCGCAGCCCTATTAATTTGTTAAGGGAACATTAGTTCCAAAATTAAACTTCTTTGTTTTGGAAATCTAGTTCCTCAATTTACCTTTAAACTAACTTGTCTGTAGCCCCAGCAGTTTTTGCGTGAGAGAGACTGAAAAGATGAGACAAAGGGCAAAAGAGTGGCCGCTGTGACGAACGGATCATATACTCCACTACTCTCCAGTTACCTAGCTCCTGCTCTCACACATTCTACTCGCGGCCGATTAAATTACAGCGCCATTAACGGTTTAACTTCAATTCGATTCTGCTACTCACTCTGCAGCAGCGTTAAACGTTGATTTCATGGCACCAGCAACTGGGTTTACCTCAGTCAGGTGCTACTAGTCTCCCGGCGATAGTCTCAAAGTTCTACATCCAACATCTTTACCAACTATTGTTATACTAGGCATTGTTATATTAGGGCAAGAAAGCAGTTCAACATCAGTTATGTATGCTTAGGATTCGAACAGTTGATATGCCATGATTGGCAGCTCGCACTGCAATGCAGCGCAACGTGTATCACGCACTCTTCTCTTGCCGCAAATTAGGTAAAGCCACCAACAACCAGTCTAAGACATGTGTCTCAGGGACAGTTGGTTCCCGTGGTTCCTGTGGTCCCAGTGTTTATATTGTTACTTGTAGATCTTAGAAAGTACTCCCTTCTTCCAGATTCAGGCCACAGACAAGCCTGGTTCCGCTATCTCCCTCGTTAAGAATACATCGTGGTGTTGGGATTGCCGAGAAGTAATTCCTCCAAAGGAAAATCTAACAGTTGATATTATCAAGTTTTCTATTGGGTAGGTTTATCCTCCCCATCAAGTATTAGTCTGTCTGCTTAGCAACCTGCCAGCAAGCTCATCGCAGAGCAACAATGTTGTGGCTTTTATAGTGTGACAATTCGCGACCGTACACCAGCACAGAGGTAATAATGTTGCGTTCAAGCGATACGAATTTTCTGGCAAAAACTTTGTGCAAATCGGAATCACCAATAAATAAAATTCTCTTCATTCACCAAATCAGAACAGTTTGCATATTTTTCCTGAATCCGTAATAATTTCAGGACCTCCCATGCACCTAAATATTATTTAATTTAAAAGGAGACGCGTTAATTTTTGAAGTGCCACTCACAATTTAATCCTACTGTTTTGTCAGCGTCTCTTTTCTCAGAGTAGTATGTAATCTGACTTTCGAAACCAGATAGCTCAATATCACTAAAATAAGATTAGCCAAGCGAAGTGGCCCTGGTAGCTTGTCGAGCACTACTATTTCTGGTGGTATTTTTTTCGTTGGCAATTAAGTTTGTATACGAAGTGTAACACAAATATCTCTATGCTTGAATTTTGCTAATGCTAGATTGGCCAGATGTAGTCATGTGTAGAAATCTGTATTATTCGAAATGATTCAAAAAATACCGAAGACAGTGGTAATAAAAAGGAATTTTATTTCGACAACTGATCAAATTTTCGTAGTAGTTGGTCATATTATTTTGGAATTTAATACACAAGTTTAATAACCCGCCTCCCCCTCTAAACATTTCAACTAAACGTGCGCCAAAAAATATTTACGATTAATGCTAATTTGATTTTCAACAATTTCGAAAGCGTTAATGTGCAACATGAGCAAAAACCGCAGAAATATATATAAACGTACATAAATACTGGGCAAGCTGGCTCAAAATAAAAACAAAATTTCCAGACACCGACAAGCAACACACAACTGATAAAGTGGATGTGTGGCTGGTGGAGAAACAAAAACAAATACATACAAAAAACCTGCAATATAACAGCAAACTAACTGTTAAGGATAATAATCCTTTGCTGGATGACAATTGAGGCGGAGTGAAAAAATTTCATTGTTAACATTGTAGCTGTTGATGCGAATACTAAACGAGTTTAGCAAAGAAAAAAAATTATCGCCACAGCAATTTGTTTCATTCTTTGGGTTTTCGTATCCTTTAGACGGCTTATGAAAGTGACTCCTGCAATGGCAACAGCATAGTTGCCAGTTTGCAAAAACAAACATTAAAAACTACAAACATCAGAGTAATTTGCAGTTCTTTCTATTCATGTGATATTGTGGCATTTGTTGCAGTTTCCAGGAAGTTTGTTGCCTGGTCCTAGTCTGCCTGCTGTCTGTTAAATGCGTGATATTGTTGCCCATGTATTTTTTTAATGTTTTGTATATTTAAATTGGGGTATGGATAACATACAAAAACAAAAAGAGCAACAGAAAAATAGTTGCCACAAAAAGTACATTGTTGCAGCAAAAAAGTTACGTTGTTTGTTGAACGTATCTGAATGGCAGCAACTATTATCTCTTAAATTGTCTGCCACATCGCAAGAAATATGGATTAAAATGTTTACTGCCACTGAAACTGTTGGCAATCTTGATTTTAATACAGCGCGCCAGCACTTAAGACTGTTGTTGGCATTTAAATGGCTTTCTTTTCCACAGCTTATAAGCTGTTTGTTTAATATACAAAATACAATACAACTACACTTCAACATTTTTATCCTCTTTCCCAAATTAATACTTTTCTCTTTTTTATGTTATTTTTTATTATAAATTTAATTCGTTAACAATTACTTTATATTCTAGCGGCGGTTCTTGATTTTTTCGCATGCTGCATTTAGCTGTCTTTGAGTTTTCCTTGTTACCGCAAATGTCTATTTTTCCTGCCACCCCGTGAGTTTAAATTGTTTTGTGTCACTGTTGTTGTGATTTTTTTCATGCTAATGCATCTTCTTAAAACGTTTAGGAGGTTTGAGTGTTTTGTCAGTCCTTTAAGTCGTTTACAGTAATTCTTTTCTTAGTTCGCTGAAATGTAATACTTTCCGCATTTCATGCATACAAAATTAGTTTTGAGAATTATTACAAAATTATTTTCTTTTCTGTTCCTCATTTGCAAGTTGTATTGTTAGTTTCTGTAGTTCTTAAATAAATTTAATGGTTTGTAAATAAGAAGCTTAAATAAGGAACAGAAAATGGTTTTTAAGATTATTTTAATATTAAAAAAAAAGGAAAGAGAAAGGAAGATGCTGAGTACACACGAGGCAACTGTCAAAGCAACCAAGGTATGCTAAAGCGTTGTTAATCACTGAAGTTCGCGCTGCTCATTGTGACGACTGCCTTCTATGCATAGTCTCTTTCTTGAAAACAAGAGCGTTGAGCAGCTGTCTTTGTTCTTCCCTGTTTTTATTTTAAAAGAAAGAAGTAAAAGGAAAGCAGTAGATTGTTTAGCAAAAAAAAGTGGCCATTCCGGCTTTTGTTGATATCTATTTAGTTATTATACCATTCACGAAAATGCTAAGGGTTTACATAGGTTTGTCATTCCGTTTGCAATTTCTACAATATTCATTTCCGCCCCATCAAAGTATATATATTCTATATCCTTATAGGAAAGAGAGTTCAATCAACGATGTTCATCTGTCCATCTGTCCGATATTAAAATCAACTTTCTGACGGCACAAGATAAGCTACGATCTTAAAACTTGGACTATTTGATCAGCTCGTTCGGCGGATTTTGCTTTTTGAAATCATCTTCTTAGCTTTTTCGAATATTTACTCTCACCGAGTTGTTGACTAGCCGGAAGCAAACAAAATCTGCATATTTTGAATCCATACGAAATTTACTATCCGAGACCCCTAGACAATTTACGTTCCTAAATTTTGGACCAAATTTCTAATTGCTTAAAAAACCTAAAAATTTTCAAAACTAACCAAATTCCTCCAAAAACAAAAATTTTATAAAAAAAAAATTGCGAAAAATTCGATATTTTGCTAAAATTTTGAATTCACCACAAATTTACAAATTCACCTTAAAATCTAAAAACTAGAATAACAAAAATTTTAATTGCCAAAAACTAAAAAACCAGACATTTTTACATTTCTCCACATAAACAATCATTTCACAAAAACTTTGCAATTTCAACAAAAAGCAGATAAATAAAAAAAAAAAACAATATTTTATGAAAACCTTAAAATAGCGTATATGTTGCACAAATTTATAAAGAAAATCTAATTTCACAAGAATTCGGCAACTTAACAGAAAATTCACCAAAAAATTTAAAAATCATAAAAATTAAATTTTGTACCAAATACGAGTATCTATGTACATTAAAATTTCGCAAAGTTCTTTAGAAACTTCTTTAGAAAACCAAACAAATTTTCCAAAAAAAAAGCTAAGTTTCAACACACAAGAAATTGCACCAAAAAAACTTTCCAAAATTTTAATTTCCTCGAAAGTTCGAAAAATTCACAAAATTTTTAAATGTTAAAACTAAATATTTAATTTCACCAAGAAGTTCGAAAATAACGCCAAAAATGTTCAAAAGAATTAATAACACTATGCAACAAATTGAAAAAAATTTTCTGCCAATGAACAGCCACTATATTTTTTTTATATATTGTGGTTGCCTAACTAGAAAAATCACCTTTATTTGGAATTCTATGGATAGGTTTTTTTAAAAAAAAATTTTTTTTTTTAAATATGAGATTTTTGAAAAGGCCGTTTCACATATCATAACTTTCAAACACCTTGTTCAGTTTCGTTGTGCTATATGTCGACCTATTCCAAATTACAACAGCAATAAGTCGTTCTAATACTATTTTTTACTATACCCATTAGTTTTGAAATTATTTCGAATAAACTGAATTTTTTTAACATTTTTTTTTGAAAAATTGTGAAATTTTTCATTTTAAAAAATTTATAAAAAATATAAAACCGAAAATATTTACCCGTTTTAGTATTTTATGATGAAGCTACATATAAGAAGAGTAAAATGAGCCATCACTTGTGAAAATCAGTGGATAAATACTTATTTTATTTCCGAAATACCAAAAGTACCCAGTTTGGCCCAAAAATCGTTTTCTTGTGTAATTTGCAACTTATTTTCAAATAGTGTCGTTAATCAGTAATTGTTACCGTAATAAAATCAAATTTTGTAAACATTGACATTTTGCGAAAAAATACTTGAATCCACTAACAAATGGAACATTCATCAAACAATCAAAAAATCTGCAAAAAAAAAATAAAAAAATGTCTAATTTACCCTCAATCTTAGTTAACTATTGAAATGACGAAATTAATATAAAATAAAATCTTAGCAAACCGGCTAAAATTTCACCAAGAAGTCAAAACATGAAAAAACCCGCATAAAAAAATTACAAAATACAAACAACAGGTAGCCCGAATATAAAATTCAAGTAAGAAAAATGTCTCCAGGAATTAAAACATTATATTTCGACAACAGCGAGTTTCATTCATGAAGGGTATATAGGACAGCCGAACATACTCTCCTTCGTTCTTATGTTGTGAAACTGGTTTTTGTTTTATTTTTAGCATTATTTCTCCGTTGCCACTCACCCACTCACATCAAATCCTGTTTTACTTCTAGTCCCTGAAATTTCGAAATTTTTTTATGCGTTCTTTTGTACAACCTTACTAACCGCATAAAAACCTCCATTTGAGTGAATTTAAACTACAGCGAAATTCCTCAAATTGCAGCAACAATGCTAGCTGTTGTTTACTGAACCCATCACAAACGTTATGGCGGAATTGTTTGAAATATTTCTTATTATTCTTATTATTGATCCTGTAGGCAGACGATTGAGAAGCTTCTGTGAAATAAATTATTTATCAGAGAAAGTCCAAGAAGGCTTAAATAAGGTTTTACAAATTACAAAGGAAACACTGTGCGTACAAATAATATATTTTAAAATCATATGCCGTCTTAGTCAGCACTCAACTCACCGTGTACCGCGTTCAGTCAGAAAAAGCCAACATTTTTTTACTAAAAGGAGTCGTTTTAATATGTGAGATAAAACAGTATTTCAATTATATTTATTTATTTTATTAAGAAAGTTTTCTTCACTTTTTCACTTGCACATTGGCAATACCATTTGCATTCAACACTGAATACGGCTAATACATGTTAAAGTTATCTGCCGTTTTGGACAGCATTCAACTCACCGTGTATTGCAGGGAATTAGCAAAAGTTCGCTGTTTTTGAACACACTTTGTGTAGATTTAGAAAAGTAAGAAATTTATTATTTCAGAAAAAAATTTGTATTTGATTTAAACCAATAGTAATTAGTTCCTTTTATTAAATTTTCAAATTATTTTATAAAATTTCAAATTAAAAATATTGAAGAAAGTTTTCTTTACAAGGTTGCCCTAAACAATTAAAGAAATACAGCGATCTTTTTCTTATTTCACCAATTAAATGCATTTTCACTTGTGTCAACCTCAAAATTACAACTAATTAATTAATTAATTTGTTCGTTTCCAAATGACTTGAGGTTAGCTGGCTCATAAATGTCAGTAACAGTTTAAAAGCCAAAATTGAAGCGTTGAAATCCACACGACAACAGCCAACAAATTAAAACCATCAAATTTCTTTTTCGAAATGATGACGACGTGTGCTTACAGGCAGAAATAAATATTTTTGTGTGCGGCAATAAACATAAAAATTAACGACCAAAAGGATATAAAAGACAGATGAAACTTATTCCTTGAGCTCGGTTAAAATACCCCAAAAGCGAAAGTAAAAGATACAACAACATGTCGAGGCAGTAAATGGAAGAAAATGGTAAAATAGTTATTTTACTTTGTGCTTGACATTAAAATCAGTTTTTATGGCATAAATGTAAAACTTTTTAACCAGTCCTTTTTGCCGTGTCAGTAATGAGAGCTTGAGTATTTGTTTGCCTCTTCATTTCGGAAAGTCTTTGTTATTGATGTAAATAAAAATTATTTGTTCGTTATACAAAAGAGCAGAAATAGGAAAAATTCTACAATTATTTTTTCAGGCAGCAGATGAAATAATTTCTTCTTTGTTTATATAGTAAAGGGTGTTTATTTTTAATGTGTGGATTTAAAGTATACATTTTTTGGCACTTTCTTTTGTGATTGATCATGTTGTACAAAAAACTTTGGGCTACTTGACAATACATATCACCGCGTGTGATATGTATATTATCAACAATAACACAAAATTTTTTTGATCGGAAAGTTTAGACTTCTGTCAATAATATTTAATACACAGCCAATTAATTGTTTTGCTCACACCAAAAATTAATACAACGAGCCCACAAACGTTGCAACCTCGTATACAACCTCCTCAAGTTGTACCAACATCTGTGGCCTACATAACGCTTTGCATCGGATTGTGACTGGCTGTGAAAAAATATTTTAATAAAGCAATGAAAAATAAAATTTAATGCAACGAAAATTAATTTTTTGATGAATTTTTTCTATCGACCAGAGTGAAGATTACAATCGGCCGGTGAATTTACATCGAGCTAATTAATGATTCTAAGCTACTTTTTTAGCGCAGTCATTTAAATTTTGACGAATGCAAGGAAAAACCTTATCTATTCCAAGAATCTGCCTTGTCCGAGATAGAACGGAATGATGTGTCCTTGCAGATTTAAACATATTCCGTACTGGTTCATTATTTCTGGAGTAAGTGAAATAAGCGGCAGCCTATCGCACCAAACATAACCATAACATTGCGCGACATCTTTTCAACAAATTTCAGGACGTAGTCATGCGCTAAATTTACTTCAAATTGTCTATAAACAAATGACAAGCAATTGAAATAGAAAAATCGTTTATATGAAAACCCAACGCTGAAAAACTCACCCATAACGGTAGTACAGACCAATTGTTTTTTGCTGCCCCAAAACTACAAGTCATAATAATCTCATGTTGTATTAATTGAAATTCATGCCTTTGATGATTAACGACCCGTACACAGTTCGTTCGTTAATATGTCTGCCCTTACACACACACAACCATACACACCAGGCCTTCGATTGTGATTAAAATTGCTGACCAACCGTTAACGATTTCAAACATTGTTGGTCAAAGGACCAGACAATGCAGTAGACGGAGTAAAACACGAAGCATTTATTGCAATTAGTGACATTTACTTACAGGAATTAATGTAACTGCTAGAGATGTGGGGTATTTTTAGCTTGTTTTAAATCCTTTAAGTCATTAAGACATTCATTTCATCCCAGCAAAAACTGCACTTATTTAGTAAGCCAGCCAATATGTTTTTAGTTAAATTAGAAATAATTATATTCATTCCCAAGTGAACTTATTTAGCGCTAAAAAACTGTCTGCATGTTAGTTAAAACATTCACAAAAGGAAATCTCAAAATCCATAATAACCAAAAAATCCAGAATTCGTAACAAAAATTTATACGCCAACAACAATGAATAATATCTCAATTACAATAAGGGAACTCACTCTTGGTTGTAAACAACCCTTGCAAACCTTGCAAATGTAGCAAGTCTAGCAAGTATGCTACATTTTGCAAGACCATAACATCAAAATGTATGAAACTAAGATTTGCTACACTTGAGCAAATATGCTATAGCAAAAATCGTTGCAGATTGGTAATTTGCAATGCTAAAACAGCTGTGTATTTCATTTTATTTTTAAAATCAAAGCAACTAGACACCTGTGCTTACAAAGTTTTACGGTGGTAGAACCGTCTCAACAACTGCCCGTGAGGACTTAAAACTGAAGCTAAGGCTGTTAAAATTTTTTTTGCTAAAATAGTAAGAATTAAAATATCAAACAAAACTCCATTAATTGATAAGAGTTTTTAGAAAATATTATGTACACACCAAATACTTTCTTTGCGTAAACATTTAAGATGCGGCGTTAGCATTTATATACTGGGTCCGGCTTAGCTTATTGAATGCGGCAAAGTTACTTTATGCAACTCTGCAATAAATTTGCTAAAGGTTTAAAAAAGACACTCACGCTTTGTGGCAGAAAATCATACCAAGTGGTGAAAAATTGCAGATATGCAACGAAGAGTGATTTCCGCTAATGTTAAAGTTTCGATATTTACCAAAATAATTAAAGTTTTGCAATAAAACCGAAAAAAAAACAAAACAAATTTTATTTTTTCACAGAAAAATTCAAATAATTTCCAAAAATTACAAAATCGAAAAATGGCACACACAAAATTTATAATGTTTAAAAAATTCGAATTTTCAACAGAAAGTCGACAATAAAGCATGAAATTTTAAATGCAACAATAAATCGAAAATCCACCAACAAATTTTTATTTCATTTCGAAATCGAAACTAGAAAAAATTCGCCACAAAATCAAAATTTGGATGTTCGAAAACTCTCTAAGAATGTTAAAAACAATTTTATAAGTTATCAAAAGTCTAAGTTTCATCATATAAACCTCCAATTCTCTCCATCGACTGAATGTTTTAGCCTTATGTGGCGTTCGAGTGTCTGAAAACGTTTAGCCAGCAGATTTTCATATACCTTCTTTCCCTCTTTATTTCCGTCGAGGTATGTTTCGTACGCAATATAATTGTGTATCTGCACCGGCAATTCTTGGATGTGTTTGACAGGTTCAATTCAAAATCATATCACACTACGCATTTCTGTATCCTTTGTAGAAACCCAAACGCGGGAAGGAATACTATAATCATTTTTAATTCTCTCTCCGATGCCATTTCAAAAAATCTCGATATTTTCAAATGACAGTGAAATAGTTGTTAGTTGTAATTTCAGTGCTGACGACTCATCTTGGTTTCGCCATTAAAGCCATAGAATATCGGAATAATATTATGAACACAATCTCTTTGCACAATTAATGAATGAACAAATGCATTTTTCGGAAGTTAAAATGAGCGTCAATGCACTTCTTCGAAACTCGGATCATTGTTCGTGGCGAGGACTTCGCGCAAAAAAGTTCTAACAGCAACTCGATGTACAAGAGCTTCTTATTATTTATCAAAGTGTAAAGGAAAATTGCTATTTCTTTATTTTCTACTATCTTAAAGGATGATCGAGTATTCACTGACCTGGCTGACATATCCAATCTAATTTAGTAGCAAGTAACTCTTACTTGTCTCAAATAAATCACCAACTGCATGTACTTGAAATTGTAAATTGTATGTAACTACGCCGCAAATTCTCGTTCGAGGTCGTGCACTCAAAAGGCCCTCAGTATAAATAAGGAATCTTAGTATAAATAAGTATCCGTCCGGAAGGTATAACGGCATTGGTCTTGAAGCAGTGCCATTCGGCATTAGCACTATTATTGGATATTAGATTATGATAGATTATTAATGTAACTTCAATACCTTAACAGGATGTGTCTAAAAATTCTGAAAATTACCGTTACCTCAATTTAAATTCCCATTTAAGATATGAAAGCCACCGTCTAGTCCCAATTTAAATTCCTATCTTCGAAGATATTTAAAAGACGATCTACGCCACTTCTAGATTCAATAAGCCTTTGATAGAGTGTGGGTGGCATGGAGCACCACTGTCAAAACTTTTGTTGTCGGTAAGGTTTTCTCTTTAATACCCAGTGCTCACACTATACGTGTTGTTATAGATGGGATCTTGTCAAACGCGTTCAAATTGTATTTTGTTGTACCGCAAAACTCCGTTCTTCCTCCTATTTCTTATATTTCAAATGATCTTCTATGTCATCTGATCCTGCCTATTCTCTTGCAGATGACAACAGCATTTTTCATTCGTTTTAGTTCAATAATAGTTGGCCCTTCGGGATTTGAGCCATCATTCATAATGCCTTAAATGGGGTCATGCACAGAGGGTTGATTTTAATACACATGAGAGCTAATGTTGTGTGAGTGCTCAGAGTTGCATGACACATAGTAATGATCCTTTCTGTAGTCATAGGTAATACAAGTATTAAGGCACCCGCAGCTTTTGATGTTCTTGGCATTAGATATTTCTTAAAAAAAAAAAAACAATCAAGTGGCTCGGCTTTTTGAGTCGATATCAGAGATACATTATTGTATCTTATCTCTTTATAATTGCAACTTATATCCGACCCAAAATTTAATACAACTTGCATGAATGGGATCCATGATAGTAGGTTATTCAACGCTATTGACTCACTGAAAGATCGACGAAATAGGAGTCGTATTTCACAGTTTCATCGTTACTACAACGAAGTATGCTCTAATGAAATTAGAGCACTAAGTGCCAGTGGACCGCATTACATACGACAGCGCAAACTCGTTATTTCTGCCACTTTCAATTTAGCACAATTTAAATCTGCATACCAATCATGCTCTCCTCCTTCTTTGAAAAAAAACGTTAGAAAATCACTAGAAAATCTAAATTTCGATAACTTATAAAAAACACAAAATATTAAATAATTCAAAAAAGTTAATATTTACCTAAATAGTCTAAAATATTCGTGCATTTTATCTATATTGGCAAAAAAAAAGAAAACAAAACCAAAAATCCAATATTTTAGGAAAAAATCAAATAAGAAGAGCAACATTTCAAAAATTATTTAAAAGTGCAAAATATCTATAGTTTTCAAAAAGCAGTGAAATTTCGATAATGACAGCCAATATACAAATTCAAATCAAGAACTCACTCCAGCAGCAACAATAATATTTGCCCACAAGAAACACATTTATGACTTTATAGAAGGCAGAAAGAAAAACGGCATAAAATACTAGGTGCAGGTTTATGCATACCCCCTACTTGTTTTGTCTCTAGTTCACACGCTCGTAGTTATATTTAAGATGTTTGTTATTTGGTAATTGATAATAGGATTGACATTCACTAAATTTCTTTGTTCCAATGCACCTTATAAAGAAAAGAAACATTTCTACTCGTTATCTTTGTCAAAGTTGCCATTGACTTTTCCTTATTTTGAAGAAGAGTACAAGCACATCCGTTTGATAAAAAACACAAACGTATAAAAATGACTTAATTTGAAGTTTTTAGTTTTGATGAAATTGTTAAGTTTGAGTTGCGTTCGGTAGTAAGTTTCTTGATATTGTGTAGATGAAATCATTTGGAAAATATTGAAAAGCATTTTGCATCGTATGTGTATTTCTCTTATTACGTTGTGGTCTCTGGGCAGTGTATGATGAAACAGAACTAGGACATAACGATTTTTACCATATAATTTTACGTTTATTTTACGTTTATCTATTTAATTTTGAGGACGTTGTTTCTTATGCTCACATTTTGAGGCACTCTCTCTTGCAACAATGTTGCCATAAAACAAAAATAAGAAGAATCACGAAGTGTAAACATTAACTTGTGGTTATGGTTGTAGCTTTTTTTGTAAGACGTTTTGAAGATGCACTCGCATTCTGTTCCATTCTTGTTAGCAACACCATTTAAAGGTTTCAAGTTCAATAGCGATTTACTTCAAAATAAAATAACCTTAAATACTGCTGAGTAGAATTTTAAATATTAAATAATAAACATTAATGTATATCTAGTTTTTTACGAGAATAAAATAAATTTGTTGGTACCTCTTTAACACGTTCGCCACTCACCAATTTTTGGAGCTTTCAATAAAAACTCACGAACAAAAAAAATATGTCACATATTAGTGACATGAGTTTTCTACACAATTTTTTAAAGAAAAACTGCGTGACACGTATATGTGTCATACAAAAAGTCACATATAAGTGACATGAGTTTTGCGAAGACTTGGTGTCACATATGTGAGGCACTAAATGGTTTAATATCCTTTGAAGTAACAGAAGTTTCAAAAATGTTTATGTATTTATTAATTGTTTGTAACGCATATACAAATTTATTGGTTATGCCAAATTTTAAAACAAGGATATGGGCATAATCCAATTACATCGCCCTCTTTGTCTCTGCAGACTCCACATATATACTTTGTCGCTGTCCTCTTTTTATTTTGACTGCACTGTCGGCATCTTTTTCTTGTGCTGCTTACATCTGGAAAATAACCAACAGTAGATGTAGTAGATACTACTTGATGGGATGATCTATTAATTGGAGTTTCAGCCAAATATGCTTTTATAATACCTTCTCTAAATGACAAAAGTGTTAAGGGGTTATCAGCATTTATTTTGTTATAGATCCAGCAGGCATTCCAAAGTGATATATCAATCAGGTGAAAAATACGAAATTTTAAAATAACTGCTTAGGATATCCACAAACCACAGCACTCGTACATATATAATTGATACTTTTCCAAAGACTAAAATATAGAAGAAAATTACCTTCTACAAATTTTTATGAAATTTAAGCTAAATATATTTAAATAATAATGCGACACATATATGTGACATGAGTTTTTATGAAAACTTCCACGTCACATATATGTGATGCTGAGTGGCGAACGTGTTAATGTTGCATGTTAGGTTTCATAAATAATTCTCATTTTGTTTATAAATAATTTAGGTTTTCTAAAAATTATAGGAAATGAAATCTACACAAAACAACAGCGGTGTGATATATCAAATTGATTCTGGCTTTATTTTGAAGCTATATTTTTGCCATTTTGGCCAAAATCCGAATCTCCGACCAACATTTCCAGTGACCTATTAACGAGCACATAGCGTTTTTATGGTCTCCATTTTTAATTATTGTATCAGTACAGTCTGATACGGATAAGCCAGTTTGACTCTGGCGATGCCCAATTCAGGTGACCAGCACCGAATCGACATTTCTCAATCTTTATCAAAAGTGGCCGCCACGGAAAAAAATGCATCAATCTCCCACCAAAAAAATGTATTGACGCTCAAACTTTTCCATGATCGAACGATTTGCCTGCGATCGACCTCTCGCCGAAATTCACGTTGCATCTTATAATTTAATAATTTCCACTCGTTCGGCAGGCGTGACACGAAGCGTGATGAAATGATAGCTGAACAGCATTGGTAACTTTGACAGCTTCTGAAATTTTGAAATTGGAAATTCTATCATTACTATCCGGCAACCATATAAAAAATATGTTTCAAAAGCAAAAGGCTTTTTAAGTTTGATATTTTTCTGAGGGCTTTTCAATGATTTTCTTCTGAAATAAAAAATTTCTAGTTTTTTATGCCGCCATGAATACAACTTTTTGTTTGTGTGGGCTTCCTTTAAAATACCAAAATTTTTCCAGTATTTCAATTTTGGCACTTCTGACTTGTTTGTTATCTGGACTTGGAATTTTTACATTTTTTGGCCCAGTGTACCTGCTTTCCTGGTGTTAAATGTATTTTCGCTGTTTGACGAGGTAATTAATTTTCCGTTATTGGCTTTATTACATTTTTTTTGTTTCTTATTTTGTAGTTTTTTATTTCTTATATTTTTATTTCTAAAATATTTTTTTGTGTATTTTGCAAATGCTTTGTTGAAACATTTTTGCGATTTAAATAAAATTTAGTTTTTGAGTTTCTAGGACATTTTTTCGGAAAGCCCAAATCCTTACAAAATAATTAAGTCGAATTTTAATACAAAAATAAACACGTGCAATAAAACTCATGTTTGTATAAACGAAGTAATTAATACAAGTTGTTGTAAAAAAGAGTAGTTTTTCACCCTGAATTTTAAGTTGAGTGCGAAGAGTGTTGCATATTCGTCAGTTTTTTGTGCAACATATTTAGTAAGAAAAGTGTCAGCATATCTTATGTAACATTTTTGTAAGAAAGGGAAACAACATAAGCAAATCGAGTTTTACCCTTGCGAGATTTCTGCGATTTATCCAAGTTCGCTTTTACATATACAAATTTTTCCTGTTTTTTCTCATTTAATAATTTTTTTTCGAAAAGTGTAGCTTTTCTCTTTTGTTCAACTTGTGGAATTTTTGCAGATTGTCGAGTTGCTTATTATTTCATTTTAAGCCTTTTTTCTATTACGCTATTTGCACAATTTTATACGAAATATAATTTTTAATCTTTTTCCATTTTGAAATTTTTTTTTTTTTTGAATTGCGCATTATTTGCGACAGTTTGATTATATTTTTTATTCCCTTTTAGCATTTTTTTTTTTATAATTTGTACCCTTTTTTTCGATACACAATGGTAATATCATAACTTCCATAATTGTCTACTCACTATAACCAGACGCAGATCCATTAGGACGGAACCAAAACCAATACAATGTTGTACAGTAATAAAAAATTTTTTTTCAAAATAACAAGATTTTGATCTGACAACAGAATCCCGCAGAGGGATTATAAACGTGTATCGGCGTTTTGAAAGATTACCTCTATCCTTTATTTTAGGGGATTTAAAAGTTCCTGCCAACCAATCCTTTTTGCATATTGTTATATTGAATCGGCAAATTAAATCTTGGAATTCTTACATTTCAGGTATAATTTATGCTCAACACTCTTATGTAAAATACAATGAGGAACATTTTTTTTGGAGCGTGTATCTTTCTAACTCTTCTCTGTAGGGGTCGTTTTTGTCTCTTTTTTTAAAAATGGACAAACTACTCTCCCTAAACAGTAAAAATTATTTGCCGTAAAATTCTACAATGAGACTTTAAAGACACTAAAGCAAAAAACTTAACTTAAACGCTAGAAATAAGTCAAAACTTGAAATGTGTTTAAGGGGCGTTAATTTCGTACTTATTCACAATGAGTGCTATAGTGTCCCACCGAACCGGATTTCATGAGGCTAGTTTGTACTAAAAATATGTATGTATGTCTTACTTTAAATGTCACTATAAATCACTATACATACGTAAGCTATAGTTAGAATAGAGTTAGAATATTTATGAAACGATGAAAGCAAATTTGAGTATTCAAGAAAGTATTACTTTTTTATATTATATTTTTTATTACAGTAGACGCTCGGAAATTCGATCTTTTAGAAATTCGAATTTCCAGAAATTCGAATCAGTAATTTCATTAGATTTGGCGCTCTAAAATTAGAATCCAAAATTCGAATTTCCGGGCGGTTTTTTCTTTTTTGTTGTAAACACTAAAATTTTAACAATTTTGTTTAACAAAATACAAAGTCAAAAAGGGAATCCCATTTTAATGGATGATTTACTGATCTTGTTGATGTTAGAGTTTAAAAGTTAGTTTAACATTTATTAAAATAAGAAAGTGGACTTAAAATGCCAAACAAACGTAAGAAAAACACTTTGTCTTTACAAGACAAATTAAAAATATTGGAAAAGACGTCCAAGGAAAGCGTTTAGCACTGGACTTTAATGTAACTACATCTACCATTAGATATATTAAATCGAATAGAAAATCAATATTGGATGCTGTTGCCAACACTTATCAATACGTATCCAATAAAACTTTACATAGTGCTGAATATCCGAAAATGGAAAGTTGTCTCTATGAGTGGTTTCTTAATCAACCTGAAAAAAGGCGACATTAAAGGAGAAAGCTAAAGTAATTTTCATGCAAGAAGATCCGGAAAAAGCTGAGAATGACTTTCGGGCAAGCGATGGATGGTTTACCAAATTTAAAAAGCGACATGAAATTCGCCTTTTAAAAATTAGCGGCAAGATTTTATCCAGCGACACTAATTCAGGCACTCATTTTATTCATAGACTTCGTGCTAAAATCGTAGAAATGGGCCTAGTGGAATCTCAAATATATAATGTCGACGAAACTGGGCTATATTACCGCTGCCTGCCAGATAGAACAAATGTTTCAGCTGTCGAAAAATGTGCTCCGGGACACAAAACCCAAAAAGAAAGAATTTCTATCTTACTTGGAGCAAATTCTGATGGTTCCTGTAAGTTGTTGCCATTAGTTATTGGAAAAACCAAAAATCCAAGGTGTTTCAAAAAATTTAACATCCCACTACATTAAGATTTTTCAAAAAATGCTTGAATGACATCTCGGATCTTTTATGACTGGTTTCATAAGATCTTCATTAATGAAGTATGTAAGTGCAAAGTTTATTTATGAAGTTCCATAATTCTAAAATATTTGTTAATAGGTCATTCGTTTTTCCGAAGAAAATAATTTGCCTCCAAAAGCCATTTTACTTATTGAGAACTGATCCGTCCAATCGCCCATTGAGGCATTGTAAAGCGAAGATGGAAATATAGTGGTGTACTTCTTTCCACCAAATGTTACAGCAGCGCTGCAGCCCATGGACCAAAATCAAATAAAGCTAACCAAACTTATTTATAGAAATAAATTGCTAGCGAAACTAATTGCTAAGAATGGTGAACTAAACATAAATTTAATATCTCATTCAATCATAGATGCAATAATTTTATTATAGAAAGCTTGGGATGAGGTCACACAAACAGCTATAAAAAATTCTTGGTCAAAGTTGTTCAATTGGGACTCTGACGAATTCGATAGTGGTGATGATGTGCCTCTATTACGCTTGCTGGAAGAAGATCAGGACTATAATGATGTTATCCAAATAAATCTTTTGACGCAAATTGATCCGAATAATTCTATATCTATAAGAGAAATCGAAAGATGGAATGAAGATGCCTATGAGAATGAACGTTTCCATATATGTATATGACAGCGAAAGTTTGTCTTTACACACAGATGAAGATAGTGATGTAAAAGTTTCACCTAATATTTCTTATTTGGAAGCTACTGCAAGTGTAAATAATTTAATACAGTGGTGCAAAAGCAGTGAATTATTTTCTACTAAGCACTTGTCAAATCTTTTAGATCTCCGTAATGATATTGTTTTGTCGGAAATAAAAAATCCTAAAAAACACACAAATATCACTGATTATATGATTAACAAAGACTAATTGAGAATTCAAAATATGTATTATTTTAACTTTTCTTTAATAATTTTCCTTTTTAATTTAGTAATAAGTATAATATTTATATTATATGTACATACTAAAGCCAAATGAACTGAATTATTATTTTCGTTAAGTTTTTTATAGTTTTCATGATAAATAAACTAAAATGAAAAAAACATAGTTTTTTTATATCTTTATGGTCAAATTTACCTAAATTTTTTTATAAAACAACCGTCCAGAAATTAGAATAATTGGGAAATTCGAATCGCCTTAAAAACAAAGTGGTTCGATTTTCCGAGCGTCTACTGCATTATATTTTTGAAGATATAATTGCTTCAAAGTTTTGTCATTGGTTTCATGCCAAAAAAAGTTTTTAAAATTTTATCCTTTCTTTACAACGGGTGTTTTTTTTTTTTGTAGGTCCTGATATACAAAACCTTATATAATATAAGAAAAACAAAGACGACAAAAACAATTGTGAATATGTACAAAATTAACCCTTAAACTCCCCTAAAATCAAAGCCAGCTGTAAACTTTCAAAACGCCGATAAACGTATATTTTTGTTTGGTCTCCAATACTGTAATCCGTTACCAGAACCTTGGATTTTTTGTGTTGCACCGTGTAATTATACGGTGTCCCAAAAACAAATTTAAATTGTTTTAATTTGCTATGAACGGGCCCCTTTTATTTACAAGTCTTCATTCTTTTTATGTTCCAGACGCAAACAAAAGTAGCAAGATCAAATTTTATGTTGCTCCTAATTTAAATATTTTTAAGTACCGGCTTTAAGTTTATTTCAATTGTTTTCTTTTATAAATAATTTTGTGCAAATTCTCGATTACTAATTAAAGTTTAGCCTGTGAACTTGCTTGGAAATATTTCGTTAGTTTGATCATTATTTTATAATTTTTTTTTTTTACTTCGAAGTTCTAAAACTTTATCTACATGTAGGGAAACACACAGCCAAACACCAAGTTGCATGCGCTAGTTCTTCCTGCCATTTCAAAACACAGACTTTTTTATATCATTTCTGTAAAAGATAACTTTTGTAAATGCATTACTGTGCACTTTCACCCCAAATCGTATGAAAAAGACGAAAAAGAAAATTACCAAAACTTTCAAATAGAAAGTCAATATTTATTCATTAGAGTACAAACAAATGCATGCATGGAGTGGTCACATGTGTTAAGAACTTTTGCATTGGACAGTAATGAATTTTCAATAAAGTTTCTCTCCATATGGCTGGAAGTTTGGCTGGTTGTTTTGCTGTTTAAGCAGAAAGAAAAATAACCACAACTATATACACCAACATTGTTGCTTCCAGACTAATTTAATTTACAAATTATGATTTATTGGGTTTTGATTTACTTATTTGTTGTTTGCAAGAAGAAAATAAAATTAAAAATTGACATTGTGGAACAGAGTTTTACTTGCAGCTATTGTGGTGTTTTGACGTTAAAGCAAAATTAATTTATGAGTTTCGGTATAAAAGTGTGTTTGAGTGCCATAGTAATCAGACAAGATTGGAAAGTCTGTATGCACCGCAATGAAAGGGTTTTTCGGTCATAATTGAAATGTTCGGGAGGATCTAAATAACATAAATCAGATACTTCATCTAAAAACTTAAAATGTATCGACATTGGAAAGCGCTGTAGCTAAAACTTGTACAGGAAAAAAGCCGCAATTAATAAAGAAATTAGTATTTAATTAGAAAAATTTCTAATCCGCATTGAATTTTCAAAAATATGTGCATTTCATTCTTTTTTTCTAACAAAGAAAACTACAAATGCCTCTAAATGGGCAGCAGCATTTGAATACGCTCTAATAACTTAGGCTGATGTAGAACGCAGTGATGCCAACTCTACCGCTTTTATTGTAGATCTAGCTCTTTTGGGTATCTCACTCAACTCTACCACTTTCTGAGAAAAATCTACAAAATTTTTAGCCCTAAAAAATATTGCTAAAGAAACTATCTTAAAAACTAGTACAAATATTTGTACAAGGTGCGTAAACACTATTAAACAGCTGATCTTTTTCTGTCATTCTAAAGGAGAAGAGGAAAAACGAAACAAGTAAAAAAATGGCTTAATAAATGATTTTACAATGATTCTTGATTAGATATTTTAAAATGAGTGAAAGTGAGAATAAAAAAAGTCCTCTACTTCGTTAAACAAAAAACTACAAGTTGTGGGAAAATGATAAAGATTTCTCAGATTTAGGATAGGCTGCCTTATAAAATATTTATTATCTCTAAAAAGCAATTAAGGGTATAAAAGTCATGTTTTTAGGAGTTTAAACTATCTCCTTTTTAATTCGTATATACCTCTAACACAGATTTTGGGTTGACATTACTGGTGGAAGAGTTTCTTTTATACATAAAATAGTTACTTTTCACATTTAGAAAACAAAACTTATTTATTTACATAAACAACAATTTAAAAACTTTTTTCTAAATTTTTAAAGTTTTTTCTTTTAAATTTTATGTGAACCTTTTGAGTTCATAAAATACGGGTTTAAATCCATAAATATCCTAAACCTAGTTATTACAATAAATGCATAACCGATACCAACAAGGACAAGCAAGTATGTATGATACAAAATTTGCATGCAACCCTCTTGATTTATATTCCAACGAATGCTTAACGTTATGCAGCAGGCAGATATAGCAAAAGAGGTATACGAAGGGTTGTGAAATAAGACCAGGTCGATGCTGCCAGTATGCGGCGGTCATGTTGTTTTGGCGGTGACTGTAAAAGCTGTTGCTTATTACTCAGTCACTAATGCCAAATCATCTTATTAAAATACACGATAGAGCAGCACACCCAAAGAAGTGTTTTGATGACGTGACAATGTTACCACATTCTTGGTTCGAGGTTCTTAAAAAACTGCGGTCTTGAAGTCATTATTGCTAGCGGATACAGTTCAAAAATAACCAATTTTTTTCCACCGATGCGAACAAAATGGATGTGGACGACATGTGGTGCTATTGGGCCACAATGACCATTTTCGAGAAGGGTTTGAGGGTTCAATTATTTTTCTTTGAGCTGACGTGAATTTTTGGGTTTTCTGAAACTCCAAAGTCAACAAAAGTCAGACCATCGCTCACATTTAACAAGATCGCGTGAAGCCGCAACGGACATGTGAACGGTGTTGTATTTCATACATGCTGCCTCACAAATAAAGAATATTATTAATACCTCTTACACAGATTGTTTTATTTCATTTTAATATAGACCCGCCCTTATGCGAAATCTCTTTGAAAAGTGCCATGCTTCAATTAGATAAATGAATAGAAAAAAGTGGGAAATAGGCTGTGAGTTTGTTCCTCGGCGTTAAAGTTTTACAAAGCAATCATAAATATATGACTGGGTGGATGGATATTGGGGTGGCGGCATTTGTTGTTTTAAACATTGAATTGTTGCAAAAACTTCAAAGGGTACAGTTGTGTGTATAGAATCTGGCCTCACGTTGCCATAAAGATAAAAGTTGAATGTGTCATTGCAGCTTCCGCATGACCAAAAATTGACCAAATATCAAAAATTCAAAAAACACTCCTGCTCAGGGTTAAAGTCACCGCTAGATTCATTTGCAAAATAAAAAAAATATGCAAATTAGTTTGTGCAACATTTTTTCTTTTTTGTTTTTTGGCCTAAAAGGGGTTGGTTTTTAAAATTTTTAAAAGGGTTTGCGAAAACAAGTGACCAATATTTGCTTTTAAAGTTTAATATTTGCAATGTTTGCAACTGATGTGTGTGTGGCATTTAAAATTTTTCTTTCCTTTTTAAATTTGTTGTTTGCTTACTGACCTTGAAAAGCGGCTTATCCAAATACAACAGCGGCACGTTTAAAACAAAAGTAACGGGAAGTATTTGGAAACATCCCTGCCACATGTTTGCAAAAAAGAAAATCAATTTTCTGTGTATTTTTGCATGCCACTCAAGTCCTCTGAAACTAAATCCATTTGGCAAATAAAAAAATCCAACATCCCTCTTTTAATTTAGCAAATCTTGTATTTGCCAAAAGTGTTTTTGTTCGTTTTCTTTATTTTGGCCACCATACCATATCCTTTATCCTCTGTAACAAATCATATTATTTTTTAAATCCTATAATTTTAAAAACAAATGTTTATATTTTTTCCATAAACTCCTCATACACTTGAGAAGGTTGGTTTGTTCCTTTTCTGGAGTTTACAAAGGTTTATCTGCAGATCATTTTGCTTTTACTCGTATTCCTTCTCAACAATTGTTTTTATCCATTAAGCCTATTTTAGCAATTTATTAGTCCTACATTTATTAGTCTATGGATTGACTTATAAGAAGATTTTGTTTATATTTTTATCAAGCATAATTGTTCTTTCTACCTATTGATTTTATTGATAATAATTTGTAAAACCCAAGTGGGAAATTTGGAGAAAATTTTCATATTTTATTGAGAGACCTTTGGCTTAATTTAAATTTAATTTAAAAAAAAGTATTGATTTCAAAACCGTATGTTTGATGCAAATTGTCTTGGAGAAGTGCAAATGCAAATCATCGAAGCTTTTTTTATGAAATTTAACAGAAATTTTGGTTATTTTGTTGTTGGTTTTCATTTAAAAGTTTGGGTATTTGCGTTTGCCTTACAGAAGATCATTTGCATCAAACATTAAATAAGGTAACTTTTATTATAAATACAATATCAACAATTCAAAAATAATAGCAGTAGCAAAGGCAAACTAAGTTTTGCTGTTTTTATGCTATTGAAGAAGAAAATAGCACAGCAATAGCAAATATTTGCTCTCACATTTCTTGCTCTTGCTATTTATTCACTTGGTGCTGTCATAAATTCTTATAAGGTAATGGTTGAGTTGTTTACGTACTTGAATACTTAGAAAATAAAACTAAATGATAAACAATAAGTATAATGGAATTTCCGGTACATAAGAGTTAATAAATCAAATTATGTGTATTGAAAAATTCTCGATTTAGTGCAAAGTACGTTTGCTGTACCATTTCCCAAAGTTGTCATATTTGTGCTGGTGCTACTTTCTTTGCTGTTGTATTTCCAGCAGTACACACATTAATAAATTAACAAGCAAGGAGTGCATTTTTTTCAGAAAATGTTTTTGATATTTGATTTTGCTATTGTTGGACTGAAAATTATTTCCAACATCACAGTAATCACAAAATCGCTGTTAATAACACTTGTAGAAGTTATAGCAGAGTAATTTATATGTGCTATTGCGATTTTTTGAAAAACTGTTATGCCATTGAAATATCTGTAACAAAATAAATAAAGAATAATAAACAACACTATATTGTATTTTTTGAGAACATATTTTTTGCGCACAGTGATTTATTTGACACTTTTGAATATTTTGTAAGATACACTTTTCTTTATTTCATTAATTTTTTATTGACCAACTAATTTTTCATAACTTCGTTGTTTGACTTTCATTTCCAGTTTTCGAAAAACAAAAGGAAATATATTTCAAAGTGCAATTAACATAAGAAGTAGTAATATTATGCCAAACTAATTATTGAGATATGTTCGAAATTTTGAACAAAACTTTTAACTTAAGAATATCATATTAATTATTGACCAAGTAGGATTCCCTATTCGAAATTTAGCATCTTATCATTTGTAAACCCTAAGCCAGCGTCCGAAAGATATTACAGTAGGCAACCCTTACGATTAATAGCAAAAAATCCAAACTATTCAATTAATCTTTAGTAGAGAGCCTGCTACGTCGAAAACTATCTAGCACCTAAGCCAGTGATCAAATCCCCATCGAATTGGATGAGTCTTCATATTGTAGTTCTTTAGATTATGGGAGAAATAGTTGCTACTTTGTGTGGGAGTACCCCTCTGCCAGCTCATATTCGCCCATTATTTCGGTTGAATGCCCGACTGGTTTTAAAAACAAAATTTGAAGACTGTTACACATTTTTAAATATCAATAGTTAAGACTGCACTTCGCTATATTTATCACTGCTTAAAATTATCACATATAAGTGGTTCAGGATTATTTTTATATTTCGCTAAAATTCACTTTCTTTTCAAAATTTTATTCCCCAATAAACAGATGAGTCGCTGTTAACCCGCCTTTAAGGGTTTGTTTGTTTATTATATGTATGTCACCAGTGCAATAAGATATAATATTTTTTAAATTAGCACTTGACATAAATATTAGCACACATACATATACAATTTGAATTAATGGTTAAAAAATTACAATTTAAGAATTTTATATACTGAGATAAATACTGAGTTGTATAAATATTTAATAATACTTTTACTTAACAAATTAATTATAATAAATTTAATATCAAAAACGCAAATAAGCTTTAAATTTCTCGTTAGTCAAAAAAGTTAAAAATGACTTTTCTAAAACGTACTCCGTTGGTTGTGCTTTGATTATATGTGGAAGTAGATTCCGGAGCCGTACGGCGTCGTTTGTCGTTCCGAAGTTTGGTAATTGTATTGGATATGCAATATCACCTTGCCTCTATTCGAACTTGCGAATGCTAATTTCTGAAACAGATAGTTTGGTTCCTTTGTATAGACTATTTTTGTGCAGGAAAACCAAACTACTACATTTTAAGAGATTATCAAAAGAAATGTTAAACAGTTTCTTTGCAAACTGAGAAACACTGTCAGTCCTTCTCAGATTAAATACGTATCTAGTGATATTATTAAATGCAACCTCTCAATTTTTGCTTATCAGAAGTGTTTGAAACGATTTCAATTTGTGAATTTCCCAAAACAATCCTAAGCTATTACAGGGTGTCCATTTGTATCCTAGTAATTGGGAATACATTTGGATTTAACTAATCTTTGCATCAAAATCGCTGCTGTCGTCAAAACTATGTTGGTCGATATTCTAATTCGGAATCTTTCCTTAGGCTTTCCTTAGGCTTTGAATATCTTCGGTAGTCGATATCAGCCACCAGTAAAAAGTCAGGTTCCCACGAAATTAGTAAAACAAAAAAATGCTTTCGAAAACCTTGTGAAAACCTGTTATTTGTCTTTTTCTATTTTAATTAACTTTTAAGTCTACTACATAAAATAATAATTTTCTTTTTTCTTACTTTCAGGTGAAAGAGCAGGTATGTGTAAATTTATATTTTTAAATAATGACGACTTAATTTAATTAAAAGAACACAAATTTGTTGTAATTTAGTTGTGACAAATAATAATATTCATATCACTTAATAGAATATTTTCTATTGAGGCCTTTCTAGTAATTTATTTGTTTGTAATTGATTTTGAAATTGAGTACCCAGGCGAAATCTTGTTGTTCTTGTTTCTAAACCTTAATTGCGCACGATTTTTAATTTCTTTGATTTTTATTGATATTAAAATGAGTTTTCATTATATGTGGAATTTCTTTATTATCATGTGTTTAAAAAAAACATAAACGCTAAAAAATATATTTGTTGATATTAAAAGAAATAAAGTGATTAAAGGTTGACTTGTTAATGAGTTTTGTTATCAACACAAAACTTGTGTTTTCTTGCTGTCATATCGAAGAAGTAATAACTCTTTCTAATCTTCAATCGTCTTTATCGAGTTTTAACTTCTGATATGAAATGGTTCTCGTTTCACAACGAATCACGAAAAGTGTGAAATTTTAGCACAAATCCATTACTAATAATAAACTAATATCTAAAATAGTTACAAGTTTGAAAAATAGGAAAGCACCAGGTGTAGATAGCATTAACAACGGGTGTTCAAAAACGCTTCCAAAAAAAAAAAATCATAAAATTCTTAACAGATGTAATTAACTCATGAGAGTTTTAAAACAGTTTTGGTCATATACCCCCTTGAGGGTTAACACAATGGTGACTCCTAGTGTTCTTAGTCTCTATCCGTCCGCAAAAAGGTTCTGGTTCAACCATGGGTGTGCTTGCTCCTATGCCAACGTGTCCAGGAGCCCAGCATAGAGTAACCCTTTTGTTGTTGCTGAATTGGTTAAGCCTTGTGCGGCATTCCCATGCTAGCTTGGAGATAAATTCATACAAGCCAAGTGCCTCGATGGCAGCTTGACTATCAGAGAAGATAGCTGCTGTCTCCTTTCTCTTGTAGCACCTGTTTATGTTGAATTTAGCACTTCTTTCAATGGCATAAATCTCCGCTTGAAAGATGGTTTGTCCCATAGACTCTTAGTAGTTCATTCGCGGTCCTACTACTCCCGCGCGGAATCCTCTCAGAGTTCTGTATTCATCCTTGTACCGTTTTACGTTACCAATTCCAAAGATATACACACACCGTGCTGAGTTTTGCTCCCATTCCCTCTTATTGCTCAAAACAGTTGCAAACTTCTTTTCGAAGTTGTACCTTCTGTCCAGCGTCTCAATGTGTTGCATAAGGTACGCTTTATGCGTGTTCTGCCAAAAACTGAAGCTACCACTGGCTGACGCAATAAGGTGAAAATTTTAAAAAACAGAAGCCAAAATCTTCAAAGGTGGTGGATGAGGGGGGTCGACGTTAACGAAACCAACGGACGGGATGGATACCCACCCACCACAACCAAAGGCAAAAAAACGTGTCGATCACTTGCAGCATCTCTTGAAGCTTTGTATTTTTATGCACGCTACTTACCAAAGCCTGAACTCTCAGTAGCGCACTGTTCTTTTTTTTTCTTTTATAATTTTGTAACATTTTTTTCTTATTTTTACTATTTTTTTGTTTAGCCCCTCTCTGTGTCCTAATAAAGGGCTTCCCCACAATTAAGGGCTGTGAGCAACCTGAACACCAGAGACGCTAAGACCGACATTTTACCGTGAAAGCTTCGACGTATATATACAAAACTTTTAATAAAAAAGAATATGGGAATTATGTAGTGCCGCTTAAATAGACGAGGGCACTTTAAATTTTATAAAATAGCAGTGATGTCAATTATTTATATTGACATCACTGCTATAAAAAATTATTATTAAATAAAATTATTTATATTGGCTCAGAGTAGTAAAAAGATAAGTAGGTAAATACTATATGTACATACATACATACATATGGTATGTACATAAGTGAAACAATGTTTTTATATGAATTTGAAGTCAAAATTAACTGAAACACCTTTTGCTAATTCAAACTAATATTAGAAATTCAGTAATTTTCCAGCTAAAGTCGGGATTAATTCTATTAAATTTTATCCATACATACCTCGAGGCACATACCCATATGTACACGTCGCTTTTGTAGTTAGCTCTCGTACATATAATTAAACAATTTGTTAAGGTCATTAAGGAAACGTGTGCAATTATTTTTTCCTTAATAACATAGATATAGAATTTATAGCAGAACATATTCATAACCAATCTTTAAAGGATATTTAGTTTTACGTAAAATGAACATTATATGAGTAATATAATTAAAATACACACTTTTTTCACTCGCCAGGTTGCACTTGGAGTTTTTATTTCCAAATGTTTATATTTTTGTAATTATTGCAGTATGATTGTTGGTAACCTAGTGTCATTTAGTGAAATCATATTATCGCCGTCAATCTCGTCAAAGCGCAAAGTATTTGTGACGTCACTGATGAATAACACCAGCAAATTCGTATCGTTATCTTGAAAGTGGCCAAGGAATAATATTTTTTAATCAGTATTAGAAGCACTGTTGCCCTAAGTGCAAATTTATCTGCATTTTGCAGATTTTGACCGAAAAATTTGATTCGAAAAATTTTTTAACTTTAACCCAGTGATAACTTATTTGCCTTTAAAACTTATGTTGGTACTATTTTAGTCTCTAGTGTTAATTTCCAGGTACTTTTTAGTTTCTCCATTCATGTTAAAATGGACATATCAATCACAACAAGTGAATATATAAAAGAAAAAATAAGAAAGCAAAAGCATTTAAAGGTTGAATTTTTTGGTACTTAATGGGGCTTGTTGGTACAAATACAAAATCAAATAAAATTTATTTCACATTGAAGTAGAAATAAATCCAATCTTTTTCAGAAAAAAATTCTTCTCAAACTCTAAGTTCGATCAAAGAGCATATTGTAATTTTAAATAAAACAAAAGTTGAAAAGCATTTGGAAAGTTAATCTTTAGTAGGAAATTTTTTTATAAAAGTTTATTTAAAATGTAACAATTACTCCTCTACAATATTGTACGTATCTTCAGGTAATCACCGCATTCAATATCGAACAAAATACATCGGAATTATTTATTTCTCTCTCATGATATCTGATATATTATGAAATGTATGTTAATATGTATCGAGTTATCATTCGATACGTCATAGTTTATTGTATTTTATTTTAAGCTTCAAAAATATTTACAAATTTCTAGTATTGATTGCAAGTTTATTTTAATGAAAAAAAAGGAAAAATGTGCAATTCATGATTTGATATTCCGACAGTATGATATATTTTGGACGAATTTTCATCATTTTTCGTCGGTGTGAGAAATGACACTGAAGATGGCACATAGCTCAAACCGGTTTGTCTGCAAGCCAAACTTGAAAATATGCAAGTTTCATTAATATATAATCTGTAAAACTAAAAGAATAATACAGTTTAATTTTATAGGGCAAATGCAATGAACAAAAGCTAATGGCAAAATGTATGCCTCCGCATTCAAAGTTGGCCAACAATACTTAGCCAAATTGTGGTAAAAAAAGGCTA
The DNA here is from genome assembly GCA_963932375.1 of Phania funesta. Taxonomy (NCBI): domain Eukaryota; kingdom Metazoa; phylum Arthropoda; class Insecta; order Diptera; family Tachinidae; genus Phania; species Phania funesta. The sequence continues at coordinate 45,810,219 of OZ010652.1, forward strand.
TGATGCTTTTCTCTAACCCTACCAAGTAGCTATTTATGTCACTTTGTTGAAAACTTCTTAATGCCAGAGGTAAAAATGCCGCTGTCAATTTTAGCTATGGCCTCACTGCTCCAAGACCTTCGTATCGAAATATTATTCGATATTCTATAGTTTACTCGCTATCGAATGTCGTGATTAGATCCCTGATTTTTAAGATTCAAAATTTCAAGATCTTTGTTGATTTTGCCTCTTAAAATTCTGGCAACACTGATTAGGGGTCTTTTTTAAATTAAGATGTAATTTTTAATAATTTTAATTCATTAAAACCTTAAGATTTAAATTATTCTTTTTAAATGTTTCCTTTTCTCAGCCGTATCACACAATGGGGAGTCAGATTCAATATTTCTAGCTAATCTCAATTAAATTAAGATGGCATTCTGTTTCTAAAGAACCTAATTCTTGCTTTAATTAGACTGCAGATTGTATTGTTTTTTGTTTGCCAATTGTTTTTTTTTTTTATTTTCTACCAAACTCAATTATTAGAATAAAGTAAACGGTTAATACGTGGTTTAATGAATAATCAATAACGTTAGCGAACGTGTTAAGTTTTGTTTTTCGAGGTTCGAAACCTGAATGGGTTTCACTACTTATATTCAGAATTTTTTTTTTATATTAATAATAAAAATTGATCAGCCGAAAATTGTTTAAAAGCAAAACAAACAGTGAGGAAACGCATGTATAAGCAAAATAATATTTTTGAGCGACCGCAACGGTTATAAATTTTATAAAAAAAATTACTATTTAATAATTATTTATGAAGTTTTATTTTTCGTTGTTTATTTTTTAACTATTTTATTTTTGCTTAGAAAATAATTATTATTTTATGAATTGTTAAGTAATTTCAATCTTTAGGCATGAGTTCGTTTTTTCTTTCTATTCAGAAAGGAGAATTATTTATTTAATATGGACAACCTTTTTTTTTTTTTTTTTTTTTTTTTGAAAACAGTAAAAGTTTTAATTCTATTAGATAATACGATAATATTGATATTAAAGCCGTTAAATTCATTTTTAGAGCATAAAATTATCTCTATACAGTGACTTGATAACTGACAAAAATTTAATAAAGCAAGACTATGCTATTTTTTATTTTCCAAGCAAAACTTTAAACTTCAAAAATAATTGATATTTTTTAAGTGAACAATAAATCTTGAAAAATAATTATTAAAGTTAATTTTTTTAATAAAACTCAAACAAATAAAAATTAATACAGCCAAAAAGAAGTCCGCCTAACAAGGATTATATTGGCACATCTTTTTCATTATGTTTTTTTTTTATTGAAATTTAAAGAATAATTATTTCTTTCCGTTCCTGATAATTTTTTTATCATATTCCACAATGCAATAGAATGTATTTTAAATTCAACAATAGTAGAGGATTGCATTGGGTTAAAAATAATTAATTTTTACAAAACGGAAATGTGGAACCGTCTTTATTTTTCTACCTATGTAGGAGATGAAAATGTAATACGGAGGCAGCTGAGAATTCCACTGGCACTGTCGAGCATAGCCCAAGTTATAAAATTCGGTTTTGCAAAATAATGCATAAATCCTTCCTTACAAGTTTGCAAATTTTAGGTACTTGACCAAACAGGCTTTTACATATGTATGTACATATGGGATGGAGAAACGATTTTGCAAGCATTTCTTCCAGTGTTACAATTGGCGGTAACGCTGTCTATTTTGACTAGCGATGGTTACCCACACTCAATAGGAAGTGGCTACCTCCAGAGTAGCGTTTACAAAATAAAGTCGACAGTACTGGAAGACATGCAAGAAAAAATATGCGTGAGATAACATTCATGTCAATAGAGTCTTTTAAATCTTTTCAAAATATAGAGATCAAATTTTTTGCCAAGTACAGTTGTTCCTTTAAAAAAATCCACCCATACTTTCTTTTGCTTTGGATTTAGTTTGTTGTAATTGACCTAGTTCAATAGTTAGGTGAACTAAAACGAGCGATAACTTTAAAGAGCGTATAAACTCCATATAAACCATGCTTCTCAACGATTCTACCAGTATAAACAATTTTCAAGTTTTACTGGAAACCAACCGAGTGCTACCAAGGGACTCAATGGCGTCCGGTAAGATATGCCCCGGAGCAGTTGCTTTCGTGGTACCTTTACTTTATTGTTGTAAGTTAAAGCCAAATCGCGGACAGAATCGCTAGCAAAACATGGCAACGAACAAGCTAGATTTCTCCCCTGTATATTACAACACAAAACGATGATTTGTTCCCTTTTTTACGGTTCAGATTCGCAAAACTATAACATAATACCTCGTTCACCATCATGTGGTTGGGATGGAAATTCAACATTTGCGCTTAAAGAAAGTGAAACCATATAAAATGAAGACGGTCATTATTGTGATCCTTCAGTTTAACAATGAAATAATTGCCTAATGCGTCAGTATATTCCTAAGTGTGAAAGGCTGAAAGTAACAATGAAACATCTCGAATATAGAACATTTAATATTCCAGTAGGAAATCAAACGGAAATTGAGATGTGTTTTATTCCCACTTTACTTGCAAAACATAATCTCGCTGCAAATGCTATGCATTGACAAAGGGCTCAATTAACACGTTAAGTGCGTTGGGGACACAACAGCAAAAGTTATAAATTTGCATTGCACAACATACGTATGTAAAAAAGTAAGTAATAAGCAGCGACCGATATTTCATTCATATTCCGACAGGGTGTTTTGATATAGATTTTTGAAACGAATTTCCGTCATCCCTTGTCAAGTTTGGTTTTGGAGACAAACCGGTTTCGGCTATGTGCCATCTTCAGTGTCATTTTTCGTTCGTAAATAAAAGACTCTTCTTACACATGTTCATGACGTTAAAAATATTAATTTGAGTTCAAAATTTTTTTAATTCACCAGTTTCTGATTTCTGTTTTCATTTTTCGAATTCCATTTTATTTGATGAAGTGCCGCTGAAAGTTCAGCCCTGTCTAACACACAAGTTGATAAATAATAATCACAATAACAATTAATTGGAACAGAAAATGTGACATCAAGAAAATACATTTATGGATGCCCTATTAGTAAAAGTACTAACGATTTGAACAGTAGAGAAATAAAACCTTGCAAATGTACTGTCCCTCTGGCCATACACACACAAATAGAGCTGCAGTAAATTAAGGTACATAGATGAGATGAATAGATGGAGTTTAATGAGTTTTAGAGGCAGCTGTTGGCAGTTGATACTTGTAGTTGATAGTAGTGCTATCATTATATTATAATCCACTTAATATTAATTGGGATACTTAAAGCATGTCCTTCTTTTCATAACGCAGATTGAAACGAAAAAAGAATATCCTTTTTTTTTTTTTGTTTGTTATGAACGAACATTTAATTATAATTGTATGCCTTTATAGATGGGTAAATGGGTGTGTGTTGCGCTTTGTAAAAGTGGTAAAAACATATTTTTATTGCCCACATACGAGTGTGTATTCTTTCAAACAAAAGGGGAGTATCATTGTTTCGTTTCGTATGCTACTATAATCAAGTTCAGGGTCATAAATGTGGTCATTCATGTTTCATTTGTTAAGCAAAAAAGAAATCTGGATTTCCTTTTAACAAAACTTCAAGGAAAATCCCTGTCATTAGTGTGGTCTCATGTGTTGCTCTTTTCCTACAAATTAACTCTTAAATCTACAATTATTGAATGTCTTTTAATAACCCTAGAAGGTGTTTTTCCTTAGAAAATAATATATGTAACTTCCATTCGTACGCTTAATGATCCCTGAACTTAAATTCTAAGAAACATAAATTTTTGGTTTTAAATTAACCCCAAAAGAGGAGGGTTTAAGGAAACGAACACTTGAGTTTGGCATGTATAAAATCTATTTGGGTTTTTTTCATATGCAATAAAAACTAATTTATGCTTTTTAATAACAATAAAAGCAATTAAAATTTGCTTTCGATGTAGGTATAAACGTCAAGTTCAGTATGTTTTCAACAATATTATAACAATGCAGTGACTTAAATTTATATCTGGAAGTAGTTTTTAATATGTAAACTATTTTGAAAAACACAGATGTTGCAGAGAATTCAGGAGAAAGAGTTTTGAAAACATGTTTGGAAAGAAAACTATGTACATACATACATACACACATAAATGCGTATGTGCATACATACATAGATAGGTATACGGATATGCCATGCCAACATTTTCTTTTAAAATTGGCACTAAATCGTTCATTGTTATGTTGGAAATCTTCGCAAAGGATATCGCTGTCTTATCAGTAAAGGCACAGCATTCGGAAGAAAACCAGCTACTACGTTAATACATATTGATCGGATCGTTTTAGCGCCTTATTATTATTAATGTCTGGGGGGATATCGAAGCATACCACTTACTTTCTGGGTCCCTTTTCGACCCCCATTTCGTTCCTCAAATTGATTTCAGCGAACCGATCTGTAATCACAACCACCTTACTTTCCATTGAGTCTCGTGCTAGCCCTAGCCTTTACTCTTGACTAAAGTGATTTCAGACTGTCGACTGGTAACTGTCGACACTCTTCCTCATCACGGAGTCTTTTGTAATTGCTAGCATTTGTCTAAGGCTTAGTTCCCCCGTGGCATTCACATCTAACAAGTGTCTGTCCGTGGTCTTAAGCCTTATGCTAGCCAGTGCTGGACATTCACACAATGTGCGCTACCATCTCAGCCTCTTCCAGGCATAGTCTGCAAGTATCATCTTCTACGACTTTCATCTTAGCCAGATCGTACTTGAAGTTTCCATGCCCTGTCACTAACGCAGTGATCGAGCTTAAAGTAGCCCTATTATATCCGAGCACCTTGCTGGCCTTCCTGCCGAGTAGCTCTTTGAGCACCATTCTAGCCTGTCTACATGTGGTATTCTGCCACCACCTATTCAGGTGTAATGAGTTTACCCATTGAAGAACTTTAGCTCGCACTAGGCTATTCCCCAGGGCAACCCTGGGTTCTGGTCCACAGAAATCCACCTCAGATCCCCTTTTGGCTAGTTCGTCTGCTGCTTCATTCCCATCTGTGCCTATGTGTCCCTTACGCGTTTCTAGCCTTCATGAATAGTTCCTTTTTTAGGACGAATTATTCTTTTTTTAAAGTGCGGTTTGAAAGTTTCGTAATAGTAACTAAAACGTAGCACAATTTAGGCACTTTTGTTTTTTTAACTTGGTTATATTATTCGACGGAACTCGCTACACTCATTTACTACATACCAGATAATCAATATCATACCCTCTCTGAGTGCATTAAAAGTTCTATAATTTGATAAAGAATAATTAAAAATGGTTTCAAATTTTATAATTACTTCAGGCACTAATTCACTATTCTACATAGTCGTATAATTCAATCTGAAAAAGAAACTTAAGAAATAGCAGAACAAAGGGCTTTTTCAATGCTGCAATATTACAAACAAAATTGCTAAAGAAAATGCAGTCCCATAGAAAGTTTAATATTATAAAATTTATCAAAGTATGAAATTTACCAAAACATCTGTCACCTACATTCACTTTTAATCTGCATTATCACACACATAATATTTTTGACAGATCGAACGGCCAAATCTAATATTATACAGTTATCCATTTTTCGCTTTCAAAAATAAGGTTAAATAAAACACAGATAAAGCTTTGATTTCGATGAAACTTTTATTTCATTATAATGTTTGGACCTTGCCATTATGTACGAAATACAATATCATTTAAATCGATCCTTTTGAGGTGGTTTTCGAACGCTTTTTCGCTTATTTTAGCTGGTATCTCGAGGATAACTTGGTTTCTAAATGCTCCAACGTTAGGGGATTATCCGCGTAGATACGGTATTTGACGTAGCCCCACAAAAAAATTGAAAGGCGTCAAATCGCATGATCATGGTGGCCAATTGGTCTCGCGATAATGTGACATTAAGCGTTATGGAAACTTCCCATGCAATAAAGCACAAACCAGTAGTGTTACGTGGCTCGTGGCACCGTGTTGTTGAAACTGCATATCGTTGAGGTTATAATCCTCATTAGCAGGCCAAACAAAGTCGTTTATCATACGACCATAGTGCTCTGAATTGATGGTAAGGGTTTTCCAGTGTCAACTTGGATAAAAATACTGCCTAATAATGCCTGCACACCACAATGCACACCAAACAGTAACTTTTTTTGATGCAATGGTTTTTCCACAATCATTTTTAGGTTCACCGAGCTCGGTCACCCAGCAATAATTGAGCTTGTTGACATAACCACCCGGTGATAAATAATATTCATCGCTAAAGAAAATCGTGTTCGAAAAATCTGCATTGAAAGCCTGTTGCTCGAGCACCCAATCATCATATCTACGGCGTTTTGAACGGTCAGCCAGGTTTAATTGTTGCGCTACTTTATATGGATGGAGCTGCAAATCGCCGTAAGATAGGCCTGATTGCTGAGTACGCCACGGAATCGACAAATTCGAATTATCCCCCACACTTCTAATAACAGAATTTATATTTTCGGCAGTGTGGACATTGCGATGATGCATAGGCCGGGCCACATCTGTAATCGCGACACTATTGGAAACCATACTCCGTTTATTTCATTTTCTTTAAAATCGTATTTAAATACGACAGTGATGTTCAGTTTTTGTTAAAAATAAATGTGTTTTGTGTTTGTAAATTACCTCCATTCATTTGCTAGAAAGCGTTTTTCCAATCCAATTATGTACCTCCAAGTCACATGATCCGTAATGTTTCAAGTAACTAAAAATAAACTTTTCGAAATTAAAATTTTGTATGCGTCAAATAAAAAATTCGTAATTTTTAATTAATATATGGAAATTACTCGCTCTTAATGTGTCTACCAACACGCAAAATTATATCTTGTTTTTGTTGATGGAAATTGTTAAAAAGCGCCCTAATTGCACTGCACTGTAATCGACAATTATATCATTTAAAGCCTTATTAAATTTAAATTTTAGGAACGAATTTCCGTCATTCCCAGAACGAAAAATGAGACTGAAGATGACACATAGCCGAAATCGGTTTGTCTTTGAACCAAACTTACATGGGATGACGGAAATTCCTTCGAAAAATCTACATCGAATAACCCTGTTGGAATATCATCAAGAATCACATATATCAAAGTACTTTTTTATTTTAAAAAGTCGATAACGAAATCAAAAAAATTACCTATACGGCTAAACATGCAATAGTGCTATTTTTTCGGCCATAAGAGGGGGACGCCTAGTAAAAACCGATCCAAAATGACTGCTGGGCATTTTGTTGTCAAGCATGTCAAAACGACTAGGCCATACATAACAATTTAGGTGCTCCAAATTATGAGTTTTTTGGTATATATCGTCATACGAAATCAAAATCGGCTTAAAAAATATTAAAATCGACTTTTTAAATGAGTATGTTGCTCCGCATCGAAATACAAGTTTCTGCAAAATTTTACGCTCCTACAATTATAAACAACGGTCTTGTCCTCTAAAAATCCTACCTGTAAGCGAAAAAAATTCCTAAATTCAATCAAAAATAAATAACAAACACAAGAAAAGAAAATATTTTTTTTTAAATTTTTTTTACAAACAATTTTTATTGTTGTTGCATTTTTAATAGGTTATTTTTCGATTCTTATTAAATATAGTCCTTGAAGGAAGAAGTTGATTAAGGCGAGATAAAAAGGAATAGTAAAAATAAATAAAACAAGTAAGAGAGCTATATTCGGCTGTGCCGAATCTATGAATATATGCTATATACTAAATATATACTACAGATTTTTCCCGGTGCAAAGAATATGTTTTTTAATATGTGATAAAATTTAGAGTTTTCTGTGCAATTTCAGTCATTAAATTCGTTAAATATCAAAATATGGTGATGTTTGTTTTTTCTTCCTTCTTTTTGACAAGTGGATTTTCGGGGTCTTGTGTAACATCGATTTTGTTAAAATTGCTACGTTTTCATAAAATACTTGTTTTTTTTTCAAATTTTTGGTGAACATAAAGATTTTGGCGAACTTGAAAGTTTTGAAATTTTAAAATTTCGTGAATTTTGGTTTTTGTGGTATTTTTGGAATTATTTTGTTTAATTCCAGTTATTCGACTCGTATCAAAGTTTGCTGGCAAATTTTTATGCCAACTCTTGAAATAAATGAAAAACTGATAAGAAATTGAGTAGATGGAAAATTTTTAAATAACGCACAGTAATTAATTAATTAATTAATGATAAAAAATATGACAATCGTATTAAATTAAAAAAATTGGTAAATGATGTTCCGAAATCAAGGAAAGATATGTATGATACTTGTTTATTATATGAAGTAAATAACATGACTTGGGAACAATATAACTGTCATAGATCAGAAATAAATGACATGGGAGCAGAAAATGTAAACAATGTCGAAAATACCAAGACTGAAATGTGCATATAAATATGACTGGATGTGCAAACCGTAAAGTCAATTCCCCAAACAAACGCAAGTGTTACAAGTATCTTTCCCCATGCAAGTATTGTTACTCGTGCATCTGGTAATTATATCTGGAATGGATCTGAAAGAAATCTTGTAGCATCTGCTAGAGAAAAGCTATACTTCAGTCACCAGATATTCTCCATATATTAGTATTTTCCGATGGCTGCTTTCTTCGAAACCTCAATTTAAATGTCTAACCTTATTGAAAGAAACATAACAATACGGCACGAGATATTTTATTGTTGGACACATCCGAATAGACTGCAATTCTAACTGATTTTCCTTCTGACTTCGTTCAGTATGTTAAGGATTGTCGAAAGTCTCCATTTCCACTCAACACCCATCATTGTACTCAATCACCGTCAATAAATTTTGGAGAATTGAAGCATGATCCGTCTGAAACTATTTTTTTTTTTTAAACAAACATCAAACAGAATTTTCAACTTTTCCACACCGAATTGCAAAAACCGAACTCAAATATTAAGATTTTCTAAAAAGAAGTGGGATCATCCTAATGATCTCAAGCCAGATACCAGAAGTTTGTCATGCTTTTTATATTAATTTACCTTATGAATGTAAATGAAAAATATTATTATCGTCCCTGTTCTGTATTCCGAGTGGAATGAAAACGTGTGGAATTGTCAAAACACTCGGAACTGTATAATTCGAAAATTAGCTGGTCTTAAAATTAAGGATAATAAAGGAAAATTTAAAGCAACTTTTTCATAATTTAATTAAAAATTGTCATTTTAATATTTAAATAAAGTTTTATTTGAAAAACAAACCTGATTCCAATTCATTTCTCCAAACTTTTTTATTCTAAACAAAACAAAAGAAATTATTAGGAAGTGGAATACGGAACAGCTAAAGCATTTGGAAATGTCCACTTTAGAATAAAATATTGCGGGTTCGACATACAGAACAGCAACGAATAATAATATTATCTTAAATATGATATGAATTTCCTTTCATTTAACTTTTCTTTGTTAATTACTTTTTATGTTTTATTTATTAAAAAACTACTAAAGCAAAAAACTAAAGCTGAATTAAAATCATTAATAACGATATGCTATATGTTGTGCTCGGGTCTCTCGGGTGGCACAATATAAAAACCAAACAGTGCTAAGTCCATGGGCGTAGAAATTTTAATAGGCGTTTTAAAATCGTCATTCGGATGTTTTTCATTCTTGGTGGTAACCGACACAACTATTTTCCGACCCATCCTAATGTACATGCTTATGCATATAGTTAATCTAGCGGGTTAACAAATAAATATTGGCTAAAAATAATCATACTTTTGGTACTCTAAGGCATTCGTTGTTAAGCGTTATTTTTGCTTCAGAGCTCTAATATGGGGACTAAAGTACTTTTTGTATATTTATGTAGTCTTTTGGCTAAAAGTACTTCAATTTTATATTTTTTTTCTTTGTTGCAAAACTCTTAAATTGAAAATATATTTAAAAAACATTAAACCAATGTTACGAGTAATAAATAAAATCAGTCATTAATTTCACAAAACAAATTAAAGAATATAAAATGGAGGTGGTCCGCTTACAATGCCAATTTTTCAGAGATAAAAGAATAATTTTAACGCGATCTTTTTTGATCGCTGACTTTTTGCTTAAGTTTTTCATTTGCCACATTATTCATGATTTGCTGTTTCGCATCCATTATAAAATAAAAAATATTGGTTTCGGTTGAATTTATGTTGGCTTTTTTGTGTATATTTTGTTTTTACCTTTTCATTTTGTCAGCTATTTCGGCCAAACTTTGATAAAAATTAGATAAGACAATTATTTATTCGCAAAATACGATCAAATATAAAATTGTATTGGAAACATGGAAATACTCATTATATTTGTTCGCGATATTCAAAAAAGTCACAAGACCAATAATTGGTTAATCATCTACTTACAAACAACTAAAAAACTATGGGTTAATGTACGAAAAAAAACAAAATATTCTCCTTAGTCTGGATTTAAACTCTAGACCATAAGCTCTTAACGCGCTGCTCTATTCCCTAAGTCTAGAATTAGTAATGACTGTCAATAAATTTAGTGTTAATGAAGATTATCCGTTAATCATTCAAAATTAGTTTTCCTAGTTTCTTCGGTAATAATAACCGAAGCAAATCCGAAATGAAAAATAGACAATGTTGAAATTAATGACAACTCACGTAACTACAAAACGGAACAATTATGTTAAAAATTTTAATTATTTTATTAGGTCTGTTCCAGGTGTATAACAAAATAGTCCGGACTATTGAGAGTAAAAAGAACTTACTCTCTGAATGTGTCAAAGTTGTCCGAAACTGCTGGAACGCAAAAAACCACAATTGAACATCTTTAAATACTACTTTCTCAAATAAATTTTATTTTAGTAATTTTAGACGCTTAAAATTCATAATATTTCAAGAGCAAAATATTTGCATCATTGGCAGCAGCTGTCCGTAACTTCTTAACTGACAGATAAAATAATTTTTTTTTATTAAATAAAGTGATAAATATGCACAAATATATGTACTTACAACTTCAAGTTTTTTGGAAAAATTTTCCTTTTGCTTTTTAATAAATTTAAAATAAAAACTTTCGTCCTTTATTTAAATTTTTTTGATTTTTAAATATAAACAAAAAACAGCTGATAATTTAATTCTAGTCCAAACTTACCCAAAGAAAAAGTTCGTACGACTTTGTACAGGAAGTGAAAAATTTTACTCTCACATTTTCTCTCAAAATTACACAAAATTTGTTATCTGGAACGCGTTTGGACTAATTCGGACTGTTTTGTTATGCACCTGGAACAGACCTATTATTATATGTAGAACAAATCATCACCTGAAACCCTAAAGGCCATCACAACAACAAAAAAAATGCAAATAGAGGTCTTGTTCGGCAATAATAGTCATTGCAATAATTGCTTTAAAAATGCCGATTTTATCAAAGGAAATTAATTTTAAAGGGCTTGACAACAAATTATATTCTTACATGTTAATAAAGGACCAAGTAAAACTAATCACAAATGTGAAAACAAGGTCAAGTTCCTATCCAAAAATGTCGGCCGTTAAAAGCACTGAGATCAAAATGAGGACCAAGTTCTTCTTCATTTCTAGGCAACTTGCTAGTTTGGTAACATTTTTACCATAATCCTTTCCCATATTAGAAAGTTACAAGAACATGTTGCCAAGCAAGCTAGTTGCCTGCAAATTGGATGGTATTGTATATGTCAAGAACTTGGTCTTCATTTTGATCTCAGTACTTTTAACGGCCGAAATTTTTGGAGAGGAACTTGGCCTTGTTTTCACATTTAAGTTTTTGTGCGAATCTGAGTCCTTTTTTCCAAATATTTTTTTGTTCTTTGTTAATGTATGTATAAAACCTCTTTTAATTTAAAGCTTACAGACGGTTGGATTATATCAAATTTCAGTCCTCTGCCTATAGCGGAAATGATACATGGCAAAAAGAGGGGACACCAGTCCCCCTAGATGAAAAGTGCCCGTTTTTTAGATTTTTCTCAATATTTATTTGCTGTAGTGGAAGTGTCCTTTACAAATAAGGGGGGAACCCTAGTCCCGCAGGTAAAGTGCCCATCTTCAGATTTTGCTGGGTACTTATTCCCTCAGACCTTGGCTACCTGGGTTTGATTCAAGATCCATTATTTTATGATTAAAAGAAGCATAGTTATGATCAGCATCAGTAAAAACAGCACAAAGAGTTTCGTGTAAATATACACACTGTGTTGTAATAGGCCTGACGCACTACCGTGCGCATCAATTCAATATTGCATACATATGTAATTCACTAATACCCTCACACATTTTTTTTTGTATAAATTGTTTGAATTGGTTTCAAAAAATTAGAATTCAAATGGGCGTATTTAACACAACAAAAAATCATTTGCATATGGAGATGAATTAAATGCATCATTGTGTTGGGATACCATCTTAAACACTCGTTTTTATAACCGCAATAGTTGTTTGTAACCTCTACAAAATTATTAAGTGCTGATTGATCATAATTGAATGAGGAATGATAGTAAGAAAATAAATTAATCGTTGAAAAATAAAACACGTATATTTTATTTATACTAAAACTAACATAACTTTTATTCATGATCAATTTCTACGTCTTCTCTTAAGATCTTATGATTATCACAATATTATGAAAATATGTATGTGGCTTTAAAATTACGTTATTATGCCATTATTCACAAGCTGATATTAACGTTTATTAATTTATAAATTAACATTAAAAAACTTCATCTGGTCTGCAATGAAAGAAATTTTTTTTAAGAAACTAAATGCTTTTTAGTGGCATTTTTATTTAGATTTTAATATACATATTTTAAATTTTGTAAGGTGAATACAATTAATTTTGTTTTCGTTTGTAGTTGATAATATTTATTATGTCACATAAATATATAAGGTTAAATTTATTGCTTTTGCAAATATTCATCGAATAAATAAACAGCCAATGAAGGATCTTGTTGGTTCATCAATTTGGATAAATCGTTGGCATAACCAGACAATTTCCGAACGCTTTCAGCTTGTTTTCCCAAGAATTTCTCTTCAATGTATTGAGCCATTTCAGGGTCGCGTTCAGAAGCATGAAGAGACCGAGTGTGAACATGCATGGCACCATTAGCCAATTGTTTCTCCGTATCCAAAGCAATGGCCAAGGAGTGTAATTCATCAACTTCCAAGTTCAAAGGTTGTTTGCTGACGGAGGCGGGGCTTTCGTGAACAACATTGAAGTTAGCTTTTCCGCCACGAAGGGAGACTTGTTTGATTAGTTCAATAGTGTCGGAGAAAGAACGATCTGAAAGATCATGGTAGAGTTTCTCGAAACCGGGACGATTCTTTTGGTACGAATTGAAATGGGTAGCCAACAACAAGTATTCATAGGATTTAGTTAATTGAGAATTGATGTATGCTTGGACTTCGGGTTCGATGTGTTCAATGCCACCATAACGTGAATTACAAATAGAGGTGCCTATTGTAAAAAATAAAGCAAGAGAAAAAAGTTGTGATTACGAAGCGAAAAAACTTTCTGTAAGCAAATTGCTCTTAGGCATGACTATAACTAAAACAAATAAAAAAATAATGCTAAATTTATATTCTTACTTTCACTAGCAAACATTCCGGTTATAGCTTGTTAAGGTTTTTATTGTGGAAAAAAGAATAAAAAGCATCCGGAAATTAATAATATCGCAATTGCCAATATTAACACTTCTTTAAAGTATTAACATTGTATACGCTTACATTATTACAGCTGTTAGATTAACGCTAATATTTAAACAGTATACAAATGTTAAGTTTATTTTAATGCTGTTAACATTTCATTAGGAGAACACTTAAATCTCATTGTTTATACAAAAAAACATTGCTATAATACTCACCGGAGAGAGTAGAGGAAGAGCAAGCTCTCACTACATTATTGTGACAAACCTCTTCGGATTTCACAACAGCGCAAATAGCAGCCAAAAAAGCAACAACAATAAAAGATTTCATCTTTTTTTTTAATTATCTTGTTTCTAAAAAATAAAAATATTAAAATATTACTTGAACTTCAAACTAATTAAAACTACTAAGTTTATTTTTTCTATTCTGAAATAATCAAGTTTATTCTTAAAAATTTTCTTTGTTTGGCATTTCAAAAGAAATTTTTTTTATTATTATTATGCCTATGCCATTTCGTTGGCTTAATCAAACAGCTCTTTTATGTTAGTTGAGATAGGAACAACAGCAACACTGGAATAATCAGTTAGCCTTTTCCCTTGAAAATTAGTGTAAAAACCACACTTACAGTTTGATTCTTTAATTGACAAATTATTATAAATTTGATTTTCAACGTTTTACTTCTTTATATAATATTTTTCTTCTTGCTTGCTTAATAGACACTTTTGAACTGCTGGTTATACTGCTGCTTCAATCGATACTTGTATACACACAACATTCCCAGAAAGTACGTTAGTAGTTGTTATTTGCACTCACTCAGTGTTGTTTCTCTTTGTTTGTTTTTCTTGCTTTTTTTATTTCATTTGTTGTATTTGGCAAATATGGCTTAACCAATATGGCTGACTTTTGAGAAGCATAACGCACTACACTAAAATATTACTTTTATATTTTACAGAGTGCGGTGGGATGTGTTGTGTGTGATTCATACTGTTTGGAAGTTATATTTTAATTCAAAACATGTGCATATAGAGTTATCGCTATGACTATTTTATCTGTCGACTTCTAAGATATTTTTTTGTCAATCAATTGGTATAAAGTAATGATAAATACTATTTTTATCATTATATATTATCATTATATATTGTAAGTTAGCAACTAATTTTTATTTATTAATAAGTAAAAAAAAATATTAAAATAATATAAAATTCGATACCTTCTACGCCTTTGGATAGCACCATCAGGAAATAAATTATATTGCAAAAATTGCAATGAATTGAAAGGCGAAATATCGAATTTAATAAATAGTGTTGTTTTATTTAAACATTTTTATAAAAGACCTAGCGGTTAAAACGTATTGAACTAAAGTTACATTAAAAGGCCAAATTCAATTATTATCAACAATTTATTTTAAGTTGGTTTAAGATCTATAACTGAATTTTGTTGTATTTCTTAATTTATACGAAGAAATGAGTTTAGAACCCAAAGAAAGTAATATTTTATAAAATTGTTCAAATTCTAGGTCCGCTACTATCATAATTAGCGGATATTCCAATAAGCCCAAACACGTATATAAGTGTTAACCAAGACCCGATAGTTGCATCCAAACAACTTTAGTCTCATACGAATGAACTAGAAGATTGGCTAAAAAAGTAGAGAATCCATCAAAACGTGATTATGTAACGTTTTCCCTCAGAAGGAACAATTTTCTACCTATAATAATAACACATAACACCCAACTACACTGGTTAATTGTCCTTACTCAACATTGGCTTTGGAATACAAAGTCATTTTATAAAAACAGTTATAAGGCTAATATGGTCATATGACATTCTGCTGTGGGATACTGCTTGCGCATCAAACATCTAGAGGTTAGAAATAAGACAGTCTAGGATTTTACGAGTTATCGTATGCGCTCTCTGGTAATATAAGACGTAAAAATATCCATAAAGATCTGGATATCCCCATTATAGAGGAAAAAGAAAAATACATGTCAAATTACCAAACTAGTGGTCCACCCCAAAACTCTTGTACGCAATGAGAATAATGAAAAATAACTCAATTAGATACTAAAATGTTTAAAAGTACGGGAACACCAAAAACCAAATTGTTAGCCCAAAAATTTGTTTGTAGATTTTTATTGTGTACTTTATGTAACAGTTTTAAAATCTTACTAAATGAGCCCGAGTAAAAAGTGCGGTCTGTTGTGGGCAGGAAGAAGAAGAATGTTATTCTCTCATAATCTCTTTTACTTGCCCAAACTTTGTATACAGGAACAGTTTTGGGTAAATTTGGGAACCCGCGGGCTCCCAAAGTAGAGTACGGGATCGCACCTAAGGTATTAAAATTTTGCGGGCACCAGAGACTAAAAAAATACTAAAAAGACATTAGCCTGACGAGACCGCTCACTCTACCCCATAATATACACTTAGATAAAGATTTAAATACAATAGATTTGTTATTGCATTGGTAATAAATAATATTTTAGAGAAAAGATTTTAATATTATTGTAAATTTCTCAATTACATTCACTTTCAGTCTACACTATCACACCTTTTATACACATACATATATGTACATATATACATACAAAGTTAGGTTTTTACAGATGTTTCGATTAAATCTGATAGTGGATCATGAATTTACATGCACTTGAATTAAAACTGGTTTATTAACTTCACTTAAGCAACTAGTTGTAAGGTGTAGTGGACTCACCATATAACACAAAAATATTTAATAAGTCCCCTTTCAGACCAGCAAAGTTTTCTTTGACAAAGTTTCTTGAATTCTCTTTTAAACTTTGTCTTGTGTTCAGACAGGATAATTTTACTTTGACAAAGTCTGTTTCTTTTGTTTGTATGTTTGTCAAATATAAAGAGCAGCCATATTAATTCGGTTTACGAATTAAAAACACAAAAGGAATTTGCGAGTACAACAAGTTTTGTACCAACCCCCGCTCTCTTTTCCTCTCTCCTCCACAAACTCAAGACTTTGCTAAGAAAACTTTGCTAGTCTGAAAGGGGTCTAAGTATTTAATTACCTATTTTTCAGAAGTTTGAAATTAAATGTTTAAGTTTTGCTCAACTATATACATATGCCCATAGTGACAGTTAATATATCAAAAGCAAGTGTATAAAAAATACTATAAAATAGTAATATTCCAAAATCCAGGCCAACTGCCATTAATATAAATTTGATTACGGCTTACAATACTAAAAATTGTGATGTAGTATATTCATCCAGATTTAAAATCTATTCATTTAATTTGATTTTAATGTTGCAGTAGCTAAATATTTTAATATGGGTGAATATCCATCTGCATGTATGGATATGTACTTATATACTTGAAACGAACTTTTCTGTCAATAACATCACGCCATTTTGTTTATCAAAGTGAAATAAATTCTGATAATTTCATAATTTTTATTGTGTTATAGGCAAATTATCGACATGTTATTCAGAAACAACTCAAGTCGGCCATATGAGTTGAAGTACATTTTAAACCTTATCTGTAAAATTTAATAAAAAAAAATGGCGTCATGGCAACTCTAAGCCGAATTTCCTGAGTAAAAATCATTAAAAAAATTACATGTTACAGAGAAGAGAGGGCTATTTAAAACGAAAACAAAGAACAGCTGACAGGTAACCATTTACTGCTGGACAGCCATGTTGCATTTTAAACTGCGTATAAATGAAATATTGAAATATACAAAATTATATAGCGAACTGGTTCATTGAAATTGTTAAAATGTTATTTGAAATAAAAATCTGTGGCATATGTTATAAGAAAACAATTTTCTAGATAAGAAAAATTCACACGAAAACAGAGCACGACTAAAAATTTGCACCAATTGCGGAGAGAACAAACCCTCATTGTTATTTGTATGAGTGTAGTGCAGTGCAGTAGAATTTAATATTTAAAAGTATTTAACATACTCTGCCAACAAACAGTTCACATTTGTTCGTTCCGTATATAACGCAAACAGAAAAGAGAAGTCAATATAACGAGAATAAACTTACTACAAGGAATTACTTGTAAAAGATTTCAATTGTCATTCTATTAAGAATTCTAAAAAAAAAAAAACTTGTAAAGTCGCCTTCTATGCCAGTGCGTATAAAGGTTTTTGACAACTGAAATAAATTATAATCATAGAAAACGTAAAAGAAAAATTTATAGTAAAAACAATACTTGCCCATATTTAATTGTGGAACAGTAACAACATAAATTCATTTTCTTTTCTGTATTTAGCAAAGTGAGACATAAACTCTAAATAAAAAAGTCCAGAAGAATAAAATTAAAATAACTGTGATTTTGGAAACTAAAAAGACAAGACAATATGATGAAATTCGTAGTTGGGTT
Organism: Phania funesta; assembly: GCA_963932375.1. Taxonomy (NCBI): domain Eukaryota; kingdom Metazoa; phylum Arthropoda; class Insecta; order Diptera; family Tachinidae; genus Phania; species Phania funesta. Next base: position 45,828,213 of record OZ010652.1, read on the forward strand.
ATGTATATTCGCAGTTGTGGCTCCAACCGTTTTCGGTGAAATGAAGTGTAAGTAATTCTATGAAAATCTTTGTGTAAATTGTAAGTTTTTATTTTAAAATTAAGCAATTAAGTGCTAATTTTTTTTTAACAAGACAAAGCTGCAAAAAGAAAGAAAAATCTTAAGTGTATTTAATAATGAAGCCGTCAGTTGTTTTTGTTCTCTTTGAAGAGAAAGAGTACATATACATACGTATATTATTTAACTTAGTCTCTCTGGCCTTAAATTAGTGATGCCAACACAAAGTATTTGCAGGGGTAATTAAAGTGTGAAAAGCTAGTTTCAAACAAATTACTTTTTAAAAAGTATTTGATCTACCACCTATTTTTCCAGCCTTTTATATAACCGAAGCAAAAGAATTTTATACCCCTAATTAATTTTTCGTATAGGTAAGAAATATTTTATAAGGGAGCCTATGATAAGTCTTAATTACAGATCGCTAATAATCGAAATGGGTGTAGAAAAAAATGTGTATAATGTAAATTCTATTATGATATCGTCATTTAATTAGTCTCAAATATGCTTTGCGGAAAAATATTGTTAGAAGAAAAACTTACATATGTGTTATAACTTTGTTGAATACATAATTTTATTAAATAATTTTTAATACTCTTCTCTAAATTTGCGTTACTTAGTGCGCTCGCTGATAAATCGTTTAGTTTGTAGCAATACTGGCATAGTGTCAGTAGGTAGAGTTTATTTATACTAGTTTTTAATAAGTTAACTGCAAATACTACTCTTAACATTTGCACTACTATGTGTCAAAACGAGCAGTTTTCTCACATGGTGGCGCTTTAAAGGAAGCATTTGAATATCACCATTGTGAATTTTAATGACACAAGAAATGTTCAATTGTAGTATTTGCTTAAGCTGAGAAATGAAGTTTTTTTTTTAACAGTTTTTAAATACTGTAAATAACTCAGCGTTTGAACGTTCCTTACACGCGTTATACTTTTGTATATTTACATTTCTTGACTCGATTATTTAAATAAGATTTTGGGTAACAAAACCTAAAAGAGTGGTCGATTTTTCTCCGAAAGTAGTAAGGTACACAAACGAGGTATATCTACCACAAAATCGGTAGAGTTGGCATCACTGGTTGTCTTTTTCTATTGAATTTCCAAACAAATCGTTTTTATGTGGTTTCTGATATTCTGTTTAACATTTAACTTCAACATTTATTTGTTATCATAGAAACAAGTACTTATTTTAGTTTTGTAAATCTCGTTTCATAAAGTTATGTGTTAACTAGGTGGGGTCCCCTTTAATTGTAGAGTATGGTTTTTTACCTAAATTTAAAAACATTCCTAATATCTATTGAAAGAGAAAGTTGTTTATCTGATGACGAAGGTCTTCTTTACTACATATAAAAACAAAAATAAATGTTGTTTATTGTCACTATGTTAAATTTACATATCTAATGTTACAGATTTAATATACAAACATTTCTTATCTCTGCTTTTGTATTCAGGATAACAGTACTGTTATCATCTATCCTGTAGATTTACATTAGCAGTTTTGCACACGACTTCTTTTCGTCAAAGCATGTATAATAGAACTTTGATTTACGCCTTGACGTAAACCAACTTTTATCTACAAATACGCTTTAAATAAAATGCATATGCGAAACTATGTACATACATACATATATTTACATTGGTATGCAACTACAAAAATATGTACGTACATATGTATGTGTGTACTTATAACGATTGATTCGTATTAAAAGGTACAATAAATCTTCAGAAAATTTCTCACGCAGCTTAATTCAGATTTTAATTTCAATACCTAAACATGGAAATATATACATACATACATATGTATATATGTGCCTAGTACGTAAAATAACTGTGTAGGGAAATCAATAGAGAGAAACATACTCGCTCATGACGATAACACCCAGCAGTCAATAAATTAATCTCAGAGAAAAAAAGAATTCAATTAATTTGCACACGTTACTAAACAAAAAATCCCAAAAAGGCAATTATTCTCATTGAAAAAAGTACGTAGCTTGACTACTTTCGCCAATAAACATATGTACATAAGTACATACACACATATGTAGGGTAGAACAAAAAACCACGCACGACAGATGAGGAAATGATCTTTAACAATCAAATTTTCACAAGAAAATACCCCAACACCTACCCCAACCATGAGATTTCTGAAGTTTTACATACATGTACATATATGGTTTTTAAAAAGTTTTTTTTTGGGTCGATTAAACAAATTTTTTTTTGTATAACAATTTACAGGCTCTATGGGCACTCCCGTGTTGCCTACCGAATGGATTGACTTACGCGGAGATTGTTTGACTGCTATGCGTAATCAAATCCAAAAAGAAATTGACGCTTCCTACCAATATTTGGCTATGGGTGCATACTTCTCTCGCGACACTGTCAATCGTCCCGGTTTTGCTGAATTGTTCTTTAAGTCCGCTAAGGAAGAACGTGAACATGGCTCAAAATTGATTGAATATTTGTCCATGCGTGGTCAATTGACAGATAGTGTTACTGATTTGATCAAAACACCTGTAAGTGTTCAATTTTTATGTTTTTATTGATAAATTATTTGTTGGTTTTACTTATGCATATTATTATATTTTTTTTTTAAATTCCCAGTCCGTGCATAGAGATGAGTGGGAAAGCGGAGCAGAAGCTTTGGAAGATGCCTTGAAATTGGAAACTGAAGTCACCAAGTCAATTCGTAAACTTATTCAAACTTGTGAAAAGAAATATAATTACTATCATTTAGTTGACTACTTGACCGGCGTCTATTTGGAGGAACAATTGCATGGTCAGCGTGACTTGGCTGGCAAACTAAGTACTCTTAAGAAGATGATGGCCAACAATGGTGCTTTGGGTGAATTCTTGTTTGACAAAGATTTGTAAGCATCCTAAAGGAATTTCTTCTGAGTATAAATTACTTGAGATTTTTAACTAAAACTATGAGTTGTTTGTCATAAAAGAAAATTTATAGCTGTACAATTTGTTTTTAAAATTAAGAAAAGTGAAACAAATATTAATGTAAAATTTACCAAGTACTATTCATTTAGTTTTCATTAAAAATATACCAATTTATAATTTCAACAATTATCTGTTTTATTTATTTTCAATTCAATGCAATTTTGTTTTTTGCAGTGATTTTTCATGTTTTTCTTATTCAATTACACAACTATTTTATTTTTGCTGTATTTTCATCACGGTTGTTTTTCACAATGTACCATCGTGATTGCATCCAAAAAGAAACATTTATACAACCTGGTCTCACGTGATTTATTTAACTTACATAAGTATAAGTTCTACAATTTTTATTTTATTGTTTACTATTTATACAAATAAATCCAGAAATAGCTAAAACGTAAATTTGAAAAAATAACTGATAGTATTCGTAAAACTTTAAAAATAGTGAAGTATGTCTAGAAGTCATCTTGGTTTTTTTTTTGTCAATTATGCAAATATAAAATAAAAAAAAATAATATATTAATGAACACATGAGCATGAGGTTTTTCTTATTTTACAATGGACAAAAAACATAATTTGAAGGATTTTAGTACTGAGAACTACGGAATTTCACAACTGGGTTTTGAATCACTATTTTATTGAAAGTATCTCCTGTGACTCACTTGCAAGTTTAAGAAATCGATCACGTTATAAAAGTTTAAGAAATGGGTCACGTTATAAAATTTCTGTTATCATCAAAATTGTCTACCGATCGATTTCTTCAAATTGGTTAACAATTTTTCTGTTTAAAAGAATTAATATATTTGCGAGTAAAATGAAATATTTGTTTAAACGTACGATCTGTTTTAATATGTATATACTTTTGAAAATAGTTTATTTTAAGTAAAAACTATTTCAAATAAGTGCAAAGAGAAATATATTTTCAAAAAGACCCCACTATAAAATTGAAAATGACAATTTAATGGTACTTTTTAAATTGTCGTTATTTCAGCCGATAAATTTTAAAAGGTCATATTGATAATCTTTATGAGCGTTGGCTCCTTTTTAACAAAATGTATTTTATGCAGCGACCGTAAGTACATAACTATTATATTTAAAAAACCATTACTTTTGAATGATTATTTTTGGCTTGGAAAATAATAAAGGGTCCAACCAAAACGCACGATGTTAATCTATAAATATAAAAGAAAGTGTCCGAAGCGATGTTATCCCATAACTCGAGATTGGCTGAACTAATTTTGATGATTTGTACTTTGTTGGAAAGGTATTTTCTCAGCACGGGACAGAGGAGCGTGGTACCTCCCATACAAATCACAAATTAAACATAATTATTTCTGCTCCTGCTAACGGTATTTAAACAAAATTTGGTACGTCGTTTGATGTATATATTCTAATTGCTGCTGAAAATATGGGCGGGACATGTACCTAGTACGCAAAGGGGCGTGGTAGCTCCGATACCGGGAGCCATCGGTTATGGTGAAGTTCCGGTCGATGTCACAACCGGCATGCGTTCCGAGCGAAGCCTGCTCGTACAGCTAGTTGAAAATAAAACAAAAAGTTTTCAGAGAATTATCTTAAGTTTTTTTATTATGATAGAAGAATCTATGAAACAAAATATCGGCCAAATGCTCGCCACGGCTTCGCTAGCACACATCTATCCGAAGGTTGATATTTTCAATGGCTCTGAGACATAATTGTGGTTCTTGAATTGTTCTAGGCTTATTGGCATTTTTTCTTTTACATAAATATCCCCAAATAAAGAAGTCTAACGGTGTCACATCACATGATCGTGAAAGATAAATAACATCGCCAGGACGTGACATAACACGGCCATTGAATTTCTCGCGCAAAAGAGCCGTTGTTTTGTTGGCTGTGTGACAAGTGGCTCCAAGCTGTAGGAAACACATATCGTCCCGGTTCATATCCTCAATTTCTGGTCACCAGAAGTCTGTTATCATCTCGCAACAGCGAGATTATCACCTTCCCTTGGTGTAGCAATCTGGAACTTATGTATCTAGCGATAGTTAAGTATCATCTGTGTGTAAAACTTCTGATGAAATTCTCAATTTTAGTTGATCCGCATTAGTTCTTAAAAGGGTTTTACGATCATCAATTGTAATTAACGTACCCGTGCTGTCGACTATTCCTCCTGATACCCAAAAACGGTTATTTTTGGGTATTAAAAATTTTGTTTTTGGTTCTGCGAGAGAGAGAGAGAGAGTTTGTTTGGTGCATTAGGGTTAGGGGTTGAAAGGTAGTCTTCCAAAAAGGTCTGAAGGCAATCGGCGCGTGTTCTTTCCTCATCAATTTTTTTTAAGTCCGTTTGAGTGTGTGAACGAATTTCATTGTTTGTCCGTTGGAACTAGCATGAAATCTTAGTGTTGTTTATTGAATACCTCACTGTTTGCACCAACATACAAAGTTCTCTGAACAAAATTGCCTTGCGTTGTCAGAAACGATTTGCTCAGGGTTATCGATTTGTGAACAAATCTCGTTTAGTAATTTAATTGTAGTATATGTTGTCATTATGCTTGTTTTGTAAATGACTGGATATTTTGAGTAAGCAACAACGATGGCAACGATGAAATAATATTTATCTTTTACGGGTCCAGGATATTCGATTTGCACTCGGTCAAGTGGGTATGATGTTAACACGTTGAGTGTCACGTCAGTCATCGGTGACTGGCACCGACCTTTGCGTTTAGGCCGCGTCAATCGCCGCTGACTGACAGTATAAAATATGATAATAAAGGTAAAAATTGAAAATGTTTTCAGAAAACTTTAATGGATTTTATTGAAACAAGGTAAACTTAAAAATGGTTGTCCCTCGCAAGTGTCACAAAATGTTATAACTTGTTTGGTCAAATTTCGTGCTATTTTCTGCCACTCTGTGCCGCATTTTCTTCATAGCACGATTTAAAATATTTTCGCACTGCTCAAAATCGTGCGAGGAAGTCGCTATAAAACCGCGTTCCACTGAACGTGTCTTTATCGACGTTAGGCCAGTAAACGTAGCTTCTTGCTGGTTAAGGATTCGTTTTCGACAAATTTCTAAAATGACAATTATTACGTTGAACATTCTGACATTGTCAACTTGTGAGAGCAAATCTCTCACAAGTTGGGAGTAACAGTGAGTCCACCCATCTAAAATTTTTCGTTATATTATAAGAAACAAGAAGAGTTGATTTCGATTCTCTAAGATGACTTCTGATATTGTTTTCCGTTTAAATTCATGCGATTATTAATATTACGTCGGCATGTCCGAAATTTTGCGCATTAGTGTATTTTAAATCGAAGTCATGTATCAGTGCACATCGTTAGCGGTGTAAACTGGGATGCCTTGTTTAGAATGTGAATAGTAAATATTCTTCCAAACAGCCTTTTGTAAAATGTTTTACAGCAAATATAAGTGACAGTCCTTCCTTTTCTATTTGACAGTAGTTATTTTCAGCTGCAGTTAATGATCTGGATACGTGATGTATTGCCTTCATACTATTGTCTGGAAAAGTATGGTATATGACGGCTCCAATACCACGAAAAGATGCAGCGAGTGCAACGTGTATAGGCATGTCTGGATTATAGTGCGTTAGAAGTAATTCTGATGTGAGTATTGTTTAAAATCTATCCAGTGAGTTTTGGCATTGTTGTGTCCATTTAAATAATTGGTCGTTTTGCAGTAGAACAGCAAGATGTTTCTCGTAGTATTCTCATATTAGATACATATTTTACGTTATGTTATCTTGAGGTTTTATATTGCCGTGAGCATCTCTGGTCGTATTCGTTTACTATCAATAATTTGTTCCAAATCGAATTTATGACGAAATCCAAATTCTTGGACACGCTGCAATAATTTATCAAGATCAGTTTTGTGGTCAGAACATTATATCATCTATGTACGCTTTTGAGCCATTAATGCCAACTCGGAGTTGTCCCATTATACGTTGGAATGCTCCTGGATCGGATTTTATACCTGGTGTAAAACGATTATATTTGTTTATGTGTGCTAACAGCAAGTAGTTCTTTATTTTCGTCGTTGATTTCATCTTGTAGGTATGATTTCGATAAATCCAAATGTTTGAATTCGGTACTACCATAGCAATCGGATAATATTTCTTCGGAAGTGAGAAGACGATCTTGATTTGATTCAATCATGTTGTTGAGGCCCGTGAAGTAGACTCCGAAAATTCTTGTTTTACCATTTCGTCTGCTTACAGCCATTGGTGCAGCCCATTTAAACGTATCTACAGGATTAATAATGCCCGCTTCTCACATTCTCTAAAGTTCGGTGTCAATTTCAGTCCTGACAGCATAGAGTACAGGGCGTTTGGGAATGAATACCTTCTTACTACTCCGTAGTAATTGTATGTGTACATTTGCTTTCGTACGTAGTCCTAACAAAAAACTTTCAAATACAGCTTTGTATTTTGCTTTTAGTTCAGAAATGTAATTTTAAAACTTGATTTGACGACACCATGCTGGTATTGGTTGATCCCAAAGATGAAATTACTCAATCCAATCTATACCCATTGTATTTAAAACTATAAAGCATAGAATGTTCCCGAGAGTTAAATTGAAAAAAAATTTTCAAGAAGACTTGTGTTATTTGTGTGTACATCATTTGCACTGTCATTTGCTGAAAAAGCATCGGGTTCCATGCTTTCCCAGTTTTTGATATGATTGACAGATATGTCGGACAAAGTATCAATCTGTAAGCGAACAGATTGCTGGTTGATTTGTAAATCGATATACATAGTTTGTTCGAAAAAAAAGGTGAAGTTTGAATTTTTTTTAAGTATTTATTTATTCATCAATAGCCATTTTGTCCCCTTCAAAGTAATCCCCCTCAGATATAATGCACTTATTCCTCGAAGCACTTCTGAAATACGCTTTTCAGTATGGCTTTATCTTATGAATTGTGGCAAAACGCTTTCCTTTCATTGGTCTCTTGAGTTTTGGGAATAGGAAAAAGTCCCAGGGAGCCAAATCTGGTGAATGGTGTGATTGAGATATGATTAACCTTTTCAGTTATCAACAACAAATTACTAATCCAAATTGGCTGATAATGCCAACATATTACTAACATATGTGTACCAACATAACAAAAAAAAAAAAAAATTCACCTTTTCTTTTAGACAACCCTTTTACTTATGTAGGTATTGAAAATGTAACTGCTTTATAGAAAATAAGACGTCAGTGCGATAACTTGACTTCGGCGTGTTTGAACTTCTGTAAAGTTTTATTTTTGTTTCCAACGTGAGACGATTTTGGTGTTTATCCGTTTCTAGCACTGGTGTAATAATTGCCCCTAAGGCTTATTTGATGACACCTAGAGCATTTGTGTTTTTTAATGTACAGAACATGACATAGTCCAATTCCTCACAGAGCAAAAAGGAGTTTTAGGAATTTTATCAGTAGGGTTGTGTTTTTTCTTAGGTTTTTCAACGGCAACTCTAGCTTGATTTTCAATCATTGTGTTATCGGTTTTGAGGTCGAGAATTTTCTGCGAATATCATTATCCCTACTTCATTTGAGCGCCAAGACGAAAATAAGGCATTTAAATTGCTTAATTTTCATTTCATTCTTTTCTTGCATGTTCCCGGAAATCTTTATATTTTTCGAATACAACTTCGAAATATAACTAATTGCAAGCAACACACGTGAGTTTCAGAACATGCTGGGAAAGTTTGGCGTCAGAACATGTAACCAGACAAATTAATTTCAAGACAACCTTTATTTTAAACCAAACCCACATGTTTGCTGGGTTATTAAATATTTCTTTCCATAGTGTTGAGAAACTTAGTTGAGATACGAGCGAGGTAAAGCATTTCAACTTTAACAACTTCGTTCAAAAACATTGACTTTTTGCCTGTCAATAAGCCTGCTAAATCACGATGCTACTTATAATAGGTCGAGTGTCTTAATGGTAAAAAAGTTCATATGTTTGTGAGTTAAATAACTTAAAATATTTTTTATTTTTAACTATAAAACCCTGTCATTCATAATTTATTCTGTGTGGGCAATATTCTAAATGTTAAAGGATTGACAGTTGGACATAATTTATCATAATTCAATACATGTTTCGTATTTTACTTCTTTTGTGAAAGCAAATAAAATATTAAAAAGTACATGAGTGAGTTTTTATACGAAATGTGTAAAATGGTTTCAACTCCAAAGAGAAACAAGATTCAACTCAAATAAAACAAAGTCTTTTATAAAGTATTCTCTTTGTTGCTTGTTAATAAAAAGGGTACAAATGCGATTAGGTCTTCTTACTTATTCCTTTTTTTCCAAAGAACAAACACACACACATGTATTTACCCTTAAGGCATAAAACAACATTTACTAAAAACTTAAGGTTAACAAACAAATGCAACAATTTTAAAGGATAACAATACAATAGAAAAAGAAACGAACAATACTTAAATTATGATTGACAATTTACACATTTTGTGGTCACTGTATATTTTTTGCTGTTTTCTTTTATTAGCAATTTTATGGTTAGAATGTTAGAGTTTTGAATTTACAAAGATTATTTAAACATTTGTTTAAATCAAACTTAAATCAACAATTTATTTAGTTTGAAAAATAAACTGAACTGTGGCGACCAGTCAGTTAGTCATCTGCTACAAATTATTGCTGGTGTTGCATGCGTTATTCTGGTTTTATGTGTTATTTTTATTGTCCCTTTTTGACAGCTGACATGTTGCATCATTAATCTTAAAAAACTATAAACATAAATATTTCAACAACGTTCGAGCAATAAATGTGTGGCAGTCATACGTACAATCACTCCATATCCGATTATGTTGTTAACGTTTTTACAAATTTGACTATTTTACAACAAACAATTTTTAACACATTTACGTACATATGTATGTACATACATTAGCAATAGTAATCTTGAGTGGTCGTTGTTGTCTGTCCTCTACAGTATCATCATGATGACGTATAAATGTTCGTTTGCCTACAACACTCGGTTTATGAAATGACCGGTCATGTGACATATCACTGATAAAATATTTTATAGACAAGCAAAAAATAAATATTTTTTATAATTTTTATTCTGTACAAAGAGTAAAAAAAACACGAAAATTTTCCCGAGAAAGTTTTTTTCTTTATACATTTAATATTGCTATTTACATTCCAACAAATTCCTGATATAAATATTTTTTTGTGCCTCATTTTCAATTTGTTTGTTTGCGCGATAAGAAAATTTATTGTACACGTACTTTCATATGTACGAGTATGTATGTAGATTGATGGGGGAGATGTCTTTGGCGATTTAAAGATCCAAATTGTAAGCGAAAAACGCATTTAGAATTGAAATAGTAAACCGTTATCAGAATGGTTATTTTTCTAAAAATAATAATTACAAAAAAATAGTAAAGAAATCTAGTATAACGCAAAATGATCAGAATGATATAAAGAAATTTATTGTCGTGGTTTGGTAAAAAAATAGAATACAAAATTTTACCATCTATTTTGATTTTGACTTTTTTATAAGACCTGGTCACGAAAAGAACCCAGCAGTTAATTTACAAATATTTTTCAAGCGTCTGCAGGAGTGGTGTAATTTCACAGCAGCAGTGCTATCAACCTGGAAATGTAAATGCAGAAACAAACAGTGGCACAATACTATGGAACAACTATCCCTTATCAGAGGTAGACAACCTGAGAATACTTGGGATCTATATAAATGAAAAATATAACTGGAAAACTCAAATTAATAATATATCAACATCCATAACAATACAACTAAATGTAATAATATCTTTCAAAATTCAACTCTAACATGGTTTTACGTATTGCCTTTTTTCACATACGCACCGAAATCCTTGCTTAAAAAATAAAAACAAAGTAATAGATTTAGCTCTAACCGCTTTCCGTACTACACCTGCATCGAATATGGTTTTTGAATGTAATATCTTACCACTAGAAGAGCAGCGAGAGATTGCAACCTCACGATTATTGAATGAATTCTTTGTAAAACAATTCGGATACACACACGCTTACACAAAATAATAAATTAACGAAAACAAGCAAAAATTCCAAAGACTCTGTCAGCAATTCACAAAATACAGATAGCAAAAAAAAAAAAATTATATACCAATGGAAAGACCGGCTTCAAACGTAAAACTATTTCCATAATGGCAATTCAGGGGAGAGTCTATTAATACCGAGCTAAATAATTTTCCTAAATCTACAACGGTGCCTTCAATTAAATAAAAAGCATTTCACGAAATTCATTGTAAATATAAAAAAAAACATTTCTTCATACATACATACATATATACCGACGTTTTCAAAGCAAAAGACAGAGTAGGTTATGCTATGACTGTAAACAATAAAATACTGCCAGAATGCACATCTATATTTTCTGCAAATATTTGAAAGTAAACCTGGAAATTACGCAATATGCAACTGACCTTACCACCAAATCTTGCTCATTCCTTATAATAAATACACTGATTGGAAGGTTTCTAAATATAACAATAATCTGGTCATTGTGAAATTGTAATGAACTCGCAGCGAACGCGGCTCTAAAATCGCCTCTCCTCTCAAGGCCTAACTTTCACTTAATCGATATAAACAAATATATGGAGGCATATTACATCCGCAAAAACAATACCTTTCTGTAATCTGTAATTAAATTAATAATCTGTAATTAAATTAAAATTAATAATCTGTAATTGCAACGTTCCCTTGCCTATTGTCCTTAAAAACACCCTTATATTCTTACTCCAAGTTTCAAAGTCAAATATTTAAAAATATAACTAATCCAATAAACTTAATTTCGATTCCAACAAGAGTCACCTACTTTAAAAAAAAAAAAATCCAACTTAAGTATGTATATAAAATTCTCTAATATCACTTAACACCAGTCTATTATTAAACAAATTATGATTTCCTTAAAGAGCCTATGGTTTAGTAACCATGGTCTGTTTACCATTAGTGTTTAATTTAATTATTCAATTAGGCAATAGGAGAAACCCGTAGATGGACAAGTGCGCCTCGCAAGGGGTGGACGAGTTAATCTGTAAAGGTACTCCCAAGGTGTTGTTCCGTGAGACTCCTATAGGGACGGACAAGGAGGCTTCAGAAGAGGCAGAGAGGTTAATTTCTGTGGGAACTCCGGTATTTGGCCAATGAAGGTATTCTAAGGGGATGGACAAGTACACCTCGCGAGGGGTGGACGAGTTAGTCGCCAAAGATACTCCTGAGGCAATGGAGGTGAATGTGAAAGAACTGGACGCACACTACCCAAGTTCGGTTAGGCAAGTCTGTTTCGGAAGCAGGAACCTCAAACCTTCCCTGCAACGTTGAGTCGGAGTCTTTGCAGCTCAAAACAAAAATTGAGTGGCGAAGGCAGAAGCGGAGACGTAAAAGGGAGAAAAAGGCTATTGATAGCTTTTTAAGCGAGTAGACGACTCCAGTAGTTGAAAGACCTTTGAAGAGGTTTAAGGGTGACAACCCTAAAATTTCGGAAAAGGTCCGTAAACAGAAGGAGAAGAATCCTCAAAAATAGCCCATTGGACAACCCTCAAAAGTTGTCGAAATGAATGTGACTAAAAAGGGCACTAACCAGAAGCAGAACAGTAGTGGTAGTAGTAATGTTAGGCCGAAAGTTGGTGCAAAAGTGAGACCATCTTTTGCACAAGTTGCAAATAGAGATCTCACTTTAGGTGTCACTGACATATCTATAGAGGGCCCTCTGGAGAACACACATGTGAATGCCTTCAAGGCATCACTGATGTGTGCTCTGGATAACCTTTGTGATGATGCTGGTGACATAGGTTTCGTAGGAAACGCTAAACTTGTTGATGGGTTTATTATACTCACGTGCAAAAACCAATCGACGAAGAGCTGGGTGCTCGAACTAGCGTAATCCCTGACCAATCTTTGGGAAGGGGTTAAACTAAGAGTCGATACCCTGCAGGCGCTGCGAAACGAAGGTTGATCGTCGTTGCTCACGGTTCTACCGAGGGTAAAGACATTATCCTGAAAAGGCTGCAGAAGCAAAATGGATGCGTGAAAAATTTGGTAATGCAGAAAATGAGGGCGTAGTACTCACGATATGGTGTCCGAAGGAGGATGCGGAGGCCATCAGGAAAGCAGGGGGAAACTCAACCGCGGACTTGACCAGGCTGAAGTAAAATTCAAGAGGAATGACCAGTGAAGACGACGTCCTCCCTGGTGCGGGGGTAGGCAACTCTGAAAAGGGATGTCTATCAGGAAAGGTGAGGGGCTCATACCAGGAAAAATTAAGTATATGCCAGCTCAATCTTCATCACAGCAAAGCAGCATCAGCAATGTTGGTGCGATGTTTTGAGGAGAATGAGCTGGATATAGCCTTGCTACAGGAGCTCTGGATTGTCCAAGGCAATATATAAGGTATGGCGCTGATCATGGGCTGTGATGCCAACTCGCATAATACGGTTTGGGGCAGCACGGATGATAACTACAGAGGATAACAATTGTTGGAATTTGTAGAAAGACACGATTTGCTGGTACTTAACAGCGGGGTAGAACCCACTTTCGTGGATTCACGTAGGGCAAAGGTGATCGATATCACTCTGTGCTCAGTCAATATGCTAGACAGGATTAAGGACTGGAAGGTCGTGGACAGATTAACCATTTCTGACCACAGGACAATCCAGTTCGATATACTGTATGGCAGTAGACGGAGGAAAGTCCGCAAAAGTATAAGAGTACCGAAGAATACTGATCATACCAGTTATGAAGAGTATCTGTTGGTACATATAGGAGGTGCTCCATACAGAGCACATCGCAACACGGGCGAAATCGAGCGGACGGTGGAACAATTGAACTCCACGGTTAAGCTAGCTTTCGAGCATGCTTGTCCCTTGACAGTAGTGGATGAAAAAGATCCGACACCTTCATGGAACGGAGAAATTGAATCCATGAAAAAGGAAACAAGAAAGGCCTTTAACCGATACATTAGGGAGAGATACTCGATCTTATGGGATGCGTATAAGGAGAAGAAGAGAGAGCTGAAGAGAACAATATGTCTTCGGAAACGAAGTACGTAGAGGGAATTCTGCTCTAATATGAGGGATACATCTGAAGTATGTAGAATACGGAAGATAATATCTAAAGATCCTGCCTCTAGGATGGGGCTACTTCGCAAGAGCGATGGTCACATGACTGAGACAGTGGAGGAGATATTGCAATCGCTTATGGAGGTTCATTTTCCTGGAAGCTTTAGTTCGAGTGACTCATGGACTCCTGTAAATAGGGGAGCTAGTGAGAGAAGACGAGCTGAGGCTGAAAGGATGATATCTCCGATTGGTGTCAGAGGTGCAATACTATCTTTTGCTCCATTCAAAGCAGCTGGAATGGATGGAATTTTCCCAGCCTTATTACAGTGCGGAATAGATACCCTGCTTGATAGGATTAGGGGAATATTCGTAGCCTGTCTAGCGACGGGATATATTCCGGTGGCTTGGAGGGAAACTAAAGTTGTTTTTCTTCCCAAACCGGGTAACCGCTAAGTCCTTCAGACCGGTCAGCCTAACATCTTTTCTATTGAAGACAATGGTGGCTGACATTATGGACAACCATACGCTGATGGATAGGCTCTTGAGTAGATTTCAGCATGCTTATAGAGCAGGTAGATCTACTGGCACCGCTCTGCACGAGCTCGTCAGAGTAGCGGAAAGAGAAATTTTATAATAGGCGTCCATACGATTGCGTATGCAGACGATCTGGCACTAATGGTTGATGGTAAGTTCATCGGGGCCATTCAAGGTTGAATGAGACAGGCTCTCATGGTGAGTGAGACACGGTGCAGTGACCAGGGTCTAACCATAAATGCCAGTAAATCCAACGCTATGCTTTTCACTCGTAAGAGGTTGAAGCCTTAAACTTTTCGGATCGGAAGTAAATGTGTCCAGGAAGGTGAATTATCTGGGCGTTACCCTGGATAAGGAACTTACCTGGAATGAACACATTGACACAAAGGTCCGGAAAGCAAAAATGATTATGCATCAATGTAAACGAGTGTGTGGCCGTAGGTGGGGAATCTCGCCAAAGGCTGCATTCTGGATTTACACAATGAGTAAGTTATAATGGTGCGACCCATTATAACTTACGCATCTGTGGTGTGGTGGCCGAAGGCCTCTCAGGACACAATTAAGCATAAGTTGGATGGGATTCAGAGGGTTGCCTGCATGGGTATAAGTGGTGCAATGCGCACGGCGCCAACACAGGCAATCCAGGTAATGTTGGGATTGCTCCCATTAGACTTATTCATTAGGTCAACGGCCGCATTGTCAGCTTTGCGAATGAGGAGCGATGAGGTTTGACAAAGCTTTTGGGCCAAACATCGGGCATAAGAGTATCCTGGACCTCGTTGGAAAAGAGGTTAGAGCTGCTCAGATGCCGATGGAACGCATGAGTAGAAGAAAGGTAGTCGAGAGGCTGCATCGAACACTCATTGCGGAAGGCATTATACACAATGAGTGTATGGAGAACGACATCAGCATTTTTACTGATGGTTCTCTTATGAGTGGCAGGGCAGGAGCAGGTCTATTCTCAGTTGAGCTGAACTTGTCCTGTAGTCTGTGTTTGGGGAGGTACGTATCAGTTTACCAGGCAGAACTGCTTGGTTTGCTGCATGCGTTGGATCACTTGCTTGAAAGCCTAGTGCATGGGAAAAGGGTTCTCATTGCACTTGACAATCAGTCAGTTATAAAACGCATGAGGTAAGTGAACGTATATTCCAAACTGGTGCTGGAATGTGTTCTGAAACTGAACAGATGTGCCTCGTTGAATGAGGTGACGTTGATGTAGGTTAAGGGACACATAGGCACAGCTGGGAATGAAGCAGCAGACGAACTAGCAAAAAGGGGATCTGATGTGGATTTCTGTGGACCAGAACCCTGGGGAATGGCCTAGTGCGACCTAAAGTTCTTCAATGAGTAAACTCATTACACCTGAAGAGGTGGAGGGAGAATACCATATGTAGACAGGCTCGAATGGTGCTCAAAGAGCCCCTCGGCGGGAAGGCCAGCAAGGTGCTCGGATATAACAGGGCTACTTTAAGCTGGATCACTGCGTTAGTGACAGGACATCGAAACTTCAAGTACCATCTGCCTAAGATGAAAGTCGTAGAAGATGATACTTGCAGACTATACCTGGAAGAGGCTGAGACGGTAGCGCACATTGTGTGTGAATGTCCAGCACTGGCTAGCATAAGGCTTAAGACCACGGGCACACACTTGTTAGATGTGAATGCCATGGGGGAACTAAGCCTTAGACAAATGCTAGCAATTACAAAAGACTCCGTGTTGAGTAAGATTGTCGACAGTTACCAGTCGACAGTCTGAAATCACTTTAGTCAAGAGTAAAGGCTAGGGCTAGCACGAGACTCAATTGAAAGTAAGGTGGCTGTGATTACGGATCGGTTCCCTGAAATCAATTTGAGGGGCGAAATGGGGGTCGAAAAGGGACCCAGAAAGTAAGTGGTCTGCTTCGATATCCCCCCATACATTAATAATAATAATAATTATTCAATTATAAATATGTCCATATACATGTATACATGACTGTAGAATTTAGGTAAATAATTTTGTTGTTCTGAAAACCACGTGGTGGCGCCGAACGAGGTGGATAGAAAATGGTATAATTTTTTTCCCGCAAAACGATAACATTTTTTTCAAAATTTACAAACTTTTTTTTAAAATATCCAAAACCTCAGTCTACGCTTAATAGACATAGAATAAATAGAATAAAATATAAAAAATACTATTAATTCCATTTAAAGTTGTTATTTAGTATAATTTTTGGCACTTATAGCATGGACTCTGCTATTGAAAATTCGATTTCCCAATTGGATGATACCAGCTAAAAGTAACTACTGGGTATTATTTTTAATAATTTAAATCAAGTAAACACTTTAAATGTTTCGAAATTTGTTTTATTTGCATAAACGAATAGATAACAATTACATATGTATGTATACACAGTTTCCCACTTATATTTCAGCGAAGAAAACGTTTATGGAGGATGTCTTTATTTGCCTAGGGTGATTTCGCAATATACGAGTACTATTTTAATTTCCTAATACTTGTACATACTCAGTTTCTGTCTCCACAATGGTGCGATTAATATCTACTGCAAGGCTCTGGATCATTATGGCTTTATTCGAATAGAATCGATCTTTTACAATACCTCTCAAATTAAGTAGTTCTAAAGTGGTCAATTGACAATGTGTCAAATTTTAAACCTATAATTATTTTTAATACATTCTTTGTATCACTTACCATTAATCGTTAATATGCAGCAGTTATATCAACGTCTTTCTTCGGATGTCATCTCGATTGCACGATGCGTCAATTTTGTACTTAGGACCCGCCGAGATGAAAATGCTGCCTTCTAAAGTGCAGCATTAATCTAGAACTTCTGTAAGTCCCAATGTAATAAATATAATACAAATTGTAGAGTTATAACAGTCTTCACCCTGGAGGTATGGTTACAGCCATGACAAGATTCCTCACCTACGGCCACAATCATTTACGTGGATGCAAGATCGTTTATGCCACATCACCTTCTTGGACACGTTGATTTCCGACCCGTAAATCACTAAGGATTTAACCTCTACCCCCTTCGAGTGAAGAGCATAGCGTCATAGCCCTGTTCATTGCACCATGTCTCAATCGCATGCAACCTTGAATGACCCTGATGAACTTACCACCAAGCACAAGTGCCAGATCGTCGGCATACGTAATCGTGTGGATGCCTAGTTTTCAAAGAAGACCATCAACGGTGATGTTCTACAAAAGAAGTGACAAAACTCCTCCCTGCGGGCAGCCCCTGACTATCCTACCCCGGACTTTGATACACACATTTCTGAGACCTATTGCCCTAGACCGAAGCTTACCATTGATCTAGCTTTTAACATTGGGGCCAATTCTACGCTCAGTAAGAGCATTTCTTTAATCAAGGGCTTATCCATCAGCGTATGGTTCTCCAGAAAGCCGTTCAACACCCTTTGTCTTCAATAGAGAAGATGTAAGGCTAACTGCCCTGAAGGACTTAGCATCTGTAAAGTCCCGCTTACCCGTTTCGGGGGAAAAAACCAACCTTAGTTTCTCTC
Source organism: Phania funesta (assembly GCA_963932375.1). Classification (NCBI taxonomy): domain Eukaryota; kingdom Metazoa; phylum Arthropoda; class Insecta; order Diptera; family Tachinidae; genus Phania; species Phania funesta. The sequence goes on from OZ010652.1 coordinate 45,846,333, forward strand.
CATGAATATTGCATTATAATTAGATAGTCGTAGTACTTCATTCAGATTGCTTGAACAAAAATTATTAAAATAATTAAAATTCTTAGTTGTGTAAATAATCTAGTTAATACAGATGTAAAAATAGTAGTATTTCGCCAACTTTTCGTGCAATATAGGAACGCGCTGTTTTCCGTAAATGTTGCATATTTTTTAGAAAGTAACACAAGCATGCAGAAATGGCAACATAAGAACCAGTATTTTATGTTGGACACTTCAATAGTGTTCACCATAAAAAGACATTAACTGGTCCTATAGACCTTAAAGATTTTTTCATCTAATGCAAAAATAAAAGGTTTTTGTTGATTTATATTCTAATATTGTTCCTCTCTTCATTATAGCCATGTTGAACTGTAAAATATCAAATAGATATTTCTGCTCTATGCAGTAAAGGCCAACAATCCTTCTTATCAACACAAGGTTTAATGTAGAAGTTTTTTTATGTTTTTCTCAACAAATATTTAGATAAAAAAAATAAAAACTTAAAAATAGCAGGACAATGGTCAACCGAACAATGCCAGAAATATCATCCCAAAAATGGACAGTTTTCCAACAAATATTTCATAATTAACAAAGTTTCTTTGTTTTTGGCAAAATAAAATTTTAACATAAATTAGCCGCGAGCTATAAAACTGATGCACAATAGATATATTCCCAAAATGACCATTACTCTCTATAAATCCTTTCCAAAGAAAATAAAGATGTCTCATAAACGGGTATAGACAAATAAACATACTTAAGGAATTTTAAATATTTGAATACATTCACAAATATCCTTAACACATACACACACACACACACCCATATGACTAAGTATGTGTATAAAAATAAAAACGAAACGATAATAAGTTTATTTGAATGCAAATAAATCAAAGAGACTTATATTTTAAGTTTGAAAACTTTGTGTTTCTATTGCAAAAGATGTTTCATTGGAATATATCACATATATTCTTTAAGTGCTTAGAATTCCTATTTGCTGCTTATGTCTCAATACAAAAGCCCCTTCATAGTTTTCTTCTTTATAGCATTTCAATTCTCCTTAGTCTGTCTGTACGAGAGGTTTTCAATTTCGAAAGGATTTAATTTTGTTTGTTACTGTTGCCACACCATCTCATCCTTTTAGCTTGTGAGGAAATCTTTAATGATTTATTTTCTATTTTTTTACTTATGGATAATGTTTTCGATAGTCGCTCGCTACACATTCATAATCAGCCTGTTGTTGTTTGAATTGTTTATTACTCGAGTACTTTACATGTCACTGGTATGTATTAAATCTTTAGTAAATAAGTACGTACTCGTATAATTTTTATTCCCAAATGTATTTAACCTTCCTCACACAAAACTACATTTAACTTTCAAACGAGAAAATGTGTTCGGGATGAGGAAAAGCGTGGTTGGTGTTAAAATTATAATAGTATTTCTCTATCGACCTTTTTCCTATATTGTCCTGTATGTGTGGACAATATTTAGTGTAAATATGCAAATCTTTTTACTTTTTTTTAGCTCGTTAAGGGTTTTAACTTCTTTAACTTCATAACGTTAAGCCCTTTTATCTTTAGTCACGTGTAAGACTTGTTCTACAACATCGTAAATCTTTTACAATTTGGCCAAGAGTCAATATCACTTTTCTCTCAAGAAAACCCCAACTGTTTGGCTGAGTTTTTTATGACGTTTTTTGCTTTTGTTGGCAAAACAAATAAAACTATTTAAATAAGAATTTTTGTTAATGGTTACTTGCTGTATCTCTCATGTACTTGTACGTGTTGTTTTAAATGTTAAATATTTATTACAAAGGTTTCTGAGGAATTTTAAATAAGAGTTTTATCCCTTTCTGTTCTTGACCAAAAATAATTAAAATTTATTTATATGAGCCGTTTATTTTGAAAGTGGCATAAGTCAGTTTTACAAAAAAAAAAAAAAAAACAATTTAAGGATAGCATTAATTAAAATTTACTGGTATCTTTTCATTTTATAAAAATATTCTATCAATATGTTGTGAACTAATGAGATTTTATTCAAGAGAAGTTTTGCTACTAAAGAGTGTTTCACACTATTCTACAAGTGTTTAGATTTTCCTTGGATTTTTGCAGAGAAAAAGCTAATGAAACTCCTTTTGACTGTCAAAAAATCGAAAGTTAAATATTCTCATTACTTTGTGTGTCTACGCTTATCCCACATGAAATAAAATGAAAATGGCGTTTGATTGTTTACTTCGAACAAACAGCAGAGAAAGTAGCCGAAACAATGCTTTCGGCGGCGATGTCCGACCAAGTTTAAGTATAGTTCGGCTCAATGAACAAAATCAGAAAACGGTAATAAGAATAATTTTGGAATTTTCAAGAAAAAATTCTTGATTTTAATTTCTCTGGCGGAAATAATTTTTATTCTTTGACTTTAATTTTTTTTTGCAGAAGTAGTAATTATTTCTTGATTTTTTTTTCTTTGTTTTTTGGTAGAAATGATTTTGAAATAAATGTGTTTTCTGAATATATAAAATTAGGAAAAGTAAGATACATTGAATTAAATCTTTAATTAATTTTTATTTTTCCCAAAAACAAAATTATAAAAATCAAGAAATATTTATTATTAATGCAAAAAATAAGTCCCAAAAAAGCAATAATTATTTTTGACAAAAACTCAATAAATGACTATTTCTGACTAAACAATTCCAGAAATAGTATTTTTTTCTTTCCGTATTTTCTGTAAAAATACAACCCTGATCTAGCCATACACACGACTGTCAAATTTCCATCCGTACTTTTATCAGATTCATAGTGTTGACAAACTATAACACTTTCTCGTTTTATTTGAATTTTTGATAAGTTGTAACGACGTGTTTTCACAGTTAGCTGGAGTAGAGCTCGCGGCTCCCAGGATTTGTTACAAAAAATATGAATTTGTTTCCAGAGAGAGACGAGACAGTTAATATAAATGTTTTCAACAACGTTAAAGACTTTATTCATCAACTTAATTATTAAATACAGCGCGACACGAAATACGATGGACCTTCGGCGGCCATTGACAAATTCGCTGGTACTCTCATCAGCTTCTCACACCATCCGACGCTTACAGAAGATACCACCACTATTTGTTGCGAGTGCACATAGCCGATTCTCTCTTCGGGGCGAATACAATTCTGGACCGATGGTAAGAGAGTACTTCTTTTTCTGGTCTCTCTTGTCGGGGCGAATATAATTGTGGCCCGAAGCTAAGAGATGTCTCCTCTGCGCACTCAACTCTGACCGCATTCGGTTGGGGCAAATAAAATTCTAGCCTAACCGTTTACCACCTGGGGGAGTGGCTATCCACTACTCGCATATACCAATTGGGGCGAATAATATTCTGGCCCAGGTGGTATAGCGTCTCCTTACTCACTGGTTTCTCTTGTCAGTGCGAATAAAATTCTGGCCTGACACGAAAACACCAGTAGTTTCGCTACCAGTTGGTGGCGCGAGAGACTAGCTTAATTAAATTAAGTAAAACTCTAAAATAATTAAGCTACAAGTAGTTGAGTCGAATACAATTCTGGCCCAACTATTTGCTGTCTGCCAAAGACTTAAATAATAATAATAAAGTTGAATAAAATTCTAAAATTATTAAGTAGGCCTTATCGCCTTGCTAGCCACAGGCTGACTAACTTTTCTACTGTATACGCATTACTATTATGCTTGTTTGGCTGAGTCTCACGTATACGCACACCATTGTACGATCCATACCAGCTGATCATTTGACAGTCATGGTAGAGTTGTATTAAAACAGTGCTACCAATATGTGGCGGTGTTACCTAAATATTTCCGTTAATCTTAAAACTAATCAAAACTATGAATTTAGTTAGAGAAGCAAAAGACATAATTACATGTAACCCAAAAACGAGTGGAAGGACTTTTGGTCGTCACAAAGTCGTTTGACTCAATTCTATAGTGTGAAAAGTCCTCTAACGGTATAATAAACCTGTTTAGTTTCTTGAATTATTTACCCTGGCTTTACTAGCGCAAGACCAAAAAATAACTAAAAACAATTTATGTCAACACAAGTAGTTAAACAGACACACACACACAATAAGTTCTTGAAAACTGAAACATAATCAAGAAATTCGTTTTAAACTGTGTCTAGAATTAGCAACGTGCACATAGCACGTGCTATTTTTCCACCAAAAAAAAAAAATCCCAAGCAACTTAACGTATATCGAAATACTCTGCGATTTAAAAACTAACTAAATAAATAAGGAAGTTACTTTGTTTTTTTTAACTGATCCACAGTTTTCCAAACATTTTTAGAAGCATGAGAAGAGCGCTTAAATTTAAATATATTTATATAAATAATGCCTTGCGTAGAAACTTCCTTAGGGCAGGATTTCCTTTGACTTCCATTTCGATGCTGCCTAAGTATTAGAACGGGTTTGCTGTAAAAAGAGTTGGAAATCTAGGAAGCTGCGAAAATGAAGTTAAAAAACTGCGGAAAATTTAACTAAAATCCTCAAAACCGGGCCAAATGCAATTAGAAAAAGGAAACCTACTGAATTTAAACAAGTCCGAGATTAGTGAGATGACTGAATGTTCTCACTGGTGACTCAAACCTACACATCTGTACGCATAGAATCTGCATAAAATGTTTCTTTAAATTATTTTCTAAATTTATACCTGATCTATCCTTAAATACACACTTCGAACTTTGTAATCTTAAAAACCCGTTACGCTTTTTAAAATTAAGAAAAAAAAACATTGAAATTTAATTAAAATCTGTGACTTTGTTTCGGAATTATTACCAAGGAATTGATAGGGAACCATAATTTGAAATTGCTACATTTGTAAATAACTCCGTGAATTTGTTTAGTAATTTTATTAAATTATATTTAGAATATTTGTAGCAGTAGTCTAAGCTTAAATACAGTTGTTGTTCGATATTTAAAGTTCAATTTCTAAACGATCCATCATCAATTTCGCCAATTATATCAAAATTGACAACAAGGGAACTTAATTTAACTGAAGAAATTTAAAATGAAGTGATATTTTTATAACTTCTTAAGCATTTATTTATGTATAACAATGCATTCGAAAAGTAATATTGAAGATGAATAAATTATCTATATGAAACGCCTCAAACATAATTCTGTTTCTTAATCCCATTAAAAATGTGGTTTATTTTAATATGAACCTAGTAAAAACTGATTCTTTATAGATCATAAGCACTTATTTTAATAACGAACGAGCCGTTACCTTAAATGCTAGCCCATAGTTGCTAATAACATGTCAGTGTTCAAGTCAGCCGTTTTTTTTTATCTAAATCGAACCAGTTTCTTATTAGAAAAGAACCTGTTTTAAATACAGTTTTGCTGGGATATTTTGGCTAACAGAGTTCTTTTACGTTTTTGACAGTTTTTCTTTACAAATTTCTACTATTTTGTATCAAATTTAAAACCCATTACGTTCGATATACATAAGACCGGATTTTGAGAACAAAAGATTCGATCTATTATATATTAAAAAAAAGCACTTTAGCAAGGACAAATGGACACTACAAAACCCGGCTAAAACCCGGGTATACCGCCTCAGGAATGACACAGATCGAGAAAACTTTTGGATTTGACCCTTTAAAATAAATAATAATGGACTTATACAGGGTGTCCGTCGGGAAGGTATACTATTTTGTTTGTTTATAATTTTTGATTAAATGAAAGAGAATGGATCGAATATTGATAAATGTTTTATTTAATGTCGGCAATTAGGTATGGAATACAATATCCGATAAATGTCCGCCTCTGTTAGCCTCACAAATGCGAGCCCTTTTGAACACATTTTTCATTACATTCTCACACATTTATTAATTTCATCACGAATATTTTGTTTGGGTTGCTCCAGCGTTTCTGGTTTGTTTACACAAAAATGAGTCCGGAGCAGTCAAATCAGGCGACCGTGGAGGCCAATCAACATCACCATTCCTTGAAATAACTTGTTGTGGAAAGAGGTCTCGCAGTAATTCCATTGTAATCCTGGCTGTATGCGATGTGGCACCGTCTGGTTGAAACCACATGACAGTTACCGTTACGCGGTTTTCAGTTTAAAAGTAGTAAGATCCAATGATTCCTCCTGACCAAATTGCACACCAGACTGTCACTTTTAATGGATGCAAAGGTGACTGATGAATAAGTTGAGGGTTTTCCATTGCCCATAACCGACTATTCTGTTTATTCACATATCCATTCCAATGAAAATGTTCCTCGTCACTCATTATGATTTTTTCATGAAAACCGGGCTTGTCATGGGCGAGCTGTGTAGCATCCTATTGGCATATGTACGGCGGCGTAAATGATCTGGAAGAAGCTTTTGTGTCAACTGAATCTTAAATGGAAACAAATGCAAATCTTTGTGCGAAATTGTGGCTAAAGCTGTTCTTTGAAGACCAACCTCCTGAGCACGGTGTCGAATTGAGGTTGATGGATTGTTTGGAACACTTTCTTGAACAGCAGTAATGTTTTCAGCCGATCTTGCAGTACGTTGTGGTCCATGCTTGGGCCTATCATCTACAGTCGCTCTTTCTTCAAAAACATTCACTACACGATAAATAGTGCGTCTTGTTGGCACGTGGTTTCTCCCAAAAATTTCATGTAACTCTCTAATCGTCACAGTAATCGATGATTGATGTTTGACATACAGGGTATGCAGTAATGTCTGGTTACAAAAAAGTCGTGATATCAAAAAACTTATAAAGAAATCAGAGTTTGATTAACAATATTAAGATTTATTTAAAAGCGATAAATTTGCAAAAACTAAAACGAATTTCTGCTATGGATGTTACGCGTAATAATGAAAATACGATAATACCCTCAATTAATTACCTGTGTTTTTCTAAAACTTTAGTAATCAAATTTAAGTTTTATACTTTACACTTTTAACTAATTGCAAAGTACAATGAATGTTGCAAAGAAAAATTGTTGGCATTAACCTGCCTTAGTCACAGAGTTTTATGTGGAAGTTAACGTGATACCCTCTGTTAACCCAAGAAAAGATACACACAATTCTTTAATTTATAAATGAAAGATTAATTTAGTTTATTATACATGTGACTTGAAAGAGATTAAGAAAAGGAATGAATAATATCAGTTATATTAACAAACTGTTATACATATGTATATAAGATTAGTTGTATGCATTTGGGTTGCAAAGTAAGGTTGCATTTTTTCTTACAATCTCCCGCTCAAACCAAATGCAAACTTGAAAGTTATTAATAAAACAATTATTTAATTGCAAGTTTTAGTAATTTACAACAATACAAATGTTTGTGCTTTGTTAAAGTTTTAGTTAAAATGTCTGCTGCATTTTCGTTGGTTGTAACATACTGTATATCGATCTCCTTGTTGCCGTATTTTTCTCTTATGTAGTGGTAACGGATATCAATATGTTTGCTTTTCTTCTGTACTGTGGGATTTTTAACCAGAAAGGCTGCACTTTGATTATCGCAAAGTATAGGAGTAGGTGATACGATATAATCGTCAAACCCCATTTCATGAAGTAGACACCGATGGAAAATAGTTTCTTTTGCGCCCTGGCATAAAGCGACGTACTCAGCTTCCATCGTACTTAGAGCAACCACAGATTGTTTTCGTGATTCCCATGCAATAGGACCACCTGCCATAAATATTACAAAACCTGAATAGGACTTTCGATCATTCGAATCGCTTCCCCAATCAGAATCTGTGAAACATTCAAAATTTTTTAAATTATTATAAAAAGTAATTTTACCTATTGGATTTTTCTTTAGGTATCTGAAGACATATTTGGCCGTTGCAAAATGTTCTTTATGTGGGTGTGTGTTGAACTGTGACAATTTCGATACCACATGCATCAAATCAGGTCGCGTTATTACAGCTAAATACATCAATGCTCCAATTAGACTTTGGTACGTTTTTGTATCCAAGTCATTACATTTTCCTTCACACTTCTTAAGCACCATACCACTTGGCCATGGAGTGGCTGCAGGTTTGCAATCTGACATACCCCATCTTTCTAGCAATTCTTCAGTGTATCGTTTTTGGTGAATACTTATGTCACCTCTTAAGCCATCTCGATTAATTTCCATACCCAAATAGAATGAAATTGCACCTTTATTTACTGCCTTTACATGTTTGTTTAAGTTTTCAAAAATATTCTGCATCTCTCTCTCACTAGAACATGCCAATAACATATCGTCGACGTAAATGGCAATGAAGCTTAAGTTAGTACCATTTCGTTTTATGTAGACACAGGTGTCGGATTTACAACGCATGTAACCCATATTTAGCAAAATGTCGTTCACCTTCCTATTCCACTCTCGGCCAGCCTGCTTCAAACCGTAGAGGGCTTTATTAAGTTTACAAACTTTATTTGGGTGCTTTTCATCCTCAAACATTTTTGGCTGTACCATGTACACATCGTCTTCTAAGTCCCCATTCAAATAAGCTGCCTCAATATCGATGTGATTAACTAGCAATTTGTGTCTAGCGGCCAGTGCCAAAAGTAACCGTATAGTGGAATGTCTAACAACTGGTGCAAATGTTTCCTGGTAGTCGATGTTGTGTTTTTGCGAACATCCATGTGCAACTAACCTTGCCTTATATTTTTCTATAGCACCGTTTGGCGAACGTTTTACAGCAAAAACCCATTTGCATCCTATTACATTTTTTTCTTTAGGCCTATCTACTAACTGCCACGTTTTATTATTTACTAAGGAATTATACTCTTGTAGCATAGCATTTTTCCACTTCTCACAATTGTCTGAATTAAGTGCTTCATTTACAGAATTAGGGTTCTCAATTATAGCATTTAACATTTCAGGCCCCCCTTCAGTAACATACACTTTGCGGGGTCTTCCTTTACCACCGGTTCTTAGGATTTTAGGTCTTCCTCTTTTTCTTTTATTATCAACAACAATTGTGTCTTCTCTATCAGATTCACTATCTATTGAACTCACCTGCTCTTCTTCATCATCAAATTTGTCATGTACTTGTTGAGAATCACTATCACCTTCAGTTGGTACTACAGCTTTATTATTAAAGTTTGTATTTTGTTTAAAAATATTTATACAAAGCATCTCTTGGTTATCATCTTCTGTAGGCAATTTCTCAAACGAATGTTCAAAAAATATGACGTCACGAGCAATAATAATTTGTTTTGTTTTGGGGTTATATAATCGGTACCCTTTAGTGTTTAACTGATATCCAACGAACTTAGTTTTTAACCCTTTTGGTAAAAATTTACTACCCTTAGCTTTAGGGCCTTTGCTTAAAACGACAGCATCACATCCAAACGTTTTCAAATGAAACACTGACGGTTGTTTACCCGACCATTTTTCGTAGGGTGTGATGTCACCAAGAACTTTTGTGGGTGATCTATTTCGAAGATATGTTGCCGTGTTTATTGCTTCACCCCACAAGCTTTGTGGTAACTTAGATTGTTCCATTAAACACCGAGCCATTTCGACTAGGGTTCTATTTGCCCTTTCTGCAACACCATTTTGTTGCGGCGAATAGCTTACAGTTGTCTGGTGTACTATTCCTTTCTTTGCAAAAAATTGTTTAAAATTAGAATTAACAAATTCCTTTCCGTTGTCGCTCCTAACAACTTTAATTTGACGGCCTGTCTGCTTCTCCGCGGTCGCAGCAAAATTAGTAAATGCTGTAAATGCATCACTTTTATTTTTGAGAAAATACGTTGAGACGTAACGAGAATAATCGTCTATAATAGTCATGAAATATGCTGATCCACCAACAGTTTTTACTCCAATTGGTCCGCATAAATCGGTATGCACTAGCTCTAACAAATCGTTTGTTTGAACGCTTAAATAGTTCGTGTACGGCTTCACAGAAATTTTATTGACAGCACATGTAACACACTCTATTTTGTTAGGCACTTTTAAATTTAATCCCTTTACCATATTTTTGGCTGATAACTTATTTAAATCACTTGCGTTAATGTGTCCATATCTATAATGCCATTTTTTAGTCATAATTTCTTCATTTATATTATTTACGCTTTCAATATCTTTAATTATATCCATTTTCGCAATAAACAAACCTTCACATAAATCAGCTGTCAGAATATTTTCTTTTTGTTTACTTTTAATAAAAGCTGTATTGCCTTGAAAAATAACAGAGTGACCTGCTTTTAAAATTTTGTTTATCGAAATAAAATTAGAATGCAATTTAGGAACATACCAAACATTATGTAAAGTAAGCTTACAAAATTTTGTTCTTATTTTTACATCACCAATTCCTTCTGCATTTATGCTCTCACCAGATGCTAATACGATTTTTTGTTTTGACTCTGTTAGTTTAGAAAAATATTCTTTTGTCTTGCACATATGGGATGTTGCTCCGCTGTCTAAAATGAACTTTTCTGTTAGCTTGTTAGTGTTCTCAAATGATGAAAATGCAAAATCGGTTTGCTCATCCTCTTTGCACTGAGAGCGAAAATGGCCCTTTTTGCCGCAGCGAAAACATTTAATGTTATTAACATTAGAATCAAAAAGCTTTTTATCGTTTCGATGTTGATCACTTTTTACACGAGTTTGCCGTTGGTTGGTATAGTTGATGCTCTTGTTAAACTTCTTATTTCTTTTACTTTCATTTTTAGGATTTGCTGCAAATACTGTTTCATTTTGGTTATAATTTTTGTTTAACTGACGCAACTCTTCTTCCAATATTTTTGAAATTAATTTGTCATACTTAGGCAAATTATCCCTGCTTTCAATAGCAATAACGAAGCTTTCCATCTCATCAGGTAGACTGCACAAAAGCAAGATTGACAGCAAATCATCATTTAATTCAATCCCAATTTCTTTAAGTTCATCAACAACTGAACTAAAATCGTTTATTTGTGAGGCAAATTTTTGATTTATGTTAAACTTGAACCGTACAAGTTTTTTAAACAAATTGACTTTTCTTGATGCGGTATCTGCTTTATACAATGCGCTTAAAACATTCCAGGCACTTTTCGCGGTACTACAATTTTTAATGTGAATTAATTCACTTGGCTTCACACTTAACGTTATGGTTGCAAGGGCTTTCGAATCATTTAGAGTCCATTTAGTTGCTTCTGCGTCTGTCTTCGGAATATCGTCATCAATCGTATTCCACAGATCTAATGTAATCAGTAAGCTCTTCACCTGAATACACCATGTGTTGTAGTTGTCGCCATTGAGTTTTTCAATACATGCTACACCGGTTGCCATTCTTGAGCCTTATTGTGTAATTAGGTAAAACAATGAAAAATCTTAAACACGTTGACCGCGTCGTTTATAACCTCAAACTTTATTTGAAACCTTTTCAATTATGGTTAATAGGTACCTGGGCCCATAACCTTTGTTGGCATTAACCTGCCTTAGTCACAGAGTTTTATGTGGAAGTTAACGTGATACCCTCTGTTAACCCAAGAAAAGATACACACAATTCTTTAATTTATAAATGAAAGATTAATTTAGTTTATTATACATGTGACTTGAAAGAGATTAAGAAAAGGAATGAATAATATCAGTTATATTAACAAACTGTTATACATATGTATATAAGATTAGTTGTATGCATTTGGGTTGCAAAGTAAGGTTGCATTTTTTCTTACAAAAATTATTAGAGTATTAAATTAATTAGCAAACTAATTATTTTATACGTTTTCGGTAGACTAGAAAATAAAACTCTTAAGCTGTAGAGCATTAAAAATAAATAAAGCTTTTCTGGGGTATTCATTCACAATTAATTTGAAAGCCAACAGTAAAAGATAAATATAAATTCAGCAAACTTAAGTGCAATTTACGGGTATAAATCCTTTAAAACATCTGCTAACGGCTAAAATGTAACTGATGTCTAAGAATGTAACGAACTGCTTGCAATAACAAGCAAAAGGAAAGTAAAGGAGTTAAGGTCTATGAGCAAGTATTTGTGTATCCTTTTTTATTTTCTGTTTTTGGTGCTATAGCACATGTGTTAATAAAGTGTTAAGCGAACACAAACCGCTGGAAAAATCGAGACATGAGTCTGCAAATGCAAACAGAACGCAACATACATTCGCATCTCAGAGAACATTTCGGATTGAACAATGAAAAATCTAATATTGTTTAAAAATAACAAAATTGTAGTTGAAAGGATTTTGAAGAGAATAAATGTTAAAGTGATGATGAAGCGCAAAAAATGAGGACATACAAATATGCCGAAAGGAGTAGAAGTGGTGAAAATTCAATTGCAAATAATGCACTTCGCCGAAGACAATGTACTTGAACAATGCCACATACAAGACATCAACTGACAGCTGGTTAACAAGATTTTCCTTAAAAAGGATGTTATGGTTTTAGTTTTTTATTTTTATTTTCTTTTTAATCTTCTGCGTGTTGTTCTTTAGACAAATGAAAACAAGTTGGAAAGTACTTATACTTCCAAACGAAGCCGACCAAATGACATTCTACACCAGTCTGGCATTTATAGCGTCATTTCAATTAAAGAATAATCTTGGGGGAAAACTACGGCATTCAATTCGATATTGTATGTAATATCAACATGTTTAAATTCTATTGTTATTTTGATCGGTATCAGATGCTGTAATAAATATATATAAAACAATAAAAGCAACAAATTTCTTTTGAAAAAACTTCTATTTTTCATTGATCGCATCCTCATTCCCTTCTTTGTATTGGCAACTGCTTGTGTACAAAATAATATGGACTGTGATATGATTGGCTATTTTAAAACGGTAACAGCTATCTTTACAGCATGTCAGTTCAAATTGAACATCTGCTTTATTATTACTTATTTTATATTCGCCGGTTCCCTTCTTGGTCCTCAATGAAGTCTAGGCTAACATTTGAAGTTGTTGTTACTTGCTATCTTACAGCAAGCTTTACATGCGAACACATTAATCAGATTCTAGTCTTATGACAAGGAAATCGAGATATTCCCGACCCAAACTATTGAAGTAAACGTAAAATTGTAAAATGTTTTCTTTCCTATTCTTTCAATTAAGAGGGAAAAATGTATTCTATTAATACGATAATTTTTAGAATACTGAAACAGTTAGGTATTAAAAGCTATTTTTTTCTGTACCGCTGCACGTAATCGGCAGTAAATGTGTCTTTCTACTTAGTCGTGTCTATTGCAAACTTCATCTATTTAACACACCTAATAATGGAAAATCGAATACGAGAGTTTTGCATAATTTTCATATTTTTCGATATTTCGTTTGGGTAGGAACGAAGTTTGCCCACTGTATTCTTAATCATATTCTTTTGTTTTAAATTTTCGCCTTATGCAGGTCCTAACTAGCATTAAAACCAAGTATTTTATTGTTATTAATATTAGTTATTTCGTTAGTTAATGGATGCTGCTATTTTACTATCAACCCAAGAGTGCGATGAATTAATTTTTAGAATTCTACAAATCTTTGTATTAATAAAATAAATTTTTCTTTCGTAATTTCAAGAACAAAAAACGAACTTGAACCTGATTTAATTATTATACGTTTAATTATTATTAAAAATTTCAGTTCGATAAATTCGTAAACAAATAAAGTTTTGTTGTATTCAAAATTTATTATTTTAAATTTATTTCATTCGTTGAACTAAGACTATCTTTTCTCGTGTATAGGAGACCATAGACCAAAAGCATAGACATGTCTGTTTAAAGACGAACTTAACTCGCGCAATAAAAGGCAAACAGACCAAACAACATAACAATAACAAACATCTTTATCATCGTCATGAACTTTTGTTGAATTTGTTGCACGCTCTTTTTTAAATATTAATATCATTAGAAAATAATTTCAAGTTGAAAAATGTTTGTAAATATTTAAGGATATGTACATACTCGTACATATGTACAAATTACACATACAAACAGCTATAAAACGGTTTAAGAATGTTTTGGGAATTAAGTTCAAAGAAACCGAAGAGAATAAAGGAGCAGCAGATGAAAACAGAAACAGCTCACGTAAAGATAATATGGCCTGAGGTTGTGTATATAAAAGTGCGAAGTTCACCGGAATAAAGAAATCTAAACACTTTATAAGATTACTTGGTTACAAAGTGACAGGCGAACGAATGAACGCACTTCACAAGCATGATTCTGACAGTTTTTGCTTGTTTAGTTTGCAATTGGCGTCAAAAGTGCAGCTGAGACGATGCTATAGATGGGCACAACAACATAGAAAGACGAACATGAACACTGAAAACATGTAAACGTGGTCAGCATAACTGAAATGAATTAAGGGCAATTTCTTTGAACTCCACTAGTAGTTGTTTATAACAAACGTTTAAAATATGTAAAGGGTGTTCCAAAATTCATGCCGGGTGTACATTTGCCTAGAACTCTACAGTAAATAAACTATTTGTTGTATGACTGCTAATGTTCGCCTATTTCATACAAAAGATGGTATGAATATAGATTAAGCTTCCTCAACCGAGCAGAGAGTAAAGGTGAAAATCCACACGAGGCGTTTTGACACATTTCATACCTTTTACACATTCTAGACATTTCTGCACTCACTTCAAGTAACATGCGACGCATTTAAAATATAAAAATACTTGGCATCTATGGCTATCAAAATCAGCTGACCTGTCCGCACGCTAGTAGACCTACTTTTTGCATTTACGCGTCAAGGCATCCTAAGCTTCTGTGCTGTGTAATTTGCAGAATAGAGCTATATTGGTCCCCCACTTTCGACCGGTGCATAGGATGCGAAATAGTGTTGACTTAACCATCAGTTTTAGTGAAAAATTCATAGAAATTGGGGATGCTAAAAAAACTGACCGACCTATAAACTGTTTAATTTATAATATTGAAGCATTGTATGAGAGTATTGTACAAAGTTTAGGAACACTGGCAGTTATTTTGGCAATTCATGCTTATACATATAGTTTAAGAGACTCAAAAACTACGGAATGTGCCCAACAAAAAGTAGACTATGGATCTTCAACAAGTGTCAGCTGTTTTTTTCGAAAAGCTCTTTTCCATCTTGATGGCTTGGCAATTCATCACAATTGGCGCATGTGGTTTCTGAAAAATCAAATTTATGCACGCGTCTATGACAGCAATAATATTGACAGCACTCTGAAATAATAGAGCAAACCGTACTTTGGACTAATAGGGCATTTTTTTGCTCGATTTATTTTTTTAATATCGGGAATTTTATTGTAATTTTTTTTATCGTTTAGTTTTCTTTTCTAAGTATTCAAGGACGTAAACAGTTCAACCCTTACTTTTTAAGAATTTTTGACAGCAGAAACTGAACCAATAGAAATGCTGTTATCTTTCTTTGAAGGAACAAAAACAGCAAAAGCACTATTTTTGTTGCTGCCGTTTAGAAATAAAATTGTTTATTTTCTAATTTGCATTTAAAGTGCTATTGAAAAATGATTGCAGCGAAGTGTTTTCAGTCATACTGAACTGTTGCAGTAATAGCATTTTTAATCTACATTTTTTTTTAACACTGGTTTAAAGATCATTTTAAGGCATGCCATAAAGCTACTAATATAATACAACTACTTCCTAAGACATTTTTTGGTCATGTATACTTTCGTTTTGTTTATCAGAATTGCCCTTAAGTTTTCTTTCGTAAAATTATTGCGTTTTAGTTTTTCAAATATAATAATTCCCTGTTAAGGAGTACATGTTTAACACCCCCTTATTATTTAGGACTTTATACAGATCATAAAAAACACCAACTTTTGTGGGCACAAATATATTTCGAGTATAACAAATTTTAAATTTTCTGGAAACGAAAACGTGGTTTACTGACAACATTCTGTTGCCACGAAAAAACACCTGCCAGGCTACTTAACGCGACGAAGTGTTTATTCTCCCGTTTTTGAAATGTTCAAAACTTGCTTTGATGGACAATTCCAGCATTTAGTGATTCCGATTATAATTTCTATAAGGATTTGGAAAGAAATATTGTATGACTTGTTTTGATAATACAAAAAAATTTACATTTAAATATAAAAGCAATTTCTTACTATTTTCTTGTTTAAAAGTTAAATTATTCTCAACTTCAAAAAACAATTAGTCGATCTAATAAATACAATTTTATTTCTTAATTTGAAAGTAAATACAGCTGAGCTCTCAAACAAAAGCCATATAATTTATGTACTTGTCCATTGGCTTAAGTAAAAGCAATTGCCAACTTTATCTAGCTTTTGCATCTAAAACGATTCTGCAACTGCTTTTATTTTTATAGGCCTCAAAGAAAAGCAGCTGTCTTAACCCTTTTTATTTTTATTATTTATTTTACTTTACACTCCTTTTTTTTCTTTATCCCCCCAAAAAAGAAATTAATAATAAACACTTTCATCTTTATTCTCTTCTTCGTTCAATATAAAGTGACCATTTGTTGCAAATTAATATGACAACAGGATTAGTGTATTAAGAGTATTATTTCTATACAGGATGTATCATGTTTTCATTGCCGCAACTAATAAAAATAAAAGTCACTGTGGAAAACAATCAGATAAGGCACCGGGACAGGCAAACAAAAATATGTACGTTTTTGAAATACTGATGATATTTAAAACGTTAATGCCCGTGAATCCCAATAATAGCAGCATCACTTAATGGATCTGCGAGTGCTTGTACAACTATTGATTTATGCTGCCGCAATCCCTTAAATACTAAACTCCAAAGCAAATAAAACCACAACATTAAAATTCCCAATATATTTTTTTTTGTCTCTTGGTATTCAATATACAGATTGTTCACTTACTATTTATGCCACTTCAATTCCTTGTACAACATTTCTTTCTAGTTCAAATCACTCGCTTGCATCAAAGAAATGTAAAAATAAATAAATAAAATACATTGTAGTCTTTAACCCCATTAACCCTTTCGTCTATGATTTTCGATGGCATCGTTATCAAAGCCAATAAATAAAACAAGGAGATGGCACTTGAAATCTACCAGGTTTTATTCGCTTAGGGAATGGTGAAACACTTAAGTCCTTCTTTTCCTTTCCACCAATACAGCAGTTTGCCGCTGTTAGCAAATTCCTGTTAGCTGAACTGACCAATTTGTATGATTGAGAAATAAGAAAAAGAGAAGTATCCTTAAGGAGCTTAAAATAAAAAGAATAAAAGTACAATACATGAAATCTATCAAATGTAACTAGATATGGCCAGTTGTTGAGAGCATCGAGTAGAGTTAGAGATTGAGGGAAATGAACAAAGCTGTTGAAAGATTTATTTGAACAATCAATTACATACTGCATATGTGTTCCCGTTGCTAATACACTCAACGAAAATTTGTATATTTTAAATTGATTTTATTTTCATAAACTACTTTACAGTGTACGTGAGTAAAAAAAAATAGATGGTGCATACGGGTGCAAGGTTGACTGAATTATCGTGATAAATAAAATAGCAATGTGCCGATTTGACGATTTTTTTTAGATTGACAATTTTATTCAATCTTTAAACTATAAGTGACATAATATGTTGTAATAATGTAGTTAAATCCGACTTAATAAAAATGTTGCACGTTCAGATATTTGTTTGTAAACTTTTAAATGCACTTCTTGTCAACAACACATTATTATTTCATGCCGCTAATTTTCTGAAACATTTTATTATGTAAATGTAGTCAGTTTATAAACTTGAATTAGTCCCTTTATAAATGTAAATTCTTCTGTTTTTGTTTGTTTTATAAAAAATTAAAAAAAAATTTTTAAGAAAAGCTACATTTCCAGTCGTCCGCTTTATTTTTTCTCTGGAAATTTACGGTTTTGTTCGCCAATTCATCTGCCAGCCATGAATGTGCATAATCGTCCATGTCCAAATTTTATTGACCCCAAGGGTTCATGATCTAAGTTCAGGTAAGCCTTCAATAATGTTTTGACTTTAACTTTGTAATCTGCGAAGCAAAAGATTACAAGAGATTTAAGAGTTTAAACGAGAGGTTTATGGTTTAATATCGTTCGTTAAATATGCAAAAGTATTAGTTTGTTGATTAGTAATGAATTACTACAAAAGTTGGCAAATCTTCTCAGTGTATTTTATACTTTCATCACTTTAAGGCAACGATATTCTTTTATTTTAATTATTTTTACTGTGTTACAAAATTAATGATGTGTAAATATTTATTGTTGAAAATATTATTTTCGCCTGCTTTTTTTCAAGCCTCTAGTCCTTTAAGGTATGCTCTCGAACAAATACGGGATAACTAAGAGGTTAACAGTTCGATAAACAATTAGTGCTAGCACCCGGAATTTTACAGATTCCAACTTGGTGAATTTTGCGTTGAGACTTGGGCAAGTTAATGACCAAGAAATCGTTGTTCTTTGGCCTTCTAAGCATTTGGCCACAATTTAGGCCGGAACATTTTATGTTAGCGATGAGACGTATTTTTGGATGTACACATATCTATATTGTTACGTTTATTACCACAATTAACGTTATTTTGAAGGGTTCGCTTAATTGTAAATATTAAAATACACAGTTCTTTATGATTTTATCAGTACACAACTTTATTCGGCAAGTAAGGCTCTATTTACAACTGTTCAGTACCAATTTACACTGTCCACTTAACACTCTTTTGTATATACAGATGTTCACTCTATGAAATCTCAAAGTCAATTATATCTTCTGCGGTTGACGGCAGAAATGTCCTGAACATACGCTAACCATTTATTTCAGTTGCTGACTTAGTAGTCTTGTATATGTGTTTGTATGTGTGTGTGTGTCTTTTGTTTACTTTATCCTTCTGTAGAAGTTGTTATTGTTTCTACGTTGAATCGCGGTTCGGGGCATTTCTTCTACGCAATTTGTTTTTGCTTTATGTATATAATATTGCGTATTTGTACAATAGGTCGTTTTACACATCTTTGACTATTACTCTGTAACAATATTAACAAGCGAAGTTGCCGTACGATTCCAATTCGCAGGTAACAATTTATCCACAAAAAGTTAACGTAAGTTAGTTATTGGTACGTACTTCTTCGAAAACGGTAATGATACCATCTTCGTGAACGGCGGACGCTGCAATGATGAATCGCGTTGCGCGATATGGACGCGAACAGTCTGTAGTTCCTGTAGGACGGCGCTATGTGCCACATAGCTAATGCAATATTATTTCGGCAGTCCGGCTGTTCTCAGTAGTAATTGTTGGCTAAATTTTATGATTGTGTCAAACAAATACACTTTGATATAAATATCACAATTTTAATTAAAGAATATTTCTTCCCCAAACACGGAAAACAAACAAGAATTCCAAAAATAATCTTACTCTCAACACTATAACTGAAATATAATATTACCAACATCCCGTTAGACTTCTTGTCAAACTTTCTATGGCAATAAACCGAAATTGGCCGATATTTCAAAGCCAACTTAAGCCAGGCTCAAATTCAGGCGTATCTATGCGGCAGAGTCATTGAAAATTGTGCCTGACTGCTCGCATCCGTATCACCGTGCAAAACAACAGCGGATATTTTAACGTTGTCTTATTCCATACACAATTGCATACATTAACCTCTCAATACCTCACACACAGCTTCTTCGATTCTATTTCTACATTGTACCGCCCTGTTAAAAACCCCTTTAGATTTTTTCAAGACGCCAATTCATTTTTAAATAGAATTGCAAATATCAAACTTTTTTTATCGTTTTCTAATTTAAACAAAAATTCTTTTTACAATAATCTTGCACCGCATTCTCAATAATTGCAAAATGCCTCCATAAACTTTCCCTTCTCCAATTTTGTAACAGTTTAAATATTAAATTATTTATTAGCATTTTGCGCTTTTAAACACGTTCGATTTCGCTATAGAGTTTGTGTTAATGAAGAAGAATTTAAGGTAACGGTACTATTTCACATTTTTTCCCGGTTTTTTTCAACAGAACAAAAAGTATATGGCGTTGTTTTGCCGTTAGTTCAATAACCGAATGAACGATGAAGTACTACTTTTCATTAAAAAAAAACAATCACTTTTTATTTATTTTAAATCATTAAATCAAAATGTTTATATTTTTATTATTTTTTCATATTAATTTGTAATATACTCGTATAATAGGTTATAATAAGTAATATATTTTTTATAAAATTTCAGATGACATAACTTACAATATTCAATATTTGTTTTTGTTTTTTATGTTTTTTTTTTTGTTTTAATTTTCTTATTTTATGTAATAATGTAAAGTCTGCGATTTTATCTTGTATTAATTTTTTTTTGTATTAATAATTCAATAAAATATTATAAATATTTCGTATATGTGTATGAGGTGTGAAATATTTTGTATTATTTACGTTTTTAGTTTTAATGATATTTAAGTTATAAAAAATTACAAATACGATTAAATGATGTACTAAAAAAATTCTACATTTATTATTATTAATTTTTAAATATTTTTTCATTAACTTTTTTTAATTAGATTTTTTTTAATTCTTTTTTATTTATTGGTTTCATTTCATATTCGTATAAGAGGTCTTTAATGGGTTTAATATGGTTTTCTTATAATTTTGCTGTAGTTTAATAGAAAAAGCAACATAATATTAATAATTTTATTGTTGTAAAACAACAGTTTTATTTTTTGGTTAAAAAAGTTTTATTTATTAATTTTTGGTTTTTATTGGCTGCACCTACAAAAAAGCATTTTATTCGTATTTTTATTGTTTCAGTTGTAAGAATTATATTTAGTTTGTTTTAATAAAAAGTTTTTGCTTAAAATAAATTATGAGGTGTAGATTGTATGATTATTAAAATTAACTAAAATATTAATAAAATTCTTTTTAAAAACATTTAATAATAATTTTAATATGATAATAATAATTTAAATATAGTTATAATTATTAATAGTTTAATAAACAGAATGTGTTGTAAAACAAATATATATTTTTATTAAGACGAATGTGGGTAACCAAATCAAAAACGCGCAGGCAACATTTTGTAATTCGGGCATAATCGTAAGGTCATACGCAAAATACAAAGAGTAATATTGAAAGGAGGTATCGTTTGCAGCTTAAATGTTATTTGCACGATATCATCAGTATTGATATATAAAATATATAAAATTTTGCCGTTTTAAATGCGTCAAAATGCAAAAGGTGATTAACAAAATTGCAACCATCATTCCAGAAATTTCACAAAAATTGTGTAGTGCAAAATATTTTGGATGAACGACAAATTATTCTAAAAATAAAATGCTCAGTTCGATAAAATAATAATAATAATAATAAATAAGTAAATAATACATGAAATTCACATTGTTTCCAAGAAGCCTTCAACACTGTATGAAGCAAATGATTAACACGAATTTGGTTTGAATTTTCATTACCTCAAATATTGAGCTTAAAGAAGGCTTCGTATTTTAACATAAGTCGTTAGTAAACGTGCGTTTGAAATACATAGGTATAAGCTTTACTTATATTTTTTTTGTATTTTGTTTTTAAATGTTTAGAGGACTGACACCAGATGTAGTCTGATTTTGAATGGCCGGCATAGAAATCAGTTCTTTATATTGTGAAAATTGGTAAAAGAGGTGAAGGCGCGAATTTTAAAAGCGTAGCAGAATACATGCTAGAAATATTAGAAAATTCAATTAACATTATGCCAACCCGTCTTTAAAGAGCAGAAAAAAAACATTCGATGTACTAAATTAGGCAAACTGAAAACTAGTATGTTATATATGTTTGTACGAATTGTGACCACTACCTTATAACTTTGATACATAGAAAAATGCACAGCAAACATTTGAAAACCAATCACTAGTCTTTGTACTTTTGCATACGCAGAACAAACGCGCTCCGATTTTTTTTTTTTGCTGTTGCCTTAGTCTTCAGATGACATTGTTTGTGTTGTTGTAAAAACATTTAATTATTTATATAGATTTTTATATTTTAGTTACCAAGTCCACGAGTACTCCATAACTATTTTTGCTTTTAATATAAATATTATTATTGTTTTAATTAAAGGTTTGTTCGTTTCTTTATTATAAATTAATAAAATAGATGAATAAAGAATTTAATAATTTAATGACGATAATTTTTTTTTTTTGTTTTCTCTTCTAAGGTAAACTTTTGTTCAAACTATTCGATTGTAATTTTCGGGTTCCCTTTGGAGGCTTTTTTCTTTTGGTTTGCTCTGAATTGGTTGACACTTGTTTTATTTTAAGTTAAAACCGTTTAAAATTAAATTTTTCGTGCAACGCGTTACCTTAAAAGTCTTTGGTTGTCAGCGTTTTAAGTCTGTTTCCAAAACACTTTTTCAAAACATCCTTTTTAATAAAAAAAAACAATTTGTACTTTCGAAAGGGGGGAGGAGAGTTAAGTTTAATAATTCTTTTATTTTGTATTTTGTATTTTGGTTTTCTTTTTTATTTATTATTATTATTTGTGAGGGCTTTAGGGGTGCTGAGGTTCATAGTTTTTGTATCTAGTTTTTAATTATTTTGTAAAAATTTTTTTTTAAATTAAAACAATATTTTATAAGTAAATAATTTTTTTAGTTTTAAAAACTTTTTTTTTTTTGTCAAAATTAATAAATGATAAAATGAGTTTTTTAGCTTTTTGTTAATAAAACACACAATAGGGAATTTTTAAGTTTCAAATTTGGAAAATACATTCCAGGCAAAACTAATACAGCCAAGAGCCTTCCTTAACATGGTGATTAACACCTCTAATCTGCACTTGAATGTAGAGATTTTGCCTAAATCAAACGTTTAAATTGAAAAACGGTTCCTTAAATTGCTCTAAAATTCCATCTTGTAACATTTCTTTTTATTATTTTAATTATTTTTTAATATACTCATTTAAAATCTCAATATTTCTGAACAGCATTTATTCTCTAAAACTGTACATTTCGCATCATATAATCGCCCTTGAGTATTGAGAAAATAAATAATTTAAGTAACCGAACAAAGGCAAAGTTATTATGTTGTTTAACGATTTATCAAATTTAATAATATGTGTTTTATTTAACCTTGAAAACAAAAACGAGAGAGAGAGTGAGAGGGAGAGGGAGAGAGAAAACATTAAACAGTTTCAGGTCCAAAAATTAAATTTTACTAACATGAGGAATACAAAGTTACTTTTATATATATTTATTTTTAATTATTTAATAATTAAATATTTGTTTAATATTTTTGTATTTAATAAATGTAGGTATAAATAAAATGTAAACAAACAAATTTATTTTTCTGTTAGAGAAAAATAAATACATTAATAAAATCGAATTAAACAAAATTGAACTACTGTGTGAAAGAAAAAAAAATGGCAAATAAAGATAGTACATACATGTACATACATACATATAAAGCAATTTAATCTAAGGCTCTCATCGAAATTATAAGGTCTCTTTATTTACATTAAATGTTTTTTTTTTTTTTTTGCAAAAACAAAGGGACTGTTAATTGATACCGTATTTGTTACTTGAATGTTGTTCATCAAGTTCGCTTTCATTTGTTTATCGTTAGAATTCTTTGTGTGCTAAAAAATATCAGGAAACGTGCTAAACAATTTACTTTATTTACGTAATATTCGCCGTGAATAAAATTACATGGACAAAAGATTTGTCTGTATTTTTAGAGAAATTTGATAAAATGTTAGTAATGCATGCGATGAACTTTTTAGAGCAGCTGGCAAGAGTACCAACAATGTACATATGTATGTATGTATGTATGTAAGACTTAAACATTGTTTTTAATTTTCATATGTATTTACTAACTTTGTACTTCACAACGAATATCGATATTTTAATTTTATTCGTTCTTTAAAGTGTGAAATTGCAAATATTTGCATCGTTTTTACCAGGATATATGTACATATCCTATCAGATTTTCTTTTGAGTTAATCGTACGATTGTGTAGGATAGTGAGTTATTGCCTTAACTGGCATCAAGTTCATATTTCACTTTTGTGATATGAAAAAATGTGAAAATATTCACGGGGACTCAAGAGTTCGAACTATCCAGAAAGAAATAAAAAATAAACGTGCAAATTTGTATACAAACTAGCGGTCAATCCCAACACTCTTGTACGCAATTTATTGCAAGACTAAAAAAAATAGACACATGCATTGAGCCTGGGGAGACGAAAAATGTCAGTTAATAAATTCCTCACTGGTTTCTATAGTTTTCTTGTTCTACACTTCAAAAAACAATGTTTTATACCTATATGAACAACATCTTAGCAACAAATATTTTAGCCAATGCCGCCGCCATACTCTAGCGCTTTTGCAAAAGGGACCACTTAATTTTGATGCGTACCTTATTTCAATTGTTAGTTTTAAGTTAAATTCTAATAAACTTTTATTTGCTTGTCATATCACTACTCTAAATCCTAAAGTAAGCGCAAATAATATTGACAAATTCCTCAAAATATGCTTCTTTATTTATACAAATATTGTAAGTTATTTAATTTGTTTTTTTTCCAGTGTTTACTATAAACTGTTGAGGAAAAATTGGAGCTTTTACCTGAGTTGTAATGAATTTATTTAAATAAATCAAGCTCCATTTCTCTTTAACATTTTTTTTATTAAAAAGAAAACATTATCATATTAAAATTGGAATTTTTATTAATAATATTGTAAATTGTTGTTATAAAATGTTGGTTTTTTACTGAGGTTAATTAGATGTTGTTCTTTCATTATTTTTGTTTTTGGTTTTTTAAGATTTGTCTAATATATATTTCGTTTATAAATTGTTTAAAAAAATTATTTTATTAATTGTGTTTTGTGTAATATAAATATCAACATAACATAGTACGAGTACATAAAGGTTTAAATTTGTTAATTATGTTGTTTTTTTTGTTTTATAAATATGTATGTTAATTAGTGAAATTAAAATTATATACTTTAATTTAATTTGTATGTATGTAAGTATTGTAAGTATGACATCAATATTTAGTAATTCATTTAATTGCATTTGTGTTTACTACTCTTTTTTATATAAATTAAAGGAATTTAATCATTTTTTATATAAACATATGTATGTATGTATTTAAAATTGCACAATTTGCAAAATTTTGTCTGTCTTATTTTCTCAAGGAGATTAACAAAATTATGAATAATTTGTTTAATTTTTTTTTCTATTCTTGCAACTTTTTTTTAGATTTAAATGCTTGGTTACCATCAGTGTTATATTTATTTAATAGTCATGCGTAACAATGGGGGTCTGTTAGTGAATGATTTAAAGTTGTATTTGATCATTTTAGTTTAGCTTTCATAATATATGTAAATAAAACCAACATTTGGTAAATTGTAGTAAATATTAGGGAATTTGATCAGAAATACTCCAATTATATGTGAAAATGTTTACAAGGTATATAATGCAAAAAGTTTATGACCAACTAACTAAAATTTAATTTAATTTTTTGCCCTGTTTTTAATAAAGAGTAAAAGCTGCATTAAACGCTAAAGAAATGTTTTCGTTAAAAAGAGAATCAGAATAATTCAGTGAATTTCTAATGAGTTTGACAGTTAACTGAAAAATGTAAAAGTAAACATTTTAATAGAATTTCGACAAGTAGCGAGAGTTTGTTTTCATTTCTATCTTCCGCAAAAGAAATATTGTAGGTGGTTCAACAAATGCAGAGCAAACTTTTGCAGTTAAATTAATGTATGAACAAATATGAAATAACTAAAAAAAAATTTAAACAAAAATGGTTGATAGCATGAATGATTGATGGTTAGGACAATTAATGAATTGAAATGTGAATGTCTTAAGAATGGTATTGTCACAAAGGCTCAAAGACAGTTAGTTCGTTATTACTTAATAATTACACAAATATACAAGGTTTTGGACTGAAGCAACTGAAAATTGTTTCTTTTGTAATTTGGGGTGCTGAATTCAAATCTGCATTTAATTTGTTTAAATTATATTAACATTGTGTCTTTAAATCTGCTCAGTAGTTTCAGAGAAATCGGGGCAAGTGTGGTGAAAAATATTTTAAATGAAACATTTTTAACTTTTAAACAATCGTAACATATGTTAAAAGGCAAAATATCACTTTCTTTCAGTAGGCAATATACTCGTATGTAGCTTTATATTATAAATTTTCGTTGAACTTGTGTGAAGGAAATTGTTTTTAAAAAGTGGCTACAAAATTTTAAACCAAAAACAGATCTATGCTTTTTCTTCTATTATGTACGTGTGTATGTTCCAAACAAAACGACCCATATTTCATTAAAATCGATGCACAACTTTTGATTTTATCCACGGATAAGTACGACACTTGTAGATTTTTTAGACAACATTTTGCTGTTGTAGGATTATGGCAACTTTTCTCAAGCCAAGTTGTGCATCGATTTGAATGAAATGTGGCTCGTTTTGTTTGGAACATAAACACATATTTGACAGTAGAAGAAGCGCAGACCTTTTTTGTTTTAGAATTTTTGTAGCCTCTTTTTAAAAAAACAAAAACTTGTTAACAAAACATATTTGTTGGCACAAGTTCCACGATATCTCCGAAACTATTAAAGAGTGTATGCACGGCTTAAAGATAATATTGTTTTATAATTTAGTATATTTTATTTAGCTGAATTATGTTAATATTTGTCGTGCAACTTCTTTCTTTTTGCCCTACCGCTATATCTCGAAAACTAAAATCAAATTGCGTTCAGATTCTAATTCAGCATCACAAATAACATAAGAAACAACTTTCCATTGCTTCAGTCCAAAAGCTGACCTCTTTAAGCTTGTGTTACCAGACCACACAAGATCGGTAGATCTCGTAGATAAATAAAATAAATTGAACCGAGTAGTTGGGAGTCACGATTAATGGCGAATGATTATGATGAATGTGTTTATGATATGAGAAGTATTTTTTTTTAACAAATAATAATAATAAGTGAAAGAATGAATGAACCAAGTTATACAATTAAATAGAACCAACGCTATTTTAACTGTCTATCTAACTAATTTGATGACATCATCTGAGTTGTTTATACGAATGTCAGAGGGCTAAACTACCTCTATGGTTTAAGTTAAAAAGTTAACGCATCGTGGTATGAAAGGACCAATATTAAAACATTCTTTTTGTAAAAGTTTTGTAATAAATAATTGGAAATTTTAAAATACATACACCAAAATTAATATTTTGAATTTATATTATGAAAGCGATTTAAATTTTCATGTTATCCTTTTAAATTAAGCATTCCTTTTATATTATCGTTAAAAGAAGGATATTAGTTTTTTTTTATATCTTTAAAATGTGCATGCAAACATAATAGGAGTTAATACGTTCTATTTGGGATAAGTGATTTTAAAAACTATTACTAAAATTTGTTTAATTAACAAGTTTTATTTGTTGTAATAATCTCTGAGTTTGTCTTTTAATTTTACTATTAAATTGTTTAATTAATAATTCTTCAGATGATTTATGAGTTAGTAAAAGTACATTAAGCATTTTTTTTTATAATAAAAAACATATATTTTACTTTGAGGTATTTAGATAAATTTTGTTTTTTTTCGTTTTTGTATCAAAAAAGTGTTCTTGGCAACTTTTTTTGTTTAATTATTCTGTCAAAGCCATTTTATTATTGATTTTATATTTATTATTTAAGATAAACATCAAAAGCAGTTAAAATGTTACAGCTAGTTGTATGAAAAAAGTTTCAATAATAATAATAATAATAATAATTTTTTTATATGACGATTTAAATGCAATGACGGTTTTAGAAATTTGAAGGAATGAATGAACGAATGCATGTGAAGGAGGAATGAGTGTGTGATTTATATAAAATATTTTATTTGTTAATTTGTTTATAAATGAACTAATAATGCTAAAAATGCAGCCACAAAAATTTTATTTTCTTTTAATATTTTGTTATTACCAATTATTAGTAGCAGGCGCGGCTCCAGCTAATGCTTTTGGGGAAGGGAATTTTATATGATACAAAAATTTTTTTCAAATTTTTCGTTTGGAAGAACGTTTATTTTGAATCGTTTTAGGAAAAATAATATCATTTGACCTCTACCCCGGACCAGCGCCTGTAATTATTAATAATATTTTTTAATTTTGTTGCGTTTTTAAGAGCGCTGCTCTTTTGGTTTGAGTTAGAAATTTGGAAATTTGTAATAGTAATAATTTAAAACACCAACTTATAAGCTAGATAATTTATTTTATTTTCTAGCTTTGCTTACTTCGATTTTAATTTAGGCTTAGAATTTACACTGTTTATTTTACTTAAATAAATGTTGAATTTTTTAGCTCGCAGACTTTAAATTTGAAAAATATCAGGTATGTGGTGGAAATCGTTGGATTATTTGGAAATAGTTAAATAATGTAAAGAATCAATAATAATTGAAAAAAATTATTAAATCGATTTCCATCACCTATCTGTTTGGGTAAATTAAAAAAAAAAAAACTCCTTAATATTTCTATAAATATACCTAATTGTTGTTTAAAGTTAGAAAACTCTTAGCCAATTATTTGTAAAAATAAATATTACAAAAATATTTTTATTCTTGAGGAAAAGTTTTATAATATTTTTTTTTTAAAATACCACATTTCTATTTGCTCACAGTTTGATGTATTGTTTGTTAAAATACCTTATGCCAATTTTCAATAATTTTTCAATTCACTTAAAATCTAATCGCTATCAGAAATTTTCACAGTTTCAAAGAAATGGACTTTTATTTTGACGGTGTGCAAAAACACAATTTTGAATTTATCTTATGAAAATAAAAGATTTATTTTTCTTTAAAACACAGAACGACTGTTGCTTTTTTTCATTTCTATCACATTTTAGGAGCTTGTTTCATTTTCAATACCCGGCAAAAACTATGTTAGTTCCGCAACTAGTTTCAGAACGTATGAAAGAATCGGTTTAGAATTATTATTTCACTGTTCGTTAAATTGTTAAGATTTATTGAATAATAAATTAAACTAAAATAAAACATAAACCATGAAATGCTTATGTCGAAATTTAAAACAGTAATTAAATTGTTTTTAGCTCTTTAAACAATTTGGTGTAACTATTATTATTAAACGCTTCTCAAACGATTCGTTATGTTTCCACTAGTTTCACAGATGTTATTAAATAAGAAAATCTGAACTGGTTCTGTTTGTACTAGTTCTAGAAAAACTAATTTTTTCCGGGTAACATTGTTTTTAATAAATTAAAGTATAAATTATAATGTGTATTACAAATTATTTAGCCAATTGTAAAATAAAATTTTAGGTTATTTTTGTTTTTAAAACACCTTTTAAAATTGCCAATTAGTTTGTTTTTACTTTTATTAAAACTTTTGTGGCCATTTTTTTGTATTTTTATTTGATTACGTTTTTAATTATGCCAATATAGTTTTATTATTAGAAAAACACACACACATACATTAGCATACTTAATAAAACTACCAACTACTACACACAACATAAATTTACTACAGGTATAATACATATGTCAAAAGGATTATTTTGTTTATTGAATCAAAATTAATCAAAAGTATTTATTTTCAAATAATATGTTTATAATTTACTTTTGTCTTAGACAGCAACATGATTTCTACGCAAGTGACAGTTGTAAATGTTAATTTATCTGATTTGATTGCAGCTTGAAGGTCAAAAATTAAATTTATTATATATTTTAAAACTTAAAATTCATTTGTGAATAACAGACAGTTTTAAGGTAAATAAGACCAAGCTACAAAAAAAAACTTGATTACAAACTTAATGGAGAGTTTAGGTCTGCATTAGTACTGTACTATCCCTTATTGAAATAAAGTTTTCCTTTATATAGTTATTAAAATGACAATCGATCGATTCTGTTGCTATGTTTAAATTTCGTTTGCCCTAGCGATTCTTAAATTAAATATTATTTCTTATTGAATTAAGAAAACAAAAAAACACTTAACATTGATTTGTAATAAAAGAGTTTTATGGGTATTAACTTAAACACTTAACAAATTTAAATTTAAACTATTCCTCTAAATATTATTAACTCTAATATACATATACATATGTATATAATAGACTTTTAATGTTTAGACTACAACCTATTGGCTAAATAAAAGTTAAAATTAATTAAGAACTCCTACTTTTATTATACATACGTAAGAATATTTAATTTCCGTCAATATTGCTTACGACATATTTGTTAAAAATACCATAAATACCTAAATATAAAATATTTTTGTTTGGTGTTGTCTTCTTACAATGCTTAAGGGTGAGTGAGAGAGAGAGGATGAAAATGAGAACTTATTTACATATGATTCGTTATAAATTATGTAACTATGTAAATATGTATGTAACTTTCAGTCGAGCAATACATACATACATAGTTATGTTGGTATTTATACATTTATAATTAATATTTAGACTTAATAAAAGTTGTGCTGGATTGATTTTAAATTAAAAAAAAAAAATAGTATTTTCAATGACTGGTGTGAATGATTTGCAACGAAATGTGAGAATGATGGTAATGATGGTGATGATGATGATGGTATTATAATGAATGATTTTCTCTCTTTTAAAAGAGATAGACACAGAGAGATAGAAGAAGAAAGTTTTGTTGTAAAAGTGTTGGAAATTCGACTGATTTGATTTGAAACTGCTATTTTTGAAAAGGAGGTAGTTTTCAACAAATCTTACTTTGAAAAGTAGTAGATCTACCACGTTTATTTTTCAGGCATTTTCAACACCTGAGTAATAGAATTTTATACCCTTAATTAATTTTTTTTGGTAAGAAATATTTTATAAGGGAGCCTCCGAAATCTTTATTCTTTTTACCACAGCTTGAAATAATTTTGGCCATAGTGAATTTTTTTTTGGATTTTATGAGGTGGAGAATATTTTTCTCTCTCATTTTCATTCATTTTAACATTATTTATTGAACCAAATAATAAGGAGCAAATAAAATGTTTCTTCCCGTCTACATATACATACACATGTACATATATGCAACTTTTTCCACATGCTTCTTCTTATTTATGTTATTCAGCTAGAATGCGAGAAAAGAACAGCTGTTTAGTATGTTCTCGACGCAGCCTTTTAAGATGTTTACAAGAATTGGAACAAAAAATATTTTATTCGAACTTCTAGACTGAATCAGTTGGAAAAATGTCGGGTAACAATACTCTAACATTATTTCTGAAAAACTAAAAAAGCGATCGATTTATCTCTGAAAGTAGTGTGGTAGATCTACTACAATAGCTGCCTTTTAAAATTTTGTATTTCCAAACTCGGCATCTTATTAGAAGTTGTAAGACTTTGTTAATAAAAAGGCTTCAAATGAAGGCCTGTTATCATAGCACAAAATTTGAACTGCTATAATTTAGACCGACCATTATAAATTGTAATACATAGAACGGGAAATTTATATTAAGCCCTTGAAAGCTTAAACATTTGAAATAATTTAATTTAAAGAAGTGACGACCTTTGATATCAACAAAGTTTGTGGAATCACATACGAATGATAATAATATTTCAGAAAAATAATGCGATGATTTTATGTGATGATTATTTAAACGTGTTTGTTTGGTAAGTGAATGACTTGAAAATGATCTTGAAATTTACAAACAGGATTAATTAAGATTTGCTTGCTTTTGTAATTTTTATATGATTATTTAACTAACTGCTTTAAGAACAAATTATTATTAGTGGGCGATGGCAATGACCAATATTAATAATATCTTTCATCAGTTTGTTATTATGTTTTATAAATATTCTAAAATTTATATTTAATACATTTTTCACTTTGCCTGATATTTAAATGGCGGCAGTAATATATGTAAATCTCTAATACAAATTTTGCTAAATTGAGGTATTTAGGTTTTTTTGTCAAATTTTTATTTTAAGTTTTTGTCAATCTTTTCAATTTACTAAATGAGGTAGTAATATTTCAATATTTCTATATTTAATTATTTGTTATATATTTTGTTAATTGATGCAGTTATTTTGGCTTTACTCGCTGCTCTTTTAACCTGTGCAATCAATCACTTCGATTTCTTAATGCTGGGTTTTTAAAAAACCATAATCATCACATGCCGTTTTACGTAACTTTTTATTTGTTCTTTTAATGTCATTTGAGGTATTGAATTTAGTTTATAATCCATATTAAATATATAGATTTTGAGTTGGAGATTGGTTATATTTTGTGATTAACCATCATCTGCTTAAACTACTAGACACATAAACACCAGTCTTTTTTTCACCTGAAATCACTCTTAACATCACTATCCATCACATTATTGTTGCTTTGTGTAAGCTCTAGAATAATGTTTAGGTAAATCAAATGGTTTTCGTAACCAGTCATTAATTAGTTGGCGGTTCAATACTTATAGTAAAATCTGATTTCTTAATAACTGATTTAATTTTTAAGTTTAGGATATTATTTTAGGGTTTATATTTTTAATCTTAAAGAAGAAACAAATACACGCACATTTATTTATAAAATATAAGGTATAATTAATTAAAAGATTGTTCGACAATTCTTTAGTTTTCAAATAAAAACCTCAAATATTTATGTAATGTACTTAAAAATGTTTAAAAGAAGACTTTTCATTGAATCTTAGCAATTAATTTTAAAGAAAAACTTGAATCGTTTTTTTTTAGAAACTTCGCTTAGATTAATGAAATTGGTATTGCTTACATAACACTTTCTGATTCACTTTATACATATATAAAATATGCTTAAATATATGTATGTATATTAAAAAAAGAATTTTAAACTTAGTACGAGTTCTAAAGGAGTATGTTTTTTAAATTCTAATTTATATTTATATGTAAATATATACACATAGACTTAAATGATTTGTTTTTATCTTAATTAATTTCAACCGATTTCATTGGTCCTCTTTACCAGCAAATATAGTGTTTTTTTTATTATTCAAGAATTTGGATTTATTTTCAAAATCTCTTTTTTAAATTTACTTCTTTTCCTGTCTTTATGTCGACCATTTTAATCGGTTTTAATACAAAACATATTTTTTTTTTTTTTTAATTTTTATTAACATTAAATTCGTTTCTTTTAAAACCTGAAGACCAATATAATAATATATAATTTAAGTTAAAAATATTTATTGGTTTTATTTTTTATTAGAAAATTTCCTTTAATTTTGCTTTAAAGAATTTATGTTTATTAAAAAAAAACAGCCCAGTTTAGTTGAAGCTTTTTCTTTTTTGTGTATTTAATAATTCAAATACGTATTTTATTTTTAAATTAAGTTTAACGTAAAAATTTAAAAACTGAAAGAAAAAACAAATCAGGTCATAGGGTGTGTAAGTTTTTACCATAAAATTTAACAAAAATTATTTTATATTGATTTATATTTGTACTTGTTGTTAAAACAAAATGTGGCTAAAAAGGCTAATAAAAATTAGAAATAAAAAATTCCATTAAGATAAGTGTTCACTTGGTGGAATTAGCACAAATAGAATAACAATTTATCATATCATTTTTGCATTTTACTTTTAATTTAGTATATGCCAAAATATTCAGCTTAAAAATAATGGAGCCGTACTAATACACAGGCTATTTATTCTCTTCT
The DNA here is from genome assembly GCA_963932375.1 of Phania funesta. Taxonomy (NCBI): domain Eukaryota; kingdom Metazoa; phylum Arthropoda; class Insecta; order Diptera; family Tachinidae; genus Phania; species Phania funesta. The sequence goes on from OZ010652.1 coordinate 45,879,791, forward strand.
TAATATTTACTTCAACAACGCCAATTTATGCACGCGGCATAGCTTTACTTCCAAGTGCTACCTACCACCCATCTGACAACAAGGAACACTTTCTTGCAAGTAACTCAAAAGTAACATTAAATAATTCTCTACATGAAAAACAGAAAATATTTAAACTAATAAAGTTTTTTTTCTTGTTTGTTTTTGATTACACAGGTAACTTTGGTCAAGCAAAACAAAACATAAATTGTAACAAGGTGAAACAAAGATTTGTACATTATTTTACAAGACGAAATTAATTTAAAGACTATAAGAAAAAGATTCTAACCAGTTTTGTTATGCATTTGTTTTCTTTAAAAAGACAATAATTGAGTTATGATAAACGCTATTGCTTGAAATTTTTTTAATTCAAAAGGAAATTTAAGGACTCATTAATTTCATAATGTTTTTTTTAATTTTTTAACATACGAAACTTATCTATTTCTATGCGTTTCTTCTATTTTACATAGTGACTTTTTTGCTTGGCTTTCTTTCAAATTCACTTTTAGAAAGGCAACATAAATGTATGTCTATATATTTGAAAAATTTACGGACAGGGTAAGCAGACCATACTATTGTATTTAGAGTATACTGTCCAGTACAATTATGTGTACACTTAAAATTTAAGTAGCACTTCATAAAATTGAATACAATAATTTTATGTCGTGCCCATTCTTCATAACTTTTGAAAGCCAAGCAGAAAAGTCCTTGAGGGAGGCCCTTAACTTTTAAGTCAAAATTGCTTTTCTTTTGTTTTTGCTATTGAAACTACTGCGATTTATATGTTCCTCTATTTGGTTGCTCGAGATAAAATAAAAAACAAATTTCTGTTTTCAATATTTAACCTCTACAAACGAAACTTTTTTAACATTTAACTAATTTCTAATTACTACTATGGTATTTTATTTTTTTAGTATACAAATACATTTTATTTTAGTTAAAAGTGAGTAATGATTAATTAATTGCTGATGCTGCTATTTTTAACTACTCGGCAAACTACACAAAAATAATATTAAAATAAAATTATTTAAATAATTATTATTTAAACTTTTTTCACTTATTTTTTTTCATATTCATAATTTACTCGTATAAATTAATCGGAAGTTTTTTCGTCCCACTTTATTAAAAATTTATTTTTCGGCTTGATATAAATTCTCTTATAAACTGGGTATTTTTTTTAGATTGATTTGTTTTTAAATATTATTGGCATAAAATTGATAAGAGAAAAATATCCCCTTTTGAAAAAAGATTACAAAAAACACTTAAACAATGGCAGTAATATAAAATAAAATTAAGTAAAAAACAAAATTGTTTTCGGTAGCAAATAATAGAAGAAATACATTTAAATTAATCAAGGCAAAAAAATAAAAAAAAACAATCCAAAATGTATGTAAAAAAATAAAAAAAAAAATTGTGTTTCAATATTCAGTGTATATTTAAGAAAGTGTTTTGATGTTGAGAAAGCTTTCCTAAGAAATGTTATATCAAAACCAGCCCCTTTAAATATCCTTAAACCTTAAAAACACTAACAAGAAGATTGAAATTTGCTAAAATATTAGTAGTACTCACAGTTAAAAAACAACTCCAATTTGAATTGCGATTGGTCATTTGGTTTTCTTTAATCATTTGAAAGTTTATTCTAAATTTCTTTCTATGGTTTTATATACAGCTCGTGACAAAAAACCCGCACCGTAAACATTTTTATTTTGTCCCGTTTAAAGGTAAAAAATTAAGGGTAGTGTTATTATTGAATTATAAAAAATTTAATATTTACTTGAGCATGTATTTTTCTGCTCTAAAAAGACACAATGTCACATAATGTACCCAATGGTAATTAGCGATGAAAAATGTCGCATATTGACAGTCGGTGGCGAAAATTATTTCAAAAGCACTGTGCGAGGTTTTTTGAAAAAAGTTCAAGGAACTGGAGGCACAAAAACGTAATGCGGAAGTAGAAGACTACAGAGCAGCAAGATAGGGCATTGGAACGATTGTACCTTCACAATAGGTTACTAACAGCTAAGGAATTAAGGAAAGGTCACCAGGGCCAGCTCAAAATGGAGATCAGCAAGAGAACTGTTCAAAGACGACTGAAGAATATGGGCCTTGAAGCTCGTCCACCTACCAGAAAGCCTCTTCTCACAACGGCTAAGGAAGAAAAAAAACGTTTGCAATGAGCCAAGAATCAGCAGAAATGCCAGATTCCGCTTGGCGTAATGCAAAGACATCACAGTTCGGAGGAGCGCGCATGAACGCCATTCCAGTGAATGCATTTAACGAACTGTGAAACATTCACCATATGCGGTTTTATGGGGCTGCATCAGCTATCATGGAGTTGAGTGAATTTAAGAGTATTCCATGAATGCAGGAGGATATAAAATAGTACTTGAAGAAGAGTACTTCCCAACATTGAAGAAGTTAGCTGATATTTTGAAACCCCTTGTCATCGTTCTCCTTGCGTAAGTAAATTTTTAATTTTCGAACAAAAGTGCATAATTGATATCTTTTGTTCGCAGGTAACACAATTGAAGCTGTAATGGACCGTAGCATTCAAGAGAAGTTACCGAAATCCGTCGAGAAAATTAAAAATGGAAATTTTAATTGATTGATGGATCACGAGCGTATGCTACATGTTCAATATTTATCGCGTCACTATTTACGTTAATTTTTGTGCGGTTATTAAAAAAATGTCGGGAGAAAAATCACGCGTTCTGGATTCGATAATTTAGGCCATTCTGCGATTTGGATCGCGGTCCATCAATACTGTATGCCTCACGTTCAATAAATATCGCGATATTGGATCGCGTTCAATATATATTAAACGTATAACAGTGCCCTTATGATTGATTTATCAAACAAGCTTCGCCCGAATTAAATTATAACTTTTTACATGTTTAGTTTAACGTTATTTTTCTAGTTTGAAATTTTTAAAATAAAAACTAAAGCTTGTTAACCAAAAGTTAAATAAAAAAATTTCCATATGGGGCGAAAAAAATTGACGAATAAGAAACCACAACCGATTCTTCGAGTGCATAAAAGTCTGTAACAAATCCATTCTTCTCTCTCTTCTCACCAATAAACTCGAACTTTCTAAAAGAAAGCGTTCTTATTTAACAGTGCATGAATTATTTGAATTTTATTTTTTATTGTAAACTTTTACAAATGTATGTAAAATGTATTTGTTTTAGTTTAGTTTCGGTTTTTGTAATAAATATAAACCTCCTGATCTAAAAAGTACAATAAATTGCTGGTACAAATCGCCAAAAGCCATTTTCCATCCCTGGACTGAATGCATAAGACAATAAATGGAGAAGTAGAAATGGTTACTCAAAAAGAGTTACACACCAGGGCTGCCACTTTTTCAGACTAAACTTCACAGATTTTTTTAATTATGGGAAACTTTGCTTGGTTTGTTCAAAACTTTTTAACATTTTAGTAGAAAATTATTGCGTAGAATTTTGGAACGAATTTCCGTCATCCCTTGCCAAAACACCCTGTCGGAATATCAAATCAAGAAAATTATTGCCCTTCCGAAAATTTTAAATATATGCTAATAAAAATTAAAAAAAAATAGTTTACATGTTATTTCTAAAGGACTTTTAAGCCCCACTTTAAATAACACTTTTTTTTTTTAAAGTTCGGAACATGTGGTTTCAAAATGTTCGAATTTAGGGGACACTGATCCAGACAAATTAGTAACGCAATGGAATATGCTGCGGTTTATATGAAATTGTTTTAAGAGCCTTTTGAAACTCTCATTTTATTTATCTCTTCCACGTAACTTAACTGTTACAGAGCGAAACTTTTCTCCAATTTAATTAACAGCGAACTAAGAATTACCTTGAATAGGAAATGTATTAACACTAAAGAATTTGTTAAAATGACTAAACCACATTTTGTGTACTTAGAAATGTGCATGTATGTGTATTTATGCATTTGCATAAAAATGGATTTGTTTTCTTTGTTCAATATATATTTAACTGGTTAGTTTTTCTTCTTTAATTGGCGATATTAAATAAAAAAGAAATGGACCGGTTTTGGTAAATTTTGGTAGAATTTAGTTTTGAAAAAAATTGCTGTATTTGGCATCCCTGTTACACATATTAATACATTCAGGATGAAATGAATGCACAATTTTGCGGTGGAGTTCATGCAGGTCACTAGCAGAGTTGTCAGATAGACAGACTTCCTGCCAAACGTAGGGATTTTGTTGGCTATATTTACATACCGTCTTGATGAGCAATAAATTTGTTCTGACAAATGTCTCTATAAAAAAAGAACTTTTTATTCTGGCATACAAATCTCGAGTGTGATCGCTATTTTAATGTTTAGTACTAGGCAACCTAGCGGTAAAAATGATATTTTTAATAGAAACCCCACAAATAATGGTCAATCTCTACACCTTTATTGTTCCAAAGCTTCAAGAACAATTAAAACAAGTGCTGATTTTTTTTATAATAGAAATTTACAATTATTTTAGCCTCAGCCCATCACGTGCTCTATTCTAAAACGTATTTCCGACTTGGTTAATATTGGTATTAACAGCAACCGTTTTAAAAAACTTGTACATATTTCAAAAACTCGTTAGTTATATAGTAGAGCGGTTATAAGACTGATTTTGGAGCACTGAGTAGAGCAGAAGTATTTAGCTTGCAGTGCAAAATGATAAATCTGCCAAAAATAAAAATACTGGTTGTTATAGGTACATATGTATTTAGTAGTCCCATAGTAAATGAAATGATCCAGTTAAACTTAGATTTTCAATCAAATCAACATGAACGCAGAAAATATGCACCCCAAGGCTGTATTATACTACTTCATTTTTTTCTCAAAAACTTTCAAGCCAACTATTTCAAGTGGAACACACAATAGTGTAAACAATTTAAAAGTAGTATTCATTTAAATGTCATTTCGATCAATTTTTGAAACTGAATTGAAGTGTATGATTTTATTTGAACTACGAGAAAATAGTTTTTCATATTTAAAGATGATTTAAAAGGAATTATTAAATATATTTCTTGAAAATATCTTCCTATTTTCAAATGTTGTAATTTATTATCGCATAGTGCGTTATCAAGGATTTTTACGAGTCCTACATAGCTCATGTTGTTCTTCTTTTATGCCTGCTTAATATATTATATTCGTATTTAATGTACTCCAAGCAAAATGCAAATGTATTGAGAATGAAGTGCGCTGCATTTTTTAGATTTAAATTTATTATGTTACATAAATACATATTTTTTTTAATTTTGCGTTTTTTGAGTAAACTCATTATTTACGATTTATAATAATTTTACAATTTAAAAAATATGTATTTATTAAGTATGAGCTAAAACTAGCAAACCCTAAATTTGGCGATTTTTAGCAACGAATGTGGCGAAATAATGAAAATGAATCTGACAGCTCTGGCCGTATGTTTTCAAGTCAAAGCAGAAAAGGGCTTGCTGAAAATTATGTTTGCCTGGTATAGTACTGAGCCTTTTGAAAAAAAAGCGTGAAACAAAACGACGTGGAAAAGGCACAAAAATTTTTTTTAAATTATTATTATATACTGATAATATTATATATATACATCGACATATATCATATATTAATTAAATATTATTTATTTAAACATTTGTAACTGAAAAAATACTAAATAAGTAAATAAAAGCAATCAACTTCCATTAATATATATGTATGAGCAGGAGTCACGAATACATACACACATGTGTACAGGAACAAAATTAATATTAGGGCGTGGTTCTTTTTAATAATACATATGTATGTAAGCTTTTTGTTTGGATAGCATGTTGCAGTTTAAGAATTTAAGTAAAATTTGCGTGCTGAAATTTATGTTCGCTTGGTATCATTTCATATTTTCTGGTAAAATTGTGTGTAAAATAAAAAAATATAGTAAAAGTATTGGGAAGGGAGGGGTAGAGGAGAAAGAATGGAATTTAGGATTGACTCGTATCGTTTTAAAACGTATTAACGAAAGCAAACGAGTGTAATTAATGCAAGGAAGGCAACAAAAATGTTTGATCAAAGCTTAGATTTTGGATTGTGACGTTGTTTTAGGCTGTACTTGTGTTTTTACCGTAATTTAAGAGAATTTCACATAATTTTGCAAGAAAATCTGCAGCTTTGTTATTGTCAATCCTGTTTGCTTGGTAGAAAAGAAATTTTTTTTAAAAAATCATAATAAAAAAAGTTAAAATTAAAAATTAGCTATGACGTCATTATTGCCTGCTTGTAGTGAAATTTTGTGTATTATTAAAAACAAAGGATTCTAGAAAATAAAAGAAATAATTAATTTTTTTTAAATATTGATAAAATTATAAAAAGAAATAAATAAAACTAAAATAAAAAATAGTACCAACCTTCAACATAAATGCTACAAAAAAATAAAAACAAAATTATTAATTAAAAATAATATTTTATTAAATGTTTATTATTATTTTTTCGAATAATCAACAAAATTTCATTATTTTAAATTAAAAAAAAAATATATATATAAAATTGTGTTTATGTTTATTTAATTAAAACTTATTTATGTTGTTTTATTTTATTTTTTTTGTATTTAATTTTTATTTATTTTGTATGTATAAAGAATAATTAAGAGTAATAAAAAATCAAACTAAAATATTTAACTAATTTATAATAAAATATAAAAATATAGAAAAAAATATTTTTTTTCTTTGTTAAAGTAGAAATAATTTGCAAACACTGGGAAAAAGGGAGGATTCTGACAATAGAAGTTTAAATATAAAAAAAAAATATTTTTCGTTTTCTAATGTTAAAAAAAAAAAAAATAATAGGTACATAGCGATTATTACACATAAAATGAGAATATAGAAATGAAATGAATTCTTTATAAAAAAAAAAATAATAATTACAATATTTATTATAAGGTAATATTTAAACTAATTAAAAAAATGTGGCTTATTTTCCAAGGGGATGTTTTGAGGTTAAAAAGAAATAATAAAAGAAAACAAAATATTGCTATACATATTTCATTATGATTTCATTAATTACTTAAGCTTGTGATTACAAAAATTAACTAGATTAATATATTTTTTTTCTTTTCTTTTAAAGGAAAAATATATTGCTCTTATATGAAAATTGTCTAATTAGAAAAAATTAAACTTTGGTTAATACCTGATTAAAAAAAAAAGAGAAAAAATTAAATTAAAAAAAATTAAACAAATCAAGATTTTTGTTTAGCTTTTTGAAATAATTTGTACATTTTTTAACATCAGATGATCTGAAATTGTTTTAAATAAAATTCAAAAAAGCTTTTATAGATGTATGTATATTTTTTTATAAAGTATAAAACAAATATTTTTAAAAATAAAAAAAAATTAAGAGCAAATATTTTTCTAAAATTAAAGATTTTTATGTCAAGGACATATTGGCCCAGGAAAAATGCAATAGCTTTTTCTAAAGGCGCAAGTTCTCTCTCAGTACACGTTTTGGAACTTCGGCACAATCATTTGTAGTTATTAAACAATAATTTCTTATTAGTAAAAAATTAGTTCCTCGAACCACACTACAAGATTTATTTTATTTCTTGAATATTGAAAAAGTTTAGTTCCAAAACGACTTCCATAGAACCATTAAAAAAAGGTGTTCTAGTTCTTGCCTTCTAGAACTATTGCCCAGCTTTTCCTGGGGATTCAAATATTTTGGGGGAATTAAATTTAAGTTATTTAGAGAAAATTTAATTTTGTTTTTTTTCCAAGTTCATTTAAAAGTGATAGTGAGAGAAGGAAAAAGTGAAATAGTACAATAAGAAAACAAAGTATGTTTTTAATATTTAAACCATAAACTAACAAATAACTAAAAAAAAAACATTTTAAATTATAATTAATTGTTTTATAATAGTAACATTTAAAAATGATTATTATTTTATGTTAATAATATTTATAACTTTAAATTGTTTTTGCTAAGGAGGTAATCTTTGTTCCAACCACAAGTTTAATATACGTTAAATTTGAATTAGTTTAAAAAAATTGTGATTGAATTTGCATGATCTTTTTTTTTTTAATTTATTGCTTTTGTGTAGTTTTCATAAAGGAGCTATAATAATGTTTATAGAGCATTAGTACTTAATTAATAAACAAAATTATTACAAACTTTAAGGTGGGTACTTCAAAACTATATTTAGTATATTAATTATAAAAAAAACTAATTCATTTATAATCACTGCCGTACTTAGAAAAAAAAGGGGATGAGAAATTAAAAAAAAAAAAAATCAAACTATTTAAATCAATAAATTTTTAAAATAAAACTTTTCTATTATTTCTTACTTAACTACTTAAGGGGGAAAACGGGAAATTATGGTATTTTAATTACTAAGCCAGTTCAAAGCAAGCTTCGGTATTGAAACAGTAATGATATAATTGTATATCCAAGGAGCACAAGTTTATTTACCAAATAAAACATAAAAATTTAGCAATAAAAATGGGCTAGTGAACCAAAAACTGCTGTCGTCACATACGAATTACCAATCGCCATTTGTAGGGATCTTTAAATACGCAAACAAAATTGCAGTGATTAGCCGCCATGACATGCCGCCACTGCTTTGAATTGGCCCATTATTTCAACGAATTTTTCTTATATTTTGTTTAAAAGTAAGAAAAGGTAAGGTGTCATGTTAGCCTACTTTAGTTAAATTAATTTGTTGTGTATTTTAATTAATAACTTATAAATAATTTGTATTTGTTTAAAATAAATGCCAAAGTTTTGTTTTTTTTTCTAAATGGTTTTCTGGGCTAAATAAATAAATTTAACAAAAGAAATAAACCACTTTTAGGCGTTTAATAAAGAAACACCTGCAATTAAGTAGAGTGTTTAGTCAATAACTTATTACACACCATTTTTCAAGAATGTAAAAGTTATTAGAATTTTAATTATTATCTGATTTTGAAAGTTAATAATTTGTTTAATCTTTTAACTTTTCTAAATGTAATTATCACGCAGTGTTTCCCTACTAACATGGTTTCTTTTTTTATTAGAATTTCATATTAGTTTATTAAATTTTTATTTTAAATTTAACTTTTTTTATTTTCATTTTCATTAATTTTAGATTTTAGTTTATTTATAATTTTTTTCATTTTTAATTATTTGGTATTTTAAATGGCTCGAACTTTTTCCATAAATATTTCGGTTGTAATGAAAAAAGTTGTGTTTACCATGAAATTTAAAAGAAGTTAAGAAAAATAACAAGGCCGTTTAGAGAAGAGGAATATAGAAGTATTAACATTTTCAATAAATCCTTTAATATTTTGCCAAATCTCTTGCCAGTCTTCAGAAGAACCTAGACGACTTTCGGGTATGTGGGAACCTTCTTCCATATAGAAAATTTCTGAAAACGGCTCAAATTGGATCTGACATTTTTTTGCATTAATTGTGTTCGTCATACGAACTTGCTTTCAGATTTTTATTAATTTTGTCACAATATTGCTGTTCTTTTTTTCATTATTTTTTGTTGAGGAATTTAATAGTTTGTTAAACAAGGAACGTTTAAAGAGAAAAATTAGGAATCTTAAAATTAATATTGAATATTTTTCATATTAACGTTTTTGTGAATTTGAAATATATTTTTGATGAAAATTAATGAAACAAGATGATTTCAATTTTACTCCATTGAAACTCATTATCTCTAAAGGATCGATCTTACGACGATAAACTGAAGTTACAATACGAAATCACTTGAACCTTAACAACACGTTAAATAAATGAAATAAAAATACTATATCTAAGGGATTACTGCTGCATATTTGATACGAGGAAAAAAGTTGATTTTTTTTAAATTTTAGTTCACTTTCCCTTTCGATTAAAATCACTATCTACCGAAATCTTTTCCCACACAATTCTGTGGAGTAAACGCTATTAATCCTCTCATATAATTTAACTATAATAAAATATATATATATATATATATATATATATATATATATATATATATATATATATATATATATATATATATATATATATCAAAGCAAAGAGCATCGAACATAGAAACGTTTATATACAAAATTTATAAAACTGGTGCTCCTTACAAATTACAAACAATTTAGAATAAAGATCACACGTTTGAGTTGTTATATTTTTTTTTTTTATAAACTATCGCGCATTACTTAGTCTAAGTTATTTTTGGAATTTCGAAAGAAAAGCCTAAATCTAATGCCTAACAATAAAAATTACAAACTAAATCCACAATATAAATTACGTAACACTGTGGGGATTTTATGGATTAATCACGCTGCGCCGAATATATTTTTTAGAGGAATCTTTTCTGCTCACAATAAATGTGAAAAGACTCCTGTCACAGTTGTTTAAGGGAATGAAAGGATTTATTGAAATGCCAATGCAAACAATCAAAGAGTCATTTGAAAGTTAAAGTTATTTTGAAAAGCTTGTTCAAGTTTACTAAAATCGAAATATGAAGAGGTTTAAGTGATTGCAATGAATTCCTTAAACTCTAAACAATGAATGGACTTCATCATAGCGTTCCATTTCCAAACAGCGTATCTTGTTTTATCTTCTTTACTAAAAAATTCAATAAAAGGGCTGTAGGGCTGTCTAGCTCATAGGTCTTTCTTTTCTATTATTTTTTTTTTTTTTTTTGGAGTTGTAATTGTTGTACAACAGCCCAGGAGCTACACGGCCCCCTATTTTAATATAAAGTTTAATTACCAATTTGTGGGTAAAGATGTGTGTGCGAAAAAATAATTGGAGAATCTTATTTTAATTCAAATTTAATTGCTTTTTATATTATTTTACAGTTAAGAAGGATTGTTAATAAAAATTTTGCATTTTTTATTGAAAACACAGCAATTTTTTCTTTCTCAATAAGAAAAATTTCAAGTTTTTCTTCGTCCTTAAAAAATGTGATGTTTGTTATTTTTTGTTAGATTTTTTTTTTGGTGATTTAAAATTAAAATTAAATAAAACAAAACGAAAAAAAAACTCAAGTTAAAAATAAAATATATAAACTGAAAAAATGTAACAAAATTCAACAAAAATAATAGATTTTTTATATGAATAAAATTTAAATTAAAAGAAATTAAGTAGAGGAAAAAATACTTTTAGCTAAATAATGTTTTTTTGTTTTGTTTAAAAATTTACCAAAAAAAATAAAAAAAAAAATTCAACAAAATTGTTTTAAATAAATTTGTATAATTCTTTTTATTAAAATTTTCAGTTTGCTTTCCATATTTTCTTTACTAAAAAAGTGACAATACAAAGGACGAAAACAAAGAAAATAAAAGATTTTTCTAAAAAAAAAGTAAATTTTTGTTTTTTAAAATTTACATAAATAGGAATTCATCTGAAAATAATTGCATGCAAGCTGCGGCTCCCAAACCGCCTTGACTATTTTCATTTGCTATATTATTTGTTGTTGTGTTGTTGGCATTGTTGCCAAACAACAGTGGTCTAATATCCTTATTAAGGATATTATTAGCCACTTGTACTCCAGCATCTGGAATTTGGGGAGTGCGCCAGATATCTGTGTCTTGTTGTGTAGAATTATTCGAGCTTATATCTGATATATTGTCGGTTAAAGTATTTGTATTGTTATTGAGGTTGGTCCAGATTTCTGGAAATAAATCTTGTACATGTCCTGCTGTAGAGGCGGACTGATTTAGGGTCGGAGGTATTTCCCAAATATTATTTGCTTTTGCAAATTTCAAGTCGTTTGAATCGAACGTAAGATTGTTGCCAATCGAGGAACTGACATTTGCAGTATTAGCCGAGGACCAAGAAGTGGGCGATTGGGTTGTGATTTTTGAGCCAGTATAATAAGTGTCCCTGAGTTGGCTGCTACAGCCTGAGCTGCTAGTAGATGGTGAAGTTTGTTGTGACCACAAAGATTCCTTGCTATTACTGCGACAGTTATGGGCTACATTGGACAAAAGGGTGGGGCTCAACGAGGGCTGAGAACCTGAACCGGATGAACAGCCGCTAGAGCTTGATTCGGTTCCCCAGAGTGAGGAAATCATAGCTTCAGTGCACTGATTATTAAAATTGTCCGCTTGAAAGCAGCCGCCATTTGAGGTGACCGTTGGATATACACCCATATTTTGTGATTGCATAACGACTGATGTTGGTGGCGGCGGCGGTAGTTGGTTGTTGGACCAGCCTTTAGTATTTAAATTATTGCTACATACGTTATTAATACTGTTACTGTTGTTGTTGTTGGTGTTAATGTTATTACTGTTTCTAATAATGTTATTCGTTTCATTGTTACTGTGTAGTAAACCTAAATGTTGTTGTTGTGTCATTGGTGGTGTGGTTATAATATTGTTATTATGGGCTGTTTTCATTGCATTAAATTCATTCATGGTATAATTATTATTATTATTATTGGTATTGGCATTATTTGTTGTTGTAGTTGTTGTTGTAGCAGTACTTATATTACCTAATTTACTAATATTACATTGTTCACTTAATTTTAATGGTAAATTATGAATTGTTGTTGTATTGTTAACCAATCCAGCTGATGAAGAAGAATTATAAGTAGTTGAGGACGACCTTGTCGCAGATTGTCTTACCTGTGTTGCTGCTACCGATGTCAATGCTAATGATGATGATGATTGTGGATGTTGATGTTGCTGTAGCTGCTGCTGCGGTTGATATTGTGTTGCTTGTGGATGTGAACCGATTAGTTCGAAATTGATTTCTTGTTGCAATGGCGCTGAATAGTCGACATTGGGATTGTATAAAACCACCTTTTTGTACGACAATGATGATGTCGATGATGATGATGTGATTCTATTTCCCGCAGAGAGGCTCGCTGGAGTTACTAAAGCAGTTTGATATCCACATGCATTAACTGCTACTTGTGTTGGTAACTCCAACGAAGCCTCATGTTATGCGATCGCTGGAAGGCGCCTCAAAAGCTTTTTGGTGTAACAGTATGCAAGTGGTTTGACAAAATGTGTATCCTGAGTAGAGCAGTAAGGGCAAGTGACACATTGCGAGTAGTCACTGTAGAAACTGAGACGTTGTTGTGGATGAAACAACAATTTATAGCAAATATTGCACTGAAAGTACAAAAGTTGAAGTTTAAAATTAATAAAGAAGTTTTACGCATAATTTTTTTTTACGTAATAAAACCAGCGCAGCAGATCCACGTTATAAAAGACTAATATTCCCAGTGAAATTATAAACTATTTTAGTCCTAAAAGAAAGCAGTTCTCTTTAATTCCTTTAATTTTTAAACGCTTAAGTACTTGAAGTGGATCCGTGGCCGATTACAAAGAAAGATTAGACAATAACTAGGACTTCTATTAAAAATGTTGGCAAAGAGACGGAGCTGAACACACTACGTGTGTCCATCCTCGTTTTCCCACAAACAAATCCAAAACAAATTTGGACATATTGTGTTATCTTCATTTCCTTGCTCTGCGTTATAAGCCGTTCTCACTTACCTTTAGACGTTCTGCACAGCAAGGCATAGCTGCAAATATATCGTAAGCATACATAGTGCCTAAGACCAGATTTGAACCATCCCATTTTTCAGAACAGAATCTGAAAGAAACAAATTTAAAAAAAAAAAAATGAATTTTCAATATTAAAACATCAACAATTTCAGGAAGCAGTTCATCCAAACCGTTACAATGCCATCATAACCGTTTCGAATAGAATGTCTTGAATATCTGGTAAAATATCAAATAGTTATAGTGGCGTACCTGCAACAAATACTACGATTGCCGGAAGTACCATCCAAACAGCGCATGCAAACGGAAGTCAAATATAATGAACGTCCTTCGTATTTAACCTAAAAAAAAACAAGAAAAAAAGGAAATTGTAAAACAACAATTTTAAGCAAGAAATGTTTTCTAAACGTTGCATCCAACTTAACTTCCAAAGTCAAGTGCAAAATGTTAGAGACAGAAAAAAGGACGAAACTAGGGGGAATAAACACAACTTTCTGCAACATAAAAGTTTTGAAGTTTTGCTTGATTTTATTTCTGCTAGCGAAAAACATTTCCTGACATACGGCCCACATGCTAATTCATTTGCAAAAAAGAAAATACACAAATTAAAATATTTTATGTTAAATTTTTATTTATTTTTGAAAATTACTAAAAGCTATCAAAAAGTACTTTAAAGAAAAGAAGGGGTATTCAATTCAATTTAAGAAATCCTTGTTTAGTTTTTAGTCACCCAAATTTGTGGTTAAAGTTAGAAATCTCTTGCGAAAGAAAAAAAAAACTATTTAATGAACAATAGAAGTGACAATTTATTTTGAACTTTTTTCTTAAGAAGAGTGAGTGAGTGTTTGAAAAATCTTGAATACTTAATAATGTTTCGCATATGAAAAAAAATCATCTTGGGATTTCTTTTTCACGCTGCATGTTAGCCCACAAGCCGCCTACGCAAACAGTCATCATAGTGGATGTCAAAACGCTCCAACTGAATTTACTCTCAGCCAGCAATTCAACATTAAAAAAGAAGCATATATTCTTTTAGGGTAACGTTTTACAAAGTTTTCCATGCGCCGTCACTCAGTTGTGCAAATGCACTGAAAATATTAAATCCAGACACTTAACAACAGAAACATTCGTTACAAAAAGAAAGATGTAAGTAATGCAAAATGTTGTGGCAATAACAGTTGGTTGGTTACTAAAACAACCAACAAACTCATTACTCTTCCCATTGTGTTGCAAAACATTTTCTGCAACATGCATTAGGCAGCAGTATGGGGGAAGATGTTGGCGGTTAAGTCAAGCGTAAAATAGAGGGTCGATTATTAGCGTCGGCTGTGGCATAATTATGTTCGACTTTAAACGTTGCAAATATGAAAACATGCAACAAATACTCATTCATTTACTCTTTTCCACTCGTTACATGCAACTGCTGACATGGTAACGAAATAAGAGTTTAGTTGAGAGAAGTTTAAAAAGTTTTAACAAGATTTACAATTTCTATCCAAGGTGTGGTTGGTTGCTCTTCTTGGTCATACGTTTAGGCGTTAAAAAAAACAAAAATTCAATGCTTTGAAGGATATTCTGATCGATCTCAAGAAATACAGGGTGTTTCTTAGTAGTATAAAAATTTAAATTGATTGACAGATAAATGGTGTTAACTGCCATGTGAGGAAGTCCAATCACTTTTTGTAACACATCAATTATAATGTGGTGAATGGAGTCTGTCAAGGTGTCAATCGTCTGCGGCTTAACGGCGTAGACCCAGAGACTTGACAAAGCCTTACAAAATATAGTCGAGCTGTGTTAAATCGCATGCTCTTGGAGGCCAATTTATAGGAGCTTAAATCCGGTAGAAATTAATATACGCGTACAATGTGCATCTAGAAAGTAATCAGATCTAATTGCATTGAGAGCATGTGTCTTCTATTTAAATTCACTCTGGTAAATGTGTTTGTATTTATAAAACTACGAGTGCAAGGTGTACACAGGGTTCTCCAGTGGTAATTTAAAATGGAACAAACTTGGAGTATGACATCTCTCAATGTTTGTGTCAACTTCCCGAGTGATATCCATACGATCAAATCGATCAAGCACAATGTGGATAGGGGAAGAGGCTGTATGACTCATATCGCTTGCCCTGATGGCACCACATATTGTTCGACATTGTGTCTCATTACTCGGCAGTACACGCCGTTGGCGATGATGGTCCCACTAACTTTGTTTTTGATACCAATTGGCTGCAGACTCAAAATCCGCCAGCTGGTAAACCATGTGTGGGATGATGATTTTTCATTTATTTTGCTGTTTAATCGTTACAAGGCATCAGTTACCGAAAAGTACAGTACAGATTTAATAGACACTATCAGAACGACATGGCCGCCATGGTTCTCCAGTGGTAATTTAAAATGGAACAAACTTGGAGTATGACATCTCTCAATGTTTGTGTCAACTTCCCGAGTGATATCCATACGATCAAATCGATCAAGCACAATGTGGATAGGGGAAGAGGCTGTATGACTCATATCGCTTGCCCTGATGGCACCACATATTGTTCGACATTGTGTCTCATTACTCGGCAGTACACGCCGTTGGCGATGATGGTCCCACTAACTTTGTTTTTGATACCAATTGGCTGCAGACTCAAAATCCGTCCGCTGGTGAACCATGTGTGGGATGATGATTTTTCATTTATTTTGCTGTTTAATCGTTACAAGGCATCAGTTACCGAAAAGTACAGTACAGAGTTAATAGACACTGTCAGAACGACATGGCCGCCATGATTCTTTTTACGTTTAATGATTTCAACAGGAAGACTGCAGTGTGTCACACAGTTGACATTTTAGGCAATTGATAAACGTTTCATTACTGTAATTACATCTATAATGCGGATTATTTACAAATTATACCGATTTCAAAGAATGTATGGTGCAATCTATTCTTACTTTGGAACCTGGAAACCTTTATCAGTTATTTTGAAACTTCGTGCCAAAAAAACCAACACCAAAATATATTCAGCCCAGTTATGAACAACAACTGCTCGGTAAACTTTTCTCTTTTCCCATTCCAGTTATTATAAATAAATATTTCCCTATGATATTTCCCCGTTTCTTTTTCCTATTTTAAAAATGGAAAATTACCCTGTATCCCTCCTGGATGATTTTATACTAGGAACAAATGATGGGGAAGGGAACAAATTTCCCGCTAAAATTCTTAATAAGTCTGATTATGAAGTTTTAATTGAACACTTACCTCAATACATTCTGATGAATGTTGTTTTGGACTCAAGAAAAATGAGCCATCCACTAAAGGATAACGATCAAAGACCAACATAGTTTCATTACATAAAATACAAGAAACTCGGTTTTTCTTAAATTGCGCCAAGGAAGATAGAATAAATAGTCTAGTCTCGTCATTGCCATGATTTCCCTCATCTTCGATCTGTAATAAAAAACACAAGAATAAAAAAAATAGATATTTCTTCTCTAGACATATCTCAGTTAATATGAACTGTTAACAATGTATTAGTACTTTGAATTGATGTAATTTGTACATTGGTTTGATGTAAGTGAATTTGAAATTGAAATAATTTCATTGTACTTGGATTTAATATCAAACTGTTGTCACTAACTTTCTTAAGTGATAAAATGTAAAATATTTCTTAAAGTTAGCATTTTGTTTATTTATTACATAATTTTTGCAAAACAAAAATGTTAAACTAAATAATAAAAATAGTTTTTCTTAAACTATAATGCAGCCGTAACAAGTGAAGCATAAGACGTAAAACGTGCTACAAAACTTAAGTACCTAAATTCACAGCCCTTTTCATCACTACTTTTGAAACACATGCAACAAAGAGTTCAAGGAAGAATTCACTCACGAATATCAGGAGTTAAAACAAATGCCATGTGTAAGAAACCGAAGCAGCAAATGAATCCTGTTTGTCAGCTAAAGTTAAATTGAATTCACACAATTCATTCAATACCCTTACCGTTCACCAGCCAGCCAGTCAGCCAGCCAGCCATCAAGCAGGTACCAAGGGAATTTATTATAGAATAAAGTTAAGAAATTGTTTGCTACTTGCAGTGCCAACCAAGAAGGTTAAACATGTAAAGGATTTCGTTTTCTTTCGTAAGTGTTGCTGAATTTTAATGGTTTTTAGTCCCAAATCGATAATGAATAATATTTTTTTATCTAAAAACTAAACAAAAAGTGTATACAAAGATTTGGTTTAACTCTAGATGTATAAGTTAAGCGATTTTCTTTCACCACAGAGCAGGCAAACCTATTGCTATAGCTAATAGAACATATTCTTTGTAGGAGTGTAATATCAAACACGACCATTATTAAACACAAGTTTTAAATGCAATAAAAATACAAATCCATTTGTTCTCTATCACTTAATCCAGCGCCCATGTGTTGATATTTTATTCAACTATAAAATAATTGCGTATAAAGTCAATGACTACTACTATGCGCATTAACAATCCAGTGCAATGTTATGATCAATAAATTTCGTTAACCTGACCTTTAATGAAAATAATTCTATTACAGGCAAAGATACTTTAAGTAATACTTTAAGTCAGGGAGACACATAAAAGTAGTCTAAACAACAGACGAACACTCTTGATATTTGAATTATTTAGTAAATGCATAAAAGTAAGGAAAATTGAAAATAAATACATACATACATACATACATACATATGCATATGTACATACAAATGTAATAAAGAAGTATGCAGCACTGTATGTATAAAAGTACACATATCGTTAGAACAAACAAATCGGCGGGAAGGCCAGCAAGGTACTCGGGTATAATAGGGCTACTTTAAGCTGGATCACTGCGTTAGTGACAGGACATGGAAACTTCAAGTACCATCTGGCTAAGATGAAAGTCGTAGAAGATGATACTTGCAGACTATGCCTGGAAGAGGCTGAGACGGTAGCGCACATTGTGTGAATGTCCAGCACTGGCTAGCAGAAGGCTTAAGACCACGGGCAGACTCTTGTTAGATGTGAATGCCATTGGGGAACTAAGCCTTAGACAAATGCTAGCAATTACAAAAGACTCCGTGATGAGGAAGAGTGTCGACAGTTACCAGTCGATAGTCTGAAATCACTTTAGTCAAGAGTAAAGGCAAGGGCTAGCACGAGACTCAATTGAAAGTAAGGTGGCTGTGATTACGGATCGGTTCCCTGAAAGCAATTTGAGGAGCGAAATGGGGGTCGAAAAGGGACCCAGAAAGTAAGTGGTCTGCTTCGATATCCCCCATACATTAATAATAATAAAAAATATAACAAACAAAAAAGGTAAATTATCAATGGGTCGATTATGTATAGCAAGCGAACCTTCAGTTGAGTTTTTTAGTTCGGTTTCCAGAAGTTTGATTGCTATCCGTAGTCGTCCTATATAAGAATTTTATAGGATTCATAGATAAATTGAACGAACACCAGACATATTATCTTAAACTTTCTCAAGTATATCCGATGTGTAACAAGTATTACAAATTGATTCTGAATTAGAAATCCTCCTCAGACATATGACAAACCACTCACCAAAAATTATTTCCACATATTCACCACTTCTCTAGAAGTTTCACACAAATCTTTTTCCGTCTAGCACTGTTATGCGAATGACATTTTTTCTTATTTGAAATGCAAAAGATAATCTTAAAAAAAATCACAAAAACATTAAAGCTGAAATAGTTGACTATTTGGAAAATAAAAATAACTTCATCAAAATCGGAATATCAAACCAATAATCAAATGAAAAATTCATCAAAATCATTTAAATCCGAACTATCAAATGCAAGCTCAAGTAAACACAAGATTTATTTTCTTAAAGACATTTCCCCTTTATATTCCAGCTAACGCTATGTATTTGTGGAGTGCAAATAACAGGTAAGTCAGGGAGTAAATGTTATAAGAACATTTTGGATTGTAATCAATTGCTCCATTGCGACCAAACATGTCGTCAATACTGGGATAATATAATATAAAGACAAAATAAATAAAATTGACTTTTTACACATCCATACAAAACATTCATTAGTATATAATACGCATAAGTATATATGTATGTAAGTAGGTACATGCAAACAGACGCACTCCCATATCAAGACAAGAAATACTTATAACCAAACTTAGGACAAACACACGTTAAGACACGAAGAAGTGTATCTGTACAAACACATATTTGATGCCGTCGAAGTTTAATGTACTTTTAATATAATATACTTAAATAATTCTTTAGTATTGTAATACCTGCGAGTGCGCTGGAACAAAAAATGCTATAAAAATACTTAATAAAACTTTGAATGAAGTGAAAAGATTTTTTGTTCAAAGTAAACATTTAATTAATTTTATTGTATTTACCAAAAGACAAAATGTACTTAGCAAAATATTTGTAAACGATAAAATTCTAAGCCTTAAAGTATGCTTTAATTATTTTCGTTGGAAACAAACAATAAATAAGATTCTTGTTTTTGGTGTCTCTTAAGTATATTTGCTTCAATTGTTTGCTGTTATTTTCTAATTACTATAATGGCCAAAATCTTAATAAAACCATAAATATAAATAATCAATAACAAAAATAAACAAATAATGGTGAAATTATTTTGGAAAAAATTAAATCCTTAAACAACTTGTAGCACATGTTCTTAAACAAAATGGAGTAACTAAATGCAATTACTTGTAATAGCAACATTTAAACCTTTAATAATCATATATTTCAAACATATCCATACATATGTATGTACATACACTGCGAACCACTTAAATAAAGACTTTAATTTTATCAATTTCGAATGAATATATCTTGTAAATCAGATAGTGGGGATTTACAAAAATAACAGTTTTTCGTATATACAGGGTCCCCGCCCGCAAGGTACTTTGTTTTGCCGCCATTTTGGTAAACATTAGTATTCACAGTTCATATTTGGCAGTCGTGAAGAAGAGACGTGGCAAATTTATTGTGGAAAAATATTCGGTAAACAAACGTGTTTAAATCGTTAAAACATTTTATCAAAATCAATCATCGATTACGGTGACGATGAGATAGTTACATGAAATTTTTGGGAAAAACAACGTGTCAACAAGACGCACTATTTATCGTGTATTGAATGAATGATTTCCAAGAAAAAGGAACTGCAGCTGATAGGCCCAAGCATGGACCACAACGTACTGCAAGATCGAATGAAAACATTACTGCTGTTCAAGAAAGTGTTCAAAACAATCCATCAACCTCAATACGACACCGTGCTCAGGAGCTTGGTCTTCAAAGAACAACTTTGTCCACAATTTCGCACAAAGATTTGCATTTGTTTCTATTTAAGATTTAGTTGACACAAGATCTTCTTCCAGAACCATTTACGCCGTCGTACATATGCCAATAGGCTGCTACAGCTCGCCCCTAACAACCCCGATTTTCATGAAAAAATCATAATGAGTGATGAGGCACATTTTCATTTGAATGGATAAGTGAATAAACAGAATAGTCGGTTCTGGACAATGGAAAATCCTCAAATTATTCATCAGTCACCTTTGTATCCATTTAAAGTGACAGTCTGGTGTGCAATTTGGTCAGTAGGAATCATTAGACCTTACTTCTTTGAAACTGAAAACGGCGTAACGGTAACTGTCATGTGGTATCAACAAGACGATGCCACATCGCATACAGTCATGATTACAATGGAATTACTGCAAGAGCTCTTTGCACAATAAGTTATTTCAAGTAATGGTGATGTTGATTGGCCTCCACGGTCGCCTGATTTGGCTGCTCCGGACTTCTATTTTATACATTTTTATTTGTTTAAGTTTTATCATAAATTAATTGATTTCTGCCGTCGGATATGGCACCTCTCTCTTACTATTACACAGCCATCACTGCTGCTTCGTCGTTGCAAAAACATTTCTTCCTTTCTTAAGTCGTGGATATAAAATCTGTAGCTATCGGGTCCAACGACATTAAACTTTTTCCTCAGAAAATACAACTTTAACACACTTATCCGACCACTATATTGACATGGATTGCATATGCTTTAATCCCGCTTTATTTGCAAACTTTCGCAGCGGACATGCACGAATTTGAATCAAACCTGGAAATAATTTGCCTTTCCCTACCCGTTGCTGCATTTTTAGTGCGTCCTTTCATATTTTCACCATAGCTTGCTTTTGAAATTTAAAACAAAACTATTTAATTTTGACATTATAAGATTTGTGGATTAAAATTGCGGTACAAGGCCTACTTTTTTGAAATATAAAAAAATTCCTTATTCAAGTGGCGCATAAACAATTCTTAATTCATTAATAAGTTAAAAAAAAACATATTTTCTTTAAAAGAAAAAAGATATTTTTACCGAATTAATAGTAAGAATATGTCCTTTAAAAGTCCAAAATACCTGGTTTACAATATATGTTCGTCTAAAGTTTATAAAATTGAATTCCTTATTTAAGTAGTTTGCAGTGTATATACCTAACTATTTAGACGACATATTAATAACCTGTTTTTTTATATAAATTGCAAATATAAATTACTTTTGTTGGTTGAAATAGACACATCAATTGTTAATAAATGTAACAATCTTTTAGTCTGCTCTTTCTTTTTCACTTTGGATACATTAAAGTCTTTGAGGAAGCAACAAACACAATTTAGGAAGGATACATAAATTTTGAAAAGATTATATTTCAAGTAGTTTTTGTCAAAGATATATACATATGTATTTAAAAAGAAATCCATTCAATAAATATTGGCACTTTTATTCATTACTACGATTAGATAGTATTTTTGAATTGGAATTGTAGTATGTACTCGTATTTAAGAACACGTAAGGCGTTTTGTAATTATTTCTTATATAGAGTGTCTTTATAAAAACTGCAAATGGGAGGAAATTTTTCTCGTATTATTTATGGGAGTATAAAGAAAAGACACTAAAGTAACGCCTTTTTCTCCTTAACAAAAGAAAAATTAAAACGCTTTTCTAATCACTATAGTAAATTAAAAATACGAAATGTGTTGTGAGTTAAAGGAACAGAACATAATTATTTAGTGCATAAATCATGTGGTTACTGAAATTGATTTATATAAACTATCAAGGGTTAGTTTTGAAAGTGGTCGGAAGTCAAAATGTTAAGAGAAACTCATAGATAAGTTTCTCAGCACAACAAACAATTTGCCCTAAAAGTAGGCAAATTAAATGTATTCACATTTGGTAGAGAGCAAGTTATTTTCTTAAAATTTTTTTAAAACTTAACAGACTCAACTCATATACCATTTTTTTAATTTGATTAATAAACGCTTCATTCATTAATTTCCACATTATAATTACAACAAGACATACAACTTTCAATGCGTAAAAGCTACCTGTGGCATATCCATTTTTTTTGGAAATTATTTACACAACAGTTGGCAATTCTTTGTAAAATTAAATGAATTATATTTATATTTCATTAATCCAGCAGCAATGTACGAGTATATTGTGGTTTGAAATCTTCCGAAAACCCAAATTATTCATTTTCATTTAAAACAACTGTATATTGTTTTCTTGTGAAAAAATTGTTTTTCTTATTCTTTGTTATTTAAAATAACCTAAAAAATATGCTTAGCATATTAAGCATGTTCACTTTAACTCCTAATAGTATGCTTTAACTTGTTTGTTTCGTAAGTCCTATTTTATTGTTGAAGTTATGGCACTTAAAAAGTTCTTTGCTCTTTCATAAATTCACTCATTGTTCTTCAGAGAAACTGCGGAATGAAATGAAAGGGAAAAGCAAGAAATCCCAAATGGTTTTGATAATAAGTTTTGCGTTTATGAAAATGTACTTTTAAGCGCAGATTTGTGGTTTTTACACCCAAACTCATACACATATACATACATACACATATGTATATGATATGGAAATTTAACTTTTGCAACGAGACGATTATAAATATTCACACCAAACTGGAGGCAACAAATGACTAGGATTCCTATAAGAAAAGGATAATGTCAAGGATAACAAAGTAAATTATAATTTTAACATGATTTTTAAAAAAATATATATGCAATAATGCTTGTACATAACAAGAGAGAGTATATTATAATTTATGAATATTATCTTTTGATTGCAAAAATATACATACTATAAATACATTAGAATTTTGTAGGAGAATCTAATTTTGGTTTTCGAAAAAGCTCTGAAATGTTTTCATGTTTTTCAAAGTTATTGTCTTATTCTTTGTATTGCAATGTTCTGTTTTGGTTTACTAAAGGTGACCGCATGTATTCTAGTTCACTTTAATATGATGATACTCAAATTTTACCCGTTTCATATGTATTCTATTAAAGGGCTTGAAACTATAACAAAAATATTAAGAGAAATGATGCAGAAATTTTTATATTAATTGAATGCCATAAAATAGGCACCAAAAAGAATTATACGCAACAAAACTTAATTACTTTAAAACCTTGTGCATAGTGAAAACTATTTGCAAAAATTTAATTTGTAAATAGCAAAGTGCAGTAAATTTGAAACAACTCAATCACTAGTCTTGCTGTTGAATAGTTTTACTGATTAATGAATTATTTAGTTATTTATTTATATTTTCATGATAAAGTTAGCAATTATCTGCTCTTTCGTCACATACCGTTTACCAATTGCCCAAAGACTTTCTTTTTTAGTATATTACAAGGTTTTTTTGTGTTTCCTCACTTACATTTGAAATCCTTCAAATAAATAAGCTATACTTTCTGTTTTTAGCAATTTTACCTAAAATTGTTAGTTGTGACACTGATAAAAACAAACACTGTTAAGTCACTCAACAACCTTAAGCCACTTAAAATTTTTAGTACAACGTCTACATTTACCAACTTGCACTGTGGTGTTTCTAACAATTCATGAAACAAAAATAGCAAAAATAAAAAACCAGAGAAAAATGCCATTATCTTGATTCTTTAGCACAATTGTGACACGCATTTAAATTAAGTGCAAACGACAAGAGACTTTTGCCGTACTCAAGGAGGGTGGGCATTAAATATAAAGAATAAAGCAAAAAAATTAGTCTTTACATATTCTATATCAATAAATGCAAATGAAATATTAAACAATGTATTATTTTTATGTGGGAGACAAGACCTTATAAATATTATTTATTCGATATTTAAACCCTGCCTTAACCCGAAAAAGATGTTATTATTTTCGATAAAGATAAGGAAGGGGTATGTCTGAGAGGCATATGGTTTTCAACATTAAAAAGTGAATGCTCAAGTTAATTTGAATAGAAACTTGAAAAAATTAACGCAACACTGGAATTAAATAGAAAACACAGTATCTAGTCTCAAGATTATTTTTTTATTGAATCGCAAAGTAAATGGGAATAACACATCGGGCAAATGGCCGTCTCAGCTATGCTGAGACATAGCAGTCTTTAGTCGAAATTACTCATGATCATTTTGCATTAATTTGACTGAATCTCATTGATGTAGCTTTTATTTTCATCCTGTAATACACGATTGGTTGTGGGCTTGTTGATATAAGACCTTTGGCTTTAATAAATCGAATGCTTAAAATCACAACATCTAGGGCGCCTTTTTCTAATCACCAAAACGATGGAGTAACTCGACTAGGAAATGTCTAATGCTATAATTGAATTGTTTCACGGTCTGTATGTCATATGTATGGCACTGTTTTATTTTAACATAATATTAACTACTCAAATAATATCTAATTTCACCAGAAATAACTCTGTTATCATGTCGCGTTATCGAGCATCAGTAACACTCGAATTACGGTCGCCAAACTTTAATTATTTTTGAAATTTTTTTAAATAATGAAAATACATTGTTCTATCGTGTAACGCTCGAAATATTTAAACGTCATTTATTTAACGATGGTTGAAAAAAGAGATGCGAAGGATTCTGAGATTTTTTAGCATCAATAAGTCATTCCTTTACTCCCTCAGACTCACAAATTTCATTCCAGTTGCGAGAATTCAAAGAAGAATATTAGAACAGCCAGTGTTCAGATAAATTCGTGGATTAATTCTCTACACCGATATATTAATATCTGTTTTTCACTTCTCCTAATGGTTTTTTTCTTGCTAAGGCTGGTGGTAGAGGTAGAGTGTTATGATGCACTTCGAAGTTCTTTGCAAAACATAATTAATTTTCTAGCTTTTGTTGTTTTGTAATTTCATTTTATTAATATGCTCTCTCTGCTTAAATATATTGGCAACAGAAAAGGTAGCGATTGCAACAAACAACGATACAAAACAATAAACAGCAGCAGCAACAAAGGATACAAGCACAAGTAGCAAACTTTACTCGAATTTCATTGTCATTGTCAAACAACATCTAAAAATAAACAACTGGATGCCGGGGCTATGTTTCTTTATTTTGTTTATGGGAAAACATAAAAAAATCTTTAGTTAACTACCCAACATTTCTGCAATTGTCTTTTCCTCTTTTAAGGATGTTGGACTGTCTGGAATTGTAATATGCCAACAGCAAGCACATCCATACACAACCTCTCCTGTCAGTGGCATTAACAAGCAGACTGCAAACAACAGCAAGCCAGCCAGCCAACACCAGATGGCAATTGTATGATTGTTTGTCACACTTTTACTTTTTTACTGTTAAAAAACAAACCAAATAGTAATCAAAAGGCTAAGTTTTCAAGAAATCTTGATAAAACAACATAAGTCTTTGTCCATGCTAACGCTTGTAGCTGCCAAACAAAATTCTTTTGAAGGTGGTGTCTTGTCTTGAAACTAAATTTTACACCCATTAAAATGAATTATCTACAAATTTTGTTTTTGACTATAAAGAAAATTTGTATAAATTATCTGACTGCTGACATAAATGATTAAGCTGATATAAATTGAATTTAATTTTAACTGAAAGAAAACGCCAACTGATATTTTTAACCACAAAGTAATTTATAACAATTTCTTCATTTAACAGACGCCCGTTCGTTTTTTATGAAAACTTTATTTATCACAATAATTTTCTTTTACCTTAAACTACACCTACATACCTTTCATTTTTCTAATAGTTTTTTCTTTACAATTTCTATATATTTACATGTTTTCTTTAATTTATTGTGTTTATTTTCTTCTGGTATAAAGCACCCACCTTCCTTTATAAGTAACTATGAACAACAATTTAATTTAATCCTTTTAATTCATAGTGAATTTTGTATTGAATTTGTTTAACTACGAGCAGAGCTTCCCAAGTAGTTTGTTTAAGTTCGAACGTAGGAAGCTTTAAAGTGAAAGCGGTTGGGAATCTCATGCTGTATGAATTAATCATATACACATTCACATACATATGTATGTAAATATGAAATTTCTAATAAGTTGTTTTACTTTTTTATTTTTATTAAAAGTGTCAATTTGCTTGTAAACTACATATTTTTTCTTATGGTTCGCTTTCTAAATTGTCTAAACGCCTACAGTTTATGGGTTTTATCTGTCATAGGACTGAAATTAAACAAAATGCTTAAATAATTTTGTTATGAAAATTAAAAAAAAAAAAAAAAAAACACTAGACGGTTGATAAGCTTATTGTATGAAAACGTGTTATTTGCCTCGTTGTTATTATATTGTAGACAGAAGTATAAGAAGAGGCTTGTTGCACTCTTTCGTTTCGTGTTAGAATGAATCATTGTTCCAGAATACAGTGTTATAGAAGAGTTATCTGGAATAGGATTTACATAAAATTGCCACAACAAAATAGTCGATTGAATAAATAAATAGTAGATATAAATTTATATTTTTCTTACTAATAAGCTTAGAATATATTTCTCCGTAAAGTATGCCACGTTTTTTATCCTGTATAGCAGTGTTGTCAGCAGTTCGATTCAATAATTCTTTTAACGATTCGATAGATGCAAAATTTTGCGAAAATTTTTGTTGTTTGCAGTAACGGTTGTATGATTTACGAAACTACTTGTACACGATAGTATACATCGTTAACTTTTTGTTTAATCCAATTGATATCAAGTAGTATCTCTGCCAAAACAACTTCAAATAAACAAAAAACACAAAGAATTTCAAAAACATAAATTTATGCTAGCTAAACATTTTATGGATGAAATTTTTCGAGCACTTAGCTATTTTTCTATTACTTCCTTCCTTACTGCCTTGTTCATAAATAATTTTCGTATTTAAAAAAACAACTAACCCTGCCCCTAAAAGATGCCATGAATTTGAGTCTGTCCACAACAATATAAATTCCACAACAATATATGTTCGATTTAAGTAGTCGTGGTTCCAATGACTGTGTGTATAGTATGCTCAGGGTTCTTTCCAGACAAAAAACTGGTCTTAAAATTGTTCACTTAAATGCGCAAAGTTTGTGTAATAAAATGGATGAATTTCGGTACCTATTTCCCCAAACAGATATAGATATTATATGCGTTTCGGAAACTTGGTTTCCTTTCGATGTAAATGATTCTGTGTTTAATTTAACAGGCTTTAAACTTTTCCGCGCAGATAGAAGGATTCTAATTGATAATGTTGAAACAAGGGCTAGAGGTGGTGGAGTCGCTGTGTATATTCGGGATGGTATATCGTGTAGGGAGAAGTTTAGGACGATAACTGGTAGCGATATAGAATATTTATTTCTTGAGATATCTAGTATGGATAGGAGGAAAATGCTTCTAGGTTGTGTATATAGGGCACGTAATGACATGGATGTTGATCCCTTCATTGCTATCCTTGCGGATTTATCTGTCCAATACGAGGATATAGTAATAGCAGGTGACTTTAATAATAACCTGTTAACCGCTAATCCATTAATTGAACCCATGCGTACTATTGACCTTTATCCAGTAAACACTTATTATCCAACACACTTTCACACTACTTCGAATAGCCTAATTGACTTGATATTTGTCAACCACAAGTCTAGAGTACTCATGTATGACCAACTTTCAGCCTCAGCTTTCTCAAGGCATGATATTCTATTCTTAACCTATGACATGTCCATGAATAAGAATGATACAATTATTTCTTATCGTGATTATAATAATATTGATTACATTTTGCTTAATCATTACGTCGACAATATCTCTTGGGATCAAATTTACACTTTTGTGAGTGCTGATGATCAATTGTCGTTTATTAATGGAAATATTAAATACTTGTTTGAATTATGTGTCCCAATAAAGACCAAGCGAATAAGAGCCAGCCAACAACCTTGGTTTGGTCCTGAAATAAAATTGTTAATCGAGAAGCGTGATGCTGCTTATGCTAGATGGAAAAGGTTTAAAACTAATGATCTTGAAATTAGCTATAAATCTGCGCGAAACGATGTCACGAAACGAATCAAACTTGCAAAGTCCTCGTTTTATCGAAGCAAATTTTCGTCCGCTATTGATAGCAAATCTAAATGGAAAGAGATACGTAAAATTGGAGTAGGTCAGAAACTCTCTTTATTATGTAACCCTGACATTGATGTGAATATTTTGAACAATAAGTTTGTAATTTTTGATGCTCCTTCACCTTCAGATAAAGTATATGATGACCTATGTTACGTTTCAATGGAAAATCCTTTTAGTTTTCGTTGTGTGGATCAGCTGGAAGTCTTCATAGCTTTTTCGGCAATCAAGTCGAATGCAGTTGGTATGGATGATATAAGTCCTATTTTTCTGAAGGTCCTAACTCCAAGACTGCTGCCCTACTTTACACATCTATTTAATACGATTCTCACAAAATCAAGTTTTCCGGAAGAGTGGAAGCTATCGAAAATAGTCCCTATTCCCAAGGCGAACAATGAATATCGGCCAATTGCCATTCTCTCCTTTTTATCCAAGGTGGTTGAAAATCTGATGAGCAAGCAAATAAGTGAATATTTGATATCTGGAAATTTTTTATCTGATAAGCAATCGGGCTTTATGAAGGGCAGAAGTTGCATTACGGCATTGGTCGACGTAGTCGAAGATCTAAGATCGAAACTCGATGGAAATATGGTAGCTTTTTTGGTACTTCTTGATCACAGTAAAGCGTTCGATACTGTTGTCCATTCGGTTCTGTTGAAAAAACTTCAAAAACTATTCTATTTTTCTAGCTCAGCATGCAGTCTTCTACATTCATATTTGAGCAATAGATCCCAAACAGTATATCTTAACGGTAACAGATCAGAGCCAATTAACGTTAGTAGGGGAGTTCCACAAGGCTCTATTCTTGGGCCTCTTCTTTTCTGTCTTTACATCAATGATTTGCCTGATATTTCAATTAACAGTAAAATCCATATGTATGCTGACGACGTGCAACTTTATCTTAGCACTAATCTCGATGATATTAATTTTTGTGTAGAAATGATCAATGATGATTTGAACGAGATAAGTAAGTGGGCAAGTTCTAATGGGTTGTGCATTAATCCACTGAAATCTAAGTGCATCATAGTGTCCAAGTCCAAGAACAATTTTTCTAACATTCTTATAAAAATAGATGATAAGGATATTGCTCTTGTGGATTCTGCATCGAACCTGGGAGTCACTTTCAATAATAGACTTACTTGGTCGAATCACATTAGTATTGTAGTGGGCAGAGTACATAGCATGCTTCGTAGCCTATGGGCTGTCAAAGATTCAACGCCATTTTCTATACGTATGCTGTTAGCGAAGACATACCTTGTTCCAGCTCTTCTATACGGATGTGAAATCTTTGCAAACTGTGGTAGTAATGACTTAGGTAAACTTAGAGTTGCATATAATAATGTTGCAAGATATATTTTCCAAAAAGGCCGTCGTGACAATATTTCGTTATATTCTAACCAGATTTTTCACATGAAATTCGATGACCTTTTGAAATTTAAATGCCTTGTCTTAATGCATAAGATAATCACAACTGAACAACCACCATATTTATATGGCAGGATCCAGTTTGCCAGATCTAACCGTGGAAGGATTATAATTCAACAAAAATACAAGAGCCTTTTGTCACAACGTCAATTTATAATATACACCACAAGTCTATGGAACTCTTTACCGCATTATATTCAAAACTTAGGCAACGCAAACTTATTTAAAAGAGAGTTAGCTAAAACATATGCTTGAAAATTTTTGTGTAATAATTATATGTGTTTTGTATTATTTTAATTATACACTTTTATCATATTACTTTGTTTTATGTATGCTATGTTCTCCTTTTTGTCTTTTTTTTTATATGTAACAACTAATTTGCTTTACTCACTAGCACTCTAACTTATAAGATTATTATCTTGTTGTGCTAGTTCTACAATTTAATAAATAAATAAATAAAAAAATAAATAAATAAATAAATTCAGAGTACTATTGCAACCTTTTGGATCAATTAAATGTACAAATTCGAGAAAAACGTCTTGGCTTACAACACAAAAAATAATTTTTCATCAAGGCAACGCACCTGCGCACAAGAGTGTTTTAACAATGGCTAAAATCAAGGAATTAAAGTACGAGTTGCTTGACCACCCACCTTATTCTCCTGATTTGACTCCCAGTGACTTTTACCTGTTCCCAAATCTAAAAAAATTCCTTGCTGGCAAGCGTTTTACCTCAAATGAAGATGCAATTACAGTTGTAAACCACTATTTTGAAGACCTTGAGGTAAACTATTTTAATAAAGGGATAGAATTGGTAGAAAAGCGTTGGACTAAGTGTATTGAAGTTTCAGGAGATTATATTGAAAAATAAAAATATTTTTGAAAAACTAACTATTCTCTTTCATTGATAGGCTAAGAAGTTTCCGAACCGCCCTCGTAAAGTAAGGAAAAGTTTTGCTTAATTTTTTGCTTTTTTAACATTAAACTTTAAAAATCCTGTTCCAATCAGAAAAAAGGGATCCGGTACGGAAGAATTGGCTCACAAGTCTGTGATCCTGCAATTTTAATATTTAACGTTCTGGAAGGTCAGTTGAAACCGACGATGAATAACAAGCATATTGCTTTGTAGCGCAACATTGTCATGGGTTCCTAAACACAACAGTGCAAACTTTGAAAGTTCATGGCATTCCTTAAGACATATGTGTACACAGCTGCAATGAAAATAAATGCAACAACGGCGCATCATTTAGATTGGCAATGCTTTTTATTAGCAATGGCGAAAAAAGAAGACAGTTAAGTATTTTTAATGAAAGAAAGAAATAAATAAAACTATTATTTGGCTCCTGGAGCGGTTTTTATCACACAACTCCAAAAAATTCTCCAAACTATTTTTTTCTTGCCATTGTTCTTTTAATAATGGGAAGCAAAGAAATGTTTCTAAACATCACCAGCGTTGCACGGTGTAATATGGCAATGCATTTGAATTGCATTGTTGTAAAGTAAAGTATTCATCAATGCTTTATTTAAACACTGCATTGACGTTACATACAGACGTTTAGGCAGCCATATTTATTCATTATAAGAAAATCATCGTTCATTTTCCCTTAAACAGAAACTAAATTACTTTCGAACAACCTAATACGGCTACACACACATGTATGGGTTGCATATTTTGTTAATTTTTTTTTTCAATGTTGCTTTCATTTCAATTTTCTTTAATTAAATTTATGGGTAATTTTCCTCAACATGAACGCCATAACTTTTCCCCCTTATATTTGCCAAACCTTATTTAGCTGTTGCACTGAAAATAAATCTCAAAATCGTCATTTCCTTAAGTCATAAATAAGTTAGTTTGAATAATCTATTAAATGCAAACACTTAGACGGACTCGCAACAACAAAAACAAGTTGAAATCATTGCAAATATTATGTCGACAACACAAATTACATTACAACCCACTAAGTATGTATGTACGTCGTGTATATGAATGTTGGTTGAATGAATGCATTTGATACGTAACCGTTTACACCAAACAATATTTTTTTTTTGGGAAATTATAAGGAACCACTCTATACAGCACTCCCTTTTTTTCAGCTCTATAAGTCTGTAAATTGAAAATTAATACATTTCTTTTTTGGACTACAATTTCAGCTATTCATGCAAAAAGACAATCGTCATAAACACTCAGCCTCTGTAGTTTTAGTTTTTATTGCTGCTGCCAACACTTTTTGCATTGTTTATGTGTCGAAATGGTAATTTATTATTTTCTTTAAGGAAAGTGGAAAACCGTTGCTTTGTTTTATTGTTGGCTGTAATATTGCTTTGTTATTGTGTATTTTCATTTGTTGTTGCTCCCTTTTAATGTGCAATAATTCATTAAAAATGTTCTGGCATTTGTGTGCGAGTAAATAGCACAGTGCTTCGTTTCCATACAAGGATGGTATAAAAATAATAGTTATTATAGGATTCTTTAAATTTGATACAATATCATAAATTGTTGTAAGCAAATAAAGCCTGAATTTTTGAAAAAAACTCGTTTTAAAATAATAAAAAAATTACTTTGGCTACATAAATAATCGCAAAATTTCGAAAATCTATACTACTTTAGATTATTTTTTTTTTTGCCAAAATATTGATTTCGAAAAAAAATACTTAAAAAGTAAATGGGGTTAAAAGTACAGTGAATGACAAATTCGTTATGCTATTGATTTTAGTTAAAAAAAAATCCCCTTCCGTTCTGTATTAATCTCTGGCACATTAGAAAAGAGCAAAACTCCTAAATTAATTTTGTTAAAATTTCAATTTTTTAGGATTTGGGTCAGACTTATCTATAAAATACAATATACATTATTCACAAAAAGGAAAGATAACTTATTATTATATTGCATCTTATTATTACAAAAAAGTTTCCTAGCTTATTATATTCTAACTTATTTTATGTTAAAAATGAATTTTATTTGTTTGGGGGGCTGATAAACACAGTTTGTGGTTGCTTAAGTCAGCTCTCCTCAGGAAACCTCTACCAATTTTTTTTTTTTTTTAGAAAACCTTAGACGTCTTATGGTTAAAATTCTTTAGACCAAGTGAGAAATCTTAAAGAAGCTCAATACAAAAACGTTGTTGTTGCTTAAATATTCGTATTGTTCTTTGTTAACTTTTACAAATTGTGGAGCTTAATGAAATACAAATTGCTTTTCAGAGCAATAAAAAATAATTATATAATAAAACCATTACCACAGATTGCATTCTTATTAAAAGGTTAATATAGCCAGCTATAACAAAAAAATTAAAACCTTAAGCTCCTTTTTAAAAAATACATTTTTAACAAGTATTTTCTTGAAACAATCAAAATTATTGCTGCAATATATAACGTTTATTAAAATTGAATGCAACCATAACTTTTCTATAGGAGCAAGCACTGTGCATCGATTGTATAAAATCTTTGTATGATTATATGAGTTTATATTCAAATAGACGGATTAATGGAGAAAAGCACTATTATATATGAAGTGATGTTTATTTTTAATTTTGTACTAAAACGAGACTATGCAACTACAAAAGGGGAGGAAAGTGTGCCTTAAAAGAAAATTACTAATCAATGTTTACAAACTTGTTTGTTACTAAGTACATTCCTATACATACTATAGATATTTAGTTAATGAAAATTTAAATTAGAAATATATTATTTTTCATAGTATTCTTAAGTCTTGGGGGTTTCTCTGCTCCCTATAGAAATTAAAGGAGCCAACAAGTACACCACCCCAAAAGTATGCTGTGTATAACATACATATTTCTTGAAATTTTGAGCAGAAAGCGATTTACTTAAGCAACAAAGGCTATGGTTAAAAAAAATCATATATTACTTTTTCCATAAGCTATCGCTGTGGATTTTTGCAGTTAAAAATAAGTCATTCCAATAAAAGTTTTGTTTTAAGTTGAAATAATATACTTTACATAATATACCATAACTTTCTCCTGCAGGTTTTAAATTTGTAGCATATATTGAGAAAAAAGATTTGACAGATTTTGATATTTTTAAATGTTTTGAAAATTTAGTAAAATATATCAAATTCATTTAACTACTTTTTTCCCCAAAACCTGTGCGAATAAATGAAATATAAGTCAGAGGATATATGAATTTTAAAAGCATATTTTTAGGAGTTTGAACAATTTCTTGTTAACCAATAAAAACATAGAGAAAGCAAATAGTATTAATAATATTAATACTATTCCGTACTTGTAAAACACTTTAGGATAGATAAATCTTGTTGAAGAAAATAACCAGAAACCATATTGTGAGAATTGATCTTAAATAAATAATTTATTGGTTTAGCGATTCATGTTTAATATGTTCTAAAACAAAACATTAAAATATTAATTTGGATTATCTTTGGCTGGACTTATATACATATTTATTAAGTTTAATAGTGAAGATTTAAACATCTATTGAGAGTTCATGTTATATAGAAGATAAAACATACATATAAATAAACAAAATAGTTCTAATCTCTAATATTATCTTGCGATTTAAATTAAAAGCCAACCTAATAATAAATAAATAAAAATGTTAAAGAACGGCTACAAAAAGCGAATATTGTTCATTACCATAAAATGTTTATGTCACCCTACAATTACTGTACGTATCTTAATCCTTAACTACTACTTTGTTAATAATAAAACTTAATAAAGTCAAAGAAATCGTACAGGAATTTATTAATAAGCCAGCATCCATAATTTCAAAAAAGAACAAATTATCATCAAGAACATTAAATTTTTAAATAGCATAAAAATGCAACTAAAATTTTTATTAAGTAGCATATGAACATCACATACATGTGTGTATGCAGCAGTTGTATTCCTAAATTAACTCCAAACCATTTGAGGATTACTTTAAGTGGAAGAAATTACCCTTGGTGTTGTTACAATTACTTGGCTACAAGTACTTTAAGTTTTCTTTTTTCAGATTTTCCTTCCTAGAATGTATTTTTATGTGGCAAAACTTCATGTTTTTATTTTTATGTAGTTTTTGTTTTCTTCTGGTTTAGTAATGTCTAGAGGATTAAAATCAAATCAAAATGGATGAACAAAACAAACAACCTTAAATAAAATATATTCTATTTAAAAAAATTTGTTTTTGTTAGAGATGTTCTTTTATGTGCAAACGGATTTGCACCGCAATGTAATATTTAGCAAGAGAGACTTATGCAAGTTTTATTGCATAAAAATGACAGTAAAGTAATATTTAAGTTTAAAGCATATTTTGGGGGCGCACCATAATAGTGTGTAAAGTAGTTAACTAAATAACAAAACTCCATAATTTTAGGAATTGAACACTTATTAAAAATTAACCTAAAGTAAATTATGCTTAAACTTAAATTGTAATTTGCAGACATTTTTTAATTTGGTTTTATTTCTTAACTTATTTTGCAATAAAAAAAAGTAGAAAATGTTTTGGGTTTACTGTTATTTTACTAAAAACAAATTTTTCATTCCATTTAAACCTTTTTTTTTGTTGCTTTAAGTGGTTTAATTAACATTAAGATTTTGTGAAAAGGTTTTTCTCTTTTCATTTTTAATAAATAATGGCTGGTTGGCTGACTGTCTGAAAAAGTACTAAATAGCCTTTCAAGTTGGTTGCCGTTTGTTTTTTGTTTGCAAACACAGACATGTGTCTAGAGTTAAAGAAGCACTTAAAATGAATAAACTTTATTTGCGATTTTATCAAATAACCTTTACATTAATTAAAAGCAGCCGTTATTTTTATTTTAACTATTCCTAAAAGTATGCAGGCTTTTTTAATATAAGTATTTTTTAATGTAAGAATTTACATTCAAATTGCATAAAATATAAATAAGGAATTATTTAAATAAATACGACCACTTGCTTTTTTTTAGTTACAAATTTATTTTCTATTGGTGTATCCCCTAAAAATAGAAATTTATTGTTTTTTTAGTTTCAAGTTTAAAGTTGAATGCACTCATTTCCAATGATTTGAAACCAGATGCTATTATCTTTACTTTTGAAACTAATGCCTTTTTAATATTACAAACTGAATCATATTTGCGTAAAATGCTTTTTTTTTCTTTACAAAATATGCTACGTACTTTACAAGTTATCTTTCTTTGGTCACTTCATACCCAAGAGTTGCTTGCAGATACTGATTTTTATTTTCATTATTATATTTAATTTTAAACGATTTATTTTATTTTTCTGCAAAAAGGTCATGTAAACAAATAATTTAAGAACTGATGCTATGTACTTCGAAAAATAAATGCTTTTGAGAAAATGTTTGAAAGAATCCATTTAGACTATAGAGTTTGTAAAATGTATACATACTTATTATAAAGCATTTATTTTAATGCCTTTTCTATAAACCAGCCAAAATATTTTTTGATTTAAATAAGGGAAACTTGTTGGAAAAAAAAAGAAATATTTGCCAGACAATGTCATTTATTTTGTGTTGAGTTTTTCTTTTCATTTCTTTTTATCAAATGTCATTAGAAATCGTATAGAAATATTATTTGCTTTTTTATATTTTAAATATTAAGCTGCTATTAGTCCCTTTTGTAGGTACCAATTTAAATATACTACTAGAGAATGATGTCTGAAAGCATGCAGACACTTTACTTACGAGTTCTTTTACTTAAAGGTTCACATGTCAAGCAATTGTCATGTGTTAAAGTGTGTTGAACTTTGAAGAAATTTTTGTATTTAACCACAAATACCTCAAATTAATAGTAAGAGTAGTCGGGTTTTAACGCATAAAAACTATATTAAATATATATAACAAGTAAGTTTAAATTAAAAATTGTACTTTGGTAATAAATTAAACATCATGATGGTTATGTAAATGTTGCATACTTTAAGGGGGTTTATTTTAATATAATATGTAGTATAAAATAAGAAATGGAATTTCATAATCAATTAAATTTTCACCCCTTTTTTTTTTAACAAAACCACATGTTTTGTATTTAATTAAAAATGTATTTTTACTGCACACTCGTAAAATCCTTTCAAGGTATAATACTAATTACCACACCACCATCTTTTGTTAACCCGACCGAAAAAGTTTCATTTTATTTTGATTACAAAATGGAAAACTCAGGGAAAGTTTTTTTTGCTAATGAATGCAGGCACTAAACAAAAACTCATATAAATATTACAAGGCTTCCTTCCACCTGCTGCTGCCCTTGTTTTTTGCACATACTTAGCAGCAGCTATTAGTGGTTTAGCTTCAATATTAGCAAAAATATGTGACGTTAGACGAGACGTTTTAACTGTAATGTTGATCATATATTACTAAAGATTATTGGCTGTTTTGAGTGAGGAAACAGCGACGACTTAAGTACGAGTACATTAAGTTCATTAGAATTATTTCAAGAAAACGAGACTAGAAGCTGCACATATTTTGCGCGTTTATGTACGAGAAGAAAAGTGGGCGTTTTATTTGTTTTCCCAGTACATACTCGTATTAGCATTTGTTGACAGAAATTTAAAATTCAAAACTTTAAAAACATTTTCTAATATGTGTTTTTTAGCAATAGCCTGTTGTGGGTAAAACTACTTATGTATGAGAGCGGAGGAGGTAGACTTATTAACTGCTTTCCACCTTAAACACATTATTATTTTTGTGAGTTTTTAAGAGTTTTTTATTCATTTAAATTTGGTGTTTATTTTGACATTTTCATTATGTCTGTCATATATTTTATCTCACTGCTTATATCTTAATTTGTTTTTTAACGTAGTAAAATGTTAATGTTAACGATGTTGCAAGAACACAGGTTTTACATTTAAATAACAAAAACAAAATAAGCTCTGTAACAAAGAAAATGAAACTTAAACAAAGATTTGAATAAATATTGCACCTTCAATTATTCTATACAAAAAAGTAAGGACCAGTCACGCATTTTGATGCATAATTATTTGCTCTAGAAATTAATTTAGAATTTACCAGCTGTAAGAAATAAACGTATTGAAATCGACTTTTATAATCTACAATTTTTATATGATGCTCGTGTCCCGGGTAGACGTTGTCTTGCCGCAGACCGATTATTTTGTTGCGATTAACGATTTTATTGCATTGAATATTTCACTTTCGGATCAATCGAGGAGAAGTCGATTAATTCCAAAGAAAAATTGCATAACAAATAAGGACTTATAATAGCCGCTAAAAGGTTAAATATTTATGGTCTAACCACAAGTCTTTGGCACACAAGCGAAAAAGAAAGGACAGTGACTCAAGACGAGTTAAGCTTCTTTTTCACCGCTCCAGTTCTCGAATCGAAACAAGATGAAATGAAAACAAAATTGTATCTTTTCGCCAAAGCAGGTGTGACAAGAACGGAAAAAATAGATTAACCACAAAGTACTTTTCGCAACTCTTATTTTCAAATTCAGATTTAAACACAGGACTTTAAAACAAACTTCTAAACTCGGGAACAAACAATAATTTTATTAAACTTATTTACGATTCTTGCAATACTGTATGTAAATACTTTTTTATGTTATTTCTGATCAATTGAAACCTTAGGAAAATTGATCGATTATTTTTTCCGTTCAATTGTAATTCATAATTTCTCCGACCGATTTATCATATTAATTGATTATTATTTTTTTGCCATCACTATGCCTCCTTTACAGAAACAATTTTATATAGACAGCCATTGCTTGGGTGACTGTCAGATATTTGGATTCATTTGCCAACCATAGAACACACATAACAAAATTCATAAAATTCGGTTCAGGCGTTTGGAAGGTGCTGAATTGCACATACACACGTCCAGAAGAATTTAATATATATTTGAATGATATTAAGATTATATTTAGGATGCTCCCTAAAACTATTTTCTTTAATCTGTCTTTAAAAGCGATTTTACATTTTTTAATGCGTATTCAGAAAAGTTTCTTCAAAGAAAACAATTTTAATTTCTGACGATCCAAAATACAGAAAATTTCCAAAAGTATGTTCTATTTCATTTTAGTGGCGTGAGTTTTTCCTAAAGACAACTTCATACTTCATATTGTCATGCAAACGTGTAATTAACAAAAAAAAAAGTTTAAATAGTTTTAATATCAACAAAGTTCATAGCCTTAAATACCCCCTGCAATGTTGTCAGCAATGTCTTTTAAATACTTACAACAAACACTTTAAAAGTTGTAAGAAACATTATTAAAGTTGTTGGTCTTGTTTGTTGTTTTTGAGCCATAAACATAAAAACAAGAATTACTAAAACTTTAAAACCGTCTCAATAAAACACAAAACTTTAAGTAACAACAAAAAAAATCCAAGTTTTTAAGAATTAAATACCCAGAGAAAAATAATATTAAATAAAAGATTTAGAAGAAAAAAAATTATAATCACAAAACTTGGAGATATTCTAAACATAAGTATTTGTTGGGAGAAATAACAAAGCTAAAAAAAAGAAACTGAAAACTTTTACTTTCTTACTGAATAATTTCATAGACAGCCTTTCTACACTCTCCCCTGCCAGTCAGTTAGTGCCAACAAAAAGGACTATATAACATTAAAGGCACAAACAACACGTTTAAATGCTTTAATGTTTGGGTACATTTAACAACAACTGCAACAACAGCTACAATAACTTTATGGTCATTGCCATTAAAATGACGGTAAGATGGTGCTGGCGTTGTCCTGGGAAGTTCTCATTATTCTACTGCACCACTTCACAAACTACTTGAATAGAACACTATAGCAGAAAATATAAGCACGATTTTCAAAGTGTGTAAAATGCAATGTCCTTTCACAGATTTACTTCAACAGCTTTACATTTACACATTATACTGAGTTATTTTTTTCATTTCGCCCGTAGTATTTCTTTCTTTTTTGTCTATGTTTGTATGCGTGTTTAAGTTTAATCGTATAAGCTTAACACTCACAACAAGCACACCAACAAAGGATCTCACCATGTACACAAATTTATCACACCTCATTTTAAAAGCAGCAGCAGTCATCGCCAGTAGAGTGGAAGATAACTTGGCTGGTTGTTGGCTGCATGTGTTGACTACTTTCGTGTCGGATCATAGACCATTAGATTTTAAACCTGAGTGCGTGTGTTGGAATTCTATTGAGTGTTTTTTACTTTTACAAATTCTAATGTCTTCTGTTCTTGTTAATGATTAATTTTGGAGGTTTCGTTCGTTAAAGAAGGTGGAGAAGATGAGATCTGGTTAGTGAAGTATGCACCAACAGATATTTTGCATTTACCAAATTTGTTGGTTGAACAAGGAAACTGCGTAATTATTATTTAGATGTTGTTTTAGTTAAATGGCAATTACAACAACAGGTTAAAATAAACAAGTGTAAGCAAGTTAGAAATTTCTCCAAAGTCCAGGTGGTTTTAAGAAATGAA
Source organism: Phania funesta (assembly GCA_963932375.1). NCBI lineage: Eukaryota > Metazoa > Arthropoda > Insecta > Diptera > Tachinidae > Phania > Phania funesta. The sequence goes on from OZ010652.1 coordinate 45,920,386, forward strand.
ACATTGTATTTATTTAAAAACATTATTTTTGAAGTAATCAGTTAATGTTCGGGGAGTTTACTAAAGTTGAATAAATTCTCAAATTGTTTCTCAAAGTGAAAAATACTGCAAACAAAATAATTTAAGATTGTTTTTTATAAATCCTCACGGCATTAATTCAAAAGTATTTTTCTGTAAATCTTTTAAGAATGCTATAGTTCTCTTACAAAAGCTTACATAGATATCAACATTTTAAACTGTTATCCCTAAGATATACTACACTTCCTTTTTAATTAATATAGTAAGTATATGAAAAACATTAAATAACGTTTAATTAAATTAAATACAATTAAACCTGTTATTCGGTTCTTATTACCTGTTACAACTTTCAACAACTACCACACGATATGAGCAGGGCTGTAATAATGGCATTACAATCATTACAGAAACCACCATATGATGTGGTTATTAAGTCCTTGTATCTCTTGTCTACCCCCACATTGCCTTCATCCTTGTACTATTTAAAATTTCGCTGTCAAATTGGCTCAATGTCTTTTGGGTATGTTTTAGTTTAGTGCCAAAACATACCACAAGGACAACTAAAATCCACAATACGTAGAAATATTTTTAAAATAATAATAAAATTAATGATGATGATGACTGCTGGTTCATTTGACTGCGTGCAGTAAAATTAATAAAAAAAAAACAGCGCGTGAAACGTGATACACATTTTCATAAAACCAGACAGAAAATGTGTTGTATAAATGCAAATTTTTGGTCTCATGCGAACATTTTTTAATAATTAAACTTACCAGAGAGCAAAGTTTGTCAGCGTTTGAACGAAACAAAGAAAGGTTGATTTACAAAAATAATAATTAAAATAAAAGGTAAACAATTAATTTTAAAATGAGAAGCCAATCCCGTTTTCAAACATCTGCGTCAACAATAAGATAAAGAAGTTAATATTTTGCGCCTATAAATATTATCTGCTCATAAAAATATGTATTGCTTTTTCTAAAGCTAAATATTATATTGAAAAACTGTTGCCTACATTTAGGTTCTTTTAAAAACAGTTTTAATTCTCCAATATTTTGTACTAAATAAATGTGTTAGCCAAAAAATTGCATAAGCTACACAGTAATATGTTAAAATTTTATTAAATGCTTTAACTTTTTAAATCCCTAATAAGAATTACAGTAAAAAATAAAATCGATTATTTAATCAGTAGTAATAATCAGCAACCAATAAAATGTAATAAATTTAAGAGTTTTTCCTTTTTTTTTTTTGGAAAGTAATGGCAATGACCCACGTTTTTGCTTTATATATTAATGAGCATTTATAACTGAAAAAATACGCATCCCTGTCTGTTCACAAAAAAGGAATTTTTACTTATAAAGCAGACATTAAAGAACAAGAAATGCTTGTTGAAAACCTTAAAAAGAGAAAATAAACTAAAAGATCGATTGCATAAAGCATAAATTTCGTACGGAAATAAATGAAAATGAAAATAAAAACTTTTATAAGCAGATAAAGAAAGTATAAATAAAGAAAATCAAAATTTTCTCTGGTAAAAAAAAGGGAAAATCAAAACGATGGAAAGCAATATCTTTTTAATAACACTTAAACGAAAGAGCACCAACCAATTTCTTAATCCGTAATTAAAAAAAAAAAAAAAAACTATGCACTTAGTCAACAGTGCATGGCGGCGAGTTACTAAAAATTATTTCAACAAATTTTTAAACCTTATTATTGAGCTCATATTTTTATCCTTAACAAAATCTTACTTTCTGGTAGACTAGAGCGACAAATGATAATAATGTTAAAGCGAGAGTTGAAGTGCAACGCGTCAATATTGTCAATGTCATTAAATCAATTTTAAAAAAATTATTCATATCTCTGCTATTATTTGTAGAAATAACATTCAGCAAGAAGCACTACGAAATCCTGACAGCCAGCCATGTAAAAATGTATGTATATATGTATGTATGTTGGAAATCTGTTTAAATAACTCCTTCTCCTTTTCTTGTATGTCTCTGCCTGTCCGTCTATCTGCCATTATGTCTGTCTATTTATTATGTTAGTCTATGTTGTCATTGTCATGATAAAAACAAGCGAAAGTTTAACATTCACTGCTGACTACCTCGCTCTCTCTATCTCTATGTAAGCGTATGATGCTCTGGCTGGCTGCCTTTGTAAAACTTACAGTCATTCAAATCAGTATGTGTGAGTATGTGTTTGTAAAGGTTCATTTTAAAATGATTTTTTATTAAGTTTATTTTTCTGCTTTGTCAGTATTTTTTATGCTCGTGCTGCATTGCACTCAACGATGGATGACATTTACAAGTACAACATGATAGATAAAAGATTAAATCTGTTTTCGTTGTTACAATAGACATTTAAAAGAATGTTTAATGAAAATAAATTCAATAAAATAGAATTAAAAAGGATTTTGGTTGTAGAGAAATTGCATTAAGTTGTTGTTTTTATGTACATATTTATTAACTTTGTATTGCATAGGTTAAGGCTGCATTAAATTCAATTAATTTCGCACTTAAACTACATCAAAGACAATTAATCAAGAGCAGGTTTATAAGGAGCTATACAAAATTTCTTTTGTATATTTAATTAATTTTAAGGTAAAAAGGGAAAAGAGCTTAGAGTAGATGAAATATCCTAAAATAGAAAAAAAAACTGCAAAAATAAAACGAGCTTTCCTTGCAGCAATGAACAATTCGAGAGTTTTTGAATCATTCTGATTGCCTAACACAGAATGAAATCCAAGAAACTTTTAATGAGGCAGATTAGCTAAAATTTGTATTGGGCGGGTCGTACAAACAATCCTTACTTTAAATCTCTTAATTAAAGCTTTTCTTGCACGTTTGTTATGTTAAACAAACGGAAGTTAAACATAAAACTCTTCATCCGATTCAAAGGGCAACAATTTCAAAAACAAAGTTAAATAATTTAAAAATCTAAATTGTACATTTTCAATTCGCCAACCTTATTGTAAATTAGTTCTAGATATATAGTATGTGTCATAAAATATTGGCGATAATACAAATCAGAGTCTTTCAAGCAGTTTTTAACTCTAGAAATTTTTAAGACAAATTTTTTCACGATTCACGAATTTTGAATAATACTTGCATTTAGCATCTTGAACATTTTAACACGCATACTGCCCCCCCTTCAGTTACTTTAAGACCATAACAATCTTTTCAAATTAAAAACAAAGAATTGATGCTTTTTCTGGGAAAAAATACATTTTGTATTTTACAAATATTTGTTTTCGAAAGAAAGAAATGTATGTTATGTGTATTGAAAAATGTATTTTATATTTATTTGAAGCATTAAATACAGAATTAATGCGGTCGCTGTTAGTACCCTGTTTGTTGGTTAAAGTGTTGAAAAAGTCTGTCTTTCGGAAAGGTAAAATTTTTATACAAAAACCGCAAACAACCAGTCAGAAAGCTGGAGCATAAGTATTCTTTACGAAAAAAACACCAAAACCAATAATAAACTTTATGTTTTTGGTTACAAAATAAGCAGAACCTAAAAAATAAGGTCAATGACCGACAAATTAAAGACCACATTTTGAAGTTTTTGTTTGTTGGAAAATTTTCAGGTAGAAAATGATTTAATTTTTAGCAATAAATTTTTACAGCCAGCCTAATGGCATTTATCATTGTTGTTGTTTTTTAATTGCTAACAATTTAATGTATTTTTACACTTTTCTAATTAAAGCAATTAAAATTATTAAGCCAATTTAAAAGTTCAGTTCAAGAAAACAGTTAAAGCAAACATGTCTTAAAGCTTAATTGAGTTTAATTTCCAAACTATTGATTACAAAAAGCAACGAACACAACATAACCTAAAAATTTTTAAAAAAGCAAGGAAAAAATACTGCTAGCCAATATTGTACAATAAACGAACGTGAAGGTAGGTGCCACGAAAATGTATAAACAAAAAAACATAAATATTGTTTGAATTCTTAGCAAATAAAGAAGAACAAAACGTGCCATTTGCCACTTTTGAACATATTTTCCAAACACCCAAGCATGCCCACTAACATTTTACAACATATTGTTGTCATACGTCAAAACGATAAAAAAAAACACACACACACACACACAAAGTTGAATGAACTTGCCACAAACATTTTCTAGCAAACTAAAAATACGTATGAATAATTATGTATGTATGTATGTACATACATATTGATGTTGCAAGCAAATACAAATAAAAACTATGGAACATACACGGTCTATTAGTTCAGAACGACGAGTGTGAGTCGTGTACAATAAATTTATGATTATTTTAATGAATTACCGACCAATATTTGCTGTAGAAATATTTAATCGCCAGAGAATATTACTGCAATATCATATTTGCTCATACCTACTTATTTTGAATTTGTATTGAAACCACTACTGTTACCATCAAATTTGCTTGGTTTTGTTTCAATTTTAATACTTGATCTTATAATGCTAATGTTTATAATTTATTTATAATAGAAAAACAAATTCCTGCTCAGGCTTAATAAATTAATGAAAATAAAAAAAAAAAATAAAAACCTAAAACAATTTGCAAATGAATGTACGAAATCTATTTTTTGATTTCAATATATATAGAATTATAATTGGCAATATTTGAATAATATTAGGTACATTCACGCAAGAAAATATAAATTAAATACTAGTATGTTACATTGGTAATCACTTAAGGAATTAAATGTTATCAACTTGGATGCATATGTATTGTAAACCAGATATTGGGGGATTACGAAATTTTGGAGTTACTACTAATTTGATAAAAATTGTCAAACAATTTCTATTTTCTTATTTTTTAATAAATTAAGATTTTTCTAAATGCATCACTTGAGTATGAAATTTTTATGTTTTAAAAAAAGTAGGCCATGTATTGCAATTCTAATCGATGAAGGTTGTGATGTATTTAAAATGAAATTAAAAAAAAAATTAATTTTAAATTTCAAAAAAAAATTAAAGTCGTGTCCATTCATAGATCGTCGAAAACTTCAGAGGAAAACACCACTTAATGACAATCGTATAGCTCAGTGCATCCAATTTGTAAAGAATACAATACCGTGGTTGGATAAGTGGTTCAAAGTTGTATATTCTGACAAACTAAAGTTTATCGATAGATGGACCAGACGTATGCAACTTTTGTTTCCACGACTTAGGGAATGGAGAAATCTATTTGAAACGACGACGCAGCACGGAAGGTGGAGTTATGGTATGGGGTCCCAAATCCTACTGTGGCATTATCGACTTGGACCGAACAATTTGCTGAACATACTATAAGAACGATGTCATTAAACTTGAGGCAAGAATCGTTAAAATGTCGAAAAAGGGTCAGATCTGGCAACAGTGATTATAGTGGATTTATTTTTTTTTACCTACTTCCATAAATTTCAAAATTTGTTTCTAGATAGTAAATGCCTACGCTCGTGTATTTGTCTAAAAAAATACTTAGAAAATTCATTTTCTCCTTCTGCCGCAAAAGTAGTGTTCACCATGGCAAAAACACACAAGACCAACGTGGTCGCATAAAATATTTAATTTCTGAGGCAAAAAATTAAAAAAAAATATGTATATAGTCAAGGATGGAGGGGCTGGCTCCGAAAGGAATCTTTGAATATTAAATGTTGATAGAGTTTGCTAGCGAGAAGTATGCAAAAGTGTTCAATAGAACGCAAACGGTTAACTTAAAGCTTCTTCAGTTTTGAATTGCCTTCAGTTCCCTCTGCAGAATTTTTGCTTAACTTTTTTTCACGAAGTACTGACTTGGACTTGGCGTATCGAGTTTTATTTGTTTACTACTCATACGTTTGTGTTTTACTCATTGTCGAGCTACAATAAATAATATTTTGTTAGAAACACAAGGAGGCTACAGGGAAACAGTTTGCGTGCAGAACACTACGTAAGAATTAGTAACAAAGTCCCCACATACAAACTCAGGACAATTGGAAACCTGTTTTGATAACTTTATGGTCTGAAAACTGAGGCACCCATTATTCTTAATTATTAAAAAACTATATAATAATACTTTCGATTTATAAATTTTTATTGATAGTATCGGTGTCGTGTCGATAACTATGCCGGTTCTTTGAAATGATAGAAAGGAATTGCAATTAATGTTTCCGAAAGCTTTACTTACTTCGACTTACACAAGTATTTTTCTAGAATTTTGTGCTTCAAAAAGTTATCTCTAATCCATAATGAAAACAAATCTATCCGCATTTGATAATGTTAAAATCTTGTAAGCGATCAATATTTGATGAATGTAACATGTTGAAAATGCTAACAGAAACATCAATATGCCATAAAAGTTTAGATACTTTACTAAAATAAAATGAAGTTTCTACTAGACACACATTTTAACTTCAATTTAAGTTAAATGGCCAAAGTGTATACAGTTTTCGGAAAAACCTTTTGCCCAATTAAAACAGACACCCACACAAAAAAAAAAAAAAAGGAAACTGTTGATTGGATTGGTAAATGAAATTCCAGGATAGATTTATGAAGAAATTATGAAGAAAAATTATTTTTTAACTTTAAAAATAGTTTCCATGCAAAAGTGTAAACAAACAGAGTGTTGTTGCTGATAGAGAGAGAGAGAGAGAAACAAAAAAAATTTTTGCTTCTCATACTTGCCTCAATGGTCTTTCTTATCTTTTTAAATAATTTGTATGTTATGCACATACTACACATTTTATTTATTATTATTATTATCAAACAATAGCAAATTACAATTACTTGCGGTTTTATTTTTGCAAATGCAAACATTTTTCTTTTGCAGCAACTTACAGCAGTAGGGAGGGTCTTCTACTCATATGTTTGATAAATTTTTTATATAGAATATTTTTTATTATTAATTTTATAAAAGTATATGGATGATCTAAGAGTGTAACCACAAAAATAACTCAATTATAGTATAACGCCATGGCAATTGAAGTAAGTAAAAAATAATTATTTATATTTTACTGCAACTTGCAGCTACTTTTCTTTATCAGTTAAATGTAATCTAGCAACAGTTGGAAGGCAAGTAATGAAAAGAAGAAAAAAAAATGAAAAAATAAATAACAAAATGCCATAAACTTAAACTTTACTGCAATAATATGCATAAACTGCACAGCAATATTAGTATCAGTATGCATACGAATACATATGCTGTTATGCATATATGTACATATTGTATTAGTAGTTGTTCATAGTCGTATATCAAACGCCTACTTCCTTGCTTATTTGGTTATATGCCGGTATAGACAGTTGTTTTGCAAATAAATATTATCGTCATTTTACATTTTGTATTTTATGCAAAGGCTCTACTATATATGACACCTATTGTTTAAGAAATGTTTCTAACTTATATAATGGGCGATTTTTTAATTGTTTGGGGTTTGAAAATTAAAAAAAAAATAATAACCAGAAAAGTGAATAAAATATTTATTTGAGTCAACATATAAATGCTTGGGCATTTACTTTGTAAAGATTACGGCGTAGGTGGTCCATCCGTGAACTTCAATTTTGGTGTCTATTTTCTAGCATTTCGGCTGATATTTCACCAATGGCAACTTCAATTCTGTCTTCAATGGCTGGTGTTGTGGCTAGCTTGTTCCTGTACACGAGAGACTTTACGTATCCCCACAAATCTTGATCATGATCTTGGCGGCCAACGGACTGCTCCAAAACGTTAGAATAATTGCTCACCAAACTCGCCTCTCAATGTGTTCATGGTATCCGCATGTCGTGTGGTAACTTCTTGTTGAATCGCACGGTACCTTGATGCATTGACTGTACCTTTACGATTTTTATCATTTTGAACAAGTGCGGTCCAATGATGCCGCCGGCCCACAAACCACACCAAACACTGCATCAATCAGGGTGCATTGGCAGCTCTTAAACTGCCTCTGGCTGCTCTTTACACCAAATATAAAATTCAATGATTTGTAAGTGTTGTTCGTTGTTCGTTGTTTATTCGTGGTGAAATGGCAAACCTTACTAAGCATTTTTGGCATTACCACATGTCACGAATCTTTTTACAATGAAAATCCTTATAGAAAAAATCACCCAATAAGGCAAGCAGCTATGAGTTTCGAGCTAATATTATCCTCAAAATAAAAAAGACAATGTCTTTATTTCTAAGGCTGTTCACATATGGATCCAACTTAATATTTTTATTGTTTACAAAAACCGTATCAATAATTTGTCTATAAAAATTTGTCATTATTTTGTAACCAAACAAACACTGCTCACTATCAATTAAATTATCGTAATGTTGTTTCTAAAAAACCTACTGCTTTATTACATTTTTTTTATTCTAACTCAAATAAGACCTCCTAGATAACCTACTACCACTTCAAACAATTTTAACGCCAACGACCAACCACATCTAACAACAAAGCAAAAAAAAAAAGCTCATAATGAAAAGTTTGCAATATGTTGCCAATAAATAAAGCCATACAGACACTTTTTGCTACTACCACTAGCTTTACCATAAAAATATGTCTATAACTGTGCCAAAAAGTCAATAAACGCCGTGAGCGTTTAAACAACAGCAGCCGATAACAGCAAAAAAAACAATTGTTAACAAAAATTTTATTAATAATATAGACAAATTCTTGTGAAAATTAAAATAAGAAAAATACTGCAGATAAAATGTAACTTGAAATGAATAGAATTAAAACTGTCGACGCTTTAGGGCGTTGGGCGCCTGAGCGGCAGGGAGGGCTTTTAAGCTTTTTTCTTGTTTAATAAGTAATTAACAATTAATTTTTATCTGATCATTTTGTAAGCGTAAATATACACAACGAATTTTCAATATGAGACGCCAATAGACCTTCAACACCATTTTTGACCGAACTTTAGAAGCAAATTAATTTACATTTTCGTCAACAAAACATTAAACATAATTTTAAAACATTTAAGTAAAAATTTCATTTCACAATTGAATATGAGATGTACTAAATTTTGATATCCCATAATCCTAGGTCTTGTGCAATTTAGTAAATCCCTCCTTTTAATAGATAGATATTTAGAACGAATTTCCGTTTTCGTTCAAGCGATAAATTTCATAGCCGAAACTGGTTTGTCTCTACATCAAACTTCAAAACCAAAATTCACTCTGTTTGAATTGTTTCACGCCCTTGGCCACATATGTATGTGGACCTTTAGAATCGTATAATTATGGTTACAGTCAATAATAAATACAAATGAACCAAAAATTTTTCACTACAGAATTCCTGAATACATCTTTTCTTAGTTTGGCCCCTAGTAATAGTTAATTGCGCTGTACACAGAGATATGAAAAAAGCTATAAAATATGTTCCCTGAGGAATAATTTTTCACGCGTGCGAACATGAGGCACTGAGTGTTCAGAATTTATTTTCTTCTTAGAATTCTATTTCATTAGCCTAACTTTTTCTGCCCAAGGAGATACATTTATTCAGCATGTGTTAAATTTTTTCGAATTGCTAGCGAAAAAAAAACACTGCTGAAAGTTATCATCTTCCTTTGAAACAAACATGTTTAAGACTTGTCCATAAGAAATGTTCCATAGTAGTTTATCGCACCCCTTTACCGAAAGACTGATATCATACATTTTCATTTTAAACAATGTGTTTGCTATCGCTTTAATTATATTGTTTTATTATAATACATTTTCAAATAAATAAAAAATAAAATAAATGATAATTATAAAATGTTATATAATTCTTCCAACAAAAATTCCACTAATTTCCTAAAAAAAAAACATCCTCAATTAAAAAATAAATTAGCCTTTAGTTTTTGGCCTAGTTTAAGTGCAATTTTTGTTAATGTCATTGTGTAAAACTTTGTTTCCGAGAGCCATTATTTTATTCGAAAGTCCAAATTCTCGAATATTTTAGCTGTTCTTTATTTCTGTTCCCTCGTGTACATACTTTACAAAAAATACTCATTTCTTATAAATTATTAATAAATGTGCCAACACTCGTTTAGTTTAAAGATATTTTCAGTTTAAGAAATTTCTAGCACTTCCAAAATTATAGGTAGAACCTACTTGATGAGCTGGTATAAGCAACCAAGGAAATGGTGTAATTATTGTAATTTTTTTTTAGTTGATTAAATGACATTATTGTTGATTATTTTTCTATTATTTTTTTTTGCACAAATTATTGTCATAGGTTAGTGAACTACAATGAGCACGAGTTGTGTGCAGTTGTTGGCTGATTGTCTGTCACTGGCACCGCTACTACAAACTGCAGCAGTAAAATCAACGGCACCACCAACACCGCAACTACCACTACAAAAACAAACACACACTGGTGCGCCTGAATGACTATGACTAGTATTTAGCAACATCACCGCAATTTTTAACTTTATCTACTAATGAAAGCAAAAGTACTCGTAAATACATACGCGGCTTTTCATTTTATATTTATTTATTTTGTTGTTATTGTTATTAGTTAAATTAAATTTGTCACAACTGTTAACAGTCAAGTAGTAAAAATTAATACAGACGGGGCAGCACATGTTTTAAGGAATGAGTTGTAAATAAAATATTGATTGAAAAAATAAAATTTATTTTAAATTTAATTTTTGTTTTGTTGTTTTCAAAATGAAGTCTTTTAAATAACTTTTGATTTATTGGTCAAGACGCTACGTGGTCACTTGAAGCAGTAGTATTTAAGATTGCTAAGCTTTTTTTTCCTCTTAAACACTTATTTGTGTACAATTGCAATTGGCACCACCATGATTACAAAATACATATTGCTGCCGCCGCCGACAGCCATGCAACAAACAAGCAGTCAGTTATTTAGTCAATTGAACAAATCAACAAAATATTTAATGTTAGTGGCCCATTGTATGTTCGTCTGTTTGTCTTTATTATGACTAAAAACTCATTTATTTATATGACAATTATGTTTTATGCCGTCCATAAAACTATAAAGTATTTATAATTGCAACTGCATTTAGCAAAAAATTTTAGGCATATTTTGTTGTAATTAATGTGGTACCATAGTCACAAATCTGCCATTTACAATATTGATATTAACGTGTTCTATGACGTGTTCTATGGGTTTAATGCAATATGATGATGTTAATTTTTTTACAACAAAAATACTACTTGTTTGAAGAATAACTTGAAAGATTAACAGGTTACTATAAACTATAAATTAGGTTCGATTAGCAAGCAAAATTCAATAAGAAAGAGATCCTAGTAAAGAAAAAAAATGTATAAACTTTTGAAAAAATTATGTTAGTTTTCGTTGAACAAAAATTGGTCTATTTAATTTTTTTATACAGAAAAAATTTTCATTTCATTTGTTAAGAAATCTAAGGTGGGATATTCTTCACCAAACGTTGTCTTCCGATTCGAATAACTCGAAACCCACAAAAAATGGCATGAAAATCATAGACTAGGATTTCCTTCTAGATATTCCCTCCCCACTTCCCAGGAAATCCACAAAAATATAAATTTACGGTTTCCAGAGAAAAAATGCAAATCGCGGGCGAGGAAAAGTTTTAAAACGAAAGCTTGATAGTGCTATAAATATATGAGCTCCAAAAACTAAAATACCGAAGATACAGAATATAAGTCAGAGGAAAATTAACAAAAAAAAATTTTAAAACCTCCTCAGTAGCAAGTAAAATTTTATTTTCGACTGCTAGACTTTTTGCCACCAAAACATTTAACGGCAAATCACTTAATGCGCTAGTTTATCTTAGATGCAATATTAGGAACTCTTCTGAAAAATAAGGTTTTCTTTTGTTCTATAGTAATTCAAGTTTTTTTGATTAGCTAGATTTCGTTCCCCCGATGCGGTATCCGTGTGTGCTGCCAGAAAAATGGAGAAAAGTAATGGCCAACAAGGGACTATACTTTTAATAAAACACAAAGTAGCGTCCCTTCCCAATAAATAACCAATTTTTTATTAGAAAACACAACGGAGACTTTTCGCTACTCCCAATATTAAACGCCTCAATTGTATTATACAATTACCTATTCTTCGATACAATATACATCAAAAAATCTACTTTGCACTTTATTTACTAATATGAAATTAATCAACACATAACAATACAGTCGTCAAATAATGTTGGTTTTGAATGGCGATCAACACAAACGGTGGCGCTTGGATGGATCAAGAAACATTTTTAATGTCGCGAGATCAAAAATCGGTTATGCAAAGTTTTTTTTTTTTGTCGCACGAGTGGGATTGTTCAGGCCACTCTTCGAAATGAGATTCTTCATAACTAAAAACGCATGTTAGATATAAAAAAAAATACCACCCCAACACAATAAAAAATAATCAAATATAAAAATTCATATTCGGTCATATTAATATGTTTTTCCCATTTCTTAGAAGAACACTAAAAACCAAATACAGTCAAAAGCGTACGCACAAGTACAAAAAAGTATCTCTCCTCTGCTACTTTGTTTTTTTCATAGCATTCGCACAAATAATATAAATGAAAACATTGAGTATAAATATGTATAAAAAATGCATGTATGAATGCAAAGTATTATTAGACAAGTATATATTTTATTTTGTTTACTTTTTTGCATTTTATTTTACTTCACTTGGGGTTAGCGACCGCAAAACTATCTGACATTAGATTGCGATGGCGGCCAAACGACAACAGCCGATGCAACTGCACTGCAACTAAAAAAAATTTACACATTTACGTAAGCAGAAATGCAACAAGACGGAATATGTTACAACTGCAAAAAAATACAAAATATTGCATCCAAAAATAATATCTACACAAAAACTAAAATCTAGCAACTGAGGCAAAGTAAAAAATAAAATAAATAAAAATAAGAAATAAAAAAGTGATTGGCGACAATAAGAGTACTTAACAATGAGTTTATTATTTTTTTTTTTTGAACAGCTACAACAAACGTTGACGGTAACTACAACGACTGACTGACTGTCTATTTCTATGGCAGTGAGCGAGAAACCAACTCGCTGGAAAAGTGCCATGTAAAAATTCAGTCAGTCAGCTGTATATTGTTTATACAACCATACGAATAAACTATAAAATGTATTTTATATTCGTACAACAATAGCAATAGTATGTGTTAAATACGTACGTTCATGTGTTTTATTGCATTATTATTCTTTGGTAATATTTGCATTTTATTTCTAAAACAAATATTTTTTTTTTACTATTTTGCCTTTTCTTATTTTTATGAGATTGCAAGTGTAGGTGTTAACACACACACCATTTCTTAGTAAAGATTAAATTAAAGTTATCTGTTTTCTAGATTACGGGGCTGGAACTAACGAGGTTGAAAAGTAAATATGCTTAAAAGTATAAAATAATTTGCAAAAATTCTAATTTTTTTTATTTTAAACGTAGCCAATCAGTAAAATTCAGTAAAAAAAAACAAACAAACAAAATTCCAACATTACTTTCAATCTGGCAAGGAAAATTCGAAATTTAAATTAATTTAAAACATTGATGTTCTATAGAACATCATATTATTCGATTTACAGCACAGGGTAGATAAATAATGATACCCATAAGTTGTTTAAAATTTTGTTACGCAAATTTAAACTAACACGTTTAAGACAACATAAATTATGCACCAATATCGGGAACTTTTATACGTCGCAGAGGGTCTTTGAATCAGTGATGCCAACCCGAAATCTTACAATTTGAAAATCTCTTACGATTTGAAAAGGAGGTAGAGTTTCCAACAAATCTTACTTCCAAAAGTAGTAGTACGTAACAGCTTTATTTGTGGAGTACTTTAAACACTTTAGAAAAAGAATTTTTAATCTTAATTGATTTTTCGTTTGGATAAGAAATACATTTTAATTACAAAATCGCGAATAATCAAATGTAAATGTATATCATCCTGGGACCCACAAAACACAAGGTATTTATTAAACTAGGAATACAAATTCGAATGATTTCTTTTTACGTAGTAATGCACCTGAACTTTAAGTTGAGTGCAAACAATTTTCCATGGTTGCCAAGTATTTGTATAACTTACGTGGAAAGGAACGAACGTAAATGTTGCTTATTTAATAGAAACGAACACAACAATCGCAACATATACATATGTAATATTTAGGTCAGAAAGGAACACATAATATTTAATAATTTAATATTTATATTAAATAATTTTTAATTCTCTTTTGTAGTTGTAGATTACTCAGTGCTCGGGCTTTAGTGCCCTGCTGAAGAAACTATTTCAAGATTCGCACTACTAAGTTAAAAAACAAGCAATTAGAATGCCTAGAAATAATAAATTTTTACACAAGAAATAGTTATCTGTACAACTAGAAGCAATCGAACATGCAAAATATTAACCCTTCTTCCAGAACTTGTAATACTTTTGGTGATAGTGAATTTTTTTTCGCAATCGCCCTTTCTCTTATTTTAAAATTACTTATTAAACAAAAATTACTTTTTTTGTAAGAAGCCATAAAAATACACTTTGTCGGTCATATTTACAATTTTTTTCATTAGCTTCTTCTTTCCTCTTCATATTTATGTCATCCAAAGTAGAATGACAGAAACGAACAGCTGTTTAATAGTGTAGTCCAGCATTGTAAAAAAGTTTATTTTACTTGAACAAGATAATTATTTTTGAAAAACGAAAAAAGTGGTAGATTGTAAGATACCCCAAAGAGGCGTAGATCTACCACAAATGTGATAAAAAATTATTTTCACTACATATTTAAGTTATTTTTTACAAGGTTCATTTGAAAGTACTTTTTAAAAAAGGCCATTTTTAAAGGTACTCTTTTCATCTCTAAGAATTGTTCTATCAAGCAGTTATAAAGTGCTTTTTATAAAGGGTACTACTTTAATTGATGTCATTAAAAGCAAAAAAAATTAACTACTTTTTTAAAAATGGGGACTTGTAAAATTTAGAAACAGTGTAAAATGCTGATGACCAAATGACCGAACTCAATTTGTTTAATATTGTGATTAGTTGGCATGTAGTAACTCGTCTTAAGAAGACATGAATTTTAAATTCTAAAAAAATTAAACAAAACGGTCACATTAAAGCAACAATTTTGCATAATCTCTGGCGTTCAGACAGATAAATATTGCCAAAATAAAAAATATATTTAAAAAACAAAACTTTTTTGGCTAAATTTTAGATTTTTCAAAAATTACCTTAAGGCTTGTTTGTTGGTTGGTTTGACTGACAGGTTAACAAACAGACAAAATTTGGAAAATTTAAAACCAAAAGATCTTTGTTTGAGCAAAAAGGCGGTTTTACTTTTAAATATTTTTTCCATAAAGACACAACATAGTTGGGCTGCATGGTTGTGGTTGGTTGACTGGCTGACTAGGCGGCTGGCTGATGGCAATTGCAAGTGTTTTGTATTAAATAAACTTTGATAAATAACTGCTAGATGGATTTCAGTTATAAGGTGGCAATATTTTTTTCCCCTTCTTAAATATTGTTTTCTTTGCAGAAATCTTGAAATTTAAACAAATCATTTTTCTTGTAATAAAATAAAAAAAAAAATATTTTTATAAAATTTTAAGATAATGCGTTATTTTTTTACTACTGCGGCTGGCTACACGCCCACATTAAAATTTTTTTTTTTGTGTGAAAAAGTAGTCGTTTATAGTTTGCTTTTAAAATACCTAGTCTTGCGGGGTTTCTTAAAGTGCATTAGAAGCACATAAATGCACAAGAGTGTGCAATCAAGTTGCACAAATTATTACTGATTTTGTAGGTCAGAAATTTTATGATTAATCAGTTTTTTTGCTGTAATTTAATTTATAAAAAAGGCTTTTGTAGCTTGTAAAAGAAAAGATTATAATTAAAGTTTATTTATAAAATCTTTTTGTAATTCTTTGGGAAAAATTCATATTTTAATGCTCATTGAAAATATACATACATAAGTAATCAATATCAATCAGCCAACGTCACACAAATTGAGGCCAGAATGGGGAAGAATGTAAGTAAGTAACAGTCAGATTGTATAGGAAGAGAAAAATTCAGAAACCCGCTTTGTAGTTGGTCTTATATGAAAGAAAATTTGAGAAGTTTATTACTTCCATTGTTGATAAGTTGAATGCAGAATAATAAACGAAAAAAATAGAATATTTATCAACAATACATGGAAGGACAATTACTTTTTCTTTAACTACACTTTTTCAAATGGCAACGCAAAGAAAAGCTTTTTTCTTTATAAGAGTCTGCTTTAAAAGGAAAATACATCCTTCAAGGCGCTGTTTAATTTTTATAGAGAAAATCGGGTTTTTAAAGGTTTAGTTTTGTATGTTTGTACTAAGAATAGCGCTTTTCTAAACCGCCTTTCATACTATTTGATCCAGTAAAACGACTTGTCAAAAATTCAAGTAAACTGAGATAGTATTATAGTATGAAAACATTATGTTATTCAGACAGTCAAATATATGCGGATGGAAGTTTGACAGTCGTATGGCTCTCATAACTTGTAGCAAAATTTCTAAACGCTAAAACTTTTTATTTTATCGGAGTTGCATTTTTAGAGAAACAAGCGAAGAAAATACCAAAAACAGATGTTGAACAAAGAATCAATTCGGTTAGTTTGCCACCGACAGAAAGCTTGCCGAGTATACTTCTTTCAAGTTTGCACCGGCTCAAAAAAAACACGCCTTTCTCATTTTACATTCAGTGTGTAGCGTAGGCGGCACACAATGTAATGAGAATATTTTGCTTTACATTTCTTCTTTACAGAACGGTTATCGTTAGATTTCTCTCTGCGAAAAGCGAGCGGAAATCTAATTACTTGTAGAATAGTGTGAAAAGGGTTGATAAACAAGGCTTTTTTTTCTTAAAGAAGCTTTTCTAAATGGGTACTTTTTGAAATAAAAGTTTTATCATTTAAAATACAGTTTTAAATACTATTTTCAGACAAATACTTTTGTTAGAGATGGGTATTTCCAGCGAAACCGACACCATAGTAATGCGACCCATATATAAAATAAAGTCATATTTAACTAATTTTTAGACCCCATATTTTTTTATAATTTTTTTTCCAAGTTGGTTGTGCTGTTTCCCGTTTACGTTAAATTAAAAATGAAGGAAAAATTCGAATACAATGGATATATATTCAGCATCAGGACAAAGTCTCTCGTAAATGATAATTTAATTGGGAAAAAGTGTGAAAGGAATTATTTTATTTGTTTTCCCGGTTCTAGAACCTGAACAATTTAACTTGTTTTATAAAAAAGAATCAAAAAAATTATTTTTCTGATTTGTTTCAAGCGAAAGTCTCACAGCTTTGGCCGCCTTTCCTTTAATTGGAGTTTGTTTATGAAGTTTATGAGCTTTAATGAATACTTTGTTAGCGGATAAGTCACAGTGGGAGTGTTGACAAATGCATGCATAACAATTACACACTCTTTTTAAGACTTTTTGCAATTCAGTAATTGCTAACGGAAAACGAAATTAGTGCTTTAAATGGTTCAATTAACAAACAGTCACACTGTCTTATTCTTTTTAAAAATCATGGGAATATTGAATCAGAAGAGATCTAGTTTAACTTTCTTTAGCCATTATGCCTACTAGAATGAAATTCTATAAAAGAAATTAAACCAAATTAAATTATGCAAAACTAAGAAATTTTGTTTATATGCAAATTTTAAATTAAATTCTCTAAAGATCACACCAATTAATTTTGAGAATTTAACGTGGGAATTTAAGTAAGTGTAAAAAATAGTTTCTTTAGAAGTCAAAAGCCATAAATAACATTCGTAGAAAAAACATTATTTTTTCACATAAAATTTACAAAAGCACCACAAGGCAAGACTAGACTATATTAGAGCTCAAAGTAAAAATAAAAAAATAAAAATTTTACGACTTTTACAACCATAGGCGGAAACAGTTGTAAGTTTAGAAACAAAAAATACGAGGTATAGAAACACTCCCTATTCAAGTAACAATGCAAACTAAACATCCATAAATTCACAATGAATTTGTAATGAGAAACCAAAAATATTTAAATATCTATTAGGTTTGAGATGTTTATTAAGAGGTCTGAAAATCTTAACTACAAAGACACGAGTATTTCAGAAATTAAAACACTTTATAAAACAAATTAATTACCATAAATAATATTGATTATTAACTATGCAAATTTGTGTTTTAAAGTTATAGGAATATATAAATATTTACCATACACGAGTTATACGAGCTTCGAAATGAAATTTATTCACATACCTGAAACGAAAAGAGAACAGTAACGAATTATTTATTTATTATTCATATTTCGAGTTATGTGTAATTTAAGTAGGCTTTAATTGTACTAAAATATTTAACAATAATTATGTGGAGTTAACTATTTCAAATAATACGAGTAATTATTATTATTTATAGCCTTAGGCCTAAATCTGTATGGAAACTTAATTGAATTGGAACAAATTAATTCAAATTATCTTACGTCACCCACTCAATACGGGCGGCTATCAGCCGATATTTTGTTAAACATTTCTAAAGTGCTGCAGTTCAGCTCATAAATAAATCAGTTTATACTCGTATCGAAATAGATTATTAAAATTATTTATACACTTGATAATAATAATTTTATTTACACTCGAAAAAATATTTCAATTAAAAAAAAAACAAACAGATTTATTTTAAGCCCTCAACGGGAAAAATATTAAAGGATAAGTAAACACAAAGAAAGAAATATGGTTCAGGTAACCATAATCTAAAGCAATATGTTAGGTTTGAATTATACGGTTGTAAATAAAACATATTATTATTATTGTAGACAAGGAGACAAGCAAAACATGTAAGTTACTGATTGATAGCGGCTAAGGAACGAACTTAGGAGACTAAAGCCATTGAATGCTTAATAATCATAGCGTTAACCCCTTAAGCCACAGCATTTCCATACTTTAATAAACCACTAGAAGAATTATACATATTATATTTGTTAAGAACATTTTATGGTAGCCAATTTTAGCAAACATTTTGTTGTACAACCCAACCATGTGTTTAAGCTGTTTTCAAATAACTATTATATGTTTGCCTCAACAATATATTGTTGGATTCTTTTTAATTTCTTTACATTATAATAATGTTTTTTTCTACTATTTTTCACATGTTTAAAAGTAAACAAAAAACGAAACCTTTTTTGCCAATTTTAGGACGAGATAAATGGAATTTGGAAGCGGGAAAGAGCTTGACAAAGACAAGAATAGTTATGCCGCTGAAGCCGCTGAAGTGAGGTCAGGATGGAGTAATAGACTTATTGGCATTTCGTTTTGTATAGAGCGTGCCGTCCCAAGTGTATGCCCATCATCAGAGTCCAGAGACCAGAGTCTGAAGAGTACCACCAATATGTTTAATGAACTGCCCAACATAGCCTACTTTACATAAAAAGAACTGTCTTTAAAAAATACTTCGATTACACCAAGAGATTTACGTGCAACATATTTAACAGCCAATAAGTTATTTTCATAAATAAATATAACAATATTATTTTGAAAGTGGTAGTACCATAAATTATAAAGATTACCGATACGGATGATTTTGTCTTCTAACTACACAATCTTGCAAACGCCTTCGCTTTCACACCAAAATTGTTCAAGGAGCCAGCAGCAGCTGCACATGATTCAGAAGATTTCTGTGCCAATTGAAATTTGATTCAGAAAAAAGTATGTAATGCTCTTGTTCAAAGACGAAGACAAGTTCAATTGAAAGGTAAATGCCCTAACATATGAAATAATTTTTATATAAAATTGTTAATTTTCAGCTTTTTCTATATAACTTTTCAAAAACTATTTGTATGTAAACAAATTTCCAGAGCAACTTTGGATGTTTAAGTGTAATTTCCCTATTCAATTAATAAGATTTAAAAGGTATGTTTAGGTGTTATTTCTGCTTATTGTATTTACGACAACTTCAATAAATCTCTAAGTGTATTTAAACTAAATCAAAAAAAATCTCGTTAAAACAGTTTATTTAAATTTTTTTTAACGATACAAACAAATTGTGCTGTAAATAACCATTACTACGGCTAAGTTTCATTTTCTAGGTCAATAACGAACATTGACTGCGACTTGTGCAAACAAAATCCATAAACACATACAATGTCTGAGTGTATTAATATTTATGGAAAACATTTATATGGGCAGTTTATAATAATTAAAAATATACTCGTATATAAGCAAAAGCTTAGAAGAAAAAAAGATTTGTGATGTAAAGGGTTGGTTATTATCACGAGTATAAAAATATTAACGTTTTTATCAAACGAATAGATTACATTAATTTTTAAACTTATGATTTTTAAAATAACGAATGCATCATTGTGGGTATTTTATTTATTATTTATTTATGCTCGGGGATCCAGAGGGGGACAAATAAAAAATCTCCAGTCCAAAACCATCAAAAATTAACATTTTACCATGAACAATTCAAGAATTGTTAGTTTTCGTTGTTACTGCTTTTATTTTTTCTTTCCTTTGCAGATCACGGAGTTATTCATCATGCGGATACTCACGTTGTAGCACCGTTTCCAAATTATTCATCTGTATTACGAAAATCAGAGTTCTGTGAGAAATGTTTTTCGTGCACTTCAAGGAACACATGGTGTGCAATATCGATCTACAGATTGTCAACACCATCCTCAAATTTCTTGAGTCCCAATGTATGTTATTCGATAATACGCCCAGCCCGTAGTGAGGAAACTATTGCGGCTGTAGCGGGGAGTGTGTATAAAGACCATGACTGATTCTATGCCGTGCGTAGCTACCGCGCCTGACAACGGACTTTATTGAGAAAACCATTTTGGTGAGCAGCTAATTTCGTGTCTACTGTATGCCTAGATCGTGTAATATCACACCTTGAATTTTTTTTCTTTGTGTCTTAAATTAAGTTAAAAGCCTTCGACGATATGCCAGCTATGGGTAGCAATACTGGAAAGAGTGATCGAAAACTGAGCTGAGCTCGTAGTCACGGGTAATGTGTCAGAGATTGTTCTTTCATAGCAAAGGCTAGGACCTCCAATTCTATTTTGAGTGTTTTATTTAAAAATTAATAAAATTCTAAATGGATAACCCCGATATACTACGTACAATTATTTTTTCATTATATTTCTTGTTTTAATTATTGTTGTTTTTAAATGACTTTTAATGATTAACAAAAACAATGTTTGGGATCTCATTCTGTTATTTAAAAATTCTCCTTCTAATCAATCATATCCCAGTTATTTTATAACAAACTTGAAATTTATATTATCGTGGTTAAGCTGGTCTCTTAAGCCAGCTAGCTCACCATGCAACCTTTACCAAATTTTTAGAAGAACTAGAAATGTCTGATGCTGAATTTCCTTCAAACGATGATTAAAGAAGTTCCAACCAAAAACATTAAACAGAACGAAAAATGACACAATGCCAGATAGCCGAAACCGGTTTGTCACCAAACCACACTTGACAAGGCACGAGGGAAATTCGTTCCAAAAATCCACATCAAAACACACACCCTGTCGAAATATCAAATCAAGAATCAAAAACATTAGACAAATTAAAGAACAAAACCCAACAATTCAAATTTATTTTTCTTACTTTCCTTTTGAATTTTTCTTTTCTATTCAAATTGAAAAATTTAATTACATAAAATTATTGCTATAAAATCGTAAGACATAATACATAATAAGTGAATTTCTTACGCTAGTTAAATAAATCTCAATAGCATTGAAGATCGTCATGTATAATAAAGAAAAACTACAAATTGGGTATATTGGCAAAGTATAACACAAAATTTGTGTTATTTTTTAATTTATTTTATAATAATTCCAATCAAATATGCATTTTTGTCAGGGACATTTTTCTACATGAGATGCACACAAACGCTCGCACGCAAACATGTCAAGACATTTAACAAACAAAAACATTTTTTTTTTGATTTTGCATAAAATTCAACCAAAACTTTTATTTAACCAGGCAGGCGGCTGTTGGAGCTAAGTTTTGTATTTTTAAATTACAAAAAATATGGCTACAGAAAAATTCATTAACATTTTGCATTCGAAATTGAATTAACTAACAATTGCAATACGACAGATAGACATAATACACACAATTAAACGTTTTATATTCATACATATGTACATCTCTTTTCGATTAAACAATAATTGAGAACTTGTTGACATTTGACAGGTAATTAGCAAATGCACGGCCAGGTTTACAATGAATGAAAAATTATGCATTAAACTGAACACTGATAAATAAATTTAATGAATTGATTTGTAAATCAACAACCCAGCAGTTTTGCACAAATATTCCCTCCTTTATGCAGGCTACACAAGAAGGAATCTTAGTTTCATGCTTTGCTACAGACGATGCAACCACAAAGTAACTGTAAAGGAAACATCAGTTCGGTGTAAATATCACATACTATACGCGGAAGAAAATAAAAATTATGTTAGTAATCTGTTAGATGATCACAGAACGACAGCTTTCAACGAAGTTAGCCACAGCAACATTTTATTTAGAAACTCAAAAATATCCAAAAATTTTGATATTTCAAAAAAACCAAAAATAAATCATGAATTTCATGAGAAAACATAGCTACAGATGATGCAACTTTAAATTGAACATGTCCACGTTGCCTGTAATGTTCCTTCGTGTGTAGTGGGCAGCACAATGACTCTTATTCTATTGCTGAACGTCAAATGTTTTAACATATCAAATTATTTAGAAGATTTTTCCTCTAAAACTCAAATTCACAGCACAAAACAATAGCTGATATACATACATCTGTGGTTACATACATTTACTTTTCCAAAATGCAACTTTTGTCGATGTACGGTAACCCTGCACAGTAATAGCAAAATCAATGTTGACAAAACTTGTAGAATTTTTAGCATAGCACATTATTTTTTCTATGCTATTGTCATTCGCTGCTAGTTTACATTACAAAAACATGGGTTTTGCAATTTTTTTGCGTCACAGAGTGGCACTACCAAATACATTTTGCTACGATTTTTATTCAGTGGATTAGAATTCCTTCAGACTTTCATGTGAATGAATTGTACGATTGTGTAGGATAGTGAGTCATGTCCTTACGCTAAATCTAAACGGCATGCGGTTTTAAAAAGACGGCGCTTATATTTTGTTCATCACGTGAACTTACATCTGGTTTAGAACAAGAGAGTAAACTCTACAGAACGTGAATCACTTGAATAGTACAGCATGAGCTATTAACGAGACATTACCAACTCAAAGGATTTTTAGAATAAAATTGTTTTACACTATTCATTCATTTCTTGCACTTTTTTCTTAATGTAATTTCGACGAAAGTTTTATACTCTAAATTTTACAATTGTTCTGAAGTCTTAAATTATAGTCCTAAAGTACTTTTGACTTAAGAGTCATAAAGGTCTCACAATCCTACTAAAATTGAAATATTTTTTCATTTGGAGAAAAAAAAAGACGAAAGTTTCATATTCGAAATACTCATTTGAATAGAAATTGTTTCTAATCACATGTTGCTTGCTGTTGGTTTTTATTTTTAAACAGAACTCAACGTTACATTGCGCACATTTTTTGCATGAAAAATTTCTACTTCTAGGCAAATGTTTTTCATTTAAATGCCTTGTAGGCGGTCATTAAACTTAATTTGTGCTTGCTTTTTTTTCTTCTTTAGAAATACATACTATATTCTTTTAAACGAATATAAAAAACTAAATACAAGCAACAGCTGTCAGCTAGGGGGAAAGGTGAGGGGGAAGGCAAAAGGCGAAAGTCAAACAACAAACAAATTATTCAATAGAAATTGTAGAAAAATAAAAATACATTGAAGCGATAAAAACAAAAGAACAATGCAAATAGTTTTCCATTACATCTGCAATTACATACACACAAATGTATATTTGCAAATGTTTGCAACTAAATTCAATGATGACACAATATAGTGTTTGAATGAAATAGAAATGTGTAGCGATAAAAAAAAACATCGACAACATCGTCATCATCATTCAACAACAATAATTACAAATTACACTCATACTTCGAAAACTTTACTTTTTTTATGTACACAAGTACTAATGAATGTAATGACAAAAACTAATGAAAAAATTACAGAGAGAAAAACTTTTAATATTAGACATTTTAGTAAGAGAAATAACGCAACTTACTAAGAAAATGCACAACCTTTAAAATATATTTTATTAAATCAAAATTTGAAAGAAGGGATTTAAAATTTATTTTTAGAAAGATGATTGTAAAATATTCTAACTGGAATATTTCAGCTGATTCCTGAAGGTTTGTGCTTGGCTCGTAAGACCATTTATTTTATTGCGAATTTAAAACAGTACATTTTTATGAAACTTATTTTCTTACAGCTATGATTAATAAAAAACAGAATTGGATAAATAAGGATGTATTGGGTTGTTAGGAGTCATCCTGGGTAAAATTTGAATCAATTATTCCAGGTTAAAGGTGACGTATGATTAATGAAGATTTCAATAAAAACTCCTAAGAATTTTCAATACTCTGTTCAGGCCATAAAATGCAAATATAATAGGGGAGTTAGCTGGTTGAGGTAATCTAAGAGCAAAATAATAATTATTAATAAATAACATGGTGGTTTCTCTTAAAACGATACAAAACATACATTTGATTGTTAGCCGCTGGAGTGCTTAATTATCAACAAACCAGCCACTTAAATCGGTGCACCCTCATAACCTGATTAAACACCAAAAGAATATAAGATAAAGGGAACATAATATAGTTGTCGTGACTATACCAATTTTTTCCTTGCTTGTGATGAAACTTTGCATTGCAGTTTGTGGGTGCTAAAAGTTTTTGTTTTATTGCGAATTTTTGGTAGCCTAGCTTGAAACAATTTCTAGTCTTGCAAATTTTCTCAAGTCCAAATTCTAGAAAATGTGTGATTTTTGTGAAATCTGTTGGGATAGCCAGGAGTAAGCACCGCTAATATTTTCAACACTTGAAATTTATTGATTTTATGTTTTTAAAGCAGTTTTCTTAAAGAATTCGATTTAAAATTGAATTTTAAGTGTATTTTTCATGACGATTTAGACCTTACGTATGCGAAAATAATGTTTTGAAATACTTTAAGAAAAAAAATCATTTAACATAACAACACTAACATATTTTCCTTTTGGACTAATTGGTATTTTTATAAATAATAAACTATTCAAAAACGTTAGCTGCTTTTTGTATCAATAAAAAAATAATAACATCAATAAATAATAATTAAAAAAAGGTGTAACAAAGTACTAGCGACACTTATTAATTAGACGTGTGTTTGACAGTTTTTTTTGTTGGCTGCAACATGACCAAAACAAAAGAAAGCATTCCTTAAAAGTGCAGGCTGTTTCTTGGCAGTAGCATGAAAATGTTTAAATAAGCGACCTATCATACACAAGTTTCTGTTGACCGACACAGAAAAAAAAATAACATCGGATGACTACTACAACAAAGTTGTACAGACCGACGGACTTTTGCTGTAGAGCATTAGTTTAGTTGCTGTTTGTGGTTGGTTATTGCAAAACGCTCGCCACTGCGCTACAGACTTTGCTCACACAAACAAATTTGCTGGCGACAACGTAATTCGCATCGAAATGTTTTCTTCATGTTGTTATTGTTAGTTTTACTATTGTGACTGACTTTCATAGTTGCTGTTGTTGCTACTGTTAGTTTTCTGCTTGTTGTATTGCACATTATCAACAATTGAGTTCAATGAACTGGCATTTTAAACAAATCGAAATGAAAAATTAAAAGTATGAAGGAAAAGCGAAAAAAAACAACAACAAAAACAAACTCATTCACATATCCATTTACTCGGTCTTGGCCGTTCATTAACTATGGGCTTTTGCTATTGAGATGTTTCTTTAATACGGCCTCCATTTCATTTACAACATGATGTGTTTGTTGAAATGTTGGAGACATGGTCGGTCGAATCCATCGAAATGTTTATAATATTACGAGTAGGGATGGCAAGGTTAATCGAAATGCGATTAATAATCGATTGTTTAACGATTTAATTATAAAAAAATTTTCCTTTCTATTAATCATTAATAAATCGACTATTTAAAAAAAATTTAAACAAATATAATGCTAATATATTTGGTGGCAAATCAATTAAAATAACCATTCCGAGCCAGTATGAGCCCCCGTTTAGGAATATGAACAATCATTTTTACTTGCTGCATTTACACTACTATATTGATATAAAAACAAAATCCACTTCCAACATTTATTAGCACAGAGCACTACGACAATTCCGCCAGATGAGCTAAGCGTCTGTCTCAAAGCAGCAGCTCACCCGCTACGGAAAAAAACGATTAGATTTACTACGAAGCGCTTTTCTAAACCTTTCATTTTAAAATTCGGTTTTAAACAAATCAATTTAAGAAACCTCTTTTAAACTCTGAATCAAACAAAGAACCAAATAAACTTGTTTATGTTTTTTGCAATACTATAAACAGTTTTTTATTATTTAAAATCATTTTCAATCTTCGCTAAATTAATCGATTAATCTATGTTTTTTCGACGTTCTGTAAATTTCACAAAGACATGCTTTTGTTAAACAGGTGAGTGAACATTATTTTTGTCGAATTCTTTATAAAAACTTCTCATTCAACTTTTACTTTTACAAATTAATTGACTAATTTTGTCATAATTTTTTATTATTTTTTTTATAAAAATAAATACTTAAAATGATTAATTGCATTTACCGATTTCTCGGTTGGATTAATCATATGGTCAATTAATCGATTAATAACTTTTTTTTGCCAGCACTACGCCTAACACTAAATTACCGAGTTTCTGAGCAGCAAGATGCTTGCGATATACATTACAAGTAATGCAACATATTTTTTGAAAAGGTGCAACATTAATTCGCCTTATTCTCCCACATTTGTACTTTAACTTTGAATTTTGTATGCAGTAACAATATTCATAAAAAAAAGGAATGCATGCTGGTTTAAGTTAAATCGCAGTGTTGAGCCAACAAGTGGGAAATAGCTTATCGCAAAAGAACGTTTAGTACTATATACATGCATACATACATACGTATGTACATACACACATACATACAAAGAAAAGGAAAAAGTATAATTATCAAACAGTTGGACACACATGAATGAAAAAAAACATTGACGTTAAAATCAAATTGTAGATTAAGTAATTAATTTGTGACGTTTGTCACTTTAGATGCAAGATGCAAGTTTAATGAAAATGGTGATGATGAACAATATACACATTATAAACTTTATTATGATGCGAGTGATAATGAAATTGTCTAGTTGCTGTTTTGTTTTCTATTCGTATCTGTAAAATGTTTGCTGTAACAAGAAAAGCGTTGACAGTAGCAACAACCAACCATCATTAGTATTTGCAACATTTATTTTGCTTTGTACAATTATAAAGAAGCTTTGTTGACAACCATTTTAACATGTTTTTATTTTCTTTAAGTATTTTTTTTTAAATTTTTATCTCGGTTGGCTTTCAATTGCATGTTGTCTAAAGATTATAGTTTATTCTCACTTCGACCAAATGTTATTTGTAAAGCTGTTTTAGTGTTAATATGCATAATTGTATGGCAAAAATAAGTTATAAGATATCTTCTCTTATCTGGAATTAATTTCGGACAACCGATTCGTAATTGACGATTCTCGTGCTGCCACTAGCCTATACTCTTGACAGTAGTATTGATTTAGATTGCCAACTGGTGACCTTGTTCCTATCATGCAGTCTCTGATTATTGCTATCATTTGTCTGTCTAAGGCTTAGGTCCACCATGGAGTTTACATTTAACTAGTGTCTGCACGAGGTCCCAAGCATTACGCTACACAGTGTTGGCCATTCACACAAGGTGTTAACCTCTTCCTCAGAGGTACCTTTAGAGGAGACTGACTGACCATCTCTATAGAATCCCTCTATTGGCCAATAAACACCGGAGTTCCTACAGGGATTAACCTCTTCACTTCTTTTGAAACATAGTGTAAGCTTCTCTACGCTCGAATTGTTAACCAGTTTCCTTATAGAACACAAGAACTTGTTGCCGGCCGCCACAACAACAACGAGATGTAAGTCAGAACTTCTGACAGTGTACACAACAACTACCGCAAGCCACACCTTTGTGCCTGGCAGTTGACGGCCGAGTAAAAAGGACTAAATATTATTCGAATAAAATTGATTCGCTTATTTGCTGAAAATAACAGTTTTGTAGAATAAAGAATTAAAACCTAAACACAAAACTAAGCATAAAATATATTAAGTCAAACGAAACAAACTATTTTCCATTTAGTTATTTTAGTATAATAAACATATTCGTTTACTGCATGTAAAAAAATTCGAAAGAAATGATTCGATTAAATTCGAACAAACATATTTAAAATTTTAATTTAAAATCTATTTCAAAAAGTTTTATTGTTTTATTTCATCTAAATAATAATGGGGGTTTCATATAAAAGTTAATTACACGAAAAATATATTTTTGATGCATTGCCATATACAGAACACGATCACAGACCCACATAGAGGGTTCAATTGTAAATCTAAACCGTTCAGGGATCCACTTAAAAACACACACACACACAATTTTTTTCCCAAGTATTCAAAAATATTGAAATAAGTTTACTTTTGTACTGGTTAATTTATAAATTCTTATAAAAAAGAACGATCGGTAATAATAAAATATTCGAATAAGGTTTATTCGAACAAATAAAACATTTGTTAGTGTTTCAATTTAATAAAAAAAAAGTATCGTAAAAAGTGCATAATTTATAAAACTTTTCTTTTTAAACCAAATAAATTTAACCTAAAATCGCATTTAAAAATTTAAATATAAAATATCCAATTCAATCAATCACTTATCATGAATGTGCCTCAAATAGTTTCCTTTTTGGAAAAAAAAAAAATAAAACCCCAACCCGAGAAAAAATATAAAATAATTTATAATTTATTCGAAACGTAACGCATTTCATACGCAACTATTACGCGTTGTGTTGTGTGTTGTTTTTTGCGGCTGCATGTGGTTTTGTTGCATTTTTTTTTTGTGCGAGTGTTTGTGAACGCACAAACGAGCAAGCGAGTTGATAATTTGCACTGCTTAAAGTTCATCGCTCTAATTCAATGCTAAACGTTTACGTTGTAACGTAACACAGTCAGTCGCAGATCCATACATGTGTCCATGTAATTTCTGTTGCAGCAACTAGTTCTGCCGCCGCTACTAAAGCTGTCTCATTGCAATGAAATTTTTTCAGCCTTTATTCAAAGTACATTGCATATGCGAGAAGCTTTACTCAAGTGGTGCTGTGAAAACTTCTCGGTCACTGCAAATGTATTAGATTACAATGCACAATTTATATTTTTATTTTTAATGTTTTTCACTAGACTTTTTAACGACTCTTTTTTGTCGGCAAGACTTTTCGCCAGTGTGTGAGAGCAGCAACCGCAAATGCAAGTGAGTTGCTTTTTTCAGTCATGTAAAAAAGGCAAAAACGACTGATTGACTGACTGTTGTTAATATTTTTTCTTTGTTTTTGTTGTTTGCTGCGCTTGTAGATTATGCATTTTCAGTTGTGTAAAATTATACAATAATATTTGTTGAAAATTGTATAATTTAGTAACTACTAAATACTTTGTTGCAGTTGACATTCTTTTTAGCACAACAAAAAAATGTTTTATTTTTTATGACTCATGGCTCCTAAATGCCATGCCAATTTTCGTTTATAAATGCAAACTAATGAGATATTTACTATAAATTAGTTTAACATTTTGTTTCTAATCATTGTTTAATTAATAAGCTAACGTTTTTTTTTCAACTTTCTTTAAAAACGTACTTAGTAGCGAGTGAAATAAGAAATATTGCACATTTCTACTCGAAAGAAAGCCTTGTCGCAACACCATGTAACCCCCCTGATTTGTTAAAATCGAAAACGTATTTCTGGAGACATATTTTGTTTGTCAAAAAGATGAATTTGTAATAATACCAAAAAATAACACTTTAGTATGTTGAATTATTCTAAGATTATAAATAATGTGCAGTGCAAATACATACTTTCTATAAGAGTCTTTACTTTTAATTACAGTTGTTTAGAATTAAAACTTATTATTTTATGATTTTATTTCACTGAATTTAAGCTTAAATGTGCCATAATCGAAATTTTATTCTTAGTTAGAGGGTGGTATGAGCCTGAATATGTTTGCAGCAGTTGCACATTAGGGCTTAAACAATGAAAGCTTAGAAAACTAACCGCAGGGGTGGTTTTGTCTCCTTCAAGTCCAATCATCAAGCGTACCATAAAAAGGAAGATTGCTACTTTGGTCAAACAATTGTTGTTGGTAAGCACTGTAAAGTACGTGGTCGTATCAATATGCCAATGTTTTAACAAGGCCAGTGCTAATAAAATGTAAAGTGGGAATTTATAAGATTTATCCGTGTTTAGTAATGAGAGTTTTGATCATAAAGAAGTTGGTTATCCATATTGATGCAACTTGTGAAGCATTTGATATAGAAAAGCACTTGTTCTCAGTTATGGATTGTTCGCGATTGATGACTCTTAGCTAATTGATGACTCTTAGCATCCCAGTTGATAATGTGAAACCTGGTGGAGAGCGATATTTAAGAATATGATAACTATCTCGTGTATTGTGAAGGTGTAAATAAATTCTCTGCATTTTTCAACTATAAGCATCGATGAAAGGATTGAAGATTATTCTTAGATAAATCGAACAAAAATACGAATACAGCAGAAGACAAAAATCATCCCAGTTTTTGTTGTTAATCTCCAGCTTTATTATATGCAGTGTTATTATAAAATAAGACTCACTTTCCGTCAGTTTTGTAAGAAAATTGTATATATTGATATTATTAAAAATATCTGCAGAAATACCTTTTTAAAGTTAACAAAGTTAAAGTTTTCAAAAACTTGCAAAACAAAATGTTGCAAAAAAAAATTTTTCGATCATATTTTTGCAAAAGATTAAACGAGTTGAAAAGTACATTCCTTCCTATGCAACGCCTGTCGATACAAATACGACATGTTTTCGTTTCTACAATTTTTGGCTCTTTTGAAAATATGTTTTTTTTTACAAATTCGCAACAAATCGTTACTTATCGATAACTTTCGATTTTGAGGGTGTAAGTGAATTTCTAAAAATGACAAAATTATAAAATCAAGTAGGCCTACAACACACATTAAGTTATTTCAAACGTACATTATCACATTGTGTTATGGCTTTAATTGAATACGTTACCAAATAGTGATCGCACCTCAAAGGCAGAGTTTTATGTACCTAATACACACACATACCCGCACATATATTTAATAGTGGCAAGATTAAGCAAGTTTATTGCAATTAAACGTAACTTGTTGGATGTGAACAACTTTCGTTTTATTAACTTCATTTCATTACGTGTCTACATGTGACGTGACATATTATAGACTTGATATTATGTTGCACGCTTTTTCCAAATATCTTTATGTCAGAAATTTCGAGCTTTTCCCTTACTTTTTTACGAACATACTCGTATACTGCATAATAAATGCTGGTGATAACGTTAATTATTTTACAAAAATGGGGGCATTATGCACACAGAAACTCTTTAACAGCAAGCGTAGCAAAGAAAGAATTTAATTTCTGATTTTTAGTTTTAACCAACACCCCTCTTCACGAAATCATTTAAATAATTGATGGTGTCAGTTATGCAAAAGTGTCTGCTCATTAAAGAAAGGAATAAAAGCGGCTGTAATTTATTGTATTAATTTGCTTATGAAAACGTATTACGTCGCACAGCTTTGTTCTATTTGTTTTTGGTTTTGTTTTTAAATCAACTTAAGATTACATTTGTTTATATGGAACTTAATTTACGAACCAAATTTTTATAAAGTTTGCATATTTATTTTAAAACTAACCAAGTGTAACAAAAATATTGTTAAGTATTGGTGTTTGTTATACGACCTTATGAGGTGTTGTTTAGTTTATGAGATATGAACAAAATGATTTTTTTTTCAATGTTTCATTATGTTTTATTTTTGTAGCTATTAAAATGAAAACTAGTGACATGAATTTAATTAAGATTTTGTCAAAATATTTCAACAAAAGTCACGCACTAAACCATTAAATTTATGAACAATATTAGTATTTGAAAAAAGACCATGAAAAACCATTAATTAAACAGTGTTTTGTTTAAAATTTATGGCATTTTATAATTAATTTTGAAATCTATTACCGGGCATAAACTGATAACTGTGGACACTTCACTTGACAAAAGGGTGAGGAATAAGTTAGTAAATGAAAACCAGCCATGTTGAAAATTTATTTTTGATTTTTTTTAAGAAACTATATTTTTTCTTATTTCGAGATTTCTATCGAAACCACACAAATATAAATTAGCATTAATATATTCTCCATCAAAAAATAAGGGTGAATTTTAGAAATGTAACCAAAATAGTTTGTTACAACACGCAAAGCAAAAAACATGGTTGTGGCATGGTCATGACAGCCATATTATGTTATCCGCAACAATATATTAAACTTTACTCGATAAACAAGTTATTGTTTACGTTTAATTATTAAGTGATTTCCATCCGTAAAAACTGCAACATGATTGAGTTCAACATTACAATTTTAACTAAAATTCTAACCACAAACAAAGTAGTTTAACTATACGACAATATTATAATAACTCTAACCATAAAACGTTATTTATGTAAAATGTCTTTGGAGTTTAATTGAAGTATAAGGTTGCTATGGCTTAAGCCGTTGGCGCGTTCAGATGGGTTTAGTCGCCTGTGGTTGTATCCAGAGCTGTTAAATTTCGATTACGATTAGTAATCAATTACATTACTTTTTAAAAAGAATCGTAATGATTATATAATCCACTATTCAACAATCTCTGATTACTAATTGATTACGATTACAAATAATCAAAAAATAATCAGGATTACTTGCGATTACTAAAAAATAATCAAAAGTAATCAAAAATGAGTTCGACTACTTTAAAAGATTACTTTTGACTATTTTTGATTACTTTTGATATTTGTCAAAAGTAATCAAAAGTAATCTTTTAAAGTAGTCGAACTTCCTGTTTAGGGCCGTATGTATTTCAAAGTAAGTTCGAAATAAATTGCTTATTACCAAAATTAATTAATTTCCTTTAATATAAAAATATTTTGAACGAAAGGTTGCGATAACGTAAGTCTTTTTGGTGAAAAGTTGCGCTAACAGAGTGAACATTTTGTGAGTTGCAATAATCAAGGAGTTGCGATGATCAAGTGCTGTTATTTATTCTCCTTTTTTCGAAGGTATAAAACTTTTTCTACATCTGTTTTTGAAAGTGTTTCTTCATTAGAAAGTGATTTTTTTGTTTGTTTTAGTTTATCATAGCTGTTCTGTATTCCGAATCCGCAATATTTTATTATAAAGGGGCAATTTCGGAATGTTTTAGTTATTTTGTATTCCACTTCAGCGTAGTTTCTTTCGTTTTATTTGGAATAAAAAAGTTTGGTGAAATGAATTAAAATCAGGTTTTCCCAAGTAAATGTAAAATAACAAGTTTTTATTATTGTTTAAAGACCCTCTTGCTTATTAACATAAAGAAAACATGTCTTTGTAAAACAATTTCGAAAAAAAAAAACTAAATTAAGTTGAATGCAGAACAGCTAATTTCCGAATTATTTAATTTCAAATATTTTTACTATTTCACACGATTTCATTCCACTTGAAATACAGAGCAGGGATATATACTCGAAGAAATTTCTTTAAAAATATTTTTTTTCAAGTAAAAATGTCTATCAAATAAACTTCTTTTAAACATACTTCTATAAAAGTTCTACTAGTACTATTTAATAAATTTGTTTGGAAAATTTGTAGTTTTATGTTCAACATTATCAGAGAACAAAAAAATGAATTAAAATGATGCAACAAATTAATGTCAACTGCAATAGCATTTACCCATATCACAATAGCCTATGAAAATTTTCCATAATCCTTTTTTCCCATGAAAAATTTTAATTACCAACACACATTTACAACGCATAATACTCATAGTAGACGCCCATCAACTGTAACCCTTCATTTAGGATACTCCCAATTATCATAAATGTTTAAATTAACATCCATAAATAAGGATTATAATTGAGGCGTAGTCTCTACATATATTTTTTCATATTTAATAGACCAAAAAATATCTTTATGACTATGATTATAGTAACGTGTAATTTAAGGCGATTAACAAAATGAGAGCATAAATATATTTTAAGGTTCAGACAAAAGAGAGTGTGAAAATGCTAACAAGAGGATTTAAATCAATTTAGCGAAAAAATTACACAGCAATCGTGTAAGAAACAGATGCTGCAATTTTACTTAAAGCAGGCTGTGATGGCAGATGATTGTTTTAACGGTTTATTGTCAATCTAAGACAAGACTTGCCATGACATTGAGAAAAGTGTCGTTTAAGCCCGTTTTACACTGTCTCACAAGCAATATGATTTGTCAAATATCACAAAATTGTGTAGTGTAAACGTAATATGGTAAGAAACTGTTCAACAGAGAGATAACGGATGAAAATTTGGCATTCGAATGTCTCTCTTTATTGTTCAATTCAGTTCAGAGAATCAAGTTATTTTGTTAGATCAGAGCTGTATTTTAAGGTACATATTTGAAGTTTTAAAGAAAACTATTTGCAAACTCATATTTAATTATAGTTTTGGGGCACACTGTAAAGAAAACTAATTGAAGGTTATATAAGTATGTATGTATGATTGCTTTGCCATCAGCTGTTTCTTTTATTCACTATTCTACTTGATTCTACAATGTAGCAGAGTCGAAACGTGAAAAAAATCCAACTGATTTTTATTCTCTTTTTTTTAATATAAAAAAATATTATAGTCTTACTATGGCTTTATTAGCACGCGGGGTCGTTGCTCGGCATACTTTGAAAGATAAAGACAGCCTCTAAAGGTTACTCAATTGTGCGTGCTACTGTTAAATGATTTCGAGCCTTTCATCCAAAATGCAAGCGCAAATGTTAGAGAATCTTAGAGTTAGGCGTTTTCAGGAAAAAGGCTTTAAATTATATATTGACAATTCATGTTTAGGCCTACTGCATTAGCCACGCAGAGGTCTCTGGCGTCAAATTCAGCCAGGCAGAAGTCTTATAAGAGATTTGTTATATAACACAAAAGAAGCCTCCGAATGAAGCATCTAGAATACATCGCTTAGGACGTAGTTATGGTAAATATTTACTTGAATTATCTTTTAAAAATAATTGATTTAATAAAATGAATATTTAAAAAACTAAATATTTCACTTGCTGAGAATAATAGCACTGCAATACACATAGTAGTGATATTATCTGTGACCACTTTATTGTTTTCGGTCTAAGTTACTTTTTTTAAGCCCTTTTTTATTTATTTTTTGTTTAATTATGTTTTACCCTCCGTAACAAATAAATCCCAAATAGCTTTTAAAGTTTTCTTACAGTAGCTTTAGATCGCTTTAATCGATCTTAAAAAAGATTTAAGGTTTTGAAGAAAAATACTATTTTTTCCTTCTTATTGAAAAGATAATCTTACTCAATGAAATAAATAAAAAAAAAATATTCGTATATAAAAAATGGTTGTTGTTTTTAAGTTTGAATGATATTTTTACCTGCCTTGGCATTGTTACCTGAAGAACGAGCAAAAAAAAAGTTGTTTTATTTCTTTAGTGGAACAATAACACACAAATAACCACAGTCTCTGCGGTTTTCTTATGCATTAGTACTGGGGTACTTATGTAGGTTTTTTATTTTTTATTTTTTTCTTGTAATACGTTTTTTGGGTTTTGAAGATCTGTATCAGTTTACTTGCTGGTGTTGTATTTTAAAACCGATGACAACTACTACGCGCTTGCCACTATAAGAAAACATGCAAAACATGATTTAAAAAAAAACGATCGAGGCATAACAAAAGGAAAGAAGTCCTCTCAAACCAAACTTGGAGAAGAATGGATGTATGTAAAATCTTATCAAATTACATAATGTGACATAATTAATTTTTTCTTTTTGTTCAAATATTTTTCAGAAAAACAAAAAAGAAAAATAACAACAAGTAGTATTCGAACTTTGTTGAGCATTAAAGAGCCGAATTGTTAATATAAATTATGCCGTGTCCTTACTTGCGTGAGAATACTATTATTATAAAAATTTAATTACTGCGAGGGCATAATTGCTTTAATGAGGAACAATGAAGTTGAAATTTAAGAAAAAGAATCTCTAAATTCTACCAAATGCAGTGTATTTTTTGAAGACATTTCGGTAAGATATAATTTTGAATAATCGAAAATGTATTCGAACTTTGGCGTTTTTCTTTCTAAAGGGGGAAAAAATAATTAAATCAAACTTCAACTCTAATTTAAACGCATGAAATAAAACTCTCGCAATACAGTTGTAAAAAATAGTAGTATTTCACCCTGAACTTTAAGTTGACTGCAAAAAAATTTGCTAATTCGTTTTGTGCAATTTATTTGTAAAGTAACGAGCTGCTTTTCGTAGATGTTGCATGTTTTTAGAAATAAATACAACCAGGCAGAAATTGCACTATTTATGTAAAGGAAACGATTAGAACAGCATAAAAAAATGAGGTGCAACAACAAACTTTTGACTGACATCTCAACATTAAGGGCGTTTTTTCTGCTTCAGCAGGAAGAAAAAATACGGCGGGGTAATTTCACCGGATTATTTTAAATACATTGGAAAACGACACAATTGCAAAAACAATAAATAGCTTCAAACCCTTCAGCGATGGAAGAAAATTTTTTCACAATATGCAAAAAACTGAGGACGATTTGAGTTAAATAAAATATAATAAAAAATATTTAGAAGAAAGTTGAAAGCAAACGATGTTGCAAGTAAGGCAAGTAAGAAAAAAATAATTTGTTTTGTTGTGGATTTTTCATTTGGTCTAAGGAATTTAGAGCATAAAAGTTGGGTAAAAGATTCCTGGATGAGCTGGCTTCAACGACCAGCGAAATGAGCATAGTTATCGTAGTAATTATGTTCAGATATGCACCCTAATGGAAGCGTTTAAATTTTGAATCGAGTCATACACATATACAATTTGGCTTACTCAATTAGCATTTGACATCAAAAATTTTTTTTTAGTTTGTTCGTGAAAACGCACACAAGTGAGAGAAGAGAAATTTTGTAAAGAAATTACAGAAATTAAATTGTTAGGCCTTACGTTCGCTTTTTCTCTTTCTGTTAAAAATGAAAATTTTACGTTGTAACTTTGAGTACAATAAAAGTTAAAATTTTCATTCGAAAACGAGCTGAAATGCATTTTCTATGCCGCTACGTACGTTGTAATCAATATTCTTTGTGTCTTTCTACAAGTTTTGTGTCCACTGTAAACATGATCTATTTAACCTATTAGTCGAGAAATTAAAAACATTTAGAAAATAAATTAAGTATTTAAAACGTATTTTCGGTTAACATTTTATATAATTTGCTAAAACTGTAAATTTTACCTGCCATAAATTATAGTTGCATTGGTTAATCAACCAACCATGTTCAATGCGCCTTGATTTTGCTATTGATATTTTTTTTTTGCACTGGACTCAGGGAGTTTGGCTCAAATTTTGATGCAATTAAGTACTAATTGCTCAATTTGTTAATTGAGTTCTTGTACGGCAAATTGAGGTCAGAATTGTGCATTTAAAGTGCATGTCTGAACACGGTTTCAAACAAGGAAGTATTCGATAAAACAATTTTTTTTCGCACTTTGTTCATATCCAAGATATGTTTAATTTTGGAGACGATGAATTAAGTGCACTCACCGCATTGTTCCCTCTGGCTCTAATTTGTTTGCTTTGAATGGCACACGACCTGAAACAATAGCACACTTCCAATCCTTTTAGAGAAGACAATATGCTGAATCAACATGGCAGTTTTATTCTGTCGGAAAAAAGAGATATACAAACACCTTATTTTTCTCAACAAAGCCTCAAAGATGTGATTTGTTGTTTAAAATGTCTATATAACGTTTTCAGCTCGGTCGCTTGCAGCTGTAATTGCAGTTTGTATTTTCTGGTTTATTAAGCGTTCGACAAACTTTTAATAAATTTTGTTTCTGTTTATTGAAATAAATTTAAACATTTTCCTTCCATGTTCAAATGTTATATTAAACAAACGATTTCCAAGAATCTTAACTAAATCTATTTCATAAAAAGGTGAAATTACCTTTGAATTTCTCGTTACATCCAAACAGAGATATTTTTGTGTGGTTTGTGTTACAATTTAAATTTACTTTTTTTGCTTTCGCTTAATTTTTTTTTTGCTGCTTAATATACTTAAGAAGCTGCTTATCTTAAGACGTATAAATCATTTTATAATCATTGATACATGACTTTGTTTTTTTGGTCTTTTGATGCTGCTGTTGCTGAGGTGGCTTATTCACAAAACACAAAAAAGCAATTGTCTTTCGTTTCGTTTGCTGTGCTTTCGTTGGTTTTATTTTAAATAATTTTATTTATCGCTAAAATGGCATCAAGATTTTTGTTTTTATTTCATTTAGTATGTGGAATATTTTTTATATTTGAGTGTCACGCTTGTCTGGAGCGTATTGAAAATTGTAAAGAAATAAATATCTAAACGTTTTCATTGTTTTCGGTTTGGCTCTTTTCGAATAAAACAGAGATTTTAAAAAGAAACATACAATTTTTGTATTCACCCAAATCACGTGCTGACATGAATAATTTAATCTTCATATATTTTGTTTTTTTTTTTTGTTTTTTGGGAGGCTGGAGTTTTGCAGGCAAAAGTAGCTGGCTGCTACTGCAGTTTTGTTTCTCTCCAATCTGCATCTGTAACTAATTTATAATTGTGGTGAAGTGACATTTTAACTTTCAACAATGCAATTGCAAAGCTTGTTACCCCTTCAGTTCTTTGTAAATGCGTGAAATTTAAAATTCGTTTTAAAAAACTTATTTAAAGCGTTTAGTTGGAGTTTTGATTGAATTTTGTGAAATTTGACTTGAGGATTTCGAAAATTTATTTTATTTAAAACAAATTAACATTTTCAGGGAAGTTTGGTTGTTAGTTTTTCTAAATTTGGTAATACTGTGTTTAGTCCAAAATGCATTGATTTGCCAAATTAGTTGTATGGGTGAAAATAAAGCCAACAAATAAAATTGTTATCTTTATTAAAATGGATTTGTGAAATGCGTCATATTTTAATTTACAACGTCAGCAGTAGATACCAAACAGACATACTAAAATTAAATTATGAAAGGGCTACAATAAATTATTAAAGCAGCTAAAGTTGCCGATCGTTAGTAGAATTCGATTGAATCCGGTTTAAGTTAAGAAAAATTGCACTTAAGACATTGTATGTAACGCGATGGAGGCAAAACAAAGCCTCTGTAACGTGTTTGGAGAGGACGATAGTACAACTTGATGAGGTTGTGCACGAGATTGTAACGTTTGCGGGCTCGTTGTATTAGTTGTGTCTCGGTTGACGGAAAAATCAAGTCGTAACCTGCTCGCAACGTTTTAAAATTAACTTAATATATATTTTTTTAAAGTCCTTGCTCGCAAAATTATCTTGTAGAACGAAGTTAAATTGTTTATGGGGAAAAGACCCAGTTTGCGTAAGAGTTCGCACATGCCAAAATTGGTTTGTGAAACTTCATTTGGGAGGGGGTTTTTTTTATTTAGGATGAACATTTTGGGAAGGCCATCCAAATGTCAATGACGATAAATTGCTCGTTAACTTCCACAAAAGAGGGCTTTATGCTTGGAATTCATCAGGCTACTGCTTTGGATCATATTAAAAGACTTGGTTTAAAAAATTTGTTTTTCTTAAAACAAACGGCAGAATTCACATCTAATACACACTGATGAAATGGAACAGCATTTTTTTAAGTTCCAGTGAATACTAAACAGAAAAGTGCTCTAAACTAAAATCTATTTCCTCTCGATACAATTTCATGAGATACGACAAACATTTCGACTGTTTGAAATATTGAAGTCGCAACTTGATGAGTTTGATATATAATCGAGTTTAATAAGAAAATATCCGTTTCCGATTTGGTGTGGCCGAATTAAAAAAAAATTGGCCGAACATACAGCATAAGACGTTCTGTGTGACAGTTTTATTTACATTAAAGTTAATGATCGATTACTCGCATATTGAATGATAAGAAAAAATTTTCGTCAAATACACAAAGCTTTTTCACAAACGATAAAAATGTAAACTTTGAATATTTTAAGCACATTGCAATGGACAATAATTTTTTGGGGCTTTTTTTCACATAAAAATAAGCAACATTTGCAATATGCATTTGAACTCTAAGGTGTAGAGTTCAACTTTTTCCTAAATACTAAATATCTTTGGTTTTTAACCTTTTGAAAAATAACAAAAAAGTAAAATATCAACCTTTTGTTTTACTAAATAAATACTTGGCATCAGACGTTTTGAACAATAAACCAACATTAAGAGAGAAAAAAAGAGTGTAAATTACCTTTTCGCAGCAATAACTTTTTGGTTGGTTTTTGTTTCAAATTTTATTTTGTTTTTCTTCCAAACTAATAAAATAAAAATATAAAAAAAAATAAAAAAACAGCTCCTTTATTTCAGACTATAAACTAAAGGAAAATGAATATTTGAGAGCAAAAAAGGTAAGAAGTCACAAAACAAATAAACTAAACATTTACACCCGTGTCAAAGGAGCAAAAAGGTAATTGGACTTTTTTAATTTTGCAAAGAAAAACGTAACTTTAGAAAATGTTGGACATTAAACTAAAATTTCCAGCAACCTTCTGTTTTTATGCTCCTCTTTCGTCTGTCAAAAAGCGTTAGCGTTAAGTTCTTCATTCATTTGTCTCAAAGGTGTCGATGAAAAAGAGAAGAGTTAAAGATAATAAAGTTGTCGCTTCGTTATTTGTTCTGTTTATTTAGTTTTTGTTTTTGTGAAAATGTTATTTGGTAGTTTTTATTGGCTCAATGGGTGAGCGAGCGCTTGTATCAGTAGCTGCATATTTTCAAAGTTATGGTCCATGAATGTTATTGTTGTTTGCATATAATTTTTTTATGCTCCATCCTAAAATATGCTCTATATGTTTTTATAACTTTTTATGTTGCACACGCTTGATGCAGTCGTGTTTCGTGTGTTGTTCGGTACCAAAACTTAACTAAAACAAGCACCAATAGCGGACATTTGAACATTTTATTGCTTCATTGGAACGAAAATATTTGTACGCAGGCTATAAAAAGTAGTGATCTAAAATTAAGTTGTAATACTCGAGAGAAGAATTAAATGGAAATAAAAATGAAAATTTTATATAGCGTTTACGTGTACAAATGGCTAAAAATATTCACTTGCTGGTATCAAGTAATTTTCTAATCAACTATAAAAATTGCTAAGCAGATCTTTTTTATGTTAAAGCTATTGCGAGCGACATGACTTCTAATTACCACCAACATTGCATTAACAGAGAAATCAAGATACATTTTTGAAGGTTGCAGTGAGCCAAGTGTGGCATTGTTTTAAGTATCGAGTGTTGTTATAAGGGGTATAGAATTTTAAGTTGGCAATACTTCTTGATATAAACGCCATTTTGCCAGATGATGCTTGTTTTGTGTTTAGTTTGGTTTGCCATCCCTTCAAGAATACCCTGACACCTGAACAACAGCTACAAACAGGGGAGATTTTTTATGAAAAATATGGTCTAGTTCGACAAGCTCATCGCGAATTTTATAAAAAATGTAGTTCAGCGACACAGCTTATTTGAAGTAAAGATAATACACAACCATTACTTTCTTCAGTGTGCTTTATGGGGTGGTAAAATCAATGGTGATACAGGGCCGCCTGGATAACTGACTTTTGTGTACCACAATTGCATGCTCTTAAGGTGCAGGAGCTGTGGTTTCAACAAGACGGTACAACATGCCACACAACGCGCGCCGAACTACATTTATTGAAAAAATAAAGTTCGGAGAACGAATAATTTCGCATAATAAACCCGTAAATTGGTCTCCAAGATCATGTGATTTAACGCCGATAAGCCACGGAAGATTGATATGATTTGGAAAACAACATTCCCCATGCTATCTATCACTGACATACTGCGGCCTCCATTGCTGAAAAAAGTGGTAGAAATTGGACTTCCTGGTTGTGGTTGCACCTAACCGGCCGTGGTGGCCATATCTCCATTTATGTGTGTTTTATTTCATTTTAAAGTTCTATACTACTAAAAAAAAACACCCTGCATTTGCAACGTGTCAGAGTTGCCGAAAGAACACTCGCGAATCCCGAAATGGAGAGATTTTTCACTATTATTGATGGGACTTTTAAATTATATTGGCTTTTAAAGGAATCTTTTTAAAACAGGTCGTTTAGTTGACTCGTAAATGTAAAACGATGAATATTTCTGGTAAATATTTCCCCTAAGTTTTAATATACATGTATACAAAAGTTCATAAATTTTAACATGAAAACGCCACTAATTAACAATTAAAAACAAGATAACAATAATTATGAAAATTATGAAAATACAACCCACAAAAGCATTCTTATCGAAAAAAAAAAAAAATTAAAACAAATTTGTTAGTCTCATAAGAGGTTGTACAAACAGGACATACGCCGCAAGTTGTCCGGCCAGAAAAAAGAAATCTACAAAATTCATAGACACATATTCATTTAAAAGCAGTTTAGTTTATGACCACAAATGCGAATACCTCACCACACTGGTGCATTTTCGCATGAAGTTGTTTCAGGAATTTCTGTTCTCTTGAACACAAGTTTTTATTACTTTCAAAGGGGGCAATGGATTCTGAATGGAATTAGTTTGAGACAATATGAAATTCATACGCTGTGTAATGAACAATATGAGCGCGTGTGTACGAGTATTGTTGGCCTTAGACACACACTACGAACGAATTTGCTATTATTTTTATACTCGCACTAATTGAATTAGTTTTTATGATGCATTCGAGTAAAAAAAAGTCGTAAAAACTTTGGCACTAAACTAAATAATCTATCTATGAAATAAAATAAAGAAATATTTGTGTGAACATACAAATTAAGAAAAGAAATTATGATTTCTTAGAAAACTTTTTTATATCTTTTCGTGTAGTAGTAGAATACTATACTATAAATTCAACTTCGATATGGTACACCTAAAAAAAGGAGAAAGGAACCAAAACATGTGGTATGCAATTTTGTAATTAATTTTAAACTTTGACAAGTCTTTTGCATATCTGAAAGATACATTAATTATTGTGACAAAAAACAAAATCTTTTTAAATTTTCAAAACTCCTTTGTCTCAAAAAAATTACATTTTGAAAATACTTTCGCTTAGGAAGTATTTTTTAAGGACATTTACTGTACCAAACAACATTTTTCCTTAAACTACAGAAATAAAAACAACTATAATTTTGCTAAAAGCAGTTTCTTTAGAAAATAAATTTAAAAAATCTACATGGTTTTTTTTTTTTGTTAAAGTTTGTTGTGTAGGAAGTAGAGAACTTTTTCGAGAAGAAAAAAGTGCTTGTTATTTTAAAGCTTTTTTGTGAGGTACTTTTTGAACAAATGGAACTTCCTCAAAATTCCTAATCGTTGCGAACACAAATTTTTTTATCAACACGTGGCATTAAAATATGACAATGATGCATGCATTTTTCTGGATGTAATGGAGTCTGTAGGGTCTATGGTAGATTAGTTTCAATTCATATGCGGCAATTTTGTTTATTAACAAACTCGTTAAGCCGCCTCATCGCTGAACACAATTTTGCTATTAAAAATCAGATCAGTTGATGACTGCTTTTCAAAGTAATTCTGGATATTTTGGAAGCGTCCAGACGTCAATCTATTTATTACGATTTTCCAGAGTATACTGACCACAAATGTCAAAAAGTGAGCACAGTATGACAGTTTGCAATAGATTAAGAATTTTACGTCGTATGCATCAGGAATGCTTTTGAAATTCAGCTTATTTTTGACCTGACAACTTAGACTGACATAAAAATGACGCATTTACTTTCAAAGACTAGCACTATTTTAGTTTCATAGGTTACTCGCAACGAAAAGACACGTCTGTGGCATGTCAATATGTTCTTTACAATATATGGTTGTGGCAAACATATAGTTGTATTTTAAAACACTTTAAACATAACTTTAGTTACGATAAACCAATTATTGTTATCACTAAATGCTTTCCATTCATAAAAATTGCAACATGGTTGCGTTGAACAATACGTTTCTTACTAAAATTCTAACCTCAACTTATTTTAACTGTACAGATATAATATTACTCTAACAATAAAATATT
The DNA here is from genome assembly GCA_963932375.1 of Phania funesta. Classification (NCBI taxonomy): domain Eukaryota; kingdom Metazoa; phylum Arthropoda; class Insecta; order Diptera; family Tachinidae; genus Phania; species Phania funesta. The sequence continues at coordinate 45,964,625 of OZ010652.1, forward strand.
CTTTATAAAGATGGTGGGTAAAAATTCTTTTGGCGTTTAATAAAAGTATGAGAGCGCTGTTACATAAGTAATTAGCGCGTTGACTATTAGGAAGCATTCGAAGGCTTTAGTCGCCTGAGTCTGCCAATCAGTAACATAAACCTTTTGCTTTTTTTATAGTTCTAAGAAAAATTTGTTTACAACCAAGAAAAGTTCAATAATAATATGTTGTTCTTAGATTATGTTTAGCTTAACAATAATTTTTTTAGAATTGTATAGATAGACACGAATGCATAGAAGAAATTTTAAAAATTTAATAAAAGTTCTTACTTTATGTAAAATTTCCAGTCCAAGAGCTCAAGTTGGTTCCGCTTATGATTATAGATAGAAAAAACATATTTACTTCTTATAGAAGGTAATAAACCTACTCTCCCAAATTTGTTTGGTTGTTTTCAATATAAATTCTGGTGTTGCGTTTCATAAGTCTTTCGCTTTTAAGCAAACGCAATTTCTTTTAATTTACTTTATACCACTGAATATTAAACTTCTCAAGAAACATTTGGCTATTGCTGCCTTCAAACTGACTGACCGCAAACGTTCCTACTTTAAATAATAAAAGCAAAAGGTATTGCTACAATACCAGGGTTGTTTTCGCACATCCGTTTCGGTCAGACGTTTGCAAAAAAGGTGACATTTAACTAATTTCCAAAAGATGTCTAAAAATAATGACGCTAAACTTTTTTTCAGTTGCATTCATTAGTTTGATCAGCTTTTTGACTTGGTTTTCGTTAATTTAAAGTTGCAAAATTTCGCTTTCAAATTGTCTAATTCAAGTGGCAGCTGCTTCCGTTCGAACACAAAAAAAAAAGCAGATGCGTTAGTTGGTTCTGTAACTTTAGGAAAGTATAATTACGTACGTGTGTTATTGTGAAAAAATCTACCCTTAGATGTTTTTGAAATGTAAAGTTTTTTTTTTACAGCAATAAATAATTAGGGGTTCTAATTTTTTAACATCCGGTTTCATTTTTATGTAAAATTTTACAAATAAGCAAAAAAGCACACATTTTACATATTACATTTACTTGACTACTTGAATAATCAATAAAAGCGTTTGTTACCCTTTTGGGGTTAAGCTACTCTACTCTCTTATCCTAATCGTAGCATTGCTTCTTGTTGTGAAAATCTATGTACTTAAAGCAAATTTCCATTGAAAAGAAACCAAAATGTCACCAATAATGATGATGTTTTGAATATTGGCTTAAAATAACAAACAAGTCAAATATGTATGGAAGTATATCGTGCTTTTATACATATTCACTTTTAGCAACAAACATTCATGAAACAAGCGTCACCATCAATCGTTTCGTGGCTGTTGTGTCTCCAAGTGGCTACCAAAACTCATACTTCCCTTTAATTCAACTAAAATGCACTTTATCATTTCAAACTAATCTTGCATAGAAAACGAGCTGGAGATTCAATGAAAACAAATACAGCGCACAAAAGTCATCCATATAAAACCGAGAGATGGAGAGAAAGAAAACCTTAAGGCAAAAGTCATATAGATCTGCAATTTATACGAGGAGTATGAACAGACCCAAGCTAAAGAAACGAAAAAAAAAAATCGAAAAATGTGAGATGAAATATAAAAAAATACTTTCACAGTCTGTTAAAGTTATAAAGCTTAAATTTAAACCCCATCACAATGTGGCTGGTAAATATGTTGCAAAATAAAAAAAACAAATAAATAGAAAATTGTAATCAGGGTTTATTTTACCGTTCTGGACGATAAGATCATAAAAGGTACAGGCAACGGTGAATCAATGGTTACTTTTTTTTAAATGTAAGTTGTTACAGCAGGTTTTCTATTCAAAATATGTACAACACAGATAGGTACTTTTAAAAAATGTACTTTTACAAAAGTACCAATACTGAACTAATACGAATAACGAGCCTTAGTTGAAAGCGCGTTAAGTAATTTATGGATGTTCTGCACATCTAAAGTGGAGGAGTACGTTTTACGCTATGTTTCCACTACAGCTCTAAAAAATGTTGAGAGCGAAGTACCTTATTTGTGAATTATTTAGTTTAAATTACCCTCGGAATTACCAAGAAATCACTGTCTTTTTGGCAAAATAAAAAAATTACGAAAATAAATTGTTGAATGCGACGAAATTACATGCAGAAAGATTTTTGCGCATAAAAAGGAAACGGTTGCAGGTTGTTAGGAAATTCCACCTTTTAAGCAGGCTGGAATAATATATGCTTTGCTAACAGACCAATAAATACTTTTTCAAAAATAATTTTCAGACAAGGGAAAAGGTTTTTTACAACCTGTGTGTTACTTCGCCTGCGAAATAGTGAAATAAAAATGGATTAATTGTGTTTTTTTAATTTAAATCGGGTCTTTTGGTGGCAACCGTCACTAATACTGTTACACAAGCAACGATTTATTCATTCATCAAGGAAACTCTTGGGGTCTTATTCTGTTAGTCCCTGTTTACACATGCAATTTTAGATGCAGCAATTGTTGGAAAGAATGTTGAATGGAAAATGACATTGAGTTGTGTGTACTTTCAACACGAATGCAATTTCAAAACCAAATTTAAAAAAAGTTGCTGCAACCAAAATGACATGTGTCGGCAAGGACTTATTTAAAAAATTGTGTTGCTAATTGATACCAACTTGCAAATTAATGGTTGGGAGATACTCTATTTAGTCTCTATGCATGCAAAAAATAAAATATATGGCATTGTCGTGTATGCTCTTTACAACAATATATTGTTGTGGCAAACATATGTTATAATGGACCCTTGAAAAAAATTTAAACATTGCTTGCTATTGTTATTTTATCATTAAATGATTTCCAAACGTGAAAACTGCAATAATTTCTACCGAAATTTTAACTATACAAAAATAATATGATAAATCTAACCATAAAATGTTCTAAATAGACATAATATGTAAAATTCTATTGTAGATTTTTGGAACGAATTTCAGTCATCCCTTGTCAAGTTTGGTTTGGACACAAACCGGTTTCAGTATCATTTATCTATTAGGCTGTAGTCGCCTGTGTTCGTACTTCAGCCGCTGCCGTGGTGATGTGGTAATTTGTTCGGTTTTATGAGCTGGCATAAGCAACCAGCTAAATGCCCACGGAACCATTGCGTATTTGTAGGACAGGCTATATTGAAAAAGTTTGTGCGACCAACTATTCAAATCATAGCTTACCGCCCCACAATGTGTTAATTTAAACTTGAATAACGATACTGATGATGATGATGATAAAAATTTAACAAATGCAAAATTTATCATTTACCAAAAGCAAAAACCGTACATGATGGTGCAGTTGGGATTAAAAGTTTTTCTTCACAACTGTTTTCTGCAACGTTTCGTTCATTACTTTGGCTTTAAAACGGTCACTCCTGGAGCATTGTGGGTGTTGGGACTTCATTTGATTTGCAAAGAAACGAATGAATGAAAATAAAGAAAGAAATAAAAAGCAGCCAGCCACCTCTAGAAACAAACCATAGCAATTTACGTAGATTTATCTATTTAACTATGCAAATTTAAATTCATATTTCTTGCTGGCATCTCTACCGTTTCTGTTGTTGCTTACTGTTTTTGAAACAGCAAGAACAGCAGCACAAACTGCAATCTTTTCTATTCATTTTGGCAGTAAAGTGACGTGTTGCAATTTACTTGATGAGGTAGATTTGTTTCTATTACTGCTTTTCATGTTGTTCATAAAGTGTTGTATGCGAGTTTGTATTTTCTGTGGCTATTTCTACTCAAACTATTATAGAAATTATTTAGATTATTGCTTTAATGCAAATGCGTTTAATAAAGTAAATAAAGAAAAAAAAAAACGAGATGTAAACAGACGTTTAGAGACATGAAAAACTACTGTAAATAAACGAGTAATTGGCATAAATTGTTGTTACCACGACGACTACCAAGTCAAAATAAAATTTAAACAACAATGTACAACTCCCAACAATCGGTTGCAAGCAAGTAGCCAGTCAGTTACACAGCTTAAGACACAACTTTATGCAGGACATAACTAACAAAAATACCAAAAGCAAGCCATCCATCTATCAGACTGTACAAACTTCAAACCATTGTCCGCCCGTTTTTTGGCGTCTTTCATATTTGTATAAGTTTGAAAAAATTACTATTAAAGTTTATTTGGTGTAAATAAAAATGAAACAAAAACGTTAGTCTTTAGTTTGTTAGTTGACTATTGTGAAAACTAAATGTATTGACCATTTTAGATAAATCGTTTTTTCTGTTACTAAATTTTAATACAGTGAAGCTTAGTTATAGAAAACAACAACCGAGCTAAGCACTGAAAGGTTAGTCTAAATGAACGTGTATTAAAGGTGGCCAATTGTGTTGATCACAATCTTCTCATTATATTTAACAAACTTAACCAGTTATTACAAGCAGGTTCCACTGTATTTTATGGGTTGGTTTTTCCCCAGATAGCAATTTTATATGGCATATATTGGTGATTTTCTTTGTAGCAAACATTTTTGTTTGAAAAAGTTTTGCAAAACTTTAATAAATTTTTTTTAATATTTTCTGTTCGCATTGATTTATAAAAGATTATTGGAATAATTGTTTGTATATTAATGATTAACTGAAAGATTATGCAACTACGTAAATTGAGTTTATGAAATTTAATTACACTTATTTATGTTAAACAATAAAAAACCTTTTAGAGGAAATATTAGGATATTTATTACAATCTGTTTACTTGAGAGCTGTACTGATTTCATATCCAAAAAACAGTAATTTGGGTAAAACCAGTCAGGGGGGTTAAGGGTTCTTGGCTTATCTGAGCACCACCATCTCGCTAATTGTTTGCTTATTGCGGTATTGTTGCCTTCGATACATTTTTCACCACTTCACAGCCACAAGCTGTGCTTTCACATGTCTCATGTCCAAAACCAAAACCGATCCGAACGAAACCCCCAACCAACTGATATATTGCTGGGTGCTTACAGGGCGATCTTGAGGGATAATTTTCTAAATAAGGCAAATCATCAACCATTAAGGCACACAGTAGGGCGGCAGGCCAAGTTAAGGCCTATGCACGCAGTGTGTAGATTATAAGGGAAACTTTGTTTCCCTTAATCATAAAATAATTAAACTTGAAACAAAAGGACTCTACATACAGGTAACCTCATCGGCCAAGTTTGACCCTTTTCTAGGCATCTTGCAAGCTAGCTAGGCAATATAGTTTTAACTTTATAATATGGCAAGGAAATATAGGAAGTTGATTAGAAATTGGAAGTCATCGGTGTGAAATTAACTGAATACTATACGGAAACAATGACTTGATGACAAAGCCAACATGCACTAAGTCCGGACAAAAGGCGCTCAACAATTATTTAATGCCTGTAAAGTGTTCCCAAAACTTTTTGATGAAGATATTTACTTTGCCACATATCAAATGAATTGATGCAAATTCAACGTGAACTTTGCAAAAACTGAAGTTGAGTGAGTAACCCTTGTATACATAAGGATATGGAAAATATAAAAAACCAACTATCTTCTATTTTAATCAACGTATTAATTAAATTTTTTTTCTCGCATATTCTTTCCATAGTTTTTTACTTCTTTGTTGTATTATTTTTCTTACCATTCCCAAAAGAACAACACAATTATTGTTTAATTAAGCTAGAAAATTTAATCCATTTTACACCACATACCTGTAAATAAACAACAAGAATAAAAGAAAAGCAAACAATTAGAAAAATGAAATACAGCAGTAGTAAAATCTCGGTAAAGGAAAAATAAAAACATATAAAGTTATTAAAAGTTATTGAGGCAATTATAATTAACGAAGCAAAGACTTGAAGTTCTTGTGGCACCTGAAGACGGAATGGGGCAGTCTTTTCTGGAAGGAATGTGTAAGTTAGTTTATGGCCACGCGTTAGGAAACTAAAATAAATTAAACGTCATATTAAAAATAAAAAAATAAACGAATTGGTGGGAAATGAAACAAATGTTCAAACTTCATTATGACTCCTGTTTTTGCCCAACCGTCTGGCTGTGTCTGCCAAACAGCGAAAGTAAGAGTAAGAAAAAGTTTAGAATATTTGAGTCTATTCTGTAAATTAATCAAAAATACTATTACAAACCAAGAGTAAACATTGTAGAGGAGACAGTGAGAGTTTCGTAAGTAATTCAGTAACGCAGCAATAAACTAGAATAGGGCAGACTTTTTTTATATTTGTCGCTATTGCCGCCACATTTTCCATTTCCCGAAACGGAAAGCTGCCATAAATTTTTTTAACAAGAAGTAAACGCATTCACATACCATGTTACCGGTGTAGAACTCAAAGTGCAAGTGTTATAAGTTTGTTAGTGTCCCTGTGCTTTTTGTTACTTTTTCCAAAATAAATTGTAAATGTGTAACATAAAAAAATCTTATAGCATTTTTTCTAAGGTGCAAATAAAAACTGCATGTAATTTCTCATTCATAGTTACTGCCTGGCTTCGCCCCCTTGTTGCAACAACGGCTATGTGTGAGGCAAGAAATAGCAAAACCAACAAACAGTAGACCGAAAAAGTGCCAAATACACGCGTATATAAATTGGCTACAACTACAAAATAACAATAAGTTTAAAGGGGGGAAAATGGATATTACACATCTTTGGTAGACAGTTAGTCAGACAGTCAGACTACAGGAAAAAAAAGAAAAAAAACTCCATTAAGAAACCGAATGGTTTTCTTTTAGTTGATTTAAAATCGTATAATTTCTGTTTTTAGTTTTGTTTTGTAAAAAAAAACCAGGGGGGTTACTGCGTGTGATTCTATTCGAAATATAAATCAGTCGAATTTCTATGCCCAATACATTGATTCGAAAATGTTTTCTTTGAATCGAAATACAGAAGAGGACAAGAACAAATTAGTATTTTTCATATAAAGTTTGTGGACGAGTCGCTCGTTTGCGTTAAAAAAAACAGGCCATTAACCAACGAAATGGAAAAGCTAACAAAATTCGCCCAGATCACCGATATGTAATAGTTAAAAATATTCTTTTTTAACAAAATGGGGTTAAAAAATTATTGTGTTTTTGAACGTGATAACTTCACAGCTTTTCTCACAGAGTTATATCATATTCTTTTCTGACAAAAATGTTGCATATATATAAACATATGTGTATGTTGCCATTTTTACATGCTTGTGTTCCCTCCGGAATAATATGCAACATTTACGAAAAACAGAACGTTCCTTTCTAAATATAGTGCACAAAAAACTGGCGAATGTGTAACATTTTCTGCACTCAAATTTATTTCATTGTAAAATAATATTCTTTTTTACAACTGTAAGTAAAGCTAAATATAGGATATTGCTGACATCAAACCGTTTCTTTAGGACCCAAATCTGTTGACCACTTGGTCATTCCCTTTTGAACGTAATTCCCTTTTGAACATAACATGCTTGAATCCACCTTTATTTGTGGTAATTACACAGAAAAATGTATTTGTGCCTAATAAAGGTGTTATTTAATTTTAGTTAAAAATTTATTAAATTCGTTATTGATTCAATTAAATGTTTAATAAAATTTAATTTTATACTTTTTGGAATGAAAGCAATTTTAATTAATTTGTTTAATTTTTTATTAAATAAATCGTCGTATCAATTAAAAATTTAATTCAAGCTGAAAACGAACAAACCCTTCAATAGGTGTAAATATTTGTTGCTGGTGGTAAAGGTGTTTCCTTTTTTAAAAAAATTTAAATTTGAATTTAAAAAAATGCGCTTGGGTTATAATCGAAATACATATATTTTTTTATTAGCGTTTATTAAAATTAAATTACTGTACTTATACAAAAATAGTATTTACATATATAGTATATTTATGTGTACATAAATTAGTTGCAAGAAAAAAAATTTACAAAAACCAATCATGGTCCGGAAATAAAAACAGAAAGTTATTTACCGAGCCACCATTATCTTTGAACAATTAAAGTTGGGATATATCATTTATCATTTGTTCATTCTAAATTGGGTGCTGTATATTGTTTTAATATTGGCTCGCCTGTAAATATGGTAAAATATAGTAATGCCAAGTTCGAAATATGTTTACCCCCACAAAAGGTGGTGCTTTTGTTTTAGATTTTATCCTAAACAATGGCGAAAGGCATTGTCCTTTATTATCTGTATAAAATCACAAATAACAAAGGTATGTTAAACATGTACCCTTTAACAATGCAACATTTCATTTAAGAAACGAAAACTCCATAACATTTTAGAAAAGCAACAAAACGGAAACATTGTCACTATTTTGCCCCATTTACACTACAACACACAGTCGGTATTTCTTTGCTACTTTTACCACGGAAAGGAAAAATATCTAAAGTATTTTTTTATATGCGTTCTGCAAACAGCATGCACATATCAAAAGGAAAAGAAATGTTTTGACTGAAATTGTTGAAAAAAGAACATTCCATAAAAAAGAATATAAAAAGAGAATATGCAACAAACAAGTGCCAAAGTATTTCCTGATATTGCAACCGGAAATGCAGCAGAAGCAAAAAACAGCAATTTCAAGGGTTGGCATTAGAATTCAGACAACTGAAACGAACAAAAAAAAAAACTTTATATTTATTTATCAAAAAATGGGAAAAGTTTTGCAAATGTGACGAAAAAAAGGCTGCAATAGAAAAATGTTGACTGAAAAAACAAAAACTTCTCAGGATGAAAGAAACAACAAACATTAAAATAAAATAAAAGTGAAACGAATTTTAGAATTTTCAATAGTTTTCTGTTAGAAAACAAGTGTAAGTTTTATTACTATTTTTCATTTCAAATTGTTAAAGTTTTATTAAGAATTGTTAAAGTTACATGCACAATCATGTGTTTTATAACAAGTTTAAATTTTAGCTATGAAAATTGAGTGGAAAACAGTGACTAAAAGTAGCAATTTAAAAATTCATAAATGCAAATGATAGGGCGGAGTTTGGAATCAGAATGTTCTAAACTACTTAAAAAACTCTATAGACTTATTACACATACATTTTTCCGGTAATTACTTTTTGTCAAATTGGTTTGAAATCACAAAAAGGTGTTTCTGTTTCGTTTGCAATGAAAGACATCAGCTTTTTTCATGTGATTTCTAGAAGCAAAACGTACGCCGAAAACACACAAAAACCGTGTGATTGATTTACAGGACAGGAAAATGTCACACGTGCGACTGCAAAAATCGCGTGATTTTTAGATCAGGTATCAGGCCTGACTATTATATCTGAATCAATTATGTCATTCCATTGGGAAAAGTCAAGATCGATTTAAATTATTAAAAAATAAACATAATTTCATTGAACTAGTATTTTACGCTTACGAAGTTTTTCGATTTACATTTCGTTGATGAGGATTTGGCGTCACGTATAAAAATACACAAAAACCTTTTACGTTCTTATTTCTAAACACATTTTAGAAATATATTCTGATTATAAAATTAAGATTTTTCAGTTTACAAAAACTTATAAATTATTTTATTGACATAAGTTGCCTTTAGTGTCGGTTATTATTTATTTTCGTTTCTTCTTCGTGAAAATCTCATCCTAATGGCACTTTGGCCTGAAAATTTCGTATATTTTTAATGATTTTTATTTTTGCTGGTTGGTGTGGTTTCCCTTACTGTCGATTTTCATTGATTGTTATTTATAAACACATCTAAAAATTCTTTTTTGCTTAATTTTCAATTTGTAAGATATTTTGATTACCCCCAAAATCTGCATTGGCATGATTTTTGGTTAACGAAAACTACCTATGTCCACGTAAGTTTTTCTTCTGTTTTTTGCTTTTCTGATGAAAGCACTCTATAATCGAATATGAACCGCAGCAGTTATAACCACTTTAGTTACAGTGATAACCACTTTAGTTACAGAGAATTAATTTTAACGTACATATTATAATGTTCGAGGCCCTATGCACTTCGACCCACCAACCGGATATTGTTTGAGACCTTTCTATTTCACCGGGAATAGGTGTAGGCTGCGAATATAGCCAATTACCTTGTTCAGTTTAGAGACCATCCCATTAAGCCAATGAAGACGTATCAAGTAACTTTATGAGCATCGAGAGCTGAAAAATCATAGAGCACATGTTCAGAGGACTCTTAACGTCAGGTTGCAAAAGCTACATTTGCTAGTCTTTGAGTTTCCTATTTAAAATGGGTGGTATTTTAGTTCACAGTATCAGGTAAGCGTCTACATAAGACCAGAGCTACTGCAGCACTATTTTAGAAATAAATACAACGCGTAATTAGAGAGTTGTTAAGAGCTAAAGCTTAGTAATTGCCAGAGTGTTACTTTCGCTCTAAAAAAGCAGCTTTGCTTGCTTGAGACCAAATGGCGAGCAAATGCCGACTCAACGCAGGAGCCAGTGGTGGACACATTGGACTCCTGCATTTGCTAATCAATCGGCGTGTTTGGCCCCAGCATGCCCATAATTTAGAGCATTAAATCAGTCCATGACAACCTCTGACTTTACTTTATATGATAACAAGGCCTTCAGTGCTGACTGGCTGTCGTTATGAAGATTTTTTCTATTCCTTATGATTCTCGGCATTTTCCTATTAGAATTGTCCTCTGGTACATATATATCTATGTTCCAATTTTTTTTAACTTGCGGCTAAAATTATTATATGTGCCATACAAAATTGATTGTCTGTATATCAGTAGCGCGATACATATATATATTTATACAATGCAGAATTTAAAGTATATTGCTGGTTTTTGTAGCCTTGTTTATCATGCACCTATTCCCTACAAACGTGGTCTTTGATGCTGACCAAAGTTCTACACTAAGAATGAAAATAATATGGTGAAGGTGAAAATTTTTGGCTATAACAATCGCCCTTTCCTGATATTCTTTATGCTAATCCCAGTTATGCATTTCCTAAACAAATAACACTTAAATATCGCTTTGGGTCTCCATATCACTTAAATGGCCTTCCATTTATGTTTAGACTAATACTCGTACCCGTATGATATTAATGCAATTTATTTAGTCATAAATCACTTAAAAATGTTGCTTGCAACACTTTGCCATAATTAAATTTTACACTTCAAAAAACCCATCAGTTACATGTGGTTGGCTGGTTTATTTTAAACTGTTCGTTTATACCTTTGGTAAACAATATTATACTAAACTTTTGTTATTGTAAAACCATAATAAAATTTGTCCCTAAGCCAGCATTAAATGTCAAATAGCTCCTAAAAACTCTAGGGGTGCACACAAAATAAAAGAGTCTTTGGCAGGCAAAGAAATCGAAGCAATGCAAAGAAAACAAGACCAGTAGTGGCTTTATTTAAAAAATAATAATAAAGCTCCAAGACAGACTACGAGGGGGACAGTCAGACAGACATGCTAATAATAAAATAACAGCATGTCCAGGTGCGATTTATTATAAAAGAGCACAGGAACGGATGAACAAATGTAGCGAACAAGCCAAAGCTGTTTAGCCAATGAACAAAAACATTCTCTCTTTGTGGTAGTAAAACGTTTAAAAACTATTACATCCACTGTCATCCATTCTAACAGGCCACTCTATATTTGCTGCTCCCTGCTTATGAGCTTAAGGATTGAGTAGGAGAAGGGTTTTATGCTAGAACAAATAAAACAATAATCCTGACAAAGCACAACATTTATTATTGAACTATTTAATGGTAAATTTTTGCTCTACCTCTACACCGCTAACTACAGCACACACACACACAAATACTGAAGCTACCATGCAGCAACTATGAAATATACTTCATTTTATAAGAGAGCATCACAATGATGCAAACGGATGAAGTTTGGTTTTGTAAATAACACACACACACATATACTCCTCGTCTATCACACGGTAGAAAGAAATCATACCATGTCAAGTGGGTACTTAAGCGCCAGACAATGAATGGTTTATAATGGATGTTAAAAGAAATGGAAATGACGTATAACTCGACTCGACTGGCTAAAATGAAATACTTTTGTATGAAAAAAAAATCAGTAACATTAAAAATAATAATCCAGACTCTTGTTTAAATACATCGAATGGAAAAGAAACATTGAAAACGTGCTTTGGTGCTGCTTCTGATGTTGCAGCAAAAATCAAATAAAAAACCATGTAGTGGAAAAAATATTTCACATTAGGTGGGTTTGCGAACTTTTTCGCTAGACTAAAAGGTGTTAATAAAAAACATAGTATAATTATTTGAAGAAATCTGATCTTTTTTTTTAAATATTTAAATCGTAAATTAATTACAAGCAATTACGTTTTCCTTTCCGAAAAAATGTGCCTTATAAAGATGCAGTACTTTTTTAGATTGGTGCACTTTTTACGATTACAATGGAGCAAAAATAATTAAATCAAATTTCAACCCAAAAATAAGTATATAATTAATAAAATAATACAATTGTAAAAAAGAGTAGTATTTTTTTACTTGAAGTTAATTGGAAGGAATCGAAGGTAAAACGTAGGATTGACTTACTAACTCTGGTTGTGATGCCTTCGGCTTATAAAAAAAATCGAATATAAACATATGCCTCCACCACTTAAAAAGTTTCTAGACCACCAGTTAATATATTTTTTACAGATGTTGCACAGATTTGATATTGATTTAAAGCAAAAAAACAAACGTTCAGACTGGTCCACACGTCTCAAATTATCAAAGCAAAAAACGAAAAAATGAGCTACTAACCGTTCCCATTTCAAATTTATCGCCCATCAGTTATTTCCTGTTTTCAAGTCTAAAGACATCGTTCGGCGGCAAGAGATTTGAGTCTAAGAAAGAGGTCTTCACTAAAACAAACACCTATTATGAAGACATTGAGAAAGTCTAATATTAGGAACAATTAAGAAAATCGGTAAATCTATAGATTTACTGTGAAATAAAACGTTTCTTTTTTTTTTGCCCAAAAAAGCCTCAGTTTTCAACCCTACCTCAAAAAGTAATTATTTCACTTATTTAACACTATTTCACTTCTACTGTTAATAATTTTTCACGATACTAAACCGAACACAATGTCTGATCTTAATCACGTTATCTCATTTTAACTACTGTTTAAATACTTAAAGAGTTAATCTGTTGACAAATTGTTCGCAGAAAAAACAATTTAAAGTAATTAATTAAATATTAATTACATTGAAGAAAACTTTGATTAAAGTTAAGTTTCAATAAAAAAAAAAAGAAAAACTTTTGCAGGTAAGTACACTTCGAAAATAAATTAGTATTTCAATACAAAAACTTTTGTGTTGTTTGTTACTCTTTTTTTCTAAAAAAAAACTTTCTACAAAACAAAACTTTTGGCATTGGAAATTGTCTTGTTTCAAAGTCAGCCACATAAACCGATACAGAAATGAAAGATTCGGTGAATAACGTTAGAAACATTGCTGTGTTTCTGCGTAAAGCACAACGTAAGAAAAGAAAATTAGAAGAAAAAAAGAAGAAATAGAAGAATATTAAAAAAATCGCATCACTAGTACAAAAGGATACCAGTAGTTAAAAAATTATACACAGATGTAAACTTTTTAGAATTTTTTAATTTAACAACTTTAAATTTAGTTCTTATTCTACATCAATCTTGGCCACTGATGATAGAGAATCAATGTTTTCACCCTTTTAAAGTTTTTATTCGAATATCCTGCGTCTCAGTACACCTTTTTTGCTTTATTCGGGAAAATTTTTATTCAAACACAATTAGATTTAAACAAAACGACTAACGACAAGAAAATAAAAATTTCAAATTAAAATGCTTGACATTTTTAACTTTTTCTACAAAACTTTAATTAATGTACAAATATTCTTTCTCACTTTATTACTTTTTTCAAACACATTTTGCTAAGTACTCGTTACTTAAGTGTATTTTTCCAGTACAATCGTCGTCTGCATTCAAAAGGAAATTTAATTAGTTCTGTTTACATTTGAGATTAAAAATGTTAAATTAATTGAAGTGGCAATTAAATATATAAATATACAACAAAAAACAAACACTTTTACAATCAAAAAGAAAACTCAAACAGAAAATTAAATAATTACAATTTAAGAAGTGCAGAGAAATAAAATAATATACTGAAACGTGAAAAGGACACAAAGTCTAAAAATTTTTCCTTTCAAATAGTGTTCAAAAATACCATGTTTATTATACTATGCTTTAAATTTAGAATTTGTAAATGCTATTAAAGTTTAATAGCATTTGTTGCTCATAGAAAAAAATTTTATAAAAGTATATAAAAGAATTTTTGGTCAAGAGTTATCCTAATTACTGCATGAAGCATTCAAAAATATAGATTTCTTAATTTAAACAAATATGAAATGTGTGGTGTTTTTTTTATAAAATTTTAATTATTCAGCCCGTTCATGATATCCGAAATGGATCGGGTTGGAAAGGGAATCCAAATACTATTTGGAGTGCACAATATATAATTCTTGAAAAAATTAATTTAATTTTGTACAAAAATACATTTTTTTTAACATTTTTCATTTTTGTGGCTTTTTCATAAACGCACTGCAAATAGGAATGGGATTTGAATTCCGTTTCCAATCCGATCAGTGTCGAATTCCGTTTCCAATCCGATCCGTGTCGAATGAACACACACACACACACTGATTAAGTTTTGATTTTTCTTGATTTATTGTATTATTATTGTAAATGACGTGAATTTTTAAGTTTTGTTTTCATTTTATCTCATCCCTATACAAAATGTTTTTTGTATTTTATATAATAGAGAAAAAAATATTTAATTAAAAAAATGAATTTTAGTTTTATAGATTTATAAATTAAACAAATTACGAATTTAAAAATGTAAATTTTTAATGCCATTATTCAGACCGGAAATTTTGGGATCCTGGGAATTTTTTATTTGTTCCCACTTTCCAGGGAACAAAGAAATTCCGCGAAAATAAAAACCCTACATGACACACAGCTTCGCAAAATACACACACACCTACATTATTGTAATGTAATGTGACATGAACGAAATCTTTTCGAAATTCAATAAACGAACCTTATGAATCAGTTTCAGTTCGATTTTGTCCTGCTAAATGATACGTGAAACAAAGAGAAAATTACAAGCAGAGCTTACACTGACTTTGCTGCTTTAATGGTAATATTTTTATTCCAGCATATGTGTCCTTAATATAGACTCTGTCGTTATTCTGTTTTCATTGCTGTGAATGTCTTATTTTTGTAATTTTATTTTAAAGGAGGAGAAATTCAATCAATTGTATGGTTAAGATTTTAAAAGCGTATCCCAGCTAAAAGTAGTTTAAAATAAAAATTATCTTTCTAGCAGTGCAAAGATTTAGAAAAAACTAGTTTAAAGTGAAGTGAATGCTTTTGCTCCTAAGCATTTTGGTTTAAGTTATTGGGATCCTCTTTCTAGTAGTTTCTACCTGACTATATTATGGTTTATACTGGTTCTCTTTCGGGGGTAATGAAAGCGTTAATAAGCTGCTACGAGCAAGAAGAATGCCTCAGACATTTATGTTTTTAAATGCTAGCTGTGAAACAGCAATTTTTCGGTAATATATTTATGTTATTGGCTATGTTCGTACTGTTGACAATGACAGTAACGAAAAGAACACAAATATGAAAGCGTTCACATTGACATCACTGCAAAATGGTACAGTAACAGTGCTTTGCACTAATAGCAATTTTTTAAATACACACAATTTGATTTATTAATTTGTAGATACCGGGAATTCCAGTGCAATTTAAATTTATCCTTTAGTTTGCTCTCAAGTAGGTGAAACAAAATCAACGCTTACCTAGCAAGAGCAATAAATGTAGCAGCATATATTTGCTAATGCTATGCTGTTTTATTTTTTTTAGTAGCTCAAAAACAGCAAAATCAATATTGCACTTTTTATTTTTTAACTTGCTTTTAGCATGCTGTTACAAAATGATTGCAGCAAAGAACACCACAGTGTTTGCTGTCATGTTTGAACTATTGCTGTGGTATTTTCAATACAAAGTTTCATAGCAACAGTAATACCAATTATAACGTAGCATTTTTAAGCCCACGTTTCCATTTTAGTTTCTCTAAAAAAACTCGTAACCAACCGTCCTTTATAAGAAGGGACAGAGTCTCGTAAACTTATCGACTCCACAATAATTTTATCAGCATAGATGAATGCGTGCTTATTCAGTGCATGCAGATATTTTTGCTAGTTCACCCTTCCGTCAACAGCTACTAAATCGCTACACCAACGTCCCCAGGACATTACAGTGCATCCACCACATCGCACTGTTTCAGTTTCTGGAGCAAATTTCTTTCAGATAAATGAGCATGTGTAAATTTTTTCGGAGAGCCTTGCTACTCCACATATTTTTTTGTTATTTATACTTTTGTTCAAAAGCCAGATGTAATATATGGTACTTTTCTTACAGAATTTGCTTTTAATTCGGATTCTTCCAAGCAGGGACGAATAGTACGTAAGGCATGAGGATTTTAAATTCACTTTCGAGTTTCTTTTTTTAACTGCAGTATCTAGTTCGGTTTACTATCTCAATAAAAAGGTAACATTTTGTAGACGTTATTAGCAAAAGCTATAAAAAAGTACAACCTGAACTAATAAGAGGACAACACAAAAGAATCACCATATTGGCCAAAACTCCATAAAAAAGATACTTATTGCCACTAACTTACATGACACACACACACACGCACACACAAATTTATTTATTTCGTCGTTACTGCAGAAAAAAGGAAGTCTATGTCCTTTTTACGTCATGTTGAGTGGTGTGTGTGTGTATTTAAAGACACTTTGTCGTTAGAAAGGAAATATACAAAATAATATAGAAAAGGAGACACATAGAAAACGGAAAGATAGGAGACCGACCAAACAACCAACCATTACATTTTTAGTAGGGATATAAAGGTGACAATAACTTAAAGTACAATGAACTTGAATAAAGTTTTTTTCCCGAACCTTTTTTTGCATTTTAAAAAAGTTGAATCTAAAAAAATAGCAAGAGGGAGCAAATAAAATTTGGTTGATAACGAGACATGTGTCTACTCCAAACAAAAAAAAAAAAAAAAATAAAATAACTGAAATAAAATACAAGTTAAATTTGTGCATGACAATGTCACAAAGTGTTTTATCAGTCAATAAAAAAATCCTGTAAAGAATTTTAAAATGTTAATTTAAATTATTTTCCGACCTAGAGTTCTAGAAATGATCTTTTTTAAATTTTGTTACATCCTGCTTTAAAATAAACAACATTTTCAGTATTTTTTGTTCTAAAAATATCTTATAATTTACAGTCTAACGATCAAACATCAAAGACTTGTAAAAACTGCAGCAACAAATGAAAATATTAAAACAGAATTTAAAAATGGAGCCCTTCAGTTCTGGCGTCTATCCCCGCAAGATGGATTTTTTCAAAGATGACCTTTTAGTTATATTATTGTTTTAGTAAAGAAGTTAAAAGACTCCGTGAATGAAAGAAAGCCCTTGTCGTTGGACACCCGACGACTCAATATTTGGTAAATATTCCAATGATTTCGCTTTGCGCAATAAAGGATCCAAAAGTTTAAAAAATCATAACCCCGATTAGTCAAGGATATAAAGCAACAAAAGTTGCCTTAAGAATTGGTCCAAATTTACACAGGATTTGTAAAATTTAATTAAATTTGACTGACTTCGCATCAAGTTACATAAGATCCATAAAGTGACAGTATTGTTGCAATAAAATCAGTTCTTTTAAGTATGATGTAGTGACGGTCAACTTTACTATTTTTGCAGATATATTAAGCAGCAAAATGATATGAGCTACAAAAGGCACCTTAAAATAAGGTGATACGGAGTCGTAAGAAAAAGACCGAAATTATTTTCCAAACCAGCTGTTTCGCTGTGGAACGTGTGTTTTATAAACTGGACTTCCTACACCGCATTTGCCGCGGTGGAAATCCAAACTTTCATCATATTTCATAAGATCACACTTGGACATTTCAAATGAGAATGAAATAAAACACAGTTAACAGTTGATACCCACAGTACTGATGGAAAATATACATTTTATAGAATCAAAAAAATAAATAAAATAAAGTATTCAAACATCTTATTGATACGAAAAATTTATTCAAGAATAAATTAGGAAAAATTTTACTTTTTCCTCTGATTTAAGAAAAATATATTAATGACTTAAAAAGGAAAATCAAGAATTTTTGAAAGAAAAACGTTTATAACGACAATAAACCAAAAAAACGACAAAAATTAATCATAAATCACTTTTGTGGTCAGTTTTCAAATATCATTTTTTTAAATTAAAACAATAAGAAAAAAAACTTTTATAGCTGGTGACACCCCCAGTTTATAGCTTAAAAAATGCTTTATTATTATCGCGATAAAATGTAATTGAAATACCATTTACATTCATTGTCTACTAATTTCAAAAAAATAAACCCAGACTAATGATGTGGCTCGCACGCTGGTCGTTTAGCCACGCGGATTGGGATAAAGAAATCATAATAAATTATTTACTCTGAAACCATGGCCAAATAATAAAACTGATTAATGTTAAGCGCAACTGCATAGAAACATTTTAAAATGTCAATAAGACAACGTCAAGATATTTCAATGGACTAAACTTAATGTAGAAATATGAAATGGCAAAAAAAATGTGCCAAGACAATCAATTATTTTTTGATTTTTTTCATTTGTGTTTAAAGTTTGATTTTCAGTTAATTTTTAGATATAATGGTCGCTTTTGCATTGTTGGGAAAAGCAGGGTTCTTATGTTGCGGTCTGTTTTAGATGGCAACCAATCTTTTTCATAGCAGATCTCTCCGAGACATTTATTTCCGGAAGAAAAATAAATGACACTGAAGATGGCACATAATCGAAACCGGCTTGCTTCGAAACCAAACATGATAAGACTTGACGAAAATTTGTTCCAAATATCCATATCAAATCACCCTGTCGGAATATAAAATCAAGGTTTAATGGTATCAAGGGTAATCAAGGAAATTTACGTAATAAATCGGTTTCTTCAATAACATAACTGAAGAACGCTTTATCCTATTCAGTTAAATAAATAATCTAAAATGCGGAAACAATATTATCATTGTATTTTAATCTGCTCAGTGACAAAAATATATTCTTTTTTAATTTTTGTTTTTGAAAAATTTTATAAAAAATTCAAAACAAAACAAGCCGTATTTCAATAATACGATGCACAGATTTTAATTTTATTAAACAAATAATTAAAGGTATCTCGTTTTGTCAAGAGCTGCCATACGCAAACATCACTAAAATACTCTTAACAACATTCGCAAGTGTCACACTGCTGTATGCCTCGTTTTATTTAAATCTCAGCGAGGATTTTAAATAGCGAGATTTTGTATGATTTTTTTTTGTTGATAAAATAAAATCAAAAAATGTTTAAATTTTGCGTAAAAACATTTTTTTGCCACAAATTCTTTAATATCTCTTAAACTACTACTGAGGTCTCATAACAATGTTAAGACAATTTGTTGTTTAGCTAAATAGCCCAACACGTTCTTAAGTTATACTAATATATGCATGTCGTGCCACTTGCTTGACTTTAGAGAAACTATTTAGATGAGAAACAACTTTCAGTTGATGTATACTTCAAAAATATTTCCAATTCTGCATAAAAATTATTAAGAATTTAATTTAAACACAGAAAAAAATTAACAATATCTATTTGCTCAATCTGTTCAATTAACAAGCAACACTAAGGTGCAAAATAAAAAAATTACTTAGAAATATTCCTAGTCCCTACAGAAATTAATCATCAGCAAAAAGCAGAGAAGAAAAATTAAAAAAGTTTATATCAATGAAATGTTTGTTTTATAAATATCCTATACACAGTCAATTGGAAAATCCTTAAAAATAAACAAACACCAACACAGACATACAAATACAAATAAACCAACCTTTGCGCACAAAGTTATCCTTGACATTAGTCATGGGGAATTTTTTTCTACTTCAATGAATATTTTCAGCAATAAAATGATATAGACCGAATGAACATAAAAAAACAACAAAACCAAAAAACCAAAGGCAGACGGATTCTTGTGAAACAATTTTCCCACGCCTATACTCACACCATGCCATCTGTACCCGACAATCATTTTCCGACAACACCCCACACACCAATAGAGCAGCAAAAACAAAAAGCATAAGGATTTTTAAAGGGACATTCAACTTCATGCCTACACAAATTTACACAGCCTGGAGAGAAATTAACGCAACTGAAATACAAGGAGTGAGAAAAAAATAAAGAGAGTACAACATGCCAAAGAGCGCAGGCCCCTAAAAAGCTTTTTTAGCGTAAAGAGAAGAGCCTAAAGGAAAAGCAGGAGAGTAGAGCCTATACAACAAATATGGCCATGACAATGGCCCTGGCCGTGAATTTTCATTGCACTTTGCCTAACAAACTTGTAGTAACCTTAAACTTGCCCTTGGCCATATTACTAGTGTAATAAAAAAGCTTTTTTGCACCATATTCTGACGTAAGTATTTAAAGTAGGAGGCTTGTGTAATAAAAGCTTTTTTATTGCTATAGGAAAAAAAAGGTAAGCAAAGCTAAGACTTCTAACAGACACAAAATAAAAAATAAGAGTTTGAGTTTTTCTTTTTCGAGACACACACCTTAAAGATTAAGGATCAAAATAAAATATAAAAACATACTTATTCTCATTTATAAATATGTATCAAGTTGGGAAATTTGGTAAACAATTTGGTTGCTTACATTGTTGCAAAGCCCATCGTCGTGACCTTGTCCTTTTTCTAATATTTGTGCCTGGTATTAAACATATTCGTTCATACACTCCTAGGGGAGAAATTTTGGCTAGTGTGTTTGTGTGCAGCATATTGAATACGAGTATAATATTCAAGACCATATCTTTTTTGGATAGAAGACCTTTCTACTCCAACAAGTTTGTGTAACAGTAGGTGGGAGGCAGGCTTTGAGAAGCATGAATTAAAATAAACATGCTTTGGCAATGTCATTTAGGGCAATATTTTATTTAAATGGTTGGCGGCAGCTACGTTAAGTATTGTTGAATGCACAACAGAGACGGCAAGGCAACTGCATGTTCTCACTTTTCGCTCATATTCTATACGAAATAACCCGGAGGATTAGAATTTTCTCATGTAATTTCAAAGGAATTCCATATGTGTTTGTCATCAGAAGCCTGGCTATAAAACGCATACAATAGTGCCGTGCCTTGGTGCTGCCATTTGCCATTTGGCACACACATACATAATCGTATGTTTGAACAGGTTTTAATAAAACAAGACACTTAAAACATGTTTCATTCGCACACTGTACATTCGAGTACGACCGATAAGCTTAAAACAGAGAACATATTCATAATAATATAAAACACAGCTCCTACATCTCTGCCTCTTAATTTTCAGGGGTGTATTTAAATAATGAACATTTAGAGGTTTTTGAACCCCATGCTAGTTTTTAACTCATGAGCAGAAGCTTCAGTATCGCGTGTTCGCTGGCATTGGAATTGCGTTTCGCAAATTTGTTGAAATGAAAAACAATAAAAAATTATTAGAAAATTGTAGCAAGAAAAATACATATATGTACATACATACTTACATATGTTCGTACATACGTATGTGGATTTTTTAAAATAAATTGAGGCAAAGAATCCAATTTCTTACGCCATTTATGAAATTGAAAACATGATTTGCAATAAACAAAATTACACTAATACAGCGTACTAACTAGTAGTTCAGTACTTTTCAAAGAAAAGTGCCATCCCAAAACGTAACAAAAAAACTTAAAATGTACACTTTTAGATTTGTTTTTTTTAAGTAAAGAATATTAAAAAAAGTACTTTATGTTTAAAATAAAGAAGATTTATAAAAATTTATAACAAGTTTTAATTAGTGTGGAAAACAATGAACACACATATTGTTAAAAAAGTCCAATTTTTTTTAAATATATAAAGGGCAAAAAAAAAAAATACATAAGAAAGAGGTTGCGCCTAAAAAGGGACCTTTTTAAAGGTAGCTTTAAAATATAAATAAACTACGGACTTCCCCTATAAATAAGTTCCTTAGAAAAGATTATACCTGTAAAAAAAACGTACGCAATAATGCTTTTACTAAAGTACTTTAACAAAATTATCTTAAAAAAATGTAATAAAAAGTACTTTGAAACTATAAAACAAAGAAACTTAAAAAATGCAGTAGCAAAATATTATTCAGAAAAAGTACATTCTAAAAAAGTACTTTTTGAAAAAAGTACTGTCTAAAAAGAACATTTACAAAAATTACCTTTCAAGCTTAAAGAAACTATATTTTTTTTAACGTCACTTTAAGAAACTATCATGTGCAAAAAGTACCTATAAAAACTTCGTTCTAAAAACTCCCTTTCTAATGAGTACATTTTAAAAGAACACATTTTAAAAATGGACATTTTCAAAAATGTTCTTAAAATTCTGCCGTTTAAAAATGTATTTAAAATAAATACTTTTAAAGAAAGTCTATTACAACCCACGCTAATATTCCATATTTCAAACGAAAACAAATTATTATCCTTGTCAATAAAGAAAAAAAGTTCGTTTTTAACACAAACTTTCAACTCTAATAACATTAGGGTTGATTGGCCAACAAAGTTTAGTTTTTGGTCAAATTTAGCAAAAAGTTCAATGAAAACTTGTGTATTTTTAGTTTCAAGGCAGCACACAATATAAAAATAAAAATTTTAAATTAACTTTATACAAAAACAAATAAAGGCTCGTCAATGTTTTAAAGTCCATGAACTTGATTCCCCTACTACCGATTGAATGACAAACAGTCACCTTTAAATTGTATTGTTTTTAATTGTAAAGGCCTTCCAAAATGTTTTTATTCAAGTGCACCAAATATGTAGAATGTTGGGGACGATAAGGATGATGATGGCACAGGTGCTTAGCCTACCCATACATACACACAAACATAAGTAGAATATTGCTTGTATTTTATTTTGTTTTAAGGGCGTGCGTATGTTTATGCGTGAAAAGTTTGTTTATAGACACAAAGTCTGTCAAAGTTAATATTGTAAACTCGACGAAAGAAGAAGTTCATTGACTTTTACGTCAAATTTTTTCACCGCGTTTATACCAAAACTTAAATAAAAAAATTAAAACATTATTGATTTAGGCGATTATTCAAATGAAGGCGCAACAACAAGGTGGGACAACAATGAGTTCTAAATATTAATACAAATTTTTTTAAGTTTCAAAAAAGAGTACAGGTAAATCGTATGAATTTATTAACTATAAATGACATAGTGGAATCGTCTTAGATTTATTAAATTACGTGCAAAATATCAGGGCGAAAATATTAAATTAAACAATTTCGAAGTAACGCAAAAATCTTCCTTTAAAAAAAACATTTCTTATTTCTTTGTGTCATCAAAGTCATCGAAAACTATCATAAAGAAAATCCTGCAGAGAACTCAAGTCGTTTGCAACGAACAAAAAAAAAAAAAAAAAAACTCAGGGAGTAGTAAAGAACAAGAAAATTACCACAAGAAATCGACTTGTTAAAATGAAATTTAGCAAACGAACTAAAAAAAAAAGTAAAAGTATCATGTGGTATTGAAACCAATAATGAGTATAATAAAATAAGCTTAAAGTATTACAAAAGATACCAACGACAGGCAACATTATTATTTGTACGAAAACTTAACAGCAGCAATCTCAAGACTTAAATGCAGTTTGGGAAACAGCACCACTCTTTCATAGAAATAAGGTGCAAATAATGACATGATCAACAAAAATTGACGCATAACAGATTTTTTACAACAAAGAAAATTGGTAATTTTTGGTATAATTTTACAGCTGTTGCAAAGAAGACAACAGAAAAAATAACTACATGAAAAACATGTGGTTGCAATGTATGTTTGTTCTCGTTTAATGTCATTAAATGGTTAATAAATTTGGCCATAAAAATAATACCAAAAGCAAACATTCAAACTAACTCTTGGCAAACAAGCAAGAAATTAATAAACGAAAAGGTGAAAACAACTATATAAAATTTGAGGTTTCGGTAAAAGAAAAGTTTAATAAGCAAGAATGGGTTTAACTGAGCCGAGCACTATATATATCTTCAAAATTATGGCCGGATATGCTTTGCAACTGAGATACTCTGGAGTCTCTTGAGGCATAGTCTCTTGGACGAGCTTTAATGACTTGCAATCTGAACCTGTACAAAACCACCTGTAACATATGTATGCAACAGTTCAAGGTAGATTGCGACTTATTGGACCTACAACGCTGGGTCTAAGCACACAGCAATTGTGGAAGGTGAAATTTTTTTTCCGCCTCTCACATATACTATACATATTTATCTATAGCGCTCGCCGTTTAAGGCTTTTTACCAACGTTCAGACATCCAAATCCGTACCGAAGTGTAACTCTTTATGGTGAAGCTCTTGTGGGTTGTCGCAGTCCTACATTATTAATTTTGTTTGTTAACATAATTACTCATTCCGGAATGTGCCTCTGTCGCTAAAGACTATTGCGACCCAAATCTGGTTTTCTTGCAAACGTGATGATCATCGTGTAACTTACCAGTGAATTATGCTTCAGTAATTGAATGGTAAATCAATAGATAGAACAGACACCGTAAAAATAACAAACATCACCACATATTTTCAACATCAACCCGCCCCTGTTGAAGTAGTATTTATAAGTTAGCAAATATGCTTAAATATGCGACAAGCAAAGCTAGACTCGTAACCACATATGAGTAAGAAAAGGAAGATAGGTAATTGTATACACTTTAAATCTAGTAAGAAACAATCATCAAAAATTTCTTGATGTTTACAAACCACGTACCGCGCCAGAGGACTGCTGGTGAAAATGGGTACCAAGATGTGCCGTTTGAGCCGTTAATAAATTTTGATAGAGCCAATTTTATAGAGCCAATGTACGCGCATGAAATGAAGTGTGAGCAAACAAAATAGCTTGATATATCCTTGGAATATTATCAGATGGAATCTTAGTCTTATTACTTACATATATATAATTTTATTGATCTAGCAGTTATTCTATTTTCTCAAGGTCAATATTTTAGTTACACGACAGCAATTTAAAAAAAAAAACGTATTTATTATAATGGTTGCTTTGTGGGTTAAAAATTCAAACGAGTTCTAATAAATTTCAATTAAAACTTCAGTTTTTGTTTGATAAACTTTTTTAATTTAAATTATAAACTTATTTATCTGTCATTCCCAATATCCATTATGAACAGCACCCACCACTGTAAGTGGTGCTATGTATTGACATTTAAGTTGTTTCTATTTGCTTAATTTTCGCATTTTTTTTTTATAAATATTCTATTGTAATAAAATTATTTTTTCTATAAATCTTGGTAGAAAAAATGTGCAAACACCAGCCTCGAAAAATTAATAAATCAATATTATTAATTTAATTTTGGTTGCTCTATTTGAAAAAGTTGTTTTATTTATAAAACAGAAATAATAAACTTTTTTTCTACTAAAATGGGGTCAATTTGACGCGACATTATATTTGAATATAAAATCTTTTATGAGAGAATACACATATGCAGGGAACGTAAAATATAAAAAGAAAAACGACTAAAATAAAAATTATTTTGAAAGGTAAGGTAAAGTATTTCTTAAAATATGTATTTTGTTAAAAAGTGAATTTTGTTAAAAAGTACGCTTGAAAAAGATATTTTTAAAAAAAGTGACTTTTGTTAACAAGGTACATAATTCCAAGTTGTTAGCTACGCCAAGTATTTTCATAAAAATGTACTTTTATAAGGGATCGCTGTAAATTTTCTTCTTTCAATAATTATTTACAATCTATCCATTAATGCGTACTTTAAAATAAAGTAGATTTTCAAAAACCACGACTTTATGAAACCCATTAAAAATTAGAACGAAAACATTTTTTTAGGTAATCAGAAATATTTTCTTGCACCCAGCAATTTTTTTTATTCAATTTTAAATAAAAATATGTGTTATTGTCTCGATTTTCATTGAATTTTACAACACTGAAATTCAAACGCCTGTTATTAGTGCATGTAACATGTAAAATACAAACGATATGTATGTAACATGATTAGTGTTTCTGATGTAGGAGTTTTCTTTAAATGATCGCATATTATTTTACGACATTTGATATGTCAGACTCATTAAATTGTATTTAATTTTTTTGAAAACCAAATAATCCTTGGATTTTTAATATTTATGGATTTATAAAACACTTGTTTTAAAAAGTTCAAGCACTTTTGTTCTAGCAATTACAGTTTTATTCTCTCAGATGACGGTGGAAAATTCAGATTTACTTTATACTACGAAAACTAGCAATATAACCGCAACTAGTATAGTACTTAACACACAGTGGGGTGTAAAAAAATAGCACTTTTGTAAGAAAGTATATTTCCTAGTAGTAAGTTAAAGCACGTTAAATTTTAAGCACCCTGCGTCATTTAATTTGTCTTCGTCAGCCGTGCGAATTTCTACGAAAATTAAAAAAAAAAACAATTCTATTAAATAAACCCCCTTGCAACTAAGGAGAGGCTTGACAAATACCATAGTGACACTGTTGCATTATTTACAATGGTAAGAAATGTTTCACTGAATTTCGCTGTGATCATAACTACTACTGCCGAACCTACAGGTCCCCAAAGACGTCGTCACGACAGAAATCATTAATAAAATGAAGGAAGGACATATTGGACGACCGGAGCATGAAAGTGAGGTTTACTTTATTGCAGGAATATTAACTGATCGGGTACATCACATCTTATATGCATATTTGGCATGCAACCGGTTTCGTTAAAAACGATTACATTAAAAATGAGTTAAACGATCACCGGCCAATATGATTCAGAGCTGTTCAAAATATTCGACGTTGTGTTGAAGCAAAGAGTGCTCTACAATCAGGCTAAAGCACCGGCGAACACGTTTGTACTAATAAAAAGTTTGGACTGAATGAAGAGAGAGGTTATCACACCTATTTTGAGGATCTTGATAAAACCTTTTATATTCGAAAGGCATAAAAAAGTTAGTAAAATTATGGACTAAATGCATGGAGGTAGAAGTACAATATACACGTAAAATACATGGTCGTGACATGAGTTGGTTGCGATAACCATATTATATTGTTGTGGCAAATATATTTTTAAATTTTTATTTAATTGCGACAAACAAGTTATTGTTTCAAATGTTTCGATCCATAAAAATTGCAGCATGACTGACTTTAACAATACTAACATAATTCTAACCACAAACTATTTTAACTATACAAAGGTTCCATAATATTTTAACCATAAAATGTTATTAACAGACATAATATATACAATTTTGGTGTTTAATCAAAGTATGATTAGACTGCTTTATTAGCGCGTTGACTAGTATGCAATTAATCTCCTGTCGTACCTCAGGCGTCGTTAATCAGCAACAAAGTATATATTACGTATGTAAAAACATTTTATGGTTAATCAACAACAAAGTTGCTGATTTGTTTTCTATCGTTCTAAGAGGACCATATTATTTTCTACTATAATAATATGATTTGTTTACAACCATATAATTCAATTATAAGATGTTGCTCTTAGACTAGCATTTAGAATGATTAAGGTACATTTATTTTCTTTGCGTGTAGTGAAAAATAACATGTGTTTTGATCATCAAGTCATGAATTTTTCAAATTGCCTTCGCATAACTTTAAATAAAACAAGGACAAAATTGTATTCAATACCATGAATTTCTCTCTATAACGCATAGGCATGACAATATATGCAGCAAAAAATAAAAACATAAAATTATAATTTTGCTACTAGTTTGTTACCCCGAACTGTGGGCTTCAATTACTTGCAACAATTAATCGGACAAAAACTATAGCAACCACTTTGTGTGACCATTGCTTAAATTATTTACTACTACTAAAAGTCCATAAACTACGCGAAAAAACATTTGCAATCTGTAAACATGTAGAAATGCAAGAACAACAACAACAACAGCAATGAGTATTTGCTACTTTTGTTTTTAGTGTTAAAACAGAAATTTATTTATTTTGATTATTTAATGTTAAATGTATTTTTGTATCTCAATTTATAGTTACAGCTATTTCTAGACAACATTATAAACCTTTCGGGGGCCATTTTTGTTATTATTTTCAAATCAAAATACATACATACAGAAATAGGAGAATGAGTGAGCAACTATTGTAGAGACTGTAAGTAATTTGTTTTACATTCAATTTAATGGTTTGTTATTCAGGCCTGCTACTACTGCTTGAGCTGTCATCCAGTAACTAGCATTCGCATTGTGTTAAGAAACAAATTTTGTTAAACTTAAATTTATTTATGTTGAATTGATTTATGTATTGCTGTATTTTTGTTTATTATTATGTGTGTTATTAAGAAAAAATAATATACACAAACAAAATAATAAAATAAAAATATTCTTTAAATGATGTCACCATTTATCGACCATAAAGAAAAAACAAGTTAATTTTTGTAGACTTGACAGATTTATGGTATCATTTTTTAGATTATTTGCGAAAAATATTACCACTCTTTTAATTTCATAAGGGATCTTCTTTCAGAAAAAGTGTTGGAGAAATTATTATTGGGTGCTTTAAATGTACTTAAAAATGAGCTTAATTTATTACTACGTGCCTTAAGGTTATTTCGAATTCCATTAAGTAATTTCAAGATTATTTCAGGGATAAAAAACACTTAATCTTATCTTGTAAGAATCTCTGGATGACTATAATATATTTGCGATTCAGTTAATTGAATCGGTGTAAGATACATTTTTTCTATTTCATGTCCCTATTATTTACAATTTCTATGTCCGACCTTTAATTCAAACTCTAATAAAGTTTTTCTTGATCGTGTCACAAAAATTTTTAGGTCCATTGACGTCCTAGAAAATCATTCTGCAATATATTGCGATGTTATGAAATAATGGGTAGCAAACACATGACTCTTCATCAAAAACTGATGTGTTAAGGATAAAATTCTTATCGATTCCGATAAACTGTTCACAAACGCTACTTCCTTCCTCTTATCAACTTTCTATACCTTAATTTCTAATTCCAACACCATACGCTGTACATTTTTGCGTCATGCTGTGGGTTGGTACGGTCTCTAAAATCATGACAAGCTGTATCTTCCAAAAACTTTTTTCTCACACCAAATCAACACCAACAAAAAAAAAATCTTGCGTGTCTTCTTATTGTACACCCAAAGCGAACCCCATAAAACTTTAGAGGGTTAAATATTTATTGGGTGAAGGCGTTGTTACTCTTTTTTCTCGTTTAAAATTCAAGCAATCTTTGTGCGTTTCAATAATTTTTTTCAATTAAGATAAATTGTTTAATTTATAGTTTAAAATTTTTTTTGTGAGCTTTTGGTGTTGGCTGTGTTGGCTCGCTGTATTTTATTTATTAATTTATGAAGATTTTTTTAATTAATTATAATTAAAAATTGTTATAGTTTTAAGATTTTGCAAAATTATCACAATGTATGAAAATTTCCCAAAAAATTAAAGTTTATACTCGTTAGTGTTTTCACTGACTGTAAGCTGAAGACGAAGATTGATTTAACGAACTATATTTTGGCGAACAACTTTTTAGCCCAAGGGTAAAGTCGACAGACATGAGATTCTTAAGCACCTCTTAAGAATCTCCAGAAGATTTACTAAGTTTTGGCCTTATATTCGCTTTTTGATTTCAGTTTCGTCGTTTAACCATTTGATACTTGTAATTACATTATCTGGATGCCTGTCTATAAGTTAGGTTATGTGCACACATTAAGGCGCACGGTAGTGCTATTTGCTAGCTTGGCAAATTTTTTTAACTTTCTACTAAGGGAAAGGATAATGGAAAAAATGTTACCATCCTAGTAAGTTGCCTAGAAATGGCATGGTATTGCACACATGAAGAACTTGGACCTCATTTTGAACTGAGTGCTTTCTACAGCCGAAATTTTTCGATGGCAACTTGGCCTTACTGTCACATTTATGTTTTTGTGCGGACATATATTAATTGAGGTAATTAAATTTTAAATTGAGTTATAGACTCTTGTTCACACATATTCAATTTAGCTCAGTGACTCTACAAATGGAGAGAAACTCGACTTTAAAAGACATTTTTTAAAGAAATTAACTATTTTTAAAAGAAGTTATTTAAAATGTATTTTCGTTATAAATTTTATTAAATATACTAACCGTCAGTTTCATCTGACCTTTTTTATATTTTTGTTTTAATTTTTTATATATATAGAGTTTGACAACTGCCATGAAAAAAATTGTAGTTGTATTGGTTATACAATTACCTTGTAGAAGGTGTGTTGACTTTGGCAGTGTATAGAGTTGTTTATTCTTACTGAGCAGACTTCCGAATTAAGTACTAATTGCTCAATTTATTGAGTTCTTGTATGTTAAATTAAGGATTTAAATTAAAAGAAATTTGTGCTGCCACAACTAATCCGTTGCGCTCGCCGTTGACAGACCCCAGCAAAACCGCATGGGCAACGATAACTGCCTCGTTCAATAATTTTTAACAGTAAATATTTCAACAAGACCAATATTTCGACAAGAGAACAAAACGCACGTCATAAAGCTGATTGAACGTCTATAAAAATTGCAAATTTCTAATGGTTACCCGCCAACCAATTCGACTGAGTGAAAATCTCGTGTAAAAAATCATTTCTGTTTTATTTCTATTCCTGAGGTTTTAACAAAAAATTAAATTTTGAAGAAAATATGCTAAAATACTTTTAATTACTTTTAAGGGAATTGAAAACGGCATCAGTTTATTTTCTTGATAAAGAAAGAAATGTAAGGACTTTTGTCATGATAAATGTTTCATTTGCAGTGTGATGTGTTCTTACACCATCCGAAACTGACACTTTTGATTGATGTGCAAAGACATGAACGAAGCCATATATCATGCAACACAAACACATACTCAAATGAAATTTGGAATGAACTTTGCGCAAAAAGAAAAAGGTGGCACCGAAAACAAAAACACAGCCAGACGATATTGAATTCCAAAACCAAAAAAGTAAAACAAGGAAACTCACCAACCAAAAACATTTGTATCTTCTTAAAATACAATTTAACATAAAGTGTTTCAAAGAAAAAAAAGAAACTTAATAAATTGTTGTTAACAATTGTGGTTGGTTTTTGTTTTATTGCATTCAAATATTACAGTACTTGTCAAATTCTTAAAATGTTGTTTTTTTTTTGTGGTCGGTCGGTACTTGAGAAAAAAATCAAGAAAGCAAAAAAATAAAAGAAGAAGAAGAAGACATTTATTGCAACTGCCATCCAGCAAATAAATAAACAAACAAATAAAAAATCCAGCAGATACAGCAAACATGGCTCTGGATGAAGGGATGTTGTTGCAGCATCTGTAACTTTTATTTTACATACGTACACCATCATCAGTAATTGTTATAAAGGCAAATTTGTGGCATGATATTGCTGCTGCATGTTATTATTGTTATAGAGATTGCAAATGTTATACGAGTATGTAGCTACTGCTGTTGTGTACGAGTATTTATGTCTGCTTGTCTATCAACTCACTCAACACATTTATTTATCGCTTAAATGTCCTCCCAGTCCCCCGTTGGTTCACTCAATAAATTGCTTGCAACTTGTGCATTATTGTTAATATGCAACATGGCTACTGCGTATATGTGAATGTGTGTCTATGTGTGTGTGCTTTAACAACAACAACTATTGTCATTTTGGTCTTTTCTATTCTGTAGATATTTATTATTGTTATTTTACTATTTATACTGGTTGTTGCGACAACTACAGCTGCTGCTCATGCCGCTGCTGATGGTGGTTGGTGTTGTCACTGTCAACAACATGACTTTTTTCTGTAATTTTTTGCAATAATTTACAACCAACAACATTATGTTGCTGCTACATTGGATTTCACTTATTTTTTATTTTTTGGTTCGTTCAAAGAAACAAGTTGGCATTCATTGTCATGGTTAAGGGTTTATGTACTTATACCAGCACTTTACGTTGCTGGTGTGTAATGATGACAATGATGATGGTGGTGGTGGTGGTGGTAAGCTTATTCACAACTTACGTCTACAACAACAATGTTGGGTTAATAACTTTTTTTGTTTCAACAAACAGCAGCAGCAATAACAACGATAAAAATGAAAATTAATATTTGCATATTAAAAAGTTTTGCTTGATTTTCAATTAGCTTAACTTCTTTTTCTTCTCCTCCCGCTTCTTACGAAAGCACGTTGACGTTTAAGGTAAATGAACTTACATGACTAAGTTGTTTTATTTTTATTTTTTTTACATTATTTTTTACAAGAATAAACTATAAAAATAATTTCTTTTAATTACTTTGCTAAGATATTTTCATAAATTAAAAGATTCTGGCGGTAGTAATAAAAAAGAAATTTGGAAAATAGCTATAAAAAATGTGTAACAAAACAAGGATTTAAATCAACAAACAAATAACATCTCACTCTGCAAAGATCATTTTACTCTTTAAACTCCCAACTAACAAACTTAAGTCTTAACATACCCACAAAATAGGGAAAATCATTTAAAATTATGCTGATTAACACTCTAAAGGGGAACTAATGGACGTGGTTGGAAAAGACAGTAAATTAGAGTCACGGGCACGACGTTTAACTGATATTGTTTTAGAGAGACAACAGTTTAAATTCACACTAGGGGTTTATGAAATATGTAAAGTATCCCAGAGTCTTAATGTATGTATTTAAAAATTTTAAGCAAATAAAGCCTAAACCAATTAATTTATGTATTGCAAAAAATTACGCCACTAGGACGGAAGTAGTAGTAGTAGTCCAATGGAAAAGTAGCACACAATATTTTAGGTTGACCCTTCTTATCGTATAAAGTGGAGTCAAAAGGTGTCATGAAAAGCGTTCAGTTTCTAAAGGAAATTAGTAGCCGTAATAAAATTACATTAAGCTGGGTACCTGGCCATGAGGGTCATGCTGGCAAAGAACGGGCCGGGCCGACAGCTTAGCAAACAACGGACCCCAAGAACCGGCACCTTTCATTGGAAAAAATAGTATATGAGCCACTGAAAAACCTGTTTCAAGTGTTAAGCCGAACTTAGCTCGGCATTGCAGAACTATGGCCAGAGTCAAGCATCATTACGCTGCCTCGGGGAAATACCAACAGATTCTGATGCTAGATTAGAATGAGTTCATACTATTACGAGATGGTTTACCGGACACCGTGGTCTAAGATACCCACAATTTAACATAAGGAACTCAAGTCACTCTATTCGAGTGAGGCACAAGAGATACATACGACACTAATCCGTAAATCCTCATTACAAGTTAATTGACATTATAAATAGAAGTATACTTTGGGGCTTTTTAAAGCCTTGAAGGCATCTCGGTGGGGCCATTAATAATCTTATTTCTCCTCCGTTTGCTTTTACCGTTTTAAATCGAATTTTATGTCTTCATATACAAAAAAAAAGGTGCCAATATATAAACCTATTAAAAAAAAACTACGAACGAACGACTTAATAAAATCAATATTAAAAACACAAGAGATTCCAGACAAAATTTAATATAAACATCTATATCAAGAATTCAAAGCATATTTAGGAATTCGAAGAACAATTTATTGCGCCAATAATGTATGCAGTTCTAAGAAATTCAACATATTAGCATATGTTTTTTTTGTTGTTGCAATTATTTATTTTCAACACAGGATTTATTTATATTTTCAGCATGAAATGAGATAAATTTATTCGCCAAACAAAATAAATAAAAAATAAACTTGAATTGGCGAAAAAAAAGCAAATCCTGGTATTAAAGTAAGAAGAACCCCTTTGTTTGCTTAACATCCTTTTTAAGGATTTCAATTTTGTACGCTCGGCTAAAACATAATCAAAGGTACAACTTTGAAATAAAGAAAGAAAGCAAAAAAACCATTTTTACAATTCAATTTAGAAAATGCATGCGTAACTTGAGAGCACAAAATATAAAAATAAAAATATAATAAAAAGAATCATGTAAAGGAAACCAATCTAAAAGGAAACAAAATGAATTGTGAAATATTTGTACAGATGCACTATAAGGATAATGTCGCTACTGCTTGGCTGAATAGAATTTTTTGTACAACCAAGTTTATCTCTCTTATTTTCTGCCACATAATGCACATGTTAAAGTTTTTTATAAATTGCAAAAAGAAAGAGAAATTTTTATTGAATTTATAAATATTTCATACAAAATCCGGCAAGTCTAGCGCAGAAAATTGTAGATAGTTTTGCATAGTCTTGTAAGAGAAACCTTTTCTGTAGCGTATTATAATAAACTGATTAAAGTTTATGTATTAAACACTCATGTATTATTCCTGTTTTGTATTTTTTTACAGCTTTTTAACATATTTGGTTTGCAAATTACAAGCAAAGATACCTATTTTGTATCCAGGAATCTTCTTATATTAAAAAAAAAATATTTATAAATATTTCATAAAAATGTTTTGCTCTTTACACCTCTCGTCGCCATGGTGATAAAATTATAAAATTTGTTCAAATATTGTTGTAAACAGGAAGTTTATTATACTTTATTATGACCCAGAGACAATTGAAAGGCTTAAATTTTGACAGGGCTTTGTTGATCTAAAAAAAAAAGTACGCACAAGATTATGTTTTAGTTTGAATTATAATTAACAAAGCCAACTTGTTACTCATTAAATCATTAAAACAATTTTCTTTACACTTTTTTACATCCAGCTTTGCACATTGAAGACAATGACATGTAAACCCTTGATGTGAAAACAGAAGGGTTGATCAAATATAACGGCAAGCTATGAGTTACGAGTAGATATCATTGAACATCTGCTGTCAACTCAGTATTTAACTTTCTTTATAATTATTATTTGTATAAAATATTTACGACAGGAAAAATTTGATGATGTAAAGCGCAAATGCCAATGAAATTAAAAAAAGTTCAACTTTTTTTAAACATTTGCTACGCTTATTTAAGGATTTGGGAAAATATAAAGTCCTCAACAGTTGTCTAATTATCTGTGTATGAATGTGTATGTATAAAAAAGAATGGCTTTGAAAAACATTAAATAGAAAAATATCTTTTGCCAAAAAAAGTATTTGCATAAAATATGTATAATTTTTACCCCCAAAACAATAACGACGTGTTCATTTAATGTGCGTTTTTTTAATTAAAATATGTAGAAAAAAATATTTGTAATTCTAGAGTTTTTAATGATTGATTGTGTTTTATAAACATTTTTTTCCGAACAAAACACTTTATAATTTATGAATAATTTCATTCTTAATCGTTGACAGATTTATGTCTCTAGAATTTCTGTGTTACTACAAAAAACCTTAACAGTTGTTGTTAGAAAGTGTGTTGTTAATTTTGAAAAAAATGTAATTAATCATTTCATAGCATCCATAAAGTATTTATTTTTTAAAATTTTTTAAATTTCAAAATTAAACGACCAATGAAAAGTTTCACTTTATAAAGGCAAATCATACTTTCGTTATAATATAATTTTTCAAGTCTGAAAGACAAATGCTATTAAATAATGTATAGCAAAGATGGGTTTATTATTATATGAATCAAATTAGTAATTTCTAAATTTTAAAATTTTGTATATAAAAAATATATAATATTGCAAGAACGCCTGTGGATATGCTTTACTTTAATTCATTTAATTTGCACTTAAAATATACCTAGAAAAATTGCATTTCACTAAAGCTCGAATAGTCCGAGCTAAGGTATATAAAAGTATCAAGAAATCGAAATGCGAATGCGAATACTTTATATTCGCTCTTCAGAGCAAAACAATTTTAGATGTATATCGTTGGAAAAGGAGTATTCAAAGAATTAAGTTTTAACCTTAAAGCATTATTGAAGTAGAGGCCTTAATTACATAATGCGCCTAATTGCATTTTTAAGCCCTTAATTTACCTTACAACCCCGCTTTATAGTTTAATTTATAAAACTTTTTTATTATGCCCAAATGTATGCCTTAAGTTAATTTCACTTAACTCGCCTTAAAAGCATATGTACTTTCCTTTTTTTAACACATAAATAACTTATTTACATTTCTCTCTATATAATAAATACCTAATGAAATTAATCAGCTAAATGTTTGTTTGCATACAAAAGACAAACAAACAAAATTAAATCTTTATTTCCATGTAAATGTCATTACACCTGTCTGCTTTTAAAAATTCTCCACATACCATTTCTCCATTCTGCGGCACAGTATGTCTGCTTGTCTCCTTTTTGAAAGAATGAAGACAAGAAGCTTTTAATAATCCTTACTTTTACACATTTACTACTTTAGCATTAGAATTATATTTTAATTTCTATAATATAAACACTTTAATTTCATGCTACATTTATTTATTACTAAATGAAGAATTTCATAGAAAAATTCTTAGAATTCTGTTGCGAAATGTTAAGACTCAATGCTTTTTTGTCATGGAATTTGATGGCGTGTTAAATTTTTCTATAATATTTAATTATTATTACTCCTATAGCATCATGGCATGGAGGAATAGAAGAGAACTACAAAAAATAGTTAAGTGAAAAAGAATTTTATAACTTAATATTTTTGTCGTCGTTAGGAGTGTTGAAAATTCACTGTAGTATATTAATTTCGTTATGGTTGGGTACAAAGTTATTTTTTTCGGAATAAACGGAACAAATACAGTGACGTATTGAGTAGTAGTTGTACTAGAATATAGATTGAAATTAGCAAAAGTCTACCCTAAAAGGGTTTCCGATAAGAATGGATCGATGTGAAATGAAAAAAGTTCTACGTGAAGAAACACTTTAGCAAGCTCGAGGACATATTTATACCCGGCTAGAGAATGCGAAAGATCTAATTGTCCGTGACTCATCCGCATAGATTTAGATAAATTTGAGCGCGATGTCCGATTTAATCTGGCTATTGAGGCTTCTGAAAACTTTTCTATCGACGCAAGCCGATGCTGGTCTTAGCACCGGGTATACTAAAATGCGACCATTAACGCCCCTACACGTACTTGTATTGGTATCAACTAAATAATATAATGGCTGCCTGGACTGATCCCCAGCTCTTGTTAAGTGGTTGGGAGCTACCCATTCTCTGCTTGTGTTTCAATGAAGTCACGTTAATATTGTACCAAGATTTTTCCGCGACTGGGGTATATATCGCAGCCACTACGTGTATTCCGAAAGGAGCATCGCCAACAAACAGTCTGGAGGAATTGCATCCCAGGGGCCACTGGTATCATTTTACATCGTTAGTAGTAGAATAAACAAGTCCGAAGAAGCCTGAGGGACTAGTTCTCCATCTACCCCCGTGACGGGATCACTAAAAACACGTCACTTCTGCATCAAATCGTTAACACAAACTTATCTCGTTAACTAACACAAACTTATACCGTTAACTAACCAAGTCCGTGCCAGTTCTGAATTGATTGTCTTTCGATAATCCCCTAAAAATTTTAGCAAGAAAGTTCCACAATTGGATACGTAACAAATATCCGGGGAACAAGATACGAATACATCTATTTACTCAGAACGAGCACATAAACCACGTTATTGCTTCCCAATCAGACCGACTATCTTAATCATCAGAGCCAATGCTTATCCCGAAGTTACGGATCTGATTTGCCGACTTTCCTTACCAACCGTTAAATGCGATCCAAAATAAATTGGCAAGAAGAAACGGTACCGCCCTGCCGAAAATCGACAATAAAAAACCCGTCCGAATTAGAAATCTAGCTATTTTATAAAAGTTATTCGAAACACATTTTTAAACTCGCTTATATTCCGAGCAATGCCTTTTAAGCGCTCTTTGACTTTTTTTAAAAGGAGAGAGCATAGTAACCATGCTTTGACGTATTGAAAGTCTTTATATAGAGCATTCCCGTCACGTGACACTTTTCGTGTAGGGAATTATTTAGCACCATTTTTTTGAGTGTATTTCTCGCTACTTAACTAAGTAGTTTGTTTAAGCAAATTGTAGTGTATTTTCCTAGAAATTATATATAAAATATTTGTACATTCGTCATACATACTTTGAAAAAAAATGTATGTCACAGCTGTTAAATAAACAAAAACAAAAAATAGCTTTAAACATTTCCTTGAAATTATTTTTATTATCTCATTGTTTTGATATTAATTCGTAGTGTTACGAAAGCTCATAAAAATTATGCAAACTCCACCAGTATGTCTTATAGATCATTTTACGACAG
Source organism: Phania funesta (assembly GCA_963932375.1). NCBI lineage: Eukaryota > Metazoa > Arthropoda > Insecta > Diptera > Tachinidae > Phania > Phania funesta. The sequence continues at coordinate 46,002,816 of OZ010652.1, forward strand.
TTTTTCTAAAAAAAATAGCACCAATTCAAAACGAAATACCTGCTGCTGAATACGACAATTCTTGATAATGTTCCTTCTTTTTAAATTCCCTCCATTTAATACAAAAATGTTATGTCATCACTTTTTCATAACTTTGTTTATATCAATTTAATTATTATTATTTTTTTTTTGTAATTAAAGCTTCTTGTTGTTGTTTACAAAACTGAGCCAATTTCTTTATTTGGCCTTTTTCTGACTGTTTTTTGCATCTTTATGTGAATTATTAAATTTAATTGTTTTTTAGAACATATTGGAATAAATTGTTTTGAAAATGAAACATACTTTAAGAAAAATAAAAATATACAAAGAGAAAGAGCGAGAGAGACAGAGAGGTAATTGAACTTTAGAAAGAACACACATTGGAGGAACGAATTTTTAAAAAGTACTTGACAAATTAAACCGAACAGCATAAAAAACAAGTGCAAATTAGCTGGTTTGGCTTATTTTCTGTACTTTACCATAATTTGTACAGTGAAAACAAAAAATCGTACACTTTCAAAACAAATGTCTAATTAAATTGTGACATTATTTTTACTGTTTGGAATGTTGAAAGAAATTTTAGAATTGGCAATTAAGATGATGGAGTCCTAAAAGAACTTTCAGGCTGCTCCAATTTCGATTACACGGTTTGAGATATTACTGAAGATGCTATGGAAAATTGGAGGCACAACTCAAATTATGGTGTTGGTATTTAAATAATTTGGATTTAACGAAGACCACAGACATATAAAATGTCCAGTTACCTACGAATCACCATTGAGACTTCTGTCTGAAACTCGAGTGAATAGGTAGACAGACGCCTTCGCTAGTCGCCTGGAGAAGGTGATAAAATCGCCCGGACCTATCGTATTGCTTAACCTATGGTAAGGAACTTACTTACCTTCCGCCCCCAGAGTTATATTGTTCACATTGGGTTCTTTCCTTCCATCTGGAAGATATCTGAAATTGTTATGATCCCAAAACCAGGAAAAGATGCTAGTCGAATTACGTCATGTCTACCAATTAGCTTACTTCCACTTTTATCGACGCTGCTTGAGAAACTGTTCCTACTGAATGTAATTCCAAACACATATACACCAACCTTCGCAGATGACAGTGCACTTGCTTCGTAGCTTTTACAATCTTATATTATCAAGCTATAGAATTAGTAAAAAAAAAAGTGGAAGATAATGCTTAATACCGCGCAATGCATCCATAACATAACTTCCACAGTCTAAAGACAAAATTAACCACCAGTTGTTGAGCTGCAATGGTTTATAAGCCCCAACTCTTTTCCGGCCCTGGAGTATAAAGTTCGCCTGTACAAATCCATTACAAAACCTATATGGCATTCAGGTATAGGGTACTGCTTGCGCATCAAATATTTAGAAGTTATAAAAAAGCCAGTCGTCTAAACTAATACGCCCAGGAAGAAGTTAAATGTTACTCATGCAAATTCGTAAGATAATTATAAATCCATCCCAACTCCTATCGCCGGGACTTGCTGCAGGTTTGTGGACGCCAGCGACTAAGAAAATCAGTACCCTAAGCCTTGCGAGATGGCCCTCTGAACACATTTGAAAGTTAATAACAACTAAAATGTAATTTATTATTGGACGTAACTTGGCGTAAATTACTTAATATTAAAAACTAAAATTGATATTTAAAAACTCATTGCAATTTTCTTCAAAAAGATTCAATATTAATAATATCAATTTATAAAAAAAAAAAAAGTTTGAATAAAGTGGGATTAATGGAACACAGCAGTTGCAAACTCTTCAGTTTTTTATTTTATGACAAAACTGCAATTAATTTGTTAAGATAAGATAGTCTTTTTACGTATTTTACTTGTTACTTCCGCCAACTCGTGAGGAAACCTTTGCTCATAATTTTGAGTAAAGCTGGAAATGTAATCATCTTTACACTAAATGAGAGTTTTTAGTAGTTTAATACAAAAACAAAATTGTTTTTTATTATAAGAAAATATGCTATATTTAAATGAAACTATACATTTCAATTGTGTCCTGTACACGACTAATTGGCCCACCAAGAACTATTCCGCAAGCTCCGCTTATACCTGACAAAGCTTGTTCCTATTCCCCAAAACTTAAGTGTTGGGACAATTGAGGCCATAGGGGGAAACTGCCAGAAATGCCTAAAGGCGATTCCAAACTTTGAGCTAATATGTATGTATGAAAATCGTTGAAGTATGTGTATTAATAGGAAGATTACTTCGAAATAAATTACATGAAGAAGTGAATTATTGTCATGTCATTGAGGTTTGACTGTTGGATTTGATATTGGAGCCATATTAGAATTATTATTTCCAAAAGCTTAACTTTTTTATTTAAAATTAATATTATAACATTATGTTTTCACGACATGTGATATAAATATATAAAGCAATGAGGAAATTAAAGAATTACTGTTGATAATAATAAACTTTCACAATTCGCAAATATTTGGCGAAGTAAAACTAACATTTTTATCAACTGCTCTAGCTAAATGGATAGATATAAATTGCGGCTTTAATAAAAATAAATCCCACTTACCTTAACTTGATAGGAATTCAAACGAGTCTTGGGCAAAAGATTGAATGTTGAAAAATCCAAACGGCGAGAGAAAATGCCATTGCAGCCAGATGTAGACCTAAAATTAAAAGAGTAAAAGTTTAATTAAAACGCAATATAAATTTGCTGAAAAAATATTGCTATTAAACCCTGCGCCAACCCCCATAAGTGTTAACAGTTTAAAAAAATCAAACATAATAATAATACAATACAAAGTTAAAATTAAAACGTAATTTTCAAATAAATTGATAAATGCTTTAACAATTAACATACGGTGGTTCCAACATGCCTGCGGTTTACAGATAATTTATATTAATTTATCACAGACTGGAAAAAAAGAGCAAGAGCAAAACAAAAGCTAGCTCGTATATAGCAACAATTGAAAAGAAAAAACCACAAAGTAGAACAAAATCAAATAATTCTTTTTAAATGTAAATCACAGTAATGAATAAAATACTAAACAGAAAAAAATTGCAAAATGATAAGTAAAAGTTAACAACTCTGAAATTGAAACAGGCACGTGGCTTTAGGAGGAGAGCAACGCATATTTTCCAATGTACATATTAAAGAATCACATGCCACCACAGAGCACGATACTACCAATTTACTGAAAACAACTTGAACAATTAAATTCACGTTAACGTCTACCACAACACATCCAACTCATTCATCCCGAGCAGTGTCTGTAAATTAGATTGCCCGATTACAGCATCCATTCAATAGCAGCTTCAACTATATGTCCGAATACGAATTCAAACGCCGATACCATAAAATGATCGAATAAATAAGGCCAATTTCATGGATTAAAAATATTCGACAGCCTTCCATTTCAATTGAAAGTTTTTCTGTTTACAAAAAACCGAATAATATATATTACTCTGCTTAAAGTAGGTAATTCTCATTTGGTTTTTGATGTTTAGATTCCTTTTTTTTAACTTTTTGTTTAAGATCTCCTGATATTGTGTAAGATCTCTTGAAGAAATGTTCAACACAGAAATCTATAGTTCTGTTCAGATCAATTCGTGAGATAAATTTTATATTAAATATTAAATTCAAGTTTCGGAAAGGATTTGAAAATAGCATTGATATTTGAGAAAATGCCATTTGCTAAAACTTATACTTTTTCATCTCGACTGTAGTTTCGGGAAAGTTTCGACTTCCAATATTAAAACCATTATTATATTATATACAATATTTGATATGTTTCACTTTACGTTTTTACTGCGAAGAATACTGGGAGTCAGATAATAAAACAGCACACACATATATATTTATGGACTTATGTATGTATGCAAGTATGTATATAAAAATTAAAATGTAATAAGAGCACTGCTTGATGAGTAATCTTTATTTATCATCATGTGTGCGTATTGTTATTTATACATACTTACATACATATGTATATTCTTGTTTTATAAAAATTATCAAAAAAAAAAAAAAACAATCAAAATTGTTTATAAAAACATAAGAAATTAAAAAAAACAGAAAGAAATAAAACGGGCTTCGTAATTCGGTTGTTGTTGTTATCTTTGCTTTTAAAAACCTTGACATTGAATTTGGCTGCGCATGTGTGTGTGTTTGTTGTGTATTTCTCTTATGGATATGTATGTATGTATGGCAAAAATACTTGCAAAAAGCGAAATAACACAACAACAACACGAAATTCAGTACATGGAGTGGAGAACATAAAAATTAGAAGAAAAAAACAATAACAAGACAATTTACTATGTATTACAATTTTGTTTTTTTTCTTCCATTTAATTTTGATTTGTTTAACCCTTTAAGAGACAAACAGGAAGGGGAGTTATTTCTTATATATAAGCAATTCAGTTGTCGACTACGAAAATAGCACAGTAACTTTTATGACCTAACTATAAACTAATAACAAAGTAACGCAGAAGTTCCCCAAAGTTAAAGCATACATAAAAATATATATTTTGTGCAGTGAGTTTTGGTTGTTGGTGTTTAATTTCTTAGCTTTTCGCGGTTTTGTGTTAGCTGTTTATAATTTGCGTTGGAAATCTTTCAAGTGCAAAAAAATAGTAAATAAATATTGTGAGTGCAGTTTACTGAAACATATACATATATTCATTTTAAATAAATGCCTGCCGAGCACTTGGCTAAAGTAAAGTGTAAAAAGACATCCGAAATGGTTCAAATATAATGAATAAGCGCTACATACCACAGGGGAGAGCAGAGGCAACACGAGAATATAGTGATCTCTTTCTCTACCTGTTTCTTTCTTAAAAGCTTGACAGCCGCAAAAAAACGGATTCTAGCCATTTTCTAACGTCAAAGTTTACATCTCTGATCTCCTCTGTGCTACATACATGCGGACTGCATGTAAAGAAAATAAATAAAATAAAACGTGTGGAATTGTAAAACCACTTGGAATTAAATAATTCGAAAATTAGTGCATATGCTTTCCCCACATTTTGCGTATATAATTGAATTTTAAAATTATTTGAGAAAAATAAAGAAAAAGTTAAAGAAAACCTCTCACATTTTAATACAAAATTGTGATTTTAACATTTAAATAAAGTTTTATTTGAAGAACTATGGTATTCTTCCAATTCAATTCAAACTTTTTTTTTATAAAACCAAAGAAATTATTCGGAAATGGAATACAGAACAGCTAAAACACTTGGAAATTTCCATTTTAGAACAAAATATTGCGGAATCGGAATATACATCTAATTAGTTGAAAGCTAATTATTAATTAAGTGGCTTTTACCCAATTTCTTAGCATCTAAATTTCAGTTACTTAACATGTCATGCAGAGTCGGACAATTGACTACTGCCTAGGATATCGCAATGTTAAAATTGTCATATATATGTATGTATGTATGTTATCAAACCTAAATAACGTATGTATGTATCTTAATGATTATGAAATGGCATCGACTTGTTAGTGCATATTTTTGCATATTATTTTATAAATGCATATTAAATAAAATTTATTTTAAAATTATTTTAATCCGACAAGTGAACACTACAGCTCTATTGGAGGCGTGTTATTCTCTGACGGCCTAAGTTGCATTGATTAAAGAAGTCCGCTATAAACGGCACAATTAATTATGTAAATTTAAATTTAGCAGCGCCACAAAATGATCGCATAGAAAACATTATTTTATATTCAATTTTAACCTACATTATCATACTTTTTAAGCACACAGACGATTTTTCACAGATCTAACGACTGAAATTCGCATCAATAACTTTCGTTACGTACAAAGGATTTCAGCCACAAAATTAACGTGCGATTAAAAAACAAGGTAGCAAGCAGCAATACGACTGATGTCCCCATATTAATTTTATATTTTTTAAATGCCTGTTAAAAAATTTTTCTACGAAAAACCATTTAATAAATCTAAAATATTTTTTATATCAATATGGTAGCGTTAAATGTTTTTCTCTCTCTAACTTTCAATATAAACGTATTTTTTGATTCTACGTATATGTTTGAAGAACACAATTTTATGTACAAGAAAATATTGGCCCGAGTCGAAGTCGTTGGCATCGATTTGGAAATTATTGATACAAAAGAAACTTAATTGCTAGTATATGATCCAGGTGTATTATTAGAAAATAACGAGCAGTGTATATTAAATAGTATAAAAACTTATCAACATGTTTCGATCTTATGTAAACAGTTTTAGTTTGTTGCCGTAGAGATTTGATGAGTTCTCGGGTGTTTGGTGACTTTTTATAATAAGAAAAAAAATTCATCATCTTTATATTGGTACACCTACACCTAACCCGTTCAAACTTTAAATGTTTTTCAGTGCTCAGACTGCAGTAACCTTAAAATAACAACTCTTTACTATCGTTGACGTTACAAAAACGGAATGGGTAAACCGAATCGCCATACTATATATGGTACACTTTTGCCAGAAGTGCAGCCTCCTCTGCATTATGTATACATCTGTACTCAAACGTACTGGACCTTACTATACTTTTCAAACTCGAAGTTCGTTAAAAAAAGTTGGGATTTTACCAAATTGATTCGCAAATGACGAGAGGCGTACTCACGTAAAGGAAAATAAAACCAACGAATTTGAAAAGCGTTTGAAAACTGAAGCCTTCTTAGTATGTATTTATTCTTCATAAGATTCATAAGACAGAATAAACCAATTTGTTTAATTTTCTTGTTTTACCTCGGATTGTAACTACAACTAACTAACTGGTGCTTTTGTAGGAAATTTCGGCAGCTTTTACTTTTGTGTGTTAGAAAAATTTTGTTTCGTTTAGCACAGGCTGACAGACATCCAATTCATCAAGCTTCATTCCAAAGCTGTTTTGAGTAAGAATGCACGTAAAATTTTTTTTGCCGCAAAATATTTCATTATTTTTCAAAAATGTTGTTTGTTTGTTAAAATTTACTCTTTTGTAAAATTTGTAGTATTTTTTTCTAAGAAATATAAACCATAGCTATTACAATGGCTCACGCAATTAAAAAAAGGACGCGTATAGCATTTTTGGATGAGAAAGAAGTTGAAAACAGGAAAATTAATTTTTTTTAAAGCGCCCGATATATAATTATTATTTTCAGTCCCTGGTTAAAGAAGCCATAAACTTACGCATGAAAATCGACTCAATAAGGTAAACTTAAGTTCTACAAATGACTTTGCGAGTGTTTTCGCTTCGAAAACCTAAAAGTGACATTTGACGAATTTACACGTGCTCACTCACACATCAAACTAGCTTCAAATTTCTGCAGTGTAGGTAGTGAAAATAAAGCGTTTTTTTTTATTTCGTTAAATTTTTGATTTGATATTCCGACAGGGTCTTTGGATGTAAAATTTTGGAACGAATCTCCGTCATCGCTTGTCATGTTAGATTTGGGGACAAACCGGTTTCGGCTATGTGCCATCCGTTTCAAAATCTACATTTTTGTTAAGACGTGCAAGTAAGTTGTTTTACAAACACCAGCATAAAAAATCGGTGTTGGATTAAACAGTTTGATGTGTGGCGATGCTGTTTTTAAAACTTTCTCATTTGGACACAGTAAAGAGACATTAAATTTCAATTTTTATTAAGATTATTTTAATTTTGTTTTATTGATTTGATTTGTTTTAAAATTTTTCATTAAAAAATCCATTAATTTTTAGATTTATCTAAAAAGTCTGGCCACATGGGCTTAAATCATTAAAGGGTTAATTTGACTACAGCCGGACAAAACGTAAACAACAAGAACGCAAAAATTGTTTGTTAATTAAAAAAAAACACAAAAATTTGTTTTTGTTTTCGTATTTTTATGTGAATTTAAATTTAAATGTATGAGATAATTATAAATGCGGGGGTGGTGTGATTGTTCCATACACGCGCCTCAACTGTCAGACATTAGCTGACTGACTGATTTTATTTATTTAATTCTTGTTCTTTCTTTTCTACCTATTTTAAATTTGTGTTAATTATTTTATTTTTTATAACTTTTGGTAAGCATACATACACACACCTATGGCATACTTGACAAGAAGTTGGTGGCAAAAATAAACGTGAATTTTTTAAGCAAAAAATAAACCCCCCATTAGAATAAATTTTTTGTTTGGTTTATTTATTGTTTCATTATATTTTTAAGTTTTTGTGAAATTTTTTGCGACAAAAAATGGTTATGCAAAATATTTTTAGCGAAAACAAAAGATATTTGTTTGTGTAGAAAAAACATAAGGCGGAAGTTTAAATTGTGTTAAAAATCATATAATTAGTAACTAAATTCTTTTGGAAATATTTGTATACTAAATTTAGTTTGTTGTTTAAGGCTTTGAGTGTTTCTTAATTACTTTGGATGGATGGAGGAGGCGAATAATACAAAAAAAAAAGCTTTTTAAATAAAATGAGAAAAAATCACGTATATTTCAATATTTTGTCGTATTATAAAGTTAATGACATAATTATAGGCAGGCGTAATAATAATAATAATTTTTTTTTGGAATTCTCAGCATTTTTTAATTGATTGAACTAAGAGGAGGAAATCAAATATCAAATATATAATACTTTTCCCCTTACGCTCACTTGAGACGAGTACAAAATGTGTGCTTCCGTTTCTAGTTTCGTTGCTTATCATAACCCAAAAATAACAGTAAATAACAGCCAAGATTATAGCTGCTAAATTCATAATAATTTAGACCAATATCAAACTTGTTTAAATATTTGTTTAGCATTCATGATAAAGAAACATATGCTGAGTAAGTTTATGGCAAACCTCCCGGAAGATCTTAAATAAAGCGAGGAAAGGAAGAGGGCGAGGGAGAGAGTAGTATACTGAAAACCAAAACAACTGGGGAATTAAAATTTCGTTATATTGTATGTATTTCTTTGAGGAAATATTATCTTAAAAAATTAGCAGCTTGTTTATAATTTTTATCATTTATGATTGCAAGCCTTCTCTTTTCACATATACAAATATTCCGCATCTTAATAAATTTATTAAGCAATGACTAAAATGTTAAGCAATTACTTTTATTGTTCTGCAAATTATATAATAGCAGAGTTAACAAAAATAAAATACTGTGGATACTGTCAGTTTACAGAATGTGGCTCTTAACGTGGCTTAGAGTGACGTTATTTGTTTAAAAAAGATTTTATGAAGCATTTATGTAGTTCTGATATTTTAGCTTTAACTACTAGCGTATGCTATGTTTTAAAGCATATTTTACTAGAGTCCATTTTATAATTTTTACTTTTGCAGGGATAAACCTAATCGTAACTGATCTGACTGTCAATACATTGTTTGTAATTAGTGTACGTTCTTTTGAAAAAATGCAACCTTATAAAATGAAAAGTCTCAGCAAACTGTCAAACTTCCATTCTTATTTTTTGAATAAGTACAATTAATTACATATTGTTTTCACATTTTATTTAGATTTTTGATAGGTTGTTTTACTCAGAGTCTAGTATTGTTAAAGGGCCTTAAATAACTAAATTGGAAATAAAAATAATAAACGACGTTTTCCCATAAATAAATAAATATGTTGCAGATCTTTTGCAAAAAGATTTGTACGTGACCTTTTGGTTTATTCCACGTAGTAATTGTTTTTTAAATATCTATAAAAAATATTAAACTTTAAATTAAGAGTCAATAAAACAAAATCTATATGTTTTCCGTAATATTTATGCCTTATTAAAATACTCTGAAAGAGCTAATACAACTTGGCTAAATAATACGACAAGCATTGCAAGAAGGCTAATTAACAGAAAACACGACGTTTTTGCAGTTTATTTAAGGAAAAAGATGGCGAAAAAAATATTGTACGGAGATGCGCCTTAATTGCGCAACTAGGAAACTTGCTGAACTTAACTAAACTCCATAAATTAAACAATTAATTAATTGCCCCATAAATTGAGTCAAAATCCCTTTACGAGTCTGGTGAAATCTGTTCAGTGCGAAGAAAATACTTTATACAATGAGAAAAAATTAAATGTCATGGAAATGAAAGAGAGAAAAATCTAAAGAAGTGTATAGTGAAATTGGCAGTTGGTAGGGTAGATTAAATAGAATTTTGAGTTAATCGTAATTTTTTCAAATTCACAGGCAAAACTCTGTACTAACAAAATAGAAATACTTTCAGCTGTTAGATACTAATAGAGCTTAGCTAAATTGCATTTGTGTGTTAACTTAAAAGTCGATTGTTATAAGAGTAAAGCACTCACGCCTGCAACCATACAAAATAAGTATCGTATCTGTAATCGGCACCTTCTCACTAACTACAACTTATTTCGATCGATGTTACAAGGTAAGGCATGGTCCGATAAATCCCTGCAAATGATGACCAGTTTTTAAATATGTCGGCGGAGAAAATGTAAGATACGGCCAGATTAAAGGATGTTAAATTTTTTAATAATAAAAAATATGTTGACACAATATTTTCGAATATAGCGAATTTTACCCATTGTGCGCGCTTTCATACTAGAAACCACAGTATTGAAAAATTAGTCATTCTGCCAACAAAACTGTAATAAAAACATCTGAATTTTTTTTTTACAAACAATATACGAAAGTAAATAACATTAAAGAAAAATACGAAAAACAAAATAATTAAAATTGTTAAAAATAAAACTGACCTAAGATTTTAAATAAAAAATCGTTAAACAAATAAATAAACGTTTTGATAAAAAAGAAAGAAACAAAAAACATTTTAACTGATTAAAACTAAAACATTTTTGTTTAGTTGATGATTAAGCTGGCTGCTGTTTTTTTTTCTTTGAAGTAAAGCAATCTTCATACAAAAACTAAACACTATGTGTTTAAAATATTTTTTATAAAAAAAGAAACCAAAAATTTTCCACTAACTTTATAATTAAAAAAAAAATAATCATAACAATAAAACTATACAATTTAACTCTATTATTTGTGCGTTAGTAAGAAATTGATTAACTCATTAAGGTTTTTTGGAATAGCTTGTTAAATTTATTTAATGTGCGCTAAACTACGTCTGAGTAATTTAAATTGAATTGGCATTTTCAAGCACATAAAGTTTATACAAGTTAAATTAATTTAAAATAAAAAATAAAAACAAACACGATCAGTGGTTTCAATTGAAATTTCGTTAAACGTGCTATAATTTTCTATCATTAGAGAATTTTAATTATTATAAGTAAAACATTAAGCCAGACGTATGTTTAAAATAATATCCATCGCATCATAACAGCTAAAAAGCCAAGAGCTTCTTTTTAATGCGACGAAAAGAAAGGTTAATTAAATACGTATTTTGAAAAAAAAAAAAAACATATTTATCGAATCGAAAAGATTATGTTGCAATGGGAAGAACTCTAGGAATCAATTTTTCGAGAAGACTGTCGCTGTTGATGATCTGTTTGTGTTCCAAAGCAGTTGTCCGAACATCTATTCGCAGAACGCTCGTCTGCCATCACACAAACAATATACACACTGGCAAAATAAAAAATGTATGTGTACGCACACGCCTGTAAACTCGCGTACATAAACCACGAACAAATTTCTTTTCATTATTCTGCAGACGCTGTGTGCGAACAAATTTGTAGCGAGTCAATACGTAGTGTTTATGCATGGACTTTTCTGGCGAACAGAATTTTGCTTTCTACACTGGAGCGTAGTGTATTTCATTTTTATTAATTTTATCCTATCCCAAGGTCATGAGAACAAAACAACATCTAGAAAGGCCGGTTTCACTAATGGAGAGAAAATCTGCAAACAAATCGAAAGAGTCGTTATTTTCGCTATACTTCGTCGAATGCTCATCACAATACCAAGTAAAAATTCGTTCGAACAGCTCTTCAGACAGTCGAAAATCGAACGTAATTTACTTCCGGCAGCATAAAACTGGTACAACTCAAAGCATATATGGAACTGGTACAAAGCAAGAGTACTGAATTATTTTAATAGTTTGAGCGTGATGAATCTATGGTAAGGAACTTGCCTACCTTCCGCTCTCAGAGTTATACTGTTCACATTAAACGACATGCAACCAATTGAGTTCTTCTCTTCGTGTTGAAAGATATCTGAAATTGGTAAGATTCCCAAATCAAGATGTTTGTAAAATTACATCATATAGAAGACCAATTAGCTTATTTCCAATTTTACCGAAGCTAGTTGTAAAAATGTTCCTACTGAGTATAACTCCTTCACGAGCGGCACATTATCCCGGAAGAACATCAGTTTGAATTTCGTGCGAAGCAATGTACTACTGAGCAAGTTCATATAATTGTTACACTTATTAGATCGGCCTTTGAGAACAGACAATATTGTTCGATCTTATTCATAAATATTTGCCAGTTTAGTAAGTTGGGCATCTCATCAAAATCTAGCGACTACTCCTTAAAAGCTACCTGACAAATGGAAAATTTGAAGTAAGAGGACAAGATAAATTTTCGACAAATCGAAGAGCGTCGTCAGGTGTCCCTTAAGATAATATAGTTTACACAGCGGATATGTGAACAAACTCACACACATATACGTCAACTTTCGCGGATGACACCGCACTTGTAACTGTAAATAAAGATCAGAAAATTACATCGTTAAAGGTTAGTCCCTCGAAATGCATAACTTTCACACGCAGAAGAAGAAAATTGCCCACCAATAAAAATAACTGATGTCACTGGTCCACCGGAAAACGACGTAATATATTTTGGTATGGCATTTCGACCGAGGCCATATTCACGCAAAAATAACAGCTAAAACGATCAAAACTTGCTTATTTTCATTGGCTTATTATAGGATCCAAATCAAATCTGATCGTGGAGTATAAAGTTCTGCTGTACAAATCCATTATTACAAATACCTTCTAAATTGCTAAGACTAATCGTACATACGAAACTAGAATATTCACCAGGATTTAAATAGTTCCACAGTTCAAGAAGAAATTTAAAGTTACTAATGTTACACTCTATCTCAACTCCTAAATCAATACCATGAACAGTGCGATTGCTGGCATGTTAATTCATTTATATAAAACATATTTGCTACTATAACTTACTTTTCTTTTAGGGATTTTTAGAAAAATAATGTTAAGTTTCATTCGTCAACAATTGCTGTTTTTTAGAGCACATTTTTGATTTATAAACATTCAAGAGGCAGGCAAAACAAATTCAAGAAACAAACTACAATATTGTGCATTCTCGTTGCAAGAATAAAGCAATAAAGTAAGGATGGATTTCCCTTTTAACAGGCACTCCTCCCTTCTGTTTCCGCTTCAAATGAGCAATAATAGTGAATATTTAAGCAGCGCAATTAGAAGCTCATGTTTTTTTTTAACTTCAACTTGTTTTAAATTTTAGAAATCTATATTATTAATTCTCAAATACAACAATGGCTATTTATTAAATTTTTTCGTAATTATAAAACAATCACGTTTTAAAATTCCCAAAAACTTTGAAATTAATAGTGAACGGGACCTCCCAAAATTAGGAGTTTGTTAAAAATTCACACCTCATTTTATTTGTTTTAAGTATTTACAACATATTTTTATGGCTTTAAGTACAATGTTAATTAGTAAGTGGCTTGTTAAAAATACGCAGAATTTGAGAAAAACATACCAGGCGTGTCGTATTTAGAGGCAAACAGTATTCGAGTCATGTACAGAAATAAAATGTTTTTATTTTTTTTATTTTTATTATTATAAAAATTTTTATTTGTAAAATATTATTCTCCAATTGTTTATATCGCTAAATATTTCAACTCTGCATTCGTTGCGAATGTATATTTTTTGGGTCTCTAAATATTTAAAATATGCTGCCTAACCTTAGGTGTTGATATTTGATTCCTCACAAACTTTATAGCCGAATATCAAATCTTCAAAATATTTCCGTATATTTAGTGCCAAAAACCTTCATTATGTCAAAACTTTATGAAAGATGATTAGGCAAACAACGTCTAAAAATGTATTATTTATCTGTCAATATTTTCACCAAATAGCTAATAATGTGAAACATTTGCCAACAACATAACGCTTATTTAGATGGTCTTTCTTCTTCTATGTGAAGGCCAAAAATAACGTGTGAAACAGTTAAAGCCCAACCTCTGAAATATTTATGAAATAAATAAAATAAATATTTGCTTATTGGTGCTAAAATCGTTGCTGGTTGTACTTACTGACAGCTTATGTTGACAATGCGTCTTCAGCTCATTAATTGTTCGATTATAGGGAAAACAGAGAGCAACGCCGTTTGCGATTTCTCGGCAGCTGACACAAAAATGTTGGCCTTGAACAGAAAAACAATTTGAAATGATAATTTCATGACTTTACTGCTGGATTCATTAGGCTGACTTCAAATGTAGTTTAAGCCAAGCGGTAAACTGAAATACATATTCATATTTTTGGTGTGGATTTAACGAAAGATTCGCCCAAACCTTACAGAGGAGAAGAACAAATTCTTGCTTGAAAACACATGTATGAACATATATGAACGCCAAATTTAGAAGAAGAAAAAAAACATATCATTTGCGTAGTATAAAATCCAGACACAATGGCTGTTGTATTAGCGATTTAGTAATAAAATAAATTCAAATGTAAACAACTCATTACCACCTTTGTTAAAGCAACAACAATTTCTTATTTACACGAGTATATGTATATATGTACAAGGGGTATGTATAAGAATGCCACATTTCAGCAAAAATATCTCATTCACAAAATCAACAACAATTAAAATCCAACTTTATTATTACAAAAGTGTATGTGTGTGTGTCTGTCTGTCTGTCTGTCTGGCCGCCCGAAAACCTGTGTTGTACATTTTAGCCCTGATGTTTATATTACAAACATAAATTCAATGGCATCTGGAAAAGATAGACATAAACTAAAGCATGACTTGTTTTAATTATAAAAAACAATACGTACTTAAATAAATTAAATTTATTATCATAAAAAAATTTTAGCTTTTCAAAAACAAAACAAATAAAAATAAAATACAAAACTAGAAAAATAAAATTCCATTAAGAAAAAAGAATAAAATAAAAACTAAAAAAAAAAAAATAAAGCCGGCTTTATGCCTCATACAATTCTGCTGCTGTCTGACAATTATTGTTCAGCCGTTTTACTGCCTGCTGGCACTAGACGTTGAGCCACTTAATTATAAAATAACAACAATGAATAAATAAAAAATATATATTAAATAGTAGTAAACAACATCAAGTTCTTAAATAGACGAGTAAACAACTAAAAACGGCAAAAACGAAAAGAAATAATATAAAAAAAAGAAGTAGGGTGACCAGATAGTAATGATCGTTTTTCTAAATGTTATAATTCAGAAGCTGTCAAAATTACCAAAGCCATCAAGCTGTCAAAATATTTTTTAGGTTGACATTTCATCATGCATCGTTTCAAGCCTGCGGAATATATGGAAATTATTTAAAACTTTTCTTTTAGTTTCGGCTCAGTTGTACATACATATGTATGTACTCGCATATACGCAACATGAATAAGGTTATAAGGTGGGTCGTCGTCATTCATCCTCGCTTTAGTACGCAGGCAAATCATTACACTGCGAAAGAGTTTGGACGGAAGAGTACAATCTTTTGTACACTAAGCCACCAACCAAACAATGATTGGTGCGACGTAAATAGAGCGACCCCAGTTATATAATTCGTCAACCTGGCTTATCTTGCAATTAAAAATGTTGCCCCACATCCCAAAAAGATTGTTCATTTGAAATGATATTCTACACCAGAAATAGTTGCATAAATGTGGCTTCAAAGTTACACACCCTAAATCAATTTGATATCTCAATTGTTGTTGCGTTTCTCACCAAATTTTGTTTCCTCCCATTCTTATCTGGTCACCCTTTAATACATTAACTAATATAGGAGTCAAAAACAATATACTCGTAGAAGTGTGTGAAGAGAAGGAGAAAACTGCAAATTAGCGTAACTATTTTCTACTCAATTATTATTATCTTCAACAAGTTTCTTATCAAACTTTGGTAAATGTTTTCTAAATATTCTAAAATTTAATATGAAAAAATTTAAGTGGACAAAGTCATAAATAATATCAAATTAAAAGAAATTTATGATTTTTTTCAACATCTTAAGAACTTAAGTATTACTCTATTGATAAACTTTGTTTAGCTAAATGTTGACTTAATTGGCGCTTTATGTGCAGGATCAAAGTCAGTTTTTCAGTAAAGGATTTTTAAAAGCATTAAACAACAACAACAAACAAAATTCATATGAATGAAAAATAGTCCAGATAAAGCTATAATACATTGTAATTAAAAATCCACTTGATGATAATGACTCTTATTTAATAGTTTACAGGTTATAATATCCCCCAGCGAGTGATAACTTCTGAATAACCGCTTTTTTTGATATAATAAACTTTAATGTTTGCTCTAATGGCGTATATGCTCCATTCTTCACATTTTTCAGAATATGATGCTCTAATAAGTTCTATATGTACTCAATAGGATTGAATTTTGGTGATTTCCAAGTTTGGTTTCAAGACAAACCGGTTTCTGTTATGTGACATCTTCAGTGTAATTTTTTTTTTTCAAATCTTTGGGTTCGTTATACAGCAAGGCGTTCTTTGGGATTTTGAACGCCGTGAGTTTTTTGCGCACCTCAATAATAATGTAGCTTTTTTTCTGTCAGCTTAGGCGACCGCCTTGAATGCGACTTCGAAGCACGAGAACCAGGCGATTTATAATATTTCATACCTTCTTTGTCTATAACAGAAAGAGCCCCTACTACTGCCAACTTTGTACATACTAGCACAAATAGTCCAAATATATGTGATACAACTGCTTTGTACTAAATTTGTCTGGCAGCATAATATGGAATGTCCCGTTCTTCGTGCTGTACGCTAACTATTTTTGCAGTGGCGATCTATCACATATTTTTTGAATATTATTTGACAAATTAACCTCTGACACAGTAACCCTTACACTCGCACTTAATTTCTATTTCGCGAACTGGAAAAATCTACAGCCTGCTGCTCTATTTAAATATGTATGTATGTGAAATATGTGGAGGAACATTGATCATTTCATTTGAGAAATTAGTTTTTGTTTTGTGGCCTTCTATATTATCAAAACACAAAAATTATTACTGACCCGCTTGTCAATATGTTATTGCAACTAGCCGCTGTCGTCAGATGAGAATAGACACAAGAAGATTTGTTTCAGTTAGAAATATAACAACTCCTAATGCGTCGTTATTAGTGATTATTTTTTCCAATAAATTTACTTTTTTTATTTTTACCAATATATTAATGAAAATTTTTTAAATGAAGGGCAGAATGAAAAATAATTGATTTTTTGTTCTTTGTTAGATTTCATATGATTAACAGCCGTTCATATTAGTTCTCACTTTGAAATAAATGTTGCTTAAATGTTGCCAGATACATTGCATATGTTTTTTTAAAATAAAACCAGAAGAGAGTTTGAAATTGCTGCTATGTTAGACTAATTTTTGTAAAATATGCATATTTATTAATCGTCATGCTATAAATATGCGAACTTTTTTATTTCTATTAACTCTGCTGCTAGAAACTGTTGTACTATGTTCACAAAATCTCTTAAAAATTGGTTTGCAATTTCTATCAACACAATCTGAGGAATTTTTTTGCCATATTTGGACTCACATTGCTTTGTCACTCCTCTGGACCAAATGGAGAATGAAGCCAACAGTCCACACTGTTGGAGGATCTAAGTGTCATTTCTCACAAATACAATTGAGAATACAATTTTGACGTAAGCGGTTACGTCGAAACATATTTAATTCGGCATATTTATCTTCACACACATAGCTATCAATCTAATATGAGTGCCAGCAATAAAATTGATCAAAAATAAAAAAAGTGAAATATAATGCAGTTAATTTTTGATTAGTTTATTAATAAAATAAAGTTCTTATTTCGAGGAATGACATTTATAAATACGTTTTATCTTGTTCTTTCACCTTACGATTTCACGTTTTCTAATAAGAGAATAACCGATAATATGAAATTAGAACCAGTGGTGAATTAAAAAAGTTAAATCATTAAATTTCTAAAAACAAAATTAATTTTTCATATCTTATCATAATTTGTACTATAAATATATTCAGTCAGTCCATTGTTAAACAAAATTTTTATTGTTTAATTGTCATGAAATATGTATATGCAGGTATGTATGTATCTTGTGTTCATTGAAAACAAAGAAATGTTCAAGTTATTTTTATTTTTAATCAAACGTATTTTCATTTAAGTGGTATACAGAAGCATTAAAACGAATTTCTGTTTGTTTGTTCGTTTGCTTGTTTGAAACAAAATGTTTTAGAGGCGTGTTGTTAAACATTTGCTACTTTGTATTTGTTTCATTTTTTATTACCTTTTAATTTATTTTTTCTGTGGAATTTTTGTGTTATTGTTGCAGTAATACTAAATAAACCATAACCTAACACAACATTACTTTTCTTTTTGTTTGTATTTTTTGCTTCAAATTAAATTATATATTAAACTTTAAGATAATACTGCATACTGTTTAATAAACACTGAGAAAAATTATAATGAAGAAAAAAAAGTTCAAAATAGTGGTAAAACGGTGAAATGCATCTATTGAAAAATTTCCAAAATTTATACTAGCGGTCATGCAAATTATTGTAGCATTTTATTGAATCCGACAACAAACTCGCTGTTGAATTTTATAAAAAATTCTACAATAAGTTTCCATTTTCACTTTTGCAATGCAATTTGCACCGAATAATGAATACCGCTAGTTTGCATTTTAAAAAGTCTAGTTTATTGATCCTTTTTTAAAAATAAAAAAAGTTACAACTTTTTGTAAGTACTAAAATTTATAATATCACGATATTGGCAAGCAACAATTTCATGTGCGTACTTTATGGAAAAAGGAACCAAAAACTAGTACTCTTAGAAATGGTCCATTTCTCATAAGTCGACCACAAATACTTAGTAAAATTAACAGTTAATAATACTTTAAACTGTGACACTTTCAAAACTTAAAACACATAATTGCAACTTGTTTTAAAGAGCTAAGAAAATGGCACTTTCTTAAATGTATTGGATTTTTCATCAAAAAATATTAACTACTCGTGCTTCATTGAAAAATACAGTAGTTAGTACTTTTTCCCAACAGCACCCAAATTGGTACACGAAAAAAATAGAAATACTTTTAAAAAACTTATTGGTATTTGATTTAAAAATACAAATATTAATTAATATTGGATATTCTTTTGAAAGACCTTACCACTACATACAAATTCAAATGACGTACCAAAGACAACAAAAACCTGTGCTTCTTTCGGAAAGTGAAAATATCGGTATTTCTTCCAAATAGTCTCAAAGCAGTACTTCCTTAAAAATGTACTAAGTCGAATTAAAATTTTTTACGAAGTACCAAAATGGACTATTCTTAGAAAAAGTAAATATATACACTACCTCCAAAGTGGGCCTGTTGCAGGAATCACAAATGTCGTAACTTGATTAAAAGAGAAATCTAAATTATTACTTTCTTCAAATAATGTCAAAATTACTACTTTTTAGAAAAATAAAAATTAGCACTCTTTGTTGAAAGGTGTACTTAAAAATTATAAATGATGAAAACTACCAAAATATGATTGAGCGAGCAAAATACAGTGGTGCGTTTTAAAAAAAAAAACATTTTTTTGTAATTTTTTCATAATTTCGTCAAGTGCACAAAATTGAACGTGACTGACTTTTTAGTTGAAAAAAAAATTTTTAAATAATGTTAATAAAACGTGTACAAAAATTAAGGTATGCCCGGCGGCCACAGAGCTAACTGATCTATATATACTTGCTTCAACAATATTATAGAATAACAAGTGCTTTTAACGTTAAAAGTTCAAGATACTCAATTTAAATACTTCTAACACACGTGTTAACCTTTTGACAAACTAACTTGACACGATTGTTGTTCAAATCTTGTCTAAAATGGTAACAAACAAAAAAGCGAAAACAAAAATGTTAAAATTCAAATTTTCTTGTGAAGTGCTCGTTGTATGTATCGTATTAAACAAAAAATCAACATATTGATATTTCTAACGTAGATATTGAATATTTGCTTTGTAGCAATTGCAGTTTTCTTTCTAACAGTGTGTTGAAGTTAAAGGTTGGAAGTTCAAAAAACTCATCAAAAACAAAGTATATTTATTACCAAAAAAAAAAGTGAGTTTTTTTATTTTCGTTAATAAATTTTCACAGAAATATAATAATAGCAAAAACAGCTAGCCAGCAGCCTGTAATGCATTTTTTGTTTTAGTTAAAATATGTTACCCCAAGCCAGACTTAGTAATAAAATTATCGACCATAACTCATTTTATCTGCAGATTTTGGCTCTTTACGGTATCTGAAAGAAACAGTAATCATGTGTTGGCAATTTTATACATTTTTACAAACAAAAAAAAAAATAATAATATTAATCCTTAACAACTTATATGTGTTGTTCGTTTTTATGAATTATATAAATTTTTTGTATCGTGTTTTCTGTGATTTTTTTCTCTTATTTAATTACAGTTTGGTAAACTTTCATTATCAACCAACATCCTCTGGTAATTGACTCTCTCTCTTTGGCGCTTTAGTCCTACTGAAATAATGTTGGTTGTAATTGAACATGTTACCACACAGTAAAATAAATCCGACTAACTAACGTGTTTAGATTAATAAAATATCTAAATGATAATACAAGATATATAAATGCGAAGAAAAACTTAAAAATACTAAATTTAAGGTGCAGCAAATAAGTTTAAGTTGTCTCAGTTCAAATGAACTTGTTATAAAGATATAAGAGGAATAGGAAAAAAAAACGAAGTAATGCAGGAGACTAAATTAAGTTGGCACATAAAAAACTTTATATAAAACAGTAGACAATTTAATTTAAAATCTAGCAATTAAAATTTGATATATTTAAAAAAAAATCACAAGACTCGACTTTTATGCTGTTGTCCAACAATTAGGCATAAAGTTATTCATAAAACATTTTATAAAAGTACTAATTTTGATGTTTTGTCCAATAACAAACAGTATTGGTACTTTTGTGAACGAATAAATTGAAATTATATAGCACTTTTTTCAAATAGGTCCCAAAATTACCAGGTTTCAAAAAAATTTCCAGTTCTGTCACAATTGTTAATAAAAGAGGACTACATTTTACTTATTTTTTGATATTCAGGAAGAATAGCACTTTGTCAAGACTTTGGCATTTTTATTTAAAAACCTAAGTTTTTGCCCTAATTGTGTTGTAATTATACATTTATAACCTTTTAAAGGACGCTTATTTAGGTGCTTTTTGCAAAAACAAGAACCAATATTTTTTTAAATTATATTTCATTTTAATACTTTTTCTTAGTAATTTAATTTTAAAAGGATACTTATTTTTAATGCTGCCATCAAAAGCGGCAATTTTGGTACATTTTAAAAGAAATAATTAAAAGAAATCTCCGTCCGGTTGGAGACAAACCGGTGCGATTTTTCGTTTGTCAGAAAAACTTCAATTTTTTTTATTATTTCCTGTTATCGGCTTCAATTTTGTAGTTTACACTTCTAAACGTGTACGAATTTTGCTACTTTCCACAAATTTCACTGATCACAGTTTGTTTATCACAAAAGTATCAAACAAATTTAAAGTTATAATTTTGGTACTTTTTCCGTTTTTTAATTTAGGTTTTTTTTTTAACAACAAGATTACTTTGATCTATAAAAATCATTTTTTACAATAAATTGCAGGAAGTGATAAAATATTTGAAGAAAAATTTTCAATTTTGTGATTTTTTAGCTACCAGTTCCAGTTATTTCTTAAGGTCTTCATCAAAAAGTACCACTTGTGGTACTTTTCTGAGAAGGTAATTGTTTTTATTATCTTCCGCAAAAATAGCCGTTTTATTTAATAATTGCTGCCACCATCAACATTATGCAAAACTTTTTACCACGGTACGAAATTGTAGTTAACAATTTTTCTTAACTTAATAGATACTACTTAATCTCTGATTTCCCGCTTAATAATAATAAAAACCACCTATTAAAGACGTACATTATAACCATATTTGCCCACGACAGACCACTCTTTTTTACGTAAATCTTTGACATTTAATAAATGTGAGAAAATCTTTGTAGGAAAATCTCTCAAAACCATAAGAAATGCAGAAAATAATTTAATGCTACAAAGTTTTTTCCACCTTCGTTTGAAATCAATTAAAATTGAATTTTTTTCCTCTAACTTTCATATTGAAACACCAAATAAAGTTAAAGCTTGAAGCTTATCGGTGATAAAACATCTACTAAATAAAGCACTACCTTTTGAGCAAGCAAAGATTTAATTTTAATTTTTTTTATTAACAAATCTTTTTTTATATTGAGCAAATAAAAAATATTTAGAAACTAAATGTACATGATTGTAATTCGCAGTAATCGGGCAAGACAAAAAAATTAGTGAAGAAAAACTAAGGTGGAGTGGTGGTGAGCTGGTTAGAGGCAGAAATTTTGAAGCACTGAATGAAACAAAAAACATTTTGTGTTTGAGATTTTTCGTATTAAATTTATTTAATTTTAAAAATGTGTGTAAGAGAGCCGCACCTGTAGTTTTGTTTGCAAAAATTACAAAGTTGCTGAATTATTGTTCATAATCATTAAAATAAATAAACTATCTACATTTGGCTAGTTTTTATTTGAATTTACTTTTTCTCAGAAAACTAAATTTTAAGGGTTTATAAACAGTATTTTGGTTATTAATGTGGCAAAATTTTGTTATCGATTGAAACTCACATTATAAAAATGGGTACAGTAATTGCGAAGGAGATAGCAGAAACTAAAAACTGGATGCAAAATTCTTTTATTTTTCAACTTAGTTTGCTAATTATTTTTTAGTCGCTGACATTAATTCTGCGTGGGGCACTTAAATCTTAAATTGTGTCATAAAATATAGTGTTCACACAACTTTGCTTACTCAATTAGCATTTGATAGCTAAAAATGTTTTCATGATCCCCACAATGATGTTTCAACAAGCGTGTAAAAGCGTGTTATACGTTTTTGCTAACATTTCCAATTACCACCATAATATGAAAGAAATAGTTAAAATGGTAACAAGATTTTTTATCCCTTTTTTAATAGTGGTTGTCAGTTGTTGGGCCTAGTTAGTGGTCTATTACATTTAATTTGATCCCTGATTGCTCAATGCAATATTTGATCATTTGAGCTCAATTAAGGTCTTAATTGCGTAAGTTCCTAATTGGGCAATTCAGATGCATATCTGCACATAGTATAGGAAGATCGTTAAGGATAAATTTGGAGAGTAGAATGTGAAGTAAGTATTTAGTTGTATTTGGCCATTCCAAAAGTAACGTGAAAATTCGCATCAGGGTAATCTTTAATTGTCGTTTCTCTTTAAACATATGACTCATCTGCTAAAATAATAACAATGTGGTGCCTGTAGGATTATCTGCTTTTAGACTACTGTTTTGATTGTTGGTTCCTTCGCGGACTATTTATTTTTAGTCACTGTTGCCGATAATCAATCACATTCCCTTAACCAGTCACTTGTTCAATTGCAAATAATATTGCTAGCTCGCCGCGCTCTTTTTTTCGGTTGTGTTATCCAGTATTCATGTGGCTTCTCTTCATTTTTATCGCCGAGTAGTGTCATTCTCAAACTTTAAATTAAAACACATCATGGTACACACTGCTCTTGGGGGAGGGGAAATCCTACTTTCCCCAAAATAAATGTATTTCTACATATTCAACTTCTCCTCACAAAATCTTAACAACTAATAATGTTGACTGTTCTCACGACTATAATTTTTTAAATATTGCTTTCAGGTTGATTAGCGTGTGTACCACCCTCGTAAGAACTCAGTTGCTAAAAATGTAGGTTCCAAAATTTACATTTTTATTGCATTAAAGTGAGCGATATTTGCTTTTAACATCATGATCAAATAAAGCAAAAATGATAATTGTCAATTAATAATTTGCGATCTTTGCACATTATTTTGTTTGTGCGATTTTTAATTTATTTTGCACCATGAATTTCTTGCCATTCACCTCTTAGCAAACGAATGTTCAAGATGATCATTTGTTAATTATAAAATGTTGTGAAAAATGACTTTGAATTATTTTTTCTAAAGTTTAAAGTAAGCAACCAATAAACACAGTGTTTAACAGCAAAACGCTTTCTTTTTCATTCAACAAAATTGCACAAATTAAAAAAAAAAACAAATATAAAACGCCACAGTTAATTCCCACGCTTTCCATAAAATGAATTTAATTACAACTTAAATACATATTTTTAATGAAAAAAATAAATTAACAACAACAACAAACGCACAAATTGCAAACAAATAAATAAAACCCTCAACGCGAATAAAGCTGGTATCTTTTTAGATTTTTTTTTCTTGTGTCTTCAAAATTTTTAATAAATTATTTTTAAATTGTTCATAAATTTTTACTTATGAATTGAACGTGTCAAGAGCAATTTTGGGTTATTTAAATGAAATAAACAGTCATTCATATTGTCTTTGATGAACATTTACTTAATAACTTTTTAATGTTTTTTATTTGAGTTTGTATTAAAACGTTTGTTAAACATGTTTAAAATTTGTAATTATTTTAACATTTTGACAAAAAAACAAAAGCTTAAAATAAAACCAACTTAAAAAATGACATGTGTGTTTTGTTAAAGAGTTTCGTTTTTTCTTGTTTTGGCAACAATCAAACCAAAAATTTAAACCGCACCCAAAAAAGTGTCAAAGATCATCTAGAAAAGCACCATAATAAAATTATTTCTTTTCTTCTTTCAACTGAACAATGACCGACAAAAAACAATCTCGAAGTGCTTTTTAGAATAACAATTATTAAGCTACTAAAGACTAGTGAAATTAAATTTAAAAAATAGACGCATTATTCCCAAAAAGACCACCGAAACTGATTGAAATTTTAATCCCAATTATTTTTTGCTAATAAAAAATGGTAAAGTAATTTTTGATAAATATTGCGAATGAATTGTATTGACTTTGGTAAAAGCTAAGCATGACTTTAAAAAGTACTTTTTGAAAACTTTCCGCCATTCTTTAAAATAGTTTTTATGTAAATATTAATTCGAAAAAGCAACAAGAATTTACGTAATTTTAGTAAATTTTTTTTAAAAATTCCCAAATATATGTATATCTATATATTATTAAAATGAATAAAGAAAACTCAGACACATGTTATAAAGTACACATTTTCGTACTTTGTCAAAATAAAATTGATTGCGCTAATAACCAAAAATGTGTACTTATATTGGTACCCTTTTGCAAAAGTAAAATTTCTAAACGAAGACGAAACCTGAGTGGTTTATAGATGTTTAACCAATTTTGGCGCCTCTACGAAAAAGGTGCTAACTGTAATATTCTATTAAAAATAACAATTTCCTTTACGTTTGGAAAAAGTAAAAAATTTAGTACTCTTTCTTAGTACTCTCCAGAAGGAATCTACTTAAAGGTCAGCTTAAAAATTTACTGATTTAGACATTTGGTACACTTATTATAAACTAGAAATTCTCCCATTTTTAGTTGTTATTGATAAGCAATATTCATACTTTTCGCCTTCTTTCCGTCAAATAGAGTAGTGCAAAAAGTACCAATTTTGGTCAGAACTACCAATTTAGGGAAAAGTATCGAATTTAGGAGAAGGTAGCAATTTTGTGAAAGAGTACTACTTTGAAATGGTTTACAAAAGCTATGCGTATTATTTTATTAGACAAAAAAGTACAACATATGGAACATTTTGCGATAAGGTCCAATTTTGAAACATTTACTGTTTCCGGATTTTTATACTTTCTTAAGAAAATAAACTGGGTCCCTTTGTATTCAACTAGTTGATTTGATTTATGTTGTTACATATATTATTTTAAATAAATTTATATAAGTAACGGTTTTGATACCAGCTTATGCCTTTGTCGTTTTTAAATAAAATGTTGCCCTGCTAAAGCGTATATATGCTTAATACATACACTCTGATTATTTAGGATATTATACAGATCATAAATGGCGATCGATGCACTATTAAGGCTTAAATCCAACAACAACAACAACAACAACAACAACAACAACAACAACAACAACAACAAAAAACACGTAAACATATTAGAACCGTATAACGAAAGGGCAATTTTATATATTTGCTAGAAACGAAAACACCAAAAAGTGCAATTTTTAAAAAAGGTAGCAATTTTTGGTACTGTCAAGTGTTAATCCTCGAACTCTTTGGAAAAAGTACCACAGCATCCACTTCGCCAGTTTCTCAAAACTTTCCTAAAATTCCTAAAAACTGTTCTTCAATTAGTTGTCAGTTATTTAGTTGTTCGCTTGCGTACCAATAATTTATTAAACATTCAAAATTAAAATCGCAATTTATAACCACCATCATCCCTGTCGTAATTTATTGATCAACCTTTAAGTAATACATATGATTTTATTAACACCATATAAAGAGCTGTCGAAGGTATCGGTATTGTTTTATTTTGGCTGAAAGCACTATTGCATAAAAAAGCACATATGTACCTAGAAGACAAGAATCGAAACAAGACTGCAAAAATTATATGAAAAAAAAAAATTTTAAAAAAGAAACGCTAAAACGTGCCTAGAATTGATTTTTAGTATATTTTTATATCTTTTGTTTTTTAAGAGTCTGTTGTTTTTTGTTTTTGCTACTTAAATAAAAAAGTGACGGGGAAAAATTATAAAAAACGAAAAGAAAAAACCTTTTAGCCAATTGATAAAGGCAATAAAGCATACTTTTTATCTATGCAGTATAAATGTATTTTTTTAAGCAACAAAAAAGATGCAGTAAACTATAAATATATTTAAAAAAAAATTATATCAAAAAATGATAACAAGAATAAAATTCAAGTACATCAAGTTAATAAATGTGGTTGAACGCTTTTCAGCAAGTTCAGTGATTTAGTTGGCTAACGTAATAAACAACTTTAACGCAATGAACATGGTATGCTTTATTGTATACGGCTTAATCAAAACTTTAGACACACTACACCAAAGAAAACTTATATATAAAACACAAGCGAACATTTTTGAAATTGATTTATGGACATGGACGGAATTCTATTCGGACAGAACTGTGTTCATAGATAGGCAAACTTAATAAAGCAAACGTCTAATAAAACTTCAACTTTCTAATCAACTTATTACAAGTAAAATTTACCACCTTCTTAAATGACATAGGGTAGGGTACTAAGAGCTATTATATATGTTTTTGCATTCAATAACTATGAAATCATCATAATCATTATTGTCATCAGGCTTATAGGCAGACTACTTCATTGCTTGGTAAATATAGATGTTTGTCTGTATAACATTATAAAGAGGCAGTAGTAATAAGAGCAGAGATTTCACTGTCAATGCAGTTAATAAGTTATGAAAACAGCAACAACAGCACCTACATTTTAAAGTTGAAACAAAAACCTTCAACTTAGCCAACTAAAAGCGTCATATATTCATCACTTTTTATTGCAATCAAGTATAAAAGTTTTTTGTTTCATGAAAATTCCCACTGAATGCAATGTAATGAATTTTAATTAAGGCGAATAAAAAAGATCAAGAAATAAAATCTGATTCTTGATTTGGAACGGAAAATGTCACTGAAGATGGCACATAGCCGCAACCGGTTTGTCACCAATGGATGAGGGAAACTCATTCCAAATATGTATATCAAATTAAATCTCCCATTCCCTTCCAGGATCAGCGCATGCCATATGCCTTACTCAAAGATGACAGTTCATTACTTGAAGCACTTACAATGCCCTATTGCCT
Source organism: Phania funesta (assembly GCA_963932375.1). Lineage (NCBI taxonomy): Eukaryota > Metazoa > Arthropoda > Insecta > Diptera > Tachinidae > Phania > Phania funesta. The sequence continues at coordinate 46,030,630 of OZ010652.1, forward strand.
ACCAATCTCTACTATAAATGGTCATATGAAAGTTTGGTTATGTTTATTAAATGACAATTAAAAATCCGGACCTGATCGTGTTAATTGATCATTATTAAGAAACTTACCTAGTTCTGCTGTGAGAATTATACTTTTTATATTTAATTCTCTATTACAAGTTGGATTTTACCTTAGAGGATCTTAGAAGAAGCCCCTTATTGTCATGCTCCCTACAACAGAAAAGGCCTTAAGTCACATATTGAGTTAAAAGCCCATGATTTTATCCTGGGCCATCAGTTTGGCTTTCGAGCGGGGCATAGAGCTCTTAAGTAAGTCCATAGAATTATCACCGTTATTAGATCAGCATTTAAAAATAAGCATAACAGTTCAGCTTTATTTATTGATATTTCACAGGTGTTTGATAGTCTGGGTATGATGGTTTGCTAACGAAAAGCTTCTTAAGAGCTAATTTACAAATAAAACGTTTAAGGTCAGAGAATTAGCTTTCAAAAAATTGGAAAATCTCTGCAGGAGTCCCTACTAGTACTATACTAGGGCATCTATTATAAAACTTTTGTGCAGCAAATAAGCCAACAAGCGTAAATTCACATACGTCAACGATTGCAGACGACAGACACTGCATTTATAAGTGTTAATAATCAACCGAAGGTTGCATCCGAACAAATTCAGTGCCACATTCATAAGCTAGGTGTATTATAAATATAAATGCTTTGAAAGTAACGTTTTCCCTCAGAAGGCAAAATTGTTCACCAATAATAATAATAACAAATAACGCTGTTCCCGCGGATATCCATGTTAAATAAATTAGACCGACGCCTAACTTAGTTCCGTCATATTGAGGCAAAAATAACGACAAACAAATTTCAAACTAATCAAGTACAATGGTTAATAGGACCTAACTCAACCATGACTTTGGAATACAAAGTTCTTTTAGAGATACCATTATAAAAATCTAAAATTAGACTTACAAAGAAGACAGTCTATAATTTTACGACTTATCGCTTGAGCCTTTTGTATATAAGAAATGAAAATATCCATAAAGATCAAGGAAGAAGTAAACACATACTCGGACAAATACTCGTACGAACACTCTTGTATGCAATCAATTGCAATATTAGCACCAGAGACTGAAAAAAACGTATACATTGAGCCTGGCTAGAGACGTCTCTCCCGAGCTAATAGTACATTGCTTATTAAGAATTTAATAAACTGTAAACCGCAATTTTAGAGATAAGGTGGGATTATGAAAAAGTTTTCTTTAGAAGGATTCATTCGTTTTGCTCTGAATTCTGCCATTACGAGACAAGACTTTAAGAGAATGTATTACCGTATGCAAAACCTAATAACAGGTTCACATTATCTTTATCGTTACCTTAAAACCAAACTATTGACATTAAGGAAAATCTGTAGATTATTTAAAGGTGACAGCTATTTGAGAATAGAAGACCAAACGACAAAAATCAGCTCTAACGAATTTTCGTTTGGCTTTATAAAAATAACAGGGAATAAATAATTTTCTTGTGCATGAACATTCATTCATTGGTTAAAAAAATAAAAAAATTTATACATTCGAATAATTAAATAATATAAATGGAACTAAAGGTTCGTTAGCCAAACGTTGATGTGATCATTTAAAATACAAGGAAAATTAAAGTAACAGAACAAACAGTTTAGGTGTGTTTCTTTACTTTGTGGGTAAACTGAGAATGAACAATAGTGGCTTTTACTAAGAGGTAAAATTTATAAAAGTACGGGTAACATAAAAACCCAAATTTCTATATGAAAACGCCCATCATAAAAATAAATGTAATTTTTGGAACGAATTTCCGTCATCCAATATCAAGTTTGGTTTGGAAACAAACCAGTTTCGGCATTTTTCGTTCTGACTCAAAACACATACATATATGTATATATCAAATCAAAAATCAAATGCAATTTTGTGTGTGCTTTTATTTGTTTAATACGCCTCGAGTTCAATAAAAACAAATGTATTGTAAGAAAATAAGGTGAATGATTGTTGTTTATGACGTTTTTGCATTGATTTCGTATTAACAAAACGGATCAGCTGTTTCGTTACGGAACGTAGACGTTCTACTAATGCTGCCTTATTAAACAGTGTTACGAAGAAGAAGCAATTACATTGATTGATAAAAAATTATACCAACGGAATTGCTAGAAAAAAAACGAAAAATCCCACACAAAAGTGCATTTACCTCGACAATAAATAGCAGTTTGAAAAAATGAAAAAAAATTAATTTTATTGCCAAGTATCTTTGTAACGCACGGCTACACAACACACGCATGAGACATCTAAAGTATTTCTGTTTTTTTTAACGCATATTGCAAAGATAACATTTTTTTATTTGCGATTTTTTTTTTAGAAAAAAAAAACTGACATAAACATGCTTAAGCACGTTTTTCTCTATTTCTATTCTGTTTTTATTCATTCCGTTTGCAAAAACAAAAGTGAAAAAATTATATTTAAAAAACGGTTTTAGATCTCTGACATACTTCAACATAATAAACACAAAACACATGATTTATACGATGTTTTAGCCAAATTTGCGACTTTATTATTTTTTTTTAGACTTTAGTTGTTTGGCACAAGCTTTTTGAAAAAGATAAAAAAATATTTTTTGTTTTTTCTATCATTTACGACTTCCATAGATTTAATGCAAGTTTGGCAAGAGACACACCGAAGAGATAAAATATGAAAAGCAAACGTATTTAAGACTTCATAAAAACTATTGGCTGAGAAATTGCTGTTATTGTCGAATTAATGTCTAGACCACAACTAACATACACAAGAGAATTTAAAAAGAGAGCATAAGGAGGCGTAAACATCAGTCAGAAAAATATGAATAAAAAAATGTTAAAGGATACGTATTAAAGCCGTATTATCTTTATCAAACTAATAAGGTCCTCTAAATGCAAAAAATACTTAACCATTCAACCGAAATGGCCCTCGTCAAGGTTGCTGCAAAGAGAGAAAAACCTTAAAAACGAAACGAATTTTTTCGGTAAACATGAGGATACAAAAACTCTGTAATCTTACAAAGAATGCGGAAACCGAATTCATTTCATTATGGTGGTGTTTCAGAAATGAACTTTTTCTGCATTCCAACGCATTCACTGGAAATTAAAAACGATTTCTTTCTTTGTAAAAAATGTAAAACGTAGTAAAAATAATTGATATTAAAAATATTTGTATTTTTCAAATTCGATTTCTTGGGTTGAGTGGAATTACACAAGGCCGTTTGACATTCCGTGACATTCTAAACCTACCTCGTAATTCATTAAAAACTAACACGGCTCCTGTCAACTTTAATCTGTTATTAAACTATTGTAAAATTGTATGCAGACTGAATAATTTAGTTTGCATTTGACAGCCATTGGAGACGTATAAAATGAATTTTGACAAAAATGAAAAAAAGTAACTTGCAGACCTCATAATTTTTTTGCTTGAAACCCCATTACCGAAACCACGGATGGCGTGCTAAATACTGTGGTGCCTCTGCACTATAAATCTCAATGTTACAAAAGTGGTTTACTTAATTTCATTGCTGTCGTGCCAGCACAAGTGACGCCGAAAGTACAGGCCGCCCAAAAGAGACCAAAAATCGTCGACTAAATCCATGGAATGATATTGGACAAGCGAAGAATGAATGTACGATAGATGTCACAGGCTATAGGCATCACAACTGATGAGGTACAACACATTTTACGGGAATATTTGACCATGAACAAGCTATCCATGTGATCGGAGCCGCGATAAGCGCAACTGTGTGATAATTTTAAAAGTATTTGTGCAATGTTCAATTACAATCCGAAGGAGTTTTTTTTTCCGTAACCATGGACAAAACATATATCAATCACAATACATTAGAGACCAAGGAGGGACTGTCGTCTAAGCCCTTAACTTCGTCCCGTAAACACACTCAAAAGAACCCCAAGATGAGTTGTGATGGCCAACAAGATCAAGGTGACAGTTTTTTAGAAGGCGATTTACCTTGAAAAGTCGAAAACGATCAACTTCGACAACTAAAGTATTTGGTACTGTGTTAAAAAGTATTCGTTTAATGAAGGCAACATCTTTGAAAGAAACGCGAATTTCGAAGACATCTCGCTGTTGCTCGTTTTCAAAAAGGCACGAAGTTTTCAAATGACCCTCGTATATATGTTTTCCGTATGCGTTACTAGATAGAAAATCAGTGTTTTTAATACTAGCTGCGAAATGGCAATAGCACAGAAAAAATCATGTCCTATGCTGTAAATTACCAATGATTTGACTGTTACTGCGCTATTGAAAATATAATACAGTTCAGCAATAGCAAAAGCAAACATCAAAAGCGTTGGCTATCACAAAACCGCAATTTGTTTTCAATAACTTATTTATATTATTGCTATGCTCGTAGTACTGTTGTAAATACGAAGGCAACAAAAACAGCACCAGCAAAAGTAATGGTACGCAATGAGAAATGGTACAGCAACCGTGCTTTGTACTAATGGACACCTTCTTTTAAATACCCCTAATTTTATTTATTATATTTTAAGAACCTAGAATTAATTTCTTTACGACAGGGTGAATTGTTAAGTTGCAATTTTTGTTTCTCCTTAGTTTTCAAAAATCCCTCCCCCGTATACGATTTTTTATGAGGACAAAATGAACACAAAGAAAGGGTAAGAAATGTTAAAATTATACTCTAAAATTTTTAAAATCCTGTAAGAAATTGTGTTTCAAACAATATTTTGTATTAAAATTGTTTCTCCATTTTAAATTTCTGTGAAAATTTGTGCAAAAAATATTTATATTAAAATAATATTTTTAAACATATTTTTGTCGTATTTTATGCCAAACTACACATTCTCCTGTTGATTATTTATTAACAATTTCCCTTTTTGATTTCAGAAAACAGTGCGAACGAATGGTCACAATATTCTACATACACGTACAAGTTACAAAACTAAAAGCCTATCAAGTATTTGTTTATCTACTTTTTATATAATTGACGTTAATCAAGTAAGTTATGCTTAAAAAAATATAAATGTAGTTAATTCTTGTATAAATCGAAGTTATTGTTGGTCTTGCCAACTGTTGATGAAAAAATCAAGAATATTGTCTATAAAAATAGTTTAAATAAATTATTTGCTATAAAGCACAAAGTAAACGTTTGACAATGAAATGAATACTCCATATGTGAATGGATGTTGTTTGGGCGATTTTATTTTGCCTTAGCTCGTATCACTTATATTATTGACCAAATATTTGCAAAAAACATATGGAGAGTTGGCAAATATATAAAGAATAGCAAATATTTTTTTAAAGAGAATAAAAAGAAAGCCAACTTATTTGTGTAATTAAAGAATTATTTGTTTAAAATATTAACTGCAAAAAAACTTAGAAAGCACTTTTCTCCACGCATTAGAAAAGCAATGTTGTTGTTTGTGCAAAAGACTATCCGCTGTGAACTGAATATTATTGACAGATGAGAGGTGAAACCATCTGTTGTAGAGTAGCGAGAGCCAATTAATGAAAAATCTGCAACGCGACAAATTTATTTAACCCTAATGCAATCTGAATACCTTGGTAATGCAAAATTTCAATGCCTTTAAAAATACGAGTATATACGAGTATAATAAAAAAAAAACTTAAAAGAATTATAAAGATCATTACGCAAAAAGAACTAAGTTGTAGGACAAAGAAGGTACTGTTTGTTGATATTTCTTATATTATTTTTTTATTTTGAACACTTCCAACAGAAATGCAGCGAACCATTTAATATAAACGATTTAGAGTTCAAGGACTCGACTTATTTTTTATGCAGCACAAAACAAGTGTCTTATATTTTCGCTATTGTTTATTGTTTCAAAGCGTTTTTAAGATTGTTTCTTAGTTGAACTTTTATTAAAAATAAGTCTAAAGAAACCAGCAGTAAATCAGCCACAAAAGTTATCTGCATATGTTTATTAATTACATTTTTCCCCTTCACATTTTGTTTTGCAAACTAAATGAATTTCATTCATATTGATACAAACTTTTGATGTAAAAGTATAAAAATATATAAAATAAATTTCGATGCATAAAGTTACACGAGAAAAAGAAAGCACAGAGAGAAAAACAATTATGATTTAAGTCTTTTGCGAACTATTACTTCTAAAAAAATCTTGTATAAATTTGGCATAGAAAATGTTAGATACCCAAACACGTTTTTATATAGAAATTCTGTACCAATCAAGGCTTTCTCTATAGAAAATTTTGTCGCCAAAAAAAATCTATAAAAATGTTGCGCAAACAAAGTTGCATATAGAAGATGTTGCAACAAGGGTTTCTATAGAAAATGTTGTCCAAAACACGGTTTTATATAGAAAATTCTGTCCCAAACTAGGCATTCTCCAGAAAATTTCGTCCCAAACAAAGTTTTCTAAAATGGCCAGGCAAACAAAGTGGTCTGTAGAAGCTGTTTCCTCAAACAACGGGTACTATAGTAAATGTTGAATCAAACAACGTGCGTTCCAAAGAATGTTTTTTCATAGAAAATTTGTTCCCAAGCAAGGTTTTCTGTAGAAAATGTTGTCCCAAACTCTTTGTGAAAAGTTTTGTCCCAAACAATATTATTCACAGAATATGTTGTTCAAAATAATATATTTCATTAAAAATTTCTACCCTAACAGTATGTTTCGGGAAAATTTCCCTTCTACAAATATTTAATAAACCTTTTAGTCCAGAACACCAACTTTTATAGATAATTTTATACCAAACTAGTTTCAACATAGAACATGTTTTCTCAATCAAGACTTTTGTTAGAAAATAAAATTTAATTCAATTTCCGCTTATAAAGATATTTTCGTCCCATACAAAATATATCCGAACAATAAAAAAAATGGATTTTAAATAGAAACTATTGCCCCACATATTTTTGTACCAACCATCTTTAGTTTTAATAAATAATTTGGCGAAATAGCCCAACTTTTGTGAAACCTTTACTTCAAATGTTCAAAATTAAATCAATCTTTATGTCGGATATTTTTCTCAGTGTAGTTGGTTTATTATATATCAAGGGTGATATATTTATCGTTAAAAGCCGACTATTTATTTTTTTAAGTAAATGTATACATATTTGTTTGTATGTGTTATTTACGTGATTGTTTTTTTTTACATATCAGATATTGCACATATATACATATATAGAAGAAATAAACCCAGAAAGACAACACTTTGTGTATAAATTCAATACAATTGTATATTTACTTTTATTTAATAAATTTCTTTCTTTTTTTTATCATCGCAAACAAATAACTGCAATAATAATCTTTGTTTATAATTTTTTAAACGCAACCAACAGCTAAGACGGAAGCACTAGAGAGCTGACAGACATGGTGGATGAGATGTCAGGTTATTGGTGGTACTTTTTTGTTAATTTTACATTAATAGCGTACTTTTAGTTGCCTACCTTTGTTCTTAATTTCATTTTGTGTTTTGCACAAAATAAATAAAGTAATGAATAAATTCTTGTTGCTTTTTTTTAACTTGTACCTTTTTTGATTTTTTATAGTTTACTTGTGATCAATTAATTTTTCCTTTATTTTTAATGACTCTTTTTGGATATATGTAAATGAAATTTTTCGTTTCTTTAATTGTATTTTATATTAGGTTTAGACATACATCTAAATTGCGCAATTATGAAATTAACGCAGTCAAGTCCTTAATTTTCTTAATTTACCATACCACAACGCATTTAATAAACAGAGCAATTGGTACTTAATGTTACCATTAATTAATTCAAATTCCTAACGCAACTCTATACACAACAAATAAAACTAAAAATGAAAAACTGACGGTTCGGAAATTTCATTAATTAAAATATTCATTTCTTTTAAAGCTAAATTATTCTCTATTTTTTTTTCAAATTTCCAAACACACACGCCTTTACGAAAAAACTGAAATGCTAATTGAGTATTATAAATTGCAAAAGTGTGAACACCAAAATCTATAACTCAATTTAAGATTTAATCGCATCAATTAAGGTGCATGTGTGAAAATAGTATTATTAACCATATTTTACATAACTCTTTCACATTGGTTTTATAAACCAAATTTCGTTGATTGGTTCAAGTCAAAAAGATAAAATTTTATATGTCTAATCAGATTTCGGATATTACAACCAGTTTCGAAAATAATTGCTTGTAGTTTTTGCAGCTCCCTAAAATTTTTAGCGTTCGCGAACGTGTGTTAACATTTTTCACATCATTTACATAAAAATACATTTTTTTTATATTTTATGTTTACGCAAATGTTTCTATCGGTTTAGTTATTTTTTAATATGAATGGAAGAAATGTTGGTCCCAAAAGCAGTAGCCAAATAATACATATCTGCTTATTGGCAATCGTAAGATTACTTACGTGCATGAAAGTTTATTTTCAGTTGAAAAAAAGAGTATTCAACATTATACATGATTGTCTAATTAGGGCGTATAGATGTTTAAATGGAATAAACCAATCTGTGTGGTCCAATTTTCATGAATTCTACCGCATTGATCCAGGTAACTTTACCCATGGCCTAGATTATGCAGTCTCTGTGGGTATACGTCGATGGCGGCTTTTTGGCATAGATCTGGGACAAGAAATGGCATCGTTACATATTGGCAACATCAACCAACCCTTATTGGTGAACTTATTATAACGTAAAAAATCGAAAATTAATTTCTCACAAAGTACCCTTTAAGACATGTCCTTGAAAAACGAAGGCCAAACCCAAACTTTCTCTCCTTGTGATTTTAACTAAAAATATTCATGAGACCTAGATTAACTACATTTTTTACAACAATGTTCAAAAACTGCATTTTTATGTTTTATATTGAACTGTTATTTTTTTTCATTTCCCTTTGAGGAATGGCTAACTGGTTAGTAGCCTGCCTGCGCTTGCTCTATGTGCGCCTTTAAATGGAGACGCCTAAACACTTTTGGTATTTTTTTAATATTTTTAATGCTTGTATTTTTGCGCAAAAAATCTTATCCACTACCTATTTATTCTCTTTTGTGGCTGGCAGAGATGTTTTAGTATTTAGCTAGCTTTTTTTCACATACTACATGTTATGGTCATTACAACTATGTACGTACTCGGTATAAGATCAGCTTGCATGCGGCACGTTTGCAAGTACAAGCTGGTGTGTAGAAAATTGCCGCAGCAGCAGCTTTTTATTCATACGTAGACGATAAAGTTTGCATCATCAGCAACATCGCCAGCTACAATAAAAGCATGGTGCTCTTACAAGTAAATGTTTGTTGTTACTTTTAACATTAAATACACAGAAACCTTTGATATAAGAAACCAATAGGTTCACACAATGACAACTATGTATTGATCTTCGCAACAATCGAAAATCTCTTTGAAGATTAAAATTTTAAATCGATTTATAAACAAAAAATTCTGAAATAAACTTTTCTTAATTCGTTTGCTCTCCAGTCATTCTCAAACGTAAGAAAAGTATATCCAAAGAATTTGGATTTTATCATGGTTTTTTTCGAAACTGGGCCTTAAGATGATGCCAATAATGTTTTTTTTTTGTTTTTTTTTTTTTTTTTTTTTTGAGAAAAATAAAATTCGCAAATATTATTTACATTACTATCAAGCCTTTTAAATTCGAGAGGCTTTGATTAGTTGGAGATCAAAATTGCACTCAGAGAGCAGTAGTAAAAAGTTTACAGTGGTAGTGCGAGTGTGAACAGAGCAATTTCACTTTTGAACACTTAAAAAACCACATGAAATTATCAAGATTATCATTGGCAACGGATTATAAGGAAAATTGCGAAAAAATGCTGAGAAAGAAAATCTAATAATCAGAAACAAAAAAACACTTAACAGATCTGCAGTTTTAACTTTTCCTTTACAGTATGAAATTTGAACGTACGTATTGGTTTGTTAAATTTTATTGCAACTTTTTCCAAAACAGTGCACAACTATATATTTTTAGAGAAAATATTAAATTTCTTATAATTAATGGGCGTGTTTGCTTCCTATTACTCGATCTATTGCATCTATAATCGTCGGTACATTAATGTACTCGTATAATGAACTTTTTAATTTAATCAATTACGTGTGTATGTACATAGATGTATGTGAGCCGTATATGGCAGAATTTGATTAACTCCATGAAACAAAAAATTGAGAAATGTGATGAAATGATGTACAGTGTTTTATAGTTAAAATTCAAATAGATATTGTGGAATAAATAAGTACAAATGTAGCTTCCATTCAACGGTATATAAAATAATAAAATAAAAGATTAAGCATGAAGAGTGCGAAGAAAACCATAAAGTTATTCCTGCGTCAGACTATCTATTGATAAATCGTACTGAAGAACCATATAAAGCTATAAAGAAATAATATTGACTTCTTTAAATCCACTGCCAATTTCCCTTTATAAATACTTGAAACTGCGACAATAATTGTGACCGTATCATTCAGCCCTTATTAATTAATATATTTGAATTGTATTATTACAGTGATTTACTTTACAAAATGTTCAGACAAACACCTTAATTGCGAAATTGGGAAATTTACGCAATTAGTACCTTAATTGAGCTCAATTTACCATACAAGAACTGAAATAACAAACTAACAATTACTTAAATAAGTCATTATTTGAGTCAAATAATTCTCCATGCAACTCTGAGAGAGAACAAAAAACATTCAGCTTGTTGACTGCATCACTAATACAACTGCATTTTCTTCTTCGGTTGTCAAAATCTATATGTACATACAAAAATTAAAACTAAAACAAAAGGGCACATTTAGTAAATTTCATGAATTTTAGAACGAATATACGGTTAAAGCCGAATTTCTCTCCCTCTCTCACATTCACGAGCTAGCGGACTGGTTAAATAACTGGAAGATTAAAATAAATCCTTCGAAATGTCTTCACGTAACGTATCCTCTCAGGAGGCACCATTGTCCCACAATAACGTAACAAATACCACTGTTCCAGCGGAAATACACGTTAAATATTTAGGTATTCACCTAGATAGACGCTAACTTGGTGCCGCCACATTGAGGCCATAAAACTCAGAACAATTCAACTATACTGGTTAATAGGTCCTCACTCAACCTTGGCTTTGGAATACAAAGTCCTCTTATACAAAACCGTTATAAAACCAACATGGATGGCAACAATGGCTTTCAGCTGTGGGGTACTGCTTCTGCATCAAACATCCAGAAGTTACAAAGAAGACAGTCTAGGATTTTACGTCATATTTACTGCAGTTTCATGGGCATCAGAGACTGAAAAAAGCAGACACATTGAGCCTGGCGAGATGGCACTCTCCAATGGTAGATAGTTATTAGAATTTGAATACAGTGAAATAGTTATTACATTGGTAATAATTAATAAGTAATATTTTAGATATAAGAATTGAATACTCATTGTGAATTTTCCTTTAGTCCAAATATTCAATAAAATAAAAATTAAAGTTAAAACAAAAAATTTCTCACCATTTTTAAAGTTTTCACGAACAAATTGAAATATGTGTAAATACCAAATATGTGTGTGAACACCAAAGTCTATAACTCAATTTTAAACTTAATTGCCTCAATTAGGGCGCATATTTGAACATGGTGTTAGAATATGGAGTTAATCAAAATAGCTTCTAAAATAAATTATGTATTATTCAGTGGCCAAAGGATTTTGCCATTTACTGGCCTTAAGCTTTATTATTCAGAAAAGTTGTTGCAAATATACAAAGTTACCACTATTTTCTACAAATACAGTTAATCAATTTTCACAGTAAACGGCTCATGTTATTATTTGTAATGGCTGGTGTGTTTTCATTATCATTAGACAATATGTAATGTACTTCAAAGCAAAACTAACTTAATTTCATAAATTAACACAGATCGTAAGATACAGATAAAAATGTAATAAACAAGAAATTTATAACGCCCTCATCATTGTTATTTTTGTCTAGATTTTTTTTCTCGTTTTCAATTATATTAACACTTTTTTGGTTACATCATGTGTGCTTGTTTATCGCGACTCGATGTATGTAATTTGTTTTAAATTTTAGACAATATTTACGCATTTCTAGTCTAAACAAAGATTTAAATTTTTTTCTTAATTGTAGGTTTTTAAATTGCGAATTTATAAAATTTTTCTTATACATATATATAAAATTTTAATGAATTGCAATTTTTTAATTTTTTCTGTTTTAGTTTTTAATGACACTTTATAAGGCAGGTGGTTTGCTTTATGTAAATTTTATTAAATTGTATTTTTTTTTTTCGGTCCCCTGCATCAAGGACAACAGCCATTGCGGCCTTAAGGCTATACGATCCAGTTCATCTTAAGGAAGACAATCTTACTGGGCCTGCGAAGATTCTGAGCGCCGTCTGGAACTATCAATGCCTCACAATGAGATAATAATACAACAGGACTCACGGTTATGGTACACGGTTGATTTTTCGGATAGCAAGACAGCATTGAAATTAAAAATTATTAGCAAACCACTCGTTCCAGTCTCGATAACCTAGCAAAAAATTCAGTTAGTCTAATGTGGGTATCGGCACCTGAAGGGCATGTAGACAACGAAATGGCAGATTGTCTGGCTATAGAGGGCGCATACGCTTCACAAGTAACCTAATACGCGAAGGGGAAAAACGAGATCTATTAGATTCCTAGAAATCCCAACAGGCATGCGGCAGTGACTGCCCTGCGTCGGCAAGACGCAAACTTAATTACCTAGGCAGTAAAATATTAGTTCTAGACAGCCTAGTTAAAATCAAGCCCACAATGACTACACGATTTACAAAAAGTCTAGAATTTTACTACTTGAGCACAAGCCTGCTAAATATGTATATTGCAGTGTTATACTTTAACAAAATTTCATTTTATTTGTGCACAAGAACATATGGTTTTAAGCTTTTGGCACAACGAAAAACAAAAAAAAAAATTTAACAAAAACAATTTGAAGAAATTTTGGCGAAATGAATGACTAAAAATGTATGAAAGAAGGTGAAAAAGTAGGGACAACGTAAATATTAAGAAAATTACATCACTCGTGGTTGCTGTTGCTGCTTTTATTATGGACCTGACTCCCTCTCTCTCTCTCTCTCTCTCTCTCTCACTCGCTCTATCTCTCTTAGCGATAGGTGATTTCACTATATCCTCAATCCTCTCCATAAACTTTTTCTAACCCAAAATACTCAATTTAGTTTATTTACATTATTTTGTTGCAAACAAAAGTCTAATATAACAATAATTAATTTTGTAAACAAAGCAATAGCAAACTCATAATACTGATTAACAAAAAAAAAAATTACAATAGTAAAAAAAGAAACAACATAAGTGTTAAAAAATTAACAAAAATAAAAAAAATTGCGATTTTTTGTTTTCACTTCAGCAACACAAAACGCAAATTGTAAATAATTCGTATTAAAAAAAAATATATTACTAAATAATTAATTAATTCAACGTTAATTGCATTACAGCATTATACGAGTACTTCATACATGAAGAGTCCAAAGAAATGAGATTGAAATTTTTTTAACACACAAGTTTATAAACCACATAAAAAGTATAATTTGCTTTTGTTTAGTTTTAGTCATTGAGGTGTAGAAAATAATCGGAATAAAGTGTCATTAATTACAATGAATTTCCGCTAATTTTACATATTCATAAAGTGAGAAAGAATTAAAAGGTAGATGAAGGTGACTTTTTAAACAATCTAAACCAACCGTTTCCAAAGGGGGTGTACTCGTATGTATTAACATTTCAATGAGTCCTCAGTATGGCACGGAGTTTAAAAAACTATTGAAATCAGTTTTTAATTTCATACTACAGACGCTTTCCTACTTGCATTTTTATCTGGACTATAACCAATAAATTGTTTCTTTTTATTTTAAATTTTTAATGTTTAATATTTTTAATTGTAATTAGTTTTTAAACAAGTTTTTGTTCAAAAAAATTAAAGTGCTGGGCACCAACGGGCCAAAAATCAATAAGTGCTTGGCGAACTAAACAATGAGTGGAAACCCCTAAACTAAACCAACCTTTATATAACACCTGTACAATTCACGATTTGAAACGAAAATTATGACTAATGTGACATTTTTAATTAATACCACCTGTATTAGAGGGCACTGAATAAATTTGAACCTGTTCATTGTGAGTAATATGTAATTGTTTGTGTCAAAATTTATTGACTTTTTAAGAGCAAGTAAAATAACACACCCTCCCTCCCCCTCATTACCGGCTATCATATTTAGTCGGGTTTGTACGTTGTTATAATGATAAAAAGAAAAGAATTCAACACATTTCACTGTGTCACAAGCTATTTGCTGATTGACTAGAAAAATATTAGTCGCCTTTGAAAACCTTTTAACATTTTCCGTCTTTTACTGCAAGCCCGCATCTACGCTTCGCTGACTTTTTAACTGATATTTTACTCATGTTTGTATGTCTTATAAACTTCTGTGTATTTTGCTTTCAAACATACTACATGGCTAACAATGATATGCAACATGCACAAGTCTCAGGTGAACGAAACAATAGAAACATAATCAGTCCTGTAGATCAAATAACTTCATTAATTTTATTTCGCCTTTTTAGACATACTTTCTTGGGGCTCGACATCCAACAACTTGCCACATATACGTCAGCCCACAGTGCGAATATTTTTACACTTTTAATGCACACTGCAGCCGAAGGCCTCTCTGTCTCCATACCACTACCGTCAAATGAATTGGATTTTGGCCAGTTTTACATCTTTTTTAACTTTTTTTAACTTTTTTTAACTTTAAGCAAAAATAAAAATGTATTCCATTTTATTTTCCTTTTTAGTTGCTACATATTTATTTAAAAAAATGTGAAAAAGAATGAACATTTTCTAGCCATGTGAAATATGCAAAGTAATGTAAAACGTATTGTTTAAGACATGACACTATTTAGAGAATAAAAGATAATAATAAGAAAATTTCTCAGGATTCTTAAGAATTTTACGCCTTAAATTGCATGTGCAAATTAAGAGTATTAATTAAGGCAACAAATAATTGTTTGAATAATTTAAAACTGTAATATCTTTTCGCAACATAGATACAAGTTTTCCACATTTAATGTTTTTAACTGATTCAATTCAATAAAAATCAACTAAATATATTAAATTAACATTTTTTTCCACTCGGGTGTTTAAAAGGGAAAGATACGCAACATAAACTTTCGCTGCGTACCTTCTTGTCGGTTTTCTCTACTTGGATATGACGAACTAATAAATTCGTATGGAACTGGCACGTATCAGCTGACACATATATATAAAACGTGTTACTTTTAAGCTAATACGTAATGTAACTCTCGCAACGTAAAAATTGAGAGAAAATAGATTTTTACGTTACGAACGTCTTATATTCCCAAATACAAAAAAGGCTGGTTTGCGATGATACATTTAGAATAACGTAACACCAAGAGTTTAGCGATACTGAAAGTTCCAAAGTAAAACTTTACGAATAAATTAATTCTGCCATAAATCTAACTACTCAAACATTTCGGGCTGGTTTTTTAGCTCAGATTTTGGATACTTCGTTGTAGCGAAAAATCATCCAAAATTCTTGGCTATTATTCTTTACAATTGGAGTTGTTTGTTTCCGCTCGATCATTATTTTACACGGCTAAAACGCATTAACATTTTATCTACCGAATATTAGGTTTGCTTCAGGTTCAATAGTCATAAAACACTTTTGCAATCGGACTCTTCAAATATTTACAGTGCTCACTTGCTTGATTATTTGCAGTTATGCTTAGTTTTTGATAAGGTTTTTCTATGTTTCTAAATCAGTAATTCCTTACTTACGTTTCTGGCAAACTTTAAACTTAAATTATTCGGACACAAACTTACCTGAAAAGAGAAAAACAAAAATAATTAGAAAAGTGGAAAATTTATTATGAAGCTTAAATAAAAGGTGGCTCAATAAAAAAGCACAATTTAAAATTTTTGGCGTTGTTTTTGTGCAACTGGCAACTATAATATTCAACGGTTGTCACCTATGCAGCTCTACACCAAAGAAGACGTTATATCGTGAAAACCCATTACGCTAAAACCGCTCGCAAACTTCGAGAAATTTTCGATAAATGCAATCCTTAAAATTATGATGATTTATTCTGTTCCCAAATGCATCACTGTTTTGAATCGATGCGCAAAAATAAGCAAACTACGCATCAACAAAAGGGTTACAAAGCATATACAAAGTATTACTAAAGTAACTAAAGATACACAATGTATCAACACCGTATTAACACTGTATTATTACATTGTAAACATATGTTAAGGATGTCAGCCAGACTGTCAGCAATATGAAAAACGGTTAAAAAATTTGCAGACAGAAGGTGGGTTGATTATGGATCAAAAGTCTCCTTTGCGTCGGCGAATCGGTTAGTTTCTAAAAATAATGTGGCTGTAAACTATAGTGTAACCGAAACCTCGAAAATATCAATTCGGCATTTGTTAGAGAAACATGATATCGCCGTAATATCTGACGTTAACTGGCCAACAAGAGGTTTCAGTAGGAAACAATTGGCTTATTGCAGCAACGATTTCCAGACTAAATTATCTCACGAAATTTGTATGTCAACTGACCACCAATACAAAGCAATTTAACACGCCATGCGATTTATTTCTTTGGGGTTTTGTGAAAATCTTTGTTCTATGCGAATTAAACCCAAAACGATTTCTGAGCTGTAGGATATTTTATCCCATACTTAATCGGAATATGTCTACTTTACAATCCATTAAAAATATTACAATGCGCTCGAAAAGTACGTGCTTTATTATTAAATACAATAGTGAACTTTTTATAGTGAGACACTTTTCACTAGGAAGTATAAAAAGAATTAAAACTATTATAGCAATAAAGATGTAATTAGTAAAAATTCTGTCAATAAATAATTAAAACATGGCTTATCCATACACTCGTACTCAAGTCCTAAATAATTTTAAATTTCTTTGTATTTTATCTATAGACGCATATTAAAAAAATATTAAATAGACATAGAATGATTAAAGTTTTGCCGACTGAATATCTTTATCTTTGAAATGTCATTTCCACCGCCGAAAACTGTCATTAAAGATTTCAAATTACAACAAAAGGTGCGTCAAAATTTGTACATTTATTTTTTAATTTTTTGCATTATAACAACTCACACACATAATGTACATACGAGCGTATGTTTGTATGTATTTAATTATTAATAAATATTAATTTAATATAAAAAAAAAACGCGGACAAACGTAACAAATATAAATGCTCGTAAAAAATAATATTTATTAATGAAAAGGAGGAGAGGAGAGCATTAAAAAAGTTTTGCTTATTAATTTTTTCGTACGTTCACATCATTGGCACAGAAAATCATAAGTTAATGTTTAAAAATAAAACGTTAAATGTTGTACCCATAATTTTTCTATATATTTTTTTTTATACATTTTGATGTTTATTTGAAAATGAAAAAAAAAATAATCAAATGATAATATTTTACTAACAATATGCTGTCGGTCTGGCCACTTTTAGATTGTCAGCTTGTTTTCTTTTTCATTTATTTCTTTATAAAATTCGTTTGTTTCACATTGAATACTTTGAATTTAAAATAGTTTTTATCTTAAAGTCCATAGAATATGTCTACCAAATAGTAAACATCTGTTAAATTAAATATGTAAATTTCAATTTCAAGACAAAATTCAAAATTAAAATGTAAAGCTTGAAAGCTGTCATAATTGATTTATAAAAGGAAACGCGTTAGTTTAACATTTTAATTTTTAAGTATGAATTTTGCGTGAATAGAATAAATTGTTTGCAAAAAGAGAGACCAATGTTTTTAATAAAGTTGTTACAATTTTTGGATAATATCGTGATGGAAATGCTAATGCATTTAACATCTCTTTGAAGATAGTACTCTACCGACAAACAATTTCTTTAAGTATTTCTCACGAAGTATAGATTTTTATTTCACATAAGAGATTAAATTTAAGTGACGGTTGGCAAGATTGTGAATTTTAGTAAAGAGTATTAGAAACAAGTATCGTTAACAACAATAAAACCAATTGAGTGCCTGTGAAAGGCAAAGTGCTGATAAAAAATAAAATAACGGAAGCGAAAGAGTTATTTTTAAAGGTACTTTTTGGAATATATTTTTAAGAAGTGCCTATTAGAAAACGTTTGGAGAGGGCGAGCGATAATAACACCCACATCGTGCATGCAGAATGTTTATTGTGCCATTTGCCAGGTAAAAGGGTCCTGCTCGAACGGCATGTCATCCACGTTCATATATTGCGATTCGTTGATGGTAATGGCCTAAGCAATGTTGTTTTCAAGCAAGTATGAACCGAAACTCGCACCAAACAGTATCATATCATTTTATGGATACATTACCACCTAGTGAACCTCATTAGGGTCGCCATCGTCCCAAGTACGTGCCGAAAAAAAACAAAGCTTAAGACCAAAATAGTCTACTGTGCAGCGCTCCAAATACTACCCCAAGCGAAAAAGCGGCGTTGTTGTCATCGCCTGGCAAAAAAGAAATCTGCTTTGACTTCTGTCGACATGAACCCAAAATCACGCTAGGAAAGGGAATCTATTAAACTAGTAAGTAAGCAGAATATAGCTACTTGCAGACAAGCGAAAATACGGAGATACAATCTGAATACTCTAAGTTGGAGGACTGTTTGCAAAGGGACCAGTGATAACAGAGAAGCTGGAAAAGTAAAACTGGACATCCAGAAAACCATAAAGCTAATACGAATCATCCTATCCAATAATTTAATAACTGTCCAATATTTAATAACGCTGACTAGCAATGATGGCGTCTCCCACAGTTGATAACAGAAAAATTAAATGACAAACCCCCTTATATAATTCTTTACCTTTTAAAATACTTTAAAACAATTCGTTTTTAAATGAAGCTATTGTAAAAGAACCTCTCTCAAACAAAAATACTTTTCCGAAAAGTACTTTACCAAAAATACTTTTGCAAAAAGAATTTTCTGTACATTTTGAAACCTTTTGAAATAATTTTCAAAAATTCCTTTTTGAATAGGAGCTTTACATAAAAAGAACTTTTCTCAAAAGAGTATTTTTCTTAAAAAGCAATTTCCCGAAAAGTACATTTTGGAAAAAGTACGTTTTTAAACGGTTTAGGGTACTTCAGAATAATATTAATTAAAAAGTGTTTGCTTTACTTCTAGATTAAAAATATTGAACCACATTTGTGAATTAAACGTAATACTAAAATAAACATTCAAACTCATCAGCAAGAATGAAAAGAATAAAACAAAAAGCAGACACAAAAAACTAAAAAAAAATTGTGTAACAACAAATACAGACATTGTTTGTCAACGAATAAAAAGTAATTAACAAATCAAAAGTACAAACTAGTAATGACAAAGTATGAACGTTTGTATTCTTTAATTACAACGTCGTCTTATGATTTGTTAAAGTTTAGTATTTAATTCATAATTAATTCTTAGGCTCCAAATGATACTGTAGGGCTCTTATCAGTCTTAAAACATATTCTTGTCAGTGTCTGCTTAAAGTTGTTCGTTTGTGTTTATAGTACTGGTTTTTGTTGTTGAGTATCATGTTTGTTCATTCATTCGTTTATTCATTCAGTTCTTTATTTTATTCATGCGCTGGCTCAACAGAATGTTTTTTTTTCTCATTTTTTGCAAAATCATTAAAATTAAACTTTAGCAAACAAAAAAGTAAAACAAGCAGTAAAGAAACCCATGACTGTAGACCAGGTTTTGCAAGACGATTATAATCGTAATCGCATAATAAATCTTGTGAATACGATTAAAAATTTAATCAACTAAATGTTGAAGTAAAAAATCTTAAATGCTTATTGTACATTTAGCGGCAAAGTAAAATCGTGAACATAGAAAACAACTTTTTAATTATGAATTAAATAAAAAAGGCGTTGACTGCGTAAGAAAGTTTCTTATTCGACTGAAATACTAAAATATCTAGTTTTTGGAATCTTGATGCCTGAAGAAATCGCATCATTCATTGCATTCTTCTCCACATTGAATTCGATCTTAAAGAAAAATAATGCCATATACCGATATTGGTCTTATCCAGAAGCAATTAGTTGGCCAGACTCTACTAGTTTCCTAAAGGATACAAAAAGCACCAAAATTCCGTCTCAATTAGTAGACAACCATTTTTCTTAAAATCCGATTAACAGCTTTTACTTTAATCGTAGTAACGAATATGATAGTTTGTGAATAAATGCGAACCCTATTGTACACGCAATTAAAGTTGGTGCAGACTGCACCTACTTGCTGCTTCATGATGATGCTGGTCTGGACAAAGAACGCCAGACATAATGTTATTTCACTTTTATTCATACTCACATTGTTTTATTCTATAAATATTTAACTTAAGCAAATATTTGCCTAGAACACATGTAAAATATATATATTGAAGTTTGTATGCAAGAGAAATAGACTTGAAGTAAGAAGTGGCAAAAAAGTTTGAATGAACAGAAAAATTGATTAAATTTATTCATATCATAATAGTACTAATTTCAAGCTGAGCATTTATTTAAAAAATTTTACTAAGTTAAAAATTAAACTTTGTTAAATATTTAATTATTAACAAACAGGAATTCCTTAAAAAGTACTAAAATAAGTACTTTAACTAAAGTACTTCTATTAAACAGACGATTATTTTTAAAATGTAATTTGAAGAGGTACATTTTCGAATGGTACTATTTGAAAAGCTGATTTTTAAAGGCTCTTCGTTCGGAAAAAACTTTTGGTTATTTAGGTAAATTTAAAAAAGGTACTTTTTGCAGAGATATTTTATTTTCAAATTGTACTTTCGCAAGAGATACATGCATTAAAATATATTTCTTATAAGGTATGTTGTTACATGTTCATTTTAAAAAAGGATACTTTACTAAGTTGCGTTATAGACGATAAATTAGAAATGAAGAAAAAAAAATTGAAGACAGTGGGACAGTATTAACCTACCATTAGTCTGTCGTAAATGCGAATTTACTTTTTTGGAAAAACTTAATACTTGTGTAATGAAAAAAAAATCCAATAAACATGATTATTATCATTTGTTTTAAACCTTTATATTTCTTGTCCCAACCGTCCCAAGGTGCTGTCCCACCGGACGGACTACAGCTACAAGACGGGTTTTTATTAAGGTTTTAGCAAACTTTTCGGTAATTGATTTAAATAACTAATAAATATAATTTAAAAAGGTATTGAACAAACGGTGTCTTGTTGTCTTGATTTTCGAATTATACTATTAACTCAGACAAGTGCTTCCACTTGATGTCCCACCCGTCCTCCTCTTGAATATAAATAATTATAATCACAAAAATTATATTTTATTAAATCCTTCAAGGGCAAATGTTAGAATAAAAGTTTACCTACACGATATGATAATATAAAATACGTTAGACAAAATTAGAAAAATTTCAAGAAAAAATGGATTAAATTGTCTGAATGGAATTGCCCCGGGTTCTTTTTCCAAGAACGTAGCCTTTACGATTACCTTTTAAAAACCGGTGCTTTATATAAGGTACAAAAGGCACAGTGCTTTTTGACGGATATATTTTGAAATGGCATTTAAGTACTTTTTTAAAAGGTATTTTAAATTCTGCTTCTTCTTTTAATATTATTTTTAAGGCTATTACCTAAACCCCCCCTTTTACAAGCGCCATCTTTTATTTGAATCTTGCCATTTAAATAAAAAAAGGCAATATTTCACATACTGACTGACTTGACACTCACGTAACAGAAATTGAACTTTGCACTTTCCCAGCATTTGGTTCATGTTAAGAATGAAGCCACCACCACATGTTTTAGTTTTAGATGATTTTTTTTTTTATAATTACTTACAACTACAGTTGTGGTGCGTAAAACGATGGGGCAACAAGAAGAAAAACAAACTAAAGTGATTTGTATGCAATATTATTTATTTGTAAGAAATTTAGAAGAACACATTCAAAATGTCACTTGCAATGAAATTTTTACCCACAAAGCCAAAGAAGAAAAGTGTAGAAAACACGCAAATAGGAATTAATTGCAAAAACAATGCGTGTGGCAGCATAAAGTATTTTGTATTTATATTTAATTGTTTTTAACAACTTGAACCATGTAAATCATGATCATCAGCATTAACACGTATTTTAAGAGGTTTGAAACGTTTTTTCGTTTTCCTTTTTAGCTGCCATTTAGTCATGTTGTAAACCTGTTAAAACAATTTTTATAACTCTAAGAGTTGTGGCGGTTGCAAGTGGTATTGCTGCTGCACATATGTTTGCTTATGTATTTAAGTATGTATTTATGTAAATATTTTTTTTATAAATTGTAAGGCATGGGAACTTGGTGGCATTTTCATTAGCATCATTTTTAAACAGTAGTTTTTTCTACATTTCGACTACAGTTAGTAAATAAGAGCCAAGAGTGTGAAAGTTGTAAAATTTCCAGAAAAAATAGCTTTAAGTTTTAACAATACAAATACAAAATTTTTAAATAAATTTTAAACATATTTGGTTTCACTTAAATTATTTAGCGTGCCAGCCCCAAAATGCTAGAGCTGGATACACGCCTGCGTAAGCGGGTCCTTGCGAAAGGTCTACATTTACAAGATATTTTTCGAGCCTAGCATCTGATATCTCATTGGGAACAATTGATGTCCTATTCGTTTTATAACGCTTCTGTGGGTATGGAGAATCGGTTGAGACGAATTTACCCCATAGTCACAAAAAGTAATATTACTTGGAAGTACTTCTGCATGTTATCTGATATATAAATTGAATTTATTAAATTAATTTATGTTTTTTAACCCAGCCCATCCAGATATACTCCATTAAAAATACCACCGAAATACATCATGACCGCTTATAATTTTTAGGTCTATATACTTTTTGTAAGCGAGTGTTGCAAGCAGTGGACAAATGCAAGCTACTACAGGATATCATTTTATATATGTATATCATGGAAACAATGACATGCTAAGTCTAGTCAAAAACCAGGCGTTTGTCTTAGGAAGGGTGGCAAACTCTCTTGAAAGCAAATCAGCGAAAACGACACCGTAGTTGTAAAAAAAATAAAATTAGCGGCTTCGTAATGAAATCTATATATTACATTAAGATCATATAACAATTTTTAGAATCTAGTAATTGCAATGTTTGCCGTCATTATTTACGTTAATTTAAATATCGAGAAAAAAAAATCGAAGGCAATGGATAATATATGTATATCAGCATCACGATCAAGTCGTACGTAAATGACAACAATTTACATATGAAAATAAAAAAAATGAATTCTTTATATTATATTTTTGTTTTATCTGTCCTTTTTCTTAAAAATATGAATTAATGCTTGGTTTATAAAAAAAAAATTTAACTATACAAAAGATTTTTCTTGTCACATCCGTCTCAAACTACAAAACGAGTTTATCTTATTGATTTAAATAACAAATACCTGCAATTTCTGAAACATTTTATAATGTTTAACCATGCTTAAATATTGTTCGCCAAGCAAGTACCAAGCAAAAATGATTCAGTTGCTACATTAACAGTGCTGGTACATTTCATTCCGATCGAAAGTGTTTTCAATTCCGTAAATTGCTTCTTCAGACACCGAAAGTCGAAAAATTTATTCATAATTAAACCACTTTCAAGTTTCTAAGTGGAACGTGTTTTAAATGACGTAAACAGCGAAAACTTAGTTATAACCACGTTTTACAAATAAAAATATAGGCATGTATATATTTTTTGATTTAATACGTATGCGTAACATACTTTTGGGTATTATCAAAATAGATAGAAATATATAAAACCAAATTGCAAAGGCAGAATTAAAACCGTTCCGGTCGGAATGTGTGACAGAGCTGTATATACAATTTAAAAAATTGAGTATTATTTCTGCTAGAAATTTCCTAAAAAATGTATTTACTTGTTGTACCGTATTGATTCAGAGCTGCTCTATAACCCTTCATGTCAGGAATCGACGTCATCAATTGCGGCTAACGGCAGCGATATTGTTCTCTGTACGCAGTACAGGCAGGTAGATTGATTTTGTTAGAACGACTTAAATTGCTGGGGCAATGTCAACAATTATAATTTAAATAAAAAAAATACTTTATAAGCATGATGAAATGGCAATGAAATTAATCTAAACACGTTGATTTGCGACACATGCCACGAATCACATAGAATCACATCAAAGATTCTACAAAGAAAACCCCCAAGAGCAGAAAATATTTTCCTTTGTAATGGTGAATCATCTTTTCTAACGTTTTCAGTCATTTATGAATCCATTTTTCTTATTATAATATGCATGGATATACCTTAGAGCCCTATAGACCTGAGAGTCGACTATTACTATTTAAGAATCCCTCTTTAGGAAATTTAAATTTCAACAAACAAACATAAGCCCCTACCGAAAATTTACAAAACACAGGAAAGCAAATGTATGTTTTTAATTGGGGATTAATTACTACATTAAACATGCTTCTCCCTTCTTTGAAACATTAGGGGTGTTTACTGGCAATTGTATTTTGACATAAACTAAACACGTTACATTTTGCTTCATATTCGACACTTTTCGAGACGATTAATGTTGAAGTAATTTAAATTAAATGACGACGTGAAAGACCGCTTAATGCAAATTAGTTTTTCTTATATTATGTTTCAATACTCAGCATATAGGAGAATACAATACAAGGGACAATTAAAAAAACCTTCTACTGCAAGACCCGTACAACAAGTAGCTTAAGGGTTTAATTTCACACCCTGTATAGTCACACTTAATTGTAGGACAAAAATGTATTTAAATTTTATGTAAAATTTATTTATTAACAATCAATTACTTTTTTAAATGATCTACTTTCCAAGTTTTGAGATTTGTTAATAAATATTGAATTATATATATTTCAATATATTTTTTTTTATTATTATTATTTAATGTTTAAGTTTCAGCAAAACTGGTTAATAATTGTTGTTCATACCATTTTTGATAAATGAAATACAAAATTATATACACAAATATCGTTTAAAACACAAATGAAATCAATGTCATCCATATTTGGTCAAATGCTTTTGACATATAAACTCAATTTTTCTAAATTGAACTGTCAGTCTGTCCGTCTATCCGACTGCAAGTCCATTTGTTTGTTTGCTTAGTTTATTGGCTTTTTTATGAGTTTCTGGTCATTATTTTTTTTCAATTTCAATTATTAAACTTTTTTCTCCAAATAAAATTTAGATTTCGTTGGAGGTAAACTTAACATACGCGGCATATTAATTAAGTGTTGGTTTTTTTTTTTCTATTATAATTTTTTGCAGTCTTTAGCTTCTTTAACCATAAGTGGAGAAGTTCACACACAGACACTCAGTGTCAACAGTGTGCAGAAAAAGAGGATATTGACCAAATACGTGTGGCAAATGGCCAGATGTTTAGGAACAAATCGTAAAAAATTAAAAAAAAAAGTATTAAATAATTCTGTCGAATGCGGTTTAATTAAATATTTAGGAAATGCTGTGTCTTGCCATATTTTTTCCCAAGTTATTTGCTATACATAATTTAAAAAATACATAAATTTGTAAACATTCGGTTAAGATATTTTATTATGTCAGAAAATAATATAACTAATATTAGACTATAGTAATTTTATAGTAACTTTTATGGACTAATCCTCTTCTTTTTCTTCTTCATATTCCCTAAAAGTAGGCGCCTTTAATCTGCGCGACCAAGGAAATGATGTCAATGAAATATGGGGTGCGTTTAATTCCAGCTGAACAGATTGGATACTCTTGACGCTGTTCTCAAGGTCAACATTTTAGTGTATACTTTTTCTACGCCTCTATCCGACCTCAATACTTTTTAATGGAATAGATTTGTATAATATCCGATAGCAATTAAGCTTTCGAGGTAACATTGGAATTGCTGAAGTGAGATAAAGCGACTACCTAGAGCCAATTGCACTGAGTAAGTTTGTCTCCACAAATATCTGAAAAAATGTTAGCATATCTATCTAACATGCACATCTGACATTGCTGAGAGTAGGGTACAGCTCTTACATTTTACAAGCATTCTAAAACACTTTTCATTCCAATATTTTATCGATGTTACGAATTATTTACATATATACTGATCTAATATATAGAGAGACAGGCCTTTTTACAGTTAATTCTCCGAAGAGACAAACAAAATGATTAACATTTTTTTTTTAAATTCGATAAATCTTTATTTAATTTTTTTCTTTAAATTTGTATCTAGTTTTTAAACCAAAATTATTGGCAAACGTTAAGTTTTCCAGAAAAAACAATCTTTCATTTGTTCGGCGAAAAACCAATTATAATTATTTTCATTAAGACTAGGCCTGCCGCAAACTGTTATTAAACACAACATTTAGATAATCTCTATGGCCACAGCAACACTTAATTTAATTGTGGCAAATATCATTTGAGTATGTTGCAATTTATTTAAGGCAACTAACATTTGTACGGTTCATATAATGATTAACTTTAAATAAAATTAATCATTATGTCTCAAAAAAGATTAAAATAGAGGAAAGAAGAAAAACAATCTGTTAACTGATCAAATTGCATTAAAGCAATTTAACACGCAAATGACACACTTCTTTTTAAAACGACTTGAGTCTATGGATAATCAATTAATTTATAGAGGTTTTAGATAAACACTACATTAGCATGAATATTTAATAATTTATACTCTTTTATACTTTAGCACGAGTTCCACCAACTGGCTTATTTCCCTAGTTGATAGAAGCGAAGGAAAATTTTGCGTTGAACCAATTTCAAATAAGTTTCTTAAGTCAAAAAAATTGGGAACAAGCTAAAAAGTAAGATTTTCTTTACAAGATTAGTTGGCGTTTTAAGTTACTTTTGCCAGTTACAAATTGCAATTAAATCACGATAAAAATATGAAGTAACTTAACAGAAATTTAACAAATACAAGCAAGGCATAGAAAAGACAAAAATACAAACTAGACGAGATAAAAACTTTTTTCTCAGCCATAACTAATGCAGTTTAGGAGGTGAAATTAAATAATATTTCGCAGATAGTTCGCTTTAAGTGTTCATTCACCTTTTGCCTTATGGGTGGAATCAGCTAGAGTAGCATTAACTACTCTTGTTTGTTGTTATTATAATACCGGTATTAGTTTTGTGATTACAAAGTTGAATCAATCTTACAACTTGTTACATGGCACACCTTATCTAACAGCTGACTTAAAAAAAATTACTTAAATTTATTTTTAGAAGATCGTTAAGTGACTACGAGAAATGTCAAAGTTCATACCAAAATATGTTTTAAAGTAACTGGGCTGAATGCAAAAAATTATTTTGCACAAAGACATATCTATTAAATTACAGGTCGGATGCGAAAAACTACACAAAGTACTAGTTTGGTACTATTGTCGTTTTTTTAATATAAAAAAAAGATACCCTTTATTAAAAGTCTTTTTTATACAACGAACTCTTTATATAGAACGTAGTTTTTATAAGAGGTATTTTTCAAGAGTTTTAAGTTTTATACAAAGTGCTTTTTATAAGAGATATTATTTTATATGAGGTAGTTGCTAGGAGAGTATTTTTTCTAAAAACTACATATTTTACTAAACGGGCTTCTTGTAAAACGTACTTTTTAAGATACCTTTTTGGGAGGTATTTTTGATAAGAGAGCTTGTAGAAACGGTACCTTTTTACTTGTTTTTTTTTTTTTTTTTTTTTTTTTTTGTAAAATTTACTTTTACGGAAAGTATCATTGTATAAAATTTATAACAGGTTTTCTTTCATGACAAATGACTTTACACTTTTTGTAATGTATACTTCTCGAAAGGCTATTTCTTTTCCTTTTTATACAAGATCCTTTTGTAAGTATTAAACTTACTTCTTACAAGTGGAAATGTTTGTAAAATATAAATTTTTTAAAAGGTACATACGAAGGCGAATCAATAAGTCTGTGCCTTTTCGAACTTCCTTCGTAGTTATGAAATGCAACACTGTTCCCATCACGTACCACCTGTTAATAGACTACTGTCAAATTTTGAGCAAGTGTTGTAATTTACTCTGCGTTTAACAGCTGTTCAAAACACACAACCTCGTGTATTTGTCTGAAAAAGGAAAGAAGTGAATTTCGTGCGTGTGATTGTTGATGCCATATTCTCCGGATTTAGCACCTAGTTACTGCTTCCTATTTTCAAACCGAAAGAAATGGCTCGGCGGAAAGAGATTTAGCTCCAACGCTGAAATTATGGACCAAACAAATGTGTATTTTAAAGACCTCGAAAAATCCTACTTTTTTGGAAGGGATACAAAAACTGGAGAAACGTTGGACTAAGTGTATTGAGTTGAAAGGAGATTATGAAAAATATATTTTTGTTTAGCAAAAAAGCCACGGACTTATTGACAAAAGGTACTAATATGAATTATACTTTAAATAAAAACTGTGTTTTCGACAATATATATAAAACAAGTACTTTTTGTATAATTTAATTTTATTCGTCCATACAAGGTACTTTTTATATGGTATATCAACCAGATATACCATAAACATACCACAAATTTTATTTAAAAAAAAAAACTCACAACCAAAACTAAATTTTGAAAAATATACATGACAAGACTTTACTTTTGACCACTGATTACCGTATGCAGCACTATTCGTTTATCAAATAACAAATAACTTCTAATTCACATGATATTAATTATGATTTTGGCCATTCGCTAGTTATGGTGACTTCGAAGTTACTCATTGTTAATGGCAAATACGTGATGTGGGATTTAAATGGAAAAAAAAGTTGCAAAAATTACAATATATTTTGCTGATAGCTTGTCAATCAAAGAAAACTTAAAAAAAACTGTATTTGAGAATAGATTTGCAAATTGTTTGTTTGGGTCATAAAACCCTGCAAGGACTAAAATTTTTAATAAAACTTATAATATAATTAAAAGGATTTAAATAAAACTAAGCAAACTGATCCTCTGTTGATTTACTTTTAAATTAGGTTTGAAATAGAAATGGGAACTAAATGCAATCATACGCACCAGTTTTAATTACCAGGCAGGAAAACAAATGGAATAAATCCGGATAACAATTTTTTTTATCAACACAAAAATTGATGACAAATTTCCACATGAAGAAAATTTAAAAAAAAATATCAGGGAAAATATTTTTCCCATAGACCAACAACAAGCTACTAAAGTCTGGAAATTAAAACATGGAAAACGACAGAGCTGTTTTTGTTTGTATTGTTTTAATCCTTTTTGGCTGGCTTTTGTGTAAAGAATTTTAAGGGAAGATATGAAGGATGTATAACAACTAGTGTTTTCTTGTCTGAGAGTCTGAGAGCTATTTTATTGCTACAAAAATTGATGAAAGGATGAACAAAGAATTATGCAATCACTATTCGTAGTAAATGTCTGAGTGAATGAACAAATGACTGGGATTATTGTGCGCCGAAAAAAACAACAGTGAAATCCTTACAAAAACAATAGATTAAAAATTAAAACAGGAACTAATAAGGGATCTTTTACAATTGTCTTCCTTTATGACAGCGAATAATGAGCCAAAAAAGCATCAATCTGTGTTGAAAACTTAAAATTAAAATACCCAGCAGTAGCAAATAAAAAATAATGCTTTTGAAATGAAAAGCTGTTCACTAAAAATCCGGATGTAATTGGGACCCCTCGAGAACTACACTTTTACAGAAGAGAGGATTTGGCAGGGTTTATCTGCTGATTTAAGAAATGAAGAACTTGAAATCAAGAAATATTAACACATAGAAATTAGCGTTCTTTTTCAGGCGAGGTGCTCAACTCTCTTAGCGAACTGTATCCGCTCAAGCTCCTAATTTTTGCAATATTTTTTCACCACTGTAAAATCCTTCCAGGCCAATTCAGTTGCTACAAAATTTATAACGAAATTGAGGCAAAGAAAAGAAGATTGAAAGTTAAAAGTTTGCAACAACAAAAATTTGTTTTTAAATTAAAAAATTAAGGCAGTCAACAAACTCTGTTGGAACAACAACACCACGACAACGACACAAAATTCACCAAAATGGGAAAACAAATAAAATAACAAAACTACACAGGACAATCTAAAAATCCATTTAAGAATTGCACTAAATTCTATTCGCAAAATACAAACGAAAGGATAACAGGAGATATTAAAAGACAATAAGGCAAGAAACCCTAAAGATGTGAATTTTATATTAAAATTTATAAACTAAAGAGAGAATGCAGCACAACCTTCCAACACAGCTTTTAACAATGTCTAGGTCAGATTCAAACACCCCGCAAAGGCAGACTTAGGAAAACAGTAGTAGAAAGTCGAGCAAGGACGAGGGCGACCAGAGACAGAAAAGGAGCTGAGAAAT
Source organism: Phania funesta (assembly GCA_963932375.1). NCBI lineage: Eukaryota > Metazoa > Arthropoda > Insecta > Diptera > Tachinidae > Phania > Phania funesta. The sequence continues at coordinate 46,061,028 of OZ010652.1, forward strand.
GAAATAAAACAATGAAGGGTTTTTAAACCCACAAAATAATTGTGAAGTGAGGAAGGTGGGATAAATTGTCTACAATTAATGGAGTTTGATGACTGCAGAAAATAACAAACAACATATAAAACAATAAGCTGAAGTTAATAACATGAAAACATCCATTGTGGAGGTGTGCAAAATGAAAAAATATTTTGAAGATATGAAAATAGATGAGTATGATAGTATTGCATTTCCGCAGTGATGACTTATTAAGATGAAACTGCATTTAAAAGTTTCTTTCCCCTCAGAGAATGATGCACGGGGAACAAGCTAAAATGTCTCAATTAAATACCAAGACATTTTACAACAGGAAGTGAAAAGAATTAGAATAATTACGGCTATAAAAGTAACTGTAGCAACAGTAACATTTAACGAAATAAAACAAAATTTGCTATTAATAAAATCCAAAACAATATTTTGTTGTTGGCACATCGAAGAATGTAGAACTAAAAATCCTTTAAAGCATAAAAATCTCAATTGTGTAAAAATTCCAAATAAAATCGTATAAAAATCATCCTTCTACTTTAGCTTTTTTAAGGTCGTAATAAATAAAAATAATGAAGGAATGATGTCATTGAAATTTTTTAATGATTTTTAGGCGCAAATACAAGCGCGTTTAAAAACATTGAACAACCCTTTCAATAAAGCAAAAAAAATTTAATAAATTTAACAAATCAAAAGAGGTCTGTCTATACAGTTCACGAATAATAATTTTGATTCTTCAAAGCGGCTCAATGACTTTTGAAACAAAGTTGGTGTTTTTGCTTATGAACACATTTGCCATTTTAATTGTGCCCTTAAGTCAAATGATAAAGAATAGAAAATAAAACATGTCTATAAAGTTTTAATAAATTTCTGATTTTGCTCACAAAAGATTATAAAATGATAGAAAATGTTGTTAAACAATTAAATATAAAAATTTCAAAATAAAACAAAAAAACTTTTTATATAACTCAATTTCTATTAAGTCTACTGCTTGTTCTACTTTATTAGTTACATTTAACAAAAATGTACTTTTTTTATTATCATTTATTACTTTACAAAACCGGTATTAAAAGGTACTTTTTTGAAATAGACGATTTTTATGAAGTCGGTTTTAATTAAAGGCTCTTTTTTAAACGTACTTATTATACAAGCAATTTTTATAGAAATGACTTTTGGCAGTGTTTTTATAAAATGCAAACTACAAAAGTTGTGTTTCTAAAAAGTACTTTTTTTATAAAACGTTCTTTTTAAAAGTACTTTTGAAAAGTACTTTTTATTAAAATATGCCGGCGGTTAGATGACTCTTCTTATTAAACAAATATGTACAGATATACTTTTTGTAAAATGAGCCTGTAACGGTACCTTTTATAAAACTAACCTAATATATGTTTGTCACTTTTAATAAAACCGACTTTTTGCAATAAGCGGTATTAATAAAAGTACTTTGTAGAAAAAGCTTATTTTGTAAAAGATATTCTTATAAAAAAAATGTCTAAGATATATTTTTTTATAAAAGGCACTATTTACCAAATGTAAATACTTTTTACAATAGCAACATTGCAAAAAAGTACCTATTAAAAGTTCTTGTTTCAATATTTCGGTTGTTTAAGTATAGTTTAGACAGGTACCTTTAAAAAACAATTTTTTTTTAATTGTACTTTTTACCAAGGTACTTTCTGCAACAGCTGCTTTACAACTAAAATCAATCGTACAATAACTTGCAGCTTTTACGTTAAAAAACATACTTTTTAGAAAAAGTACTTCACTGCACATCTTAATATAAAGCTATTTTTTTCTTAACGTATTTACTTTCGTATTTGAAATAATTTTAAGTATTTATTTGTCAGACTTTTAAATTAAAAACTTGTTTTATCAATTTTCTGTACCAAGAAAAAGATTTTTCTTGTAAAAAATCTTAGCGTATTTCAATGCTTAGACAAACGCTTTCGAGAATTAAATGATAATAAAAGGGGAAAAATACAAAACTCATGAAGTGAAGTTTTAACAAATGCAATGTAAATAAATAGAAATTCTTTTGGATTTGAAATTTTCTATGAATTTATTTGCAAAGATAAAGTTTTTAAGCACAACAACAAAATAACTTAAGTATTGTTACTTGGAAAAGCCTCAAGTGCAAGCAGCTTAAAAAAGAAAATTACCAACATATTGTTTAAATAAAATTACGATTATATAGTTTCTTTTGTTGCCTGCATTGTCTCCAAGATACTGATACAACAGCGTCTAATGCCTTTAAAACCAACAACAAATAAATCGAAACTAACAAAGTAGAAAAATAAAGGTTAAGGATGAAAGTTGTCGCAAAAAACTTTTGAATAAGTTTGCTTTCTAAACGGTTGAGAAATTGAAGAACAACATAATATAATATAATAAACGTAAAAAGTTAAATGTGAAATTAGCTTAAGAGAAAAAATTAACAAATAAAAGAGTTAAAAAGCAAATGAATAAAGAAGAAAAATACGTTTTGAATAAGAAACCTTAAAAGTAAATACTTCAAATACTAATGTGCAAAAAGAATACAAATTTAAACTGACAATATAAAACTTAACACATTAAAAAATTCAGAAAGTTAAAGTAGAAGTTTTTTAAATTGTAAAATAAATTCACAATTCATCATTTGTTGTAATGTTGTATCATATATGAAAATAGGACCCCATACGTACTGATTGGCTTGTATTTTCGTATTGTAAAACTTAACGTTTCTTGAAATTAGTACTTATTTTTTTCTATAAACTTATCATGAACTGCATTATTTGCCATTTGAGTTTCTATAAGAAAAATAAATTTATTAATATTCTATATAAACCCTCACATTAAGCTGATATCATGAAATTTAATAAATTATTTGGAAAGCATATGAACGTGTGTTTAACTTTACCACAGTTTTCAATTAAAGTAACCCAGCAACAAGTTTACACTATTGCAATCTAATACAATAATACAATCTATCTCGTTATATAGGGAATCGACCACACGTACTCTACATTGACAGGCTAGTACAACTAAACTTCCTCAGCGAAAGGTGCAGTTGTTCTAGTAATGACAATTTATTCCCTTTTTTATATTGCTCCAATGTCAAGGCACCCAGAAAATAAGTGAATTACAAGTGAAGAATATTAAAGTTATATTGAAAATAATTTTCTAATATAAAATAAAAATAGATGGCCAAGTCCCCGCTGAAGAGGAATCTAATGCTTTTTTAACACAGCGATAGATTTCCATCTGAATTTGAGTGACGGCCTGGGTTATGTCGACGTCAGAACACCCGATAAGGAACTATCTAGCCGCGACAAATCGCACGATTGTGTTGATAAACTCACATCACCTATGTGAGCTATTACCATACCCTCAACTGGTGGTTCAACGAGCCCAATGCCCATTGTGGTGTTCGCTGTATGGCACATCCATGTACATTTTGCCGTTGACGTTAATGTCCTCACCAAAGTACGGACCAAAAATCCACCCCAACCAGTGGATGTGTATTTGTGATTGCATTACCAACTGGGTGTGGTTGGGTCTCTAGCCGTATACTGCATTTATGTTTATTAATACATCCATTAATCCAAAAATAATATGATAAATGATTTTTTTTGTTCTGCTGCTCAATTGTGCTTGACATGGTGACTTCGAGACTGATTTGACAGACATCTCCAAAACACTTACTACCAACATCGACCCAAACCTTATTGGAAAGCCCTTTATATCCCTAAGAAAAAAGTTGCCAACTTTACTACAAACGTACATTTCAGAAAACAAGAAATATCAACACAAGGAAGTCGATGTTTTCTTTTTATTTTCTATCTCCTTCAGAAAGAAAAACTTTAATTATTGTGTTGTTGAATGATGCTGCTTCTTAATGAAAGCAATGGAAGGAGTAACTTGCAGAAGGAAGCAAGAGGACAAAACTGCATTAACCGCACTGCACTGTATAGATTGGTAGGTTTTTTATGTAGTGTGTAGTGTAGTATCTGCTTCACATTAATAAATATTCATGAAATGGCATTGAACCATAAAATTAAACTTAAGTGTGCTTGTTTTATGAGTTTTTTAAAATACCATGGAGTATTTAATTATAATGAAAAATAAGTTTATGAAATACAACCATGAGCTTGGTATTTAAGAGCAACAAAAAGTTGTTTCACCACAATTTGAAGTTGGAAAAAAATGTTTGGTGGGAAAAAACTTACCATTAATTTTTAAGGACCGTTAGCTTTTGTATAATTTTCAATTTAAGGCACTTACCTAAAAATAAAGGATAGAATAATATAGAATTAGTAAAAACTTATGATGAGCAAAATCACTTTAGTGATTAATTTAATATTTTTTAAAATACACAGATCTTTCTCGTTATCGAGTTTATTAAATCGAAATTGGCAAACTAAACTTGCCTGGCACACGCCGGGGATGCGTGGCCAATAGCATGCTTGGTCTCTAGTATGCGAACTGTGGAAGGAAGCCTCGCAATAGGCGGAAATTCTGATGAGATGGACGGGTCAGTCTCTTAAGATAATTCAAAGGAAGGAGCTGAGCACATTGTGTGAAAATATCCACCACTGACTGAGGACCACGGGTAGACACTTGTTAAATTTAAATGCCCTAGCGGAGCTAATCCTTAGACAAATGCTAGTAACTACAAAACACTCCGTGATGAGAAAGAAGGCCAAAAGTCACCAGTCTGAAATTAATACAGTCAAGGCTAGTGGCAGCACGAGACTTGAATGAGTATGGTAGCCGTATATTACATATATGTTGCCTTCAATCAATTCGAGGAAAAAGTAGGGCCATAAAGTTAGCGGTCTGCTTCGATTTCCCCCTACATTAATAATAACAACATAGGGTACTCATACTCGCGAAGGATCTTGAGCTTTTAATAGGTTTCTCGTGAGTGTAAAAAACTTGTCGAAAAAACTTCCGCTTACAAACTTATAAAGAATTTGTGTGAGATTTAATGTCAAAATTAACAATTACAAATCTTGCGATTTACACAGAGGACGAACATATTTTTATTTGTTTAAAGGATCAACACATCCTTACCAACTTTTTGTTAATGGGCAGATCAAAGCAAAACATGCGGCCCAAATATGTTCAAGCATAAAATTGTTCATATAATTGAAAACAAAACATCTAAAAGCTAGTGAAAAAATAGCAATCTAATAGATTTTTTCATAAACACCAAATACAATTAATTTCCGCAAAATAAAATATGTTTTGTATTTTTGATCCAACAACAAAACACGACAACAATATAAAAAAAGGAGAAAAACGAAAAAAAGTAGCATTAACTTAAAGCACTCTTAAACAAGCCAATAATCATAAAACCTAATGACTTTGAACGTTGAATATTTGTAGCACAAAACAGAATAGCTACAACAACACTCATTCGTACTTAACCAGATACACTATGAGCGGATAAACATAATGATCAAAATAATGATGCTGATGATGGGTAATGATTTTCACTGGAGTTACTAAGTTGGGTGAGAAGAAGGAGAGATGCGTAAATGTTAAAAAAGTATATCTTTACAACACTTGTTTGTTATTGTTATATGAACAACAACATGTAACTGTTACAGCAAACGACAAGCTTGATTAGTCTCTGCAATGATGCTGTTTTCTTTTCATTGTACTCGTATCTCATGAATTCATACATTGTCAAGTGTCTCTGTAGCAACATTAAACGGTAGTATGGGAATTTAAGAGATAGTAGATGTTAAAATTTATATGTATTTGAATGTCTGGATATATGTGGATATGATTGTAATACAAACATTGCTAATAATCATTTAAATTGGCACTTGGTAAAGTGTTTATACAAGCTTCTTATTTTCGATATGTTATTGAAGGCTTAATAAAACTGTTTGTACTAGGTAGATATGTATATATATATATAGAGAGAGAGAGAGAGTATTGGGTGCATTAAAAACCTAAACGAAGGTGCAACAAATTTCAGAAATAGTGTTGTCATAAAAAATATTCTCAATTAAAATGCAATTCCTGTATCAATGTGATCAACTTCTCCGCCAGTTCACAATTTTGCTTAATTATTTTTGAAAATTCGTTATCTCGTCAATTTTAAACACATCCGTTGTGAGATGTTTACATTATACTATAAATAGAACCAGCAATAGTAACTAGCAAAATTTCTTAAAAATGCGTAGATATTTTTATACAGATGTTTAACCGAAGCAAAAAAGGAACAACAAATGTAAACTGGCGGAAATGATTATTTTACTTCAAAGGCAAATTAGGTAGAGCTTTCAGTAAAAAAGTCAATTTGGTCTAAAATCATCTTCTGAACAAAATGTGCGCTGCATAGCGATCTTTATTAATTTGTCGTTAAACCCAACCTTTAATCTTAGCCTTTTATAGTAAATCTGGAAAATATTTTTAATTTCTCCTAAACTACTGAAAGATTAATAAAATAATGCTGAACTTTTACTGTAAAACACATGGAGACGCACTAAAAACTTCACCCAAACCAAAAATTAAAAAAAAGAATTGAAAGAAAAAAAAACGCATAAAGCGTCATTGCAGCAGATGCATCAAAACAAAACCCAGACAAACTGACTGACATAACCATAACAATTGATAAAGAGAGTAAAAAGTAATGATTATGCGTTTTTAACGATATTAAAGACTAATAACAGAGATTACAATGAAAATCATTGAAACGTGAGATATTAAATTTTCATTGTTGCCTTTTTTTGTTTTGATTGTTGAAAAATTAAAAGAAACCACAAGGAAAATTCAACAAACAATGTATGTTTCTTTTTAAGAAACCATGTAAAAAATAAAAGTAAAATTAAAACGAGATAGAAACTAATAGCGACACAAACATATTTTCATAAGTATTGTTAAGTGGGGAGGGGATTTGAAGTGCAATTTAAAATTTCAATGACTAAACAAAGTTATAATTAAATATTTAACTTTCTCTTTTATTAATAATTTTTTTACTTTAATAATAATTGTCTTTTTTGTAATTTTTTATCAATATGTTTAAAATAAAAAACAAAAGACAATTTTTTAAGTTGATAAAATATTTATTATTGTAGGCTTGTGCCGCTTGCATCTTATACTGGTATGATTTTCTTGTAACTATGTTTTTGCTACTGCACGCAGTCATCTGTAAATATGGCTTAAAGGTATAAAAGACAATTAAGAGGATGGACGTAATTAGTTGGCAGTTGGTCTGTTTGTTGGTTGCCTACTTGTTATTTTATGTTGACTACTCTTTAAGGTACATATTTGCACGCTCCCCATTATGCCTCGCTGCTGTTCAATACAAACCAGTTAAATTGCAATCAATATTAACAATTCCATAGTATACGTTTTATGCTGGATTTGTGTCTACGACTAAACCAACCGACCAGTGGTCAAAACATTAAAAACACTTTCATTTTGGCGCCAATGCCATAAAAAGCGAATATGATATTTATGAGATGAAACAGCCGTAGAACTGGAAAATAAGAGGATCTAGGGAGAGGATTATGTTTTGTAAAGAAAAACAAGCAATGGATATTATAACACTGTTCACCAAGAGTTTAGTTATATTATAGCAAAACTATTAACAAATATTCCTCAAGCGAACTTTATTAAGATTAACAGAAGAAATTAACGCAAATTTTAGTAACCTATTTTTATCATGTTATCATTCGAAATTCCCTGCAAATAATAATAGATAGAAAATCTTGCAGAAATATTAAAAAAAATTATTTTTTAAGGGATTTGTCAAATAATTTGGATATTGGTTTTTAAATTGATCGAAATTTCTACAAAGAAAATTAATTTTTTTTTAAATATACAATTTGCTTTTTTGCAATAATAATAAATACACGTACAGCATAGTTTTAATCAAATCGTGTGAAAGCAAAATTTCTCTGGAAAGAAAATTTCGCAAATATTTTAGATCCAAAAACATCAATTCGCAAAATGGAATATTTCAGTTAACAATATTTTGAAAAAAAAATGCGAATTAAGTTTGAAAATTTTTTACATTACAACGAAATGTGGTACTTATGAGATTCCGAGCAAAACTTAGTTGTTTTTACTGGATTTACCATACACAAAACAAAATCTACTACTACTTAAACTCTAGTAGTACTTAACGATGGTCTATTTCCAAAATGCTTAAAAAAATGCAAGAAAAAATATTAAATTAAATTGTACAAAATTTTCAAGAAAAAATTAATAAAATGAAAGATATAAATAAAATTTAAAAATAAATAAAGTGCAAATTGTAAATAAATGAAAAAATAATGTCTGTTTTGAATTTTAAATCATTCTAATGTCGAAAAATCAGTGTAATAATCAACATAAACTGATTTTCAGAGAGGTTTCGAATCAAATCTAGTAGATGCACATACATGCCCTGTAAGATATTACACATATTGATAGCATTTTATGATTTTTAGAAGCTCTTTAAGAACGAACATTTCATAGAATGCAAAATTAGATTGAATTGTGTAAAAGATTTCATTATTAATATTTAATTTTTTTTATTATTAAAAATTTTTTTAAATTGTGTTTTTTTATTAAGAACATATCCGCTCTAAGTGCAAACACAAGACACTTGAAATGACTGATTTGTTCAATTATAAAAAAAAAGAGAACAATACGATGTGTTTCATTTCTTATAAGCTGACAAGTCATCAAAAGATTCAACAAGGCTGGGTTGCACCATTAAGAAATAAATTAAACCTAAAACATGTGTTAAAATACCGAGCATGGAACTACTAACATTTATGAAGCGATTATTAAATACATAAATTATTGGTTTTAAAACAAACTGCCAAGACAAAGTGTCAGACGGAGCAGTGAACTTACAATGAATACGTATCTTCGCACAATCATTTGAAATATAAAATGCTGTGTAATTTAAACGTAATTGCCTCAATTGAATTAAACACTACGAACTGTTCAAGATGGTGATAATTTTTTGTTGTTTTTTTAATAACAAGGGGTTGCAAAAACGGTTGAAACTTTTTCAACACTTCTTCAAAATTTGATTTTTATTCTTTTGGAGTTTTAAAGAAAATTCTTATAAAAACTAAATTAATTTTTATGGTGACTCAGAAATGTCTTTAAATAATCCAGCTATACAGAAGTTTGTAAACTGAAATTAAAATCCAAAAATAAAAAAGTATAAAAATATCGTCATCATCATTTGGAAGTCATAAAAATTGCAGTCATTATTTTAAGTTGATTTGGTGTCGGTTTGGTATTGGGTTTATAAGAAGTTGTGCGAGTATCATTAAAGTCATTTTTAGTACATTTTTTTTTTTTGTTTGTTAAATTAATGTGCTGTAGAACCGACTGCATGCAACGCTCTCTACCAAACATTTATTGGCTGCGTTTCCGAGTGCATGTGCGAGTTTGTCTGTCCTTTCTTTGCGGCTGCAACACAGTCATCACACATTTAGTTTGCCAAAATAAAAATTAATTGCACTAAAAAACTTGAAACAAAAACACGAATGTGGAGTTCAACTCATAAAAAATGTAAAAAAACGAAAATTTCTTTTAAAGTAAATTTTGCTTTACAAAGTTTGACTGGTTTATTTTTAAAGTATAATAATTTCCGTTTCAAATTAAAAATTATATTTTGGCAAAAAAAATTTAAGAATTAATTAAATGCAAAAGTTACAAGTCATAAAATGAATTGTTGGATGATTTTATTTCCATGATGTGTTGAAATTTTAAATTAAACTCAAGTTAAAGTAAAGAAAAACAGTGACCGCAACCTACAAATGATTGCGTTATGGGTGCAATAACAACCAGGTATGAGTTTTTTTGAGTGCGAGAAACTTATACACTACACTGGAAGAAATAAAATCCCAGATAAACACAAGAAAGTTAAATTCGTTTCACGATTTTTACAGTATAAGCTCAGCTGCAAGCACCGAAATCCTCTGAGCACAATCCTTGTTTTAAACCACGGTGTTTTTTGGTCTCACTTTCACAAAAACTTTATAAAACGCAGTCAAAAATAACTATTGAGTCTCAACTTGTCTAACTACGTAATAAGATTAAGCTTTGTACGTCTTTCAGTGCCCCTCCCTCACTTATCCAAATTCGAACGTCGGTTGATTAAATGATAATGATGAAAGCATGGCTTCGGAAATAATTGCTGCAAACGAGGCTTAAATGTATATATATATATAACAGAAAAAGTAGCTTCTGTATTTTGCTAATATTTCCTAAAAAAAAGTTTATTAAAATTATTCCCGCATTTTGAATAAAATGTATAGAGCATAAACGGAAGGCAGCATATCAGGCAGTTTTATTCTTTTGAAATTTGGGAGACGGGGTAATTACCACCAGTGAACTCGATAATAGAAAACATTTCTATAAACCTGATACATCGAACAGCATCATTGCGACTGGGATTAAAGAAACTCGTTCAGCAGCAGCCGGACATTCTATTGCAATTGTGTAAAAAAAATGAAAAGTAAAGATTTGAGTTATAAACTAAACGTTCTTTTTTGCAATTTCCTTGTAGGCAAGCTAACAAAGCGAACTTGTATTAGTCTGTTCAAGAAATTAAACCAATTTAATTCAAATGAACATTAAAACAACGCAGAACAAACAAATACAACTACAATGTTTCATCTATGTATATTGTTTTATTTTATGTTTTGCTGTACCACACCAGTAACAGACGTTATTAGTCTGTCTATGTTTTCATAATACATTGTCATGTTTATGTATATCTGCTACATATTTGTTGTTTTTATGATCATTTCAAATGCACTCTGGTGTCTGCTCTCTTTTGTACTAATATTGCTTGAAGGCAGATTGCAAATAAATGCAATTGGTTATGAAAAACCAACAACAGCAAGCGACATACGCGATACACAAAATAGAGAGTGTTCTTAATGTCTGGGTTGTACAAACAATTTGTCTGGCCATTAGCTACAATAATTTGTTTGAATAATAGCAGAATTGTTGCCTCTAGGAACTAAAAGAATGTGTGATTTATAAATGTTTGTGAAATATGGAGCAACCGCCCTCTATAAATATTTTAACTTTCAGAAAAAGAGGTTGTCTTTTTTTTTATTAACAATATAAAATTTAAACCTCTTTAAAACTTTATTAAAAAAGAAAAAGATATTTTCAATTACAAATAGCGACGTTGTAATTAATGAGTGTTGAAGCTTTTAAATATTCTGCTGACGATGATGCTATTTGTAAAGGAATGGGTCGCGAGCAGTGATGGCAAGATTAATCGAAAAACGATTAATAATCGGATATTTTGTTGGGATTAACCATTTATGGAAAATTTCTTTTATGATTAATCGAGGATTTAGATATAGGAAGCAATCATTTTTATTGGCAGCATCAATATTCATTAGCCCCATCTGCGATTAAAAAAGATATAAGCTGCGAAATTATTGAAGTGGTTCATGCGACAGTATTGGATGCGGATCCGACACGACTTCTATTGATGTGGGATTAGATTATATGGTTTTACCACATGTGTCTTTGGCCGACAAAGAAAAAGGAATCAGCTAAGCTTCTTTTTCGCCGCCTCAGTTCTCGATACGATTAACGCATAGAATGTATAAAAATAGTGTATTCCAAGTTTTACACACTTGCACAACATGTATGCTTTCTGATTACTAATAGATTGACTGCAAACCGCCTACCTAAACTCTTATTTTAAAATTCTGTTTTAAACAAATGAATTTAAAAAAATCTCCTTAAACTTCGAACCAACCAAAGAGTTTTAAATAACTTTTTATGTTTTTTGCAACACTAAATAATTATTTATGATAACTTCCAACATTAGCTAAATTAACAGCTTAATCGAGTTTTTACAGATTTGCAATTCATAATTTCTCGGTTCGATTAACTATGACTTATTAATCGATATTTAGCAACACTAGTCACGAATAGTTTAAACGTTTCAACAACCGGCATAGAGGTAAATGAGAGAAGAGTTTCGAATATGATAAAATTTAATTGATGAAGATTCGTCTTAAAGTTCAAGTTATTCAATAAGAAATTTTATAACTCCTTAGTGTCGTTATCGAAGTTTATTATTATTTGATTATTATTTATTTGGTAAGTTTGTTGTTTGAAAAAAAAAAAAACTTCTAACAGGGGGGTTACTCTGTATTACGATGCTCTGATTGATACTCTTTAATGCGATTGTACGTTTGGCTTTCGCATCTATTATTTTTCTCCTTCGCAAGTCTGGTAGCACCGCACTCTGTACGTTAGCGCATGTCAAAAATATTTTATACACACAAATACTTGCGACAGCCAAAGAGCAAACGCAAAAGAAGAAAAACATATAAGTACATACTTAAAACTTTTTACTTTTTATATTTAATTTTTTATTTTTAGGGAGAAAGTAAAGAAACTATTGACAAAGCAGCGGCAATTTGAAATTCTAGTTGAATTCATGGTGCAACATATCGATTTGGCGAAGGGGCATTTGCAGGCAGCAATAGCAAAACAAACCACAAATAACTTGTGGACGAAATTGTCCGATGACCTCAACGCTAATGGATCACCTGTAAGGGATAAGCAGGTTGGAAAAAGGTAAGGGCAATGGTGTTATTTATATACATACGTACATATGCCCAATATTAAGCTAATAATGTATACATATATACGTATGTATGTGCACACATATTTATGTAAAGCTAGTATCAGGTGTAATTAAGTAAAATGTCAAGTTGCCCAAAATGTCAGTTGCGAATTGAAAAGTTTATCGGTCGTCAGTAAGTCGTCAGTAGTCATTGAAGTTGGTCGGTCGTTAAGCTGTTGTCCGTCGTTATTTTGTGCTGAGTTGACATACTATATCAATTTCTATTTTTAAATTTACAAACTTTATCCTAATATATTTTTCTTTATATAAATTTGAATTAATAAACTACTGAAATCAAATACAACAAACATCCTATGTTCTCACTTTTACATTTATGTACATAGGTTTGGTCTAATTTCAAGAACCACACCAAGCTAAAGATGCGTAAAAATTAATTGAGCATTAGTGGTATGGGTGGTTATCCATCACAATTTTGCCCACTTTCTTCCATTGAGGGAGAAATTAGTAATCTTCTTCATATCGAAGAAGTTGTAAGCGGCCTACCAACGACGTCTTGCTTTGGTACAAGCACAACAAATTATTTGATTCTTACATGCGGTCACTTAATGAGAGTATATCGAACCTACTTCTTAAAATTCTTCTTGTAATTGGTGCAACAGGTTCGTTTTCGTCTGCCATCCATATCGCTACGGAATCCATCACAATTTTATTTTGCACTAATAATATTTATAAAATATGTATAAAATAATAATATTTATAAAATAATATTTATAAAATAACTCACAAAAGCTTTAAGTTTGTTTGTAAATGTAGTTTATTTTTTTACTTTGACAGTTCATAATATCAATGTTAGTCAGTGTTGCATACATTAAAACAAAAACCGCAAAAGTGTTTGCGAAAGAATTACAGAGTACCAAATTATACTCTTAACGCATTAACCTTTCGCATCGAATTTGCTTTCGCATCGCAATAGAGAGTAACCCCCCAGGTTTTCAAAGTCAATTCAACTTAAAAAAAATTATTTAATTGTAGTTTTATAACATGTTTCGTTGGTTATCCCCAACTTCTTAAGCAAAGTTATTTATTTAATCTGGCAACACAAAAAATATAAATAAAAACAATACAAAAAAATGAAGGAATTGCGCTGAACTTTTAAGAAAAGTGTTGCAAAATTAAATGAAATCGTTCGAAATTTTTTTATTTCGTTATTGGAGAAAAGCTTTAGAAATTCTCTTCATTTTTGATAAATAATTTAAATCAAATTTATTTCAAAAATCTAACGTCAGCAGTGTTGTAAAAAAGAGAAAAACATAGTAATTTAATTAAAATAAAATGTTTTGAAACAATTTTATCGAAAACAAGAATCAAAAGAAACTACATAAACAACAACAGAATTTGCATAAGTATATATTACATACATATATGTATACATATGTATTAATTACACAACTTCACATAAAATTGTATATAAAAAAATGCATTTTCTGTTCTGTACATATCCTGGCAAAAACACATACACAAAGGCCAGGATAAAGTAAAAGTAAATATAAATATGAAAGAGTGCATTAGTTAAAGGGAATTCTGCAACCCCGAGTACTTTTTCTACATACATACATACATATACACATGTACACACACATTCTCATATTGCTGGGTTTATTTTAAAACTCGGCAACAATAAGTCGTAAAAAAACAAAATTCTTCTAGTATATAGAAAAAGAGAAAAATATTAAAAGCAGACATACGAAACATCAGGCAGTCGGCATGCAGAAATATTGATTATAACATTTTTTTCTTTCATTCCTTTTTTCTTTCTTCATTTCCACTGCATTGCCTTGCAATCAAGTATTGTATTCTACATACTGACTTGTGCAATACAACAACTCCTCTTCACTGGTTGCAGCAATATTGAAGCAAAAACCATAAAGAAGGAAAGATTAAGTAAAAAAGCCTAAAATAAAGCACCAGGAGTTGCTGCAAAAAATAATAAGAAGTAACAGATACAAAATTATTGAGAAAACATACAGCTCTTTAAAAGGATACATTTTTAGAACAGAATTTGGAGCAAATTAAAAGTGGTAATAAAATTAAGTAAAATTGTTAACTAGAGAAGTAAAGTTTTTTATTTATATAATCAAAGAATTACGAAAGATTCAAATTAACACCCCTGACAAATTTAATTTAAATGTCAATTTGCCTTGGATGTTTAGGTCAAAATCTGTTGAGCTTCAAATAGTTAAGGAGACATTTTTTTAACATTGTATAGTAACAATTTTTTATGCGAAATTTATTATACATACATGAAAATACGGTGAAGTTATTAATTATTAATTCTGGTCCTCAATAACCAAACTCGACAACACTTTTGTTAATTTTTACGAATAACCGTCTAAGTCCATTTCATCGATTTTGACTTATTAATGCCAAATTGCCTTAATTGATCAAGAACACAACATACAATACATTATTTTAAATAGTTTTCAGCACTAAGAAAAAATGACGACATACTACATTTGGTTTTTCATAAGTTGTTATTTCTGAACACATTTGAAAATACCTCTTTAATTATTATTTTTTTTATAGTTTATAAGAACTTATAATGGACTTCTATGTCTTTTATAAATCTTCATGCATCAGTACATTATGTGTTGATTTAAGTTGTTTTATTTTAACACACAACTTTAAGTGCCCGTAACATCTTTTTTTTTATTCTTGGCTAGGACTACACCCTTATAGAATTTTTGTTAAAAGACATTATTAGCTTTTTATGACCCATATCTAAAAATGAATGTTATATAATCATTTCGAAAAATTTTACACATAGTCCTTAGAAGTAAAACCTTTTGAAAAATTCAATTTAATCACATGCTGTTATTCAGGTAAACCACAGATATAACACAGGAAACTCAAAAGCTCTTTAAGGCTCTTGGTATTTCAGATTTAACACAGGCAACTCAAAGCTTTTTAAGGCTCTTGGTATTTCAGGATCCAGGTGTGATCGCGTAGGGCTTTATTTCAATCTTATGTTTATTCTAACGGTTAAATACTATAAAATAAATACAAAGAAAAAACTGATATCCACCCGACTCTAACGGTCCGAAACATCTTCAGGACCGTCCGAAATAGCTGGTGTCTAGAATGGCGAGGTTGTTCTGTACATCGAGTTTATAATTTAGAATTTAAAACTTATGAACCCTATTTTTAAAACGAAGTAAAGCATACAAACAAGTGAAAATATAATTTTAAAAAAACTTGTAACGCCATTTTTTTTTTGATTTTTTGATTTCCGAATGTACATTATATTTTAAAAAGTTCAGAAAACGAATCAACTTTCTAGACGTTGAAGTAAGGACGGGTCGATTTTCAGTTTATGCGCCTTTTTTATTTTTCAGGCAATAAAAAGATAGGAACACGTTAGTTATTAAGGTATAAAAATACATGAGCTATTATAAATCAACTAAAGCTGTGATAGGCAGCACTCATAATCTTGCTGATTTATGCGCCAGAATCGTCGAAAATATGAGTGACATCCAAAGAAGTGACGGCGGCCATTTTAATTATATTCTATCCTATATATAACTTTATTGATAAGCTTTTAGGCTTTTAGTTTTTAACAACTTTTTTAAAAATATTTGTTTTCATCATAAAGAAATTACTGTTTCTTAACTCTGTTTAAGGCTATTTGCTATAGCAGTAGTAGTAGCGCAGAAGCCTGCATTCTATGCACCGTTCGTCGTTAACTACAATAGGCTGCAAAGGCAGAGTGCTTTGCCATTCTACATACCATACAACAGCGTGCTTTTATGTATCTACAGTATAGTTGTGAAGCCTTTCAAGTTGAAGTATGCATTTTTTTCTCTCTTATTCTAAATGTTAAAGTCATGGTGTGCAGCAAAAAAAAAACGAATAGGAGTAATATGGTTGCCAAAGTGTGGGAGGAAAGCATCAAAACATTTATACTCGTCTATACGGAAAAAAATCCATATCAAAAAACTGCATGTTGTGTTGAAGTTGTTGCTGTTTGCATTTTATATAATTTTTTTTTTTTTGCTAGTGTTGTTGCTTTTAACTTTTGTTGCCACGTTTAGTGGTATGTATTGTATAGAGTACAAAAGAGAAAGAGAGAAAATTTATTCATACAAACTTGGAAGGCATTGGCAATGAAAAATATTTTTGTTTAAAATTGTAATTTGCACACACGAATGTACTTACTCGTACTACACAGCCAGCCAGACACGAAAAGCAGAGATACAATGAAATAACAAATCAGCCTATACAACAACAAACTTTAATAGCAGAGTATGTAGTATGTATTAAAATGATAATGCTGATGAATGGCAGAGACAGAAGGAAATGAATAGCAACAAAAAAAATCACAATACTGATACACAACATGAGCCTTAGTCTGGTGTTTCATTAATAGCCTTTTCATAAAAAAAAATATATAATAAAACACATGCAACACAATAGTTAGCTTAATTGTAAATACAGCAATAGTAATGGCAAGAAGTATAAGTTCATAGTAGTAGTAGTAGTAGTAGTAGTAAAAGTCGTAAATTCTAGTAGCAGTTGTGGTAAGAAGTACCAAAGGATTTTAACTCATTGAATTGCAATCTTTTACATTTTTTCTGCTATTTTACTGTGAAACAATAGATAATCCTAGTGGATGCTGGTTTTAAATTTTTTTTGTTTTAAATTTGTATTGCATTTAGTTTGTTGTCAATTTTTATGATTTTTACAGCATTTTTTTTTTTACCTTTGTAGCCAAGCCCTATGACACCACCTAAATTTGTTATTTAAAAAAATCCAAAACCTGTAACACAAATTGCATTTTTACATTAAAGCTAGGGGACTCTTTTCATTATAGATTTAAAAATCACGCTATGGCGTCGAAAAAGTATATTCATATTTCGTGTTGATCCAGGGTCTAGTGTTTGTATGATAAATGATAATTTATGGCAATTTTTTTGTTTCTCATTGGAATTTGAACGGCTTTCAAAAGCTTTTAGCACATTGTTAGAGCAAGGGGAGTGAAACAATAGTAATTAAAATACATACATATAAATGGCATAAATCACGATCGTAAAAAGTTCTACGATTCAATTCGAAATTAATCTGACAGAGTTCAGTGCCACTCAAAAAAATCACCACAATATCACGTTAAAAAATATGAAAAAAATGCAACTCTGATCGCAAAGAAAATATTATTTAATGAATTTTTCAAAACATTAGCAAATCAGTCAGAACTGTCTCTCATACACATTAACTTTTAACCTACATTTAACATGCTTTTAAAGCACACATCTTTTGTCAGAATTAGCGACCAATTAGCAACCAAATGCCTTCCTATTCTATAGAGCCAAAGCGTAGGAACAGGCTATGAAATATTTTCTTTGCTCGATATGGCAGCTTTTGTAGTAGACAATCGATTCAGTAGGAACAATTCAAAAAGTCTAAGAATTGTTCTGGCAACATGTTGGTTTTGCACCTACAGTGTACCAAATTGTGTTGGGTCGGCCATAACAAATATAATTTATCAATACCTAATGTAACTAATAAAATGAACAAAACTCAATGGAAGCTTATAATAATGTTGCCATGTAAACAAAAGTGTGTTTTTACCAACCGTAAAAACGAAATTTAAAAATATACTTCCTTTCGTAAAAATAATCAAAAGAAAAGGTATAAAACTCGATTTTTTTGGAAGAAAATATTCAATTTTAAACTGCCCTTCAATAAATTTAGCGAAAAAAAAATAGAATAGAATAGAATATCCTTTTTTAGTTCACACAGAAATGAAAGAAATATATTTAAAATGTTCCTAAATGCGTTTAAATACAAGTCGAATTGGTAAAGAAAAAAAAAACAGAAGTTGAAAAGCATTTTAAACTATTAATTGTAGCACACATTTTCTAAATCACACACATCCCGGCCATAATAATGCTTTGTTGTTTGCATGACCACACATGGTTGCACAAAAATCAAAAGTTTTAAGTTTGACCACACTTCGAGCATAAGGTGGAAACTGACGCAAACTTGCAGAAAATACAAAAGGTCAACGTAATATGCCCTTAAGTTTATACAAGTTACAAAAATTCTTTGCCAACCGCAAATTTCTTATCTAAAGTTCCTGTACGGAACAAGACCATAATGAGGTTTTGAGAGCAATGAGCGTCACTACATAAGGCACTGCAATCGTGGCAAGTCAAAAATATTTTTGTTTTCTTTCTTTAAAAATTAAGAAAATACTAGGCAATAAATCGTACCCAGTGAATGATATCCTTTTGGAACTATTGTCTAATTACACCGAACTAAGGTTATATTATCCAACAAAAAGTAAAGTGCTCTATGAAAACAAACAAAAAAATATATATGTACATAAAAACCACAACATTTGAACCGCCACAAAACCGCAACAATAAAGAATCGTTTGATGTGTGTTTAAATTTAACCAGATAATCGAACGACCTGTAATTGTTATCAAAAAAACCCACCATTCTCTCCACAAATTTCACTATTCTCGGTTTACCTGACTTTTTTTAATATTCACAAAAAAAACAACTAGAAAAACTTAATATAAATGAAAATGTTTAAAAATGAAAAAAAGTCCCAATTCTCTTAAATACAAATGGCATTTGCAACAATTAGAAATGTCAAATAGCTTGAAATTATTATTTTACGATGTTATTAGTCATCTAATTAAATAATATGTAATCGCACTTACATTTTTATTCCCTCGCTGAATTTTTCTTACCCTCCCCCTCATTGTGTTAAACGCTTACACTGTGAGTGTAGAAAAGAAGACTGGGACAACAGGACAACAGCCGACTTGACACTACTTCGTTTATTATATTTTCCCATTTAATTTCCATCCGTATTGCTTTTACAATTTCAAATATTGGCACGTAGAGCATTGTACGTGTTAACTACAAAATATATTACAAGTGTCTGTGGCGTTTGCATTTCAAATGCATACACACACCCATATGCATTTGAAATGCAACGAAAAATTATACAAATTAAAACTCTCATATGTTCTACCTCAACAACGTTTCGGTTGCCTTAGTGGCAGCGTATGGAAGCTATTCATTTTATAATTAAGTTTTGTTTCTTTTTTCTTGGAATTTACTACACACTAAAAAAAATAACGCTTTTTTATTAGGAACGATTCCGAATGACCGACTACGGACTCGAATTGGTGATTCGATAAGGAAGAAAAATATTTTCAATATTATTTTTTTTTTAATTTGAGATCGCTATTTGTTCTTATCAAAATAAATTCGCAAATTTTGGTTTCGGCCTAAAAACTGAGTTTGGGCAAATAAAATTATTTGGCAGCAAACAAAAATGTTTGTAATGTGAACATATTGTCACCACTCAACAGTACTGCTGTACAAAAAATATCGCATAGTTAGTACTTCTCAGTCTAAAAGTATTTTTTTTTTTGCATATTCATTACCACTATGTTTGTGGGGTGACTCCTTTTTGGAATTGAATATTTATTTATCTCCTACGAAGTAAGTTTTCTGAGGCCCAATTCAAAACCAAAAACCAATAAATGTAATTCCATAGGATACTTACATGCATATATTAAAAATCTTCTTTTTAATTAATTATCTATTACAACGGTTCTGCTTATTACAAACTTTAATGTCGAAACATGCCTATTTCTGTTAAAATACTTATGTTTATACATTAAGAAACCGGAAATCACATAACCATTAGAATAACACACTTTGTGAAATACTACTATCTATTCATAACTCCCACGTCTGCACTTTAAGCAGTATTTTAAAATTATAATAAATTTCTTTATTTCCTCGCAAAAAGAAACCCCTCAGCTTGTCATAACAATACTTTATACATGTTTAATTTTTATAGAGATGTCAAAATTTACTTAAACACAATTCTACGCTGATTCCACAACAACAGAAAAACTTTATTTCCTTTTCAGGAAATTTTTAATTCTCAGCTTCACATCAAATATTTTTTATTTTTTTGTATTTTCTTAGTTAGTTTTATTTTTGACATGCTTTACTGACTTGATTTGAAAATCATGTTCATGGTAAAGTTGGCAAAAAAAAAATAACTCACAAACAAAACGGCAACACAACAAGCAGTTTTCATATCAGGAAGAAGTAAAATTAAGAACAACAATCCGCCTTATTTCGTTTTCTTTATTTATTTATTTTTTACTTCAGTTTACAAGATGCATTTGCAGCTGCATACAACAAATCATATTTTTATTTTAATCGACATTATCGACATGCATGTTGTCTGCATTAAATGCGAAGAGGATGAAAGAAGAGAATTTGCAAAAAAGAAAAACACAAAAACAAAATTTCAAGAGCTATTGACAGAAAAAAGTACTACAGTGAAGTTTATTTATTATAAACGTGGGTGGTAGGTAAGTATGAATTCTTATTCTTACAGCAAGAGGCGATACTTTTATATAATGAAAATTTCAAGAAAATAATGTTAAAATTACGAAAAGTAAAAAAACAAGATCTAAAATAAACCATGTTTTGTTTGAAACCCGTATATCGTTTTGAATCTGAATATGTTTGATGTGAGTAGAAAATAAAAACGGAGAAAATTAAGAGATCAAAAAATTTTGTAAAAATTAGTAAACGCCTTAATGGAGTTAAAAGCAATTAAGGCTAGTAGTATATCCCGGCTGCAATGCAACATAAAATTTATAATAAAAATTCGCAGCTGTTTTCTACCTGTATTCAAACATTTTACAAATATAATTATACCCTAATTTTATTCAATAGGTAACCGAATAAAAATTAATTCAAATAAAAATAATTCGGCAATATAAACATAAACCCATATGATGTAAAATTACATCCACTTTTTGCAACTGACTCCCTAAATGGAATTTTTAAATTCTCCTATTGACATATGTTATTTTGATTTAATCTAGCCTACTACTAATGCGCAAAAAATGTTCTTTAATTTACACTTTAAATCAATATTAGTCCTGCTGCAATTAGAAATTCGAACGAGTAAATTTATAAGTAAACGATGAAGAGATTTTTATCTTAAAAAGGAACAAAAATTACAATAGCTACTTTGTTTAATAAGTGTTTTAGTTTGTTTTACCTTCAGTACTCCTAAAAATAAATTACGATTCTAAAGCAGTGATTAAGCCACCTTGATTTATATTTGATCTTGCATTGCCATATGATTACAAAATAAATCACCTGGAAAATGTAACAAAATTTTTGTATTTACATAAAACTCATGAATGAAACCACGGTTCATACAAAATTTATTGATTATATAGGAACTCCACTGTAAAATTTAAATAAGTGCAACATGTTGAAAATTTATTCACTCCTTAATACGAGTAAATAAACAAGGCACCCATGAAAGTTCACCACAATACACACGCCAATATCATGTCAAATTGTTTTCATACTTAGACACATAGAAGAGACAGACAGACAGACAGAGATCTTAGGGTTACACTCACTCACAACATTCGACTATTTTGCCGATAAGATGCTTATGTGGCATGCGTGTATTTCGTTTAAAGGTTTGATTTATAATGTTCAATAGCAAGCACCACCAACAGCAAAAGAAACAAAAAAAAACTAAATTTTTTTTATTAAAATAGCAATTTCTATTAAATGTAAGCAATATTTTATAAAAATATCATTTGCAATGACAGTTGAATATGTTTGACAAGTCATAATATCTACATATGTATGTGTATGTCGATATTACGACGAAAGTATGATTGTTATGACTAAAATAAAAAGAGAAAACGAAAACAACTAAATTGTAAGAGCGAATTGTTAAATCAAATAACGAAATATTATAAAAAAATAAGTGAGAAAAGCTGTAAAGAAAACAACGAAATTTGCATTCATTTTAAATTTTATTAGACAAGAAATAGATAAATATACTCGTAGTGCAGACCTTACAATAAAAACTAACTTGAGAGTAAACTTAAAATTTAAAAAAAAATGTCGATCTCGTTTTTGTTCATTTACGTTCTTGCCAAAAAGATCGTTTGCTCTTATTAAGATTGATTTTGTATTTTCAACATAGGACACCGCCGACTATATACCTCGAACTTGTTTAGTTGCAGGTTATGAAGGCCGACTACAGACGAGGGAATCCATAGACATGTGTAAATATCATACAAACTATCCAACAAATATATGCGGAAGAAAAACAAATGATGTTAGTAATCTCACCAAATGATCATCGCAGCACCACTGCTTTCAACAAACTAAGCCATCAACAACAGTAAACATTGATACAGACGAAGTTCTATCAAATGCAACACATGCCATTGTTTCCTCGTGTGTAGTGTTTTATATAAGTTATCCTTCCCTAGCAAAATCTCAATGATAAAAGGAGTTTTTGTATGTATTCATATCAGTAGATGGTAGGTAAACTACACCATGTCACATTTTGGAAATTTTACAAGAGACCGCAAAAACATGTTCTATATTAAAAATGTACTTTACCCCTAATATTTTATATAACTCTAATATTATTTTTTTATGTCGATGACTTCCTTAATAAAGTTACTCAAATGATCTTACAAGTAAGTAATAAGTAGGTTTTCTTTACCTTCCATGATGGTATTGAGGACTACCACTTTCTTTGAAATACAAGGCCAAGAACAAAAGATCTGCTAGGTCCCAAAAATAATACAAGGCTTAACAACACTTTTTTTAACCATACTTGATCTTCAAAATGATTATAAAAACTATAAAACTTTTACACTAAAAAAGCAACGTTCACTTGCACTTGATGTTCTCTTCCTCTAAGCACGTTAAACTTATTGTCTGCCCTTGGTGTTCTTTACCTCAAAAAACTTTGGACTTGGTTTTGTTTTTAGCTGTTCCATCCCAAAGAGTTCACTGGATAGGACTACATAATTGGAACTTGCCTATCGATAGAGACAAAAATTCTGATTACAGCAGAATAGTAATTAATTTACTTTCTACCTACAGATATTTAAATACGTGTTTGTATATGGTTTAGTTCATATTTCTAATGGAGGATTCACTATTTTGAAATTATATGATGGCACCACAAGACTTTTTCGACTTTTTTGAAATTTGGTTTATATATTTTCTCTGTTTAAAAGTCAGTAGTTATTGATAATCATTTTTAAATATCAGATTAATTAATAGTTAATTGAAAACAAAAAGAAAATCCACCCAAAATATTCTCATTTTTATAAAAACTTACAAATATGATCAATATATAGAAGTTTATTTAAGTATTTTCTTTATTTGTACTTTTTTAGTTAAATGTTTAATTTACAAATGTTTGAATTCCTGTTAATGTTGTACTTTTTTCATGTTCAAGGTCATATCTCTGGTATTGTCAATTTTTATCAGGAAAACATCATACGAGTATGAATAGGCTTAAAAGGCATTTAAACAAATAATAAGAAGAAATGAAAACTTTAAAATCTGAAAATAAAAAAGATTAATCACGTTTATTGTTTATTTGGTTTTCTTAACCAAAGGCAATAAATTTGATTTCTTTCTTAATTTCCATTAAGCTGTTTTTTCTAATTAAAAATTCTCAACAAGTTTTTTCAACGTCTGGCATTTTCCATACATATTTTTTTCTCGTTTTTTATAAATATTTAATTTTTTTTAATATTCTGTCCATATGAATTGAAAACGTGCATAAATCTCTTAAAAGCTATTAATACATATTTGTTGTTGCGAATTTTTTTGACCATATTTTGATTGTTAATGCAATTTGTTTATTTAAATTTATAAACGTTGTTGTGCCATGACGCATTTTTTCTTATCTGTGTATTAAAAAAAACAAAATATAAGTACGTAGTATGTACATATATTGGAAGTCTATAGAATTGTAAGAAAAAAAATGCTTTCACTTTCATTTTCTTGTTGTTATCAGAGTAAAGACACAATTTCATGAATAAATATAAGTTTCTTTATCGTTTTAAATTTTTATATTCTAGAGTACTTAGGAAATACATATGTATATATGTATATACAACACCAATCATAGATTTATTTACAATTTATGAATAAACAGATTGTTCAAAATAAAAAGAAATTAATGAAAACAATTTTAAAATAAGAGTTGCCCAAACGACTAAGAAAACAACCTACCTCAAGTATTAATATGTATTTTGTTTGAAATTTTTTTAAAAGTCTAATGGTAGAATTATTACACTCGTATCGTGCTGTTGTGGATCAGCTGACAAAATCATTCACAGAAATGAAGCACGTTACTTACTGTTTATCTAATACGTAACTTAAAAATCTACAACAACTTTGCCATATTATACAAAGAGCTGACTCTTTTGCTTTTGTTAATACGTTTTGAGTAACTAACACGAATTGTTTAACAATACTGAAAGTTCTATAGTAAAACGATACGAATCTACTAATTTTATCATAATACTTAACAAAACGGTTGAAACATACTTTAAGATATGCGGACCTGCCTCAAATTTAATTGAAATGTATATTTAATAGAATATATATGTATGTTTATGTTTTCAACTGTTTTCTAGAAGGTTTACAACTTTAAATTTTCACCAAGCATTCTTGACTTGGTTTTTCGGAAGGATGATATGCTATCGGTATTTGGAACGAATTCCCGTCATATCCCTTTTCAGGTTTGTTTTGGAGACAAACTGGTTTCGGCCATGTGCCTCGTATGTTTCAGAACAATAAATGTCACAGAACATGGCACATATCCGAAACCAGTTTGCCTCCAAACCAAACATGAAAACGGATGACGGAAATTCGTACCAAATCACTATAATTAAAAAACATTTTTTTCCTTCAGTACTTCTGTTGCAATAAAGAGTAAGTGGTTAAGTCGACTTAAGCAGAAAACGAGTAAACAGCCTCACTGTGATTGACCTATCCAAAGGATGCCTCAGCGAAATTTCAGTTACTTCGCTCAATTTTGGAAAGTTATATTGTAATGAATTTAGACTTATTTTCTTTATTTGGAACAGTAACTTAATTTACAATTTAGTTAGGAATAACCTCTTAAAAATCTACTTTTCCCTGTTTACAGTTTAAAATTGCTATCCTGTTAAACAACGAAACCAGACTTTTTCCTTACAGATTTTATAAAAATTAGAGCCGCGTTTGTATAATATACATATATATAATAATAGGCACGTACATATGTACTCATATATGTATGTACAAATATTTACTAAAAGCCCGTTAGATAGCCCAGTCATATTATACAAATCGGGGGAGTTTCTTTAAATATTCATACATACAGAACAATTTTCAAAACTCCGGAAGTTATTCCCTCAAATGAGCTTTTTATATTTTACTTGACTGCGCTCTAAAGGCTCTTTTTATTTTTGAAATATTCAAGTACTCGAAATATTTAATTATAATTTGTTTTTCCCTCTTTTTAACTATTTACTAATAAACCCAGAATTTGAATTGAAAAAGTGAGTTTGTTTTTTTTTAAATTCTGAATTTGATTTGAAAGTCTCATTTTGATTTTTAAAATTCTGAAGTTGATACGGAAAACCCCGAACTAGACTTGATATTATATATGCACATACACACAAAACACTTTTAAAAAACGGAATTTGATATTAAAAAATCCAAATTCGACTTTTAAAATTTTAAATTTGATATGGAAAAGTATGAATTTGAAGGCAAAAACCTACAGACATACATACATATTCAGAAGTTTTTAAATTGTTTACTTTAATTTTTTTCTGTAAACTATAAGTCAGAATATTATCAGTTTATTAAAGAAAATATTAAAATAATATACAAAAACATATGGACCGAATTTTGATATTAAATGGAAAAAATTTGTAAAGTTACTATAAATAATACCCAAAATAGTTTTACTTGTATGTACATATACAAAATATTTTTGTAACGACTTTTTTAGTTCACTGTCTTAAAAAATTATGTTTTTGTTAGAAATGGGATTCCCTCGATACCAGCCTAATTATTGTGTCGTAGAAGCAATTAACCATAACCAGTGTCATTTACTCCAGTTTGTCCAACTGCAGAATTAAACTATCCTGCCTCCTTAAAAAACACGAATAACTTCCTGGTTGCAATATAGAATAAGAATATCCAAATGTATGTAACCACAAATCCAAAAAGTCTAATTCTCCACTTCATCGTATTGACACGGATGGTGGAACATCGTTTCCTTTTTATTATAACAGCTCCTACAATAGCCGTTGAGGTTTGAACCCGTTACTAAACCTAACAACTATACTGTGGGCAAGTCGAACACTAAGTCCTTTATCTATATACTTAGCAGGCTTGTGCTATTCTAAACTATCGTGAGAGTGAGATACCAGGCAAGTGATCATGGAACTTCGTCCTTTCTCAATCAATGCCATGCAGTGGTCAATAAAAATAGTTCAATTCAAAGATACCCAGTATTCGTTAAGTAGGGAGCATGTAGAGGAAATACCATACGAACCCCAAAGGCTAATAACCTACGGTTTATGGTGTATGCATATCTGTAGAATCTTCTTAGTCTCCTTATTAAATTTTTTGGTAATGAGCTAGCTGATGACTTATTGCATTCATTTAAAATAAAAATTACAAACAAAAACATCTTTCTACACTTGTGTGTTTCTGCCTGTGCTTCTTGCGTAAACGATTTCTATGTAGATAAAAAAAATAACGTGTATTTTCAATGTCAAGGTTACTTTTAATGTTCCTTAACAATTGATGTTTTCTAAATACTCGTAAAGACAGGAACCCCTATGCTTATTTGCCTGTTACACCTACTACAGTGAGGGTTTTTTATTGTGTTGCTTAAATTTGCATATGAATTGAGAAAGAGTAAATACAATAGAAATTATATTTCATGTCCTCCTAAATTTGTTCCCCTTTTTTGTTGTTTTTAATTTTATTTTTATTCTATTAAAATGGCTGACGTTGTTTCAAAGTGGTTTTTGCATAAATTATGATTAGAATTTAATTCTTTGTTCTTCAGTAAATTATTTAAAATATAATTTCATTAAATAAAGAGTTTATTCATAAAATGGATATGGTTTAAAATTAGTAACACAAAATTAAGTGGAATTTTCGAGAATTCCATCTTGACCAAAAAAAAAAAACGAATACAATGAATTCGGAACTAATAAAACTATTTTCAAAAAATACATAAAGACAGTGAAAGTAGTTTTAAAACGCAGTAAAACGCATTTTAATAGAAATTTGAAGAAAAATACATACATGTCAATACTTTATTTAATCCGCAAAAAAAATTAAAAAGCAGCCACTTAAAAAAAGCCCCCTTGTGGATAGTGACAATATTATTAAGTGTAAATTTAAATTGCTTTGTTTTCCTATTTATTCGCTTTGATGGAGGCAACAACGGCTTCTCGACGAATTTAGCAAGTGGGAATACAAGAAGTGCCAAGTCAGGGCTGACGAATGATATCAGTAGTTCAATTTTCTAAGTTCTCAAATGGTCACTCGTTCAAACAGTTTTGACTATTTGCTTAATTCAAATCATTCACACGATATTCTGTTTCGAAGTACGGCCAACAAATTTGGCGAATCTGGTTCAATACACTTTTTTATTCTTCTATGCATGTCATTTTACGCATCACCATTGTATTTATTTAATTAATTGTTCGCACGAATCGATCCAAGCATATTTTTGAACTGTTACTAAACAATTTTTCGAAAATAAATCTATCTCTCCCGCCTGGCTAAATGTACGCCAAAGCGGCAATTTCAGCATTTTTGCTGACTAACATTTGTCACTCGTTTTTTTAAACAGGAAAAGTACTATTTAAACGACAAAAGGTTTTGAGCAATCTTATAGCAAACAATTTTAACCTTTAGAGTTGCAAATTCATATAAGATATTGTAACACTCGAACCTCCTTTCTTAACATGAACAAATCCAAAGTGAAATGGTAAAGAACATCAAACAATCAATCAACTAGATTTCTAGCAGTTGTTATAATCGCACGACAATTATGTCGTTACAATGCTGCAATTGATATGTGGACCACGATCAATAGCAATAAGGCATACAATCACGTAAATCAATACAAAATTGCGAAGGAATTTCATTACTTTCTGTTTAACATCAGAATTTTTTACAGATACCCCCGGTATAAGTTAAAAGGGATTACAACGTTTAAATGGTTAAATGGTTATAAAAACTTGCTTTCGCAGCAAATGCCAATAATTTGAAAAAAGCGTTTTTACTTCTTGCTTACATAATTTGTATAAAATAAAAGAAATATGTAACAAAAGATAATTTAACAAAAAATTGCTCGAAATCAATTAATTTATAATTTGCAAAATTCTGACGATTGAACTCTTGATTTTAAAAACCAGTTATTGTCCACAAAAATTTATTAAAGCTATAAATATACATTTTATTGTAATTTTATAACACTAACTAACAGCCTTGAATATTTTTGTTTTAGTTTGCTTAAAAATTAAACAAAAATTTTATCAATATGAATATTTGCAAAAAATAAAAAAAATAGAAGGAATTAAAAGCAGCTGCTAAAATAAAATAAAAACAAATTAAATTATTCAAAAACTTGCTGATTAAAAATTCTAAAATTATGAACTAGAAAAACAACTACCAAATCAAAATTCTTACGCTTTCATTTGAGCTTAAAATAACGTTTATATTTCATTTGAAATTAGATGCAGATTTTTTATTAATTTCATATGGGCGACTTTTTTGTGTGTTTTGTTTAATATTTTATATTTATATTTTTGTGTTTATTTAAATGCATTTAATTAAATTAAAACTCGAGAAGGAAGTGGAAACGCATTTAATTTGCATAAGAACGATAAACATGATAACGATGATGAGCAAGACAAACTAATACGATTTTAGTGGTTAATGAGCATGAATTTGTGAATGCTCATTAAATTGCTCTAATTTTTTTTCAATAATAAGAATCATTAAATTATTTTTAGATTTTCAAACTCACAAGTCCTAGATTAGAATGTCAGTTATCAAAACTTTTATAGATTTAATAAAATTTCTTTCCCTTGAATTGAAAAAAAAAAATTTTTTTGTGTCCTTCAAAAATCCCGCTTCAAGAATTTATATATTTAGAACTCAAGCGAATGGTAACGTTCCACATCGTGGGGCGGCAGGCATTAAGCATTATTTTAAGCCTCTTGATTCCAAAAATGTTATTAAAAATTAATATAATAATTAATACATTCACTTCTTGTGTGTTAATGAGGTTCTTAATAATTTCAATAGTATTTAAGTTTTTTATATCTAGCATTGTCTAAGGCATTTCAGAAAAATTAATTAAAATTAAGTACAAAATTAGCAAATTTGTGTGAAAACTTTAAGTATGTACTTGCAGTATGTGAAATTCAATTACAATTAGAATTGTTGTTTTGATGCTAATTTGGGCAAAAGCTCGTTAATCTTATTGGTAATAATTTAAACTACCATTATGGTAATAATTACATTTAATTGCTTTAACTTACCGTACTCGCTCAGAATATACTTCGACTTCTTTAACTTTTTGCTGTAACAACAATTGTTGTTGTTCGAATGGTGTTAATGGGGGTTTTAGGCCGACAACTCCACTATTTGTTAAAATATTAGCACATTGTTGTTGTTGCTGTTGTTTAATTAACAAGGCTGCTGTGGCAGCTGAAGCATTTGCTATAATGGCATTACTATTTATGTTGCCGTTTGTTGCGGTGCTGTGATTGTTGGCGGCAGTAGGATTTGTGCTATCCAACAAACCAGACGATTGTAGGCCATTTATAATATTTTTAGTCAAAGAAACAGCAGTAACAGACGACTGTTGCAAAAGATTTGTATGCAGTTGATTTTGAGGCAACTGGTGTTGGTGTTGCTGTTGTTGTTGCTGCAATGAAGCAGAATAGAAGCCATTCAAGTTTAAGCTTTGTAAAGTAGTCAAGGGTGTTTGAGCTGTTGATAATTCTCCTGAAGAAAATGAAATTGCTGAGGGAGAAGTGGAGCCACTATTAT
Organism: Phania funesta; assembly: GCA_963932375.1. Lineage (NCBI taxonomy): Eukaryota > Metazoa > Arthropoda > Insecta > Diptera > Tachinidae > Phania > Phania funesta. The sequence continues at coordinate 46,091,595 of OZ010652.1, forward strand.
TGGAGGCTGAAGACGTACTATTAGTACGAGGTCGCAAATCCAAGCCTAAAATATTATTTTGGCTATTAAGCAAATTGTTAATATTAGTTACCACAACATTGGGCGGTAAGTCCGAGTTGGTGTTTGAGTTATGATTGAGATTTTGAGTTTGTGGACAGCCATTTTGATGTAAACCCGAACCAATGACCCCAACATTTGTATGATTATTGTTGCTGGTGATGGTGCTGTGGCTGTTTACTTGCAAATTGTTAAGATGGTTAGAGGTATTGTTTGTGAGTGTGGTTTCATTTGGAATAGGATTTTTAGAGATTTGCAAAGGTTCTGGCGTGGCATTGCTTGAGCCATTTATTTGCTGATGTAGGCCATTGGTATGACCATTAGTTTGCAATGGAGTATGATGACCTTTAGTATTCTGCTGTTGTTGCTGGTGTTGGCGATTGCGTTTGTTTTTCTTTTTCTTTTTATCTTCATCTTCCAGATTGTTGGAGCCATTTGCATTGCCGTTCATGATTCGTTGACCATTTATAAACTGACCACCCGGCTTAGGAATCACCCATTCTAAATCTTTACGCAGATGGCCTCTAGAACATTTGCAACCGCATACTTTGTATACCAAATCATAGCCCTTCTTAGTCCACAAGTTTTGAGCCTTTTGCCGTTCCGACCAAGAACGTGCTCTGCCACCCATAGTTTTAAGAGTTTGCAATACCGTCTGCTCCCAGGCCTCAAAACATTCTCGGTGCATATACTGACCCACATTGCAATTTTCATTGTTGCAAATCACTTTAATACAGTCAGTTAGATCTTCCAAATTAATTAAATCCGTTTTAAAACAATCGCCATTGGGATAACAACAACGAACATATTCTCCTATCGGTTTATTATGATTCGGATTGTTACTGTTGCTATTATTTGTCGTTTGCATAGGCGACATGGTGCGGCTGATGTTGCTAGCACTACCGTTGCTGCTTGAATTGTTAATTTCTTGTTCGGTGAGATTGAAAAATTGTTGATTGAAAATTGCCGTATGGGAAGAACTAGCTATTGGGGAATCAAATGTTGTTTGAAGTTGTTGCTCCTGCTGCTGATGTTGCTGAGTTAACTGTTGTGTGACAATATTTGCAGTATTATTATTACGACGTGGCGCCATAAGTAGTATTTAAATGTTTTATTCGTTTTTAATGTTAAGTTTTTGTCAATGGAATCCAATTTCTTTTTAATAGTTTATGGTTTTTTTATAAAAATATTTTGCGGTTTATTTAATTACATAAATCCATTTTTTGGCCCTGAACTTTATAGATGTTTGAATATTAAAGAATTTTTTTTTTTTTTTTTGAGAATAGGTATGTAACTTTTTAGGAAAATGTATTTTTACATTTTTATTTTATGAAATCGAGAAAATATTCAAAAATTTTAATTTCACTCTCTTTATACCAAACATTGAATTATAGTTTTCAGTTCTGTATTGTAAAATCAGAAATTTTAAAAAGTTTTTTATATAGTTTCTTTTACACTAAAAACTTCAAAACAGTGTTTATATATATTTTTGAGAAATTATGCATAATCACATTGATGGGGTTGCAGTTTTTATTTTGCAGCAAGATTATTTGAAATATTTTTATAAATGTTTCATAATAAGGTCTCTTATGGAATATATCGGTTGTGTACAAATATTAGTTGTAAAATTTTTCAATCCATTTTAGTTGCTTTCGAAGAGGCTTCGTATTATTTTTAGATCTATTTTTTGTAGATGTGTTTATTCAAAATTTGATTTTGAGTTTTATAAAAGGTTAATTCTTTTGTGTATTCTGTTTATCTGTATTAATATAACAAAATTGATCATTTAAATATTATTTAAAGACTTGTTGTCATTTAAATATTATTTAAGAATTATTGAAAGAAATTTAAACTAGATTTTTTAATTAATATTTCCTTTTTTGTAGTTGCAAAAAAATTTTTTTTTTTTGCATGAATAAACTATATCTTTTATTATGAAAGAAGTTAGGACTTCGTCGAAAAAATGGCAACAATTTTATGAAGATGTTAAATAGTTTAATTTATTTTATTTTTTATATTATTCATAGTGATATTTTCATTTCTGACAAAAATGTTGCATACGTATGGGGTACATATATTACTAATTCTTCATGCTTGCGACACTATCTAAAAAATAGGCAACATTTACGAACTAGCCCGCTCCTTTCTAAAAATGTTGAACAGAAAACTAGCGAATATCCAAAATATTTCGCACTTAACTTAAAGTTCAGAGGAAGTGTTACTTTTTAGGGTCCATAAGAGGTACGGGGTAAATCATACAATCAAATATTCTTACATTATAACTTTTTAATTGACAAGAGCTTTATTTAGTCTTTTATTTTGTGTTGAAATACCTCAGATTTCATTATTTATGTTTCACAATAAATCGTAACTTTGTGAGGGTTTAGGGGCTATCAAGAAAGTGTACTACCTATTTATAAGGCAAAATTTTTTTCAGAAATAATTTCTTTAGGAAAATTAATACCTAAAATTACGCGTAGAGATAAAAGTTCTTTTTGATTCGTTTATAATTAATATATATTTTTTGTAGGATGTGAAAATATTTTAATTGATCTATCTAAAGTTATGGGTTAAATATAATTTTAATAATAATAACTAGTTTTATTATAAGTTTACTAGTAAAAATTATAAACGTTTTTGAACTTTTAAGGAAAAAATACAGTTTTTTTATTTTTAAAGAAATTTAGAAGCTTTTTTTTCAAATAAAAATCTATAAAATTGTTGCCAGTAACGAAAAAAAGGTTTTCAAAAAAACCTTTGAAATTTAAGAAGAAATATAATTTCTGCTGAAGGTGAGGATAATCCATGTTAATTTAACAAATTTAAGAAAATAATTTTTTTTTAAATAATCCTACATGTAAAAAGAAATGTACATGTCTCTAATTTACTCCAAAATACGTCACAAACGCTATTTCGAGAAAATCTTGGTAGTAGTTTTCTAATTGCTCCCACTACCTACAGAAAAATTACCGCATATTCTCTTCCAACATGGAAGTGAAAAATATAAAAATTGTGTTTTAGCGAGCTAGAAATTATAGAGTGCCAGAATTCTATTAATTTGAAAAAGTCAATATACAAAAACAATATAAATATGTATGTACCATACTTTAAATAAATCCTATAATTGAAAGACACCCTATATAACCCACCAGTCAAAATCATTTTATTTTATTACGTTCTAAAAAGAAAAAAAATCTAGAAGTTGATGACTAAAAATTTACATTTTATAAACAACAAACATGCGTGTATGGAAAGAGAATTCCTAATATTTTTTTTATGTTTCCAATGTTCTCTCACATATTATTCCTATCATTAATAAACCTAATAAAACTTAGGAGCTTTCATAAAATCACATATCGCATACCCTCCTTCAATGGTGACACAACCCGCAAATTCTTATTTTTTAAGTTACTCTTTTTTTTCAATTTTACCTTTAATAAATAATAATGCTCTTTTTTTAATTTTATTCACTATTTTCCCTTACTTTACAATTTCAATTTAGGAAAAATAAAATTTTATATTTAGAGGCTGACAAATAGTTTTTTGTTTTTTTTTTTAATGAAAAATTTTGAGTAGTGTCATCTTTGAAGTGGGTATGCGATATCTTTCTCAAAATAGTTGAAGGAAATTAATCAAAAACAAAAATCCAGAAAACCAAATTATGTAAATTCTTGCTTTCCATTATAAATGTTTTTTTTCTTGTGTTCACAATGACTGTATGCAAAAACAATTTCAATTTTATTTGTTTCTCAATTATTTACTTTGCTTCTATTTGTTGATGGTCGTCGTTGATGTTTGTTTGTACGATTATTGCTTTGCTTACTGGCTGTCAAAAATTTACAGTTTTTTTTGCGTATATATTTCGGTATAAATTGTTTTCAGAGACGTTTTTCCATTTTCTAATGGAAAATTAAACATGTTCAATCATTTCGTTTATTTTACTACACATAACGGTTTCACTGAATTATTGTTATAAAAACACTGTATAGTTTTCGCATTTTACCCAAATTAAAATTTGATTTATTTGATTCTGCCATTCATTTCGTTATTTACATACATATTTTGAATGTGTTGTTTTATAAAAAATAAAAAAGAGTAGGCTTCCTTATATCAATAATTTCTTCTTTTAAGTGAAAAGAACATTTTTTTTTCATACATATACATAGGTATGTATATTTTTCATGTAGTTGTTTTTATACAATTAATTTCCTATTCGAAAATTATTCATTTCTTTGCACTTCACTTCCAGAGTAGTTTAACAGAAAAAACTTCTTTATTTTTCCTTTTCAAAGTTCCGAACGTTTACACCCAATACAACTTGTTCAGCAGAAAGCGAAATTCATACTAAACATTTCACACAAGAAAACTATTCAATGAAGCCGGTCTGCCAACGCTTACAACCGCAGCAACTTGAATGGAAAGATGAGGAAAACAGTAGCTGCAGCAACAACAAAAACACTGAACAACGACAAAATTCGCAGTAGTGTTAGTATTATAAACCACTGTTGGGTTTGGCAATTTTTTTTAAATTGTACCGTCGTCCCAATCGTAAAATTGTACCATACTAACAGAAATGAGTTGCAAAGGTATTAACACGCATGGTACTTACAGGCCTTCTCAAATACACATGTGCAAAGTATGTACGTAGTACATACATTTTCTTTTCTTTACATATTTTAGCAATATAAAAGTTTTGAATTTATGTGCATACTAATATAATATGCCAATGTTAGATTTAATCTTATCAGTTTTTCACATTTCAATTCTGATATTTATTTCCTAAAATGATTTTTGAGTGCAAAATGATGATTATGAAGGTTAGTAATAATTAATATTATTTATGCAACCTCTGTATATTACAAGTCCGGACAATGAATATGAAAAACTTTTGGTTTTTACATAAACTTTGCAATTCAGAATCATTCCAAGGCATATTTCACAAGTTGTATGTTACAGCGTACCAGTCATATTACGTTTGAACAAAAATTGGTACATTTGTACCGCAATTTCCAACAGTGATATTATCGTCGAGCTTGTTGGCTATCAGTGTTGCCAGAAAAGTAAATGCAACAAATGGTTAAACTTTCTACAGAAGAAAACAAAAAGTCTAAACCAGTAAGATAGGACTAGGCAAATATATGGCAAACAAGGACAACCAATATTTTTGGTTAATGATACTTCAACATTACATACCATATATGGTATATATGATACAGCATGTTGCCTGTTAAGTAGAAACTTATTTTAATGGCTCACTATGTGTTTAAACGTCTATGGCGTCAAATATTTGATTTTGTATTTATAATGTTACTTTATGCTGTTTGAATCACAACAAACTAAGCTACTCTAAAATATCAGGACATTAGGAGAATATGACATAATAATATAGTTTGTGAATTCGGCAATTAATCTAACAATACAACTAAGATTTCATAATATAATTAAAACACATTTCAATATATATTGATGCTAAAATGGCAACACTGTATCACACAATCGAACAACGTCAAACATGTGTATTGCGCCGGTCTTTAAATCAAACTTGTTTTGCGAAAAAGCAATAAACAAACAAAAATAAGAAAAAACAAACAAAGCTCTTTTTCTCTCTTACTCACACTCTCCCTGAAGCTAAGTTTTTGTAGTTGCTGCCTTTCTGCTATTTCTGCAAAGAAATTTTTCTAAGCGGTGGGAGTTCTTATCTCATACTTCTTGTTGCATTGGTGAATTTTTCCAATTCGAAAGTGATTTGTTTGGGGTTTTTTGTGTTTTAAGGGTGGCAGTACACAATTTTCGATGACTCACCCTTAATTTGTATCTATTGTGGACGTTTAAGGAAAAACTAAATTTTATTAAATACCTACTTCATGTAGTTCAAGGTTTCTTATTGGAGTTTGAGTTTAAGGTTAGATTGGTTGGTTGGTAAGACACATACATATATACATATAAAATGTATTTATATGTAGTATATATTATGCTGCCGATATGATTTTTGGCGCTAAATTCATTTATCTTGTTTATAGATAGTAAATGGGAAAAACTTTTTTCCTCTCTTCCAACTGATGGTGTTTAGCACATCCACTGCCTAGGTTGCGTTATTAGTAACAGTTTGACTGTTGCAACGGATGGATTTACATTTGTAGTGGATGATTTTAAAAATTATAATATTGAACAAAAGTACGTTTAGATGTGTGTACCAGACATTTCTGCGCGCCTTCCAAAGTACATTGATTAAAAAAAAACTTCTGTTAGAAAAGAAAAACTTGAATATATGTTATGTACCTACATAGTTTTCCTTTTCTCAATATTAAAATAAAAAATACTTATTTAAATTTTGCTCTTAGCTTCACAAAGTTTTAGAAAGAAAATGTTTTATATTGAAACGGAGTAATAATATTTTTTATTTATTAAGAGCAATAGGCAGCTTCTTTAAAATTAAGCTTTAAATGAAAAAGAGTAGGTGTGGTGCAATTGACAATAATTTGAACGCGCAAATAATAAAAATTTTATTTGTCAAATGGGATATTAAAAATTTAAATAATCTCTGCTCTTTTATTTTGCTTTACCAATTTGACTAAGAATTAATTGCAGTCGATATATATTTCTATATAGAATGAATATTTCGAAGGCAAATATCAGGTTTGTACCAGGTTCATAACAAAACAGTACGAAGTAGTCCAAACGCGTTCCAGATAACAATTTTTGTGCAATTTTGAGAGAAAATGAGAGAGTACAATTTTTCATTTCCTGTACAAAGTCGTACGAACTTTGTCTATGGGTAAGTTCGGACTAGAATTAAATTATCAGCTGTTTTTTGTTTATATCTAAAAATCAAAAATTTTTAAATAAAGGAAGCAAGTTTTTATTTTAAATTTATTAAAAAGCAAAAAGGAAAATTTTTTCAATAAACTTGAAGTTGTAAGTACATATATTTGTGCTTTTATCGATCAGTTAAGAAGTTATGAACAGCTGCTGCCAATGATGCAAATGTTTTGCTTTTAAAATATTATACATTTTAAGCGTATAAAATTACTAAAATAAAATTTATTTGAGAAAGTAGGCACCATTAGTATTTAAAGATGTTCAATTGTGGTTTTTTGCGTTCCAGCAATTTCGGGCAACTTTAGCACATTCAGAGAGTAATTTTCTTTTTACGCTCAATAGTCCGAACTATTTTGTTATGCACCTGGAACAGACCTTATGTTTTGTGAACTTTACAGTCGTACCTCGGTTTAACGACTATTCAGCGTATCGAATTAGCGATTTAACGCACGCGTAATTTTTTTATATAATGAACAAACGAAAAAATGGCATGTTCGATGTAACTAATTTTTGTCAAAATTTCCAAAAGAAGGAAAAATAAATGCAAATACATAGATTTGTTAACATGAAATCTTTGATGGATATCCAAAATCCCTCGGGCTCTTCATAATAATATTATGCATGCAGAATATGCACATTCTGACAGAGCATGAATGACTACAATAATTTTGAACTTTAGGTTATCGTCGTGTTTGTTCCACAAGTAAGTGAAAAAAAAACAAGTATACCGGATTTAACGAACTTTTCCATTTAACGAATCGGCCTAACAATATATCGTGCGTTAAACCGGAATAGCACTGTATAGTATTTAATCACTTGTGTGTTATCTTGTGTTAATACAGATATTTATTAAATTTATACAAAGAAATATTTGAATCGCCGAAATACTTGGCCCATCTGCTTTAGGTCTGATCTGGCATTTGGAAACTGTAGTTCAGTAAAAAGGTAAAAGATCCCCTATCTCATCTGATTGTAATTATTTAAATTAATTCTCAAGATTAATTACCAATCAAAAGCGTTTATGTGGGTTAAGGGGTTTTCCAGTTCGCATCTGAAATTACTTTTAAATTGTTGTAAAGAAATTTTCTAAAATATAGTTTTATGCTAAACTTGATTCAGAGTGTTGACATTCATTCCTTGCCAATATATTCCTAAAAAAAAATCGTGCTTAAAATTTTGTAATTTTCTCGGAATTACTGAACAAACTCTAAAGGTGTAACTCAATCGGCTGCTTTTAACAAAACTACACTGACTTGAATAATCTTGAGTAACTCCCTTTAGTGAGACCTAAGGTTTGTTAATATTAACGCTGGCAGTTGTGGACCATACCGCACAGTAAAACATTATAGGGTGGACAATTAATTTCGAAGCTATTCTTATTTTTTTCTGTGTTTAAGCACGAGCTTTGACTGATGAGAGAGTGAATAATTCTGACTGTTTTGTTTACTTCGCTTATACACTACGCGTCATAACTATAGCCGCATCCTTAAAATAGCTGATATGTGTGTTTTAAATAGAGTTACATGAATTAAATTACAAATACTTAAGAGAATAAGGAAACTTACAAGCGTTACAGCAAAAATTATTTGTTTATTCATAAGATTTTCTGTTTAAAATTTTAATTTAGGAATATTTATGTTTCATAACTATAGACGAACTTTGACAAAATTAAAATAATTTAATATTAAAAATTAAATTAAGGAAAAAAGAGATAACTAATAATTGTTTGGGCCTCCTTTATTTTGAATAAGTCCCAACACTGGTTGATCTCCACTCGAATACGCACTGGTATTGGCGATCTTCAGCATAGACACGTCGCCACTCAATATTTGCATTATTTTTAGATCGCAGCCATTCTTTTCGTATGCCAGCTTTTATGCACTGACGCGCTATCCTATTGAAAAATGTGCTTTTCGCTGCTGTTTTTGTCCAAAAGTGGTTTCAAGTTGTCTTCTTAAATGCTGGGGTACTCATTTATATTGTTTTTTAATTTAATATTCCGACAGGGTGATTTAATGCAGATTTTTGGAACCAATCGTGAACTCTGGTCAAGTTTGGTTTCGGCTATATACCATCATCAGTGTCATTTTTCATTCTGTTCCAAATATCGTCATTATTTATATTGTGTTTAATTATTTTTTCTAGTAATTTACTTATAGAGGAAAAGATCTTAAAGGGTCAATACGATGGTGCGTAAGGAGGCTTCAATAATTATTTTAAATGTGTGGGGCAAATAACATTATTTTACATAGCAATAAAGGTCATCAGCTAGCAGGCACAAAGGTATATAGCTTGCCGAAACTCAGTGCACTGTCAGAAGTTCCGACTTATACCTCTTGTTTCTTGGAGCAGTCTGGCTAAATAAGTCGGGCGGAGAGAAGTTAACTCTCTAATAAAAATCCCTAATCAACAGTGGAGCAACTCGTGGTCCAGAGGGTGCTTGATACAGACTTTCAGATATAAAACAAACGGTCTGCTTCGACATCCCTTCTACGTCAATAACAGCAATCGAATATGCTTGTCCTGCATGTTGTTTGCTTTCTTGAGTAGATTTTTTAAGCATAAATTATTAATGCCATCTAAGCCTGGAGATTTTTTTGTTTTTTAATTTTGTGTATTTAATATAATAGTTTGGAATTAGCGTGGCCTACTCTGTAGTTTATGTCGCTTGCTATACGATTGACATTAGCAAGTGTTCCACTATCGCTCAGCTGGGACGATTAGTACTAAACGTTTGGGCCAGTATATTAAATTTTTCTTGCTGTGTTTAATGTGTCTCACCGTTATGCTTCGGAGTAGAAATGCTGCCCATTCTTTTGTTTGTAATTTTTCAAAATGTACTGGGGGATTCATTAAGAGAACATAATTGGAATAACTCTTTTATAATTTGTTTATTTAATCGCTTCATTTAGATATAGTCCTCAATATTACGGAATCTTGTCCAGTTCATTCTGTATATATTGTAATGTTGGAATAGAAATTTATTACTGGTTGGTATAGTGCAACTTGTTGATTTAATTTGTTTTACAGTAACACTAACTTTTATGCAATTTTAAATAAAACACGTTTTTATTAAAAACAAATAACATCTGTTGTTTTGTTCAAGAGAAACTGATATATTTTTAATTAAATTAATTATCACCATCATCAAATTTGCACGTACATATTTCGAAAAACGTCAATAATTTGATTGCTTAAGTGGCATTTTCAGGGAAAACAACACCATATGTAGTTGTAAAAAATTAATTAGCGGCTTCGTAAAAAAAAAATAAAGTTCATTAAACAAATTTTTAGAAACCAATATTTTTTAGATTTTTGCAGTTTTATTGTAGTGACCTGATCAGTGCGTACCACTGTCTGTAGTATTTAAAAAATAGCAAACCGGTTAAAAAAAACAAGCATTACAAGTCAATAAAACGTTTAAGTTAATCTTTTGGGGCGTGGGAGGGGCTTATACGCTGTTTGACTATTCCTGGATCCGTTTATGCTTTTGTAAGAAATATACTTAGTAAAGACAGAGTAATTAATAGGTGGTATGTAGAAAAAAAATGCATGGAGTAGTTTACATACAACCCTTCTGCCAAGGGAACTCTATATTTTTTAGAATTCTACTTTCAGATCAGATATCACTTTAGCAATGCTGAAGTTGTAATTTCTACAATATTAATGTACGACCGCGAACATTAAAATTTCGGAGCTAATTTATGACTCTTGAATTTTTTGCATTGTTGTTTTCTACGCCTTTCTCTAAAAAACAAACAATAAAACACATACAATATTGTTTATTGTAATTTGTCATAGTCAACAAATTGTGTTTTAATACTTTAATAGTATAGAAAATGTGTATTATTTAGTTTATAATAAAATATTTAAAACATTGTACTATCTATTATATATTCACAGAGTACATATGTATATATGTATTAGATAAATCTACAAAATTTAATTTAATTTGATATTGTTAATAAATATCATCTTAATATTCCCTTTCAATAAATTTGTCACTATTAAAATAAACAATGAACATTAATTAAATTACAAAATATAGTAAATAAAATCCATTTGGATTGTCTAATTCACATAAAACTTGTCAATTAAACCAATAACCCACAAACAACAATTACAAATTTCCATGAACGCAACTAAGAGAATAAATTCACTTTCATTCTTGTATGATGCAACTTAAAAAGACTTCTCCTCCAACTTGAGCAGTATTAACAAAACGGCAACAAAAGCAGCAGCAGTGAGATTCTGCCGCTGCTGCAGCAAGCGAACGATGTTGGACATGTTTGACTCGTGACAGGGATGGTAAATTGGAATTGCCACAAATATTTAATACGCGTAAAAACATGAATGGAAGGTAGTTATTTACATATACATAAATATATATACATTAAGTAATTTGTTTTCAACTATTTTTCCCATAAAAAAATCTACTGTTCGATAATATTGTATTAACGAAAGCGTTTGTCTTTTGAAATATTTGATTAGTTTTTATCTATTAAGTGTTAAGTGATTTGATACATGTGTACACAGATATAACTATAGCATATAGTCCACACCGGGTTGTCTCTAAATCAAACTTGACAATCGATTACAGAAATTCGTTCCAAACATCTATAACAATTATGAATTATCGTCCCTGTTCTGTATTCCGAGTGGAATGGTAAAAACACTCGAAACTAAATAATTTGGCAATTACCTGTTCTGCATTTCACATACATATTTTTCCTTTTTTCGAATTTATTAGACATTGTTTGTGAAAACACATGCTGTCGCTTATTTTAATAAGCAAGAGTTCTCAAACAAGCCTGTTCAGACGTCCCATTTGCATTTCAAAACTGATTGAACGCAATAAATGCAAATTTGAAGAAAACCTCTAAAATTTAAATACAAAATTGGCGTTTTAATATTTAAATAAAGTTTCATAGTAAAATATAATGTTTTTAACAAGTTTTAAATTATTTGATGATATAATTAATTGGTGAATCTTGAATTTTTTTTTAATTTCCGACTTGTAGAAAATATTCACTTGTTTAATAAATTTGGTAATTAAAATTTGTATTTAATTTTCTCTTCTTGTGGTGAATTATTGGTTTTTGCCAAACCATCGACTTGAAGTAAAATATCTCCTTTTAATTTTTGAAATAATTTTGGTTGGTGAAATTTATATTTTTACATTTTTAGGTAAATTTGAGATTTTTTGCAAGTTTTCCACTTTATTGTGAAATTCAGATTAGTTGTGAAATTTGAAAATTTATATGATTTTTGGTAACATCATATTTTTTTTAAAATTTCAAGGTTTTAAAAATTAGAAGTTTTATTTTGTGGTGCTGAAATTTTATGGTGAAGGGGGCTTTTTAATTTGATATTTTTGGTAGTTAAAATGTGTGTCCAACTTCCGGTAATTAATTAGATTTGTATTATAAGAAAAGTTTTTGAGATTTTGTTCTTTCTGTTCAAATCATCGTCCAGACATAAATTATATCTGTATTTTAATAAAAACGAGACGTACAAACATAAATTGTAGAAAAAGGTAACCGGCATAGATTTAAACTAGAAATGAGAGCATATTTTTGTTGACAAGTATTTGCGGAAATAAAAATTTGACTTTACGTGGATTTTTTGACAAACTGATCAAATACTATAAGAAGTATATGTAATCTCTAATTTATTAATAAAACTGGAAACCGTTTAGTGTAAAAATACCAGGGGCTGCTGTATTTTTGAAGTCAGAATTGTATCGAAAAAAGTACAAATCCACTGAATTCAAAAATACTGAATTTGAAACTTTAAAAATGATTTTTTAAAACATCAGCGCTTTTTATACGTTTGGGAGAAATAGATTATGAAAAATAAGTTACAATCTTTTAAGATCTTTTTCCTAATGAAATTGAAGTTGAGTTTTAAAATTACGGTTTAAAATTGAAAAAATAAGCAGAAATTTTGCTGAGGGGTACTTTTGAATAAGGAAATCACAAAGGAGCTGTTATTAACTTGTTTTCAATTTTAGTCGACATAAGAAATTATATTTTATTGTTCCTACTTGTTGTTTAATGCAAAATGTAAACTATACAATTTTAAAGTAACTCTGCTGACTCTACATTAGGCATATATATATGGCTTGCCGTAACAGAGTGCACTGTCAGAAGTTCTGACTTATACCTCCTCGTGGTGGTGGCCGGTAACAGGTTCCTGTCTCTGCAAGGAGTCTTGCAAAATAAGTGTAGCGGAGAGAAGTTAACAAAAACAGTGGAACAGCTAACGCCTCCTTCGTCCCTAGTATGCGAACTCTGGATACCAGTTTATCTCTGAAAACACTTCGGGTTTAATTAGCCAAGAGGCAATCCGATTGCGAGGGGTGAACGGGTCAATATTTAAATGTACTTCTAAGGTGTTGGACCGCGAGATGCAGATAGGAATGGACAAGAGGCGGAGAAGTTAATTTCTGTAAGAACTCCTGTGGTTATTGGCAAATTGTGAAAATATGAAGATATGTACAAGAAAACGCAAGGGCTGGACGGGTCAGTATCCAAAGATACTTCTCGGCTTAGGACCACGGGCAGAAACTTGTTAAATGTGAATGCCATGGGGGACCTAAGACTTAGACAAATGATCCGTGATGAGGAAGAAGGCCGACATTCACCACTCGAGAGTCTGAAATCACTTCAGTCAAAAGTAAAAGATTGTGAAAGCACGAGTCTCGAATGAGAGTAAGGCAGTCGTAAATTACAAATCGTTCGCCTGAAATCTATTCGTGGAAAGAAGGTGGTCGAAAGCAGTGGCCAGAGAGGCTGAATTCTGTTAATATAAAACTTAGGAATATGATTTTAGAAATCTCAGTAGTTACACAAGAAATTTTAAATTATAATATCCTCAATCTACAAAAGGCAACTAAAAAGAGAAATGGTGCACACGCCATTGAGTACATGCCATAAGAAAACACGCAAGTTTATATATAAAGCAAAATATTATTACTGACGCAAAATATAAGTGTTCCAAAGCCATTAATTCTGATTTATGCAGCTGAAACACTTTCAAATGGAAAACTTTTCTAATATTTAAACACTAAAACATCTTAAATTCCTGACCAAATGTTTGGGAAAAATTCCTGATTCCAACCGTACTGTTTGTAACTCTCAATGAGTTCATTAAATTAATTTTTTTAAGGAAAGTAACACACAAACATGCAATTAATGCCTATTTAAATAATTGTGTTACTTTCTTTGGAAAGGAATATACCAGAGAAGGCAGGTGTTGAACTAGAGGAATAGAAAATATTAAGTAATTTGATACAAGCAGTTACATATCAGAAAAAAAAAATGATGTTACTGATATGTCAGCAGCTGAGCTACGAACCCAGGCAATTAAAGCCATCGAATGCTGAACTAATCATCCGCAAATGTCGAGAAATTATTTAGTCTTGCAAACTTAAATAAAACAATTATTTGAAAAGCGTTTGGAAAATAAATCTGTAATAGGGAGTTTTCACGAATCATTATTTAGCAATGGCCACTTATCTGACTCATTTGTATCGCTAGCAAATCCATGCCATCTGATATTCATGCACTAAAATAAAGAAAATGTTGTACTGGTTAAACTATAATACAAGTTGACAAATTCCGGCATACTTTTGATCAAGAGTAAGTGAAAGGTGTTTCTTACATATACAGAGACTTTTGTCGAAACGAGGTACCTTCACATAATTGTGAATAAAATCAAAAGTTGTGGATCGATTTTAATTAAATATAGCTCGGTGAGTTTGGAACACATTTGTCTATATGCTGATAGAGAAGGAACGAAATTTTGTTGTTTCTATTTATTTTTTTAGAAAACTTTTACAAACTACAATTTGCTTAAAAAAGCGATATCTCTGAAACTACAAAGCACATGCAAACAAGTTAGCGCGTCTTAAAGATAATATTGTTGCCAAATTTCGGGTTTTTTATTTCACCGAATAGGAAAAACCGTTCTTCAGTTATATTCATATTTGTTGTGAAACTGCGTCCTTTTTAACACGACGGTATATCTCGAAAACTAGAATCAATTTAAAGAAACCGAGTGCATATTCACGTTTAGCAGCCCAAATAACATAAGACACAACTTTTAGTTGCTTCTATGCAAAACCATACTTGTGAAATTAAATTAAATTTTATAAAAATAGTGATTTTACCTCTTAAAATCCTGGCAACACTGCACTGCGTATGGCTCATTTTAGTTATTGATGATGTTTTTCTTTGTGTTGCTCTGATGGTTAAGTTTAACCTAAACACAAATTACGTAATTTTTTAATTGAATTCCTGGTAGTTTTTTCTTGATGTTGCATGTTATTATACGTGCGTGAGTGTGTGCGTGATTGTGCTAGTGAAGAAGTAGCAATGAATGTCCTCGATATGTTCGTTATTTATATCAGCCTCCAAAAGAAAACAAAATCTAGGGTTTTCTTATTTTGAAGTTTTAGTTTTATTGTTGTTGGTTGCGTTTTTAAAACATAGAATGACTCTAACCCGTCAATGTTGTTGACGTTCGGGTCTTCGGTGTTTTTTCTTATTGTTTTGAATTTTCTTGATTGTTGTTGTGTTTACTTATGCCCAAGTTATTCTTGGAAAAGAATACAAACCAAATAAAATTTGCAGAATTTAAGACAACACCATCGTGCCAAAATACTTTAGAGAAAACGTTAAAGATTGGTTACTTACGAAAGAATCAAACATGTTTACCGATATTCAATACCTATTTTAACTGGGGGTTATTATAGAAATTTTTGTAGTACAACAGGTTATCGTAAAAATAAAAAAAAGGATCCAACAGACTTTAACTATAGGTAAATCAAAAAAGGGCAAAAATTATCCTAAGAAGCATGAGCGAAAGAAAGATTTGCGCCATATTATATTTTCTCAAGGAGGTATGAACCACCTTGCAAGTGCGTCCAAGTCTAAATTAAGACTCCACAGAGAAGCGAAGGCTTTTGATTCCATGTTATAAAAAATATTTTATAATACAACAGAAACTCAAATATTTTTGCACAAAATTGCTCGTAAAAATATAATTTTAAGCGACAAAGTAAATCTGCTGAGAAATATATATGGATATATGACCCTGTTAGTTGTACTTTAAGACTTAAATTTATTCTTCCTCATTAGTTCTGCAGCAAATTCGAAACTATTAAATATATAATTTATAATACTTTAAGTATTGTGTCAAAGTTAAAATTAATTATATAACCAGGTGTGGGGATACTTTAGACCTGCAGAGAAATATAACACACAATAATTGTTCCTTTACACTAAACAAACAGGAGAGCTGACGCACATTAATAACTCAACATTTAGAGTGCCCCGCTAGTCCAGTTAGTAGTGTGGTATTCTATTAGTCTGGGGGTCGTGCGTTTGACTCCCACCAAAGACTCTGGTCTGTCTCCATACAATAATTTGTAATTCTATTGTAACATTTAATCAATAAAAAATAAATAAAAATAACTCAAGTTTACAAGTTTTGCGCCAACTTTTGGACTGGAGCAACAAAAAGCTTATGGGCTGCTGATTCCGAATCCTGTACTCGGTTTCTTAAAATGGATTCTAGTTTTCACGATATAACGTTATGTACAAAAAAGCAAGTTGCACGACAAATATTTAACATAAACTGCAGAACGGTTTTTCCCATTCGAATATCTTTAATCCGCGCGAACATTGTTTTTTATATGTTTCGCAGTTTCTCAGTTGTATCGTGAAAATTGTGTCAAAAATAAATTTTTTTTAAACAATTAAATGTTTTACATAATTTTTTTTTTCGCCACAACTTCCTCGATATCGCAGAAACTACTAAGCAGATTTGAAAACTATGTTAGTGGAACAAGAGATAAGTAATTGTAGTGCTATATTCCTTCCAGGCTTTCATTGATTTGAAAAAATAAATTTATTCTTTTAAATCCCTGCTATTATTGGACAGAACATAATAGAAACAACCAGAAACAACATTGAGGATTTTCAAGAACGAAATTAAGCGAAAGGTTGGTATAAAAAGACAAAACAGCAGAAAACTGATTAAGACAACAACAACCATACGGCCATAAGAAAGAATAAAAATAAATATACGAAAAAATAGAAAAGATCTTTAAAAGCACATAATTCATGCGATACGAGCGATACTGATCGTACCAACCACCAAACAGCCTCATCGAAGGGCACGAAACACTTGTTTTTTAGTTCTTTGTTCATTTTGTTTGTTGAGCGCTTTAATAGGGTCTGAAAGACATTTGAATGGACATACATATGAAAAACAATACAATAAGAGCAAAAATATCTTCTCTAGGGATGAGAGGGTGATCGAACATGAAGTACGATTGAAACCTTGACAATTTTTGTTTAAATATTTAAAAAACATTTTATATATAAATAAACTTCTTTAGAAAATATAAAAAAAAAAAAACTAAAAGAACTAAACAGATCAAAAAATAATCCGTCAGATTAGTTTTTTTTTGTCATTCTGCATTTGATACGTCCGTCAGTCAGTGTATATTTATATTATTTCGCATGAGCGCATGCAAAACTGCTACTGTTTTGATACAAATGAAATTATAAAAAAAAAACTATGTTTACTCACGATCAAAATAAATTTGTTCAAGGGCACTGAATATAATGTAAGGCGCACATGATCAACATACATATTTTGCTATCCTATCAAGAATATAGACATAATCGGAGAAATTTTACTGCTCAAACTCAGCCATTCGTTGATGTAGAGGAATAGTATCCTTAGTTTAATCTCAAATGAAACATTCAAACAAGGCCAAATAATCTGTTTGCTTTTATCCAACTTCATAGGATATAAATACCTATTTTCCTTCCTTCTATCGAATAGCCCCATTGCATGAGCCTTTTTATGTTTTTATGCTCTGAGTCTTAGCCTTGTATCTCAAGGGCTAGTGGTTTCTGCGGTACAATTGTTTTTATAGTTACTGGCCTACCTTCTTCCTGTTTCATGCCCAGACACCCATTTTTTCCGGTAACAATACGGCAAAATGGCGGGATCACTAAGAAGACGCCGGGAGCAGGCATCGGTAGCAGAAAAAAAATCAAAGATGCAATGTTTGGCGAATACGTTAGGTGGGGGTTTTTTACGGTCAATTGTAATAGAATTAAAAAAATTTGCTGTGGAAAATAAATCCAAATTTGACACATGTGAAACGTCGAGATAATCCAGCGCTGGATAGTTTTATTATTCCTTGATTTCATCTTATAATTCTTTTTCCAGTCTCCATAATTTATGGTTGCCATTCCGACCACTGATGATAAATAACCATGGCAAGCAACACGACTGAACAGCACGTCCAAATGATAAAACTCTGTTATCAAAATAAATGCCCGTAAGTGCAAACTTGCGTCAGTTTTAAGACCGTTTTAACTCTACTTTCCAACGTTTGGCCACCTAATTCGGTACTACCACTTAAGTAAATAATCAGCCCACATCAGTACATGACCACTATTCGGAAAGGTGTGCAGGAAAACTCGAACTAGTCGATTCTTCGCACTAAAAAACAATCCGTATTTTGGGAGACTTTAACTTGGCGAATTTTTAATCATTATTTGAGCCTGCCCTCGTGTAATATCCAATACTCATACGTCAACGTTTGCAGATGATACTGCATTTATAAGTGTAAGAAGACAAAATTGTCCAGCAGTAAAAATAGATGATATTTTACTATTTCAATGGAAGATCAAGTTAAATATTTAGGAATGCATCTAGACCGAGCCTAAGATGGTTTCGACATATCGAAGCAAAGATAGCAGCTATAAAACTAAAATCAGCTCAACTTCACTGGATTATTGGTCAAAACTTAACCTCAAAACTTCTATTATATAAGATCGATATGAAACTAATTTGGACATCCGCATGCGAATCAAACAACAAGAATTCGCTAAGAATCTGGGAAGAAATTAAAATTGACTCTTTCAAATACGTTGACAAACTAACGGCATATCCCAATTCCCAGGCAGACCTGTTACAATTCGAAGGGCCGCAAAGGCTAAAGATAAACGACACCCTTAGCCTTGCGAGAAGGCTCTTCTCATCCATTAGTAATAATATTAGTGTGGTAACATTTGAATACAGTAAATTACTTGCTACATAGGTAATCAATTAAATAATAATTATTGAAATTAATATGCCAATTCCACTAGAAGGATCTAATAAAAAACAAACAAACAAATATTCCATTCCGTTTGTTCGCTGAGTGGGCTTTGCAGCAATTGAATACAGCCCCTAGTTTGGTCCAAAATCATCTTTAGCGAGAAGCAATTGCGTTGTTTTTTTTCAGTTCAACAACGACCTGCTCGCATTTGAAACTCCCTTAGCTGCCTATGAGACAAATTTATTATTCTACTTTATTTATAAATAGAGAGTAAAGCTCAATCTGCACAGAGTCTGCAACTTTTGCTTCAAGTACTGTTCTTCTGGATCAATTAATATGAAAGTAATCATAATTTAAATTTTGGATATTTTTAGACTATTTAAGTTAATTAAAGTCGGTTTGAAAAGCACGTACGCGAATGGCTCAAAAGTTCTCCATTCTCTACTCCTCATAACTCTCACTTGTTTGAAAAATTCTTGGCACAAACAGTCAAACCAAAGCAAAAAAAAAAAAAAAGAATCCTGAAGTAAAAAAGATTAAAAATGTTGCTCAGAATGTCATAAACAACTTCAATCATTTTATGATGTTTTGGCTGAGATCCAATTTGCAAGGAGTGTTGTTTATTTGAAAATAAAGAAATTGCGGTGGATTTAACAAATACTATTGTTGTTGTTGTTGCTGCTGTTGCTCAAGTAAGGACGAGTGTAGATACACACAAAAAAAAAGTTAAAAAATTATTTCCATATTCATAGTTTCAAATAATGGAGAAAAATATTTTCATTTCTGGGTTGTTGTTGTTGTTGCAATAAATGAATTATTGTTTCGGTATGTTCTAAACAATAAACAAACTACAACAGCGTTTGTATAGAGGAAACACAATGGTATATTGTATCCAAAAGTTATTTGTTTATGGTAAATAATAGTGTGAGTATGGAAGAAGAAAGAGAGGAAGAGTATAAAGAATACAAAAAATAACCAATTTTTGTTAGAGCTTCAGAGCCAACATTCATCATGGTTCGATGCATTGAAGTTGCTAGTCAAAGTCGGCTGGTAAATGAATCGGTTTATCATGAAACAGAATTGTTTTTTTTTATTCCTAAATTTTAATATAAAATATTCTTTTTTTTTTTTTATTTTTTACTGTAGAGTTATTGTTAGTACGATAGATTTGAATATCTGATGAGGAGTTTCCTAAATTTAACAGATTTAAATGATAAAAAAAGCTGACTTTCATATACAAAACTTGATAAGGGATAATGCACTATAAATGTTGCTCGGATGCTGTTGTCGAAGTAGTGATGGGGGTTACAGGAAAACATGTAATCTCGGTAGAGGTGTTCTAAGGAGGTTTTCAATAAGGGCACGATTGAGCAACGTGTTCTAAGGAGCGTTTGAATGAAAACCCCAATTGTGGCCAACAAATCATGTTTTGCGACGTGACGTATTTTTAGAAGAATGAATGGCTTTGGAAACAAGCAGAATTACAGCACATAAGACAACGGCTACTCACACGAAATTCACCAGGTGGCAATATATCCGCAAAAAAAGTTTCTGTTTCGTGCGAATTCGGGCTTTAACTTTGACGACATACCACATCATAACATCGATCTGGCCTTAATGGTAACGCCATTATTAATAGAGTAATTTCTTTTAATATTAAATTTGCATCCAAAGGTTATTGTTTGTAGTTACAATTTTCCTATTTAGCAAATGCTTTAAAACTAAATCTCAGTAACTGGCATAAAAATAACAAAACAGAATGAAAATAGGCACTAGACGAGTGCGAAAAAACAAAACTAACAAAGAATCCACTGTTCATATACCTAGAGACTTTTTTTTTAGCATGAGTTTGTATAAAAAATCATCGAAGTGAAATAACATTTTTTTACATACAACACCAGTTTCACAACGATAATAAACGGGCTATAAAAATATTAAGGAGACGCCAAGGCATTAAAGTATTAAATAAAATACCTACATACATACATACATATAATGCTACTTACAAGTACTCCATCTACACTATGAATGTGTAGAGTAGGCATGTACATACATACATATTCTCCATACATTCACAGATACATAGTATTACTCCGGAAGTTTGCGACACCAAGCTGATGAAAGAAAGAGTGATACTATTAGTCGGCTATAACGAAATTTTAGCACCCTATTACGATATTTATTTCAATGTAAAACCTAAACAAAATTGATTGGTCCATGACGAAAAGTTTAAAGAACTACCTGATAAGGTTTTGCCAAAAAGTTCTTCGATTAATTCGTGCTCTTTGACTCAATAATGAAGAGCGAAAGGCCGGTCAATCACGTGCTAAAATTTAGATTGTATTGAAAAACAGTGACCTACATTTAAAGATCTTATAGAAACTTGGGCTTCTCACGGTTACCTAATAGTGTAGAACTTTTGCAGAAAGGAAACCTTTCTGGTAGAAGCACCTGGAAAGGTTTTAGCAAAAAATATAATTTCGGCAAAAGTTGTTTTTTGAAAAAACCAAACCAAGTATGTAAAGTAGGGGTGGCGACACAATTTCTCTGGATAAAATCATGTGTCATCACACACTTTAATACATATTATTTTTACAATAGAACACCGAAGGAGTGCCGGCCTTAGCTAATATGGTGACATCCTTTATAACATTTATTATTTTTTCGAAGTTAATTTCTTGGCATTGTAAAATATAGCGAAATACGAGTATTAGGGCCGTCTAAATGCTTTGCGTCTTCACATTACAAATCCATTTTAAATTCGACTTTCGAGTCCAAACATACAAGAGTCCAGCCAACGTGAAAATTTACTCCCTGTATAAGAGAGTATAAAAATGTTTATTCTTGAAGTGCGTTCGAAATTTCGAACTTAATTTCGAATTTTCAAAATAAAGCAAAATATTAAATTTTACTCCTACATTTTATAAAATCTGATTTCTTATGAAAAATGTTTAAAATTTTAATGGTTTATTGCGTCAAAAATTCGAAAATAAATTCGAAATTTAACAAAAATGTAATCCAATCACTGCCTATTTAAAAAAGGACATCATACGAGTAAACACGCTTTTAATAATTTTCGAAAACTCGAATTTAAATTTCAACTTTTAAAAAATGCGCCAATTATGGCGAAGAATCTCAAACAGAGCTTTTCCGATTTGATTTCAACCAACAACTCTTACCACCGAACTTGTTTAATATGTGTGAAATATGCTCAAGCCTGTTTCATCCTTAAGAGCAAAAAATATATAATTGGAATTTGTGAAGAGTAATAAAATAAGTTAATAAATATTGATAAATTATTTTCCACAAATGTATAATCAACTGTAAATTGAATGTCACTGCAAGTACTGTATATTCTTATAGGGCGCCATAACGAAAAAGCAACAAAAATTCACAAGCAATCAGTGAAATATGCGACCAACTGAACGACTAACAGATATTTTTCATTACTTTAAATAAGCGCAGAAAAAATTCAGGCAGACTAGGCTTAAAAATGTCTACGAAGCTCTAGTATTAAATACCACTACATACAATGAACAACGACACAGTGTTCATTATCATTCATCATCATCACCATCTTTAACAACAGCCAGCTCCATCTAAAGGGTGTTTATTTTGTTGACGTATAGACTTTAAAGTGAAATGAAACAGATGAATTTATTTAGTGCAGTAATATCGGCCTCGCCGCTGGGGCCAAATAATTTGGCCTGTGAACTGGCTCTAAAAAACTTGCGATTGAACCGGCTAAACAAGCTAGAGACAATAAACAACAACTTCGACATTTGCTGCGTTCCTTTTTTTTAATTCTATACGCCTAAAAAACACCCTTTACTTGGAAGTCAATGTGGTACTGTTTCTATACCGAATGATTGTTCTTTGTAGTCGTTCGTTGTGTGTGTTTTTGATAAAAGGAAAAAAAAAAAAATAATGGCATTGACAATGGAACAACTGACGTCTACCACATCCATGCACTCCTTGGCTCTTTCTAGGCAAAGACCTGGATAAACAAGTAACTCAACAAATAAAAGAAAACTACACTTAACTGGATACTAGAAGAGCAAAAAAGATCTTAGGGAACGAAATAGTTGTATACTTGTGCTTATAGTTCGCTGGCAAACTCCAAAACAGCAACACACACGGGTAAGTTTTTATTTTCCTTCGTTTATTAAATTTTTTTTTTTTTGATATTGAGGAAGAGTCGTTTGTGCTTATTATGTATTTCCAGCATGTTTCTTTATTTTTTTACAGATTGTAAAGGCATATTTTTGATATAAACCATATTTTTTTTTAAAAGAAGCAAACTCAAAGTATTAAAATTAATTTGTATTCCATAAAATGTGTATAGATATGAGTTTAAGCGGGGCTTATTAATATCATAAAAGTCAATGGCGTGGGTGGCTTTAAAAGTGATACACATATATATGTATATTATATATGTAGAAAAAAGTGCCAAAACCCAAAGTTCTGAGAATCCCAAAAAATTTATATTTGAAGTCTTTTGTCGTGCATCTTAGAATGCTCTTCTGTAACATACCGTCTTCAGTAGCCAGAAATCCGTTCGCACAGAGCGTCGCCGGAATAATGAAAAGATATTTGTGCGTGGTCTTCTGTGTGGAGCATACGTGTAGATGTTCCTGTTCAGTTTGAGCATAATTTTGTTATTGTCGTCGGATTTACCTTCGAAAGATTAAATAAAATAAAAGTAAGTTTAAAAAAAGCATAGTTTATATACGGGTTTTTACATTCTGCTGTTTTGCCTGTTTGTATTTTGTCTGTGTAATGGTAGAACATCGTTGTGCGAACAAGACAGCCTTGTTTGAACACGAACAGCGACGGCCTTCAAGAGCCAAATTCCTGTGCGATCAGCAATCTGTACGTTGGCAGAATATATTTCTGGATAGACAATACGGCACGACATATAAGGCAATGAAGAGAACATTATAAACTTCAAGATGAGTTGCGAAGAGAACACCACAAAACGATTGTACTCGTATTCATTCCGTGAGTTTCCAAAAGCTTATAATGCGCTGAAGTAATCGTTAAAAAAAATTGTTTTAAAGTGTGACATCGCCATCAAATATCATGTCATACGTACGATGCTTTGTAAAAAATACGAATTCGATATTTCCTTACAAAACTACTGCGGGCGAAGCAGTTTATGTTTAAATGTGACTTATTACCAAATAATTCTAAATTTGACCATAGCCGTATAAAAATTGTTTTAAAGTGTTCAAAGTAAAGCAACTTAGGATCATCAACCAAAATCAGCATAAAAAGTAAAAAATTAACATTTCAATAATTAATAATGTGTTCAAACATGCACAATAATTGCGCAATTAGCAAAATTAGGCAATTTACCATACAAGAACTCAATTAATAAATCAAGCAATAAGTACTTTATTGCATCATAAATTGTGTCAAACTGTGACACATGATAAATTGCATATGTGTAAACACCCAATTTTACAACTCAATTTAAAATTTTATTGACCTGTCGTACTATAAATTATAACCCATGGAATATGAGAGCATAATTACTTGCAAGCAAAATTTAAAATAGCGGACTAAGCATGTTCAACAGATGACTTTGTTTCAGAACTTCAATACACACCGTGCGATAATTTATCGTTGCTACATACTTGAAATTAACAAATTTTCACTCAATTAGCTCACAAACTTTGAAAATTATCCAACATCTGAAAGCTTCTATTTTCGCGACTGTTTACCGTAGGCAAAATACAAAAAAAAAAATTATCAAAAGCGCGTAAAAAGAGTCCAATGAACAAAGAACTAATTAGAAATCTAACCGGTTCTTGGGAATATAAATTTTTTTGAACAATATTAAATTTTTGGCGTACGAAACGAAAACACGTAACTGCCATGGAGAAAAACCAATAGTACTCACTATGAAGAGATCAAGGTCAATGACTCTAAGTACACTTACATAAATTTTTCTATTTACCAGGAAATTATACTACCATCGGATTGCGTGTTACGATTGGATTGCGTATTTAATTGAGCTTAAAAATTTTTTCAAAGTAAAATGCTACGGTATTTTTAGCATACTTTTTCTCGAAAAATTAAAAAAAGAAGGTTTTAAATTTAAATATACGATCTTTTAGTAAGTCATAAAGTGACTTTCCGTAGTCCAATGATGTTTCTTTCCAGCATTATTTAACGACTTGAATTACAAACAGTTACTTGAATTGTACTACACCTTCATATACCCGTCATATAAGCCAAGCCTAAACATTTTTAATTTTGTTTAGATCAGGAAAATATAGGGGCCAACAAAGAACATGCATGTTTTGGCTTGAAATAAATTATTTTATAGCTGTGGCGTTATGTATAGGAGCATTATCCTGTTGTAGATCCCATGAAATCGGGCCAAAAATATCATTTAGTTCTATAAAACTTGAACTAAGCACAGTTTCGTAGGTTCCGTAATAATTATACGCTTAGAAATTTTAATTCTACTGATTTTGTTTGCGTGTCTCATTCGATGGAGAGGATTTTTCTTAAATTTTCGTAACTTCAATTACCTGCTTCTGTCCTAATTTTTGAAAGGATTGACTTCGATGCAATTCTGCGGACTTTTCCGTTTATGCTTTAATTAGCGCTGTTATAACTATATCTTTGTAGTTTTTTTCATGGATTTGTTTGTACTACATATATCTGAGAACGGTTTTGCGCTTTCGATAGAAATAATTTAACGATAAATAAACATCGATTTTAGATCCTTTCGCATTGCTACCCAATTTCATCAGGTTATAGTTTAATGTGTAAACTTAGGCTTACTCTTTGCAAGAAAAATTTAAAATGCAATAACCAAATGAAGCGAAAAAAATTTCTTGTTTTAATTTTCTGAAAAAAAGATGCTAAAAATACCGTTGCATTTTACTTTAAATACCCAATCAGCTGGTAGTGCAATTTTTATTCTACCCATAAAATATTAAAATATATAGCCTGCTAAGCAACAAAAATTATGCGAGTCTAATCGATTGAACAAGAGTGTATACTGCCGACTGCCACTGTCCAACAGTCCAGATTTCAATGCCATAGAAGGGGTATGGATAGTGCCACAGACATCTTTGTGGATATTCAGTAGGATTGACGCCATACCCGAGCCGTTACGCGGATTTTGTGTTCTATCGTATACCGAAACGGTGATTTAATGTTAAGTATGTTAAGTATTAAGAAATTAATTCTTTAGTTGCAACGGTAGAATGAAGTCCTTTTTACAATAAAATGAAAAATATTTTGGTAACATAATTGAATAAAGTCGTACTTGGCAAATTAAGTTATGAACTACAAGTCGGTTAAATCAACTGGAGTTTCAACTCTGGGAATATTGATTCGAATACGACAATGATTTTTTTGAATAAATCTCTTAGGTTTTTAATTCTGTAATGATCACAATAAGACTTTGCTTTACGCAATGAAATATTCATAATAGCTACCGATATCCACCCAATCTTTTAATAAGGCAAGTTGTTTTTTTTTTCATCACAACCATTTTCCGGTTTTTTAATTATCAAACTATAAAAGTTATACTCGTATGTACAAGCTGGTTTATAGTCAAACGAGTCCATACTATCTTCTGCACTGATTATCAGTTTAAGACTTTGTCTTTCGTTCGATCACATATAAACCAAATAAAATTAACAGATTTTCATTGGCAGTTAACAACGTAGTAAAAAAACAATTTTTACTATTTTCCCATAACACTTCGTAAGCAGCCAATTAAAAAAAAAGCACCAGCCTTTGACTATGATCCCTTCCATGTGATGCAAAAGACATGTAGGTATTTTTATCTATTTTTATTATATGTAGCAGGAGTGTATTTAAACTCTTAAAATCGAAGTTAAACGATAAAAAATATCGCTAATTGACTTTTTGAGATTAGAAACTTAAAAAGAAATAATAATAATTACATGTTAACAGTCAATAAATACTCAGACGTTGGTAATAAACAGATTCCCACATTTGACCCCATTTTTTTACATGATTTACATAAAAAAAATTAACAAGTTCGGATGTGCCGAATCTTATATACCCTACACGAAAGTATGAACTACTAAAAATGTACTACAGATTTTTCCCAATGGTTTACTATCTTTAATTTTTGCCTCCGAATTTAATCGTCTTATTCTACATTTAAACTGTCTTTTCGTTTTAATATGAGCATTTTCGATCAGTTAATAGAAGAGATTTTTTTCTTAATACGCCTCTTTTAATTTGTTTCTCTTATCTCTCTTTTTTTTAATGGTTACACATTCTTGTTAAATTCTCAGTTTTTTTGGTAAATAATAGCGGAATTTGATTTTTAATACAAGTTCGAATAATTGTTAAAATTTGGAGTTTTCTGTGCAATTTCCCGATTTGGGTTAATTTTGTCGTTAAAATTCAACTTTGTTGTTGGTTCCTTGTTTGTGAAAATTTGGTTTTTTGTAAGATATAGGCCTTTTGGACCTTATGTACAATCTGTTTTTTTTTTAAATTGCGACGTTTATTAATAAAATATTGATTTTTTTTAATTTTTCGTAAAACTGCAAAATTTTGGTAAAATTAGTTTAAAAATTTTAAAATTTGATGAATTTTGGTTTTTGTGGTACTTTTAAAATTGTTGTATCGTGTTCTAGTTTTTCGATTTTATGGTACATTTGCGAACTTCTGGCCAAAATTTTGCCTATTTCGGATTTTTCGTAAATTTTGGTTCAATTTTGGTTTTCTGAAAACTTTGTTTTTTTTAGAAAATTTTATTATTTTGGTAATTTATATTTTTTTACTATAGCTTGGTTTCGTTAAGAATTTCTGAATTGTGTTGAAATTTTCTATTTAAATAGAATATATACATATAAATAAAATAATTTAATTTATTAAAATTGCCAAGCTTGAAGGTCCTTTTTAAAAATTATATTTTTATTTTTCGATATTTCGCTACTCCATTGTGTAGCATCATCAGGAAATAAAAATAACTAACCAATTATCTATTAATGAAAAAATTAAAAATATAATTTTTAAAAAAGACCTTCAAGCTTGGACAATTTTAATAAATTAAATTTAAAAAAAGGTCAACAGCTATAATTTTAATATAAATAAAATATTTTTTAAATTTTTTGATGAATTCCCGATTTAACGTGAAATTCCGTTTTGCATTTTTCGGAGCAATTTCGGTGTTTTTGGAAAATTTTGTTATTCGAAATTTGTTGGGCTTTAGTTTGGTTTTGTGGTGAATTCCCACGATATGGTAAATTTTTTTTTTAATTTTGAGATTAATTTAGATTTTTGTTAAAATTTATCATTTTTATGATCTTTAGCTTTTTGGTGAATTTCCCATTTGTGTTAAAATTTGATTTTTTTATTTATTTGTTTAACACCGATGTTTTCCAAACATTTTCAAAACTTTGGTGAAATTTTTCAATTTTATTGTCAATTTTTGAATTTGTGATGAATTTAAAATTTTGCCAAACTTTCGACTTTTTCGCAATATTTTTAATAAATTTCGGTTTTTGGGGGAATTGGAAGATTCCTTTGTTAGTTTTTGAAATTTAGAGGTTTTTTTTTTTTTAATTTGGTCCACTGTTTGGCAAAAAATTCAAGGTAAGGTTACCAGAAATTTGATTTCAACATCAGACAGACGGACATCGTTAATTGAACTTCCCTACCTATAAGGATCCAAGAAATATATACTTTGTACGGGCGGAAATAAATATTGTAGAAGTTACAAACGGAATGACAAACCTACATACACCTTTTTATTTTTTATGAAGGGTAAAAAACACACACTCACACACAAGCACACGCTTAAAGTCATTTGAAATAAAATTTGATTATGTTTGCAGACATTGTAATACAAAGTTTTAAGATCCATTTCCTCATTTCTTTGTGTCATTTAAGTTGGCGTTCGTTTGAGTCTATACGTGTCTGTCTCTGCGTGTGTGTGTTTTTTTTTTTTGTAAAATTATATCTCAGTCGATCTTTTATCACTTTAACTTTAATCCATATATTAACGAGCATGTAAACGCTCTCATATTTTAGATCAGTGAATGCGTAGTTTGATTTCTTTAGAGTGCTTCTTTGAAAAAAGAGAGTTAAATCTGAACTTGAATAGATGGATTTGAAGTTTTATGTTTAAAACGCCATAAACTATAGTAGTATGATATTTGATTTAATAATTACACGTAGAGAAACCAGTGGTTGAATATCTACATATCAAATTGAATTATCAAAAATAATACTATATACATCTGTATGTATGTATTTCATATTAAGCCATGAGGAAAGGCGCGGGTAACGTAACGATTAAGCAAATGGATTCAAGGATGATTTAATTCGGATTTCTGCGATGTGTCACAGGTTCTTAACATTATTACAAAAATATGCAACCCGGTTACCTGTGGAGTAATAAAATATTTAGATAACTTTTTTATACAAACAAATGTTGAATTAAAATTGTTGTTAAAACATAAAATAAGTGAATATTTGAAAGTATTTTAAGAATTGCTTTTAATATATTTTTAAACTGTACTTTCACAGGTGGACAATATCCCAAAGTACTCGTTATTTTCAACGATTTTCTTATTTCTATTGCTATTGCTTAGTAGCAATTTGTATCGCCTCTTTACACAAAGAGTGGTCGAATTTCGACGAATAGTTTAGAAAAAATATAAGGGCAATTTAAATTATCAGTGCTGCAACGACTCGTTGAAGCACCTTTTTTTCATAAGCCGAAATAGAAATAGTCAGGGGTGTTCGATGTTTTTTTTTGAAAAAAGTCGTCAAACGTTTGAACAAAAATTAGTCAAAAATCCCCACATAAAAATCAACTTAAACATAATGTTTTCTCAATCAAAATAGTATCTTACAACTATACAAGCAAACTTTGATATTAACAGTATAATAACGACCTTATTCATAAAAACATGCAAGAGACATATAAACTATTAATAAGCATAATTGTATTTAAAAACGATTGTTATGTAAGACTTTTACTGTTGGCTTAAAGTAGTTAGACAAATATTTTATTTGCCATAGTCAGACTGAATTTGTTTAACGAATTGTCAACATGCACAGGGTGGTGCACAAAAAATCAACCAATTTGAAAATTCGCTCCTAAAATTCGACAAAATGAGTTCGATGCATCTGCTATTACCGCCTCTATGGTATCGAAAAGTTTTCTGCGGAGTGGCATTTAGTAAACATATATAAAAATAATAAACAAATTCATAATCAAATAATCACTGACTTCTTTCAACCCCAACAAAAAACACTATAAAGAATTAAAAACAAAGCCCGCACCACAAATTATGATGCAATAAAATAGTAGTCACAATAGTCTAATCTATACAGAAACACCAGGTCCCAATTACAGGCAGCTACGTGGAAGAAAAAAATAAATAAAAAATAAAAAACAAAAAATTTCCTATAACATCTACCTGCCATCCGAAAACACAAATCCTGATGCAATACAAAGCCATAAAAAGCAGCCATCACTTACATCTACCAATCCATACAAAACACCCGACATACAAGCGTTACCTGCTACCTGCTCATACCTTACAGATGCTCACGCTTTACAGAGCTCACATGACAAATAGATACCTGACAAACAATAAAACACTAACGAATTGATACAAACTTCTCAGAACGAAAAATGACACTGAAGATGGCACATAGCCGAAACCGGTTTGTCTCCAAACCAAACTTGACAAGGGATGACGGAAATTCGTTCCAAAATTCTACAAACATATATAAATGGATATTTTAATCAGAATTTCCAGTTACAATTGGAACATAACACCCTAAACGACCATATGGCAATTTCGTTAAATGAGCGGTAATTATCGTTTTTAATGCAACTCTTCAAGAACCTAGGAATATCGTGGTAAGACCCTGTCAAGTGAATTTGATGCACCAAAAAAGTGCAGTCGATAACACAAATACTTGTAATTGTATATACTATAAAATAGCCCTTGAAATTCTGTATTGTTTTCTGATGGCACCAGATAACTGCAGGAACGATAGTTCGCAAAAAGCATGTCCGAGAGATTAATATTTCTACCACTCCAAAATTCACAATTGCAATAAAATTGCTGATATTTCAGAAATAAAAATCATATTGAACGTATCCGACATCTTCAAGCTTCAGCGCCGATATAGAATCAGATCTCAGTAGCAGATGTGTTGCGGACAAATTCGAGAACAAATGAGCTACAGACGGTCGTCTAAATTATATTTTTTTGAGTTGAACACAAGAGTTATTGCCCTTTGATATTTAATGCTACGCATGGATTCGTGGTTTGATATTCCGACAGAGTGATTTTATGTAGATAGTTTACAGAAACTTGTTCCAAAATCGACTACTCAAGAAATAAGTGCATCAATTATAACTTCTTCTGATCATAATTTAGTTCCATATAGTCCCCCATTAGAAAACGTTTGCGGTGCAGGCTGGATTATACTGACTTATATCAGTAGGCGTAAATAAGGATAAAAGAGGTCATAAAACTGCTGATAATGTTGGAGAGAAAGATTATCCTAAGAATATAAGGCTTGTAACATTACATTCGGAATTGCGGTTATATCATAAACCCACTGTTTGGAGTTACAAATATATGTATACAAATGTACACTTTATACTAATCATTAAAAGCAACTAAATTATGGTCAGAACAAAAAACGAATTGATTTAGAGGAAATCTGGCAGGTTACTTGTAATGCGATTCGATAAGAAAAATTATATGAAAGCAATTTTCGAATCGAAAGTTAGAATGCGTGACTCGTTCAAAACAATGGCAGAGTTGTATTTATAAACATATGGGGGAAATGAAGAACTGTAACTTAAATACCAAAACAGATGAAAAGTTCCCAAATAAAAAGAAAGCAAAAAAAAACAAAGATTAAGAATTATTAAGTTTAATATTATTATACATTATATTTATCTTGAAAAGTTTAAATACTTATTTTTTTTCCAATTTGTCATTAACTAAATCAGCTTTTGCTGAGGCTCGTTTTCCTAATACAGTTTCACTTTCAAAAGATTACAAGAAACTTCCGCTCTTTCATAACAAATAGTATGATAATATATAGTAATACGCAGTACAAATCATTCGAACTCATACTGATAGCAACAACTTTTCGCAGCTGTCTGAACCAAAGCGTAATATATCACGATTATATCTTGCGGAACCGCACTAACTTTCCTAAGGCAACACGCATTTCTTCATTTTTCTAGCCAGATTTAGGACCTTGCGGCGATATAGAAATTTGAACCTATTCAAAAGGGAATTTAAGAAGATTAGTGCCCGAAAGAGTTACATATTCGAAAACATAACGGCGCTTGAAAACTACGCTTTACAACCATTTTCAAAAAAATTAAAATCCCGTAGGGTTTTTTATGACGGTTGTTAGTTAATGTTTTCGAAGGCACTGAATTCGAATCATAACTATAATTATTTTATAACAATAGTTTTTGCGATTTTATTCTGTCTATCTAAAAAATGTATTTTAGCTAATGTTTTAATCCCAACTCATTTTATAACAAATAATGCAATTTATTGTTGAGCGTGGATAAGCTTGTCACTATGCTCAAATCGCTGGTTGCTTAGGGCTGCATATCAGGAAACCTATACACAATTTTTTGAAAATAGTTACACGTAGTATGCTCGAATTTCTATAGACCGATTGAGAAATTCAAAGAAAATCAGGACAAAAACATTAAATTATTTATTTTATCTTGAACGTAAAATATTCTCATAGAACAGATTTATTATTCCTAAATCCCCGCCCACATATCCAATTTTTTCGTTTAGCATTTTTTTTTAAATTCTGTTTTTCTAACTTGGTTTTTTCTTTCTTTCCAACTTTGAATTGAAAAGTGAGAATTTAATAACCTAAAGAGTATTGCAAACACATGCAATCCTCTCTCTACCCATTTCTCTCCTTTTTGCTTTCCTCCTACACCAACAAAGCCAAGAATTGCAGAATCTAAAATTGCCTATGTGAATAGGTACTAAATTAGTCCATTCCCATTTGACTTTAAAAAAAAGTGTGTTATGTTTTATTTACACGCACATCTTATTGAGTAAAATTGTTTTTTTTTCTTTCCTTAATTTTATTAAAACTTTAAACAGCTTGATCAATAACAAAATGGCTGGGTACTTTTTTCTAGACTAGTTCAGTTTTAATTGTACGAGTACATAATATGACAAAGCTACAGAGTACAAACTTACAGGAGTGTGTATATTAGAAAATATTTTTCTAACCACTATCTAATGCCTGACCAACAACGTTTAAATACCAGCTGTGGACACTTTCCAAGCATGACAACCCTTTTGCGGCCAAATTCAATCAACTGAACTGAAATGAAAATAGTCAGAAATACAAATCAAAAATGGCTGACTAACCCATATTGTAGAAAATCTATTAATGGATGGATGGTTGGTTGGTTGGTTGTTTAGATGCATGCATAGATGGCTGGCGTGTTGTGTAGGTAGAAATACAAAAAAGAGGCACGCAACAAAAGTCGGATGGCTGTGAGGCAGACTCGTACGCATTAAAATCATTTTAAACAATTGAATTTTAAACAAAAAATATCAAATAGTCACTGAATCTTTGACATAGGGCCTGTGTGCTCACACATACTAAACTATAACTTATTTATATAATAAGTATGTATATAGGTATAGGCAAAATTATGCGTAAGCACGTGTATATGCATTTAAGTATGTGTATGGAGAGGATAGTAGAAAACACCCCTACATTTTGTAGCACTTGTATTCAATTGTTGTATATTGTACGAGAGTTAATACTACCTGATTTCAACATTGATGTAAATGCTGCAGATGATGAGCACACTATTCCACATTTATTAGTGCCATGCAATAAGAAGAAGAAGACTTCATAATTAATAGATTGTTTGTTGGTTGGTTGACTGAATGATTGTTCAAATGGTCGCATGGTTGGATGGATAATAAAAATTTCTTGCATTTCGTTATAGAATATATTTTTTTTAAATATTTCTTCTTTTTTGGTTATATACCAACATGATATCTATGTATGTGGGTATGTACATGTGCTTGCATAAAAACTGAAAAATATTTAACAAAAGCAACAATAACAATCGTATAAATACAAGCACATGCTATGTGGCTTCAATACAAGGGAATACAATCGACTTAGATTCGTACAGGAGAATAAATGCGAATACATTAAGTTTTACAATATAAAATGTGGGACTATACCACATAACTTCATACTCATGCATACATACATGTGTACATACATACACTTGTACATAATACTCGTTCATTTAGACTCTTTTTTATTTTTCCATTTGTATATAAACGAAATATTGGTATATAATCCCAAAAAATGGCCCGTTTTTGTATGTTTTGCACAGTGAGTATGTGAAACTTTTTTATGCTACCATGGTCGACTGAACTTCAATGGCTTGTTATTTTGGAGGGAAGAGTATTGAAAATAAAAAAAAATTTAATAACAAGATATAAAAAAAATTAAACAATAAATTCCCATGAAAAAAACAGGCTGCTAAATGATGATGGGATCGTACATGAGATGATACATATGGGATTTTAAGAATACTGGGTGTTCACACCAAATAATTTATCTATATCAAGGTGGGGTTTTTGCATCGAAGCGGGTTAAGAGCAACCATTTATTTTACAGTAAAAACAATTCCCTTAAATCACGTATGACTCCAGTTTTCAATGATCCTTACTCTGTTTTTCAAACAAATATATCGGCGATTCCGATATTCTAGTGAATTAAAACTCAAAGTAAATTATATATAATTTAAAATATATGCCGTGTATATCATGTATGTACGTGTTTATTTTCTTTACCCCGTCAACTACATAAATTGATTTGTGCGCGATACCTATGGTCGTGTATCGTTGTATCGGCAACAAAAATATCACCGATACCGATATATGGGAAAACCTGAAATATCGCCATTATCTCGGTATCGGATGCATTTGAACAAACAATAAGTATTAACAACTTAAATATGATCACTTAAGTTTATAGTAAGGATAAGTAATCGTAATGATTAGTAATTAGATTGCTTTGGTTTAGAGAGGATTAATTGAGATTACTATAAAACAATCAAAAAGCATCAAAAGTAATTCAAAAAATTTGACCACTTTTTTTTATTAATTTTATTTCTTGTATTTCATGCATCATATTAAACAGAAATATATAAAAATATAAGTTTGAAATATTTTATTTCAAACAACAGAAATAATTACAATTTAAGTAATTCATACCAACTAAACGAAAATAGTTAAAAGTAATATCGAACCTACAAATATTTGAGCTTTAGGTCACTATTTTTTTTTATAAAACTTAACAAATTTATTTCTTATTTCTAATGTGTAAGTGAAATAGACATTGAAAATATTCAAAAGTAATTATTCGAATTATATTTTGCTGATTACTTTTGATTCTATTTGATTATTTGATAGTCATCTAAAGTAATAGTGATTATTTTTAGATTATTTGTAATCGTAACCAATTAGCATTAAAAACTTACTAACCAGTGAATTATATAATTATTACGATTCTTTTTAAATTGTAATCTAATTGATTACCAATAGTAATCACAATTTAACAGCTATGGTTTATACAAGTATACCAGGTTTTGGACTGGAGCAACTGAAGATTGTTTCTTTTGTAATTTGGAATTCTAAACTAAAATCTGCATTTCATTTTTTTAAATTGGCTTTTGTTTCCGAGATATACCGTTATCTTCAAAATGAATGAAGTGGCACGGCATATGTATGTTAGCTTGAAAACGGTTTGTTCTATTTGGCTGACTACAAAATACGAAAGTCTGCACTAAAATTACCTTTAAGTTATATTGTTCTTAAATCTTCTAAGTATTTTTAGAGATATCGAGGAAGTTGTGGCGAAAAAATATTTAATGAAGAATTTAAACATTATTGGTTTAAAAAAATCAACAAAATTTTTAATAACCAACCATATTTTATTAAAATTTAAGTTTAAAAAGTGTTTAAATAAGCAGTGAATACTTTACAACAATGCATATCAAATGCATTGCCATAATAAACTGGGAAACAGTTTAGCAACATTTCGTTGCTTCGTATCATAAAAAGGGCAATGACACCGAAAAAAGTTATTTTGGAAAATTTTTTGGACTTGTCGGATGAAAAACATTAGTAAACATCCTTACCTCTCTTGTTTTTCGCCACTGTTTATAAAAAGAATTGCTAATCTAAATGGTGCGTTATTTGCATTTATTTTGGGCCGGTTGCGTTTAGGAACATGTGACAATGTTGCTCTGTAAGGCAACATGCCTTCACTTAATTGTAAATAAAACCAAAAATCGATTTTAATGAGATATTGTTCGTTTTTTTTTGCGCAAGTTCCACAATACCTCAGAAACTTCTAAGCAGATTAGAAAAGAATGCTGGCTCGGCAAATATGTCACCACTTATGTATGTTAATATTTGTCGTGCAACTGCTTCCTTATTGACAACGGTATATCTCGAAAACTATAATCAATTTGTAGAAATTGAGGCCATAATCAAATAAGGGCATAACACAAGAAACATATTTCGGTAGCTCCAGTCTTAAAGTTGACCTGAATTTGTAAACTTGAGTTATTTATTATTTCACGATTTTAAAATTTATATCCGTAATTACAAATTGTTATAAAAAGTTACACTTTAGCTTTTTCCTTGCTTGGCAAAAAGTACTAAACGAAAATTTTTTTTTTATAAGACCAGCCTCACGTTATTCTTTAACTGTCCATGCAGGAAAGAACCACTAATTTAGCTTTTATTACTATGTACAATGAATAAATGAATTTTATGCAACCAGCCACAAACCTCAAATGCAATTTTACAAAAATATATGAATAAAATATTCAAAAAAGTCATAATATAATTTAATATAGTAATACTTTTATACAATTTAAAAGGATAATTTGGCAGTTAATGAGCTAAGAAAAATAAAAAAAGGTTCAAAGTGACTCCTACGCGAGAGGCAAGAATTGTGAGAATGCTAAAGCTAATTAAAAAGATACCAAAAACAGATACCATCAGTAAAGAAATGCAGAATGTCTTAAATGCACTAACGTATAAGCACAACCCATGTTGATGATTTACTTGTATTTGTCGTCTTTTCAGTGTTATGCCACAGGATTTCGATCCTATTACATCGAACTAATAACGTAGTACTAACGAGCTCGTTTGAACTGAAATATTTTTAAATACCCCTGTAATTCAGGCTACCATATTTTTTGCTTTAGTAACAAATAAAATACCTTCAAATTATTTTCCATGACAATGTCAAATGAAAAATTTCAAAAATAAGTAGTACATTTGAGTTAAATAAACATTAAAAGGGGTCTTGTACAAACAGTTTTTTGTGTTCTTGTTTGAGGGTTAAAGCGGGTGCGAACACAGCTTAAACTTTTGGGCAGGATATTTAATATGAAACTAAAAATTTTCAATATTTCCGTATGGGAAAACGTTTTAAGCAGGAAATATCGCATTTCGCTGCCCCTGGAAAATGAATAATCAACGACTATGGCCCCATATACCTAGACCATCATCTTTTTACGAAGCAGTTTTTGCTTATCATTTAATAGTTAAGTTTAACTTTAAAAAAAGGTTCAAAACTTTTCCTGCTAGTGGACATCTTTCTCAAAACTTAATGCCACACCCATTATAACTTCCCTCTACCAACAAAATAAAAAAACAAACAAAATAATGTTGCCATCTATAAATTATTTTTGCTCACTTTTTGCCGTATGGCAACACAACAATAAAAAGACCGAACATAACAGCAGCAGCAACAACAACAACAGCAGCAGCAGCAGTAATACAGAATAGCAGTAAAAAAGTGGAAAAATGGACTACACAATTGAAAAAGGAATCGCAAAATGTAAAACAACGAAAAAATAAGGGCACGTGTAGAGTTAGTTGTTGTTTAACTGTGCGTATATACATATGTACATACGTACAACAACATATATATATGTATGATATTTGTTGTAGTTTATTTATCTCTGTTTATTTTTTTATTTTTCAATAAAACTTGTGTATGCATGTATATATGTAAAACGAATTTATATAATGAACATCCATATGCATGCATACATAGTTACACACAAATATCCAACCATATACATATGTATGCACCTACTTATGTACATAATTTAAAGTAAATGGTTGGCATTGAATGTCAGGAACGTAATTATGGTGTCGTTGCTTAAAACACACAAGCGAGTCAAAAATAACAAACATCGGGCGAAATAGAAGAAGAGTTTACAATAAAAATTTCGTTTTAAACTTTTTTCATTGTTGCTGTTTTTGTTTGCAAATTGCAAAAAGAAAAAAAATCCTAAAAAATGTGTTCAAAAAAGGAGTGTTTGTTTAATGGACGTTGAATGGAAGATCGACGAAAGTATTTCTGGCGGTAGTGCTGACTGGTAATGTTGATAATGATGATGGTGGTGGTACTGGTGGCGGTTTGTACATGTTAAATGGCAATTTTCATTTCATTTATGTTTTTGCTCGATTTTGCAACTATAAAATTAATTTGCTTAAATTATGTTGATACACAATGTTTTTGTTTATTGCACTGGGATGTACCAGGGCTACAGTGACGTTCCCAAAATGTCAGGCATGCTGTATAGTACAAATGTGTAAGTTTAACATTCCGTTTGTAATTTCTACAAAATTCATTTCGGGATATGGACCAAAAACGGGCTTTCATAGAGATTCTATACTTTTGACTGAATTTGAAAATATCATGTATGTATATGTACTAGGGTGATGGA
Source organism: Phania funesta (assembly GCA_963932375.1). Lineage (NCBI taxonomy): Eukaryota > Metazoa > Arthropoda > Insecta > Diptera > Tachinidae > Phania > Phania funesta. The sequence goes on from OZ010652.1 coordinate 46,130,432, forward strand.
TTATTCGACATTTTCCAAAAACCGGTAGATTATGGACAACTTTGGGAAAAGAGGATTTTTATGGGGTTTCTCATTAAAAGTGAATGAACTATCGTTCCAGCAATAAGTGGATTCTTTCAAGCGTGGTTTTCCAGGTGGCGTCGTCCTGCAGAAATCACAAACCGTCCAGGTCCTTCAGTTGAGGCTACAAGGATGCCGTTCTAACGTATGCTGTTCAGATTCACAGCCGATTTAATTTTGTCGCGTTTGTGACGGCACTCTCGTTTACAGCATCAATATTTGAAGAGACCGACCGGTAGATCGATGCTAAGAAGTCTTATTATCCATAATCTACCGAGATTCTTAAAATTTTTTCAACGTCCTTCGAATTGTTGGAAATTATACCGCGTTGTTTTTTTGTGTTTAATAATAATTCCAAAAGTCGCTATTTAAGAAAATTCGACCGCGGCAATCCCGAAAAAACAGTCGAATAGCTTCGTCGTTGAAGTATTTGATACAGTTGCTTTGATCGAGCATTTTATTACCCAGTAATTTCTTGCACAAGCAAAAATTAACACCAGAAGAAACGAAACTGTTTTAAAGAGTATTTTTTTATTTTATTTTTAAAATATACAGTGATTCACAGCCAGGCACGGAACTAGATTGGGGGAAGCTTCTACGGATACAATTAATTTAAATAAATTTCAAAATTTTATGAATCGCTTCTGGTGGGGACGTAAATATCCTTAATAACAAAAAAAAGAAATGTGTAAAAGAATTTAAAGAATATTTTTTTACTTAGAAAAATGTTTTTATTTCGTATCAAAGTTACAATTTTTATTAACTAACGACCGTATTCAAAAAAGAATTAACAGAACTTTACAAACCATTGCTAAGAAATCCTGTATACAAAAATTATGACTATGGAATTATTTAAAAGTATATATACAAAAGGCAGACACCTACAATGAATTAGCTTTAAAATGACATTTTGACTTTTTGATAAAAGTTATTTTAAAAACTAAATTTTTCCAGAAACTAACAAATAAACATTTCTTATATCTTCTCCGTATCAATCTTTATTATTTTATAGAAATATTCCTTGTAATGCAAAAATATTTACCCCATATGACAGCAATTGCATGAGATGAAGAAGTATCTCTCGTGGACTCATTGGAAAAAGAAAACAAAATGGAACATAAAAAATGTACTCTAAACCCTAATAAGAATAAATGAAAAAATAGTTTATAAATATGAACAGCAAAATATTAAGTCATGATGGATTTGCTTCACTGTATACCTATAATAAAACGCATTTATTTCACAAATTTGTGACAAAATACGATTTCTGAGAGCTTAATCGCTAATTTGGAATTACTTATATAGTTGTGTTTCAAAATGTTCTAATTATTTTTTGTATTGAATGACGATTAAAATAAAAAATTCTTGAATAGAGCTTTACATGAAATACATGGTATAAATTATTATTATATACTCGTATGTTATGTATGTATATAATATCCCTTTTATTTCAAAACGTTACTTCAGTAAAATACATCGGAAAAAATTAATATGTCAGTAATTTTTCCAAACTATTTATTATTAAAGTGGAACTGAAAAATATAAGTTTTCTGAGATAACAAACACATGTATGTATGTAAATCGTTTCGAAAGTTCACATCAATCAATATTATTAAAAAAAACAAACCCACCCCTTAATATATATATATATATATAATAAATATTATAAAAAATATTAAAGGATGTAACAAATGGTTATGATGGTTGTTGTTTTATAAAGTACCCAATATTTATTAATAAGGATATGTATCTATGCAAACATTTAGGAAATTTAAAGCTGGTTCTAAGAGCTTTTTAGTTTAAAGTCTACTTCAGCAAAAGTAGCCTTTAGTGTTTCGATAGGAATACTGGCCAAAGACTTATGCCACTTTCAAAATAAAGGACTCAAGTATATATCTTTATTTAAAAAAATGTTTCGGTTGAATCAATTTTTTAAAGTCGACTGTTCGGATAAATCGGAACCTTTTTGTACATCATTATAACGACTACACACAAGGGGAAATTAGAGGAAACATCGACATATTCCATTTCATGTTCCGTTTTAGGTTTCTAAAACATCAACATTTTTTGAGCAACATTTTTTGAGCAACATTTTTTGAGCAACATTTTTTGACCATGATTTTTTTAAGTGGATTCAAAAATGCTGTGAATTCACAGTTAGTTAAAACTCAGAAGAACCACGGATTGTGATATGTATTTGTTATTATAATTATGTATGATAATTAAGTGTTTCAAAATGTATACCAAGGAACTACAATTTACTAATTTTTCCTTCTATGTAAAAAAGTCAATTGTTTTGTAATTCGTTATTCGAATTTTGAAACATTAACATTCGGAAAGTAATACCAGTGTTATTCTAATAAAGAAAAATCTTAGGACGGGGACTAAAGCATGGTATATAAGAAATGAGAAAAATCCATGGGGCAAATCGAGGGAAACAATGTACGGAGTTTTGTAAATTGGCACAGTTGATCCTTGGTATATATTTTAAGAAGCTAAAAAGTCCTGGTGGTTTTCGCTATATGTAGATGTGAAACTATAACTTAGCAAAAATTGCTTCAGATAAAAGTAAACGCTTACAAAGTTTTTGACAAAAATATTCCTGGCAATTTTTATGAAATGGGTAGTTTATTATAAAAGTATAGAGGCAAAAAAAAAGAGCATTAAAAAACTGCTTTATTTACATTTTAAATTTTCTTGTTAGACTCTGTTCACAAAACTATTATTAATAAAGAAAATTACAAATTTTTTTTATTCTTCTAATTAAAAAGTATGTATTGTTATATTACTTTTAAATATTATTTGAGAATTATAACACTTAAACGTGCAAGTTTACCACTATGTATTAAAAAATCACTGAAATTTATTATTGGGAGTAAGCAAGCCTTTAGGAGCATGTCGTTGGTTGCTTATGCTAGCTTATCAGGAAAGCTTTGCCAAATTTTTTAGAAAAACTAAAAATATAATTGTGGAAATTTTCATAAACAATATGAGAGTTGTAAATGGAACCTAACGCATGATATCAAAGTTTCAACACAGACCCAACAGCATTTCGAAAATTTTTTTCTTATTCATTCTGAGCCTAGTTGAAAACGGTCAACCAAATAAAAATTAATATAAAAAAACAACTTCGATATTATATTCATACGAGTATGTATATACTTTTTCTGTTCAGTAGAAAATAAATAAAAAAAATATCCAACAAATGTTGCGAATATTTTTTTTATTTAAGTTTGTTAGGCTTGTTCTGATTTTTTACATTTCATCGAATTTAAAACTTGTATGTCCCCCAAAGCATAATTTTTAACTACATATTTAGTTTAAGGCCTGCTCAAAACACCCTCTTAAGATGATTTCTTCCACTACACATACCATTTTTATTTGTTTGCAATTATTTTTGGCCGAAAATTATGTAAATTTAGCCAACAGTTTATTTAAAAACTCAGACTCCCACTCCAAATAACAGGAGAAAATTTAATCTTGGTTTTATTTTCTTTACAAATAATAAAGACAGAAGAAGATAAAAGAGACCTGAACACGCACAAAATTTCTCCAAGGGAACACGCATGTATGCAAACCAGTGCAAACAGGAAGTCTTGGAAACACCATGCAACCAAACCAGCAACCACCAATAACTTCATCACACTCATCTTCAGGAGTTTTCTTCAAAACTTACGGCTGTTTCACTGCCTGAATTTATTGACTTTGCAACAGGGGGACTTTTAACTTGGCTGCGTGTCAGAGTTGTGGTAACATTTCTGTTTTTGTAGATGTTGTTGTAGGTTGTAAATAAATATTTAACAACTAAAACATTTATTATCGTATATAAGAGTGAAATTAGTACACTGCTGTCGGTAGGTATGTAATTGGGTGTTATACTGTTTAATTTACATGGTAAAGAAACATGCTTCAGTTGTATTTTATTATTAGATCTTGTAAGGAGTTTTCTTCATTATACTTCTTTTTTATATATAATGATGATAATGATCATAATTACACGTTATATTTTGCAACTGTGTTTATTACTAGAGCAGAACTAAATGCAGGACCATTAATAATTTAAGTTGAATTGTTTGTTTCATGTAAAGACATTAATATTTAAAGTTTGGTTCAATTGGCTTAAAACTAATTAAAAGCCTCAAAGTTATTTTAATCAGGCAAAGATCCAGAGATAGGATCCCAAACCGATTACGAATGAACGTTTTACTATGGAAAAACAGGAGCTAAATTTTAAAAATATTTAGTTTTCCTTATAATTTCGCTTCACAAACCTGGAGTCGGTTGCAACACACTGAGGATTACAAAAACTGCCCATCCTTCTCATCTTTGAACAATTTTAGGAGAGCAATAGCATTACATTTTCATCACAGCTAGACCGTCAAACATACATCCGCTTTAATATGTGGAATAAACTACGTAAAAAGTAAATACCTATATCACAAGAGCTTTGAAATTTCAACTGTTAGGATAATTACTGGTGTTGCGTGCATAAGGGCTAGAGGAGTTTCATTGTTATTGGCGCTGGCAGTCTACACGGTTTCGCCAACTGTTTCTCAAGTGAGTTGTAGCAACGGAAATATAATTACAGTAGACTCTCGATAAACTGAAATTCAATAGGCCAGATAAAAAGTTCAAATAATCAAGAATTCAAATTTAGCTGCACCAGTTCAAATTAAAGATTATAGAAAGCTTAACTACAAAATTACAGAACGTCGGCGAGCAAGATAACATTCCTATGCTTGAATACGCACGGATCCAGAGGGGAGTGAAAAATGGAAAGCGATTTAAAATTAAAATTTTTTTAAACAAAAGGCTTAGACAAATGTAAGAATTCTTTGTTTGCGTTAATACTTCCGCCCAAAAGCTTAAGCTGCCTCCGCACCTTGTTTAAAGCCATAACGTGGCGGCGAGCCAGATCCCATTTCAATAATTTAAGATCAGTGAGGGGAACTAAAACAAATTAACTTTTTATTTATCGAATATTTTTTCAAAACACATACAAAACAGTAAAATTATCTGGAGATTCAAATTATCGACTGTCGACTGTATTTGGCTTACGAAATCATTATGAATAGACTGAGGCTTGAACAACCCTGCTAAATTATTCAGATTTACCTTGAAAATCAGTCAGCGATGAGACTCACGGGTTTGTTTATAAACAAAATTGCCGCATATGAAGAGAAACCGATCTACAACAGACCCTATAGACTCCAGTAGATCCAGAAAAATAAGTGAATCTTATTTCTTCCAAAATAAAGAAAATTGGAAGTACACAATCCGTTTCGTCAAGAACAGCCGCGGTGGCTATATGCCCGAAATCATTTTGAAATCTTAATGCCATTAATTTTTCGAATAAAAAAAATGTTTTTGATTAAAATAATGTTTGTGTGTCATATTTTGAAATTCAAAGTTCATTCGGGATTCAAAAAAACATACTATACATATAATCAAAAAAAATTTTTTTGAGAAATTAATACATTTCAAAAGACGTATTTTTCGGAGCATCGTAAGCATATTTGCACAGTAGCGACTCAGGTGCGCAGAGAGGAATAGACACGGGATTAGAATGGAAAGTGGGTGATTTAAAAGACACTTCGATGTAAAATTTCTTTTTTATACTGTATTTTATTTTATTGAATCTTTCTATTAAAAGAAATTCACAATAAGTATTCAAATCTTATTTCTAAATTATTATTTACTAGTTAGTACCAACGTAATAACTAATTTTTTGTATTCAAATCTTAAAAATCTATCTTCTATTGTGTAGAGAGCGCCGCCTCGCCAGGCTCAATATGTCAGTTCTTTTTAGTCTCTGGTGGCCATCAAATTGCAATAAATTGCGTGCTAAAGTGTTGGGATGTGCGACTAGTTTGTTCACGTATTTGGACGTGTATGTTTTAACTTCTTCGTGGATAGTGGGAACTTTGAGATCCCTATGTATGTTTCCATTTCTTATGTACCAGGGGGCGCATACGATATGACGTAAAATCCTAGACTGTCTTCTGTAACTTCTGGATGTTTGATGCGCAGGCAGTACCTCACAGCTGAATACCATATGACCATATTGGCTTTATAACGGATTTGTATAAAAGGACTTTATATTCCAAAGCCAAAGTTGAGTTAGGACTTATTAGCCAATGCAGTTGAATTGTTCGAAGCTTTATGGACGTTATTTTTGCCTCAATGTGACGGGACCAAGTTAGGCGCCGATCTAGGTGGATACCTAAATATTTGACTTGCGTTTCCGCTGGATCCGTGGTATTAGTTATTGTGATTGGTGGACAATTTTGCCTTCTAAGGAAAAACGTTACATGAGCACATTTTGATGGATTTACCTTTATTCTCCACTGTTTTAGCCAGTCTTCTAGGTTATGAATATGTTACTGCAGCTTTTCAGATGCATCCTTTGGATCATTACTGACACTTATAATTGCAGTGTCGTCTGCAAAGGTTGATGTATATGTATGTGGGCTTGTCGGCATATCCGCTGTATAGATGATATATAATACCCTAGCACACTACCTTGAGGTACTCCTGCACTGATATTCCCACATCTTGAAAGCTGGTCCTTTGACCTTACTTTAAAAGTTCTATCTGACAAATAGCTTTTTATAAGCTTGTGGGTATTTTCAGGAAGAACCCGAGCTATTTTAGTAAGTAGCCCATCATGGCAGACTTTATCAAATGCTTGGGAAATGTCTATAAATAAAGCTGAACAGTATTGCTTTCTTTCAAAAGCCGATCTAATAATGGTAACGATTCTATGGATCGTACTATGCCTTGCTCGAAAACCAAACTGATGATCTGGGATAACGTTTTGTTCATTTAGAAAAGGAGTTACACTCGAGACGAATAATTTTTCAAATATCTTTGACAAAACTGACAGTAGGCTAATTGGCCTGTAGGATGTAATCTGGCTTGAGTCCTTTCCAGGTTTCGGAATCATAACAATTTCAGACATCTTCCAAGAGCATGGGAAGAAGCCGACACGCTACATGGCATTAAATATGTAAAGTAAAATTCTTACAGCTGAATTAGGTAAGTTTCTTATCATTGATCCTGTTATACGATCAGGTCCAGGTGATTTCTTCATATCCGTATTTTTAATTGTCGATTTTAAAGAAGACAACCGAAATTTCATAGGATCATTCACGGTGTCACTAATAATTGGAATAGTGGAATTACTTATATCATGTGGTGCAAAAACCTTCTCTAAGTGATTTGCGAACGCATTTGCCTTTTCACTTGAGTTTTTAGCCCAAGTACGGTCTTCAAGTCTTAGTGCGGATTCGTAAGCAATAAGACATTGTAAGTGCTTTACAGCTTTCCACAGACTATAATCCGTGTTTTTCATTGGATCTAAGTTTTTTAAAAAGGTGTCGATAGCGAATTCGCGTTTCTGTCTCAATTTACTGCGTAAGTTTCTTTGGCATAAGTTCATTTTCATTTTTATGTGTGGAGAACGACTATTTTGCCATTGTCTTCTTAGTCTTCTTTTCTCAATGACGAGCATCTGAATATCTGCTGTTGCCTGGTGCGATATTATTTTAGCTGATGGCTTTGTTGGCGTTGCAGCTATGGCTCCGGCAGTCACGACGTCTGTAAAATGATCTACAGCTGCTTGAATATCAGCTGGATTTCTCAGTGGGATGTTCAAAGGTAAGTGAGAGCTCACATACATTTTATATTTTAACCAATTCGTGTTTCAGTTCGGGTAGAAACTAAATGTTTTAGGTGCAGTGGCAAAACTGTCGTGTAAAATAACAATTGTAGGTGAATGATCAGAAGATAGGTCATAGGATGAACTAACTAACAGTTGGTCGCGTTTGATATTTTTTACTATAGCAAAATCTATAAGCTCTGGCAACTTATTAAAATCTGTGGGCCAATAGGTGGGTTTACCGGCAGATACGACGTCCAGCTTGTTTGCTTGAACTGTATAATACAACTGCCTACCTCTAGGACTAAGGAGTCTGGATCCCCAATATGTGTGCTTTGCATTGTAATCACCAGCGGCAATAAATTTTTGTCCTAGCGTAGCAAAGAACCTGGCAAATTTATGGTGTTCGATTTTATGCCTAGGCGGGCAATACACTGACGAGACTACAATTTTAAAATCAGTAAGATTTATAGTCGTGGCTTGCAAAAAGTCTTCGTTGAATTCAGGCAATGTAAAATGCCTTACGTTTTTTTCGGACTATAATGGCAGTCCCACCACATGCCCTTCCGCTTGGGTGTTTTGTGTCATATATAAAAAACCCATCCATTCTAAAGCAGTTTTTTATAGTGAAGTGTGTTTCAGAAACTAATAGTATGTCTATATCATGTGCTAGCAGGAAGTGTTCTACTTTATATTTATGTTGGGATAGCCCGTTAGCATTCCTTGCTAAGCAGAACTTGCAGAAGCATGTTTTAGAATTAGAACTTTTGGCATTCGCATTAGGAAAATCATTTCTCAATGTTTGTGCATATGAATAGTTTGGTTTCGTATCCGGCTGTGTAGCTTGTGTACTAGCAATAGGACTAGCATGATGCCGAGGAAATTGGGAAGACCTATATTGCTCATATTCAGGTTTACGTACGACTTTCGAATTATTTTTTACATGTTGAAAGACTTTGCAGCCCCTGTAATTTGCTGTGTGGTTTTCACCACAGTTGCTGCATTTTTTGACCTTGGGGTCTGTTTTGGAATAAGTGCATTCCAAAGTCCGGTGCGCATCACCGCAAACAACAATGTAACATGGTTATTTTTTTTGTAAATGGTTTTCCAATAATTAAAGCTTGATTTCACTAATAAGGGGGACTCCATGTTGTTTTAGCGGATTCTGTAAAATATGTTACTAATCAGTGGGATTCGGAGCGTATCGAAAGCATACCAATTTTGGCAGAAAAGTAATCTTTAGCTACGAATTGCATTTTTATAATTAACGGCTTTTTTAGCTAGCAGCATAGACAAATTTGGGTGGCCTGCTATTTTATGCTGCATATTTTCAAACAGGATTGTTTAATTGTGTTAGCGCGTGTACCACATTTTTGTTTTACAAAAATTTTTTGTTCATTTAGAGCAAGTTATTTTCGAGCATCACTTGGTATTATTTCAATATGTAAGTTTGTCCTTTCGCAAATCTACATATTTTTGTATCACAATTTTCGCAAACCCCTTTTTAAGCTTTTTGATACAATTTGCAAATAACAAACTTTTTGTACATTTATTACATAATAGAAGTGCATATCGGTGAGTACATTATATATATGTTACATATTTACTTAGAAACAGGGGTGCAATTTATGCATTATTTTATAACATTTTATTACGGATGTGGTGGTTTTTAATTGTATACCTTCAAAGCAGGCAATTTGAAGGTCAACTATTTGTTTTTTTCATTAATTCATTTGGACTTGTTTTCTTCGTTTTTCAAAATGATGACTCATAAGAGCTGTTTTTTTGTTGTTGTTATTGTAGTGAAAAAAAGCCAATGGGTGAAAATTGTATACCGGCATAGTTTTTAACCACGGTGCAAGCAAAATTATAATTAGTGGACAAAAGCGTGCAAATCTCCCATAAAATTATATAGGATGATTTTTTAAGGTTTTAATATTTCTTAAAACGGATAAAATACAATTTATACTAATAGACTTCTATAAAGCTTCGAACGCAATAATCAATTCGGCCTTATATCGGTCTATGGATACAGACATATTTATATGTTAACCACGACTGCATCGAAGTGCCCAATGTGGGAGGTTTAGTTCGAAACACTAGTTGACAGTTCATTAGTCCTAAACGTGCTATAAAGTGCTTGACAAGGTTAGCTCTTAGTGGGGCCATATCCGCCAGCGTTCGCTTTTGCACTCTTCTGCATGACATCTTGTTTTTGTAACGGCCTTAGAGTTGCTCACGCGTTTCTGACAAAATCTTTCGATTGACCGATACTGTTCATAAACGATGTAAGTTTGCTTAATAGCAAGATAAAAAAAAAATAGGCAAAATTAGTTCCTAAGTATCTTGTTGCATCTCAGAAGGAAGAGTCGCATATTCGCAAAACGTATGAAAATGAAATTGAATGTTCCATACGTCGATTCAAATTTAATATTTTGTTTAAACTTTAGTTTTATTTTATTAAATCTTTCGAAGATAAATTTTACAAACTAATGTAATAACTAATTTCTTGTATTCAAAACTTAATGAACTATTCCATATAAATCACGTACTAGAGCGTTGGGAATGACCACTACTATGTTTACGTCTTTCCACGAGTATGTTTTGTACTTCTTCCTTGATAGTGGGAAGTTTTATGTAAGATCTCTTTGGATATTTTCATTTTGTATATATTTGGGGATGGAAATATGTAAAATCCTAGACTGGTTTTTTTGTAATTTCTGGAGACTTAATGCGCAAGCAGTAAAGCATAACTGAATGTCATATGGACATAGACAGACCTAATATTATAAAGCTATATAACGGATTTGTATAATACGCCTTTGTAACCCAAAACCAGTGTAGATGATATGTGGCGGGACTAAGTTAGGCATCCATCTATATACAGCTACTAAAATCCCTGCTCTTAAGATGCTTTCGGAAGGAAAAATTCGAGTTATGTAGCTCATCAAGCCAGACTTCATCAAATGCTTGGGAAATACAGGGTGTCCGCCGGGAAAGTATACTACTTTGTTTATAATTTTTGATTAAATGAAAGAGAATGGATCGTATATTGATACATGATTTATTTAATGTCGGCAATTATGTATGAAATACAATATCAGATAAATGTCCGCCTCTGTTAGCCTCACAAATACGAGCCTTTTTGAACACATATTTCATTACATTCTGCCTCATTTCACGCGGTATTTCATTAATGTCATAACGAATATTTTGTTTGAGTTCCTTCACCGTTTCTGGTTTGTTTGCATAAACCTTGCTTTTCAGATATCCCCACAAAAATAAGTCCGGAGCAGTCAAATCAGGCGACCATGGAAGCCAATCAACATCACCATTCCTTGAAACAACTTGTTGTGGAAAGAGGTCTCGAGGTAATTCCATTGTAATCCTGGCTGTATGCGAAGTGGCACCGTCATGTTGAAACCATATGTTAGTCAAGCCCAAAGCATGCAGTTGTGGCGTTAAAAAGTTTTCAATCATATCACGATATCGCTCCCCATTGACAGATACCGTTACGCCGTTTTCAGTTTCAAAGAAGTAAGGTCTAATGATTCCTCCTGACCAAATTGCACGCCAGACTGTCACTTTAAATGGATACAAAGGTGACTGATGAATAATTTGAGGGTTTTCCATTGTCTAGAACCGACTATTCTGTTTATTCACATATTCTATTCAAATGAAAATGTGTCTCGTCACTCATTATGATTTTTTCATGAAAATCGGGGTTGTTAGGGGCGAGCTGTAGCAGCCTATTGGCATATGTACGACGGCGTAAATAGTCTTCAGGATGAAGATCTTATGTCAACTAAATCTTAAATGGAAACAAATGCAGATCTTTGTGCGAAATTGTGGACAAAGTTGTTCTTTGAAGACCAAGCTCCTGAGCACGATGTCGAATTGAGGTTGATGGATTGTTTTGAACACTTTCTTGAACAGTAGTAATGTTTTCAGCCGATCTTGCAGTATTTTTCCATGATAAAATTGCCACGTCTCTACTTTACGACTGCCAAAAATGAACTGTAAAGACTAATGTTTACCAAAATGGTGGCAAAACAAAAAGGGTGTCCCGACGGACACCCTGTATTAACAAAGCTAAATAGTATTGCTTGGTGACAATTGCCGATCTAATACCTGTGACAATTCTATTGACTCCCTCAATAACGCTATGCTAGAAACGACTAAGTTTTTAAACAAATTTTGATGAAATAATGGGCGTGTATAACGTTATCTGACCTAAGCCTTTTTCAGTTTTAGGTATCATAAGAACTTGGGACATCTTCCAAGAGTATGGGAAAAATCCAACTGGCAACATGACATTAAATATGAATAATATAATTCTCTTAAAGTTAATATGGAAGGAACACTGCTTTGGGGTTCTGTCTTCTAACCGAATTTTCTAGAAACGTTTAAACACGTCAAAATGTAGCCCACGCTATTTGCCGTCACAAATGTGACACAATCAGAGATCCCATAAGGTCTGCACTACAATCCGAATTCATGGAAATACCACTAACTCGTGATTTATTAGAAACATACACAATACAGCTTTCAGATCAATAAAATAAGGAAAAACACATAGAACCAATTCCATGTATTTTTTTAGAGGTGTTGAAAAGTTTTTTAGTTTTTTGTATAAAAAATAAATTTTATTATAATTTTGAAAGTCCCATTAAGCTTTAGAAAATTACATACATACTTATTTCTTTTTAATTTTGTAAATATTCTAACTCTAAACTCTATCCCTACAATAATAAAATTTCCGTGTAAAACATTGTGCACTATGGACAGATTGCTGTTAAAATAGAAGAAAAAATAAACTCTTTATTTAGAAACTGTTTTTATTTTATTTGAAAGGCCAATTCGTATTCGAATATGAAATCTATCAAATATCCGCCGAGCATTCGAACGGTAGCAGAGCTTGGATTTATTAAATTTTCAACGGCTCTGCTGCACAGATCTGGCGGAACTATATTGATTTTGAGGCATCGGTAGATTATCGACCTTGGCAGTGTTGGGCTTACCAGCTTTGTTTTGCAAAGAAATACAAATGATATTTCTTATTACAAATGATATTTCTTTGTCTTCTGAAACATTTCTTCAGTTTGGTTGATATTTGTAATGTTAATAATAATAATTATAACATAAAAAAAATTCTTCAGATTTAAGAATTTTGATTTCATTTGAAATGTCTCTTCAAATAAACATTATGTACTATTATGCAACCCCGTATATTTGACCCACTTAACAAACTAAAGGGTTAAATAAATGCAGGTGCATTTATAACCCTGTGATGTCATTCCGCTACTTCTAAAGACTTCTTTCTTTCATTCACAATTTTTTATAATTTTTATGTATATGTACATACATATGTATGTAAGCACAATGCTTGATCTATAATTAGGTCATTAAAAGGGAATAAGGAAAAAAAAACACCAACAACAATGAAATGTGGTATCCTTGATCAGCCAAACAACACTTACTAACATATTTATTGTGTCTTCTGTTTTCATACAACATTCTTTCAATTTTATTATGTACATACATTCATACACATATCCACATGTTTTATTAAATATACACACATACATTCATATGCACATAATTGTGATCACATGCTACCCTGTTTCTCTCTATTTATGTAGTTATTTACTACTTTTGTATAAATCCTTTAAAAACTGACTTTTGTTCTTGCTGTTTTGTTTTTTATTTTATTCTCCCATTTTCTGGACCTTCGTTATTTGTATAAAAATAAAAAGGAGGAATATTAAGAATTATATAAAAAAACAATTTATGTTTATTACGCAATTTAGATTTCTTCTACCTGGCTAAATTGTTTGTTGTCGTCGTAGAAAAGGAGACAGGTTTGTTTTGTTTTTTAGTATAAAAATTCCTCAAGCAAAATACACAAGGACTGCAAGAAAATAGAAAAAAGAATGCTTTTGCGCCAATATAAAAGTTAAGCTTATTGCGCAGTTTCATAATAAAATGCCTGTTTGCTATGAAAGGTTGCAGATGATCATTATCAACGATAGCTTCAAATTAATAAAAACGTATAGTGTGTTATAGATGGGAACAATTAAGAATATGATTGGATGTTTAGTATTTTATACTTCTGACATGCTGGATACGTACTACGTAAATTTCTAAGTTACACATTTTTGTTTTTTGTTGTTGTTTGTTAATAATTCAGTAAACCCCTGAAGGAGTATTAATTAAAGTTTATATGGTTAAAGTTGAGGGTTTTTGTAGAATGTTTAGCTGGGTTTTTGTACATTTAAAATAAATCGTGCAATATTAAAAATATTATTTTAAATCCGGATGCTATAGACTATGCGATCGTTCGTATAGCTTGAGGAGGTTTTACGCGAGATGGCAACGTTTGTGGGCTCTTTGTAATAAGTTGAGTACGAAAAATCAGAAAATATTGGTTGTACACTTAGCGATAACAACGGTAACGAGTTTGTGTGTGCTTATTATCTTAGTGGTCTCATAGCAGTGACGGAAAATCAAGATTTTGAAGTGGAACTGAACTCAAAAATAATTTTTTTTTTCATATGAAAAGTACTATTTCAAAATTTTGACGAATTGTCTTGTCTGTATAGGGCAAAAAATTTAAACCGTTTATGTAAATGCATATGATTTTACCATAGTTTTGTACAGTATATTATTTAACGTTACAGATTGGAACAAATACTTCTAATGTCGTGGGGATATTACAGTAATTCACAAATTACAAAGTACTGACAAGCACTGAAGTTTCTATGACTGCCACAGGGTATGTAGTGCGAGTTTTGATTGCCATAATTAGTCAACAAGATTTGTTTGCAAAATGAAGTTCTACACGAAGTTGTTGTGTCTGTGGACAAAACGCCCAACTTGATTACCAACCGAGTTGTGGCAACGGTCGCAACGTCTATGGTTTGCATAAGATTTCTTATTTTATTTAAAGAGTTACGTATATTACATTTTGTTACAAAATAATAGTCAAAGGTGTGTGAAACGACCTATTGTACAAATGTACAAATACGCAATAACATAAACACAAAGCAAAAACAAATTGCGTAGCAGAAATTCCATGAAGCGCGATTCATATAAAACAATTTCTACAGGAAGCAAAAAGTAAACAAAAGATACACACACACACATATATATACAAGACTACTAAGCCAGCAACTGAAATAACTGATGCGCAATTTCGCGTATGTTCGGGACATTTCAAGAAGCGGCCGTGATCTGTATATAAAGGCGCCGTCCACCGCAGAAGAGTTAGTTGACTCTGAAATTTCATAGAGTGAATATCTGTGTGTACCAAAAAGTGTTAAGTGTACAGTGTAAATAAGTACGTAGTATAGTTGTAAATAGAGTCTTAATTGTCGAATAAAGTTGTGAACTGGTAAAAATCATTAAGGACTGTGTAATTTAATTTTTTTACAATTAAACGAACCCTTCAAAATCACGTTTATTGTGGTAATAAACGTAACAATACATATCCAAATTGTAGCTTCCAAGTGTAGGGTACCATCTTTAGTCTAATAGCTACACCGAGAATCACTCAAATAGTAGTATGGGAATAGTAGTATATAAACAAAATATCGGACAATTGCAAAAGGCTATAATCGGGCTGTTAATAATGTAGGTAATAGAGAACGTGATATGCGTTTATTGTTTTAATAAAATTGGTTTCTTATTTAGCAGTAATCAATTAACAGCTCTTTATACTTAAATAAGGTTGCCTAAGGAAAAACTATTTTTATACTAAATCGTTGTTCAGTTAAATTTAAAAAAAATAGTAAAAAATAGTGTGGGTATTGAGCTCGGCGTCTTTAGCGCTATCGTATACTTTTCTAACAAGCGAACTCTAAAGAATTCACTGTTTTACAGATAAATAAGAAATAATTTTTAAATTGTGGAAACGCGCCTTCTAATATTTTTTGCACGATGTTTCAGCATTTTTTTTTCGCTTCAATACCAAGCCTCTCCTGCTTTGTCTTCGTTGCAAAAATATTTGTTCCTTTACTAAGTTGAAATACATAAATGTTGTATCCGTCTGGTCCACAGATATTAAACTTTTTTGACAGAAAATGTAACACTGAACCATTTATCCGACCACGTCATTGCATTCTTTGCAAATTGGGGGCGCTGAGCTTTACGAGTGTCATTGAGTGGTGGTTTCTACTGAATTTTTCCACCAACTACTTGTTGTTTCCATTTTGGTGTTTCCTTTCATATTTTTACCATAGTTTTCAATGATGTTTACGTAACTGTATAGAACTATCTTTCCTGTTGTAATATTTGCTGCTATTTCGACGGCATTTAGTCTGGATTGGACTGCATTTTAAAATTGAAATATGTCCCTCTTCGGAAGTGTTAAAAGCTTTTGCGCACACAATTTTGAAATTTAAAATAAAATTATTTCATTTTCGACATAACGTTCGTCCATTATAATCATTGCGATTCTACATTTTTAAAGTATAAAAATTCCTTATTCAAGTGATGTATACAAAAATCGTAGGGCGTTATTTTATAAAACGTTAGGCAACGCCAGAATTTACATAAATGGAAAACATATAAAAAATGTAATATTTTTTAAATATATTATTTTCATGCAAGTGTTTGGGCTCTTATCGTATGTATCTCTTTAAAAAAAAGTTTTGAACATATTTTACCTACATTTAAATAACTTACATATATACATTTAAGTTCCAGAGAAGCTTTACACCTTGTAACCTATTAAAATAGTTTACCTTTTCGCCATATGGAACTTTACAAGCTACAGGATAACTAAACTATTTAGTTTTTATATATTATAGTCGCTGCAGATCTTATCTATCACTTAGGACAACTGTTGCTTACATTCTTCAGTTTGTAATAAAAAAAAGTATATACTGGGTGGTGCAAAAGTAATCCTCCTATCAGAAAATGCTATAAATTTTGCGATTGGCCCCTAATGTCAATTATGTTTTGACATTTGTGTAGTAAACACTTGCGAAATACACGTTAATAAACAATGTTATGCTACACTGCTCCAGAACGCGGAATATTGGTGACTATTTATTTGACCAATAATCGGTCGGTGACTTTGGCACAGCGTGAATTTCGTCGAAGATTTCCTGGCCGTCCAACGCCTACTGGTGAAACACTGCGACGTTTAGCCGCTCGCCTCGAAGAGACTGGCACAACACGAGATGCTGCCAGGCGTGGCAGACCCCGGAGTAGCCGTTCTGCAGAGAATATTGCTGCTGTAGCCCAGGATGTCATGGAAACGCCGTCCACATCGACCAGACGACGTGCCACGCAAATGGGTATCAGTCGACGGTCTTTACAGCGAATTTTGGTAAAAGATTTGAAGATGTTTCCGTACAAAGTCCAGACGGTGCATCAGCTGTTAGCTGCTGACCGCCAATCGCGTCTAACATACGCTCAAGCCATCCTTAATCACCACCAAGAGGAAGATGATTTTTCATCAAAAATAATCATGAGTGATGAGGCCCATTTCCATCTTAGCGGGTACGTAAATAAGCAAAATTTACGCTTCTGGGGCACTGAAAATCCGCGTGTAACCCACGAAGAGCCATTACACCCGCTCAAAGTCATTGTATGGTGTGCTGTTTTCGCTGGAGGAGTCATCGGGCCTTTTTTCTTCGAAGACGTCGCGGGCCAAACGGTTACTGTGAATGGTGAGCGCTACAGAGCAATGATTAACGAGTTCTTTTTGCCGCAACTTGATGAATTGGGATTGGAAAACATGTGTTTCCAACAGGACGGTGCAACGGCACACACTGCACGTGCCACAACGGATGTGCTGAAGGATGCATTTCCCGGGCGCCTAATCTCCCGTTTTGGCGATTTGCACTGGCCAGCAAGATCGCCTGATTTGACCGCTGCAGACTTCTTTTGTGGGGCTTTTTGAAGTCGCGGGTTTATGTCAACAAGCCTCAGATTCTTGCAGCTCTTAAAGAGAATATCCGTCAAGAATGTAAGGACCTATCGCCGGAAGTTTTGGCCAAAGTGATGAAAAATGCCATAAAAAGGGCTCAAATGACAATCAACTGTGGCGGCGGCCATTTACATGACATCATATTCTCGACTTGATGTAAAAAAATTAAAAGACCAAATAAAAATAATCCACAAGAAGAATCAAAGTTTTTCATTTTTTTTAAATTACAGCCAAAAAACATCGGAAGGTTATTTTTGCGCCACCCTGTATTAAAGAAAACATTTGTCTCCAAACCAAACTTGACAAGGGATGACGGAAATTTCTTCCAAAATTCTACATCAAACCCATTTTTTTTATCAAAATATTACCAAGTCCCTGAAAACCTTTTAATTTAATATTTTGTATTAAATCTTTTTAAATAAAATAACTTTTAGAGCTCTCGGAAATTTTTTAGAAATTGGCGAAATTCTGAAAAATTTTACTGATTCCGATATTTCTGATGAAGATAAATTAAAGAAAAAAGACCACATTAATAATTATTGCAATGCTGAAGATAACAATTGGAGTTTTGTGGTAGAAAAGCTTTCTAAAGAGGTCCATATGAAATAAGCATAGCAGACATAGATGTTTCTAATAATGAGGAACTTAATAAATTGCGGTATACAAATATTGTATGGTATATGATTTCGAAATCTACTAAGGTACAACTCTAAGTGGATCAACGTTAGAGTTTTGTTTAGATAAGTTGTTTACCTCACGGAAATTTCTCCTGAGCATAAGATAATAAAGAAATTTAGGCCACGGAACCAATAAGGGGAATTCGATTTGACCAGACCTGCGACAGGGAAGAACTCACTAATTCGGTGCTATATGATTTAGCGTGGAAAATAAAAAGAATAAGATATCCTAACCAAAAATAGTAGTACAACAAAAATATGGTTATGTACCAATTAGATACAAATTCTCTAAAGCATCCCAACGAATTTACTGGCAACTGTTCTTGTTTAGAAACCACTTCTACAGAAAATTTTACCATACTCATAGGTTGTAATTGAAAAATTTAAGTCAGTTGAGTGTTAATTCAAATGCGGGACTAAAAAGTTATCCAGTATTATTACATACGCGTGTTCCGAAAGAGAAGGCAAAAGTATGTAATTTGTACACTGTATGTACATAGATACATACATATATAGATAAATATGTATCTAATACACACCCTTTTACAAGATACATATACATATGTACGTAAGTAAAAAAAATATGTATTTAAAACACCCTTTTTGTTTCAAATAAATAGAATTACATGTCCACATATATCTACATACTATGTGTGTATACATACATACATACATATGTATTCAAAAACCCAATTTAATTTTACACGATGCGTAACTAAAGTAAATAAACCTTCTTTTGAAATTTTTCATTTTCCAAATACATACATATATAAACTTTTTAATTTCCCATTCCAACGAAATGATCCAATCACAAAACGGCTTAAAACCCATAATAATAAAAAAAAAAACATGGTTGCTGATGACGAAGAAATAAATTCTAGAGGGTTCTGAAAATGGTATTAGAAGATTCATTTTACAGCAGGCAAGAAGGAGAGGAAGGTGTTTTTCGAGGTTAGTGAGTTTTTGTTGTGTTTTAATGCTGATGCTGAAGGGTGTAGTAATTTTATTTCCATCACGAAGTACTGAGCAGCATAATAAATAAAAAAATATATAAAAATTAAAAGGCATAAGCACTCGAACTCTTAATTATGCCAAAAGAAGCAAATAACATACGCACACACATAGACACTTATGTACATACATATGTATACAAAAAAGAGAAAATCAATTTATGAAAAAGTTTTGTCAAAAACATTGGGGTCTTATATGGGTCGTTGAGGGGATCAGGACGAAAAGTGTTTGGAAGTCATGGTAAATGACATTCTGATATACATTTTCTATTTTACTTATTATATACGCAAACTGTGTTTAGTAAATGTGAAATACGCATACTTATGCAAGTATATGGATGGATACTTGCTAAATATTTAAAATGTGCAAAAAAAAAGAAGAGCAGAAGTCCTGAGAAAATGTCCTACATTCCCACATTTCAAATATGTTTGTTAAACTGAAGAAAAAGTTGGGTTATTATTAGTGACATTTAAGCAGAGAAAGAAATTGGTTGCTGTCCAAGCTAAGCGCAGATTTTCAAATGCTTTTAAAACATTTTTTTATTCTGTTTCATAATTTGATTATATTACTTTCCAAGCACTTTTCTGATTCGGATCTTTTTAAAAAGGGTTAGTAAGAAAAGTTACCAGCTAGGCTAGTTAGCAGCCCGTTCTGACGTGAATCTATTTCTTATTTTGCAGACTGATCTTCTAAGTAAATGCTGCTTATTCTTTTGCAGATCACAGCATCATTAACCAATCGTATTCATTGAGCAATAGACCTATTCTGTTAGGGTCTTGTTGACCAAGTTCTTGTAATAAAATCGGAATAGAATCTTGCGAACAGACCCGATTTAAATGCTTCAAAATACGCCTTTTTATCAGGTCTCCAGACTATTTATTACTCTTATACATATACAACTCTGATGTATGGCGCACAGTCGGTTGTCTTCATACATTTTTTTGCAAAAACTATAAGAAGTGGTCCTAGATCATTTAAGGTTGATACGGAGTATTATATTGACTAAAATAAGAAACAAAATGGAGTTTTATTATCCAATCGATTTTTTTCGCATTTTTTCAAATTCCAGCAGAAGTCTTCAAATTGGGTGCATACACTTTCCAGAATAAAAACATGATGCGTTGCCACGTTCAGCGCGCACAACACTCATACAAAATATAAAGAATATTTTTTTTTATACTTCGTTTAATCATTCGACAAAAACTTTATTTATTTTTCATCTAGCATTGCTTTGACCACTTTGCCATATTACAAATCTTGATTGGATGACTGATGTATTAAGCTGTCTGTAAAAATCTCCAATGAAACCAGAAACCATAAAAGACCATAATGAAAGTGAGGCTACATTCTTGTTTTTTCATTGAAGACTTGGACATATTTTCTTAACGGTTTGTTTTTTTTATTTATGAGGAAATGCTATATTTTAAGTCAATTGGTATTATCAAGAAAATTATATATTTGGACCAATAAATAGCGTAAAAACTTAAATCATTTCTCTTTCAAACATAAATTAAAATTTTTCTAAAAAGTGCAGATTTCATACTTAAACCTTTCTGCACAAAACTGCATTATTTGATTTTTGAAATTGAGTAGCAGAAAAATAGGGGTTTTGACACCAAAATCCCACAGTGTGATGCCATACTCTAAAGTATATTTTAGAAATTCCCGATCAGTAAAGTATTCACCACTATCAGGCGCGGATCCACAAACAATTCTTACATTTGTCTAAACTTTTTGTATGGGAAAATGTTAGTTTTTAATGGTTTTGTCGTGTTTTAGTGTTTTGCTACAATTAATAACATTAGAGTAGTGGTTGCCGACAGCCGAACTTTGTTGCGATGGCAGTTCTTCATTTAGAGCTCTTGCCTTTGTGGCGAGTTGCTAGTTAATAGCGCAACGCATTGTTGTGAATGTAAAACTCTCTTTTAACAGATACATTTAGTGCAGACTTGGATCTAAGTGGTTTTATATTAAAAGAAGGTCACTGTTAAGAGTCTGTTTATGTTATTTTGACTGGATTACTCTAATTCGTTGTTTATTATTCAGTTACTAATGTAAAATCATTATTGTAAGTTACAGGATTAAATGAGCGCCTGGACGAGGCCACCGATTTCGACCAAAAACAAAAATGTTTTAGTTCATAAGGAAAATTGCCGATATTCACCAGCTGGTAATACAAGCATAAAAATTACTGTTTGATCCGAATTTTGGGCTGTCGGAATCAGCAGTCTGCACTTCTGCGAAAACAAGACAGCGAACACCCTAATTAACATTTTGGTTATCTCTCGTGGAGCTGATGTGAATAGGCGATCACCACGATCCTGCGACTGCACGCCACTACACATTTTCTTGTGGGCCCTTTGTTACTCCTAGATCTAGAGCTATAAGCCCCCGTCGACTTTTTAGCTCGAGTCCTTATGGACAATTGCGGCAGAGGCATTAAAAAAATTAACCTTTGAATCCGTGCAATTGCAGTTTTATAATAACGGAAATCACTTTGCTAGCAAATCTAAGCAGATGTTAGAAAAAGCTTAGGTCGCTGTTTCAAATATGATTTGAAAATTTGATTTGAAATATTGGAATTATCATCATAGTAATAAAGCTAAAAAAACGATTGATGTGGACTTTAAATTTGAGAAATTATTACCTGAGGGTTAAGACCACATCTTATATAGACTGGCGATTTTCTGGTGCCGATGTAAAACAAATTCACACATCACCACCTGCCGGGACCAATTCCTAATCCAGATCATGTAGGGATACATTAAAATAGGAGTTGCTTTTTTTTCTAAAACATGATCACAGCGCCACTTCTCGGGTCCAATTGTGAATCTGAAAGGCCTAGGGACCGACGAAAACTATGCGTACGTTTTCGTCGGTCCCAACATCTGTCCAGCCGTTTAGTAAAAGTTCAATTACATACACACGTACATGCGAATTAGATACACATACATACAGATATGTACATGTACATATTTCCATATATTGTTAAAAGTTTTCGAAATAACCCAGTGAGTTGCATACTTTGGAACGCCAAAATTTTTCCCTTTTCAACATGATATTTTGTTGTCATTTTCGATACCAAAGAAGTCTGATATAAGAAAAATTTATTCTTTTAGCATTCCATGGAGAAGGCCGTGAATTTATTTTAATTTTATACGGGTGTTCGAACCAATACTTCAACAAACGAAACAGCGAAACTTGTGGTTTGTTTAATAAAGGAAATCATTCTTTGTCTGTTCTGAGCGGCCAATTGTCGTTTGAATATACTTAAGTTATTATATATAGACATACATACGTACTTAGATACATAATAAGTATGTGTATGTGCATACATACATATGTACATATATAATCTATCAATGTTTGTAACTTCGCCTGCTCTTTCATTCGTTTATTCAAGTGATTTTATTTTATTAAATTCTACGCACAATTGTATCAAAGTGTGTATTTTACTTTTACTTTCTTTTCCGCGTAGGAGCGAAAGAGACCGAAAAACACAAGTTTTATTAAAATTTTACCGAATAAAGTATGTACATATGTATGCGTGTACCCGCATGAATTGTATGTATATAGATATGTACGTACATATGTATTTGTTCGTTTTTTATTTGTTGAAAAAATCTATATACGCACTGAAGTCTATATAAAAATTCTTACATGCTTTTTCGTATATACATATATGAAACTTATGTTTTTTATTTGTTGAATTCATCTCTTTTGACACACGAAGTACGCACGCATTTTGTGTTACAGATATTTTTCTGTTTTCTTCTGTTTGTTGTTGGTTAAATTTCATGAGTGAAAGCGTTACCAACAAAAAGAGGACTTTCTTTTTTTATAGTTGTTGTTTATTGTAATGTATACATAAGTATGTATACAGATCGGCTAGTATTATATGTATATGAGTATTCAAGTCAGTTTTAAGGATTTTTTTGATTTTCTTCCTGAATTTCTTGGGTTCCGAAAAAGCGGGGAAAAATAAAAAAATTCCTGTGATCCCCGCTCTGAATGATGAAAAATTTTGTATGTCTACAATTTAGTTTTTAATCTTTAAATTTTTATAAATCTATTTATAAATCTGTAAAACTAAAACGCAATGATAAATTTTTTTAAATCTTAGTTTAGTTTTATATAAAATTCAAAATCCATTTATAAAGGAATGAAATAAAAAGAAAACAAAGTTTAACAATTTAATTCATTTACACTCTCCATCAGATGATTAGATCCACATAAATTTTGGTTTGTAGTAGCACATTTATTTTTAAATTTTTTTGTCGACAACTAAAACTTTATTGGCATCGGAAAGAGTATTTTCTTAAGATTACAAATATATCAATATGAAAAAAATAAACGTAGTTTTAACAGTATCTTATTAAAGTTCAATTACATTTTTTTTTCGCTAGAACCACAACTAATTTTAATTAAAAATACATTATTTTTTTATTTAACAAAAAATAACAATGAATATTAGGTTTATTGATAATACTTGACACATTTCAATAGTGGCTGATTATTATTGTAAGGTTTCTTATTGAATTATAAAGAGACTTCAAATAATCCAAAGAAATTTCATTCGAGAAGTCTTTAATGGCTCGAATTAGTGATTCCTTAACATCGAAATATCTTCCCCCTTCATAAGCCTTGCGGGAAAGCCATTTCCAAATATTTGCAATACATTACGACGAGAGCATATGTTGGCCAATTAGGAAGACGAACATTTTGGTTTGCAATAAATTTCTTTACAAGTCGAGCATTATTTATAGGATGACTACCTTGTTGCAGAATTCATTGAAAATAACACAAAAATATGATACACTTTAGGGAAAGCTGATTGTAACAGAGACTTGAAAGTTTTTCAGTGATTTTTGCGCTCCAAAATTCTAAATCGATTGTGCCGTAATACGTTATAGCACTCCAGATCATCTCTGCTGTGATGGCGGATTATAAATAGTTGCCACCTAGGTCGTCCAAATTCAATTTCTTTTCCTCACTAAAAACACAGTACGCCAATTATTAGCATGGCGTCTTAGTTGAATCTTCAATGTCATATGCTCTCTAACAAATTGTAATCAGCTTTCTGTGCGTCAAATACTGTTTAATATATTTTTTTAAATGGATTTTCAAGTGAATTATTTATTTAATATGATAAACGATTTCTTCTTTTATTTACCACATTTTTAGTAACTGACAAAATAGCCTCGTTACCGAAATTCGCACGAATAGTTAAGAGGGCATTATATAAGTAAGCAATATTTTTGGTCCTTTTTTCGCTAGTTTCAAACAAGTAAAGTTCTGTTTTTTTAATTTATTGCCAAATTTTTGAAATTATCCACGTAAAAAGTATTTTGATTAACACATTTTGATTTTCAAAATAAACATTTAAATTTAGAGGAAATTTATTAAATCCCGGGAATCCCTCATAAAGCGAGAATTGAAAACCATAGAAATTTCGACAAATTCCCGAAACGGGAATTCCGGCAAAAACCCTAGTTTAATGATAGCTAAAATAAAAAATAAAAGTTTAACTTTATGTAATTATGTACAAAGCTATTTAAATAAAAATACAATTCAATTCTAATGATTATAATTCAATTCTAATAATTATAATTCAATTCTAATGTTATGTAATCCAAATGAAATCATGCAAAAAATCTAGAACTGAGCCATTACTGAGCCGCAGGTAGTTAAAAAAATAGTAATAGGGGTTAAAAAAATGCTGAAACAGGCCTTAGTCCCTATGCAAAGTTCCCTAAGCATAAGTCTACGAAAATCCGAAATCTCGTGCATGACAGGGAATCGACTACCTCGAACCGAATTCAAAATTTCACGGATAGTAGCATCGATGTTCTCGGTAAATTTGGACAATAAATTAATTGTTCCGAAAGATGATTCACATAGCAGCTGTTGAAACACAGACTTCTTTTTGTTTTAGACATCTTTAAAAAGATGGAAAATAACAAACATTATCGAATAAAGGCAATTAAATTTCAGCTTAAAGTGTTGTCCGGGTGTTTTTTTTACGCTGGCTATTCCACTCGATTTTTAATACAAAGTGATTAGAGTTTATAGTTGGATATTTTAAACTACTGGCTGTATAAAATTGTTTACATATTGTTGAAAAAAAGTGCTCCAGAGGCATTTCTTTTGAAATTTTGGAAAAAAAAATAATGCAAAAATATGTTGCAGTAGTTTTTTGTAAAGTAATAATCACTTTTACATTTTTTCATTACATGAGTACTTACATCTTATAAAATAATTTTATATTTTCTTGAACAAAATTGCTCTCAAATGATTTCCGATCGTTTTTTGGCTTCTTGGTGTCCACAACGCACAAACAAGAGGGAACATTTTCGTTCGATAAGAAATTAATGAATCATAATACACAGTACGAAATGTTCGTATTCGTTACACTTTTTATTCGTTTAGAATTACACAGTAACCCCCCAGTAGCTCTGAGCTATTAAAACAAGGTCAGATTATCACAATAGATCTGTAAAGAAAACAATTGCTCCGTCTGATGAGAGCAATCAACGCAATTTGAACATATTACTAAACCCAAAGCTATAATTTTCCACCATAACCGTGCTCGCCCTCTCGTTGCTGCATCTTTAAAAAACTATTTGGAAAACCAAAATAAACCAAGTTCGAAATTCAATTATTCGGCAGCTTTAAATAAAGTCTAAATATAGTTTAAATACAATTTTCTATACTCCAGAAAGCTAATTTCCAACAAAGTAAGAGCGATACTGTTACACCTCAACAAACTTACTTTATTTATTGGTCACCTAAAAATTGTCAAATCTTTAAAAATGGAATCGTGAAAGCTTTCCATATTATTCTTTATTATTTGCGGCCTGCAAGTGCCTGGGCAGCTATAAAAATGTTTCACTTTGAAATGCATAAAATTATGAAAATGTTGTGAAGAATAATAAAAATATCATTAAAAGTAATAAAAAATAAACAGGTTGTTAAACAAAAAGCGCCTTTAAACCAACATTTGAAACACGTAATAAAAAAGAACTTTAATGGAGCTTTGGACTCTTTAATTGTGAAACAAACTATGGAAACCAGGGAAATACTTTACAATCTGATTATATGTTATGACTGTTCGTATGTATATGCGTACATGTGTCATTAATAAAACGAACAAGATGAAGGACGAAAAACTACAAACCCGTGAGTACAAGTTGAGACATGAATAAGTATTCACCTGTTCTCTTCAAACAAACATACTTCAGTTTTGTGTTTTTTATTGGGACTTTAAACAACAACATCCTTTTCAAAGTAATTATCTTAAGGAAAAAAAGGAAAATAGCAAGTAACAAAAACTTAACCACAACTCCGCCCACATTATCCGCTTAGCAGCCAGAAGAAAATAATCAACTTCAAGTAAATTATTCAGTTGTTTTGTCTGTCTGCCTGTCGAGCTAACTCATCTTAAAGTCAGGTAAGTCGTCAGTCATTTTACTCAGCTTGTTTAATTGTGTGTTATAAAAAAATCTATTGGTTATTTGTGACGCTACATAGGTCGGTCGCCAGGCCTGTCTGTCCTATTTACTATTCAAACACATCATCGTCATTATCTTCATAATAACTTTTTTTGTACGTTAAAAAAGCTCTGTATAGATTGAGAAGATTCATTCAGCGAAGGATTTGTTATGTTGGAAAATTTCTATTATACGCAGAAATGGCAAAAAACAAAACAACTGAGGTTTCTTTTTAACGATTTTTTCTATGTAAAAAAATAATGGATAATATTTTCGTTTTGCAGCTAAATATAAATGTTAAAGTACCTACAATTTTTGATAAATGCACTTGAACAAAATGTTGCTAAAATTGACACAAATCAAAAATATGGTTTCAATAACTTGAGATTGAAGTGTTAAGAAAAATCTGTATGTATGAAATATCGCATCACAGCCTCACATGATCGCGTGGATCATAGACGTCTTTGAAAGAATCTAACGAATTAATGTGGCTGAATTTGATGGATGGGCCAGGGTTACGTTGAATTTGAGGACATTAAAGGAAAAGTAAAGCGGCTATAAATCTCCTCGAGGGTTACAATTCTCTCAAATCTTTCATGCTAAATATCGTGCACAATATTATGGCTTTTGTTCTGTGGCACGTACTGCTATGCTGCTGGAAACAAATGTAGTGCATAGCTGGTAATTGGTGCTAAAAAATTGCTTATCATTGATATATAGGGCTCGGCCAACTGGAGGCATATGTTCCCCGTGGCCTGTAGTGATATACTGTTGTGTTGTCTGGGAACTGAAACTGTAAGAAGCGAACATACGAGGTTACACCAGTAACTAAATGTCTGGTGGTACGGGAACCAGTGGCACTCGTGAAGATAAATGAAGGACAGATTGTTAGTGAGTATTCTTCGAAGGTTCACGAGATGACCACAGCTTAAATTACGGGAAGATCAATGTGACCTTGCAATGACCGCAGCGAATATATAGCTCCAAACTCCTCACAAAGCGGTAAGTTTATAGTCTGGGCAGCCTTGAGAGTCCAATGGATACGGGCTTTGAAGGTCGCATTGTTTTCGCTCAATGGTATGATCACCGTCTTATATGGCCGACTGACAGGTGCCGCCGTAAAACACTATCACCTCAATTCTAAATACCAATTCCCTGGGAGTTTTTTCCCTACACCCTGTTCCCCTATTCTAAATAAAATCTTCCAGGGAAATGTTTCCCTTTTCCCATTTCCCTTATTCTAAATGAACTTCGAATTGGGAAACTCTTCCCCAGGAATAAAATTTTGTATTACGAATGTCAAATATAGGGAGAATGTAATAAAAAAAAACTTGGGATATTTTCCGCCAAAAAATTCAAAGGCAATTGAATAAATGACATTTGTAGAGGTAATGGTTCACAATTTTTTGTGGATGTATTGCAAATTGGTAAGCCTTGTGAGGTGGGGTGGTGTATTCCCATATGCGGCTGATTTGATTGTCAACTTTGAGACCCAAGGCCATAAGCAAAATTTGTCAACTCGAAGTCACACATTCACAGCCGGTCTGGCATTTCGCACCCGTACGGGTATTAGGTAATTGTTTATCGAATCGGTCCGCTCGGAGTTGGAGAATCGAATTTGAACGGCCACCACATCTGTCGCAATACACGAAACGTCTGCACAAACAAGTACTAATTTTTATAATGTAAAAGAAAAAGCAGATTTGCCAGGATATGTTGAAATTAACTGAAGACGAGTGAACAATTTTATCTAAAAATGTTTTGTCCGTGTACGTCCGGTAATGGCAATAAAAACCAACAAAATTCCCAAGCCACAAAAAAGACATATAAATTAGTAATAAATTGATAGACTAAACTGATTGCCATTAAACAACATTACATCATAGGCGATCAATTAAATAAATCACTCGAATGTCTGAGATAAATAAAACCTTTTCCTCTTGGTGCCAATGAATTATGAAAATTAAAGTACAAATTGTAAAATTAAAACTCATCGTAATTTTTCCGAAAGTGTATTTTAATAGAACTTGTTTTTTAGGTAGATGGTAGATAAGTTTTTCACAAAACCATATGTATCATACATATGTATACACCACGCGTCATTTGGTTAGGGACAATTTATTATCAGCCCAATTAGGAGCTTCCTTGTGTAATTTTTATCCTTCCCCATTATTTGTTTCCGGGAAAAATATCTAATGCTAATAACCTAGGGCGATTTTTCACTTTTCAAAAAATGTTAGGAATATAGGAAAAGAGAAAAGGGCAAACAATCCTAGGTAAACATTAGTTCATAATAGAAAAAATTGGAAATGGGGAAAATTTCTCAGGGAATTTTTGTTTCTAATTGGTTTGTATATCAAAAGTTTTCTTCTTGGATTTTTTACATTGTTGTTCTATGTTTTGTAGGTCTATTTGATTTGAGTAAATATTCCTTTTTTTTATTGTTTCCATAAGTAAAAATAAAAAGACAATTCTTTGAAAAAATGAAATTGTTGTTTCAAGCTTCGTTTAGTTAATTAGTATCATGTTACTTTAACTTCAATAACATTTTCAATAAAAATCGTTGTCATGGTAATAACATTGCCTTAAATACATATTCGACTATTTTTTTTAATAAGATCGGATTGATGTTGAAATGCATTAAACAATCTGTCTGTGTGATGTATACATTTTTTTACTCCAAGAGCTCATGTGAGCCATTCAGTTGTCTCTGAGGTCAACGGTTGATTGCGTCTTGCTAACATAGATCTACGACCTAATAAAATTCCTACAAGCAAATGCCTAGCGATTGCAAGTTGCGCGATCATGGTATTCAGTTGACATCAGCTCGGAGAGAGATAACTATATCCCCAAATCATAAATTTAGAATATCTATGGCGCGTAGCGCTGTCCTGCTGGAAGTACATGTCATTTACATAAACAAGTACATATCGTTTGAAGATTTACCATAAAAGATAAAATAATTTGGAGATTAACTTGTGATTAAAAATACGTTTCGTCGCTCGTGCAACTACCCAAAAAGTAAATTTGACAGACGCAGAAAAAGCACATAGTCGTCACAGGCTCTTCACATCTATCGCCTCATATCGGAAAGCTATTTAAATCTGACTGAAATTGAGACTATGTCACTTTAATTGCTTAAAGTTCTTTCTTAAACGCTTCAAAAAACATGTTTTCTTAGAATAAAGGAACAAAACGTTATTAGGAAGTTTTTTTAATGGGGTTTTTTCAACAATTAATCATTTAAATACTACAAATATTTATTTTTTAAATATGAAGTTAATACAGCGTAAATCTAGCTTGGTGACATTTTTAAAATAATTGCATCGTTTCAAAGTTTACAATTTGCTTGGCTTTATGGCGGAAACAAATTTATATATATCTGTAAAGAGTGTCATCCAATTTAAGGCAAGATTTTACTTTGCCGCTACTTGTGCAGTAAAGTGAAAAAACCAATTTGACAGCTGACAGGTAAGTATAGGGATTTCTTTAGCGAAGCTGATGTCTCTTTTAAAATGATTGGATGTCAAATAAAAGAAATTGTTCGCCATATTCACCACTTGTTTATATGGAATTTCCCATCCGCTACTGAACTGAAAATGCCTTGCTTTTACCCGTGAATCTACCTGTATATTAAAAACAATGAAAGTTTTCAGACCGAAGTTTTACTATTACTCGTGCTTGCTATCGATGCATTATAACACAGGGATCTAATCATGGCATACGATATCGTGAAAACTAACTTATCGAATAACATTTCGATCCGTGTCGAGTAAACTAATCATCGCATACGACATCTTTTTTACCATATGTGTAATGTAAACAAATGAGAAAAAGAAAAAGAACATTAAACAAATTGTGTGCTAATGAATATTTTAATAAAATTAAAGTGAAAAAATATTGAATCCCTCAGTGCTATTTGATTTATCCTCATCAGACTCGGAGGAAGAAAGTGTTTCACGTGTTAGAAAAGAAATTAGAGACAAAAGTGGTCGTTTTTCCTTGCCGGCAGCTGCGTAAGACTCGT
Organism: Phania funesta; assembly: GCA_963932375.1. NCBI lineage: Eukaryota > Metazoa > Arthropoda > Insecta > Diptera > Tachinidae > Phania > Phania funesta. Next base: position 46,161,294 of record OZ010652.1, read on the forward strand.
TTTCCTGTTTTATAATCTTTTAGTGAGTGTTTTTTTATTTGTAGATTTAGGACTAGGTATAGACTGACAAAGAAGGCATTCAATTACGTCCTATGTCACATAAACTTTATTCGGCACATGTCTACAGCGGCGCTACCGAAGCTGCAACTAGCGGCCATAATTTCGTTTTTGACAAGTGGAAGTGGGACAGAGCACAGTTTGCAAAATTGTAAGACATGTTATAAAGGAAATGGAAACAAAACTTTGCCAAAGTTTATAAATTTTTCGCCTGAGCAATCTCACGCTTGTATAGACCATTTTTTTAAGAAATATAAAATTCCTGGAGGTTAGTTTAAGTGAATTTTGACTACTCATGAATTGCTAATTATGAGTTCTTTTCATCAAAGTTGTTGGATGTGTAGACGGAACACAAAGGTCTGTAAAAGCTAATAAATTACATATATAGTATTTTATAAAATACTGGAAAATATAAAATTTGGGAAAATATTTCTTGCTAGCTGAGGATGCGCACCCATGAATTCGGCCATAATTTCCTTTTGTCGTCCATTGATCTTATTCGCGTTTGTCCTATTCAATATTACTATATTTTACAGAAAATATAAACAAATTTAATTGTAATTTACTTACATTTCCTTTCTTAGTTTGCAATTTCTTGAAATAATAATAAAAACACACTTTACGCGCTAAAATCATTTGTTTTCTTTTTGCATACGATAGACACTAACGTACCGAATGACAGATCGAGCAATGTAACTTCTTTAGTTACATGATATCGAATGCCATAATATCAAATTACGATAGTTTTTACTCGATATCGGATGCGGTGATTAGACCCCAGTTCTTTCTGCCGAAATCGGATGATATTGATTTGGTCAACAGCACGTGAAGCATGACATTTACTGGTCGTGTACTCTCACGTATCGGCAGTTAGAATTGGCTCCATAAATTGTGTAATTTAACAGCATAAGATTTATTTTTATGGGGTTATTTGAAGCCAGAGGTCTATGTTAACAAGCCCACAACCACTCGTGCATTACAAGGCATCAACGAAATTCAGCCACATTTACGCAAAATAATCTTGGAGAATTTCGACTATCTTCCTATGTACTTTATGATTCAATAAAAGTAAAATCTAAAGGCTAGAAACTGGGGTTTCTATTTATTTCAATTGTTGCCTTAATTTTGGGACACCATTTATATTGACAATATGTGCAGTGAAAGGCACATTAAGTAGCAATGCAACCAAGATACAAGGGGGTTAATTTCGGGGAAAATATATGGCCGACCGTTGTGATTGATCAAAGGCCTCCTATGCAGAAAATCAAAACTTAGCGAAGCTGGTTATTTGAAAATTTACCAAAGAGAAGAAAATCTTTGCACCAGACAAAAAGTCGTTTTTAAGCAAAGCCGTTGCTCCAAACATATTTTTAACGGTTATACAGAAAAACATTAATATGCGAAACGAGGATATTTGCGAAACCTAAGATTTCTAAATCGAGAACTTGGAGATACACACATATAATTTTAGTTTTATTTATAGCTCGGCATTTGTGGCTGGAATAGAGCTTAAAAATTTGATAATTGAAAAAAAGTTTCATTTACTAATTTAAGGTCTATGTTTGATTGTTGTACATCTCGTTTGGTGTGTAATTCGTTCCATTGTTCCCAAGAAAAACATTAAAGTTTTGTAAACTTTCTATTTACTCGGTAAAATTCGAAAACCTTATTGACAAAATCAAAATCCTATTCTTATAGTGAGTAGTGTAATTAAAGTTTCAAGTAGATTCATATAAAATCCATTTACATTGTGGTAAAACAAATTTTTTTTATTTACAGTTAACAGGCAAGTAGTACTCTTTGAGACAATATCGCAAATAAAATGGAGTTAGAGTTATGTAAGCATGGATGGCGTGACAAGTTGTAAATAAATAACATACAAATGCACATGTGTATAAACTGTTATTTGTTTTACATACACACATATACAAAGTACCATATATTCTATTGCACATAGAAAAGATTATATGGGATTTTCTTACATACATATAAGTCGTTGTTTTGTTCTCTAACTTTTCGTATTTGCAGAAATATATGTATATTTTCCTTCGTTTAACTTACAATTTAAAACTGAAAGGGAATTTGTGCACTACATAAAGTTACTGCAAGTATTTGTAGAAGTAAAATTAAGTTAATTTTTAATACATTTTGGGTTACGTACTTAAAAGGAAACTATATTCACGACTGTGAATTGAATTTTCGTTATCGTCACCTCGTTTTACAAAATCCAATTATAATTTTTTTGCGGAGTATCAGCGATACACATTACACCTGTTTCTATCTGCAGTCAATCATATGTTTTTCAATGTGATAAATTGTATCTGTAGGATGTAAATATGTTGCTTACACACGTACAAAACGACAGAATGCTTATTCAGTCAGTTATTTCTATTTGTGTGTGATGTTGAAATGAAGCATTTATGCCCTATAAACCAAACGATATCACTAAGGTTACAACTAGCAATATGTCAAAATCGACTTTTCGCTTTTTTTTGGGTCCTCGAAGAAAACAGTTCTTTTACGACTTTTTCATATTTGGCCTATCCAAGAACTTACTGTTATTTATTAGTTACTAAAGAAAATTGCGAGTTAGACCGCGCAATAAAATGCAAGTGTGGCAACGTTGTAAGCATATGGCATTTTTGGTCTAAATATAGTAGCGCCAATAAATTGATAATAAAATCAAAACGTGTACATCGTTATAAGATTTTCAATAAATATTTAAAGCCAAAAAATTGCATACACAAAAGTTAAGTTTACCAAAGTTTAATGAATCTCTAGTAATTTGTTCAACCGATTGAAGAATTCAAAACTTGGAGGTAAATTATATGGAATTTTCGTATATTTTTGAAAATTATTTCATTGTGCCATGATTTCGTAAATTTCTTTCGAATAGCAAAACCTCCAAAAGTTGGCGCATTTGTTTTGCAAATGGCACAAATTTGCATACTCTTTAATTTAAGACAAAAATAAATAAATAAATTGTGATATTCCGCTTTACGATGCAATGCTTACTTTAAGAGCATCATGAAGATCAGGATTAAAAAAACCGTAACTTTGTAATTTTTGGCTATCGTCAAGCGGAATATCGGAATTGTACATCCGGAAATTCGAGAGCGAAATGTTAAGCCGTATTTGTGCCATTTAAAATAAAAAATTAAAAATGTTTCTTTTTTAAGTTATTCTTTCTACAATTTGTGTATTGACAAAATTTTTTATTTTTAATGGAAGTGCGGAATTTGGTTTCGGTTGAAAAAGTACAACTGAAAAAACACCCTGTATTTCACATACCGGGAAATTCAGGGCAACTCTATATTGCACTCGATGTAGCGCAATATATCCTCGAAAAGATAATAATATTTTGGTGTGTGTTAATGTCACATTAACTAACTTGCATTCAAAATTGTTCATCGTCATTAACGTTCTCATATCGCCTGTGTAACTCCTACTCTTTAATATAAACATAAGCTGAAAGATATATTTTGCAGCATATCTTCTATCTCCTTCTAAAAGTTTAAAGCCTAACTGAAATGTAGAGTATTAACGACACCTCACGTAACTACTTCCGCTAAAAAGACAATCTTGGTTGCTCTCTTCTGTTTCAACCTTTGGTGAGTTTGGTACGATTTTCTTCCTGCAGTTAATAAACAAAATCTAATTTCAATTTTCATACTTTGTTGTTTCATTTCATGCATTGGATTCTTGTTTGTACTCTGCATTGAGTAACAAAAATCATTTATTTTGTTTCGGCTCAGAGAAGTTTTATATCGGGTTCCAATCAATCCGGATTTCATCCACTCAACCAGCCCTGAGCTAAACATATTGGTCCTTCGAACCGGATTCATATATTGGAAACCTAAAATAAAAGGCTCTGAGATTTCAACTCTTTCATTGGAATCATATCATCTCACTTAGCAGAACAAACAGGTTTGATTGTTTGTATTACGTACTAATTGGTTAGTATAATTTGTGGTGCATGGTTGAAGAGCCATAAGATTGCTGTTGGAAATTTGTTAAGAAAAAAAATTAACTACATTCTAAAATTTACCAAGTGAAAAAAAAGTGAAGGTAAAAATCTAAAGAAAAAGCAAATTACTGATTATTGCATATATTCCTGTAAAAAAAAATAGTCGCCAAAGGAGAATTGACCTTAGTTTATTGTAAGGGCATTGTTCTTATCCATTCAAGTAAGTGTTTAATTATTTATTTGCCTACATATGTACATACCTACTTTCATACATAAAAGAACGTGAGAAAAAAAAATTTTTTTTTGCCGTCATAAATTTAATAATTTTGAATTCGGTTGACCAGAAAAATTCTGCTCTTTTTTTCAGCAAATGTTAAAATACATGTACATATTACATTTTACATTTGTTCTTTAATTCATTTTCTCCTTTCATGTAAATTGAGACGAACATTCTCTTAGTTTTTATTTTTTTTCGTCTCATTGAGTGATTTGCATCAAATTATTATAAGCTTAAATCAATTGTAAGCTCATCTTTTTACTACTATTGCGTTACAAATACATGCTGTAAATCACTAATAACTCATTAACATTCTGTTAAACATATGTGTTTCTCATTGAGTGAAGTGCATGTATGTATGCATGTCACTTAAATAATTCCAGTAAAAAATACTTTCCATATTTCTTATTTTTTTGAAGAATGTTAACCCTTTTCGAAGCGGATAGTTTCAAAAAGTAACATATCATTTTTGATATATTCACAAATTGATTAAATAATAACAATTTAAGATTGAAGTTACTTTTTTATTGAAGTGCAACTCAAAAATTGCATTCAATTATACAAAAACATAGAGAGTCAACGAAAAATTAAAAGAATTTCTCATTTATTTTTATAAATTTCTTTTATATTGTTTTCGTGAGTGAAATATAACCTGTGAATAGCGCCGTATCTCAAAGGATTATTCTTAACGTAGTACAATTCCAATGGCCTTGAAATTTCTAGAATACAATTTTATAATATAGGCTATTGGAATTATTTATTTCCAAAAATATACACAAAAGTAGGTCAAGGCATTGAACTTCTTGTTTTGTGTATTTGAACAGCTGATCAGTCTTTTAGCCGTTTGTTTTTTTTTGACAATTTCTTAGTGAATTTACTATTCATAAATTACAAATTTTTAAATGAATCTAAATTTGTATTCTTGGATTGCGTTACAAATTTAATTTCCATCATCGTGTCCACAATTTTTTCATTTCATTCCATCTTTATAAAGAACTTTTGGATTCGGTGGGTAAGCAATTCATTGCGAACATTTTTGTTACAACCTAGTATTCTCCCATTTATATATTCTCATTATGTCACTCGATAATTTTATACGACTCGCCGACAGCATTGTAGAATTTGAAGCTGATCTTAACGATAATCGCTTTCCGGTCAACACTATACATTCAATAGAAGTCCATACATCTGAGCTAACATCAACGTGGAGTCGTGTGAAAACTACCTTTGAGCAATATTTATTGGATAAAGATAATGATGAGGGCACCGATTCTACAGATTCAACCGACCTTGAAACTCTCAAGGTGAAATATAAAAGTACATATATTACTTTTTGTAACTGCATTTCTAAACTTGCAGAATACTCTGACAATATTCGCTCAAAATTCACTAGCAAAACTAACACACCTATGCTGTCCGATTTAGATCGCTTAGCCCCAGTTACAAGTCAGAAGCATCGATTTCATCTTCCGCCCTGTGAGATAGACCTATTTCATGGAAATTATCAGTCTTGGCCGACATTTCGAGACCTTTTTACGGCTATGTATACTAAGAATGCGAACTTAAGCCCTGTAGAGAAGCTTTTTCATTTGACACAAAAAACATCGGGTGAAGCTAGAGAAATTGTCACGAAGAGTCCATTGACTAATCAGGGATTTGAGCTTGCGTGGGCAAATCTAACTGCCCGTTATGAAAACCGCAGAATACTAGTCAATGGCCAGTTAAAAATTCTCTTTAACCTTCAGAAAATTGCTTCTGAGTCTGGTAAGGCGATACAACAACTACAAAGAGATATAAATTCCTGCATTTCAATCTTACAGCTGCATCATATAAACGTTGAAAGCTGGGATCCGATTTTTGTATTCCTCTGTTCAAATCGCCTTCCAGAATCAACACTGACTTTATGGGAACAAGGTATAAAAGACAAATCATCTCTTCCAAAATGGTGCGAATTGGATTGTTTTTTAACTAATCGCTATAGAACCTTAGAATCTGTTTCTGAAATTCGAAACATGTCTTCTCCAAAAACTTCAGATTTAAAACCTAAATTTACGAATAATCCGTCAAAAAAAATAAACACATTTCAAAATAATATATCTAATCCTAAATGTTCACTGTGTCCTAAAGAGTCACATATAATTAGAAAATGTCCTAAGTTTCTGAAAATGAATTATTTTCACCGGTTTAATGAAATTAAAAACCAAGGGTTATGTATTAATTGTTTTTCAAAAACTCATTCTGTGAAGAATTGCAAAAGCACTAACAACTGTTTTCGCTGTGGAAAAAGACACAACACATTGCTTCATAAGGATACTGAACATTCTCCAAATACAGTACAAATCGCAAACAATAGCCCTGCGCCATTCAACTTAAATCCTCATACAGCTCCATATACTAGGCAATCAAATTCCATTACTATACCGTCCCCTAAAAAATCAAATACTACCACTGTAGAATCTTGTTTTGCAGTTAATTCAGGTGGGATTTTATTAGGCACTGTAGCTCTAAACATTTGCCATTTAGACGATAAATATCGAGTTCGAGCTTTAATTGATTCGGGATCCGAAGGATCATTTATATCCGAAAGGCTATTTCACCTTCTCAAACTAACTTCTAGAAGCACAAATGCACAAATATCGGGGCTTAATAACTCCATTTCTGCGAGGGTTCATAGGGAGTGTTCTTTCAGTGTCACTCCACTTTTTGATAGTGATGTGCGGCTGTCTGTCACAGCATTGGTTGTCCCTCAGCTTTCAAACAACTTACCATCCATCAGCTATGAGATATCACAATTTCCAGATCTCCCAAATATCCAATTGGCTGATCCAAACTTCTATTCAAGTTCCAAAATCGATCTGTTAATCGGTGGTGACCTTTTCCCTCTTATTATGCGCTCCGGTATAAAGCACGGAGTTTGTGGGTCCTTAATTGCCCAAGAAACCATATTTGGGTGGATTCTTACGGGCCCATTATGCAAAGGCTCTACTCCTAATTCTACTTGTGTTTCATATTTCTGCGAGGTATCGCTAGATAAACAGCTCTCTCGCTTTTGGGAGGTGGAAGATCTTCCAAAGAAGAACATTATTTCTTCCTCTGATGAATATTGTGAACGCCTTTACAAACAAACTACTGAAAGAGATATGACTGGGCGATATATAGTCTCACTTCCATTTAAGGACGGCTGCGCAGATGATAACAAACTAGGACACTCACGCAAAAGCGCCATGGCTCAATTTCTAAGGAACGAGTTCCGATTACGTCGAAGTCCCGAACTGAAAACCGAGTATGATAGTGTGATCAGAGAATATCTAGATTTGGACCATATGTGTGAAGTTACGTCCTCAGATTTAATATCTTCAAATTACTATTTACCACATCATGCTGTCATTAAACCTGACAGCACTACAACAAAACTACGTGTTGTCTTTAATGCCTCTTCCCCATCGTCCAACGGCCTTAGCCTCAATGATATACTTCACTCAGGACCTGTCCTACAGAATGATTTGACAATCCTCATTATTAAATGGAGATTTTTCCAGCATGTTTTTAATGCCGACATACAAAAAATGTATAGACAAATCCTAGTGAATCCGAAGCACACCCAATTTCAAAGAATATTGCATAGAAGTGACCCAGATGAAAATCTCCATGATTACGTTCTAAAAACAGTCACCTTCGGCGTAAACTGTGCGCCATACTTAGCAATTCGTACTATCCTCCAACTGGCTGATGATATCGCCGCCTCCTATCCCAAAGCCAGTAAAATCCTTCGTAGTTCGATGTACGTAGATGATGTTTTAGCTGGAGGCTATTCGATTAAAGAGGCGATTGAGTCCAAAAATGAGCTAATCCTTGCTCTTAAAACAGCTGGTTTTTCTCTACGAAAATGGACCTCGAACTCGAAGGAAATACTTTCTCAAATTCCACAGGAACATCGACTTTATAATGATTTCCTGGAATTCGATGATAGAAGTTCAGCAAAAACGCTAGGCGTGCGTTGGAATGCGCTCTCAGATTTCTTTTATTTCCTCCCCAAACCTTTTCCAGACTCCAATTGTACAAAGAGAGAAGTGTTGTCGCAAATTGCCAAATTGTTCGACCCAGCGGGATGGCTTTCCCCTTGTGTAGTTTTGGCTAAGATTCTGATGCAAAAGATTTGGATTGATGGAACAAAATGGGATGAAGCTCTTTCTCCAGAAGCCTTGAGGCAATGGAAAGTTTTTCAAGCCAGTTATACCGATATTCAGCACATCTGCATTCCGCGCTGGGTAGGTTATGTCCCTCAGGGAGAAATTCAGTTCCACGGTTTTTCCGATGCTTCGGAAAAAGCATATGCCGCCGCCCTATACATTCGAATTAATTATAGAAATAAAATAAGCTGTCACCTGATTGCTTCTAAAACCAAGGTGGCTCCTGTCAAGACGATGTCGATTCCTAGATTAGAGCTCTGTGGTGCTCTTTTGCTAGCGGAAATATTGGATAACTTACTTCCAAAAATGGAGATTAAAGACTATTCCTTATATTGCTGGACGGATTCGAAAATCGTACTATCTTGGTTAGCTAAACCACCCTGCGCTTGGACAACCTTTGTAGCCAATCGAATATCCAAAATCGTTCAAATTACTAATCCATCCCATTGGAATCATGTTTGCTCCGATTCTAACCCAGCGGATTTAGCGAGCCGGGGAGCATATCCACAAGATCTTATTGGAAACAGTTTGTGGTGGCATGGACCCGACTGGCTTAGTCATGAAAAATCGGAGTGGCCACAAAGCGACCAAAATATTCAAGCATGTGAAATTGAACAAAAAATTATCAAGGTAAATTTTACATACTTTCAAGCCTATGACGATATTTTGGATAGATTTTCGTCATTCCACCGCGCGATTCGTGTTGTTGCCTATATTTATCGCTTTTTCTTCCGTACTCATCCAGAATTGAGATCTACATTCAAAAAAAATTCTATCGCAATAACAAGCGCGGAGATTCTGTTCGTTGAAAAACAGCTTATATCCGCATGTCAAAAGGCGAATTTTCCGGATGAACACAGAGCATTGGCCGCAGCACAGCCTATAAAGTCAAACAGTTCACTTGTCACTCTTAATGCATTTTTAGATGCAGAAGGAGTGATTCGTTCTTGTGGGCGACTTGAAAAAGCACCTAGCCTTTCATATAATGAGCGATATCCAAATATACTTCCGTACAATTGTCCATATTCTCGACTACTTGTTAAATTTATTCATGAGATCAGTCTTCATGGAGGCAACCAGCTAATCCTACGGCTTATACGGACTCAATATTGGATTCCGAGAGTAAAAGTTCTCATTAAAGCAACTATTCGAAAATGCAAGATTTGCGTTTTATATAAGAAGAGATGCCAAAAACAAATAATGGCGGCATTACCTCCAGAAAGGTCAGAATTTTCTCGGCCCTTTACTCACACCGGACTAGATTTTGCTGGCCCTTTTGACCTAAAAACATATGCAGGCAGATCGTGTCGACTGACAAAGGGGTATGTGTGCATTTTTGTGTGTTTCTCCACAAAAGCAATACACCTTGAAGCAACGACGGATTTATCCACTAACGCTTTTCTTGCTGCTTTTAGTAGGTTTGTTGGTCGTCGTGGGTGTCCTCTCCATTTATATTCTGATAATGGAACCACCTTTATTGGTGCTTCAAAGGCTCTTTCTAGAGAATTTCTTCAGGTGTCCAGCCAAATTATAGCTTCTAATTATGCCCATCAAAATCTCACATGGCACTTTATTCCGCCAGGAGCACCTCATATGGGAGGACTTTGGGAGGCAGGTGTCAAAAGTTTCAAGACTCATTTTCGCAAAATTTCTGGTGGTCTGAAATACACGTTTGAGGAGTTCTCCACTCTCCTCATCCGTATAGAAGCCTGTTTGAATTCACGACCTCTGTCTCCTGTTTCACAAGACCCTTCCGATCTTTCGGCGTTAACACCTGGCCATTTTCTCATAGGTTGCCCTCTTTTAACCCCTGTGGACCCGCACATTCCTGCAGAGTCTATTTCTATTCTAAATCGTTGGCAGCGTTTGAAATTAGTACATCAGGAATTTTGTATACGATGGAAAAATGAATATTTACGGGAATTACTAAAAAGAACAAAATGGAAGAAACCAGAAGAAAATATCCAGGAAAATGCGTTGGTGGTAATCAAAGAAGAGAACCTGCCTCCGAACGCATGGCGGCTAGGTAGAGTAGTGAAACTATACCCGGGATCTGATCACTATGTTCGCGTTGCCGACATATACACCCAAAAAGGGACAATAACACGACCAATTAGTAAAATTATTTGTTTGCCAAGTCCTTGAAAATCCTTCTTACTTTTTAATTTTCCAACAACAATCTTCTATAAATTTCTTTTTCTTTCAGAACAACATGCCCAAGTCCAATACAAAGAAATCTTACTCACCACCACAAAGCCATGCAAATAGTGGAAAACTCCAAAAGAAACTTAAATCCTATACATGCCGTGTGTGTAAACGCCACCATCCGTTAAGATTTTGTCCAAAATTTATTGCGATGAGTATTTCAGATCGTATACGGGCAGTTCGAGTTCATAAATATTGTCAAAATTGCCTTGCACATAATCATTCTCACGGAACTTGCTTTTCTAAACACGGTTGTCGCTACTGTAAAAAGTACCACCACACATTACTCCACATCAATCATCAACTTCGACAAGTTGTAGCCCCCTCGCTTACACCTTCACGTTCTCCAACTCCTGAATCATCATCTCCAAAACCAGCTCGTGCAAAGACCTCACCGCAACCTGCGGCGACGGCCACTTCTTTATCGTCCTTATTGCATCAAAACCGAATCATTCTTCTACCAACAGTTTTAGTAAAGATCAATGCGCACACTTCCTACGCGCGCTGTTTACTCGATTCTGGGTCACCTATAAGTCGAATTTCAAAGAGGTTTGTGGAAAAGTTAAATCTCACAACTTTAACTATGCAGACCGAGACGATGTGTCCCATTATTATTGAATCTAGGTTCGATCCGAACTCAAAAATTGAGGGAGTATGTAGAGTCGACAATAGAATAACAATCAAAACTCCCACCCAGTTACTTGGAGATGGTTTTAAGCAGTATTTTCGCCACTTATTCATAGCTGACCCAAAGTTTTACGAATCTGCGGGAATTGACATCATATTAGGAGCTGATGTATATCCAAAAATTATATGCGAAGGGAGTTTTACAAAAACTGGGCTACCAACGGCCCAAAAAACTATATTTGGCTGGACTATATATGGGCCCTGCGACACGTCATAATTTTTGTGCATGTTCTTAATAACATAATATATTAGACATCCTTTTATACTTTGAATTTCAAACTTTATGAATTAAATGAATATGCATAATGTAAACACATGTATCTCTGGTAAAAAAAAAAAAAAACCAATTTTTGTATCATATTAGTTTAAGAATACTGTACCGACAATGTGTTTTTGTAGCCAAGGTTGACTTTTCACGGAGTGGAGTGTCTGAGGTATACACTATACATCCCGGGAATGCTGCAAGGCGGCCGGCAATGTTAATGTCACATTAACTAACTTGCATTCAAAATTGTTCATCGTCATTAACGTTCTCATATCGCCTGTGTAACTCCTACTCTTTAATATAAACATAAGCTGAAAGATATATTTTGCAGCATATCTTCTATCTCCTTCTAAAAGTTTAAAGCCTAACTGAAATGTAGAGTATTAACGACACCTCACGTAACTACTTCCGCTAAAAAGACAATCTTGGTTGCTCTCTTCTGTTTCAACCTTTGGTGAGTTTGGTACGATTTTCTTCCTGCAGTTAATAAACAAAATCTAATTTCAATTTTCATACTTTGTTGTTTCATTTCATGCATTGGATTCTTGTTTGTACTCTGCATTGAGTAACAAAAATCATTTATTTTGTTTCGGCTCAGAGAAGTTTTATATCGGGTTCCAATCAATCCGGATTTCATCCACTCAACCAGCCCTGAGCTAAACAGTGTGCATATCTTGAAGGTGAAAAAAACTATTTTTTGACGTATTGCTAGATATATATAGTTTACATGTATCAAATGTGATAATAGTTTTGTATTGTAAATGATCGTGTTTTCCTACAAACTTGTAGCTTGCCTCACGTTAACGGCAAATCAGCTTAATTCGCAGTTTACATTACTCAATATTCTATTCTGAGATGTGAAAAACATTTTCTGCACTACGATTAATACCGACTGTTTCTCGGTTGTATATCTGTTACCCATTTTTTAAATAACATTTTGGTTGAAGAAATTTTTATTACATAAGATTGTATTTAAAATGTTGGAATAGTTTGGAGTCACCTCGTTATTTGGTTTATTGGGTTTGTATGGTTACAGGTATGTTGTATTTTTTTATATTACACATGAGTATAGTAATATTGTATTTGTCGGCAGGAAGGATATTCGCTGGTCATGTTGTTTTATGTTTTGTTGGGTTGTTTAAATATTTATGGCAAAATAAATGTCCAGGTTTTGTGAAATTAAAAAAATATATAATTTCTTTTGCACACAAATCAAAATGGCAAATACTTTACTCTAGACATTTGCTTTCGAGGCTTAACCTTGTTACGAAACGTTTACGATAGTTAAGGGGTAGGCTCAGCGGCGTCCAGGGTTGTTACAACTTTTAGGTTTCCCTGTCTCTCCTCAATAAAAGATTTATTCAATTTGCCTGACTAGCGTACGGTGTCAGCGGTTTGTAGTGGGGAGCAAGAGCCAGAGTATACGAGAGAGCAAGCGAACGTATACAAGAGGGCGAAACGTGATAGATACTGCGAGTTACTCTACTTACTTGGCATTCACCAACTGTTGTAGTTAGAATTACAATTGGGGGGTTTAACCTCCGTATCAAGTGTATATCTTACCACTTAGCTACTTAACTGCAGAGTGATCATTCATTAACAATACTGTAGCTTTTGTAGCCGCGATCTCACATTAACACAGATATGTGTAAGCTTACACTCACCCAGACGTTCGTGCGCTTACATCAATATATGTACATGTTCGTGCCCACTTCAATACCGATGTTCGCGTGAAGTGCCATCTTTCAGGTATATTGAGTTGTAATATTACGTTCGTCGTGTTACAAACAGCGGACATTATTTCTTATAATTATAATCCAAATTCAAACGTAAAGTAATAAAAATACTTAATATATAAGCGTTTACGTAATAATAATTTAAAGATTATTAGAACGAGTTACATTAATTCGTAATGGAGGTAATAAAAAAAGCAGTGACTTTTGGCGTTACAATCTTGCACAATGACAGTATAACTACTCGAAAACAACTCCAATTGTCTCAGTATGGCTTCCCAGATATGAGAGGTACCACGCCCACATTTCAATCGTACCTTGTTTTGGTTTGATATGAATTTCTACATATACAACAACAAATATTTAATTTGTCTCGAAAATGCTACGCCCATTTTTGCGATGCAGTCTACTTTTGGCCCATTGACTCATACAAAGAAGTATCTTATAGTTCTCTAGATATTCGAGGAAAATTATTTGTAGTATCTAGTGTTTTTGTAAAAAGATATTTCTTTTCTATTTTATTTTTGATTGAATCTTTCAAATGAAACTTAAAATAAGTATTTATTAATTCTTTACTTATGCAACATTATAACATTGGATTAGGAGAGCCTTCTTACTGAGCTCAAGGCGTCGGTTCTTTCAAGGCGTCGGTTCTTCGCAGGTAAGATAATTACTGAGATATGGCACTAGTTTATCTATGTATTTTAGAGAATAATTTAATTGTTGTAATTGTTATTCCCAATTACATGTACTTTTATTATAATTGAAATATAATTCACTTGCCCTTGATCTGAAATTTACATAGATTTTTTGAAAATCTTTTTATATTATACTTAGTTCCAAAATAAATATGAATACTTTTGGCAGTTGCACTTAATTAAAATTGTGCAAAACTGTAGAAATATACATATATAAAAGCATTAAAATATTGTAGAATTTTGGAATGAATTTCCGTCATCCCTTGTCAAGTTTGGTTTGGAGACAAACCGGTTTCGAAATTTTTTTCGAAAAATGACACTGAAGATGGCACATAGCCGAAGCCGGTTTGTCTCCAAACCAAACTTGACAAGGGATAACGGAAATTCGTTCCAAAATTCTACATCAAAACACCCTGTCGGAATATCAAATCAAATATTCAAATCTTTTTTCAGACCTTTTAAAGAAACCAGTATAAATGTAAAAATTACATAATTCCAGAATAAAAAACTAAGAAAGTGAAGTTGGCAAAAGCGATAATGAAAACAGGAAAAACAACCAACAAAAAGTGGGCGAACATGGATGACATAAAAGCAAACTGAAACTGAAGAAAAACACAAAATTGGCAAATACACATGAACAGAGTTTTAAAAGAATCATATGAGTAATTTTTTGGTTACAATGAGATCGTATAAATTAAGCTAAAAACTATTTTCTTTTAGTTTTAGTTATATAAATGTAAAACTTTATAAAGTTTACAGCATACGATAATTACATAGAATTTTCGAAACCCCTTTTGAATTATACTTAGTTCTTTTTATTTTTAAATAATTTTCATTAAGTTATTTCGTTAGATCAGACAGGTATTGTATGGTACACATTTACAGTCACATGTACAGGAAAGTAAAACAAAAATATTATTCGTGCAAATTTTAAAGAAAACTACTTGCAAATTCTAGTGCAATTTCGAAAAGGGTTTTTCTTATTTATAGTTTTTTTCTCCCAATTTGCGAAAATATCGGATAGTTCTAAAAAAAAATTTAATTAAAATTTAGACAGTAAGTTCTATTCCTCTAGAAATTGAAAATATTTTATATCAATAAAAATTATATGCTTATCTACGGAAACATTTTTCTATGCCTTTGAAACTCTTTCTCAAAAAATTGTCTTTGTTCCTAAAATAATAGGTCTGTTCCAGGTGCATAACAAAATAGTCCAGACTATTGAGAGTAAAAAGAAAATTACTCTCTGAATGTGCCAAAGTTGTCCGAAATTGCTGGAACGCAAAAAACCACAATTGAACATCTTTAAATACTAATGGTGCCTACTTTCTCAAATAAATTTAATATTAGTAATTTCATACGCTTAAAATGCATAATATTTTAAAAGCAAAACATTTGCATCATTAGTAGCAGCTGTCGATAACTTCTTAACTGATCGATAAATAATTTTTTTT
Organism: Phania funesta; assembly: GCA_963932375.1. Classification (NCBI taxonomy): domain Eukaryota; kingdom Metazoa; phylum Arthropoda; class Insecta; order Diptera; family Tachinidae; genus Phania; species Phania funesta. The sequence goes on from OZ010652.1 coordinate 46,176,827, forward strand.
TATTAAATAAAGTAATAAATATGCTCAAATATATGTTTTGCTTTCTAATAAATTTAAAATAAAAACTTTCTTCCTTTATTTAAAAATTTTTTGATTTTTAAATATAAACAAAAAACAGCTGACAATTTCATTTTATTCCGAACTTACCCAAAGAAAAAGTTCGTACGACTTTGTACAGGAAATGAAAAATTTTACTCTTTCATCTTCTCTCAAAATTGCACAAAAATTGTTATCTGGAACGCGTTTGGACTAATATGGACTAAAATAAATCTCAATTCTAGTTAAGAAAATTCGTATGCGATTACACAATGATGTTATTAACAAATATTCCTCATCTTCGTTAAAGAATCTCTAAAAACAATTACCAATGCGTATTTGTACAATAGGTCGTTTCACACCAATTTCATGCTGACAATTTTTTTTTTATGATTTAATTAAACATCTTCGATTATTACTTCGTAACAATATTTATAAAAAGGGCCCCTAAGGTTCAAATTTTTTAAATAAAAACCGATATAAAAATCTTGCCTTTGATGGCAGCAAAATAGAAAAGTTTTTAATTTTGAATAAAAGTTTTTCAAAGAACGTTTATTTATAGAAAAATGATAAATACTAGTTTCCCAGATCGAAAAGTAGAAAATTTCCCGTTCTTAAAATAATCTCACAGAGTTCATTCCTTAACACCCGAGCTGGTGATGTGACTTTAATGCTTTTCCTTTCCATAGTGACACAAACAAAAGTAAAATTATTGTTTGCAGCAAATGCCGCAAGCTTAGAATGAACAACATAAAGTAAAATCGCAAAAGGACTGAGCAAACACACAACAAACGAAATAATAAAGAAAAAAATACTCGTTACCGAAGTGGAAATGCAGAATAATTGCAGAAGCCACATAAAAGCAAGAGCTGGCAGGCAGCCAGGCTGCAAGTCAGTCAGCCAAAGCTTTGCTGACAGAAAACAAAAACGAGAGTGGTAACATGAATTGTATGCTTGAATCTTAGCTGGTAGTAGCCACACATTCTGGAATGTTGATAGAATACGGGTTCCGTATAAAATTATATACCAACACACATGCAACACTTTTGCTGCAAACAAATAAGAAAAGCACACAATCTGCAGAAATTGGAAATAATACGAGTATGTGCATAACAACGATAACGACAGCAACAAAAAACACCAACAACAACAACAACAATTATTCATTCGTATCCATTTATGTAGTAGAAAAGTTGTTTTCAAGGTCTGGGTCTGGTTTGGGATTACGACGTCTCCTGCTTTTAATATTGTTGTTGTTCGTTCCTCTTTCACTTCTACATTTGCAACTTCTACATCGTTGTTTTCTTTTTTGTTTGCTTAAATTTGCTACACACTTTTTGCAGCCATTTGTGCGGCACAGGTTTCATTAGTTTCTTGAATGTTTTTGGTTCTGGAATAATGCGCACATGCATGCAACATAACACAACAGCATGCCACGTAATCGTTAGCGACAACACAGCAAGCAGAGAGTCAGCAGTAAGTAACAACAAAACCGAACATTAAAAACAAGAATTGAGAAACAGAAACAGCAGCAGCTGATAATAATATTGTTGTTTGAAAAGCTGCAGCGGTTATCACTGCATTGCAGAGTGCAGAATTTTGTTTTAAGAGACTTGAGTATTTTATTGATGTTGGAATTGTAATTTTGTTTTTTATAAAACTTTTTGCTCCTCGCTTTGTAGCTTTACAACATTCCTGCTGTTTGACGAAGTGAAGTATAATGTGAAGTTGTTGATTGTTGAGATTGGTTTGCAGCAAATGCGGCAAGTAGAGTTAGCAACACCAGCAGCAGATTTGTTTCTTTTTATATGAATACACTTCACCACCATGATGCCCTTGGACTTGCACTTGAAAATTGAACAAATTTTTCACTTTTGCTGCTGCTTTTGCTTCGTGTTTTCGTGTCGGTACATTCGTATTTATTTTTTAGTTTTTTCTTGCTTCTTTTTAATAACCTATGCGCTGTGCTATCTTTACCATCAACATTTATAACAGAGTTGACATTGCAACTTGCAAAACGCGAAATTTTAGAAGACTTTAGAAATTGCTACAAACAAATTTAGATGTTCTAAAAGTTTGGCGAAAAGTCAACTCGGTTTTAAATATTTAATTATTCGATATTCTCCAGGATTTTCATTTATTCATCTTTTGAAATTTGTCGTCACTTATTCCTCTTTTGAAATTAATTTCGTATGATACTACAGCTAACTTGGCGTGTTTCGCTACACCAAATGCAATAGGGGAATAATATGTGCAAAAACTATCGCACCCACTGTTTCAACTGCGCACATTTTTCTTAATTTTTATAGTAAAATCGTTTGTATAAATAATTACGCAAGTGAAAATGTCCCAAAACAAAAAATTAAAAAAAACCCGCCACTTGTAAAATTTATGAATATTAAGGCACACATTCTTAAAAATCTTAAACCACTAAAATGTTTTTTCGTTACTGTTGGCGTTTACTCGTCTTAAATAAAATGTTGCCTTTTGAAGGGTACATGCTTAACATATCTTTATTATTATTGATTTTACATAGATCATAGAGGGTAATGCCTTTGGCCATTAATAAAATTAATATCTTTAAAAAAACATCACCTTTTGTGGCGTAATGTATGTATAGCAAAAAGGGCAAAAAATATTGATTTTTTTCTAGAAAAGAAAACACCACTATTTTCATTCGAATTCGCAAACAATTAATTTTATCATTAAATAATGCTTAACACTAAGTTCGCGTATGCATGTAAAGCACTGGACAACACTTACACTGCGGCTTTTAATTTGGATACTTGTAGTAACGAGGTTCAATACCTATAAATTTGTTTTTTTTAATTGAGCCTGGTTCTTGAGACTTCAAACTAAATTATTATAAACTTTTTACCCGCTTTATAGCTTTGGGGAGAAGCTTTAGTAAGTCAAGCTCTTCTGTTCAAGAATTTAATAAATAGCTAAAACGTGTTACCATTTTTGGAAACAAATTAGTGAGTAGTCAGTCACCAACTTTGGATGATTAAAAATTTTTGAATATTTGTGGGCATTATTCAAATTTCGAAAAATCCCCAAACAAAATTTTTTGGACAATTGTTAATTTGCATTTTTGGTAATTTGACGTAGTACACATTTGCCCACAATTCTGGATGATTATTTTTTTTGGACGATTATTTATAAAACCAAATTAAAGAAAATTAGTTGTGGGCGATTGTTCCTTTTTTATTTTGGGTAATTTTCCCTAATTTTTTTTTGGCTGCTTTATCTTAGCTTCAACAAGTTCATGCCTTTTTGAACTTGGGGATATTTTTACTAAAGCAATTATTTGTACAGCCCCTAAAATTACAAAAATTTTAATATGAAATATTATTTTATATGCGAGTTGAAAATTCTCGATGTTATAGTTTCACAGATATATTATATTGAGGTTCCTTGACCATTAAAAAAAAAATTACATAACCATGAACAAAATCTCTCCAAGATAACTAATGCTGGCGAAAAATTCGAAATTTATCAAACATTTCGAAAATTACACCAGAATCGCCAAAACTTGAATATTCACTACGCTATTCCATAAAACTGAAATTTGAACATTCATGACATAATCGAGAAACTGAAAAAACAGAATTTCAACTTAAAAATATCGAATCAACCAAAATTAAACCAGAAACGATAATTCCGTTAAGAAATTTTAAATTCACGAAAATATTGAAAAATCAAACATTTTGACTTACAAATTGCCAAGAAATCAATCATTTAAAACTGAATATGTAACAGGCGTTTAAAATTCCCTACATAATCGTCAAAAATGTATAATCCATCAAAAGCCGTACAATAACCTTAAAAAGTTATAATCAAATAAGTTGTAGGTAAAACTAAGTTCACCGGGCCATCTAGTACGAGCATAAAAGTTTATACGATTAGCCACGGAAAATATTTACAATGGTTTGTAATTTTTTTTGGATGAAATAAAATAATTATAAACATTTTCTTAGGAGTACTCTCGATTAATCTAGTGCTAGATTTTTAACAGCTCTTTCCCTTAAATGATTTCGTATTCGAATTGAATTGGCAACTCTAACAATCCTCTAGATAATTCCATATATACGTATGTATGTAGTTGTTTGTGCATTTAAAAGAATACCTAGACTTCAATGTACTCACTCGTATAGGTTTGTGTATTTCAAGAGCATTTATGCTGGCATTTAATACATACTTTCTACTATTCATGATTTATATTTAAGTATGGGTTAGATGGGTTAAATCAAACGACCCATTATTATATCTGTGTGAATATGTATGTATGTATGAACGATTGCATGACTGTCATACCATTCGCAGTGTCAATGAAGCAGTCAGTCATTCAGTCACGCTGCAGTCGTCTGTAGAGTCAGTTGTTACGTTAAGCTAAGTTTAGTTCAGTCAGTCAGTAGTCATGCAGGCACATTATAGTAGTCGTAATATTTATTTAACTTATTCTATTGATGGGGGAATTATGGCTTTTATGCCTCTTGCTTTTTATAAATGAAGTTCTACCACAAACTTCAAAATATGTCTATGATTAAGGTACAATTTTGTGAGTTTCGTAAGAGTTCTATATTAAAATGAGAAGAGTGAAAGAGAGAGAGAGGTAAAGTTAGAAATTTAAAAGCAGGAAGACCTGAAGTTTTCTTTTACTGGTTGTAACTAATGGTTACTTCAAAATGTGGCTGAGGTAAAATGTTGTAATATGAAGTTGCAAGTATGCAAGATTTTCATACCTCTTGCACTGCTCCAACTCCTATTTCAATGTGCGATTTGTTTGGTATTTTTCCATCGTTGGTTATATAATGTGCTAAAAATTTCATTTTCATGCATAAAATTTTCATTTTCATAGATTTTCTGAATATTGGTAAAAGATTTTGTTAGGGCGTAGTACATAACGATGTATATATGTTGCATGTACTCGTGACATGTACATACATACGTACGTATATGCTTATAACAATATGTATTATTCATTGGCTGGAGTAGCAGGGAATTCGATAAAAAAATAAAAAATAAAATTATGTGTCTGTGTTAAGGTGGCATTTTTAACAGGTCAAAATTTATCAGAAATTGTAATTTTTGTTATATTTTTTGGTTGCTTACATTGTCATTGGCGTTGAGCAGGAAGATAAAGTTACAATTAAATAAATCCTAGAATATATCTGCAAAATTGATTTAATATATTTTGTTGTGGTTTAATTTAATATTGAGGTTTTGCAATTAGGACTTTGCCTATTATTTAAATATTATTTGTAAGTCATAAAAAAAGGAATAAACACTGATGTTTGTCAACTCTATATTATAAAAATACTAGCTAGAGCAGCGGAATTTGCTCAGGGAGTTAATATAAGCTTATTAGAATGGTCCTGAACTTTTTACGACGTCTCAGAATAATGTAGAATGTATCTCAATGATCTGTAATGTTCCGAAATGCTCTCGAATAGTCTCGAATGTTCTCGACTGTTCTAGAAATTTTGAGAGGACAAAACTCTTAGGCGTTGTATCATCCAAAACTTTCATTTCATGTACATGAGATAGAGGGCTACTGGTATCGGGATTTGTTTCTGAGTTTTATTGGTTTGCACATTGTGCACTTTCTTTTGTAACATGTATTGACATAGATTTTATAAAAATGAAAGACAGATTGGACATATCCATATATAGGGGAGAGCTTTCATAATTTATTTTTCTATGGAATTTGACTATAGACGTCTATTTGAAAGAATTTTAAATTTTACGAAATAAAATACACTATTCCAACATTGGCCTCTCTGATATATGTACATACATAATTGCATAAGTGAATATACTCCACCAAGTGTCGTACCAACAACTCCAGCCAATTAAATAATAAAATCGTTTTTTTTACTTCAGGAAGTAGTTTTGCTCTGAATGTGTCAAGAAGCCTTCTTCAGTTCAATACTCAAAGTTACAGTAACACCCGTCTGATCATGATATCCTTAATGAATCGAAGTAATTAATTCCACATCACACTGTTTCGTATCGGGTTTGCTAGAGTTGGCGGCTTATCATTATTTTTCATAAGATTATAACGAGACAAGAACTTTTATAATTCTCAAAGTTCTCTAGTGCTCCTAGCATACACTGAATTTTGTTTTGAAGCTGTTTGTTACGTTAAGACGTGTACTTTTATATTATAGTGTTGTCTTAGCTACATATTCTCATGACTTTTTCGACTTTTAGGTTCAAACTCTAAACTCTACGATCAAACTCTAAACTGTATGAATTAGCTCTTAGTATCCGCTAAAGTAACAGTTACACCCCGATTACAATTGGCATCCACAACCACGGCAGCACCACTTTAGGCCGATAGGATCTTGATCAGAAATTGCTTCCCGTCAGTTTTGACTGCCTATTAAATATGTTTTAACATTAAGAGACTGTCTCGAAATTGATAAAGGGTATTTAAAGCTCTTAACTACGAGTATGAACAATTTTTTACATTCTACTATTGAAACCAATTATCACACCAATTATCAATTATTTCGTTTAATTCTGTATTAATTGTTTTTCTGGTTTAGAGTTAATTCCAATCCTTGAATTTCGCATGTTCTCATGGGGAACTATGAATGTAGTACGTAGCATAAGTAACATATGTATGTATGTATGTATGTCTGGGGGTATGTCACTCGTATTTAGATTAAAACATGTTTTCCAACTGCTGGGCCTATGTACTTATCATATAATGCGTAAATACAATGATGCGCAATAAAATGATATTGAAAAAATAGAACTGTAAAAATGGAATGTGTTTTGCTACAAAATCCACAACGCACTAAAGATAATTATGTATGTATGTGTGAAAAAAGATGAAGAAATACATGTGTAAATACAAATGCTACATTTTTAAGAAGCTAAAGCCAACTTCTCAAAGAGAAAAATATTCACAAAAAAGTTAGTTTACAAAAATACAAAACGAAAACTACAAAACATTTTGGAAAATTAGCGACACATACATACATAGGATATACTTATAAACTGGGTTTCAATAAGGGCGGGCCGATATTGAAGCTCTGCAAACAAATTACGGCATCACTTTTTGAAATGCATTGATTCGTGGGGATCGGAATGATTTAAATTTACTAAATTTTATCTTAAAATGGCCATGATAAAATCCTATTTGTGCAAAACTTTCTCTCTAAATCAAAATCATATTCTGAAAAAGGAACAACAATTTGTTATTAAGGCGCACAGTAGTGCGCCGGGGCTATTTGAGGTTTAATGCACACATTGTGTATACAAAAAAAAAAAAACTAACTGTAATTTAAACAATTTATTTCACCATGCAGTATTTTTCTGATTGGAAGTGTTGAATGAATTATTTGACACATTTGAAAATCATGAGAGATGTATGAAAAATGAAGATTAAAGTAGAATCCAGTTAGTCATTTTGGTTATCACTTGTAAGCCAAGGCATAGTTGCAATATTCTTTACACGTAGGTTAATGGGTATAATATCGGGAATTACAACAGGAGTAGTCAGCCACTTTTTTTCGAGCTTCATCGCCAAATGGCTTGTAAAATGTCGCCAAAATCGCTAAAATATCGACAAAATATTTTAATTTTTTTATTACAAAAAATTGTAGCAGTTCTATTAGTTTAACTTTCGAATGCCTTACCAAATAGCGCCAAAATATAAAAGAATGTAATTTTTTGCTAACTTTTTGTTTTAATTTTATTAATACAAATATTGCTATATGTACATATAAAAATTCAGTTGTTGTATTATCAAATTACAATCCTTACAAAAATTAAAAAAAAAAACATTTCATATTAAAAAATATTGAAGTAAATTAGTAAAAGGTACGTTGGTTAAATATTGCAAAAAAATTTCACAAAAAACATAAAAAACTAATCAATGCTTCAGTGCTGAAATCATAACAAAAAATTTAAAAACAAGAAAACCCATTTAGGCACACATATCAAGTATCGATTTAAAAATTTTCGTACTCGGTATTTTCTTCATCATTATTGTTGTTTGCATCCTTATTGTGATACATTTCTTTTGAATTGAACCTACCTAACATATCTTCAGTTGGAACGAATGTTTTACAACAAATACTGTTTACATTCATAAACGATATTATTAAAAGTAAAGAATTCAGAAGTTCGTACTGAATTTTATTTCTCAATTCAGTTATAACGCAATTTATTATAGAAAAAATTCTATCCACTTGTTACGTTACTTGTGGGTACTGACAACATATTTAGAACGGCCGTCGACAACTCCTTAAACTGGTAAGTGCCAGCAGCGTCGTGATAATCAAAAACTTTGGCCCAGAATTCGTATAGGGTTTTGGGTAACATTGACATAAATAAGCTAATACAATGGCAGTTTACTGCCATGTGCCATCAATCACTTAAATAAAAGTTGCCACATAGCTTTTTTTAGACTCTAAGGAAAGCGAAAAAAGTCAGAAATTTATGGAAAAATAAAAAACATAGCAAAAAATGTCGCCATGAACTTCAAATATCGCCGACCGCAATATCAAAATTTTCATAGCCACAAACAATTTTTCATCGCCACGTTTGGCGAGATCGCCATATCTTACAGCGCTGGGAGTAGTAAAAGTCACCGAAGAATGGAATATTAGGTAAAGGTACTTTATTTCTATTAATCATGCACAAAAAAGCAACGATTAATAATACAAGGTAATTTCGGGAGATCGCGTTATTCGGGAAACTAAGAAGAATAGAAAGAGGGGCGGAACAAGAATTTGTGAAGCTTTCGGACTACAGATAAGTGCCACTAATTGCAACAATAGTTCGTGTGGTAGCGACTAAACCTCCACACTATATCCAATATTTATTATAAAGCAAATGAGAATTATAATGTAAAGGTGTAATTTGCTTTTCTTAATACGTTCGCTACCTACCCAGTTCCAAATATGTATGTGTGTGTAATTTGTAATATGTTGTTTAGCTTTTACTAATGTGTGTTTATGTTTATAAATTTGTATCGGTACGTTACAATTGTAAGTTTCAAATATTTTAAAAGTTCCTTTTAAACTAACAAAAAAAAAAAAAAATATAATTATGTATATGTATTTTGTTAGAAAACACTGAAGCATTTGTAAATTTTGTGGCTACATCCTCTACCCACCTAAAAAAACAAGCCTTTAAATAAAAAAAATTACGAAAAGAACGAGCATACAAAATAAAAGAAGCCTTAAAAAATAATACCACATAACAAGCAAAACAACTCAAATTAAACAAATTTCATACCTTTAGTGGAGTTGCTAACTCCACTTTGCCATGAAGTATAAAAAAGAAACATAAAATAAAACGTTGCAATTTTTTTCTTTTAGAAAAAATTTTTTCTATAGAAATTGTTTAATACATATTCTGAAGAAACAAAAAAATCAACTAACCAAATTCCCTTTTACTTTTACCAATTCGTTCTGTCCGTGCGTACATACGCCACATAAAGAAAAAGAGGCAAACATTGAAAATTACGTCAGAAGAAAAAAATACTTGTCTTTTTATCTATGGAATTCTAGTTTTACGTACATATGTATGTATGTGCAATATTCTTTTATTTGCCATTTCTGCATGAAGTTTTTCCATTTACTTTTCAATTTGTACTGCTGCCACATGAACAGAACACGAAAATACTCGAACACGAAGTACAAGTTGTTTTTCCACTGTGTTGTTGGTATGAAAATGGATTTTCAAGGCCCAGTAGCATAGAAATTTCATGATCAAGAACATGGAAAGTTTTTGGGCAAAAAAAGAAGTTGCTTCTTCGAGCTTTTTTCTGCCTGTTACAACATGCGCAGCAATTGTTTAAAGGAGTTAATTCCCCAATCGGTTTTGCGATGGACAAATTTCAAACACAACCAAAAATTTATTTGCGATTGAAGCGAATACTTAATATGGGTTTCTTCTCCCATAGTTTGGGATATTCTAGCTATTACAAAAACTTTTAATCGATTTTGGCATCAATTGCAGCCATTTCTACCAAGTTTCGCTCATTTAATGCCCGTTTCGCGTGCAAATATAAAAAAGCTACCTTTGAATCGCTTTGTTCCCAGCCTATTGATAAAGATAAATAATTATGATAAATATTGATCTCGCTTAAGCTCAATTAACTGTGAAAACTTCCTAATTGCGCAATTAAGATGCATGCCTTTATGTTAAGTTTTAATGTAATGTTACATTTTATATTACACAATTTACTTAATATTGTAGAAATAGATTGTAAATAAAATTATATTAATCTAAAAAAAAAAAAAAGATGCATGCCTCATAGTAGTATAAGTCTCTTTTCAAAATTCGGATCACCGTTAACCTTAGCATTCATTTATTAAACTTCTTTAATATACAAATATGAAACGGGCAAAGAAGGCAAAAATAAAACACATACATACGTAATTTTCTGCAAATAGACAAGCAAAGAGGCAGACAGATAGACCGACACAACCATAAAGTAAAGTTATGTTGCGGCTGGCAGATGGTTAGATAGATGGGTGGATAAATGGATAAAAGGCAGCCACGAAGGTGAGGTGGGGCCGAAACGAAGCACGTTAAGTCGATAGCTTGAAAGGTAGGCAGGCAGAATGGTTGGAGCGCTTGTACGTGGCTTGGTGGCTAGATGAAGATTATGCTACAAAAATACAGACATACAGACTTTTCATGCAATATTGCTGTTTATTTATATTTTGCACTTTGGTCATGACCATGATTTTCTGTTTGTTTTCACAAACAAACACATACTTATGCAGACAAAAATGTATCCAAATAAAATGCCTGTATATGCATCAATACTTATGTATGTAACTAAGTATATAGTTACAATTGTATGTATAAATTTGTATGCCTTTGCATATAAGAACAAATGGAGCTGTAGCAGTTTATTTGTTTGCCTGCCGTAGTTATCGTTGTGTACTTTCCTTTCGAATATACGTCTATATATTTTGTGTACCATACAAGTATTTATTTATTTACTTGTTCTCATGAACAGACCATGTCAATTGTTCTCATGGAATTTCAAAACAACTAGGATCTGGGTGTGTTTATCAGCCAGTAGTGCAGAAATCCACGTTTCTCTGTATCTGAAGTATATGTGGCAACATTTATTTATGTTTTTCCCATTTTTTTATTGTATAATATTTTGTTTTGCCTTTTTTTTGACTTTTTTTTGACTCCCAACTGCTTATGCGCCGTGAGAGTGTAATTATGTAGCCGGTACTTTTATTATCGTTTTTTCTGAGTTTGTAGTAAATAATAAATTAATTTTTGATAGGGATGGATGAAGGCGCAATATGTCTGTGTAGGTACTAGAAAGAAGTCTTTGGAGTGAAGATGGTGGGTGCCATCATGTAACACGTTTCATTTCATTATTTAATACATATACATACATTATTTTATGTTCGTTTTCCCGGCTTCTTTTTAACGTTGTTTTATATACATATCAGTACATAAGTACATTCCCGCAATGCATGAAGTTTTCAACATAATGCTCTATATATTATCTTGTTTAGTTCCAGTACGACCAAATGGTATATGTAGATAAATAATTGTATGTACATATTTGTGATTTTTTTTTTGGGAGTTTTTGGCATAAAAAGTAAAAGCTTTACAATGTTGTCATGTCAGAATTAAATATTACTTGTTCTTGTTGTAATGTAAGTGAAAGTGGGCTAACCACTCCTACTTTTTTCTGTCAATGCAAATAAATAATTTGCTGCTTACTAAATTATAGTGTTTGTATAACTTTCATTAATCGAAGTGATTTATCAATTCTCTCATGCAACCTTCTAGAGTATTATGAGTTGCAGCTTTTTTCAAATTAAATATTAACGAAATTAGTAAACGATTATCTAATTGCAATACTTGAAATTGAAAACATGGTTGGGTTAATGGTAAACTGAATTGGCAGTTGCAACTAAATACATTGTGGCATAAACAGTTCTGATTACCAAAATATTAAATATTGGAATCGAAACATTCGGCCCATTTTTTAAGCTGCATTCCTGTTCGTTTTTTTTAAATTCTTGATGAATGGCACAGAACAAAGAACGAACCAAAGCTTTTCAATTTTATTTTGATAGTCAACATTGCAGAAACAAAAATCATGTCGAAATTTCTTTCATTTTCGAAATTCACCGACTGGAATTTACCGATTGGTTTAGCGTTTTCTGTGATCTTGCACATGGGTCGGGTGCAAGCAAGTATTGAGGAAAACCCCAAAACTTTCACCAGACCATGTTTTCAACAGTTACTTATACGCCAGCTTCTATATACATATATAAATAAACTACTGAGATATTAAGTATCTGTTAATTTTTAACAAGATAATTTCTTTTAAATGCGATATTATTTTTACTAAATTTAAGAACCAAAGTTTAAAGCACATAAATTAAGCGATACACTCTTTTAATGTTAAACGAATAATAGGATCAGTTAGTCACACAAATATAAAAAACTATATGACTTTTTCAGGTCACAAAATTAATTCCCATAAGAAACACAGGGCCTCGTGTCACGTGAGAATTATATTATTTCTACCGTTTTTGCTCTGGCTTAGGTTCTTCATTGGGATTTTGGCAGTGATGTGTAAAAGTCATAGAGTGTTCAGGGTAGCAAGTATCTTGCTGAATTTCTGCGTATCCGCTTTTTGAAGCTATAGTTTGTAGATTTTATGTGTATCTCTAGAGTCTTTAACAAACTCCAATTTGCCTACTTCTAATTCTGTCATAAAGTGCAACCGCAATATTGGATTATGGGTAATTGGGTAAAAATCTTCCCTTAGGAAATTCAGCCAAATAATCTTAATTTAAAGACTTCCTAACACAAAGACGGCCAAGTATGACATATTACATAGTCCCCACAGCATAGCACGACAAACATATTTCAAAAGTTCTCTATACCCCAAAGTACAGTTTATTAAATAAATATTAATAATTTGTTTTTTAATTTGTTCTGTCTTTTTGAAGACAATAAGCTCGCTGTTATAAGACAACATATTTTGAAAGAATATTTTAAAAATTCCTTATATAAAGTCAACATAATCCCAAAGCAGAACCAAAGCAGTTCATTCATAAAAAGAATTCTAGCCAAAGGACTTCGGGTGGCACCCTTGGCGCCACATTGTATTATGATTCAGTCATATATGCTTTAATCGAATCATATATGTAATTATTGTATTTAATAATAAAAGGACCCTTTTTAGAAATATGTTATCTACTTAGATGCCAAATGCTGAACTGATAGAAAAGCAGATATTGTATAATTGTTTCTTAGCCATTCTTTAAGAAAAATTCAACCCTATACCACCATAATGAAGGCTAGTATTGAGGTTGTAGAAGCCAGCCTGATATCATCCGAACACAAGAGCATAAACTACACAAAGAAAATCTAATATCAATTTCATTTCATAAAGAATACTTCAGTCGAAAATCAATCGAAATTCGAAGGTGATGCTTACTTAATTTCAAGATTTTGTTTTATGAAAAGGATTTAATCAAACTTATACTGGTTAGGTTAACAGTTCCTCACTTCTAATCAGTGACGTAACTATTGAAAAATTGGTTAAGGATCAAAGAACGGACTATCCGAATTCCTTTATAGCCTTTATAGCCACTGTGCCCAAGTCTCTAGTACAAGAAAACCTTATTACCAGTGGCCAGTTTAAGGTGAGTTTTACAACACGCTCGAAATTGGCATGAATAGAGGGTTTTCAATGCGCCCTTTAAGACACTTATCTAAGTTACTTTTCGTTCGACTGTATTCTGTCAGAGTAAAAGGTATAACAAGAAATTGTATTGGCTGTTATTCATCATATATGTATAATAAAAATAAAACTTCTACAAAAATTTAAAAACAAAGATATTATTTAAAAATTTGCATAAAACCTGCCATTTAACAAATTTGTTTCTTGCAATAAACCTTCTTATCAAATGTAAGGCAAGCAAGAATTAAAATTATAATTTTATTGCATTTCAAAAAAATGTTTAAGAAAAAAGAAATTTTGGAAATTCCCAGGTTCCAGTGTTTGAACACGTTAAGTATGGAGTGCTAAAATAACTGAATAAGCCGCTATTATGGTTAACAAAATAATTTTAACCCCTTTTTGTTTTGTTTAATATGAATTTCCGTTAATTTGGCTACTTTTTGTCTTTGTTGTTGGCAACTGATGCAAATGCAGCAGTAACAACAAAAGCAGAAATCAATTATGAAACTCATTCATTGTTGCTGTTACAAGTCGGATGTTGCTGTTCTTTTTGGTTCCTTTTTTTTCTCAAAATGTAATTTAAATTCGAAAAAAATCAGTGAACTGTGCAAAAATATCTAAAAAAAAAGAAGAGTAGGCCAGACCAAATAGATTAATGCATAAAACCCCAACATTCGTGGGGGACAAATGAAAGTAAGCTTGTACTAAAATGGGAATCCTTATTACTGGCGTGAAAATTCACGAGAACAACAAAAACAAATTAACAAATTAACTAAAAAATTTACAGTGATGAAAGGGACAAAAAACGCTGCAAGTTAAAATTTAAAAAATGTTTTTTTGTGCTGATGCATTATTTGTCAACCGTTACATCCGTAGGTGGACAATGCAGATCTGACTGAATGAGTAGACAACTAACTGACAGTCAGAGTAGGGATAGCTACGCAAACAAGCCGGTGTGCCTGACTAACTGGCCAAATGAATTAATATTATGTAGAGAAGAGGGAACATAAAAAAAGATGTTTCAAATTGTTAATTTCACCCTTTATTCCCTTTTTAGCATTTTTGTTGTTGTTAAACAATGATGTACATACTAACATACATATGTGCAACGTTTCGCTGCTACCAGTTCTTTTGTTGTATCAGCACAACATTTATGTTATTGAAATCATGGCGCAAAAAAAAACCAACACACCAAATTCATCAGTATCTTCTTTTTGCCAGCTAAAGCGTTTCCCATCAATACGAGCATTCGTTCACTGCTGCTGATGTTGGATGAATTCTTTTTGCAACAGCTTTTTTTAAGCATTTAGTACTGTTTTTCGTGTGTGGTATGACCAGAAAAAGTTCATAATACGTTTGCAAAAAAAGGCTGTAATTAGACCATGACTGATGATATTTAATGACAATGAAATAATTACAAAAAAGAGTCCACAATAGCTATAGAAAAAGAAAAATAAATAATTAAGGAAGGAGGAGGATTATGGACTACGCAGGCAGACATTTTTGTATAGATATTTTATTGAAGCATGAGTAAATATGAGAACAAAAATGCAAATTTATTTGTTGCATTTAAATTTATATTCGACGCTACGAATTGGTGAAGTACAATGAGTTGCTTTCTTCATGTAACCATGACTATTTTCTAAACATAAAGTTTGTTAATACAATTTTCTTGTTACTAGAGTTTTTCTTTGCCCGGACTTTTTTATTTCCCGGGAAATTGGGAAGTAAATAAGAATTATTAGGGATCCCGGGAATATTTTTTAAATTATTAAATTCATTTTATGAAAACATTAAACTTATATGAGCCTTTTAAAAAGAAACAAGAAACAAACATAAACCAACAAAATAAGTTGCATTGAGCTTGCAGGCGTACGATTCGTATACCGAATGGACTTTATGTTGGAGTCTTTCCTGCCACTTCGAATGTAGGATAATTTAAATCAAATGTCCCGCTATCCTCTTCCTTCTTAAAACCTTGCAAGATCATTCTCTAAGTACTGGTTTACATTAAATAATATCTCTCCTCTACTGATTCTTCTAAACATTTCTGTTGTAATTTTGTATAATTGGGGAAACTCTTGCAATATTTCCTGGTCGTGGGATCGGAACTGATGGTTTAGTCCGTGGCCACTCGTGCATTGAAGAATATTTCTGTTGTTTTCATGAATAACCGCGTAAAACTATTAGTCGAGAAGATTTTTTTTCGAAACTGCAGATTTGGTATGCAATTTTTCGGTTTGGTTTTGTTAAGAAAAAAGGTGTGTGCTGGTAAAACCACTTATATCAACATAGGAGAATTTTGCTGAACAAATCTGTTACGACAAACACAATTTATTATACGTTCTTCTGAACAAAAAATTAACCAAAAATAGATTCACATATATTCATAAATAACAACTCCAGGCAGATTTAAACTATTAAGTTATGCAAATATATGTCGTTTCTCTACTTTTACTTTGGAGACAACGATAGATATCCTTTTTCGCGATGATGGAAATTCGTTTCAAAAATCTACATTAAATGACCGAGTCGGAATCTAAAATCAAGAAACAACGGTATATCCCGGAGACCAGACCTAAACTAAAAAATGAAATTATATAAGAAACAACTTTCACTTGCTTCAGTTCAAAACTTTGTATACTTGTCTTATCATTCAAATGAAATCGTCTTTATTGCATTAATGAAAAATCAGCTGAGCTTTATAGTCGCTCTGCTGAGCCAGGATTGTGTTTTTTGATCACGTGTTAACTAGGCCCAAAATTGTCGCTGAGAAAACTTTTATGACGCGTTTAGTATAAAAAGCGACCACAAACAATATGAGACCATAAAGATATGCTTAATGGACCATGTCATTTATTTTTTATTTCGACCTTTTACTCATTGTTATTATTAGACGTCAGATCGCGAGTCTATGCCAACAAACCAGTGTCAATTGTAGGTTCGGAAAATAATATACAACCATTTTAGCTGGTTAAATAAAACTTGGATTACTTTTGTGACCAAAAATACTAAAATTTACGAAACAACTGCAACAACAACATATTTTCTTTAACCACATAAGAGTTCTTTAACAAAACTTTCTTAATTTGTAGGGCAATTCAAAATTCGTCAACATCCAATCGCTAAATTTATCTTGTTTACTTTTACACATGAATGAGAAATTAATGTAAAGTTAATGCAAGGGGGACAATTTTTGGCATTTTTCTTTATTCGCTCAAATGAAATCATTAATGAATTACATGGGAGTTTTGTAATAATTATTTTTACGACAATGTAAACTGTTTAAAGAATTCTAGGAATTATTAAGTCAGCGATTTTCATTTTTTTTTGGTTTCTGCGCAGTTTGAAAAAATTTATAAATAAAAGATTTCCGTCTCTAATTCCACGAAACTTAAAACGAGATCCCCCTAGAACAAAATTAATCACAATAAAGAAAAAAATATTTTATAGATCAGCATTTGAATGGAACTTAAGAGATTTAAAAAAGGTCTTATTACTTTTTTTTTTTGTTATATTTTATGTTTGATTATTTTAGAGACCACAGTTTTATCTATCACTCATATTGAAATTTATTAATTAAAGTAAGGAAAAATAAGGTTGAAATATTTTTAATGCGCATTTTGAGTTCTACACAAAATCTCTTTCTTTGCCGCAATAGAAGAAAGATATGTATTTTAATAAATCTTTTATTATCATATGTTGAGCTCAAACTGAAAGAAATCTTAAATAACTTTTACAACATTTAAAATACGGTTCATACATAATTGGGACGACCAGAAGTTTGAATTCCCATCTTGGAGAAAATTGTGCAAACATTTTTTGTTGCAACTAAATACGATTGGTAGGTTTAAAAAAAAAACAAAATGTGCTTATATTTTAGGTATTAGATACAAATCTAGCCTATGTGTTTTGTTGAGTATTCTTCAATGATGTCCTAAATTTATTAACAAGTTTAATGGGGTTGAATAGATATCCTAGTAAAGTCTAAATGAATTGTGCAAATAAGAACTAATTATTAATTTGTTATACCAAAAGTTAACGAAATATAAAGTGCACGCGAGCTTATATCTATCGCAGGACATTCATTCTCCTAAGAAGTTCAGTCGACGTTGAGCAGAAGTTGTCATTTCTGCAATCAGTCTTACTACCTCGATCTAACAGACAGTCAACTAAGTCATCCACATAAGTCGTGGTCAGACTGTGGCAAAACAACCATTCTTCATTCAAAAAGGCTCAAGTGAACTTCTATCAAACCACATAATGAAACAAACTGAGGCGGAAACAAAAATCTACCTTTCAAAATTACTTAAACTACTTGGATACAATTAAGAATCCTCAATAACCACCTTAAGAAAATATTCCCACGAAATTATACAAGTGCCCGCCAACCCCATATAACTGAATATTTCATATATATCCAATTCCGATTACCCCCGATAAAATTAGGAATGCGATTTAAAAAATCGCTCGGACCAGACCTCATTACATGCTCGATGTAAAGCAACTTATCTATAGCTGGTCTGTAAACATTTGCAGATGGCACGGCATTTTCATGTGTAAATCGCGATCCAGCATTAGCATCTCAGCAACTACAGATCCGTATTTTCGAAGTAGAGAACTGGCTAAGCAAATGGAAAATAAAAATTAACCCGTCGTAATGTGCTCATGTCACCCATGTTTGAAGGACTCTAGAGGCTGAAAAGAACCGACACCTTGAGTCTAGTGAGGCGCCTTTGCTAATCCAACGGTATAAATAATATTAATATAGCCGGCTTTGAATACATTAAATTAATTGTTACACAGACAGTCAATTTATAAATGATTAAGCCACGAATGCTAATGGAAAATTTCGCTAGGAAGATGCAATATAAACTATAAAAATAGCAAAAGAAAAAATTCGATTCTCTTTTCAATTTTATATGAACCGTTTTTTGGGTCAATTAATTTTCTTAGGGTTTTTTCTTGTTTTGCATGTTAAATATTTTGGGATAGAATCGTAAGTACATATTTTATTAATTGATCTTCTTGTGTTGTATTTTAAATTTGTTAAAACAAATTACGTCATACATCTTCAGTAGAATTTGCCATTTAATAAGATATAAAAAGATCTTCGCTTACGTTCGAAATAATAAAGCGTATAGTCGAAAATAGTTCGTTTGTAATAAAATGTAGCTGGAATAAATTTACGATCAGCAGTGACCATCAAAGGATTTGTATTTAATGGCGCTTCAAATATCACAGCATTTATTGGGGGAAAGATTAAAGAAACAAGCCGAATTGAAGATATTAAAACTTGATTTAAAATATAAATAAAATCTTTTGGGTCGATCATGGATAGCAACCAAACTTCAGTTACGTTGCCTGTTATTGCAATTATTATTATAGATGGCAACTCAACTGAAATTCGGTTGCTATACATAATCACTCTTATCTAAAATAATTATCAACATTGTATATTCCAGTTTTAATAGAACTGTCTTCACTGAAGCTTAAAAAATTCTTCTATCAATTTCTAACATATATAGATTAAATAGCATTTTTTCAAATGCCCGCTCTGTTTTCGCTCGGGTTGTTATAAGACCACGCTTGATCGTAGTATTCAACAATTCAGCGCATCTTCAGGAAGCAAATCTTACTGGGCATGCAGAGATTCTGGACGCTGTCTGGCCGACATGGAAGGCAGCAAAATGAATAGAACACTAAACTTTTCCATACACTTTAAAGTGATCATCTGTGAACGCTCAGCTTTTGGAAATAATGAGATAATAGCAAAACAGAACTTACAGTTATGGAAGATGGCAGTACTGGAGCGGAAATTGTAGGGTTACATTTTCGATAAGCAGTTGCCAGAGGCACACAGCTTACAGGCATAGGCGCCTTAGAACTCTGTTTTAGAGAATTTCTACTCGCCGCACAAAATATGCAATCTTCCGGACAGTCAGGCAGCTTAAAAGTCACTAGCAAACTACTCGCTCCAGTCAAAGTTGATCTGGGAGTGCTTTAAACTTCTCGATCACCTAGAAGCGAGGAATTCACTTAGTCTAATGTAGGTGCCGAGATATTAGGGGAATGAAATGACAGACTACCTGGCTAAAAAGGATGGGTTAATAGTGTCTAGAATTGCTCTAGTTGTGCACCAGGCTGCACAGTTGATTCATCAGGTCGCGGTACCAAATGCCTGTCTTAGATTCTTAAAGTGGAATTTCCCCACAAAATCGTTTGTTAGATAAAGGAATACGAACTCATTTTAGAGAGGGTAGAATCAACCTCCACCATACTGTTTTTTTTTCAAAACTAGTGGGTAGAATCGATGTTAGAGCGGAGTAAAATAATCTCTATCTAATATATTGGCGAAATCCTTTATTTTATTTGAAAGGCACATTATGTAGGAAATGTGACATCGTACAAACATCAACAGTGGCTCCGCAAGGTGGCATGAATCCGATAGATCTGCGACTTCGAAAATATGGAAAAGAAATATTCGATGTCAAACTATCTCTGCTATGTGGCACGTATATCTAACTAGCTGGAATACATGTTGCCCACGTCCATCGAGGTTAATTCGGGTCAAATAAAATTGATTATCATTGATATGCAATGGTTACCTCACCAAAAACCACACAAAATACACATATAAGCCAATCTTGCAGGTAAGCATTTCTGCCATTCTCATACCAAGGTGCCGCAGCCAAGTGTTGACTAGCGTCATTAACTAGCAGCTGGTAGGTCAGTTGGGTCCATGTACTGGCACAGGCCTAAGCCGCGAAGGAAACTTCGCTAAGTTCAAGCCTGTGTAAGTCCGAAATCTTAGGCACCGGATTTACCTACACACCTAAACCGATAATCTATCTTTGCCGAAGTTATAAATTTTACATTGAGTTACGAAGAGAACACGGAGAAATGAGACTAAGAAATGCTCTTAGGTGGGAAATCGCGAACAAATGTCATGCCGTATGTGAGCAGGTTCGTATGCGCTACGAACTCGATATTCCCATACAAAGCAACTGATGGCGAAGCAGTAGCTTTTATTGCGTAGATAGCTAGCGGAAATGTATACGGGATCTATCAGTGTGATTTATTTTATTTGACATTTGCATTGAAACTTTGTGTTTTGCTATCCTGCAGCTCAATGTTATACAGTTTTGCGATATAACATGATATGAATGCCCTTAATATTTCCGCTTGTGTAATTATTTAAAAACATATTTGTCATTTAACTAGCAAACTAAAGAATACAAATTACATATGTAAGAAGTCTTCAGAAATACTTTTCAAATATATATTCATTTAAAAAAGACAAACAACTTCTTGTGTAGAAGGAACCTTAAACTCTAAAATTATAGGCGCAATATTTGCATATTTGTCATTTGTCTTTCTTAAAAACGCATTTAGAGGACAAAACTTGCATGATGAAAACAATTGGCTGGCATTGACTACAAAGTCAAAGTCACACGCATATGAAAGTTGTTGAATGCAAATAGACAGAGATCCACAGATACACTAGCAGAAAGCCAGATAGATGTATTAACAAACAAACTGATGGACGGACAATGGCAGTCGTTAAAGACATTTAAACCAATGAATAATTGTGGTAAAGAGGTCTTCAAAAGGGCGTGGATATTTAAATGATAATAAGGCTCAGGAAGCAATGAAACATTTTTTTAAAAGAACCGATATCATTGTCACCAGGCAGTGACAGTCAAACCATTCAGCCGTCGATCTTCTCAAAACACAAACCAAACGTTTTAAAAAAATATTAAAATTGTAATACAAAATCCACTGAACGTTGTTTAAAAAATCAGCCAGCAACAATTGTTTGTTCTTGTAACTACAATTGTGTAAATATGAAGAAAAAAAGTGAAAACCATAAAAAACACGTAAAAGATTACGTAGAAAATATGTGAATTTTTAGAAGAGTTAATACTATGTGATTGTGACTATGACGTTGACAACAACAAGTACCACGAGCGTTGACTATAACAGTCTGTGACTTTTTTTTAGAAAATTGCACGAGACAAACGAAAAAAAAAAATGAAAGAAATAAAAATTGAATTGAATTGACTATGACGAGATAGATGGTTGATTTGACCATGAAAAGTTTAAAAACCTTTAAAGAAAAACTATAAATACATAATTGAAATTAAACACTGGGAGAAAAAATGATCTGTCTATGGGGGATACAAATGTGATTTTATACTTGAAATAAAGTCGTTAAATAAAAATAAATAAATATTAATTTTCTATTCAAAGAATTAATTGTAAAAGAAGTTCTTCCTAACATTTTAAGCATTAAATTGGCAGCCACTCTGTGGGAACACTTGACACTTGATATCAAATTTCTGAGCTACTGATCGTATCATTAAGGAATTCTAACTTATGCCATCATAAAAGATTTTAACCTTTAACTAGGGGCATCTACAGTAAGCAAATTTAGCCATCACGATCTTTTACACATCTATAAAGGGGAACAGATTTGAAATAGTACGCACACGAGGTTCTTCAGGTGGCAATGCTTGAACAAAACGTTAATGTTTGGTGCGGATTTTGGGCCAACGGCATCGTTGATCAGAGCCTCTTTAAAAACAATGTTGATAAGGCCATCAAGCGCTACACATCAATGATAACGAATTGCTTTTGGGTCGAACGGGGTGTTAAGAACCTGGATGATATGCGCTTCCAGAAGACCGGATTACAAACCCGCGGCGGCTATTCGAGCGAAGTTGAATTCCATACAAAGCGATATATAGTACAACTGGCTTTAAATCAAAACAAATTCTTTAATATAGAATTACCAGATAGTGATTAAAGTACTTCCAATTGTTATATTTCAGAAGCTGTTAAACTTACGAGTGCCATGTAACTATCAAAATATTTAGTTAGTTTGCCATTTCATAATCTTTTCACGCCTACCGAATGTGAGAAAGTTATAAGAAAATATCATCGAAATTCCGGCAACGTGAGGTCGGACGTTACCATGACTTCAGTGTGTAGGCAATTCCTCGCACTGGAAAAAAGTTTTAGCGTGAGTAAAGTTCTTTGGACTTTATGCCACCGAGACAGGAATCGGCGGGAACTGAAGGAAACATAGGCGCCGATTGGCTGGCATCTCTGACATATTCAGAGAGTCAACCATGCTTACTTTGTGATTGGATTTGGGCTTAGATCCGTGTAAGATTGTGCTGACACAAGAATTGCAGCTAAACGACCATAGACAATGCCGTAAATTCCTTAATTGGGACTTTCTACAAAATATCATAATGGAACACTTTCAGCGATGCCAAATCGAGCATTTGAATGAAATTTTATTCATATTGACATAAAGGCGGCTTCAAAATAAGGCCAGAACCAATTTGCTAACTCACACAGTTGTTGTTTTATTAAAATTTATTTTCTTGTCGTTTTTATCTGGTCATCCTACACCTCACACTCAGCTTCTTTTATTCTATTTATATATCGAATCGCTATTAT
Organism: Phania funesta; assembly: GCA_963932375.1. NCBI lineage: Eukaryota > Metazoa > Arthropoda > Insecta > Diptera > Tachinidae > Phania > Phania funesta. The sequence goes on from OZ010652.1 coordinate 46,200,042, forward strand.
TCGAGTTTCGGCCACCTGAGGGAGTATGAAATTTTAAGATTGATACTGCAAGAGCAAGGGAAACGGATGACTTTGGTACTTACCTGTCATTTTTTTGGACCTGAAATGTACGAAAAAGCGCTAGCTCCTAACTGCAAAAATCTCGGTACGTGTAAAAGCTTAACTCAAGGCGCTTAGTGAAAATAAATCAAAAAAATAGAAGTAAATACTCGTGACATATTGATTTTACTTCGCTTCTTAAGAATTTTATATTAAATTTCACCACAAGTTACCAGCAGACACGCAACCAATATTCAACCACTTGTTATTATTTTTTATTGCAAACTACAGTCTTTGTTGTCTTTAGGAGAACATTAAAAAAGTTTTACAATGTTTGTTTAAATTAAATTCTGCGGACCTATAAAATAAAACGAAGAGAGCTACATTCGGCTTTGAAGAATCTGGAATACCGTTCTGGAAGAGGTACGTGACAGATTAGTTTAGCAGTTAGTTCTGCAAGTTATCAAGAGCTTTTGGAAAGTATAGTTTAGCTTCGCACAAAAGGGACATCGTTAATTCGATCGCTTCTCCTTTGAGAATTCAGAACACACATATATTCTCTAATTTGTCGCACAGGAACGTTTCTAATTTTGGTAAAAAAATCGTTTATGAATCGATTTTGCTTAGTTCTGGAAGGTGATACCTAACAGGTTTATATTGTTCAAGTGAACCCAAACGAATATTTTATATATTACAAATGGAATGACATACCTATGTATACTCCACCAACGAATGGTGAAGGGGATAAACTGCTGCAAGAAAAAGGCCATTCAACCATTATCTCATTGCGAGAATAAATAATAATTTGCCTATTTGTTCTACTCGTATCTGCTTCATTATTTAATTAAGTTTGCTAAGCACTTATTGCTGTAAATTATACAGTAGAGGGCAGATAAGTAGAAACATTTAAGTTTTTAATCGAAGTTAATGTGTTTCCTTGGTTGAAAAATTACGAAAACTTGATTTAAAATTGTGTGGTTAGTTCGATTAGTAATTCAACTCAACTTTAATTATACAAAAAAGTTATTTTGCCTTAAATTTAATCGGCTTATTTTTTAATAGAATAATGGGAAAACAAAGCGAATAAAAATTTCGTACAAACTGAATGATATTTTGCTCCTTGCAAAAGTAAGAGAAATACATGCCCTGGGGAATGGCCTAGTGCGAGCTAAAGTTCTTCAATGGGTAAACTCATTACACCTGAATAGGTGGAGGGAGAACACCACATGTAGACAGGCTCGAATGGGTCTCAAACAGCCCCTCGACAGGAAGGCCAGAGAGGTGCTCGGATATAATAGGGCTACTTTAAGCTGGATCACTGCGTTTGTGACAGGACATGGAAACTTCAAGTACCATCTGGCTAAGATGAAAGTCGTAGAAGATAATACTTGCAGACTATGCCTGGAAGAGGCTGAGACGGTAGCGCACATTGTGTGTGAATGTCCAGCACTGGCTAGCAGAAGGCTTAAGACCACGGGCAGACTCTTGTTAGATGTGAATGCCATTGGGGAACTAAGCCTTAGAAAAATGCTAGCAATTACAAAAGACTCCGTGATGAGGAAGAGTGTCGACAGTTACCAGTCGATAGTCTGAAATCACTGTAGTCAAGAGTAAAGGCTAGGGCTAGCACGAGACTCAATTGAAAGTAAGGTGGTTGTGATCACGGATCGGTTCCCTGAAATCAATTTCAGGAGCGAAATGGGGCTCGAAAATGGACCCAGAAAGTAAGTGGTCTGCTTCGATATCCCCCCATACATTAATAATAATAAGAGAAATACATAAACTTTTTAACCAATAATTTTACACTGTTCTACAGTAAATAAATTTTGAATTGTTGGGTGTGTTAAGTGTATACGTAACGTAAGAAGTAAACATATCCAATCATTTTATTGCATGAGATTTGTTTAGTTGATAACTTTATTTTGTTATAAAAGAACTTCCTTCACATTCCTATTTAAATATTGGGTGTAAATAGAATTAAAATTTGTTTATATCAAAGCGAGTATTGCTGGGTAAATCCAATTCAAATGCTAAATATTAAGAAACAGTTTCAAATCAACAGTAGTTGTCATGTTCTGGATGTTTAATGTTTGCTATTTTACCAAAAGTCTGCATTTAGAGCAGCCGGACCTCATAGTACATAATTCATCTTAAGTATTCCAAAACTGTACAATTAAGATCAAGTGGGATATTTTTTAAAATAAATCGATTTAAGTTTGACTTTATTACGCTTTAAAAATGTATTATTTATACGCTAGAGAACTTAATCTCCATGGGTATTAATGTGCTTAAGATTTAATCCATTTCTAAAAATAAACCAGCGATTCTAAAATATAAACTAATGTTAAGGGTTTCGAAATGAGTTGCCCTTGCACCCATCTATTGCTTAAAGAGATTTAAACTTAAAACTCTAGAGAAGGCTATGGGAAGATCGATTACCAGAAAAGATTACAGGACATTTGTGGCCTTGTCTGAATTATATATGAATAACTAGAACCCATATATCAATAATGGACGACATGTATGTACTGTTCGGAGCTGGAAATAATAATTCACTGACTCTGAGAAGGGGCGTGTTTAGGCCTTTGTCTTGGGTTGGCTGCATCGAAATAAATGACATTGGATGAGGTTATAGTTTTGCTTATCAATAGATTTCTATAAAAATAATTTATGGTCCTACATCCGGATTTTAAGTTTCTTCAAACTTTTAGCTAAAAGTCACTTCTTTTTGTTTTGTAATCTAGTGTAAATGAAACCCTTTTCATTATCTTACGCTTAATCGGCGCGCAACATCAGACATCAATGCACTTTCGATGACAGCTGCTAATTTGTCAACAATTGAAAGCTCTTAATAAAATCGAAGTTGTTTAGTCAAAGTCATTTATCTTTCAGAGTGTCAGTATGATTTGATGTCTACAATCCAAATAAGAATAATAAAAAAATATTCGAAAATAAATAAACAGTAAAGTGAAAATTATTCACAGGTAAGACAGACCTACGTAAGTTTTTACAAATATTTAAGTTTGACAATGTACCTAAAGGTGTGGTTAAAGTCAATCTGTATTCAATAATTGTCAATATTTACTTGTTGTAATTAAATAGTGATTATAATTTTATGCTTGCACCTCTTTGATTATGAACCATAATTGTCAGTCAAGAACTGATGAAAGAAATTTATATTTTTTATGGGGAGAATGCTTTTAGATTAGCAACTGATTGAATAAAGGAATTTTTAAGAAGAAAAGAACCAGCGAAATTCGTTTGCTGTGTACAGAAAGTCATAAAACCATTTTAATTTCAATGATGTTGATTCACATAAATAAAGTATTTTGAGATTTTGTTTATGTATTTATTAAAGCTGTGTCGCTCATGAACTATTTCCCTGAATTGAGAGATTATTTAAGACACTAAACACCGGTCATTTTGATGTGTCATACACAAGAATTGATAAATGGCTATTGTTTTTGTAAAAGTTGCAAGTATTTTGCAAATAATCACTCAATTGAACGAACTAGTTCGTGACAGCCACAACTCTAGTATTAATGTATCTGTTCTAAAATTACTGAGCGATAAAACCAAACGTATTTCAACTGTAATGATTAATTAACCGACTATCAAAAACTGTATTTTAGTGGAAAATATAGTTTTTCTTTGCTAACCAGTGCAGATCCAGGGTAATAAAAATAGAATACTCCTATTCGTGATTTCAAATCACGACATTAGAAAATATGGGAGATAATGGTCGGTGATACGCAGGGCATGGATTTAGCGAACCGGATACCTCAAAGATTGTAGCAAATTGTGAGCCACTGCTGCCCGAAATACGTTCCTGGTCAAACGGAACCCTAGGTCAGATGCCCGATTTAATCAGCTTGTTCATAGGTGGCTCCCAGCTAGGGGATAGGACGGTTTGGAGATCTTTATTGAGGAGAAATATTCCGACTTTCGGATCATCGCACGGTCTTCCAGGCAGAAGTTCGTGCAATCACGAAGAGCCAAACAACAATATGGTTAAATCCAGACCGTTTCTGGACTGCAAAAAAGCGATAAATGACTGCTCAGCGCATGGTAGACGTTTGGGTGCCGGGTCACTATTGAGTCGTCGGAAATGAATTAAGCAATTATGGTCAGACATCTGCAGGAGGTGCTAATATGTAGCGCAAAGGCGCTTCAGGCCACGGAAGCCCCCCGAAAGGCTGGGGAAAGAGGACCCATATAGCATAGGAATGAAAGATCGGTATAAAACAAAGAAGTTGCTGAGACTAAGCGAATCTAAAATAATTAAGATGCACTTGGGCTTGCCGGCACATCTTCGTCGTATAGGATGTACGGATAGTGATGCGTACAGGGCATCAACTATGGAAAACTTCCAATACTACCGTCCGGCTTTCGCACAGTTAAGTACACGATATTTCGAGGCCGACACTTTTCCGGACGTGTCTCGTTTGAGATTCATTGACTGGCAACAACTTAGGGTACGAAGTTTGTATGAGGGTGGGATCTTCTTCAAAATGGAGAACGCGCAACGGTCCGAAGTGCATACCTAGGTGTATGGCCACGTGCAAGGGACGAACGTCCCCTCCTATTTAAAAAAAAACATTTTTACAGGAACAAATTTTTCTTGTTAAACATAAATTCGAAAATAATTATAGTTCTGCTCATAATTTAGTTCAATGTATCGGTGGAAGATTGATTTAGCTTTATCGATTGTTAAGAAGGTATTGGAAAACTTTAAGCCGAAAAACTTAAGGAGCCATACACATTATAATATCGAAGCAGTGCTTTTAAAAACCTAAAATTTATTCTGTGCCGTGAACAATAATTTAATAGTTCCAGATCGTTTCTATGAACTTCAGATTTCCGTATTCATACATAAGTTTTTTTATTGAAGATAAAAGTTCCTAACAAATAATTACAAACAGCACTTGCAGTATGTAGAGCTTCTATAAATTGTTGTCCGGACAGATTGAACAAAAATTTCATTCAGCTATCCGACCTTCTAGGATTTTCTTTTTTCGAAGCGAAAGTTACGAAGATTTCGTTTGATTTTTGTACGCTTACAAAAACTGTTTAGTTACAAGTAAATTAACATCGCAAAAAAGTTAAATACGATTCGTTATAAGAAAAGAAGTGATAATATCAACAATTTGACTTTTCTATTAGCAGTAAATTCTCCTAATTAAATGCAATTATTTGAGAAGCATTTATTTCCACACATTAGAGAATTAATTTATTTTTTCTCATCGTTTTTCCTTTCAACAATTTACTTCTCTGCAGGCTAATTACTCGATATAAGAGTGTACATAAGACGAAGAAGACATTGCCACAATCCACATTCAAACGCATACGCATATGCAAAGAATGACGTTTTCAGAATGCGGCAAACAAATTTCAATACAGAAGCCTTTTCACATATAGAAGTTTCTTGTTATAATTTTGAGACTGTGTGCCACAACGAGCAGTAAGTAGAAATTCTTTTTTCAACATGTTCTCATCAACATCATTTCTCATCATACTTAATCATCTTTCAGAGAAATAAAACCAGACGAGACGATTTTTTCAGAGCGCTAAGCAAGGGGGAAGTGGGAGGGTAGTAGTGAGAACAATTTCAACGTACCAATTGTGGAGTGGAGGCCACGCAGCTCGTTAGTGTAAATGTGTATTTAAGAAGGTGTAGAAATATGCAGGCAAGTGCGTTACGAATTTTCTTCCTAGAATGCAAAATAACAAAAGGCCTGCTGTTATCGTTTGCTGCTGCAACTTCCGAAGACTGTTTGTGTGCTGGCTGCATCATGCATCTATATTACAAGTACTCGTTGTACTAAGTTGTATGCGGTTTTTTGCTTGTTTATCTTAATTTTTACATCTTTAAGTCATCATGAACATTTGCAAACTGTTTTTTGTTGCTGTATGAACAATTTGATTTTCTGCATATGGGAATATGATAATGTGGTCGGTTTGGTCTATGAGGCATGATGTATTTTCATTGCTGCATTTGATTTATATGGCCCCTATTTGTGTGTGTTGTAATTACTTTGTAAGTTTGTTTCGTAAATCATCATGTCTGCCAGTTACTTTATTTATACATTTTTTGTTTGCTTGCGATTTTCTCATTTGCTGATTTGCTGATTTTTCACCCTTTTTTATGTGCTTGCACTCGTATATTCTTGTCGTAGCATGTACATACTTTGCGTCAAGAGTTCTTGACTTTTGTACTTGATGCCGCCTCAAGTATAAATTCCTTTAGGTGATTTTTAAATACATTTGCAACGCTTTAATTAATAACATGATGTGGTAGAATAATAAATAATTGCAAATAAAACAAGTGCGAATGTTGTAAAGGACTGTGTCGAATCTTATATGCCTACCAGTACCAAAGTATGTGCAGGGAATTTCAGAATATTCTCTATTTTCCGTTTCAATCAAAGCTGCATTTATAATTTTATGTATTTTTTTTTATAATCAAGCGAGACCGATTGCGACTTAAATTTCGATGACTTGTCATTCTAAAGTTTTTCCAAAATTAATTTACAAATACATATATAGACATAAAGTGCCATAACGTGCAATGTCATTATGACACATATAAAATTGTCAACATTTTTCGGGGTGTTGACCTTTCTGAAAATTTTATGAAGCTGTGACACTTAGTATCATTGCAAACATAATTTTTTTGTTAGCAGAATTCTCTATCGACAACTTTTTGTTAGTCACCGATTTTGATCGTTGTTCCCTCCAATTTAGACAGTTTGAAAATTTTGGCCCCCTTGTTACTGGTAGTCCGGCTAGACTTCGTTTATGTTCCCATATTTGTGGCAAACAAATATACTTTGATATACATATCACAATTAGAATATTTCTTCCACGAAACAGAAAAAATCAAAGAAAAAGAAGCAACAAATCATTTCAAAAACCAAGTCCAAGAACACTATATACCCTAAGAACTGGAATTAACGATTTTTTACGACTTAAAAGTATTTTTTATCAGAACCGCAACTTTTATTTATGTTTAGGGCCTTTAAAGCATTTCAGAAATATATTTTTAAATTTTGTTCATTTTAATCATAAGCTGCTCATTGTCCTGATTATCTCATGGTTCTGAGACCTTGTTTTATACTGCTTAGAAGTTCAAAGTTAACGACCGAATAAAACTTATCTCTACCGTCGAAGCGCAGTTTTGGATAATAGGCTACGTTAACAATCAAGATTGGCGCATATGAGCCAATTACCAATCTGTACGAAATATATCAGGTGGCAAAACAACCACAAAAAGTAATAGTGTGCTGCGGATTTTAAAGCAGCTGGGCATAATTGGTTCGTACATCGGCGACAACCAAAATTAGTGAGACCACCACCGTGGGGCGCTACAGATTAATGATAGACGACATACAGTTCCAGTAGGACAGTGCTACGTGCGTACAGATTGGCAACGTAGCTCACGTCCTCGCCCAAATGCACGGACTTATAAGGCAGAGTCATTAAAGTTTTGCACGCCACTCGAATTCGTGGCACAGTGGGAAGACACGTGGACATGAAAATGATATCATATTTCCATATAATGGCATATCTGGGCCATTCAAACAACAACAAAATTTCGTTGGTATATATATTAAGAGAAAATGAAGAGTCCTGGAAATGATAGGATGAATTAGGAGGGGGACCCCTTTGAGGTGTCACTTTTCAGTTTTTTTGCTAATAGTTCTGAAATTATAAGTTTTGGCAAAAATTTCTGTATATAAAAGTTAAAGCTATCAATCATTTCATACGCAGTACGAATCATTTAGGAGTTATAAGAAAACACAAGGCAATTTTAAAATGATTCTTGATTTGATATTCCGACAGGGTGTTTTGATGTAGAATTTTGGAACGAAATTCCGTCATCCCTTGTCAAGTTTGGTTTGGAGACAAACCGGTTTCAGCTATGTGCCATCTTCAGTGTCATTTTTCGTTCTTTCGTTCTAGAGAACGAAAAATTTCGTTCTAGAGAACGAAAAATGACACTGAAGATGGCAAATAGCTGAAACCGGTTTGTCTCCAAACCAAACTTGACAAGGGATGACGGAAATTCGTTCCAAAATTCTACACAATTTTAAAAATTGCCTTATACATTTTATTTAGTTTATACATTAATAGAAATTATTATATTCTCTTGTTTTTTCTTGGCCTTATAACTCCAAAATGGTTGATATAATATACAATATAATTAGGAATATTTGTGCAGAAAATGTTGTCAGCTTTATCTTTTATATAGCAAGACATGTTATAGTCAGAGTCCTCCCTCCTTTTTAGCTGGCCACCCACCAACAGCATATGTACCAGGAATTACTTCCTTCGATTGGCATTGTTATGCCTTAGTGCCTTTAGTCTGGTTCTCTTTTCAACATTTCATGCTGTTATAAAAAAACTCTTCACAAAAAAAATTATATATAGTATGTATGAAATATTTATGAAATAATGCTGCAGAAGTAGTATTCAGTTTTTATAGTGTAACGCATAGACTACTAACTAGACGCGACAACTCACAACAAAATTACCTCGATTATATAAGAGAGATAAAAAACCTTATCGTTTCTAATTAAGCTATCTCTTTCATATAATCGGGTTAATTTAAAATTTTGTACGTAAAAACGCATAACACCTGATTACACGCTTTTTCTAATGTCATTGTTGGGTATTCTGTTTATATTCTGTGGTGTAAAGCATGGTACTCATGATTTCGTGCGAAATGCTGTCAAAATCCAATATAAAAAACTTCGTACGAAATAAAAAAAGAAATAATGTTGTTGAAGTAGTACTCTGTTCACAAAAGACACGAAATGTTTCTGGCAGCATGTTTGTCCAACTAAAAAATGTTTCTGGCAACATTTTTTTTCAACTGCACAACAATATAAGCAGCACTTTTTTCGCACGAAATTTTAAACAACAGCAGATCAGCTAAGCATTTGTAGTTTTAATTTTAAATTCGTTGTGCAAAAAAAGTATAAAAATGGAGAAAAGCGTAAATTTATTGAAAAGTGAAAAAGAAAAAAGAAAATTTAGTGACGTAGAAGAGCGTATCCTTATTTCTGCGGTAAAAAAAAGAAAACATATTTTGGATAAGTCCGATAAGCTACATTGTAACCGCAATGCCATGAAACAGACCGTGTGTCTTCCAAAAGTTGTTCGGTAGCGACGGCAATTTGTATTAATTGTTGCGCAGCACAACAAGCTAATAATATTGTTTTGTTTTCTATTTGCTTAATTTCCGAATAATAGTTTTGTCAACTCATCAAACACATATGTACATACATATATATGTACATACATATATATGTACATACATATAAACATAAGTTTTTGTTTACATAATTAAACAATGTTGCATACTTAAAGGCCATAAAAACGTCATTTTTCTTTGAAACCGCAGTATTGTCACCACTAGCGTGTTGTCAATTTAAGCAACATGTATTCCAAAATCAAAAAAATCCACATAATAGCGAGAATTTTCAACTTTTTATGCAAACTGCTGCCAAATTCCATATAAAACAAAATTCATATGAAATATTTATGGAATAATGTTGCTTATTTGTAGTATTGTCATTTTGTGAAAAACACATGAAATATGTATAGCAACATCCAAGGAACATTTTGTTTTCGTACGAAAAATTATAAAAGACAATTGCTTCACGTGAATATTCAAACTACCGTGTGTATTTCTCAAGAGCGTATTTTTAATATTGCGTTGGATTTTTTTCATTATTTTGTAAAGTTTAAATTTTTAAAAACAAAATAGTTATAAAGAAATGGGTTGTATCTCCATATGTAGAATGTACTATTTTTAAAATAAAATAATCAAAGTACTCGTAACTCAATACACAATTTCACAAATTCGAATAGAGTATTAAGGCTAGAGATATCACTTGTTGCCGTATGGAATAATGAATGTTTCTCAAAAGTCAAAAATTCGGACAGACTACCAATTAAATACGAGTTTGTTTTCTTATTTAAAAAAATCTCTAAACTTGATATGAAATAAAAACAAACGATGGCAATACAACTGGAGACAAAATTGTTATATTTTGTAACGTAAGTCAAATATTTGCATTTAAATTAAGTTTACAAGTGGAATATACTTAAGTTATTATGATATATTTCTTTCGAAAACTAATAAAATCAGAAAAAAGCACCCTGAACGTGAAGTCAATTTATTTGAATTTAGATAAAAGTTTTATTGTTTTTTAATAATTTCCCACTTAAGGCACTTCAAGTCATTGTCAAACGATAAGAATTTTATCGACAGAATATAAGCAATTTCTTGCTATAAATAACGAATATGTGATGGGTTTTATTATCATTCAGCTTTCTAAAATTGTTGAGGCAATTACTTACAAACTAATTGTTCAATTTTAGGTAAAATTGAAAAAACAAAAATTATAAAAAATGAATTTCTACAAGTATTTTATGTTTTTGGTCGTTTTGATTTTATGCCTGACAATGCCGCAGACCGAGGCTGGTTTCCGCAAGCGGTTTAACAAGTTGGTGGTAAGTTAACAAATACTTTGGCAAAAGTCATATTTTTCTTTATTTTATTCAAATTTTTTTTAGAAAAAAGTTAAGCACACTATAAAAGAGACAGCGGGAGTTTCTAAAGATGTGGCAATAGTGGCTGGTAGTGGTGCTGCCGTAGGAGCTGCTATGGGTTAAATACAAATTTTTCTTTCTTTTGCTTATGAGTTTCATACTCAACACAATAAATTATTAATAAAAATGTTCCACGAAAGGTCCTTTTTAAACGCCAACAGCGTTTGATGAAAGATTCAGCTGTAGGAAATTCATAAAAAATTATTTATTTTCATTGGAAACATTCTATTAAGCCCTCTGGTTTGTGATGTTACTGGCGGCATTGATTGTAATTGTTGCTGTCTGATTTTGCAGAATTGCATTGCTGAAATATGATTTTTATAAATATAGTCGGTACTGTCGACCTACTGGGCGCCCATTTCAAGCCATAGGGAGAACTTGCTCAAAAATTTCGTGAAAAGTAAATTTCGCTAAAGATCTATAGCCGAGCTTCACTTAAAAATTTACCTATCAGCAGCATTAAATATGGCATAGTTATGGCAACAATTACATGAATTTATCGACTGGGAAATTAAAAATCCATGAATTTCTCTTCATAATTATAACGTTTTGAAACAGTTTGCCTTCGAAATGATAATATACAGGCATGTCACAAATTCCGTTCGGAATTGAAATGATTCCGTAGTTACCATTCCGTTCGGAATGGGTTTAGCTTCTACAGATTTCGATCGGATTCATTAAACCGAAGAAATACAAAATCACTTTTTATGTATTAAATATGGCAATATATCGACGAAGTAGCAAAACAAAAAACCGGTAATTTTAGAGTCAACAAAAATTTTAAAAATATTTGTGTGGAAGTGCCAAAAATCCAAATACTAAAATAACGTTATTTTTGTTCTTTTTTATAAAGCATTTAGAAAAATGTAAATCTTTTATCAAAGTTATATGAAAGTAAACTTATTTTGGACAGATAAAATAATAAAACAACATCCTTTAGTAATTAAAAGATGTTCTATGTAATTTATACACCTAGAAAATGCTTATAATATCAATTCCACATTCAAAGTGGTTACATTCCGGAAAATTTTTCTATAGAAGCAAAATACGGAATCAATTCCACTTCCGAACGGAATTTAGCTCTGTGACATGGCTGATAGTGTTTATATTAAATATAAATACAGGGTCTTTCATTAAGCGCTTCCTATCTGTAAATTTAAGTAAAGCAATGTATGTGTAAGATATCATTGAAATTTTTTATTCGTACAAGTGTTCGCAACGGCTTTATTTGGTGGCGCGCTATCCAAAAGTAAAATTTTCTATGACTGCCGCATAAGTCAGGCTGAATTTGACCGAAGGCATGGGTTATGTATGTTAGCTTTGAGAGCCGCTGTGGATTGTGGCGTATTCGCATAGACTTGTGACTAAAGAAAACCCCAAAAAATTTTAACGGGGTCAAATCGCACCATCTTGGTGGCCAGTTCACATCAGCTCCACGTGAGCTAACCATGCCCTCAAATAGCTCATGCAGATTGTTCACTGTGGCATGAGCTGTGTGGCACGTTGCTCCGTCCTGTTGAAACCACATGCCATTAGTGTCCATATCATCCCATTCAGGCGAAAAGAAATTGGTAATCATCGATCTATAGCGCTAGCCGTTGACGGTGATGGCCAATGCCAACGTCGTTCTTAAAATAATATGGACCGATGACGTCGCCAGCCCAAAATTCACGCTCTTGCATCTCATTTGGATTTGTATCGTTCGAAATTCAAAAATTTTGTTTGCCCATTCATCCAGAAAAGAGCATTAGGATGAGTTTCTACACTCATTTGATAAAAAAATGTTATCGTTTGCACTATATCCGCCCATGGTGATTTCGATAAAGAGGCTGATTCGACAGATTTACCTTCAACAATATGGTCGCAATCAACTGTCAAAATTCGGAAGTCCCTACTTGAAGATCCGTACCTGTGTATGATTTTGAAGCAATTACGTTTAGATGGCGAATTGTTTTCCAATACAACTCCATGTTAAGGATATCAAATGAGAGGGTTTTTTGAGAAAAAAATCGGAAAATTAATTGACATAATTCTAAATCCAGGTGCCCGAAGAGGGCTGACCACTTATTTTTATACAACCTCTTGGTATGAGAATCAAATAAAAAGTTTGTTGAGAAGAATTCGAAAACTGGAAAAACGGTGTCAATAAGAAAAAAGTGTTTTAGTTGGGGTTTTTTTGTGTTACAGGGGAGCCGTTTTAAGTGTAGACTACATAAAAGGCGGTATGAGGCAGGACAATGTCTGCCCCGACCACTAGTTGCTTATAAATATATTATTTATAATTGAAAGAGGTTTCTTGCTATGTGCTGGACAATATTACAGTTCCATTGTTATGGTGACGTCTGTCAAGTCAGTCAAATATTAATTCTCAAAATCAGTATTCGTTAGGAGCAAAAGAATTTACTATAAACAACGCTGTTTTTTCGCTTTGAAGTTTTTTTTTGGAACGGACCCAGGGTGCATTTTTAGATTAATTGCTATACTAACAAGCTGAAGTATATGGAACGCAGCGGGGTTAAACGAGTTTTTGCATTTGGCAATATAACCATAGAATTGTACTGTTGATGCATAATTTGGGCCCGTGGAGTCGTTGGTTGGGACTTCTTCGAAACCGACGAAACAGACCATCACCGTCGACGAGTGCTACAGACCATGATAACATATTTTTTTTTATCCTGTATTAAACAATGATTAAGGAAAGTCCTACTTCTCACACGACAACATTCTGCATGTGTGATTTGTGGGTATGATTACACCTCGCCGAGGTGACGTGAATTATCAACCAAGAGACATAATATTCAACTAGAAAGAAATTTCTTTAATAAATCGTACCCCGCCATTTTAACATTCACCCGAACTTATTTCATTTACAAGAATGTAGTTTATATAGCTGATACGTGTCAGATCGTTAAGTGTTTTTTGTTTATATAATTGTTATTAAACTAAAAGCCTAAAAAGACAGACTTTTTATCTAACTCGACTTAAGCGGTTTGGGTCAGAGGTGTTGCAATCAATTTTCCCATTATATCACAAAACCCCATTAACGTTTTGCTTAAACAACGTGTATATTCACATGTACATGTATTTAAAATATGCCCATCTTCTGTTGAATATTTGCTCCGGCATCTTAAGAGAGGAGTGTTAAAAACAATATTAAATATCATTGATTTTTGGTCATGGCCTCCTCTGAACTTAACCCTGAACTTAAGACGATTCTGACAATATGGAACATTAATTTTGTTTTTCTTACCTGTTATATCTTCTTCCATATTCGGGATTATAATAAGTTAACGCAGTTTGCATTTAGTGTTGACAAGTAATCGGATGGCTGGAAAAAAAAATCAAAATTGTTTATCTGAGATAAATAAAATAAAAACGAAACAGGGTCGAACTTATTGCATTAAAGCGTAGAAATCAATCATAAAATTAAAATATTTTAAATAAAATTAAAATATATTCCTTGTTAGTTAATTTTCTATTTCCCTCGTCATAAGAATTATTTAAAAAGAATTTTCTAAGACGATTATTCGTTGCATTTAATAAACTTTTTACCAAACTAACTGCAGCACTATCTGCAACAATCAACTCAAGCAAAAAGGTTGAAAGAACAATGCAACATTAGTTTCAAGTTCAAAAGATCATTAACAACAACAAAGTACTCATGCATCCATAAAAACCCCCATACATACACACATACATACGCACATGTATGTCAGTATTATGTTTTTGTAGTTGCAAGAGAAAACAAAAAGCGTCAGACAATGAATGAATGCATCTTACAAAGCATGCATGAAGTAAATGCTGATGACGGTGATGGTTTTTAGTTAGTTGCAATAAAACCTCTGAAACTTTTATTTTAAAATGGAAACAACAAAAGTTAAAAGGCTTCAAATGCAAACGTTTTTTACAGAAAAGCACACTCTTACCAACATTTTATTTTGCTGTTGTTAAGAAGACTTGGCAGACGCCAACACTTAAAAATAAATGCACAGATACTTGTAGTTTATTCTTTAACTACCCTTTTGCCTACAATCTCAAACCGAACATGAATTCATTTGAAACAAATAAGAAAAATTAAGAAAAAAAAGGTTCGTTTCCTATTCTTTTTATTATTTTTAGTTTTGTGTTTTATTCTTTAAGTTCTTTTTTCTCCTCTACTCACAGCTGTATGCAAAACAGTCTTGTTTGGAGCCGTGAAAACTGCATTAAAGTGCCAGAAAAAAGTAACAAAATAAAAGCAACTTTAAAATAAACGAACTGCCAAGAATATCAGAAACCACAAACAAAAAGTTTTATTCCATGCTTGGACGGTCGCTTGGTTGGCTGTTAATCAAGATAAGCTTTCAAACTCCAACTCACATTTACCTTCATTTATAGAGGAAATAAAGAAAGAGAATAAAATACTACAAAACAGAAGGTACGAACTAATATATAGGTATAACCTTAGCGAAAGGTCTTATTTAGAAGGTTTACCTTAAATAAGGTTTGCAACAGAGCAGGCAAACTAAAGCATTTATTTTTACAGCTAAAAGTTCATTTTAACGCCAATAGTTTTTTTTTTGCATTAAATATCGTCACTGTGACAATAAGAATTTCTTGTGATAGAATAAATCATCATATATAGCAGAAATCGTCACAGTGATACTTTCTTTTCTTTTTGGAAAAGTGACTTTTTCTCCTATTGAAAAATTTGAATTTTTTTTTCAAAGAAAAATCGTTACCTTCAGAGTAGAAGGCTTAATTTTGCTTCTATGGAAAAAATTATCACACATCATTACTTTGGCAGTATATAGAAAAATCAAAGCTATGACAATGACAACTTCTTAAATATTGAAAAAGTATTAACTTTACTAATGATACTTTTTTATTAAAAAATCATCACTTTACTAGTGAAACTTTTTAATAGGAATTTTCGTTATTTTACCGGTGATAATTTTTTTTATACAAAATAATATAACTTTGACTATGAGGATTTTGTATTATAGAAATAATCATTATTTTCATAGTGATAGTTGTTTTGTTGTAGAATAAGTCATCACTTTGAAAGTGATCGTTTTTCTTTCTATAGCAAAATCATCAAATTAAGATTGACCGTTTTTTATATACAAAAGTGATGTTTATTTCTATATTAAACAGTGATGGTTTTTTCTATATAAAACTCATCATCTTGACACTATAACAGTGATCCTTTTGTACTTCTTAAAAAAAAACCATCGTTTGATCGTGATAGTTTTTCGACAGAAAATGAGATTACGTTGACAGTTATATTTTATTTACTTATTGGCTTGATTAATTTTTTGTCTGTGATATTTTTTCTTTTGTGGAAAAAGAATGATATCTATGACAGTGATATATTTTTACTATAGAAATAGTAATTATTTTACCAGTGTTTACTGCAGATGACGATTATAATGTAAGCATACATATTGGGGCTCAAGTCTTATAAGTCCTAGAGGAAGTGAACTATATATCGCGTTTGTCGGAAACAACATATTGGCCGTCAGATTTTAAGAAGACTCCAGATCTGATTGATTTTGCTGTGACAAAAAGTACTAAATATAATCAAAGAACGTTGTTCTTTGGACACTTTTAACCTTGAACAACAAATTATGTTACTCTAGAAAGGCACATTTTCTTTTATCCAAACAAGAACACAAACTGGTGTAAATAGGAAATGTATGTGATCTTCCACATCTCTAAAAACATTCCTCTGAGAAATTTTACAGATATTCCATTCGCAGTAGATCACTTCGCAGATGTCGGAGATTCGGCTGCCAGGCTCACAACTCCTATTAAGCGAACCATTACAAGTGGCACATATAAACCATACGTGGACCTACAAACCCTTGTCCAAAAAAAAAAGGAATCTGAAGAGGCTATGGCAAATCGCACGTACTTCAGTTTTAAAGGCACAACTCAAATTGTGTTAAACTATGTTAGATAGTAGACTGAGGCAGAAGCAAGAAATCGAACTAACTTAAATAATTTATATCCAATATAGTTAGGATACAGATTAGGCTTATGGCAAGCTGTGAGGCATATGAAAAGGCCTGCAGCCTACGAGCCTATATTAAGACTTGAAAATGGAGTGAAAAGGTAGACGCCTGGAGCAAGTCTTTACACCAGACGACGGAAATTTTGGTATCAGCGTTTCTTTTTTTTTTTGAAAAACGTGGCCCTCCCAATTTCAACATTGTTTATTCCTGTTATAAGGTTTTGTCTGATTTAATATGTCTATGTTCTGTTTTTATTTTCAGCTCTCTTCAAGCAAGATGTATTAAGTGGAAATAAAATGATTTATAATTCCTGTAAAAATATAAAACAGACTGACATTTTCATGTACTAAACTGAATATTGTGTGGGATGGTGTTCTCATCTTTCGTTGCTTAACAAAACTACAAGTTGTGTTTTTACAGAAAAAAAAAATATAAAAAAAAAAAAATAAAAAAAAAACATTTTTGCAGTACTGTCACGAACATAATTATAAATTTATTTTAAGCCATGATCTCTCCAGTTGTTTAATCAAAAAACAAATATTATTAGTTTTTAAACCGTTGACCTTAATCCGCATTGAAACATTTTTTAATAGATACGACAAATACAGAAAAAATATACGATTAAAATTTACGCATCCGTAACATTTTAACGATTTAATACTTTCACAAGAACCATTTATAACGAAACCCATGACGACCCCTGTTTTGTTGTGTGATGGTGGGATGAACGTACTTAATATTTGATGACAAAGATCAACGAATATTCCGAAAATGAGACAATCAATGAAAGACAGTTATTGTTCGTTAAGAATTGGAAAAGAGCGTTTCTTTATCATTTGTTTTCTCTACTTAGTTTGTTGACAAAATTATCAAAAGTACTCACTCGTGATCGCGGGCTTTATTACAGTTCTATAAAATAATGTTTTCTTTTTAAATTTTTACAAATCCATTTTTTTTAAATTAATAGAAACCTTAAATTTGACTTTAAAAGTTTATAACTTTTACGAAACAGGTAAAACAGATGAGGGATTCTGAGATTAAGTGAATACACTACTTGAGATTACTTCTCTTAATCATGTCATTGGAGGAACCCTGCTGGTTTCAATGTAACATACAAAAAACCAATCTTTTATTTTTTATGTTTTAATTTTGGGATTTTATTACTCTATTAAATTGCTAAAAATTTTCATTGGAAGCAGAATATTGCTATACTTCTTTCTCAATCACTGAAGCATATTTTAATACAATTATGTGCTGATTTTGTTTAAGAGTGCATGTCTTAGGAAAGGCATAAACATGTAAAAAAATTTTTATAGCTTCGGCAACTTTAAAGAAAATATTGAGCAAAATGTAAAATGAATGTTTTTTTTAATTTAATTAAGAAAAGCGAATAAAAATGCTCTTAAGTCTAAAAAAGTGTAAAAGGTTGCATTTGGAAATAGAGAAAGAATTTTAAATTTGTGCTATCCTATCCTTGACATGCACCTTTGCCAACAAATAATTCTATAGCAAATAATCTAGTGATATGGAATCAAATGCGAGAGTATACAAGCAGAAAATTTCACATGTAGTAAATGCGTTGTGACAGAAGCAGTGTGAAATATCGGATCGTCTTTTTGAAACCAAATGTCGTTCATATCAATATAATCCAGCTTCGGCAAAATTAACTTGAGTATCATATAACGATTTCGAGCACCAGTGATTGCATTGCCAAACTTATTTT
This sequence comes from Phania funesta, assembly GCA_963932375.1. Lineage (NCBI taxonomy): Eukaryota > Metazoa > Arthropoda > Insecta > Diptera > Tachinidae > Phania > Phania funesta. Next base: position 46,218,420 of record OZ010652.1, read on the forward strand.
TATGACGCCTCCAGCTCAAAAATGAAACGTTGTGGTAATTTTGACGTTTCACGAAGGAATCGAGGTGGAAATGAGCTTAATCGCTTACATTATGTTCAGACAATTAAATATTAAAATGCGTTATAGGCTTTGGTGTTCACACATTCGTAAGTTCGCTACAACATAATACTTGTGCTTGATAACTTTTTTAAGAAATTTATTCTTTTTGAATTAAGTTCTTTATTTAAAACTTATTTTCGTTAAAATATTTATTAAATTTACTAAAAGTAAATTTCAACTCTCATTTCTTTTTATTATTGTTTACATTTTTATATACTGAGTTTGACAACTGCAAATGCATAGGTCATGCAGTTACCTTGTTAAAGGTGCCTTGATTTTGTCTTTGTACTGCCCTAACGGTCCACAAATTCCCGATGTATGGCCAAAAAGCCATTTACTTTTTTGGGAGTTTTTGTTATTTTCACTCTCCCGAGGAAACGCTTATGAAAAAAGCCCTTAAAATTTACATATTCTGAGTTCTTATCAAATTTTCTATAAAGTTCCCCTAGAGAAATGATAAATCCGAGGCCAGCAGATTACTTACGGGCTTAAATCTTGGACGAAATCAAAAAACAAAAAAAATTTCGTTAAATTGGTTTTGAAAAATTCGATATTTATGCAAAACTTAAAACTCACTACAAAATCGAAAAACTGGAATAAACAATTCTAATTGCCAACAAAATTTTAATTTCACCCGAATTTCAGCCGAAGACACAAAGCATTAAATCTTATGAAAAACATCGAAAATTTAACAAATTTCATCACAATTGGAAAAGCGCCAAAAACTTAAAAAAATTACCAAAAAATTTAGGCCGATATTTAAATGAAAAACATAAATTTTACAAAAAAAAAAATTATAATTCACCAAATTGTGAAATATTTTACCACGAAAATTATAAAAAATCGAAACTTCACCATAATTTGAGGATTCATCACAAAACTAAACTGTAGTCCAAAATTCAAATTCTAAAAATAATAAAATTTTGTAAAAAATAGGAATAAAAAAGGAAATTGCATGAAAAATTCAGAATTTGGCAAAATTTTACTACCTTCAGACTATAACAAGTTTGGGATTTTATTATACAATTAAACTGCCAGTTAAAGCCTGTACGCATGGTCATGACAATTATATTATGTTCTCTTCAACAATATATTTTTGTGGAAAACATATAATGGTTATTTGAAAACATTACTTAGTTGTGATAAACAAGTCATTGATAACATTTAAACGTTAAATGTTTTCCAACCATAAATACTGCAACATGGTTGAGTTAAACAAAATTCTAACCACTAATAGAGTATTTGAACTATTTATAGATTGATAGTATAACAATATAACTCTAACCATTAAATGTTCTTAATAGAGATGATATGTAAAATTCATTTGGCGTATATGAGGGGTGTATATTTTGGCTTAAGTGAGAGCGTTGACTATTAAGCATTCGATGGCTAAAGTCGCCTGCGTTCGTGCCTTAGCGTTACGGGCAAATGGGAATTATTATTAATTTTCTTTAAGTTTTCACCAATTTATTAAAAAGCTTCCTTATCAAAAACCCATGAGGCTCCTATTGTCGTTTGTGTGAAAGTAAGCAATAAATATTACAATGAAAAAAAATCATTGAAGATTTTCAAGGCCAAGAATTCCATAATGCTGCTGTGTATATGTACATATGTATCTATTTCGCACAAATACTCGTATAGATCCTTGCATGCTTATTCTCAAATACAGAAGCAGGGCATAAAAGATCTGGATACTGGTTTCCACAGTGTGTCGTCTTCTCGTTTTTATTTTTTTTTAAATACTATAAGACTTTATTATCATTAAAATTAAACGAGTACGAGTGTATGTTATCTTGTTATACTCTGCGCTGCTTTATGTAGAAGGGATATTGTGAGTTTGTGTCTACTGTTTGCGACCCTACAATATTGTGGGTGTCTAAATCGCATTATGATTATTTGTTTATAAAACTTCATAGTTTAATCCAACAATTAAATTTATTTATATTAAAGCCAGCATAATTTTAAGCAATTTTTAATTAGGACATAATAAACTGAATCAGCATAATAGCATTTAGATTAGCCATGAAGGATTCACTACACCACAAAAAAATCAACTTAAAGCAGGTTATGTGCAGGATCCGCGACTAGCTTAAAGTCAATTAATTTGAAGTTATGAAAGTAGTATGTGTGCACAACTTATTTGTTAGAAATTAAAAAAACAAGCATTTATGGCTTTTTCTTTTCTGACACAAATCTATATATATATATAAAAGAAAGCGATGTTATCCCATAACTCGAGATTGGCTGAACCGATTTTGATGATTCGTACTTTGTTGAAAATAAATCAGGTCTGCAGTGTTGTTAAAGTCTGAAGACCAATATGTTGCATTGGAAAATATTAAGTGATAAATGGATTTTTAAAAACATTTAAGGTGTATTTAAACGTATCAATGCCGTGTCAGTTTAGCATCAGTGCCAATTAGCATCGATCAATGATACTAATTCCCGCCATACCAAACACAACTGGCAATCGTATGTCGTATTAAAAAATCACGGAACGGACACTGAAAAGCACTGATGGTAAAAAACGACACTGTGGCGGACGTATCTGAACACCTCTATTTGAAACTGATACTGAACTGACATGACACTGATGTGTGCAAAAAGACCTTTAAGGTAAACAAAGATCGTGTGCGTGATGTGGTTCCCTAGGATCTGCGCCTAGTTTGCGCTAATTATTCCATGTTTTTTTTTCTGAAAAACTATAAAGAACTAACGTTTTCAAAATGAACAATGTACAGACGTAAACGTTTTATAAAATGTTAAAAAAAATACAATAAAACCTCATCGAGTTTTAAAGCTGAGCACAGTAAGGAATCGTTACAAAACGCTAACTACAGCTTTCGTGCAATAAGATTTTATATTACGTTAATAAGACTTATTCAAAACTCGAATAGAGTAATCACTTGGCATATAATAAAACAATTTTTGTATCCTAACCACTTATGTCCATTCGGCCTAAAGCGATACGTTCTCTCCCCAAATTATTTAAATGAAAATAAAACGCATTTTGTAACCAACAACTGTGAAATGGTGTAAAATATCATTAAGTCGGTTTACACGACATTACTTTTTTTATTGTTCTTGTTGCCATTGCAAAATAATGATGATCATAATGATGATGATCCTCTACATTGAAAGTGTTAGTAAAATACATATCATGTTTTCATGTGCGTATGTTTACTTAATATGTTTGAGTATTTGCCTTTCACGATGTCTTTGCAAAAGACAGATAAAAAATAAAATTCTTAAAAGCGGCCCATAAAAAGTGTTTGTGCCTGTAGTGTAAATATTGTTCCAATTGAGCTGAATTATAAAGGATAGAGTATGGATGTACTGACTAGTCTTTATGCTTGCTACACACGAAGGAACATGGGCTTAAAGCTATCTATGTTCCATTAAATGCTGCATCGTCTGTAGCTATGTCGCATGTTCAAATTCACGTTTCATTTTCGGCTCTGAATAATATATCAACTTTTTTTTATTCATTGTGTTTTGAAATACAATGTTGCATGGTCTGTATCGATGTTTTGCTGGCTTATAGTAAGTTCGAGCACGCACCTTAATTGAGTGTATTAAATTTTAAATTGAGTTATAACATTTGATATTCACACATATGCACCTTAACATAATACGATATGTTGTCCCTATTTATAGAATCGTGGTAATCTTGTTTTAAGTTTTCGGGTCTAGTTAATAGTCTACTCACTAAACACATTTCACCAGGGTTGCATGAGCAATTTGACTCAGCTTATGGTGCATCTAAGTCATAATTTCTGAATTCAATAATTGATTTCCAGTATGTCAAGTTGGGCTCAATTAAGGGTTTAATAGCGAAAACTTCGTAATTGCGCAATGAATGTGTAAACATACTATTACTTTGTGTAAACCAACCAGATTATTTGCTTTTGTATGTGTGATATTTACACTGAAGTGATGTTTCGTTTACGGTTTGCTCTTTGATTACTTCGTCTGTGTCAAAAATTTAATCTAGGTTTCTAACAGACGTTTTCTCTAATGTTCCTTCGTGTCTATCTAGCATTACAGTGAAGTTTCATTCGTATGACATCGTATAGAGGGGATCAGGAGATGCCTGTCATGATTTTTTGTTTTGTTCTTTTATTTTTTTTGTGGTTTTCAGTTTGCTGTTGCCACGTATTTTATTTTAACAATGTTTATTTTAGCAAACAATGTTGCTTTTGATCTTGTTCGTTTTTAATTTAAGTTACTTCATGAGGTTGGTTGTTTGTATGCAGAAAGAGCACGAGTAAGTATTTCTTTGTCCTCATTTAATATTTCAAGGTTTTTTGGAAGGCAAAGAGGAATTTACAGAGATTATTTAGTACATTGTTGGTACTTTGTGTTGTTGCAGTTGTTTGCTTATTATTATTGCGTTTTTTTAAACTAAATCAGCAGAATATGCACTTTGCAATTTATGGTGGTTTTTTGTTATCGCCTTTTTTTGTTAACCCCTTTTATAGAAAATTAGGAGCCTACAACGACAGAATATGTTTTACTACATATTGCGGAAGTTCAATTAAGTTGCGTTATAAAACATATGTACATATGTATGTAAGTACATAGTTAAGTTCGGAACGATTTATCAAACGTTGGTGACTGGGGTATTAAATGGTTTATTCGTATCCCGATTAAGTTTAGCCTTGGTCTGTCTTAGCGTGTTTATTTAAGAACTCATTGAAAGTTCGCACACAAATGCCTTGACTACACATAACGAGTACAGTGTCGGGACAGTAAGATGGCACTAGGCCAAAAGAGTTGTGTGTGCGATTAAAATCGAGTAGGTGTTCGAACGTATTTTAGTTTTTTACCCGACAATGACATTTTAAACGGGTTGTTAGCCAGGTCATGAATAATAAAACGCTCAAGCGAATGGAGAGGGTATCTGTTTACATGTGATGAACTAGTCAGTGAATCGTTGTGGGAAGTAAAAGAGTATAGCGGGAAATAATACTCGGACCAGTAAACAAAATGTGATTTTTGTGACTCTCTCGATACTGTTCTCGGTCACCAACTTGCTTTACTGTTTCGAAGAAACGAGCAATCGGCCGAGCTACCGTCACGCCGCGTAATCAGGGCATAATACTTCTCTACATTGCAGGTTATCAGCTAAGAGATAGAGAGTTTCGATGAATAATATGAGAGGCACAACTTTACCTGCCCAGAAGCTTCTGCTGGATGAAGGTAGGCGGAAATAAACGAACTCGAATTTTGCTAAGCAGACAAAGAAACATCAGCTCCTACCACGAAAATCCTATGCGATGAATCAGTTGGAAGAAGCCACGACTCAACCCCATTTCAACCACGAAAATGGGAAAATGGTTGGCATATGAGATACTGTCTACTTTGACTTTTTGCTGTCTATAAAAATTCTAGAATCAACTATTTACGTGTGGGCAAGCTTGAAATTGCGATGGGTATAGGGCTAAGTTTCACTACTAAAATGTGAATGTTTTGGGAGACTTGAACCAATGGCAGGTGCTCGCGATAACGCTGAGCTCAGTAATGAGAAAGGAAATAAAGCCCGAGCAATAACCAGAAATCAGTAAGATTAAAGGGGTTCGAGTCTAACAGCCGATAACTTTCCAGTTGTGCTCTGTTTCAGTTCGCACTCCGAACTCTTAGATAGTCATAAAATAAGTCTATATTGCAGATCGAGAAGAGAACATTTAAATAGGCCCCAGAAAGGGATGGTCATCAGAGTTTCAATAAATGCCGAAAATGAATCCTGCAAAAAAAACAATACCACATATTCCATTAAGCCGCATGATGTCATATCATTACGTCAAGCCAGAAATATGATGGTGTTAAAACAAACTTAAAAAAATTTTAACCAAACAAAGAATATTAAGTAATTGTTTTTCGTTTTTACAGTCAACGAAAAACGATGACAAGTACAATAAAAATATTTAAGATTCAATAGCATTTGAGAGTATAAATCTTATAAAAAAATTAAAAATTAACTACCAAATCTGCCGAGAAGCTGTAATAAAATACTGTAATTTATGAAATTTTAGTATTTTAAGAATTTTTTTTTGACACATTGACTTTTTGTTATGTTTGAAAGTTAATGGAAATAAAATTTGTTGCCCAAGTTAAATTTTATCAAACGATATGCATAATTATTATTTTTTAATCACCCTCCCTTCTCGTGTGCAGCAAGCAGCATGATTTTGCTGTGCAGCCATATTTTCTCTATAATTTGTTCTTTATTTTTTTATTTCAAAATTATGCATATTTTGCTTAAATATATAAATGTAATAAATCATTTTTATAGTTAAAGGGTTAAGCTCTTTATATTTATAACATTGAAAAAAATCATATTTTAGAATCGTGTTAAACGCAAAATGAATAAAAAAAAAATGCAGAAAACGTGCCATCCAAATGCTGCGCTATTTAAATAAGTTATTACAGACTTTATTAAAAGTTAGTAGACACAAAAGAGAAAATCATTTAATTTATTAACAGATTTGTCTCCTACAGGGCAATTACATAGTCGTTTTTAAGGTTTAAAGAAAGTTTCATAAATCACTAATAAACTCGGTTTGTTTTAATGGGATAAGGGACTTAAAGTATTTTCTTATGATTCTATTAAACAAATATTTTTTTTATTAAATTCAATTTGCCAACACAACAAGTTATAGCAATATTGGAGCTGTTTTTCTCATGTTCAACATAAGAGACATATGTCTAATAAATCTTGATGACTTTGGTATTTACCATCTCTATATTTAGCTTTGAAATTGATAACGTACATAAATGTGGTGATTTTTGATATAAGTACCTTCTCTTAACAGAGACGTCCTATAAACGCATAGCTCCCATAACCGGGCAAATTTCGTCGACACAAGTTTTTAATAATTGTTTCTATACAAGTTTAGACCTACCCGTAATCGCACGATCCAATAACTGGATGGGGACACTAAATTTATAAAAAAAAATTGTGTTAAAATGATCTCTCAAGCGGACTGAAGCGTTGAAACGCACCAACAATATTCATATTTGTGTTAATGGCAATGAAATTAGTAATTCCCCTGATAACACAAATGATTTTGATGTTGACAATGATATAGCACTGCATGTGTATGCAAATTTACACTTTTTTAAAAGTCTGTAGATGAAAGTGAAGATCATAACTGAAGATGACTGTATTGAAATAACAAAATCAAGCGCTGTTGTGTATAGAAAATAGCCTGAAGACAAGGTATATGTAGAAATATCTGATGCCATCAATTTTTATTATTAATCATTAAAACAAACTTCAGTTTGAAACATTTTGCCAGAAATGACATCAAAACCATTCAAAGACATTTCGAAACTCAATATCAACAAATGGTGAAGCAGTCTACTATAAATTAATTTTTTTCGACCACAACAGACTAGTTCTCTAATATTTTCATAAAATGTAATATTATAAAATAAAATCTTTAAAATAAAAAAAGGTGTGAACGGACATCTCTTACAAGCGCACAGAAATATCGCCACGATAAGTTTCCAGGTTAGGCGGGCTGTCACTGCATTAAGCTTTTATAAAAATAAGGATATTCTTTATAAGCAGTAGTAGGTATGGTGCATAGTTCTATATGCAAATAGTCGGTTGGATTTCGATTATAAGTAACACTGCTTTGGAACTTCAGAATGCTTAGTAGTCTGTTTTGTTTCGTTCAAGGACGTAACAAGACATAGTAGGAGGGGGACATCAATTGAATTCAGAGTACAGCAGATAATGAAGTATAGATCAGCAAATAGTAGACAGATCACGGCTGTAGGTAGTCAGAAACTTAAAGGCACTAGAAGTCATGGGTCATGCACAGCGGCAACTTTCAGTGGTGTTTTACTTTCCGAAAAACAAAATTTGCCTTAAAATTAAGTATTATTTTTTTCATATTGCCTCAGCCCCCACACGATTACAATGGAACAAAAATAATTAAATCAAATTTCAACACAAAAATAAACACATTAACTAAAACTCTTTTCCGTAGAAAGAACGTAGTTTATACATTTGTAAAAAATAGTAGGGTTTCACCCTGAGTGCAAAAATATTACATAATCGCAAGCGTTTTGTACAACATATTTAGGAAGGAACGTGTTGTTTATTGTAAATGTTGCTTATTTGCTTTTTGGAAAGGTGCAGAAGCATGCAAAAATGGCCACAGATATGTTACATTTTTGACAGAAAGGAAAACGCCACAGCTCTTCTCCTTCTTTTCTGAAACCATTCAGCAGGAAAAATATCTAACCCCCCAAGCCCCCGGTTAAAGTCCTAACTCATCGAGTTATAAAGTAAACACATACCATCTTACTTCTTGCTGACATCAAATTCGTAGTAAGCACAGGGCAGAGTACCGGATAAGCATAGGTGGCAATTTTAGCTTTATAACTGCCTGGTCCCTGTTGGGGAGCTTGAGATAATATCCTAATATCATTACGGATTATTAAATTCTTATGTTACAATGTAATGACACATGTATCGTGTCACATAATCTTCCGCGATTTGCGTTCAAACCACAACCCTCACGTTACCAGGGGTTACTGTTCCTGTGATACCCGTCAGTTAGTTACTGCTGAAAACTCGAGTGCCTTTATCTCCCAGTTTCAGACCACATACAAGCCTTGGGTGCTAATATTACTAACCCTTGGATATCAAAGCATGCAGTAAGCGGGAACACCGGCAGGGCTTGCCCGCGGAGCTGGCCTTATAGGACAATAAAGTTTAGGTTTCAATTTTATTAAGTTAAGAACTTTTCCAAAAAAGAAATACGGTATAAGGCTCATGATATGGTGGCATGCAACTGGAAGTTTTCTAAAGAATTATTTTCCTAACGGAAAAACAAAAGCCAAGATAATGTCTTGAAAACTGGCGATGGCGAGCATGGTGTAATTTTCCCAGCAGCCTAAATGCTGCCGTCTACGTATGGCTCGGACCATTCCTGTTAGTTAAGATGATACCAGCCGCGCACTTGAAATGCTATAACTACAATCAAATACAAGACAATCGAAGCACAGGAGGACAGTGATATAAGAGAAGGCAAAGGCACCTAAAAATGTTTCATTTTCTGCTTTGCATTATATATTTAAAATTTCAAAAGATCTGATTTAATTTAATAGAAAACGTGATTTAATTTATTGAAACAATAAATCATTGAAAATTAATTAAATAAAAAAAATAATAAAAATAGGCAAATCTAGCAACAATGAAATCCACAGTTATGAATCCTTTCAACACTTAACCCCAGCAAAGAAATCAAATATTTAAACAAAAGTATCATTACAGCAGCATCTTTCTAATACTGACGTCAGCTGTATTTATAATTTAATTAGAAAGGCAAATGAAAACTGATGCAAACAAATTATTTAACAATAAAAACATTTCCGTACAACAAAGGCCGAAAAAAATGTTTGTAATGAAAACATGATCAATTACACCCCAGAGAGTTTAAACAAAACGGTTGGATTGGCCTCCAATGAAAAAAAAGGATTTCAAATGGCAACAAATAAAAAATTTGTTACTTTTCTTATAACCGTGGAACGGAAATCCATACAAATTAGAAAATATGTAAATCAAATTTAAGCAAAAAACTTATAAAAATAATTGCAATAAAATGAAACGGAGTTTCTATGGAAAATTAATATACTCGTATATATTTTTATGTTGTTGAGCGTTTTGTGGTTTCTTCAAGTGGAAAATGTACTGCATCATCACACCCGCTCGAATCAGTGAGAGAAAAATAGAAAAAAATAAACAAATTTTTAGGACCGCATCTTGAAAGAACTTTGATTAAGTTTTCTTTTAATTATAAAAAACAAACTTAAAAGGAAGTGTCAAACGCATAAATTGCCAAAAAAAAAAAGAGAAAAACAATAACATCACATGACAGCAGAAGCCTTGGTTTATGTGACAACAAAGAATAGAAATATAGGAAAAAAAATTCTGGCTAAAATTTTTGGGGGATTTTTATCCCATAAATAACTAAATTTTTTTTCAATAATATTTGTTATTTCTTTTTTTTTTCAAATTACCTTTGGGATGAATGTTCAATGTTTCAAAAGCGCTGCTAAAGGGGTATTTTTAGTTTCGCTTTAAATAAAACTCAACTTTTCTCTGCGCTAAAGTATAAAAAATAAATTAGCACACGCTTATTGTTTGCTCCGTTTTTTTCCATTTCTTGTCTAAGAAGGCCGGCCACCTTATGCTTTTGTTGCCCCTGAGGGGTTGTTTACTGGCCTTTATTTTCATGGCGAAGATTTTTACAAAAACACATGCAAACATCAAAGGGTTAAGGAGTTAAAGAAAAAAATGCACATTTAGCATAAATAACAGAAAAAAAAACTCAAAAGGAAATTAGTTTTACAATTTATTGCGACAAAACGCTAATGAAGTAAAAAATCTAAATTAACTTTTCTTAGCTTCCCTAAAATTGTTCAAGTCTAAATACGATTTATTTCAAGTAAAAGTACACAAAGTTCTATTACGATAGATTTTTTAATCTCTTATTTTTTCTGCTTTAAACTTTACTTCTCAGGCACAAGAAAAAGTATTAAAATCTTATAACTGAAAACGATTTGCTCTCAATTGATCCTTAACTCAGCAGGATGGTACATTTTTGTTGCCTGTCAGATCAATACTGTTATCACGAGTCTTATACAGTCAAGGCTTAAGTTTGATTGCTCATTGATTATTGCTGATCACAACCTTCAACTGTCGTGCGAGTTTTCTTGGCTTCTAAGTGGAAATGTCAAGTGAGACGCATATTTAATTTAATGCATAAGAATAAGTAAATTGAGAACTTAATTCAGAAAGGTGTTAAGAATTTTACAACGATTACAAAAATAACACATAATTTATTTTGGTGTGTCGTATATCATAATGATATACATAACACTATTGATATAATACACTACTGAGTTTAGAAGCTCACCTTGAAGAGTGTAGGACAACATAAAATTCTACGCGATCTCTGCATTTCTGGGGCATCCGTTCTGCTAACAATATTGGCACTAATAGGGAATTTTTATCTATTAATTTCTTAGTACAAGGACCTAAATTTTAATTTTTAATTTTCCTTAAATTCTTTCTTTAAGTTTTCAAATAGGTAAAGAAATTACCCCTTACCTTTTAAGAACTTATAACATGACAAACTAAACATGTAGATATACTAGATATGGTGTTGCTATAATATTTGTATTCACTTTTAAGCCTTGCACAAACCATCCTGGATATCGACCATGAGAAAAGCCACTTTGCGTCGAAAATCATCATGATCAATGAGGACATTCTCCATCTGAGCGGATATGTATATAAGCAAAAGTCATTATACCAGCAGGCATTATTGGACGGTTATAAAATAAAACTATATCAAACTCGTTATTTTACCAAAAAATAACAAAAACTTTAAGTTTCACCATAAATCGAAAATTTACCAAGAAATCGAAAGCTGCACCAAAAAACCCATAATTTTACAAATACAAAAAAATACTTTTTAATAGTTTCCCAAAAGGTCACAACTTCACCACAAAGGAAAAATGTTTATTTAAGACCCTTAAGCTTGAATATATAATTGATAAATTTGTAAAAACAAATTTCGTTAAATATTGTCGAAATTGAAAAAAAGTATCTAGTAACCGATGGGAAATGCTTATATTAAAAGACGAGTTAAAGTCTAGAATGAGATGAGTAAAACCAGAGGACTAAATTAGAGATCGCCCACCAGGGCAGCCACGTTGGTTATTTCGTTCAAAAATGCTAAAATTTGTGGGTGAAAACTCTTCGGAATTTTCAAAATATATAGTATTGCAATAATAGAGAAAATTGTTTACGTCTTAGAACCCCTTCTTTAAAGTACACTTTTTTATACATAAACATATATAACTGGGTACACTAAACAGGTAAACTCACCAGCGCAGCTGAGTACTTTCTTTAAACTTATTGGATGTCGAATTACATATAAAAATATATTTCCTCATTTTTCCTACATTTTTTAGATGTGGAGTTTGACATCGGGAAAGCAGCCGGAAATACGGGCAATACTTTGAATTCGCCGGTGTTTAGTTGTTATCAATTAGCTTTGATATATAACGTTTACAAATTTATGAAATTAGTGGATTACGACCCAGAGAAAGTAGTTCGACAATGATTTTTGAGTTCAATAGCTAAGTTTTACATTATGACAGCTAAGATTTAAAATATATATTTGATGGAATAAATATCGAACTTTTTAATTTTCTACTTAAAAACTGAGATTATAAAATTAACGAAAATTTATTAAAAAAATATTGAATTTTTAACGTCATTACTAGATTTGCTTTTCTCTAATGTCGCAATTTAGTGTAATTGCTTAAAAAAACACAAAACTCAAAATCATCATAGCATTTTCAATTTCCATCTATTTCCTCATTGTTATCCATTTCATCATTATTATCCAAATATCGACATCAATAAAACCTAAAAGGGCAAGAAGTGAAAAGGGTGTAACTACACTACAAGTACACATACACATACATACATATGTAGGAAAATTTTGGTTTAGTTTTTTCGATTATTGGCTTAACGGTTAAAGTATATTTTAGGCCAATAATACTTTTCCTGAATAAGGTTCGAGCTTAGGAGTTAGGAAACGAAAAGCTAAAAATTCAACTTGCACAGTCAAATAATGTTGTTGATGCCGTGCGTAAAATATTTACGGAAGGGCAAATAAGAAAAATTGTGGCCGGTGGAGCAATACAGTGATAATCAGAAGACATTTCCAATGCTGTATGTGTGCATGGTTCCGGACCGTGGCACGGAACTGTGACCCGAAATGTAGTAAGACCGGTAAATGAATTATTAAAATCTTTTTTATGTTTACGAATAAAAGCAATATATGCGCAATTAGGGACCGCCAAAGATTTTCAATCTTGTACCAAACTTTATCAGCAGCCAACATAAATACACAGATTAAAATAATAGATGCCTATTTTATGTAGTCTTAAGAAAAGCTTCTAGGCATAAGGAGAGAAGGATCAGACCTGATATCAAGAATTTTATTTAATAAACGAAGTAAGCGGTATTTTGGAAGTGGCACAAAATTATTTTAGAGGCCAGGATTACATGATCTTAACAGGGCCATCCGATGGTTTTTAAAAAATGTTACATCCGATTGTAAAACCATCAAGGGCGAAATTAAAGCCAATTTCATAACATTAAAAACTATATGCTATATGTTGTGATTAGAGTTGGGGATACAATAAACAAAAACCTAAATGACGTAGCCTTATTTAGGGGCGTGGCGAAAATGTTAACGGATGTTTTAGAATCGTAACTGAAATATCTTTCCTAAGGAGTGACTGGCGATTTTTTTTATATATTGTGTCGTTTCTACGACAGACGGGTCTTCACCGTCAAGCGAAATGGTTCGGTGGGCCGGGAACATCGCCGCTGTACGTGAAGATATGCATGAGAGCCCAAAAATATCCAGACGTTAACTATGCGCATCCGGATTTAGCCTACACTTTTGCTAGACCCAGATGTGTCAGGAGAGCTCAAGGTTATTCGCTGATTGGCTCTTCAAGCTTTATGAAGGGCACAGCAATTTTGGTGGAAAACATCATCTTTACCTACGAGGCTCAGTTTTTGAATTGCCTGTTTATAGTGTAATCAACCCTTCAGTATGCATTTCGCGCGATATGCTCCTATTTTAAGCCTTAGAAGTGTGTAAATTGGGAAGTACGTTGTTTGGGGAACCCATAACTACTAAGTTCCCATTTTAAAATAAAAGTCTACATTAATAAAATGTAATTTTTGTGCCACTAACTGAGTGGCTGACTGACAAAACGAATGTTTTTTTCCTTTTATTGATGACATCACATGATATGTTGTATATTGCCCATAAACATTCTCTTCAACGGATACAACAACCCTAACACAATGCTGCTATCGTTTTTTATTTTACCACTTTTTTCTTTGGTCAAAAGTAAGAGCTTCCAGACAGTCTGACTTGTTGACTGAGTGGCTTATAAAATTTGAGAAAAAAACAAGGAAAAAAATGTTCTGTATGTACTTTTGTTTCTTTTTTAGCCGCAATTCCAAAAGAAAAAATAAAACATTTTTGTTTTTTATTTATGTATATTTTTTAAGTCAGTATGAATTTATTTAGTATATTTTTTGTTTCCTTTTAAAATTGGAGACCTTGAAATTTATGTATCTTTTAATATTTGCAAAAGTGGCGGTATTTTTCGTATCCTATGTATCGAACAAGACGGCAACAACAACTCTAATGATTACAATAAAAACAACTTTATATAAATTTATACATCCTCGCACACACACACAAGTATACATGTGTGTAAATATGTATAAAAACAAAATATCTTATTTTTTCATGGTCATCTTTATTGAAATGCATTTTTTTAATTTTTACTTTTTTTTAACGTTCTGTAAAAGATTTCGATAAGAATTTGTTAAGGTTGTTGTTACGGGTTGCAGTTGCAGTATCTGGTAGCTGCATGTCTACCTTTACTGAATAATAATGAACTTTTTAGCTTCTTCTTTGGTTAATTTTTCGAATTATAATTTCTGTTATATTTACGGATGTATTTTATTTCATTTTGATTATAGCATTTTTTGGTGTGTTTGCAAATATTTATTTTCTCTTGTGAAATGTGAAAATCTGAAATTTTGTCATTATACTTTTATTCCTTTCTCAACCACAAAATTTGCAATTTTGCAGCTGTATCTGTAAAGGTGACTATGTAGTTTGAAATATTTAATGTAAATTAACCACATTGTGGATCAGCAAATTTTGTGCAAATAAAACTTTTGAAAAGTAATAAAAATTTCTTTTAAAAGGTTCAATAATTAATGATAGTATTACTTATAAGTTGCTTGCTTGAAGATCATTAAACAAGGCGACATAGTGGACATTGGTGAATTTATTCCAAAATAATGATGCAGAGAATATTCGAATGCAACTGTGCATATATTTTCGAGAAATGATGCACTAATTTGAAGCGTAAGTAGAGATTTCTGAAATACTTTGAATATGACACACCCTGATTGTCTTTGAATGGGACGGTGCCTTTGTAAAGATATTTTTTTTTATTTGAACGAATTTTTCTGAACTAAAATTTGTATATGTTGTTAAATGGAATTGTTTAATTTTTTGGGTTTAAGTTCGTTTTTAATCTTTCAATTAGAAAAGAAAAAATTGCATTATTGATGCAATCAATTTTTAGAATACTGATAAGGTGAAGTTATTAGATACTAGCGGAGTGGAGTGCGCATTTTCTGTAGCACTATGCATTTCATCAGGATTCTCCCGTATTGAATTCACATCTTCAGTTGGGTCAAGGAGATGGTTTTTAATAGACACTAACTTAATTTAAAGACACAGCGAATACTGACGAAATGCGTTATAGCGTTTTTATTGCGTACCGAGTTGCAAGTGATGAGTTCCTTACACGTTCTTAGGGGCACGAAGTTGGTAAATGGTACAACTTTATTTCAGATTTCTGATACCTCCTCGTGGTGATGACCGTTCCTAGGATTCGGGCTAAATGCGACGAGCGGAGAGAAGTTAACACTCTCTTACAAAAATTCCTAATCAGTATACGCCAGCTATGCTTGGTCTCTACTAAGCGAACTCTAATACCAGTCGATGTACAGTTTTAATATAGACTTAATATCAATGCGCACGGCGCCAACACAGGCAATTGAGGCAATGTTGGGATTGCTGCCATTGGACTTATTCATTAGGTCAACGGCCGCATTGTCAGCTTTGCGAATGAGGAGCGATGCGGTTTGGCATAGCTTTGGGCCGAACATCGGGCATAAGAGTATCCTGGACCTCGTTGGGAAAGAGGTTAGAGTTGCTCAGATGCCGATGGAACGCATGAGTAGAAGAAAGGTAGTCGAGAGGCTGCATCGGACACTCATTGCGGAAGGCATTATACAGAATGAGTGTATGGAGAACGACATCAGAATTTTTACTGATGGTTCTCTTATGAGTGGCAGGGCAGGAGCAGGTGCATTCTCAGTTGAGCTGAACTTGTCCTGTAGTCTGTGTCTGGGGAGGTACGTGTCAGTTTACCAGGCAGAACTGCTTGGGTTGCTGCATGCGTTGGATCAATTTATTGAAAGCCGAGTGCATGGGAAAAGGGTTCTCTTTGCACTTGATAATTAGTCAGTTATAAAACGCATGAGGCAAGTGAACGTGTATTCCAAACTGGTGCTGGAATGTGTCCCGAAACTAAATAGATGTGCCTCGTTGAATGAGGTAACGTTGATGTGGGTTAAGGGACACATAGGCACAGCTGGGAATGAAGCAGCGGACGAACTAGTAAAAAGGGGATCTGATGGGGATTTCTGTGGACCAGAACCCAGGGTTGCCCTGGGGAATGGCCTAGTGCGAGCTAAAGTTCTTCAATGAGTAAACTCATTACACCTGCATAGGTGGAGGGTGAATACCATATGTAGACAGGCTCGAATGGTGCTCAAAGATCCCCCCGGCGGGAAGGCCAGCAAGGTGCTCGGATATAATAGGGCTACTTTAAGCTGGATCACTGCGTTAGTGACAGAACATGGAAACTTCTCCATTACTCGTAGGAATTATATGAATTCTCTGAAGAAACTCCAGTTTTAATTGACCAAGGTAGGAATCCGAAAAACATGGGAAAACTGCCTCGAGAGCGGTGGACCGGTCAATCTCTAAAGGTACTCCTAAGGCGTTGGACCCTGAGATTTGGATAGGCACAGTAAAACCACGCAAGAGGTGGAGAGGTTACTATCAGTAATAGCTTCGGTTTTTGTTGGTCAATGGAGGAATTCTGAAGATATGGACAACAAAACCTCTACAGCGGTGGACTGGTTAGTCTTCCAATATACTATTAAGCAACCGGATCAAAAGGTAGCGCGCATTGTGTATGAATGTCCAGCACTGGTTAGCATAAGACTTAGGACCACGGGCAGCCACTTATATAGATATGAATGCCTTATATAGATATGAATACCCACTGCATTAAATAAATAGATTCTTAAGGGAGCGAATATTTCCAGCCCTGAAATCCGTTAATACATGGAAATTTCTTACCATGCTTGTTTTAGACTATTGGAACTCACTTAATAGGCTGGGTATTGGAAATAAGGTTTCTCTGCCACTTCTGAATTGTTTTCTCCCCGCTCATTTTGGATTGAACTAGCAGATTATATCTCCTGCATATACTTTGTACCTGCAGAAGGATGATACAACCACACATATTCTTTTTGAATTTATTGCTTTATTTAGTATTAAAAGATGTCTTTATAACTTGGATCACATCAAAGAGGACAATATCATGCGAGCATGTTCCGTGCTCCCTACAGATCTTTATTGGAAGTATTATACAAGAGATCCAATCAGTTAGTTTGGATCTCTACACTAAATCAATATTTTTTCCGTAAATCATCTCCTTGGGATTCCAGTTTAAAATTTATTTTCTTCAAGATTACTATCCAATTTTTAATGCGCAGATAACGACAGAAAATTGTTTGAGTGCCTTCTAAATCAGTGTTAAATTTGTATTAAGTCAGAAAAAAAAGAAAAAGTTAAAATTTTTTGGAATACCTGCCCCATTCTGATATACGACTATCATCTCTTAGAAAAGTTATATATTTGTCATTGCTGCCCATCTTCTTTTTCCAACTTTCTCACAGCTGCATTAGCAGTACCTTTGAATACTGCGTTCCTAAACTAGTTTCTTGTACAACTTATTTCAATAGCATACATTGTTAAATTTCTTAATAATCCTCCGAAGTTCTATCGCCTCAACTTTTCTGAGAAAACGAAATGCAAATATGCAAGAACTATAAAAAATTAAAATTTTTATTTTATGTTGCATTTTACGTTAATTATATTTTAACAACCACTAAAATCAAGTCATTAAGATCATAACAAAGTATATGCTAAAATACGAGTGTATTACAACAACAAGAGCAAGAAAAAATAGGCAGCCAAGCCAACATTAACAACATTTAATTGTTTTTATTTGTATTTTATTGCAGCAATTTCAGCTGATCGTATAAAAATGAAAAACATACTGATGATCACCACCACCATCATCATCTTCATTATTAATGGGTTCCTGTCAATGAGTTACGGCTACTTGCTGCTAAAACAAGGCAAAAAAATATGATAAGATGAAGAAAAAGAAATTATAGACATAAAACAATTGTATGGCCATAAATGGAACAAGCAGACAGCCAAAACAGGTATTTTTATTTTCTGCAATGATTACAATCATTATTTCGGCTGCAGAACTGGCTGCGGTTTTATTTATTTCACATACATACGAGTACATCGGATAATAAAAGCAAATCGAAAAAATATATAAAAAGACTTTTTTTTTGGAAAAATCTTTCAATGCTCCGCTGATTGCACAATAATCAACATAAAAAGGGCTTAAATACATAAAGAAAAGTAATAGCACCAGCAGCAGCGGCAGCAACACTATACGATTTAGTTGCATTCGTATGCAACATTTAATGCCTGGAGATTTTCAATGTCTCTACTCGCCGTTGTACTCTACTCTGCATTAATGTAGTACTAAATAATTGTAAAGGCCAGGGCCGTAGTGATTTTTAAGCAAGTAGTGGCAAAATCAAATCCTAGTGTAGGAAAATTGCCTGATGGAAATTCTAGATTTACAAAGAGATAATGGCCCAAACATTGCCACACTGAAATTGTTGATATAAGTTTGAGAGAGATTATTCCAATTATCCTTAAATTTCTCATCACAAGAGAACTTATTGTCCCAAAATAAAATTTATGTTCCCACAAAATTTTTGGCATTATAAATTTCCGATGGAATTTCTGTTCCCATTATTAAACGGTTGTTAAAAATAAAGTAAGTTGTCTATGTACAACAATAATTTTAATAAAAGATGCAGAAACAGAGCAACATGGAATCGTTCGGCGGCATTTGCGAGACGCATGTATCGACTTGGAGTTACTCGATGCATTGCAAGTGACCCAACTCAACTCAATCGTTTTTCCTTTAAAATATTTTGAAAGTGCCGTCGGCGAAGATCATTTCGTATTCCGCCAAACGTAAATACCACTGTCTGCTAGCGGTGTATATCAGAAAGTTAGAGGTCAACAGCGAAAATATTTTAAACAAATCCAAGAGAAAAGTTAGCAATTTGCGTGGGAAAAAAATCATGCGTGAAAATTTCCGAAGAATTTATTCACGATTGGAACTTTAAGGAAAGCGGACATATTCCGAGGGAAAAATAAAGCGCGAGAGTCCACGCAGTAAAATTCTGATTAAAACTGCTACTTCTTACTCTAATAAATCGGAGAAAACGATTTTAGAGCATTAATTTCTCAAGAGTTTTTGATTTACCGCAGACTTGCGTTTTTATGCATAATCAACTTAAGCATTTCACTCCGATTTCCTTGCGACCGGCCAAACTGTCAACAAGGAATATTATTGAGTGTTATGCGTCGTTTGCGCGAAGCTATTCGTAAAAAGAGGCCGGAATTATGGGCCGACAACTCTTGGTTTTTGCACCACGATAATGCACCGTCGCATACCGCATTGATTCTTCGTGAGTTTGGCGCCAAAAATTCAATCAATATCGTTCCACAACCACCGTATTCGCCTGATTTAGCTCCGTGTGACTTCCTGCTGTTCAGCAAACTCAAGCGATTACTTTGAGGGGGATGAAATAGATTTGGCAGAATAAATAAAGAAATTTAAAATTATGAACAAAGTCTTTCTATTTTTTGCGCACAGTAGTATTTATATTGATATTAAAGTACCGCGTAATTTTTCAGTTAGTTCTAAATTAATTTGATCGAAAATTCACTAAAAATTATATTTTCATCGGAATTAAAGAAATGGTAAACAATCACAAGCTTGCAAACAGTTAGCAGACATCTACATATGTATTTTAATAATTGTGATTTAGTAAATGAGAACACTCAATGGGACACATATGTATGCACGTCAGTATTTAAAGGGTTAAGTCAACCTGAGCTGAAGATAGTTGAATGCACACCCTGCTTCACCTAACGAAGATATCCATTCTTACTATTTTTTATTTTTTTTTTTTTTATTTAAGATTTATATTGTTAGAATTAAATATGGATTTCTTGCAAATGATGTTATTCCCCGATAATAGAGGAACTACGACCCTGCTGTAATTTTAGACACAGACCACAGACATATTTGCAGTTTCTAATGGGTGCCTATCTCTATACATATGTACGACTACATTTAACAATTTTATATAATATTTTCACATGCATTTCATTTGTATACAAACATTTATTGGCTCGTAGTAAATGCCACTATGTCAGCAATACGGCACAAAAGAGTACAAAAAACATTATGCTAGAAATGAAGCAAACCAATACAAAAAAAGGAGTTTGAAATTAAAGTAAGGCAGGAGGTTTCTCGGGAATTGTTTCACAACAGCATAAGCTAATAGTTTGAAACATGCCAAACTAAACTAAATAGTTGTTCCGAGTGTAACAAGAAAAAACTTGAATTTTAAAATGGAAAAAGACAAAAAATAAAAACAGACATACATAATTATTTTCTTTTTCTTTTTAATCTTAGATCTGCCTGAAAAAGCAACAATAAAGGCCGACAAACAAAATTAAGTGTTGAAAGCAGAAGCGTAATGAAATATCATTTCGTTTCGCACTTGTTAAAGAGTTATAAGGAGGAGAACCATAGGAGACCATATGATTTCTAGGAATCCCTCTCAACTGGTTAAAAAGACTCCCTTTTTTCTAAGAGGCGAAATAAAAGGAAAGAGTTTTAGCGTAAACATTTTTTAAATACATAAATTCCTCTTTTATCTTAATTTCAATACTTTAAAGTGGACACATGATGATTTATTGCAAATTTTAGAAGAAAAAATTACATCTCGTTTAGTTGTTTATTTCAGGGGGTTTGATTTTATGCCATTTATTAGTGCTCGTCTAATCTATTGTTTATTTTTTTTATATAAAACCATCTTGTGTCATTTTAGGCTTCTTTTGCTTGTAACTAACAATTTGTTGTCTTCATAAGTTTTGAATTCAACGTAATTTTCAAATAAATATATTTTTTTGAAACTCGTTCGTATTTGAATTGTTTGATTGTATAAACACATGTTGATCTTTTTGATTTCTTTGTTTTTTTTTCTCCACATTAAAAAAAAGGAATTTGAAATTGTGTTGCTTAAATTTTCCCCTAATATTTTTATTATATTGTTTTATTTATTGTTTGAATTTCGAGTACAACGAAGTGGCATACCCAAGCCAAATGTGACACGCAACATTTGTGGTTCATTTGAAATGTTGGCTTTTTATTTATTATTATATTCTTTTCGTTTTTTTTTTTTTTTGTTACTTCATCAAGGCCGCCAAATTTTGTTTAAAAAAAACAGCTTTGACTTTTTTCAAATTCTTGAAAAGCAAATTTTTAAGACGTAATTAGACACATATGATAATTTTTAAAATTCTTTTCTTTTTTAATTGTGAAGTTATGAAGATTATAAAATTTTAATTCATTATAAATAATAAATTATTTAGTATTAAGTATATGGGCTTCTTGTTTTGTACAACCGCACAAAATACGTAAAATTGGGGAACAACGACTAAAATTTTATGTTTCCTAAAATATTCACTTCTTAACGGTGGAGTCAACATAGCGGCGCAAGGACGAGCCTTCTGACGGAAAGTTATAACATTTATAATTAATGTGATTAAATATCAACTGTAGTGTAAAGTTTTCAAAGCGGGTTTATTTTGTAGAAATTTTTAATAAATATGTTTAAAGTACTGGTTGTCCGTGCTAGCTTTGACTTTTACAAATTATGCAACGGTTGTATTCTGCACCATATTTTGAGGCGAGAAACGGATGAAACCAATTTTTGAAAAAAAAGCTTTATGTCTGATAGCATACTCTTCAGGACGTTTTTCGTTGATTGCTATCAATGAAAGATTGTAATCATGCTACAACGGATTAATAGTTCCCTGCTCATCTCTCTTGTGTTAGTCTGACTTTCGATGCTTTTAATGAATTCTATTACTCTTATACAAAAGGAAATAATCTAATGTGTTACTACTAATAGTTCTACCAGCCCTTCTTGTTTTTTCATTGTAAAAGTAAAGCGAAATTCCACGCAACAACACCTTTTTAAGTTTCAAGACTTTCCATATTTAGTGCAACAAAAAACTATGTTCTTGAGAAAATAACTATTCTCTGGTAACTGAATTTTAAGATTTCCAATGAAAAAATTGTCATCGTTAACAATACATACTTATATCATAAGTGGAGCCGCTGTGTAAGAAATGTGTTTCTGTCGAAAATTTGTCCTTAGCGACGAAGGTCATTACCGGCGCAATGGGTACATTAACAAACAGAATTGCCGGATTTGGTGTGAAAAGCAGCCAGACGAAGTTCAAGAGCTATCAATGTATCCTGAAATATGCACTGCTGGGTGCCATTTGTAGGCCGGCGGTATCATTGGACCGTACTTCTTTAATAACGATGAAAATCGCAACGTTATAGTCAATAGAGCAAGGTACCTTGCCATGACTACCAACTTTTTTTTGTCTAAAATGGAAGAATTGGACTTGGTTAGCATGTGGTTTCAACAAGACGGTGCGACATTCCAGACGGCACGCTATATCATGAACCTATTTAGCGGCGAGTTTGGTGAGCAATTAATCTCACGTTTGGTTGCAATCAATTGGACGCCTAGATCATGCGATTTGAACCCACTAGACTAGCTTTAGTGAGGATGCGTGAAATACTAGGAAATGTATGTTGAAATTGGAACTCAGGGATTAATCACCTATGGCAACATTTACATGAAATAATTATTAAAATGGCAGGCATTCACCTATCGAACTACAAATATTATTAATTATTAAATAATAATCGCTGGGCACGGGGAGAAATTTATATATACATAATAATATAGATGTTTCCTTCATCATAATCAATTGGATTAAAATACATACAATGCTTTCATTGCCAACCAATGGCTGGCTAAAAGCATATTGCATGTGGTAACCTAGAATTCAATAACAGAAAAGTTAGAGTGTTGTAAAACTTCATTCTCAACCAAGGAAAAATACTATAATATGAAAAATTCAAAAATTGAGAAATAACTCATTCTCGTATTCCATTTGATTTAAATGTTGGTATAAATAGAAGTTGTTTAGACACACAATTTGTAGATGAGACACGAAGAATGTTGATAACCTGTGTAGCGGCATAGAAAATGCATTTCATTCAGCTAGATGTCTAATAAAATTAAAACTTTTACTGTTTTCAAAGGTTGTCCATATTAAAATAAATAATTTCTTTCTGAATAGGAAGAAAAACGAACTCATGCTTAAAAATTAAAATGATTTAATAATTAATAATATTTTTGTAGTTTGAAAAAAACAATAAAACTAACTAGGAGGGAGGTAAGCAGCTAGTCTCCATGCTTATTTCGCTAGTTGCTTACGCCAGCTATTCTTGATGACCTTCAACCAAATTTTTTGGAAAACTAAAAATATTGTATCTGTTAAATTTCATCAACAAAATGATAATTGTTTATGAAATGTATCACACGATATAAAAGTGTACTTGTAAGTGGGAATCACCGTTTTCTTACCCCACTTACAAATTTATCATTGAAATAATAATTGGAAACTTAAATTATAATTATAGGGATGACATGTAAGAAAAATAAAATCACGAAATCGCTCCTAGGTTTTTGTTAAAACATTAGTATCGTGTGCTGCGTTTCGTAATCCATTCTCATTTGGTTTATAAAACGAAAAGCATAAGATACGATATTTCTAGTTTTTCTTAAAATTTGGGTAAAGATTTCCCGATGAGCTGGCGTAAGCAACCAACCAAATGCGCATAGAAACTAGCTTATCTCCTAACAATAATTTGTGATTTTATTATATCACTACTTGGCAAGTTAGCAAGAAGGAATTTATCAGCCATGTTCCGACACTCGCAATTTGCGATTGTGATTTCAACTCGCATGTGAGGTGTTCTGCAACTCGCATTCGCGAGAGTTTTGGCGAGTTCAAGTCGCAAGAGTATACTGAAGTGAACTGCTGTATTTAAACTTCAGTATACTCTTGTGACTTGAACTCGCCAAAACTCTTCCGAATGCGAGTTACAGAACACCTCACATGCGAGTTGAAATCACAATCGTAAATTGCGAGTGTCGGAACATGGCCGTATATTAATTGTAATTTAAGTCCCCCATTATTATTTTAATTATACAGAATTTTTCTAATAATATTTAGCAATGGATTCTGACAAATTACTTCCGCTCATGTTCTGCTAAAATCCACATGTCCTCCAGATCCCTGCCTTCTAAGGTAATAAGAATTCCGCTAACACGTTCCCTGTTATCGCATGCCATTTAGAGTCGCTGCCCACCAATCGCGCCGCCTGTACAAAAGTCATATCAAACTGTTGCTTCTTGTGGATGCATTTGATTTTCTTGGACGGCGCTCGGATCTTCTGTGCTTCAAATTCGACAATTGTGCATGCTTCTGATGTCATTTATATGGAAAGACGATTTTTTCTCAGTCTAACTTTTGCCATTCTTGTAATGAGTTTTTACAATAATAACACGTTCGTGTTTTGTGCAGCGCTCCATTGAGTGATAGCTGTAAAAACGTCATTGTTAATGTCATCTTACAAAACTCTCATACGAATACATATATTTTTCAGTAACTAACAGGCCTAACAAAGATCTGCTATTATGTAGGGTGTAGGTAGCAATTATAAAATAAAAATTTACAGATTTTATAATGACAAATTTTGCATGTGTTGATGATACATAATTAAGGCATCCATCACATAGTAAATTAACGCGCACGACTACTTTAAAAATGTGATTAAAACAACAATTAATTGCCGTACGCACCTTTACGTTTATTAAGTCATTTGTTTGTAATTGTTCCGAAATAAATAATTAACACAAGCTACCAAATAAATATACATAATAGAATTACAACTTAAAATAAATGAAGTTTAGTTAATTTTTTGTCATATCAGCAAAAGTTATACTTCTATCGGTAATTAATGCACCAACACGATTAACGTACGTACATTCAACCGTAAAGCAACAAAAGTAAATTTGAATAGAGTAATAAAATTTTGTATGAAATGTTTGAAATTTTTTAATGACGTTGAAAAGTCTGCAAAGCAAGAGACCGAAAACAAAAAACGATGGAAATCAAGTTTTCCCAACGAAATCAGGAATTACACTCCAGTTAGTTAATGAATGACCATTAAAATCATAAAGACTTTGTGGAAATAAGAAACTAAAGAAGAAAAAAGATGAATTTCTACACGTTTGTCGATTTTACAACAGGGTGATAAAAGTTTAAGCCAACACAGATTTTCAAGTGATAAGTCACGTTGTATAAAAAGCGACAGTGAATAGGAATTGAAATGGTGTTTTGTTTCTTTCATTGCCTCTTTTTGTTATCAAATATTTATTTAATTTCTTTGTCCTTCAAACTTCAAGAGAAAATAGATATAAATTCAAATAAAACAAACAAAACATTCTACAAGCAAAAAGAGGCACGATTGTGATGATCGTGAGTAATTGACATGTGATTGGATGATAAACAAAAAAAAAAAAAAACACCACCATAAAAAATACAAACCAAAATAAACAATTTTAAGACACTGTAAGTGTCTGGCAAGTAACGTACGAAATAGCAGCCTTTGATGGCTGCTTTTTTAAAATTCACTATATGTAAGTATGTAGCTCGGTCTTAGCGAAATCGTAAATAAGGATGTCTGTAGTTTTCATTCTGCCAAGAACAAGTTATTCTTCTGTTCCTGGTTTAAACTATAGCTTAAAAAAGTTCACCAGTTATTAATTGCATTAGGCTCCTACAAATAGGAATGTGGCGTCCCAGTAGCACAGGTTTGATCTGGTCCGGCGGTCGAAATTGCTTTAGGCTAATCTTTTTATAAAGCTCCTATGTAGGTCGAAAGTCGTAGTCAAGTCTATGCAACTCCAGAATTTTATCATACGCAAAGGATTAAACAAATGACATAGCCTGTTTCGTGCATACCGTGTTCAGTAACCGTTTACCATATTTAAAATTGATAGATGAAGCTTTACTTGAGTAATGATACGAACTTTTTTTTAATTTGAGTAAAAGTGTTAAAAGGGGCGAGATCACATGACTTCAATGGTGAGTTCACGTACGTAGCGCCCACATCATCAGCAACATCTTACTTTTGCTAGTAGAAATTGCTTCTTATCGATAAGTCCGTTAATATTGGCGGCCCACAATTTACAAAGAACAGTGACTATCTAGGTAACATGAATCTTGTGACAATGATGGCCCATAACCCACTATTCGATAAAACTGAATTTAGTTGAAGGCACACCGAAATGAATCAAGAAGAATCGCTTAAAACCCAAGATCAGTTTGTTTGCAATACAGAACGTAATTGACTTCGAAGTCCAGTTAGCACGAAAAAAGTATCAGTTCTAAGAGAGAGAATGTTCTAAATTTCAAGATCTTTTATTTAGGTAGAATATTAGTTTTAAAACTTTTATTTAAATTGTGTTCGAAAGTTCGAACTTAGTTTCGAAATTTGTCAAATGTCATGGCACATTCTTCTAAGAAACTATTTTAAATTGTATGATTGTATAGAAGTGATCAGCCCCCATTCTGACTAAACAATTGCATGTTCGCAAAACAATTTTTCTACACATTGTGTAACAGCTGACTGCAACAAAGCGAAACAACTAAATAGTTTTTTACGAACAACATGATTCGGTTAGAGGAGCTGATCGCGAATTTCCTAACAAAACGTTGTTAAGCGATGAATCTCGCTTTTAATTGAATGGATAGATCAATTTGAAGTGAAGGTAACCCTCACGCCACTGTCGAAAACCATTACAACAAAATAAAGTCACTATTTGCTGTGCTGTATTTCGGTGGTATATTAGGTCTGTATTTTTTTTAATCATGCCGGCCAGATAGTTAAAGTCATGATGTCCTCCGCTACAGGGCCATGATTACTTGTTTTTGTGTACCACAATTGAATGTCCTTCATGTGGCGGTCCTGTGATTTCAATCTGACAACGCCATATGTCACACAGCGCGCGTCACAAATGATTTCTTGAAAGAAAAGGTCCGTGAACGAATGATTTCTTGTAGTGTGTTCGTAAAAACAGATAGATGAAAGATGAGCCAGCCGGGGTGGTCATATGCCGGAAATTATATTGAAATCAAAATGACAGAGAATTAGCTTTCGAACACAGCCAAATTTAGGGCAATTAACACTATTTCTCTGTGTTTTATTTCAAAATAAGTTTTCCTACTACTAACAAAAATACCCTGTAAAAACGCAAATAAGTTAAAAATTAACACCTACTATAAAATATGTTCAGCCAATAGCAACATATGTACTTACAATACGTATTTATATTTATAAAGTGTTGGGTACATTAAATTTAGTTCATCGTCGAGAATAATGGACACGCTATTATAATTGATCATAACTAGTAAATAGTAGCAGAAAAGTCTGAGATGGCAAATATAGTTAGGTTAAGTAGAACTCGAAACGCAGCCACCATTTATAGATTACCACTTTCTGGTGTAGGGTATTAAAAAAATGCACATAAATAAAATTCATTTTGACGATAAGCAGACATCGTATAGAGAAGAGTTTTATTTAAAAAAATAAAATAAATAAGAAAACAAAAATGCTAAGACAAGTTCTATAATGACGTTGGTCTTGGCTCTTAATGGCAAAAGAATGCAAGCGTTTTCGTATTTTGACCACTTGTCTTCTATAAAAAATACAAGGAAAACAACTTAAAGAAATGTCTTGTCAAATTGCCAGGCATTGGAACAACAAAAGACTGCACCATGTGGAAGTTCATATAAAAATCTTCCATATGAGAAATAAAAATAAAAGAAGACAATAAGGAACCTGCTAAATACATGTACGAGTATGTATTTTATGTACATAAGTTTATTGTACAAGTGGATATTCTGTTTTTGCTAACAACCTTCAATGCTGTCACGAATGAAATGCGATCAGGAGGAGTCTTAAAAAAGGGTGTTAGTACCACTTCATAAAAAACGGCTCTTTAATGAAGCAATTCTTTTAGTTTTAATAAGTAGTTATTTGGCGATTAAAGCTGTCAGCTTAAAAAATGCAATCTTCTCATAATATTGTTCTATAGGGTTTGGTGGAGTAAAATCTTAACTACTTTGAATTGCTACTTAACAATTTTTAAATAACACATTTTTGCAACAAACCTGGTGCACATGGGAAAAAGAAAACTTTGTTTAAAGAATTAATTTATGTAAAAAGCCATTTAAGCGAAAAGATACATATGTATATGAAATCGCTTTTTGTCCAGCAAAAGCCTTTCTGAAAGGGTTTTCGATAGGAAAGACTTGATTTTAATAATTAATTTTGATTGTGTTTTATCTTTTGTTAATATTTCTATATTATGCGAATTATTTTTAGATCGATTCTTTCTTGTGGGATTTCCTTAAGTTGGCATTTAGTATGCTGAAGCTATTGCTCAAATTCAGCCTGTTTTATGTGCCAGAGTTGTCAAATATAAGAAATGTCACTAAATTTTTTTTTCTTATGGAAAACCCGTCCCTATCGGAACCTTCTATTTTTAATCGTATGTTTGTTCCGTTTCTTTCCCCTATTTTTGATTTCTATATAATTTTTCAGTTCGTGTGTTGGTTGTCTTTCTGTGTTCAGCTCACACGAGTGAATATTTTAGGAGTGCGACTTTTTTATGTTCGCAATTTTACTGCTTCTCGATTTCAAGGTTTAAATAGACAGGAGACCTGCTTGTATATTGGTTTAATAGGTCACTATAGCATATAATAACACGCTCTCACATACTATATACTCATGCATTTGTATACATATGTATGACTAAATGAATAGTACACCATGCTCTTGAAACAGAGCCATCTATACTTGTAGCAGGTATATAAAATTTTTTTGTTGCAGCCACACATGCGCACGTTTTAAGTCCTACATTTATTGTTTTTTTTAAATGACCATTTCCATGTACATACATACATTTCTTATATTTTTTACTTGTTATTTGTTTGCCTTGGCATTGTTCTTCTAAATATGTATGTATGTATGTATGCAAGTTATTTTAGCTTTCTAGGTATAATTGAAATTAATAAATAAATGTCGTCGTACAAACATACGTAGTTCGGAAATTAATACAGATATTTTTATATTTCACACAGAGCAAAGGTATATCCAGCGTTGCCAGTTTGACATTCTTTACGGCTAAATTTAGACGCATGTTTTACCTTCGTAGCGACGGCAGCTACTTACATACAACGTGATCTGATGATTAAAGCTGGGACGTGGTGTGGTGGAAGCAATGGACAAGGCTTCCAATCGGCCTCTAAGAAATGATTACGTAGTATGGCGATCCAAATCTCGGAAGTCATGCACACAACACAAAGAAAGGCGCTGTATGCCATACTGAAGTGGTTATCAGTGACCCACTTTCCGAAAAGGTGGCACTCAATATGGCGGTACGGCTAGAGACCAATAACGAATGCATCCGTTAGGGGCCATCCCAACATCATTGAGTTTGGATCGGTCTTCCTTGTCTAATAGATTACACTACTGCTAAGCAGTGCTTCTCTGTGAACTCCTCGTTCTCGGAAGGCACGGGATCATCAGAGGGAACGGAACATCACTTGGAGCATCTGGAAATATTCTCTGAGCTAAATGGGATAATGGAGTAGAAAGAGCCTACAAAGGGGAACTGGGGATCAACATGTCCTTCAGAATTCCCAACGAATGTTGCGTTATTTAGTACTACATAATATTGAATATCCTCTTAACTCGTCCAGTGCCGCTGTCTAATGAAACTACATGTCGTCCAGATGCCATCTAGTTAAAGCTACAAAACTTCAAACTTTCTACAGACCAATAGGTACCACGATCCAAAACAGGCGGTTACTTTCTTGGCCGAAAACTTCGCAGAGTTTGCGAGCGATTACATTTTGTGTAGCGGTATGTTTTTAATAATCGAAACAATCATAGGTGACAGCAGTTAAATATTACAGGTGCAACTTGCGGAAAAAATGCTGCAGAATTTACGTAATGCATTCTTATTGAGACACAATATACGAGTAAGTCTAGTTGTAGTTATTTCACACTGTGGTCGATTCATCACATGAAATTGCTCATCTATCGTATACTTGGGTGTTTCATACTTGGAAACGCAATATTATTTGAATTCCTTCAGAATAAATAATATAATTTTTGGTGCTAACTTGAATCACTTTTTAATTTTAGTTACTTTTTGAACTAAATTTATTGCAACTTCGTTTGTAAACTTGTTTTTCGAACTAATTAACTTTTTCTGTCGTTTTTTAAAATCCAATTTCGTTTTTTTCTTCAGCTTCTGGCAACACTGGTTATAGTCACGCTAATAGGCCCGCATCCAGGAGCAGAAAAAATATCATGCTTCTATTAAAACGTCAATTACTTATCGCGCTGTTTGATTACTATTGCGAATTATCATCTTTTCATTACACACTCTTGATTAGATATCACGCTTTTTCGTTTGAAAATGATTTATTCGCAGAAATATTAAAAATCGCAAAAAAAATTTCAACATTAATTGTTCATTGTGTGATTTCCACATCTTTAAAATAAATATTATTGGAAAGGAGGGCGGAACTACTAGCTGAGAACAACTATATGTACATGGTGTTGGAACGCAGAGTATGACGGCTGATATACATGTGGATTTTTGTTAAAAAAACTATGAATGCGAAATATAACTTTAAAAATAAGCTCCCTGAAATTACAATTTCTTTATGAATTTTTTTCTGTCAGTTAACAACGAACCGCTGACATGTGTTTTGTTTCTTGATTAATTCCATGGTAATACGAGAATGAAATCCAATGTACCAACTCAACACAAGATGAATAGGGAGTATCAAATATAAAAGTTCTTTCTATTCTGTTGATCTAATATGTTTGGTAAAATACCAGCTGAGGCGAATAATTGGTGAAAAAAGCCTAACCCCTGTTTTTGTCCAATGTTTGTTCAATCTTACACGGAAAATATGTTATAACGTAAGATGTATATTCCTCTTTTTTAGTAGCAGTCCAGCAAAAACTTATGCTTCGCCAACAGCATTTGTAAGGGAATATCGAGTTGGCATTGCATACGCACCTGCTTACGTATTACATGATGTCTGTTCGTGGTGTCCAACTTTGGAGCTAATTTCATCGCTATATTGATAGATATTGATTTCGTATGCACTGCCCCACAGACTCGCCTTCTGGTGTGCCACAAAATGTACCCACAAACACAAAACATTTTCTGCCACACTTATTAAGGGAAAATATAAGTGATGACTATGAGGCGCGTCGAAAAAATACGTACTGTCTAAAAAATCTGGATTATTGCTAATTTGGAGTTAATATACATACATATGTACGTATATTAATATAAAGCAAAATAAACTACAGTATAGGTACGATGTTTCGCTTATTTCGTAAAATATATGCTTCGTGTGATCATACCTTAAAGGATGGTTTGCATTATCACTCAACTCTTACGAGATGTCAAATTATTATGTAGAGGAGCGCGAATGGTATCGTGTCAATATACATACATATGTATGTAATGAAACGGTACAAATGAAACGGAGCAAATAAGACTACCTAATAGAACGGATGCTTAATTATATTTTACCTTGCTTGGCAATATTTTTATACGGCATTTTCTTAAGCCTGATAGAACTTACGAATGGGTTAACTGCCAAACCAACTGTCATACTGCGATCGCCTTTTGGCGTATTTCAAATGGGCATATTTTCAAATGTTTATATTATGTACTGATCTTTCAAATAAAAAAAATAGGTTTTTATTAAAATTTATTTTTTTGTGTTTTATATTTTAATTTTCTATCAGGTGGCTTGTACGAATGGTGTAAGCGCAAAAAAATACTAGTCAAATTTTATATTATTTTCCCTTGGATTTTACGTACACAAAATCACACCGTCTAAACCATCCTTCAAGCCCTTTCACACTATCCTACAAAGGTTAGATTTTCTAAGGAATTTCGCAGAGAGGTATTCTGATTACATTATGTTGACTATCACAGTAGAAATAATATAAAAAAGGCGCGTTCTTTCGAGCAGCTAGCAGGGAAAGAAGCCGAAACGATATTTTCGGTGAAAATGGGTAGCGGCGGCTGGCTCTTGAGAATTTCAGTGGCCAAATTTAAAAAACTAGCAAAATGAAGTGATTAAAAAGTAAAAAAAAACTTTCAGCGTGAACAAAATACATTGATAAGCGTTTTTCTGCGGGTGCAAGCTAAAAATATATTTGTGTGGCACCGCGCTGCCGTCGGCGACTTGTTTACTTGTTCAACAGCTGCTTTTGGTATTTTCTTCGTTTACATCTGTAAAAATGCAACCCTGATAAAATAATGCCTCAGCGTTTAGAAATTTGTTTTAAAATAATGAGAGCCATATGAATGTCAAATGGACAACCATATTTTTTGACAGCCTAGTTACATTATCACTATAATACTTTCTTATTTTACTGGCACTTTTGACAATCCATTTTACTCGATCTAATAGAATGAAAAGCGCTTAAGTTAAGTAGTGTGTTTCTGATTATATTTTTCTTATAACTGGCAATGAGTTTATATATAGGTTTAAACAAATTATATATTATAAATTAAAAGCATTAAGAAAAAGAAGCAAGTAGTTATTTTTTTACTCTATAAAGTTTTTTTTGTTCTTTAGAATAGTTCCACTTTTAACCAAATATCGTATTTTATATATATTTTTATTGTTCTTATTTTTTGAGCATTTAGTATTTTATTTATTATTATTGGCTATTATTATTTTTTGTTTTACTTTCTATCTCAGGTCGGATTTCTTAAAGAATCGGAAATGTTAATGATCAGTTTCCCGTTTAAATCATATTATGCTTTTTGCCAATCGCTCATTATTAAGATACCATAAAAAATATTTCCTATTTTTCTTTTTGGTTGCCAACATATGTTATTTTTTAACGTTTTTCGTTTTCTCTTTTATTTAATTTTTTTCCAGAATATAAAAAAAAACCTATGTATGTATGTATGTTTTGCCATTACAGCTAGTTCTATATTAGTGGTCAAGGTCCACAGATCAGACTATAAAAAGAAGAAAATGTAAAGTACATACGTAGGTAAATACATAATAAGCGTCTAAACAGTAAAAACTTAAAACATTATCATCGACATATTTACTGCAGGATGAAAAAATCCCTAAAACAAACATTGCATCACGCTGCATACAATAAAAACAAAAACGCCAAACAAGCAGCAGCACGAAATTATCAAGAGCAGAAGAAAATAATGAAATGGAGAGAAGAGAAACAAGACAGCAAAAAAATAATTGCATAAACTGCAAATGCATCATGCACAAGCAGCGTGATTGTGACAAACCTCCAGCAGCAGTAAACGAAATCGAAAAAAAGAGAAGGCATATGCGAATTATAACTCCACTATACAGTAATTTAAGCAGATGGATTATACGTTTTAGGAATATGGAATTCTGATCTTTAAATAAGTATAAACATGAACGGCAAGTGTACCTAAAGTCGGCATATTTTCAACTAAATATAAATAATAATAAGTAAGGTCTAGGTTTTATTGAAAATATACTCGTTTCCTTGTATATCTTCATCAAATTTGAGTGAGATAAGTTTTTTGGTCTACTTTTGACCTCATTGAGTGACAGTTTTTTAAAACATCAGTTCAAGTATTACCGTTAATGAGAACAATAGAACGCCCACTTTAATGAGTGCAGACAATAGGAACGAACATGTCTATTATATCTAATGTCTATTATATCTAATAGTATATTCACAGATTAAGCTCAAATGTGCGACAATTCTTTATTATTCATATCTCTTGGCAGCAGCTTTCATTCTTACTTTTATTTTGAATATTCCAAGTATGGCTACTAGGCGAAACCCCATGTACTAATATTCTGAAGAATCCTTAAAATGTGCTCTAAACGACATACATACATAAGAAAAGATGCGAATTCAATATTGGGCCGAGTAAAGAATAATTTGTTCTACCATACAAGATAGAATCCATGGTCATATTGCTGACGGACTTAGTAGAATGGGGCTAAGGCCAGTCTTCTCCGATTGCGAACAAAAACGTTGTGTAAAATGGTGACAAGGTGTCGTAAAATGCAGATTTCTGTATGCCATGCTGACAAGGCGCAAGAGCGTTGCATTTTAGAAAATATGTAAATTACCGAAATTTAGTAAAAAAGTATTTAAAAAGAGTCAAGTAAATCTAAAAGAATATCAATGACTGAATTTTAATAAATATTTGTTACATTGATATCTTGTTCACATTTCACACACACACATCAGTTCAAAAAAGAAAAAAGTAAACTGTTGACTACTGGTACCCTTACCCTACCAATGTATGTATACACGTACATTTACGACAAGTTTATGATAGTTAAAGTTATTTTTTAGAATAGGGTTTAAAGGAAGAATAATCTGGTGGTGTAATTTCTATAAACTTGAGACTTGTGACTAGTAAATATTAGGAGCAGCAGGACTGCTGTATAGGAAATATGTACCTGGAATTATTAATAAATTACCACCAGTATTTTATCGGATGTAAAAAACTTGTGTTCAAAATTTTATTCAAATACTTTTTAACCTGCTGATAATAAGCTCTAATTATTTAAGAATATATAAATATATGTACATATGCATGTAAATAAATATAAATTTAGGTGATGTAAACGCTTTCGTTTTTAAGAGAAAAAAATATTTCGTTAATTAAAATTTTATTTTAAAATCTTTGTTAAAAAAGAAAATCAATTTTACTATGTTTTTGTATAAAAATAATAACTGCGTTACGTAGTATGAAAAATAACATACCAAAGTAATTGATTACGTTTTCATCCATCCAATAAATAATCACATTTAGGTAAATACTTTTGTATTTGATTGATTACTTTAAAATAGATAACAAAAGTAAATTACTCTATATAAACTGCGGCGAAATGCAAAAAAATTTTCTATTTAATTTTAATTTACCTCAAGCTAAAACGCCATGAACTTTAACAAATATTTTGCTTTCTTGACCATTTTGGCCTTGTGCATTTTAGGCCAAGAGGCTGTCGAGGCTCATCATCATCATTTTGGAAAAATTGGACATGAATTGGTAAGCAGAGACTATATCATTTGCTAAAAAGTTATTTCTACCCGCCTTTTCCTTTATTATAGCACAAGGGTGCCAAAAAAGTTGAAAGAGTAGCTACCGATGTGAATAAAGCTAAAACTGCAATCGAGGCTGGTTCTGTAATAGCCGGTGCTATTGTAGCGGCTTAATTTTTTAAATCTTTATTTAGTTTCGATTGTATTACGAATATTAATGCACAAATAATAGTAAAATACATTGCTGATTACTATTGTTCTTAAATAACTTTTCACTTTCCTTTTTAATTTCAGCAATTGTTTGAAAATTTGTTTTTAAATTATAAACGTGTCAGTTTAAAATCCTTGGAATTAAAGTCTATTTTTTTGACAAACCTTTTAAATTCTTTAAATAATTGTTGTAGCAGATGGCATTTAATAAGGCTGGACTTGGTTCATCTTAAAATGTATATTTTGGTGCATTTTTGAGCTCGAAATTTTTTTAAATTTAGAGAGTGTAAGAAAGGTGTTAATATTAAGCGACATATGAGCAGTTTCCTTTGAAAGTGGCATAAGTCATTTTTTGAAGCACCTTTTTGAGGTTTTAAATATATTGATACCATTCTTCGAGAAGATTCATTTGTTATCTCAGGATACTTAAATTGTTCACAGTGTAAATAATTACGGTCTTAATTAGGGACTTAAGCCACTTTTAATTCGTACGACTTATGCACCTTTCCGAATAGTCTGGAAAAATTACTGATGTTTTGAAAGAAAAGTGAAAATTTATGAGTAAATTTTATATGGGGTAATTTTTTTGCTATTTGGGTTTTCAGTGTAAAAGAATGGCGACATGTGGCAATGACAAAAATGCGCAGTAAGTTTGGCCATTTCACCATGAATAGATTAACAAACCAACAACGCTTGCAAATTATTGAATTTGCTATCAAAACTAGTGCTGTTTAAGAAATGTGTTTCTATCGAAAAATTGTCTTCAGCGACGAAGTTTATTTCTGGCTCAATGAATACGTAAACAAACAGAATTGCCGGATTATATATGAAGAGCAGACAGAGGCAGTTCAAGAACTGTCAATCCACTCTGAAAGATGCACTGTTTGGTGCGGTTTGTTAGCCACCGACGACACAATTGGACCGTACTTCTAAAAGAACGATTTAAATTCCAACGTTACATTTAATGGAGCATAGTACCATGACATGATTACCAACCTTTTTTGGCCACATGCCACGCGGCATGCGATACCATAATCATACTGCATCTCTCTGATGAGCAATTTTGAAACAGTTCACTGCCTGCCAAGACCATGCTATATGATTCCACTAGACTATTTTTTGTGGGAATACGAGAAATCTCCCGTGTACAGGTACAAAGTAGTCCTGGAAGGCAACATTATGGCTGCCATTGCTGTTCTTATATTTAAACAGTATTTCTTGTATACATATTAGTCTTCAGAGTATAATTTTTTTCGTTTCTGCTCTTTTTCTTAAGTTGATTTCTAATGATGAAAGACATCACTTTAATATGTCTCTTTCTGGGGTTAACGCATTTTCACATGACAAGAAGGAATATTTCTATAAAATAATAATGCTCATTAAAATCCACTTAATTCCATAACTAAAGTAAGTATGTCTTACTCATCATTTAATAAAAGTAATTTTAATAAAATAATGCTAACTATAATATATTTTTCAAAACTGCACTACTATTATTTCCCAACTTATAAAAATATGTTCATTGATCACAGCTTTTAAAAAACAATACTTTACACACACTTGTCTCAGGCTTAATAAAATATTAATTCTATCTACATATTTTCCACCAAGCCCCGCAATGAATTTCGTTAATACAGCGACTTATGCAGGTTTATATACCATTACGAAGCAAAAGTTTTTTCAAACAAAATCTCATTAGTTTCAACATTATTGATAAAAAATATTTTTTAAAAGTAAAAGCCTAATAATTTGTAATGAATGCTGTAATTAATGATTTTGTTGAAAAGGCGACTTATGTCACTTTCAAAATAAGTGCCTCATATGTACATGTTAAACGCTATTATTAGGTATTAAAAATTTGTAAAAATAATAACAATATTTAGTTATTGAACACACCTATTAATTAAAATAACGGCAACCTTGTTCTTTTAACAAATTTTTGGCAGTTTATTGAAATAAATATGATATTATGTACCGATTTAGGAATCTTAACTCAATTCGAGTTAAAGGGAAAGATATTCGAAAAAAAATATTTTTCCGTTTTAGATCAAACTTTTTTCATAAGATTTTGTCTGGAAATATTTTTACAAAATATTCGGCTGTCAAATCAACGATATGTTGTGAGTTATTACTAATTAAAAAAGAAAAGCCCAAAAATATGGCATCAATAAACTATGTTAGAAGATTCTATGTGGTCAAACTGGAAAATCTTAATGAATCATGCGGTGAATAATTTTAATGAAGAGACTATCTGATTAATTAAGCTTTAAATTTATATGTACATACATACATATATATTATATATATATACATACCTTCTTTAATCTGTAAATTTCTGATCCAATGGGGAATTGAATGCCTTTATTTATTGCTCGAATGCTTTATTTTATTAACAATAATTAATACACGTTAAAAAAATTATACAATCTGCACTTGAACACAAACATAAAATTTAAAGGTACATATGTACATACAATCTATTTTATATATTTTTTTTAATTCTTCACTTAATATTAATTCACCTAAAAAAAAACCAAGAAATTCACAAATATTTATGACAAAGTCAAACACGCACTAATTTACAAAGTCAATTACATGTGGTGCTTTAAGTGGCCGTTTACTGAAATTCCCAAAAAAAAGAGGCCGGGAGAGAGCACTAAGTAACAAGAGAGAATACACAGAACAATAAAATGATGACGTCATTAAATATAATTATGTATGCGAATTATAACAAACACTTTTTATCATAATTGTAAACATTTTACTTTTTATATTATGAATATATTTTAATTCATTTAAAAATTAACCCTTTGTATAACTTTTACAAATATTTGCTTTATTATTATTATAATAACAATTATATGGGGAAAGTTAACATAATTACGACCTAACAACGTTTACGATTGGAATTGAACTAAAATTATTTGCAGTTTGACAAGCACTACTGATTTTCGAATCGTTAAAGTTAAAGGCCATTGGCCATACCGAAGGTTAGTTTTAATTATGTATATTCCATTCTGCTTTGCAAATGTATAATCATTCAGTTTATTGTTTACATCTCTACATATGTACATACATATGTATGTCAGTATGTAATAGTTACCAAAATAAAACATATTATAAAAAAAACGAGTTCTTAAAAAACTTAAGGAAAACTGCTAAGTTTTATTAATGCCGCTTAAACACGAAGAAACATTAGAGGAAACATTATTTAGAAACCTAGTTTCACTTTTTGATACAGACGATGCAACCCCAATAGAAACCGTAAACGAAACATTGGTTCTGTGTAAATATCTCACATGCTAATACGCGGCAGAAAAGCAAATGACATTAGTTATACTTATATGAAAATGATCAATCGATACAGAGGAGAGAACATTGTATTTAACCAAAACAGAAACTTTAATTGCAACAGGAAACATAGCCATAGGCGATGGAACATTAAATTCAATATGCCAATGTTTCTTCTAATGTTATTTCGTGTAGAGTGATTTAACAAAGTTTTGTGCTAGAGCAACTGAAAGTTGTTTCTTATGTAACTTGGGGGGCACTGCTTTCAAATCTGCGCACCATTTGTAAAGTAGGTTCTGATTCGCGGATGTACCGTTATCTCCCAATTGAAGGAAATTGCATAACATATATTAGCATAACTTGTGAACGGTTTGTTCGACTTGGCTCTGTAAAAATAGGGAAAATACTTTCAAGTTATACGTACGATATCTACTCAGCAGTTTTAGAGATATCGCGAAACTTTTAGGTCGGAGGTAATTTTATGCAAAATTTTAAAATACTGAAAAATTACACCCATTGAAAGTACTGAGTTCAAAATCAGTTAATATATAGAGCATCTTCTTATTTCTAGGCAACTTTGGCCTTTTTCCCATATTAGAAAATTAAAGAAATATTGCCAACCTACAACCTATACATATCAAGAGTGTGGTACTCATTATTTTTTTTAAGGTCTAATTTTATTTCGCTGAATCTTTCTAAAAGAAATTTACAATAAGTATTAAAATCTTATCTCTAAAATATTATTTATTAATTATTACCAATGTTAAAACTCCTTATTATGATCTCATTACTTTTAACGGCCGAAATTTTGGGATAGGGATTTGCTCTTATTTTCAAGTTTACAGAAGGTTGTGTTATATCAAATTTTAGCTTTCTACCCATAAAGGAAGTGTCCCATAAAAAAATGGGGACCCTAGTCCCTCTGGACAAAAAGTTAACGTTTTCAGATTTGTCTGAATATTTGATCCCCAAAGATCGTTATATAACGGGAAGCTTTTATGGTAAACTTCACCATATTATGGGTACCCATATGTAAAGACCTTATGTTTGAAGTTTCGTTATTTTATGGCTTTGGATAGTTAGTTTTACAACTTATATTAAAGTTTAATAACACCTGGGAATTCAATTTGAAAAAATATGTACTTGATAACAAAATATTTTATGACCGATGTCTTTATTGTGAAACAGTAATTTCCTTTTAATTTATTTTTCCCAAATGCAGATTTTCATGCAATTAGCCGAAAAACATCTGTAAATTGATTCAATGTCTAAATTACCAGAATTTCGTTTAATTGCGCAGCATGATCAATTAAACAAAATATTGCTTTTGACTGCTTCACTACTGAATCTTTAAGTCTTTAAATTATATTTATGGTGGCTTAAAACACTTATGCATATTATGAATCAGTAATGACATTTAATTTTTGCTTTATATTTAAACTTGCATGGTTCCTTAAGACGCCCATACACCTATGATTTGTTCGTGCTTATGCTCTTGCTACAAGGTAATGGGGCTGTACACACAAATTACAAGAAATTTAATATTGTCTAATTGAGATTTGTTCGGTGTGTTAATGGACTTGTGCGCGAACATTTGAACATTTGTTTACTTTAGTTTACTACGAACCCTCAAAGTATTAGGGAAAAATAAGCCAGTCAAATTTCCATTTGCTTCTTCATTTACTTTTCTTTATTTCGCGGTTCATATCTACTTGTTTCAGTTTTATGTGATTTGTTCGCCGTGTGTGGAGAATCGGTTCGCGAACAAATTACACGCAAAAATCATAAGCGTGAGAATGGCTTAACACCCATTTTACACCACAAATATCCGCGAACTTCTGAATAAAATGTTCGACTTTCATCAAAACAAATGAAAACATATAGACCTGAAGTGTTGCCATATATGCATACTTATTTAAACAAACAACTTTTTGGAGAATATTCTATTTTTAGGAAAAGCTATTCCACTGATTATTAACCGACAATTTTGTGTGTGATTCAAGTAAGAGGACAACTTAATATGGGGAAATTTCCTTACATACTTTATATTAGAAAAATTTCATCTACATACTTATTTTTGCAACAATTAAGCGGGTAAACCAATTATGCGGGACTTAAGTAAGTGAAACGGACTGTACAAAATTTTATATAATTGATAAATTTTAGGACCATTTCGAAAGGCTCCAAAAAATATATGAAACTGAGATCTACTATACCTGGCCAAATTTGCAAAACTAAAAGTCAATGCATGCTAGACTTGCAAAAATGCTCACATGCTAGACTTGCAAAAGTCAGAAGTAGTCGATTCCGATCTAGTGCCAGCAAATAGAAAAGCGTACATAAAACAATATGACTCTGGCAATCCGACAAATATTCTAATATTTTTTCTCAGGACGCCTCAAGAAAACCTAACCATCTAACGAACTTTATATGTACACTTTTGCCACCATATGGTGTAGGGTGTAGAAAGGAAGAAAATGACATTAAACAAGAAGATATTTGCAACACGCGTATGAGCTTTTAAAACTCAACATGCAGCCAGCATATGCTGTGCACATTGTCATGAAGTTTCTCAGTGGTAGTATTGAATACAATGACGATCGTAATCATCATTAGCACTTTAATCATTATTATAAGTTTTCAAAAGCAAATGCAAAAACATTGCAAGAACAACAGCCGATTACATAAAATCAACAAAGTATACATAATGCATTTTGTTTAATTTTATTGTTGTTGTTGTTGTATTATATGTTTTTTTGTGTGCAATAAATACAAGCATCATGCATGGTGCATGCAACATAAACCATAAGCAAGTTGCAGATCTAAAATGTGCACCAAGCAGCAGAGAGCTTATGTATTTTATATATATTTTATTATTATTATTATATCTTTTCTTCGCAGTAAATATTTGTTATTGTAGTTGAAATAAACAACAAAATTAACACAGAAAAAGGGTTGTCACGCAAAAAAGTCTTAGTGCAATTCATGTTCATATTCATGTGTGCGAGGGGATCGGAAAACGCTTGACACACATACATAAATTGTAGTAGAAATGAAATCTTTGTATTTGAGATGGAGGATTTTTTATATCAGAAAGAATAAAACTATGGAATGAAAATTTTTCTAAGTATTTCTAAGAACTGTGCTCGGCTTTGCACCTTAAAATTCTTTGCAGCTTTACTTTTTTACCCCTAAGTCTTCGCACGAGTAGTGGGGTGGCTTGTCAAGCCACATTTTTACCGGGTATGTTTTAAAGAGCTTTGAAATTATTTTTTAGAACTTCATATACGAGAATTTACATTTATTTAAACGTTTTTAAATACAAATAAATACGAAATTATGTCTGAAAATAAACAGCATCTTTAATGATCGAAATATTTATTAAAACTAAACATTGGCATATTAGTTGCATAAAAGTGCTTAAAACTGGTTCTGGATTTAATTTCTTTAAATACGTTTTCACATACGGAGTGTGTTTGCATTCAGCTTGAAAATTATTTATGATAATTTTGGCCAAAAAAGTGCATTACGTTTAGCATATACGCTTAAATAATGCACTTAGTACCACAGATTTTTTTTAAAATAATTAGTGACTATAACATGAACAACTACAGTACTACCCCTATGTTATGCCACATAAGCTTCCGTATGCAATTAACTATGCCAGCCACGGGTGGCATTGCATTTAGTGAATCAGCTTTTGGAAAGTATAACTATTGATGCAGCTTTGGTTTCGCTTTGACAACCGATTTGTTTCGCTTAAGCTTAATACCAAATGCACAGTGGGGTCATAAATGAAGTTTTTGCACATATTTGGGTTTTATCAATACACTATCTATAGCTTCAAGGCTCAGCGTTTGCCGGGTTTCAAAACAGGAAATCTTGAAAACTTTTACTAATTTCGTAATATATAAATTTTTCTTTTTTGAAGCAAGTTTATAGTTAAATTTTTTTATTGATTTTAGCGACATGTTGGAATGTGCTACGTATTTAAACCTATCTAACAGGTTAGTTTGCAGAGGCTGCCAGTGCTTATGTACTGACGGAGCCCACGTTGCGATCCCACAGCCGCTCTAGGACCTAATAAAAGATTTTACATTCTTAGTATTGCAGTCCGATTGGTTTACTAGACTTTGCCATGCTGAGTTGACTAAATGAGCCACCCTACTTCTCACAAAGGCAGGGCCGTGAATTAGAATTGAACGAACTAGTTCATGACTGACACATGGCCAGTGGTATTTTCAGGTTTTGAAGAGTTTAACTTTTCATATTTTAAAGATAAGAAAAAATATTTTGCCGCCGAACATGCCGGCCCTTAAATCGTGATTTTAGAGATTAGATTAAGAAACTGGATAAATTTCGCATATTTGGAATTGCTGCAAACGTTTTCAATTTAAATTCCTGAGCATACTAACAAAAGCCTCAACTTCTTGTATTGAAACGAAGACTTTGATGGGAATCAAGCCTACTCCCCTTTTTTGTTTCTCGAATACAAGGGAGTCAGACGAAGAAGAACTAATGAAGAATAATTGAACTGTCAAAACAAAAAACCCCAAATAAAATTTCAACATAAAACGACAAATAGGGGATTAAGTCGAAAATAAAAACACGTGATTGTGTTTATCATTAGATCAGATTTCAATAAAAAAAAATAAAAATAAAAATAAAAAACTGATAAATAAATTTATATAACATGCCCATATGTTAGAACCCTCCATAAATATTTTCAGGGACACAAATATTTATTTTCACTAATTTGTGAATAAAAGAGAACTTATTATATAAAATTACCTTGATTAAAATTAGGTCAGAACCTCTGCTTTTATTTATCTTTTTATCAAATACAAATTATTATACGGCTCAAAAGAACAAACATGTGTGGCGGTCGATATGTACGCCCAAAAGTTATGCCAATACCATGAAACCTTTAAGGCAACTAAAGCGGAAACTGTTCATAAGTGCAGATGTCTTAAGTAAACAAATGAAGTAAAATACCCGGACACATGTAACAATTATATATTATGATCGTTATTGGTGTGAGTAAAATTATCTTTAATTTATGCATTATAAAAGCAGTTTTCAGACGAAGTTAATAAATAAACAGTTTGATAGAACGGAAGGAATAAAAGTATTAATAAGTTCTGGTTTGTATTTTCCTAAACAAATACTCAGTTGAAAATCGAAGAGAAAATTGAACAAAAATAGAGATCTGACTTACTTTTAAAATCTAAGAAAGGGTAACAATCTTTTGTTGGTACCTTTTTGTACCCAGTTTATTAAAGATAGAAAAAAATTAAAATTTAATTTTTCTCCTGTGAAAAAATTCTCTTCTGCGATCGTTGTCGGT
The DNA here is from genome assembly GCA_963932375.1 of Phania funesta. NCBI lineage: Eukaryota > Metazoa > Arthropoda > Insecta > Diptera > Tachinidae > Phania > Phania funesta. The sequence goes on from OZ010652.1 coordinate 46,262,608, forward strand.
ACAATTTAACAGTATTTAGATTAAAATATTATTTAAATGAGTTGCGTATTTTTCCCCAATACATTAAGTGCTTTCTTCTTCGGATTATCATAAAGTAAACTGGTGGGAGTATAGTTCCTTAAACCGTAGTTCCTATAATTGGAGATGGAGCCCGCCTGTTTGGGGCAATCTCTTATCTACATTTATGTACGGGAGCAAACCGTTAGCCATGTGGCGATCTAAGAAGGGTTAATTCTTGTACGAACACTTTTACGTGAGCAGCTCACCTATCAAACTAACCGAATGAAATACTTTAAATATACACTGCTAATATCTAGGCAGGTTTTCCGTGCGAACGAAGGCGTGAGAAAAAGCTATTTTAATTTTTTTGTATGAAAGTAGAAATAAAAACTATAGTTGTAAAAATTTTTTATAACACTTTATATTTCCCATATTGGCCTTCACTAAAACTATGAAAATTGACCGCTTAGTGTGCATTTCATGCTGGACTTGTGATTGATACAAATGATCGCCATGTCACGGTTAATGGAGTTCGGTATAGTGCCCCGTGTCAAAAGGCTATTTTTAGGGGAGAATTGGGTGGATATGTTTAATACAAGGTGCTGTAGGATAACAGCATTTGGTCGGCAATGAAGCAGATTTTTGTTCACTGTATCACATTTAGCTCAATCATATTGATCAATCCATTGCCGAATAAGCCACCATACTGTCATAAACAATTCGTTACACCAATTTTATAAAGAATTAAGAAAAACTAAAAATTTTTAAAATAACTTTTGTTTTGTATTTTTAAAGTTCTACTAAATTAACCGATTTATCGGCTTTCTGTAAAACAATCCTGGTGGAGAAGTCATGTATGTATAAAAATTGTTGCACTTAATTTTATTCTCTGCCTTTAATAACCGACTAATTCCCGGTCTTCATGAAGCTTTTGATTTTTTTACGTTTTAAATAGAAATATTTTCTTACACATGTTGACATGATAAAACCTAAAGACTTGTATTATTTAACATTCAAGGTGATTTTCCGTACAGATTTCCTACTGGGTTACGAGAGTTAAAAACCTAAATGGTAACGATATGTGTTATTTATTGCAACAGATTTTAAGTCATGCCTTTACAATAAAATAAAACAACCTTATAATTATAAACAATTAATAAAGAAAAGAATTATTTTTAATTAACTTTACGTTTTGTTTTCGGCTAAAATGATAAAACCACAATGTCCATAATTTATATTTTTTCTGATATTAACTTCAGCACGTTTTCTTTGTTGTTGTTGTTTTTGTTGTTTTTGTTGTTTCTTACGTTTTCATGTTCAATAAACATTTTCAAATGTTACCAAATTTTTTAGTATATTTGATGTTAAAATAAAACAAAAAATAAATAAATAAACAGTTTGTTTTAACCCCTTCAGTTAGACATGATTTCTTGTCAAAATATTTTTATCATTTTCGCTTGAATTTAGAGTTTCTTGGGTATTTTTTTTATTTCGGCTTTTAGTTGGCGTTCGCAGTGGTTTTAGTGGCTGGCGGTGATGGCAGTAGTAAGCGTGACAAAATACCATTAATTGTGTTGACAGTTTAAGTGAATAGAAATCGTATGGAAATTGTTAAGCTTTAATTCCTCTTTTTTTCATTCTTTTGTTGACTTGAAACAGGGGCTTTTGTAAAAATATAATGAATGACCACTTGAATGGTGTTAAATATTCAATTCTTAGTTTCCTCTTTTTTCCTACTTGTTGGTTTTTCTGCTTAACTGTTTTGTACTCTACGTTTAAATGAATTAATTTGCCATGACCACTTTAATTTCGGGTTTTCCCATTTTCATACTCAGATTACAACATTTACAAGAAATACATAAATTATAGATTAAGAATTTTTCCTTTAGTTATTGGTGAGAAAACTAAAATTGCGGCATTATTTATTGCGGGGAAATGTAAATGAATTAAGAAGTCTGTAATTAAAATGCTTCTCAACGGCAGATAGTAAAAATTTAAATGAAAAGTGGTATTTTAAAGTTTTTTTGAAGTGTTTAAATATAGTACGAGTTACAATTATAGCTTATTTCTATATTTATCACTATTATAGGGTTTATTTGCTTGCGATTTCATTCGCGAGCGCATAAATCATACGGTCGACTTAACGTTGCGCGTCTGTTCGCCTTTGAAGACAAAAATTCACTTGTTTAACCAAACTTTCAGATAGAGTTTCCGATACTTTGCTATGAAAGATAAGCAAGATCGGTCTATTAATGGCTGGGATATACTATTGTTTTTTCATGCTTTTATGTCTATAATATTGTCACTCCGTTTGCAATTTCTAAAATGTTGTTTTGGTTTTATCTGTATAAAAACTTCAGAATTTCCAAAACAAATATTCAAAAACTACATAAAAATTTAAGTTTACAAAAGATTTATCACATAATTCCCAAAACCAAATCCGTACAGAAAGAAAAAATAAGAAAACTAATTACTTTGCTCATTTCCAATCCGAATTAATTTTATTATAAAATTGCAATTTATTTGTTGGGGGATAAGCTAGCCTCGATACACATTCAGGGAACTTTAACCCAAAATTTCTTACTGCTTTGTTTCCAACAGCCAAAATATTCCCATTTTATATTATCATATCCTGTAGAGAAACGTTTACTTTAACTTTTGCCATTGAAGGAATTCATAAAATATAATTTTTATGTTTATAATTTTTGGTATTTAAAGGAGGACGGGTGGGACACTAAACGGTGTCCAAACTTTTTATATTAAGTTTTTGAAATTGTACTTATTAGCTATATTCATCAATAAGAAAAAAGTTTGCGAAAGTCTTAACAAAAACTAGCCTTGTAGCTGGCGATGGTTGGAACCGCACCTTGGGAAGGGTAAGACAAGAAGTACGAACCATTGAAACAATTGAAAAAAACTCTTTTTTATTGACAGATTGAAAACAGAAAAAATCAATTCCTTTTAAATTTGTTAATAAGTAAATTATCATTACGAATGACTTGGTTCTTATGCTAGATATATACTGTCTTCGAATTTTTTCTAAATTTTTAATTTAACGTAAATAATAGCGCCAAACAGCGCTTCCAGCTTGGAGAAAGAAAAAATTATAATACCAGAGATAGTGAGTGGTGCTACTCATAAGTTCAAAATAACAAAACTGCAAAAATTCACCAAATTATTGGTTTATTCATTACGAAGTCACTAATTTATTTTTTTTAAGCTGCGGTGCCGATTTTGCTGAAAATTTTCAAGGACTTTAGTCATTTCAACTACTATTACAATTTGATGGTCCTTTCTTTGCAATTAGGATTTTTTATGAATTTCCACAGGGATCAAAAAGCGAAGGCTCTTAATTTACTGCTTAAAAACTAAAAAACAACTAAAATATAAAATTTTTTAAACCAAAGTTTTAACAAACCCCAACAAACATACTTTTATTTAATTTTTCTTACTTTGCTTTCCTCTAACTACTAAATTGCGATTGGGAAGAAATTAGAGATAGCACTTTTGGAATAACACAATAAGACAAAAATTAAGGGACCGATAATAATGATTATATGTGAAATTTTTAATCAAAAAATCAATATGATCCAAGAATTTTATGTATAATAAAATTATTTATTGTCGACATACTGTCAAATATCCAATATACTTTTATTTTCAATTTATGAAAAACAAATCTATTCATAATAATAATCAGTGCTGTTCTGTATTCCGAATGCGCAATATTTTATGCTAAAGTGTAAATTTCCGAAAAATTTGGCTATTCCATTTGGTGGAATAAATTGGAATTAGAGTTTCTTCAAATAAAACTTAATTTAAATGTTAAAATGACAATTTTGTATTTAAATATGAAAGGCTCTCTTTTCATTTTCATTTATTATTCATGATAAAATTTAAAATACAGAACAACTAATTTCCAAATTATTCAAATCCGAGTGTTTTTAAAATTCTCTAAATACAGAGAGAAAAAAGGTCTTTTAAATTTTCCAAAAATATTGAAAATGTTTAATAGTGGAAATTTCACTTAAAAGTTATTATTGCAATTAAAAAGCTACAAACTGCTAATATTAAAAATTAAAACAATATGAACTAAAAGAAAATATTAAATACTCACAAACAGCAGAAAACTAAACAAAAACCAGAAACCAAGAATTTAAAAAAATAAATTTTATAAAAATACAAAAGTAAAAAAAAAATATTAAAAATTACCAACATTTCCAGCATCCTACCAAATAGTATCTTATTTGGCGACATTTTACAGGTTATTCCACACACAGCCTTTCTCGAAATCGACTGTGTAGCTAACTATTTTTCCTTCTCTCAAAGTTCTTTTGTTTTCTGGCATAAGCAATTTATGATTTTGTAGTGCTACAGCATAAATTGCTGTCAAGATTAAACGTTTTATGAGGTGCAAGTCGAATTATGTCCATATCTGATATTATTCAACTGTTTTTTTATATTCTTGAAAAGTTGAAATGAACTGCTGGAGTTAGTTTTGAAGTTATGAATCAAAAACGCTTAATAAGCCTCATATGTCTTTTGTATACAGTTGCATTAATGTTGAATAATTGAACAGACAGACATTTTCTAATATTCTTTTTAGATATGCCTGCTTAACAAATTTTCCATTTTTGTAACCAAATGCAAAGGTTGTAACCAAATTAAACTTTCTAGCGGCAGGCAGTTCATGTCATTAATACTTAGGCAGTTGATCAATAGAACATAAGAGATTTACATAAAAACCATAAATTAATGTTTGATTACGTTATATATAGGGTGATTTGTTGCTGTTTGGTTTTTCGATATAAAATATTTTTGTTGTTATGATAGTTTTGGACACTTAATTGGGCACAACTTAGGAATTGAGGTCTCATTATGCAAAAACACTTGAATCAAAGTCTGCCGGAAAATTTTCAAATATTAGACTGGACCTATTCATATATGTTACGTACATTGCATATAAGCCGTATTCACCAGTATTAAGGAGAAAAACAATTTCTTCATCGTTTGCAGAATATTTTATTGTGTTAAACAATCGCTTAACACATTTTTCCTAACACCGGTCTAAAAGCATAACAGCTCGGTTTCGACTATGTGCCATCTTCAGTGTCAACGAAAAATGACACTGAAGATGGCACATAGCCGAAACCGGTTTGTCTCCAAACCAAACTTGACAAGGGATGACGGAAATTCGTTCCAAAATTCTACATCAAAACACCCTGTCGGAAAATCAAATCAAGAATCAGAACAGAAGCGAGGTGATATGTGGCATTGCCAAAATTTTAGTAATTGTGCCTTAGCTATTCTTGAAGTAGATTTTTGTACTAAAAGTCTTCGATATTCTCACATTTATTTTTAGTCGTTTTATGGAGAAAATATTTAGTTTTTCCTTCCCTCGGATCAGCGCCTGGCATAAACATAATTTGGTAACAAAACTGTGGGTTAAAAACATTTCAGTAGATCCACCTGTTTTACCAGGTTTAATCCACAACCACCATGACAACAAGTGAACCCCATATTTGCTTTTCAATATAATACTATAGCATATGAGTTTAAAAATTAGTTAAATACACTCCAAAATGAAAAAGTAACTTTTAATACATTACAATAGTAAATTTCCATATGAGAATCGTTAAAATCAAAATAACAAAAGTAGCCCTTGTAATGGTTTTCAAGAAAATGTTAAAAACTTTACAGTAGAATCACAGTATTGCATATGTGTTTTTATAGTAAATTTTAAAGCCCACAAAAGTTAAAAAGTAGAAAAAGAATCTAAAAAAAATGGAATAATTATTTGCCGTATCAAACATAATTGGATAGTGGAGAAAACTTTCAAGGTATAAAGCAGGAAAAGGAAGCTCCTCTGCGAACAAACAGAAGAGAAAGAAGTTTGTTGAATGAACTTTGGAATTTCAGTTCCAAATTAAGCCCATTTTGTTTTTCTATGAAACGAATTTATATATTCATATCTCAAGAACACAGGGTACATCAGGGAAGAGAACAAGATGCACTAATTTAGCAGCTGGTTTAAAAGGTGATAATGTTAATGTAATAAGCTGCATGAGCACGATTATGGAATAAAAAGAGGATGGTCGAAAAAACATGTAAAATCGTGGATGGAAACGTGCCTTTGTCAAGCAATGGTTAGACATGTTGAACCAGTTGTTTTGGTAATTGACAATGCACTTTACACTATGAAAAGGATAGTAAAATTGAAAACATTTTGCAGGAGCAGGAATTTCGTGACAACAGAATACTCAGACTTGGACCCTATAGTGCAATGTTTAACCTTATTGACAATGTATGGCCTGTGGTGAAGAGTTACGTTAAAAGAGTTTTTAAGAAAGTTGTCAAGTATTCTTAATACCGAAACGTATTAACCATCAAATAATGAGCAAGAGCCATAGAAAGCCTTATGGAAGAAGGTCTGTAACACAGTTTTATTTTTCAGCTGGGGCTACGTTCAGTCTTCCCTGGGTTGACTAAAGGCCTGCTGCATTCAATACTAGGTGGTAGTGTATGTACATTTTTAAGTGCTTAACGAAACTATTGCGATGGGTAACTATGTTCGAGGGACCTTGTATTCGGCCAAATACGACTTAAATACGGAAAATATAGGATGATTTCGGAAGAGCTTTTCTTCGTCTACCAGGCGACTAAGCTACCGTAATTACAAAATAATTTCGTGGGACCTTGTATTCGGTAAAATTCAAGTTAAATACAACGAATTTAAGATAATTTCCGGAGTCCTTGCAGCCAGCATGCGACAACGCTACGCAGGTAATTACATCAATAGTAGGTGCCAATTGCGCTGCCAGCATTCAAAGACATTTACTTTTCTTATATTGAAAGTTAATATTTAATATTGAAGTTTACTATTCCACTTTGAAGTTTACTATTCTCATTTTGAAACTTTAAATATTTACAGCAGGGGCTTCAAGTTTCTGGCTCTGCGGGGTTATTTGTTTCGACGACTTCGAGTGATCCCATGTTATTAGTGAAATTTTAGCCTAAATTCGCATAAAATTCCATATATTTCACGTTTTTAAAAGTCCTCTGCATTTTTCACCCCTTTAATAAACAAGTATTAAAAAAACACTCTATAAATTGCTTTAGAAAATTACGAATAATCAATTTAAAGAGAATATCAAGCGATCATCAATAAAAAAAAAAAACGTAAGCTTCTTAACTGTGTCGGGTCTACGAGTATTATAAGAATTATCTAAAAATATTTCAACAAGATTTTGGGTATAAAAACTCAATTCAAACATGAAAATAAATTTAGTTGTATTTTATACCACCAAACATACAGAATGAAGTTCAACAAATATTTGCTTTTATCGGCCGTTTTGTTGTTGGTATTTTTGGATGAACATACTGCAGCTGCTCAACATCAGCATGCTCCATTTCGAAAAGTAGGACCTGCCGAGGTATGTGAAATAAAAACCAAAAAGTTGAGTCCTAAAACAGTTTTTAAGACCATTTTTTTTTTAGGAACAACGAGTACAAGCGAAATTGGTAACTATTTTTTATTTTCACTTAAAAACTAATACAAGTTTAGTTCTAAAGTGTTTGGTTTTTTTCAGAATTTTATTGGCCAGAAAGTAGTAAATATTAGGATTTTATAATCCGATCAAAAGGAAGACATTTTTTTATTATTTTAAGAAAAATTACATTATTTTTTTAAATTTATTTTTCAGCGCTATGCAACATTTAAGATTTATAAATTATTTGGACGTGTGTAAACTGTTTGAAAGGTTATTGTTAATTGCTGCTGGGCTCCTGGTTCAAAGAGTATTTATAATATTTATATATATATATATATATATATATATATATATAGTTTAGCAAATTTTAGTTACTAAAATAATAAAATATTAAAACATTTAGAATTTTCAGAAAAACATAACCACAAGAAGAATAAAATAAAACTTTGTTAGGTTTTGTTAAAATTTAAACATCTCATTTGGTTAAAAAAATTGTAAGCATAATAAATTTTTAGTTTTTTCAATTGGGCAAAAGTTGCCTTTGGAGCTGGCTTGCGCAAACAGCGAAAAGCGTATAGAGACTACACTGGGTCACAAGAACAGCTAAATTGCAATTTTATAATGAAATAAGTCGGGTTGAAATTAGCAAAATAGTTTCGTAACATAAAATTGATATTTGATGATTTTCCCAGAACTAATCGACCTGCCCTGTTCGAGCAGCTATAAATAGTGAACTCTCTAAGTGAATTATTAATTGTGAAAACAATTTATCACTGAAAAAAAAACAAACTAGATGTTGCTCTATGGCCGGCGCCGATCAAGGTAGAGGCAAAAACTGCTTATTAAATTTAAAATTTCTCAAAATTTAGTTTACCGCCCTGCAATGTATGCCTACTCCAGGAAAACCTTTTCCGTTTCAATATCCGTTTAGATAATAAATTAGGTGTCAGTGTCTAAAGGAATATTAAGTCAGAATTTAACGTTAGTGCCGAAGTTAGTCTTACCACCGGGTGAACACAATGACTCTACTACCGTCGCTATATGGACTCCATCTATTTGATGGATTAGTATTTTTTTTAACATCTTGACTGGTTGGAATATATACTTATCAATAAACAGTTCTAACAGGACTAAGATCATAGTAGTGTGCGACGAATCGCGAAGGCCATAGATGCCGACTAAAGGGCGTAAACTATATGTCATGTTAAGCGATCCATTAAAAACGGCTTGTATTAAGCCGAAAATTCATAACCTCATATGCTCAACTTCGACGAGGTGACGACCAAGAATGACACGATGAGCAGAGATGGCAGAATTTTGACCTTAAATAGGATTATTGAATACAAATATATTGCATCAATGGTTTTCGATTCTACTAAATTTTAAATCTAAAATGTAAGTTTGATAACTCAAGATAGCGGGTCCGATGTGGTGGTCAACAATTTTCGAAGATCATAATTTAAAATAAAAAAAAAAAACTCTTAGAAAACTCTTGAAGTTAGTGATAGTTTTTATACAACAAGACATTGGAAGTTGGTGATTTCGACAATCAAATTTAAAAATTAGGAATGACGATTCCAATACAACTTATACTTATGTATATTTTGAAGACTTTCGACCAAATACAACAGAGGTCGAAGCTGCTTGTGGGTTGTGTGTCACTATTTCATCGTTACTTTAACGGAAAGTGCTCCAATCGTAAAACTTTTTTTCTTCTTTTTCAATTTACTTTAAAATTTTAACGCAATTTGCAATCATAACTAGACAGGGATATGAAATGAGAATATTATATAAAATTTCATTAAAGTATATAATCCAAACCAAGGCCAATTCATATCAGGTGGATTAAAGAGCACAGCTGATCTGATTTGACAGTTGAAACAATTCTTTCGCCGCACGTTCAGTGCAATTAAATTTGCTTTGTTCCAAACGAAATAATTAGTGTCTTGATATTTGCCAATTCCTTAAGTATGCAGGAAAATATTTGGTTATTTATCGTAATATTGAAGAAAGAGAGAAATATGCAATTGAAAGCTATCTTGGGGATCTTGACAATTCTTTTGATAAATTGAACATTTACAAAAAATCTGTAGTAAAATTTATAATAGTGCTAAAAAAAAGTACAAAGGAGATTATACAATTTTAGTTTTCCTTGCTAAATAGTGTAATGCATTTTGTAACAACCCTCATTTTATATACATACACAAAAATAAACTTAAGTGTAAAAGACGTTTTCATTAAACAAAATACTTCGGATACATTAAAAAGTTTAATAAAATATTTATAAAAGTATGTTAAACATATTTAATTCGTTTCCCGGGATTTAAGTGACAGGGAAGTCATAGTTATTTTCCTTTTATGTCTTCAAATATTTATCACGTGTAATAAATCTGGGAGTTAGATGTTCCTTTTTATAGAAATATGTTTTTTATGAAGATTTTTATATTCGTTTCACTTTAAGGGAAATTTTGCATAAAATATTTCCCACAAATCTTTAGTCAAGCCAGAGCGGAAAAATAATAAGAATAATGTGACCAACTAAATTTTTCGCCTTGCTATACTAGGAAAGAGATTAAACTTCAATTAAAAGAAAAAAATTGGGATTATTATGCTAAAAATTTAATTCTTTTATTTAAAGAATGGGATGACCTTAAAAATCTAATACGTGTGCCTTATTAAAGAGTAAAAGTAAATTATTGCACAAAAAACTCGCAGGTTATAAAAGAAAATTTAAGAAACAAAAAGGAAATTCAAAAATAAGTTGGCAGTTTGAATTATCCGAGACTTTTTAGGCCCCTAGTTTTTTTTTTAATTTTTTATTCCTTTAAGGTCCATAAAAGGGTAAATATCGCTTCGAGCTAAATTCTGAGAATATACAAGATGGGGTGAAAAATCGTGACCAAATATGTATTTTTCCACGACACCAACGCACGTATGCTCCGGTGCGGCGATATAGTGAAAAAAACACTTCGTCTTCGCTAAACGCGGTCGTTTTAGCTTCAAATCTATCTTAAGTATCTCCAACAGCTGTGAATTTATATTTACACAGACCACGCCGATATGTTCTCTCGGGCATATTCGCTTTGTAGATTTTATCGAGGAATTTTGTCGTAACGACACCTTTTGATCGTCACTCGTGCTGGTGCGACCTCAACGGAATTCAGTTTGTTGTGATGGTTTTATCTTAAAACAAAGTTCGCGAGAAATTCGCCTTTTTCAAGCACAAATTATACAGTCGACTATTATCAATGGTGGGTGATAGGACAGGGGTTGATTTTTAATCAACTATGAAGAAAGTTGAAAGTCACGAATCTTGTAAATAGACAATTTAAAAAAATTTTACAATTGTATCTGGTGTTTTTTTAAAAGGCGGAGAACTTGAAAGAGAGCACGAAAAATATTCATAAAATCAGCTTTTGCTAGACGATGATTTTATGGCATTAATATTTGAATGTGATCTCGGAATTGTGACCTTAGCGACTGGGGCGGGAATGGCGTAGTCTGGTAATCCAATTTTCACAAATCCTGAGCACTAAATCATGCTGTATTTCAGAAATAACCAGCCGAATGTTAGCTTCCAAGAGCTCAAGTGGTATTGGGTTACAGGGGAAGATATACGGCTCAGAGCAAACATTCTGAAGGTGCAGCAATTCTGCTAAATGGCATTTAACAACAAGTGTGATTCACTAAACAAGAGTTTCAATTGATCACCGACTGTGTATCTGTTGTTATCAGAATAATTGCACGAAATGTGGCTGGAAATATGTGGAATCAATTAAACTCGGAGCAATTCGTTAACACAAACGAATTTTTTTTTTAAATTGTTTGCTCGGAAGTCGAGTGGAAATAAAACAAAGAAATTAGTTTTTTTGGACTAATTTTGAAATTTAGTATTTACCTTTCAATCCGGCTGCTAAAAGAAAAAATATTAAACTTTTTTAAGTTCATAAAACAGGAAACAGCATATTGACAAATATGTATGACTGGACAATTTAGGTCTTATGAGCGAATTATGCAAGGTGATTAGGCAACAAGGGGAAAGATTTCGTGCATCACTATAATTAATGTAAATGGCTGGGAAAAGCCCTTTTTCGTAAGAGTATCCTTTGGATCGTTCTGCGCCAACGATGATCTTCAATTCCTGTGTATTTCAATGCGCACATTTTGCCGAACAAATATTTAAAAAATATTTAGGTTTATCAAAAATAGTTTAAACCCAGTGTCTGATAAGATCAAATAATTGGAATCTAAGTTGGTTCCATTACTTTTACTCACAGTATTTATAGTTTGTTGCGTTTGAATTTGCACTCGCAATGCAAAAAAAGAAGAAAAATACTTAAATGCAAACTTTTAACACTTTGAAAGCAAACGAAAATAAAAAACATAAAAATACAAAGTAGTAAAAAATAAAGGTTATAAAAAATGAATCTAGTAGAACATATAAAAAACTAAAAAAAAACAGGAATAAAGTCCTGAACCTTTTGTGACACGACCCAAAATCTAACGCTGTGTAAACAATAATGAACTCTGGCAGTTAAATAAAAAATAAAAAAGTCATAAAATATTTCGATTTCGATCATTTTGCAAAAGTAAATATTTAAATGTTGCAACTGATGGATGGATGGATGGATGCTTGGCTGGATAGTTAAATAATGAGAGACAGTTATATCAACCCCCAAAATGATGATGATATTGATGTTGTCGATAAAGGCATCAAATTGTAATAAAAAAAATTCTGTTGAATTAAAAATCACTTTCATTTTTAGCATTAAGGAACTACAATAAATAGCCGTATGGTTTTTTTTATTATTATGAATATTATATATATATATATATATACATATATATATATATATATATATATATACACGTACCTTCATTAAAACATCGAGTAGTAACAATTTATTTTGGTACTTAAATTTACTTTTGTTTTATTTAATTTATTAGTTTTTACCAACATGGTAAAATATGGAATATGGCTTTAGCAAGGACTTTTATAGTGATTCAGAAGGTTTATTATTTGTTTGGATAGAAAAAATTAAAAAAAAAAAACAAAATAATTGAAGTGGTCATTTCAAAAACGGCATAAGTCACGTTTTTGCAAACATATGTTTTGTGCTACGAACGCTTAAAAAGAGATGTACATTTAAGTTAAACATCACTCAAGTCAATATACATATTCCTTTCTCTTCAAAAGAAAGGAAAATCACGCATAATTGACACACATTACTTGAATAACATAAGTCAGTGACTTAAGTGGATTTTGCCCGCATTACCATTAAAGTTTTGGGAAAAAGTAATACATCTATGTCCCAATAGGTTTCAAAATCCGGTCGGCTCAACATTTTCAGTCAATCAACTAAAACAAGTAGATTTTAACTGACTAGAAGAGCAAAATATGTAATTTTATTAAAATATATCTTAAGTCACTTTTACATTATTCGATTGAGTAAAACTACTTGTCAAAAATTCCAAAAAAATGAGAAGGTATTATAGTGTGAAAACAACATATTATGAGTTCGACAGTCGTGTGGCTCTAACAATTTGTTGACCATTTTCTTAAAGCTTAAGAGTATTCTTTTTATCATGGCTGCATTTTAACAGAAGTGCGATAGTGTAGACAAGCAATGCAGTGAGAATTTATTACATACTTTAGATTTTTGTTAACAGTTATCAACAACTCAATTATCATTATCACACTACAAAAATTCAACGAAAATATAAACACTTGTTAACAGTGTGAAAGGGGCTATAAGAGAATCTGTCAATTCCGACAAAAATCATAAAATCCTAGGAAAGTAACGTTTGAGTTCAAAAATCGGCAAATATGACCACAATAATTTACTTTAAAGGAGTTGAAATTGATATCTAAGAATATTTGAATTGAGAAATGAAAAAGCATGGAGGTAATAGGATAATTTTAATAAAATAATTTTTAATTAATGAACATTACGAGCGCACAATTTAACGAGTATTTTTCCACTGGGTTAAAATCTGAAAGACATAGAATCACTTTTTCCAGGGGACATATGTCCTTTTTATTCTATATCCTCTAGATACATATGTATATAGGAACTGAACGACAGGGTACTAAAAATTCGAGCAATAAAGAGACGTCGTGAATACGGAATAATTAGGTAGTATAATACTACATAGATGCATCAAGATTGGGAAATGCCCGTGATAAGTTTACTTCAAAATCTTAAGCTAAATTCGAAATAGATCAAGACTTTAGATAAATCAATATACACATATGTACATATGTAGTAAGTTTTACTTTAAATTAGGGCCATTGCTTTTCTTCTTATATACATTATTATTAAACATATTTCAATGGTCTCTATATACATATATGTACGTACAATAATATTACCCTTTACAAATCATAATAATTTTTACTTCCTTATAATATGCTACATCTTTTAATAATTATTAACAAAAATCCACATGACTAAAGCTTTGATTACAATGCAGTAACAGAAAAAGCTTTCCGTTTTTATATATTTTCAATGGATATTTTGTTTAGGGCTTTGCATAAAACCAACACTTGGCTTTTACCCGTCATTAGGCAGCGTGGCCGAGCGGTCTAAGGCGCTGGTTTTAGGCACCAGTCCGAAAGGGCGTGGGTTCGAATCCCACCGCTGTCAGCGTGAATATTTTTTTTCTTAATCTTTGAATAATTTTTTTTAACGAATAATTTTTAAAAATACTGCTAAAATTCGTGATGTTGAATATATTTTTTCGTCGCAATTGACTACAATAAAGTACATTGAAAATCGCACAGCACGTAAATCAAAAAATGTTTCTACGAATTTTTACAAATAAACTTTACATTTTATTAAATCTCAAGTTCAATATACAATTATGACACTAAATAAATATGTCCATTCCGTTTTTTCATAAAAGATGGCGTAAGGTATGTTTATTTAGGCATTACTACAAATCGTACTGCGACTCGTTAACTTCAATGCGAGATTTCCCCGAAAACTTTATTTACAAAAAAGTCGTTTTCCATGTGACATAAGAATATTTTTCAAAAAAGAAACAAACCACTATTGAAACAAAACGAGACCACTTGTTTTCTTATCAGCACAAAAATGGTAAGTCTCTTGTAGAAACTGCCAAAATTAGAAACCAAAGTTGAAGTACTGTCCAGTATATAATTGCAGAATACAAAAAGAACAACCTGGCCTGCAAATAATATTAAAATTTCCACAAAAAAGAAGCTATCTACTAGCGACGAGCGATAGATCCTAAGAAAATAACCCCCATTGAAAGCACCGGCAAAAAATATATCAAAAGTCCTGTAGACGAGAGGAAATATGTATAATATTTTTTTATCAGATGATAAAGTCAATAATATATATAATAATATATGGAGAAAGCCTAATAATGAAGGTTCCTAATAGTGAAGGTTCACTAATCGTATGGGGTTGCATGTCATCGCACGTCGTACGTAACTTAGTATTTGTTGCCACATGGATTAGTGGAAGTATTTAACTATACTCGAAGGAAATCATAGACATAAATGGGAATTTAAAATACGTTTAAGCTGTATGCTTACAAAGATCCTAAACATACAGCAAATAACTCACGTATATGAACACTGCCCGAAAGTGTTGAAAACTTCACAGTCGCCGGATTTCAATATACCCAAGCAACCCATTTCCAATATTCGTGATTTGAAGAAACCACTCGAGGAAGAGTGCTTCAAGAT
Organism: Phania funesta; assembly: GCA_963932375.1. Classification (NCBI taxonomy): domain Eukaryota; kingdom Metazoa; phylum Arthropoda; class Insecta; order Diptera; family Tachinidae; genus Phania; species Phania funesta. Next base: position 46,277,815 of record OZ010652.1, read on the forward strand.
ACCACCCAATTATTGCAAAAAAAACCTGTAAACGCCCAAAATATTTCAGGTGGCAGATGCAAACACAGGATATTAAAATAAACAAAATAATATTTAGATGTGTTCATGAATGAAGTTTTTATTAAATAGGATACGTTGTACAATTCTCATTGTCTGATAAATTGTCTTAACCGAGTATTTAAATGTGATTTTTTTTTTTCAATTATTGTACCTGAATTTGTTCAAATTGGTTTAATCTTTAAAAATATTTAAGACTTTTTTTTACGTTATACAACAATTTTTGTTTTAAAAAATCGTCGTTTTTGTAAATTAAAAAAAAAATTATAATAAAAATTCGCTTGTACGATTTTCAGTGACATTCCTGTATATATTGTTACGTTTATTACCACAATAAACGTTAATTTTTTCGTTTATATGCAAATATTAAAATACACACTCCTTTATAATTTTATCAGTACACAACTTTATTCGGCAATTAAGACTTAATTTACAACTCTTCAGTACTAAATTACACTGTACACTTAACACTTTTTGATACACACAGATATTCACTCTATGAAATCTCAAAGTCAACTATGCCTTCTTCGGTGGACGCCGCCTTTTTATACAGATCACGGCCGCTACTAGAAATGTCCCAAACATACGCGAAATTGCGCATCATTTATTTCACTTGCTGGCTTAGTAGTCTTGTACTCGTATATGTGTTTGTGTGTGTATCGTTTGTTTACTTTTTCTTTCTGTAGAAGTTGTTTTTGTTTCTACATTGAATTGCGGTTCGGGGAATTTCTGCTACCCAATTATTTTTTTGCTTTATGTTTATAATATACAATATTATTTATACAATAGGTCGTTTCACACATCTTTGATTATTACTTCGTAACAATATTATATTGTATGTATGCATGTAAATACTTAGTTGAAGTGCATGTTCTTATTTATGTATGTACACTCTCGATCAGATGATTATAATTTTTGCATTTCTTATATCTTTTTTAATATATTGTCGACAGCTTAAATTATACTGACATACAGAAATAGCTCTTTCTTACGATTCCAAAAATAAAAAGAATGACATCAAAGTTTAATGGAACAGTTTTTCAAAGGTACTTTTACAAATAAAGACAAAACAATAACAAAAATTTTTCCTTTTATATGATTAGAATACTTTTACATTTTTAAATATTTCGCAACTGTCGGATTTGATTTATACATTATTAAACTATTAGAAGAAGAAACGTATCGCTTTCTAATTAGTAAATAATGGATAAGAAAAGTATTTTAATTTTAGTGTAAAGATCAAAAATCGATGTTCATCGTTAGCAAGGATATTCCTAATGGGCGCAGGAAATTGGGCAAAGTCAAAAAAATTAAGCGCATCAAACTATGGAGATAAGCCCAAAGGAATGATTCCAACCGCTTTAACTTGAACCGAAAAGAGAAAAATTTTGATAATACCGTCAAACTCCGCTCTTTCACCACCGAAAATCAGAACTCAAGCTGGTATCCAGGCAATTACCTCAACAGTTTAAAGAGCATTTGCAAGCTGTGAATATCTGAATTAAAAATAAAAACTCAAGAAAAAGCCGGTGCTAAACAATGAACGCATTACAATTTGCTATAGAGCCTAGTAGATGGGACATTCTAAAAGGAGGTCATGATAATGATTGGCGTACAGTAGCTTTTAGTGACGACAAGAAATTCAATTTGGACTACATAGATGACTAAAATTATAATTTTCACGATATGAGAAAAGTGGAGCTATTTTTAAATCGTCACAGCAGAAATAATATAAACATTAAAGTTAAAACGTAACTCTTAACACTTTGTGTCAATGAATTTTTACTAGCCAAGGTCTAAATTTTGAGTGAATGTATTTCAGATGCGCACATTGCTAGTGGGTTAAGCCAGCTATCTGGAAACGTTCCGACGAAACATGAAGAATCTCAAAACAAAAAATAAAGTTCCATACAATTTTTATTTTATTTTTGTTACTAGCCTTTCTGCATGCGATTGGTTGTTTGTTGTGTTGGGTTTAGCAACTCTTTGAAGTGAGCGCTCTTTTTAGTTTAGCGTACATGACTGAATTAGTTCGCTAAGTTAGTTCAATGGCTCAATAGTGGGTTTTGTGCCAGTAAATACTTAGAAGACAGCGGGGCTATCGACTACAATCTGTCAAAATTAAAAGGCACACTTTAATATGAGAATGCTTACTTTGACGAGAACAAGGCGACATGGCTGCAGATTGTGCCCAATGTTGTAGTGAAATTAAACTAACTTATATTTTTCTGGCTCTATGAGCACTTCGTTGGTACCTTGTACCAACACCAAACAAATCTTAAGTAAAGGTTTGCTGATGAGCTCGCTTAAGCAACCAACGAAATGTGCATAATAGAGACTAATTTTTTAAATTCATTGTTAATTTATTGGTCGGGAAATTAAGCACGTTAAGTTATAAATTTATAATTGAAATTCCCAAGTAGAATTTTGAAAGCTAGCTCTTTAATAAAGTTGTAGCTACTACAGTGCTAAAACCGTTGAGATTATTATCTAAAAAAGAAAATAGGTCAGTACATTTGTTTAAAGAAAAAACTTGCCTAACATTTAATTATATTAAATACGTGAATAACCGAATAAATTGCGCGTTTAGGACCTTCGATAGGCCGAAACTTAACACCATGTTTTTCTTTACACCATTTTTTCCTACCGAATTTAAAATTTTTTTAAATCGTACGATATTGGTAGCCTATTCACGCCACTCCGCGAGACGTAATCATGCTCTCAAATCGTTCATTCTGGAATATTGTACATGGTCCCACCGAATTTGGCAATCTTAATTGTTACCACAGCCAATCATTTTCGAGCGAAAATGTATTCTTGTCACAAAAGCTGCAAAGGTACTTTACGGCGTTGTGTTTAATTGTGCGTTTTAAGCTTCTAGTTTAGTTGGACCTTGTGCGGCGCAGTACCAAGTCATGTCGTATAATTCACCATGTTCGAGTTATCGAAAATTAGAGATCTTTTTCACGTTGACGTATTGACTCTTCACACATTCACGGATAACGTCGATGGTCTCAGCCGATCTGTTCCTTTGACGTTCCGCTGCTGACTAATTGATTACAGAACCGAACTTAATTCAACGTAAACACAATATCTTTTTGAATAAAAACATTTGCCATCGATTTCTACGTTATATTTTTGAACATTTGTACATATTTTATTACAAATGAATTTTTTTTAATGAATTTTAAAGTTACCCAACGCAGAGAGTAATTTAATTTCATTGACGACCCAAGTAGAATTGAATGAAGATGATCCGAAAAAATTAGCGCTGTAAAAACCGCAAAATATGAAGAAATTAAATTTTAACTTAACGTAAACTTTTACAAAAACAGATGAAATGAAATTATTCAATTGATCGTGTATTTTTGCCTATGGTTATACCAATAGGAATTAAATATTCCAGAAATGGATAAACTGTATTTGAATACTCGTCAATAATTTTCGTCCACGTGAAACGATTCAATTTTATATATAAAAGATTATTGATAAAACTCGTCAAAGATTTTGTATTCAACGCAGCAATATTAAATGAATATCATATCTAATAATTATATGATCAATTTTTAGATTCTTATCCCATATTTTAAGAATATGAAAATCCCATAAAAAACAATGATAATGTATGATCAAAGAAAAAAAGATCATAACAAATTAAATTATTAATTGTCAAATATAACATTATGTAAAAACTTCACTAAGGCAGCGTGGCCGAGTGGTCTAAGGCGCTGGTTTTAGGCACCAGTCCGAAAGGGCGTGGGTTCGAATCCCACCGCTGTCAAGTTTGTTTTACCAATTTTTTAATTTGTTTTTTTTTTTGTATTTTCTAGTAAAGAATCTTCAACCATTTTTTTTTAAATTTACCTTCAATTAGTTTTAATAAGATAAAAACAAGTTTCCGCACTTGAAGTGCTTAAAAGAAACGGATTAAAAGAAAAATAAGTTCTATTATTAGTGAAATATGATACTTTTGCTCTTAAAACAATAAGTGGGGACAATAATATATTTTTATTTACGACCTTTTTTGGCTTTGAGACTTTGCTAACAAGTTTTGCTCGTCAAATGTCCAAGGGATACTTCTTAACAAAACATGGTTTATATTAATTTGTATGGAATTGAAATTGAAAAGAAAATCATTGTTGGAAACAATGAAAAGGTTTCTGTGTGTTTGTGTGTATTTTTGTTGTTGTTTAATCCACAATTGTTTTGTTGAAAATTTTCAAGTTTCACAAAATACATTTGATATTTTAAAGTGGAAAAATTAACGATAAGGATTAATTACCGCCTAAGGAAAAGGCTCAACTTTTTACTTGTTTCCAAGGGCTAGTTTTTGTTGAGGCAAAACCACGAAAACGCGGTTAATTATTACATTTCTAATGTTATATTTCTGAAGTTAGGAATCTTGAATATTCATTTCCTTTACATTGCTGTTTGCTCTAAAAAGTTTGGTCCTTAATCTTGTTATAAAATCAACAGTTATCACCATGGGGTGTTTGAAGGCATAAAGAAGATTCAACATGTTTCCGTTTTGGTGGTTTGCTAGATTTTATTTATGAATAAATATTATTAAATGTTTTTTTATTTTTGATGTTGTAATCAAATACTTAAGAGCCAAGTAATGTTATAAAGGGTTAAACGGGAAAGTAGACGTGTCAGCAACAGACAGTCGAATAATGTATGTATGTATGCGGTTAATTCTTTCGAACATGAAAAGCCAATTTATGTTGTGGTTCTTGGAGTTAAACTCGTATCTTGTATGTACCAAGGGTTTTTCCAATGAGGGCGAGTTGATGCTGAAATGAAATTAAAACACCCTGTGTACGAAAGTATTTAAGCGACAGTCGGTATTATGTTAACTTTGAGAATATCGGCCGATTGCAGCTTATTGGCACAGACCTGTGCACAAAAAAAATCAAATCGCACGATCGAACGAAACGAAAGGTAACTCTCGTTTGTTCATGCAGAACCTTCGTTAACGCACAGTGAGATCTAATCAAATAGCTCGCTCTCCTTATACCTATCGTGATTAAAATTTTCAAGAACAACGTTTATTTAAGAATGTTATACATTTTCTAAAAGCGTTTCTATTCTTTAAACGTTATCTATTCTCTTTCAATTTTAACCAAAAAACTTTTACAACATATATTGGATTGCTTCTCTTGATTTAGGTATTTAAAATGATTCTTTATTACAGATTTTAGCGGTCTTAAATCTAAGGATTGTCGTAGCGAATTTACGACACTTCTACGAGTGATAACTCTCAAATTGTTCATGCAGAAAATACATTGTAGCGTTCGATCACTTTTTGTTCACGTCCATATTGTTCAGTTCGGTGAAAATAAATTAGTTATAAATGATTTGTAGAGCTTGCTGCTTAAGGTGATGACCTTACGAACGTTTACGAAGATGCAAGGACAAGGCACAAAATCCGCACCCAAAACCATTGACCCTGGTATGATATTTCGGTATAAAAGTATGTGTCATAAATTTGTTAGTAACATAAAGACAAAACCATAAAATAACTTCGTTTTATAGTGGAATTAGTCACATGAAACACTTATAACACAAACGATTAGTAATTTGAGAGATATTAAAAAAAAAATATGTTCTTTGGTAAAATGCGCAATCTTCGGAATTCAAAGAGTTAGGACTATAGCGACAGATTTTCTGCCAAACAGTGCCAAGTTCGTGACAGTTTCAACAACCGTTTAATTTTGATAGTTTACATACATCTCTATGCTAAAAACCACAGATCGCTTTTACTGCGAAAGAGTTTACTTTACGATAAAGTTCTACAGAAAATACTCTAACTCCTTTTTGCAGTGTTGCTTATTTATACAGCTGTTTCTCACAGAGGTAAATGAACTAGTTTAGCATATTATACGTCAAGTTAGTGTAAATGATTCATTGGTTAGAAGGTTACTAAGAGTGCTAAGTATTAAAACGTATTAAACAAATTATAGTGAATTAGCAAAAAGTTACGTTTAAAGTAAAATTTCAATTTAAGAAAAAATAAAATATTTAGAAAGTTTAATTCATTACATTCTGAATAGCCCAGCATTCCTAAATTTCTATTAAAGGAAGTACTGTAAATAAAATGATATAAACACGATTATGGCTCATGAGTAAAGAATGTTAATTTTACTTGTTTATTAGAATCGACATCGAAATATTGGACAAGTATTAAATTATGTAAATTTCATTTAAAAATATCTTGTGAATCAAGAGAAGGAGAAATGATTAGAAATGTTGTAAATAAATATAATGTGAGTTACCGCATGAGAAATTAACAAAGTTTTTAATGGACTAACACGACTGAATTAACTCCCTACAGGGAATTTTAAAGTTATTTATATCTTTAGACGTTTGTAAGTAATAGACAAATCCGTCAATAATTTCGTGTTATAATTTTAGTTACTCCGGCAGACTTAAATGCAGAATTCAAAACACTGTTTATCCGCGTATCTTTTAAAGCCACTTGTGGTCCGGTGTAATGTCCTCAAAGCCCTCGTCACACTCGCGTTAATCGCTCGCTTATGGTTGTTATATTTTTTGATTAAGCACTTAATTTTACTTTTATTCGTAAATGCTTCTGGGAATTAAACTAAAGCCGTAAGAAATGTTCTAAATATAGGACATTAGTATTTTAAAATCTTTAAAAGAAGCTTTTGCGTTACATGTACTTTATTTTTACTCTAAACTAGGCCTTCAGGTGTTTATTTCATATCACTGAGAACTAACGATTGCTAAGCATGCCATACCTCCGACGCACAGAGGAGTATTTGACCCAAAGAGCTGGCCAAAAAGGCAAAAATTAATTTGATGACATCCTAAGAAATGATTACTTAGATAGAGAACAAAATTCTACATCATATCGCGCATTTTAAAGATTGTAAGTTAAGTTTTGTAGTTGTAGTACACTGTTAAAGTCAGGAAAGTGAAGAAAATTGCATGCGTTTTTATTGAATTTCTTCGATTTTAAATTTATTTATATGATATTTTTTTGTGGCTAAACGAATAGAGGTATTACATTATTTTACCTGAAAGATTTCATCAGCAGCTATTTTCAATATTTAAAAAGAAAGAAATTATCTCAAATATTTATTTTAAAAATATTAATTATAAAAAAAAACTATATGTATGTATGTATATATATAAATTCTTACCAAAAAAAGGGAACGTTTTTTGAAAGTGAAGGTAGCTGTTGTACAAATAATGTTATATACCACAATAAAATATGAGATCTCTCATTTAAGAAAAAAGAAAAAAAGTTTGTGCAAGTTTGCGCCATTATTTTTGGTGATTTCTTGAAAATTTTATCTTTTTTCTATTTTTGCTCATAAGGCACTTTTTCTTATACTTTATTGTCGTCATAAACTTTTGTGTTTTTCGAATTATTGATGTGAAATGTTATTTCCAATAAATTTTAACAACTACCAATGTGATGGATTACCTGCCCTTAAAAAAGGAATTTCTTAAAATTCAGTTCTTAGTTCATAAATTCAAATTTTCTAACTGTCTTATTATCAGAAATAATTATAAGTCAACCACACGCATACACACCATACATTAAACTGTTTTTGTTTACCTGCGGTCTATATAAGACTTCATTGTCTCCAGGACACTTTATTTCTTGTGAAAATATTATAATAATTTAACACATTGCGGAAAAATCTTCCTGAAAACCCTGATGCTTTGAATTTTGGGCTATCAACTTTACACGCACGCATACGCTTTTTAGAATCGACACTTCATCTTTCATATAAACTGACACTTAAAAAGTGGCAAGTAAGGAGCAAAGAAGATAAAGCAGTTGTTAAAGAAAGAAAGATAATCATCCAGAAGAGGCTTAAGGAAGAGATGGGGCTACTTGTAGATATTCCAAAACCAGGATATGGCAGGATATGGTAATGCATCAAGAAGTTTTTTTTGGGATCAATGAAAAACTAATCAAACGCCTAAATATAATATTGGAAACAATAACTAGCCATTGAAAAATTTGATGAATATGCACATAGCACAGCCGAAATGTATGTGCAGCTCTACAATTGACATCCCATGAGTCCAACGATACACAAAATTCTAATTCATGGTGGTACTGTAATAAAGCAAGCAATCTTGCCCATTGGACAATTGTCAGAAGAAGCTGCCAAGGCCAGAAATAAGCACTTCAGATTATATCGTGCTAATTAATTGAGAAAATTCAGCCGAATCGATACAAATCGAGATGTTCTAAATAGGTTATTTTTGAGCAGTGACCCTTTTTTAAGCTGCAATACACAAAAAACACGAAAGATAAAAAAGCCTTTTTCATCAGATACTATTAAACTAATTCTTCCTGATACGGATGATGCCGCCCATGATGAAATACGTATGACATGATCATAATTTTGAACTTTTTAATTAGTTTAATTTTTTCATGTGATGAGTATTTAATAATATAAAATAAATATTAAAAGTGAATATGTTTTAAACACTAACTAACTAACTAAACACTACTATGTTTAAATAACCCTTACCCAATAATAATCTGCCATTTTTTCTATCAAACTAAAGCTAAAACTATTTAAAAAGTTAAACTTTTAAAACAAAAAACACGCTTAATAATTTTGGCCAGCTTTTTGGGTCAAATACTCCTCTGTGCGACGTAAGGCAGCAAAACAAAATTGCTGCTGATCGCGATCTTTTGTGCAGAAATGTTGATTATTTCTACTTAAAACAGAGAAACCATTTTTTTTTTGTGCTATATACTATAAATAGCCTCGGATAATATATTTATACTTTTCAAAATTTGTTCAGAATTATGGCATCGATTTGTTACTGCATATTTTTTCATATTTAATCTTTTACAGCATATTTTTGCATATTTATAGTAATTGGCGAATTTTCAGATGATATTTTACTATTTTAGAAAACATTTGTTATTAAAGACTTTTATAATTTTCCGATTTAAGGTCGTTTTGAGTGATTTGATCTGTCTTATTTGGTTGCTACAAACATATTCAATCAAGTCAAGTTTGGTTTGCAGAAAAACCGGTTTCTGGTATGTGCCATCTTCAGTGTCATTTTTCTTTCTCAACCAAGTTTGAAGCTTTTCTCTAATATTGTTCAATTTTAAAATATATACATATAAGTACTTTTTAGGAGTTAACTCATTTTTATATTTTCGTGGTTTTTAAATTTTATAGGGTTTAGATATTTTTGCAAATTAGTTTTTTTTTGTTAAGTATCAGACAATAGCGGCATTTTACCTGCCGCTAAACACGTCATCAGCGTTGTCTGTGTTTTTTTTACTAAGCAGTGCCTGTGGCAAACATAAGGTAACTTCCCATAATTTTCATATTTTTCGATCATTTTTCTGTTGGGTTAAATATAATTTTGCCTCACTGTAACTTTTCTCATTGTATTCTTTACCGCCCTCTTTTTTCAATTTTCCTTTCTTAATTAAAAGAATAAAATCCGAATTGAACTTGAATAAATAATTCGCTTAAATATTAAAAATTTCAGTAAGATAAACTTGTAAATAAATAAATGATGTACTTATTATCTTTCACAAGCTTATCGGTTGATGCATGCTCATTCAAAGTTCTTTTTATGCCTATGGTTCCTACTATTAAATCCTTTGAATATTTTTGCAAGGTTTTATTTGGAAATCAGTTTTGTTACGAAAGTGAAATTCACCTAATAATTTCAGTGTAATCGGATCATAATTTACCGTAGCTGAAATTTACGCCCGGACATGATGCGTTGTTTGCTTATATTGCAAAAAAGAATACTCGTATGCTGACAGTGTTATAAAAAAACCACAATTAATTTGTTGTTCAAAACCAAGTTTGAGATTAAGTACATTAAGTACATATAGCACAATCTGTACCGAGTTTCATCGTGCTAAATCGGTACACAAATACAGGGTGTCCGCCGGTAAGGTATACTACTTTGTTTTGCCGCCATTTTGGTAAACATTGGTCTTGACAGTTCATATTTGGCAGTCGTGAAGTAAAGACGTGGCAAATTTATTATGGAAAAATATTCGGAAAACCAACGTGTTTTAATCGTTAAAACATTTTATCAAAATCAATCATCGATTACTGTGACGATGAGAAAGTTACGTGAAATTTTTGGGAGAAACAACGTGCCAACAAGACGCACTATTTATCGTGTAGTGAATGATTTCGAAGAAAGAGGGACTGTAGCTGATAGGCAAAAGCATGGACCACAACGTACTGAAAGATCGGCTGAAAATATCACTGCTGTTCAAGAAAGTGTTTAAAACAATCCATCAACCTCAATTCGACACCGTGCTCAGGAGTTTGGTCTTCAAAGAACAACTTTTGCCACAGAGATTTGCATTTGTTTCGATTTAAGATTCAGTTGACACAAGCGCTTCTTCCAGAAGAAAAGTTATAAACAAACAAAGAAGTATACCTTCCCGGCGGACACCCTGTATAACAAAAACAATTTATTTTTGAGCGGCCCCATTGGCATTAAATATTGTGACAATATTTTCTGGCGCATATCGGCCCAAACAAAAATCTGGTGCATTTCGGCAAGTCGATAATCAAAATTTTCTTTCCAAAAATTATATGCGATTGAATGAATGCAATTTGGCTACTGGTGACATCTGCTAAGCCAATTTTAGTTTTTTTTCGCATTGCTGCAAATAAAATTTCCTTGTTTATTGCACAAGTTGGTAAAGCAATTTTTACAGTAGTAAAAATACTTATCTAGAGTAGAGTATTGTACGGTCTTTCGGATGGCGTCAACACACCAACAGTGAAGCCATGTTACTTCGAAGTTTGAACTGTTATGGAACTTGTTCACTGCATAGACGCAGGTGCCAGAAAGCATATCGGCACAGGTTGTTGATTTTGCTCGATGAAAAAGTGGATTTCTTGATATTGTGCATTAACGACACATTAGGGCCGTCAGCTGGCAGGCACAAAATTATAGCTTGCCGTACCTGAGTGCAATGTCAGAAGTTCTGACTTATAGCTCCACGTGGTGGCGGCCGGTGGAGGGTTAAATCTCTGTAAGAACTCCTCTGTTTATTGGCCAATGGAGGAATTCTGAAGAGTTAGACGAGAAAACCTTTTAAGTGGGGGACCCGTCTGCAAAAATACTTCTGTGGTAGCGCACATTGTGTGGAAATGTCCAGCACTGGCTAGCATAAGGCTTAGATCTACGGCTTATTAAATGTGAATGCCATCTAAGCCTTAGATAAATGCTAGCAATTAACTACAGACTCCGTGATGATCATTATAGTCGATAGTAAAGGCTAGTGGTAGTACGAGACTTGATTGAGACTAAGGTAATCGTAAATTACAGATTGTCTGATTGCCTGATATCAATTCGAGAAAAGAAGAAGGCCGAAAATTGATCAATAAAGTTAGCGGTCTGTTCCGATATCCCCCTACATTAAAAAAACGGTTAATTAGGGTGGATTTTGATTGCCCATAGTCGGCACAGATTTCGCAGCTTTCAAAATTGTGTGGGTTCAGACTCTCGATATATAAAATGCAACAAAATTCGGTAAATTACGCTGATAGATAAAAGGATAGAAACATTTTAAAAACGTAAAGTAAAACTGTTGAAAGTAAAAAATAACGTAAAATACAACAAGATTTAATATAAATGAACAAACCATGTATAAATACACATCCAATTATTACATTACTTTAGCTTATTATTCAGTGACTGTATGGACGTTTTTATGAGAATGCTGTGAGTGTGAATTGAGCAGTTTTTTTGTTAGAAAAAAAATTGTGTTGATTACATGAGAACATTACAAAATTTAATAAAGTTTTTATTGTTTGCTTAAAAAAAAATCTTAAGAGAAGCAGCAAAATATTAGAAGAGTGATTTGATAAAACTAAAAGCTTTTATAAAATCGGATCTTAGTTTAACTTTGAACGTTTTACCAGCAACATCTAACAGTTTAAAATAATTCCTGGCTTAGTTGGCTACAATAACACAATAATGAGCTCCGCTTAAACGATGGCCAAACAAAAAATCATTTTATTTCGGTTTTTACTCAGTGTTTGGGTTTTTGTTTTGAAAACTAAAGCTTTTGGTTATGAAGGTGGGTCTGTTTGTGCGGACGATAGAGACGGAGAATAATACCAAAACAAAAATAAAAAACAATATTTTTGAGAATAAGCACGACTTGATTATTGTTTACATTTTCAAATTAATTTCTAATTATAGTGCCTGCTCGCTGCTATAATCCTAACGGTCGTGTAGGCTTGTGTGTGTCAATCTATGAGTGTCAATCACTTTTAAACGCTTTGAAAAGCCATCAGCCAAATGTTTATGCATTTGCTCGCAAGTCAGAGTGCCTGGCAAATGGTCAAGGTCGTCGGCCGTATGTTTGTTGCACTTCTGACAACGGTTTTACAACACGCAATAATTTAAGTGGCCCTCGTATTATTTTCCCCCAAGATACAGATGATGATGATGATGATCGAACACAGAGTAATGAGACGACTACAGTGAGCGTACCAAAGGAAAATATTAAAACTGCAGATGCCTTAATATTTCCTAAACCGCCCGAATGTGGTCCCATAAATATTGGAAATAAAATCTACGGTGGTGAAGAAACGGAGTTAGGAGAGTTTCCTTGGTTGGCTAATTTGGAGTATAAAAAAAGTAAGTAAAACCCACTGTACTCTGTGGAACATGATTAAAAAACATGCATTAGCAAAAATGTTTGAAATAAGTGAATGGTTTAAAAGAAAATTACGAAGGACTATTGTGTGGTCGGACTAGAAGTGAGATTAAATAATTATTAAAACTTCGGGGTGGCCTTAATATTTAAGACATGCGCAGAACACTGCCCCTCTTTAGGTATAGTAGATGTTAGAAAAAAAAAGGTTTGAGTCTAGAGTAATTTATTCGGAAAAAGGTTCGTTAACTCCAGAGTATAAAGATGTCACTAAAGGGATACTCGAGTAATTCTGTTGCCACTTTTCGTTCAACGAAACCCATGTTTCCATAACTTGTTAAGGTGCGCAGTAGTGCGTCAGGCCAACTTCAAGCCGAATACATATAGTGTTTATATTTCTACGAATACGTATAAGTAACCAAGACCAAGTTCGAAAGTTTTACTATAAAAGCTTCCCGATATATGAAAGTGTAAAAGTGTATATTTGGGCACCTATTCACTGACCCACTCACAATATTATGGGACATTTCCATTATATCTAGTGAGCAGTTTCGTATACAGGTAGGCCATGGGGAATAAGTAATCCGAAAATTCTGGAGGACTAGCGTTGCGCCTTATTTGTGTGGGACACTTCCCACTATTAGTACAGAGCTAAAAATTGGTAGGACTTGGGAAATAGATAATGAGAAAAAATCTAAAAATGGACACTTTCCCTAAGGTCAATTTTTTTAACTTTTTAATATTGGAAAAAGTTATGGGAAAAATATTACCAAACTAGCAAGTTCCCTAGAAATGGGATACTATTCTGCATTTTGATCTCAGTACTTTTTACGGCCGAAATTTTTGGATAGGAACTTGGCAGTATTTTTAAATTTATGTTTTTCTGTTTCATTTTAATCTCAGCAGTTTTGTCTAATATTTACGTAAATCTTGCGAAAACTGCCCGTCAAAACCTTTGTCTTTCGTGAAAAAATTTTTTCAACACAGTCGCTTTTATTTCTGGTATTTGGAAGAGCATTTACAAAAAAATTTAGGGTGGATAAAGTCACACATATAGGTTTATTTGAGGTCATAGTTTTATTCGAGGATACTATAAAGCAGGAATGCTTGATGTCGGGTTCTAACCACAAATTTGGAAAATGAACATAATACTTTGGGATTTGGGTAATTATCGTACAAAGAAGTAGGATTATTTTAGGGGAATTCCTTATAAATTTGTTTTTTTTTAATTTCTATAAAATGGAATTTCCTTGTTCAGCGTAGCCTAGTATATGAAAAAATACAGTTGACTCTTGGAGTCATCATTTGTCAGTGATTGACATAAAAAGAAGAACAAAAGAAGAATTTGAGTTAAGCAGAAAATAAATCACCATTTGGAAAAATTTTACTTGTTAAAAAGTCAAAAATTTTTCTTCGCCAAAAAGCAAACAAATATAATCAACGGCGCTATAAAATGGTTGGAGTGGAACATAATATAGTTTTTTTTGAGGGTTGGCTAAAAGCAATTGAAATTTAACATTAAAGGACCACTGTTTACATTATTTGACAAAATTCCTATTCGAAATTGTTAATTATTTGCTCCAAAATCTTCATAATTTTAAATAATATAAATATCATGGTATCTCAAAATGTATAAATCCGGTAGCACAATCAAAATTTACCGTGATAAAAGAAAGATTGTTTAAATTCGTGCACATAAATATAATTCTTGTTAACGAGATTTAGTGGGATAAAGTTCCTTTTACCAATTGGAAGCATTGTATTGATATTCATCTAAATTTAGTGTAATTTTTGCACAAGGTACTACAAAGAATTGTAGTAGGCTGTACATGATATGATTTCGATCCCAACAAGTAATACATGTGTGGTGTGGTGGCGTATTTGAAAAGCTTTATTAAGAATACATGTTCATCAGAATATAAATTAAATATGCTGTAAAGAATTTAGGTGAACGATAGATGTGCTAAATAATTTTAACTCTAAATACTGGGTATTTTTGCGTTTTCGTTTCTTAAAGAAAATGTTGCCTTATTATAGAGGTCATGCTTAACAAACCCTTATTTTTGGGAATTTTACACAGATCGTAAAGGGCAATGCCTTTCAGCATTATTAAGGTAAACTCTCAAAAATACCTTCTTTTGTAGGCGTAAACATAATTAAAGTATAATAAATAGCCGTGTCTGTAAATATTTGGCAATTTACTACTATTGATCTAAATAATCTTCTGCACTAACGAAGTTTCTGCAGAAATATTTGCTTGCCGACGAATTGTTTACGTATCGAAAACACACAAGCACATAAGTTGTTATTTCCAATTGTAACTGAAGATTAATTTTTTATCTTTTTAAAAATATAAAATTATTTCATTTATTTTTACTAGTGTTGACATACGTTCTTCTAGCTGCATACAATTTTAGTGTTTTACTGCTGCGCTTGGATGTCATTTTTAATGCATTTTTATATACAGTTTTTTTATATTCATGTAACTGTTGCAAGGGAAGCAAAATTCTAGCGGTTATTGACGCAAGATCCCTAATTCTGGCCTTCGGACACTGTAATAGAACGCATTACGGTCTTTGAACAGATTCGAGCCTACAGGACCCAGTCGCATAAACTACAAAATTTATTTATTTTTTTAATTGCAAATTTTTATCTTTTGAATTTTTTACGCCTCTTCAAATATTTACTTATTAATGAAACACTAGAATGGGCTCAAACTTAGAAGACACTGAATTATAAAATTTTATAGGTCAAGATATGGCAATTGAAGAATTTTTTGTGTCTTCATAGTTGATTGATCTTTCGTATCAATTGTTAGCAACTGATAGTTGGCTTAAGCAAAATACGAGTACGTGAAATTAATAAAGAATATGACAAGAAAGAAAAAGTTAAAGTGATGTAAAATTTTTTCAAGCCCAACAAAAAAAGTGCGGGAAGAAAACTTAACATGTCAGCCCTAAAAATTATTTTAAAAATAATAAGTTAGTTCCCTTTACATATTTTTTTTTACTTTCCAGCCAATGGCTTCTTGGTATCCGTGTGTGCTGGTAATATAATAAATCAGAGATACCTCTTGACTGCAGCTCATTGTGTTAAGGGCGAAATAGAAGTAAAAATTGGAAAATTGTAAGTTGTAAAGTTTTAGATTAAAAACACACTCACTATTGTTTTAGAACAGACCATATTAAAAATATTTATTGGGCTTATTTTATGGAGACCATTCTCTGTTTTTAATAATTTTATTTTCATCTGAATTAATGAAATTCATTCAAATTTAAAGCCATTTTCTGCTTTCGGTTTAGAGTATCAGTGCGTGTGGGTGATCATAATACCCAAACCTCAGTTGACTGCAATAGTTCAGGATGTTTGGATGCCTTTCAGCGTCTTGGAGTGTCAAAAGTCGTAGTGCATGCGGGTTATGGTGCCTACAAGGGTTATCACAATCACAATGATATAGCACTCATAAGAACCGATCGTAATATGCAGTATTCAATTTCTGTGGCACCCATATGCCTACCGGATGTAGTACCACAAGTTTCACAACTAAGAGCAGGTATCAAGCTGTATGTAGCCGGTTGGGGTCACACGGGAACTGGTAAGTTACAATTTAAGTAGTTGAAATCTTTAAATAGCCAGCTCTAATTAAAATGTTTATTTTTTTAGCTAAATATTCTGCTGAAAAGCGTAAAGTCGAATTGCCTTATGTGGAGAATGACGTTTGCCCGGTTAGAGTGGCACCCGAACAATTATGTGCCGGTGGTGAGTACCAAAAGGATAGTTGCACTGGTGATTCCGGGGGCGCTTTAGTACGTTTGACTGGCGACGCATGGATTGTCGAGGGTATTGTGTCGTATGGTCGCGGCTGTGGCCTGGAAAGGCCTGGTGTTTATACCCGAATTAGGAGTTATATTCCTTGGATACGTGCTAATGTTGAGCCATGAGAAATAAAATAAATTAATTTTGCGGTTTGCTTGTCTTTCTTCATTAAAGTATTCAATAATCCAATTAACTACTGTGATATTCGTTATTTATAAAATAAATTATGTAATAAATTTTTTCTTAAAATTGTCATTCTAAGTCCGCCAATATACGCTGTAACAATAAATACAATTGCCATATATGGGATGCAGATCCATAGGGACTTTCGAAGCAAGGAATATTACCACCATTGACAAAATTATTCCTTTGCAAGTAAAAACAGAAATTTTGCAGTTTCGCTTTTGATTGCTTCTTCATGGATGGATCAGATGTTTTAGTTTAATGCCTTCTCCGTTTGGCATATAAACTCCCAATCAAGAAATGGCAAGCTTAGTCGGACAACCAAACCAAACTGTCGTAAAATCAAAACCACGTAGCGAAGACTAATTCAAAGCATTGTTCATCCAAAGCCTGGCTTTGGAAGTTCTAACGACGGCAATACAGCTTAACGTTTTTTTCAAAATGCAGGAAAAATTATTTAAAAAATGTTGGGATTCAAATGAAAATATACTTAGAAGACAATTAATTACTTCGGATCCAGAGACATCAGATATTTAAAATATAATAGCAATTAGTTTTCTAATGTTTAAGTCAAATCTGGATGGTGATGAAGATGCAAGTAAAGATGGTAATAATAATTATATCAATACTGATGATTATAATAATTGTTAAGAATCGAATAGAACTTTTTATGTGAATATTACTATTTAAGAATAGAAAGAATAAAAACACGAATTTAAGCCTAAAAATTAAGTTACTTAATATTCATAATTAAAGATCGACAAAATTACGTCAAACAATAAAATGATTAATTTTTTTATCAAATAATTAATAAAATATTTTAACAGAATTTGTACTTAATTTTTTGTTTGTTTTTTGTTTGAAATATTTCCTTTTCAAAGCGGCATAGCTTTTTAAAACATTAAGAAATAGAAAACAAATAAATTTGCACTATTTGTAAATTGATTACCTTAACTTCTTAAAGTGATATTAACTGAAAGTGTTAAAACTAGAAGCAGGGAAAGTCACCTAGAATTAATTCCCCAGTGGGCGCCGATTTCAATGTTGACATATTTAATACTCCACAATAAGAAGTTATTTGTTTTGAGTTTGTTTTTATTTTCGGTTTAGTTTACTACGCCAGCGAGAAACGAATCATTTAGTTGAAACCAATTAAGGCGACAGTAGTGCTCCAGGCGAAGTTCAGGCCTAATGCACACAGTGTGTATTTTACACGAAACCATTCGCGATGTTTTTTGTTCTCCTCATAACTTTGCTTCCTTTAATCATAAAATAATGAAACTAGAAACATAAGGACTCTACATATGGTTAACCAATGCCAAGGCCAAGTTTGAAAGTTTTACCATAAAAGCTTCCCGAGATATGAAGGTGTAAGAAATGCATGTTGTGGTATATATTCACTGACTCAACGACTCACTTAGAGAGCTGAAATTCGATATAACCCAATCGCCTGTAGGCTTTAAGTTTAAAGAGGTTTTATACATACATTAACAAACAAAAATAATTTGTTAAAAGGACTCAGATCAGCACAAAAACATAAACGTGAAAATAAAGCCTATCCCAAAATTTCGGCTGTAAAAAGTACTGATATCGAAATTATGACCAAGTGCTTCATATGCACGATACCATCCTATTTTTAGCCCATTCGTATATTTTTAATGGCTGCTAGACGAATCAATATTCAATATTTGAGTTGTGTGTAATATTGAAGAACTTCAAAATGAGTTTGATTTTTTGGAAATATTAAAGTAGTTTGACTTAGTGCATTGATATTGACACTTTTAATTTTGTGTTGCGTATAGTTCAAATGAACACGTCGATAATTTTTTATATAAATATAATATAAAAGAAAGTTTAAGTAAAATTATAAAATAAATTCTGGCACATACGTTAGTAATCTGTGGTTATGGAATGAGAAATCCCAAGAAATCCAAGCTACAAAAATATGAAATATGAAAAATGATCAATATTAAATTCTGTGGGAGAAATGTAAAGATGCTGAAATGCAATGTTAGACATCTTGTAGACATTTTCGTGCATTCGTAAAAAATGACAAAAATTCTCTTCGTTTAACAATTTCTTGTTTTTAAACATTCCTTCATTGAGATTTGTTTCGTTTTTCTTTTTATTTTTTTAATTGCTAATGCAAAAGTAATACAAAATATTTTGTTTTGGCTATTACTTTTTAGGTTGGATAACTAATAAAAGAAAAGTGTTTTGACGACGGCATATTGCATATGTTATTGATTGAAAATCATATAGTAATCCATATATACATACGTCCCGGTTCTGTATTCCGAGTGGAATGAAAACGTGTGGAATTGTAAAAACACTCCGAATTGAATACATCAAAAGTAAGCATTCCACGTATTTTGCATATATATATATATATATGACTCTTAAAATTCCTTGCGAAATATAAAGGAAAATTTAAAGAAAACCAATATATTTTAATAAAAAGTTATCATTTTAACATTTAAATAAAGCCATTCCACCAAAGTTTTTTATTCTAAATAGAGAATAATATATTGTGGATAATGTTAAATTATAATTTAAGTGGTAACCATAGTGTTATTTGATTTTATATAAATACAGTTTTGATGTAATTCATTTTGATACGTTTGCTATAATAGCATAAAAGAAATGAAACTTTTCAATTCCCATCACTGTTACAACCATAGACTACTAACTAGACGCGACAACTTACTACAACATTACCTCGATTATATGAAAGAGATAAAAATTCTTATCGCTTATAATTTCATATAATCGGGTTAACTTAAAATTTTGTACGTAAAAACACATAACACCTGATAATACGCTTTTTCAAACGTCATTGTTGGGTATTCTGTTTATATTCTGTGGTTACAACCAGCTGTGCACTATCGTTGTCAAATAGCTGCGTTGTGAATAACCGAAAATATAATATACATAAATATATTTGGTTTATTAAAATTCAAAATAAAATATGAAAGAAAACTTTAAAAAGTTAGACAAATGGTGATCGAAAAATAAAAATCACAATTATACTGCTTATTTCCTTACAGTACATTCTTAATCAATGTTTCTATTAAACTCCGGCGTAGAAAACAAGTGAAGATATTAACAAAAATCTTTGTTTTTTTGTTGTTCTGATACTCTTATACATTTTGATCTCTTAGTGAGAGTATGTTTGGTTCATTCTCAGTACACCGAACTTATCCATAAAGTTAAGAAACCCACCTAATGTATTCCATAAGTATACAAACGTTCTAAAATTACAATTTCGGGACGATGACATCAACGTTCGGCTAACGAGAACTCTACAATTACTGTGATGTTCTTTTCTGAACTTTTAATCCGCGATTTTTCTCTTCGATTCTAAGTCGCTATAAATTGTACTTAGGTATACATATGTATATCAAAGCGCCCTTAATTAAACCATCGTAAGAATAATTAATCATAATTTTTTAAAAATTCACCGAAGCAGCGAACTCAGTCTTGAAAATCATAAAAAAATCTTGAAAAAACGCAAATATAAATCAGAAAAAATTAAAAACAATTTATTGTTTGATCCGCAAAATTAGAACAATCAAAACAGATTGCTTCAGCACAGTGGGATGAATTCGCCACATACGCGAATGTTTAAAATTGTTACGTTTAAAAATAGACTTTATAGGTTTGTTTTTGAGAACACCTCCATTAATAAATACAGGAGCGGATCCGATCCAGAGGAGCAATTTTTCCCTCCAAAGCCATTAAAAATTATCATTTTCCCATACATACATTTTAGACAAATTTAAGAATTGTTTGTTTTTGGTAATACCTCCTTCTTACTACCTTTAAAAAATTGCTTTAACCTCGGAAAAGCCAGCATTAAATAGGAGCAAAACTTAGCAAATACGTTGAGATGGGAATACTTTTTTATTTTATTTTCACTACATTTTTTATTTTAAATAAGGAGAGCCGAACAATTTTCAAACTAAATTTATTTTTTAACACGGTAATAAGTTAAGATGCGAACAAACTGGTCAAATTATGTACTGAACACTTTGATAAAAATAATCAGCTCTAGCAAAAGTTCAGTTGATGACAAACTGATTATAAAAAAAATACTTAATTCACAGGCAACCTACAAAATAATACATTTTTATTTAGCAAGGGTGGTCCAACTATATTGCATGATGTTAATTGTGAGTCACACCTTAACGTCGCGACCAGTTCGTTTTTCGGAAAACATTGCTAATAATAGCGATAGTGTGGCAAACGAGTCGTCAACCCGGACTAGTCGTCGTGCCCAACAATTGAACATCTCACGAAATATCACTGATGTGAATTTCGAATAAAAATTTAAATTTGCCCACTTACAAGGTTTAATTGACTCAAAAGCTAAAGCCTACTGACCATTGTGAAATATATCGTTCGTTTTGATTGGACCACCCTCAACATATGTACGAGTACCTTATTGTACGTTATGTTTGAAAGCTCATAACTGAAATAAAAAAAAATAAAATTGGACCACTGTGCACTGCTAACTAAATACTGCTAACTGTAAATACTTCTTAGTAACAGGGCATTGCTTTGTTTTATTAAAACTACTAAGTGATTTGTTGACAATAGAAATTAAAGCTGCGCCTTGGAATAAAATTAGAATTTTAATAAAAATAGAAACAATAACAAATGTATTTCAAGGAACCTTAAGAGTTCAACACATTGTTCAGATACAAATGCCAAACAACAATGAAATGCAATTTAATTCCTATAAAATTCTAAAAGCCAGTATAAAATAAACAGCAAGAGCATGACTAAGCCATTGCGTTAACAGAAATAATATGTGTAATAGTGTAACAACTTGCTTGAAGCGTCGAGGTATTCCCCAGTCAAATGACTGACTGACTACTTTAACCCGCATGAATTATTTACTTGGACAACAATAGAATTGATTTTGTTTAAACACATAACGTTTCTAACATACTACGTTAATAGGCAACAGAAACCGGACTATTTCATAGCAAATGGGTGGTAAATTGGGGATTGTATGTTTAAAGAAAATAAGAAAGGCCATAATAAATGTTGGCTATTTGCGGGAAACACATGAACATTTTATAAGAAAACTAAATTTAAAATTATAATTATTGGAAAATATTTGGTATTTAATTAGCTTTTTCGCAAGTAATAAAAGTGTATAATAATCGGGCTACAACCACAATATGGAGAGAGCATCACCAGAATAACGGAAAAAATGTGTTCGTGGTCTTCTTTGTGGAGAATACGTAAAGATGTTTCTGTACAGTTTGAGCACATATTTTTTATTTTGTATGTGTGATGGCAGAACAGCCTTCACCGGACAACATTGTTTGAACACGAGCCGAATTCCTGTGCAAACAGCTACCTATACGTGGTCAGAACACATGTAATAATGTTACCTGCACAGTTGCCAGATGTAATTCGTCGATAATCGTCGAATTTAATGGAAAATCGACAAAATCGGAAAACTTGTAGGATACCCTGCATTAGTTTTGGTAGTGTAATTTTAAATAATTTGTATTCGTTTATACAAGCATAATTGTTTTTTATTGTGATCACCAGCATATAAACACCTTCTCCTGTCATTTATTACCACGTGCTCTTGGTTACCAAAACAACAGGTGCCTGACTAAACCCGCTTTTAGCTTTGAATCCTAAGTATAAAGGCATTTGAGTGTGTTATTGGGTTGGTAATAAAATCTAATATTATTAAATTGGTATTTCTGATTAATGGCAGAGAATCATTACTACTAATTTAATAACATTCGAATTTATTGTTAACTTTATAACATTTGAAATGATAAAAATATTTTTTTCACATTTACTTTACAAAAATATAACGAGTTTGCGTGGTGAATCGGCTAAGAAAGAACTAATATATATTTTTTCAAGAGTAGGGTTTTATTATAAAGATCCTACATTACGTCATCAAATCAACCTAACTTATTGATATTTTTTTATTGTTTAAGCTGTAAAATTATGAACGGCAAATATTATTTCATGTTTTAAGGTCTCAATAATCGGTGGATGATGGATGATAAGTATAATATTTATTCTTAATAGTCACCGTCAGAAAATAGTCCAACGGGCTTAAATCAATTGACTTCAGAATTTCGGCTGGTTTTCAAAGAAAAATGGCCCAATGATGCCACCCTGGCAAAAACTGCAACAAACAGGCGTTCATTTTGGGTGCATCGGCTTCTAAATGATGATTGTTTCGATTTTCGGAAAATATGGCTTTCGGCTGGCATACTGCAAAACAAGCCTTGGCAGTCGTTTGAACAATGTTGTAATTTATTCTCAATTAAAATCATAGCCTTCCAAAAATAGTTATTGGGGTTTTTATAGGCAATTCGAATTCCAAAGGCAATGTTCAGGGCTGCAACTACATTTCAATGACAATCGCAATTAGGAATAACAATTACAAGTTAAAATAAACGCCTGACTGATTTATTTTAAATTATAATAGTCCGAATTTTTAATGAAAAATTACAATTATATTTGCATTTAATTATGGAAATGCATGTGTAATTAATTACAAAATGTAATTGAGACTCCCTAGGTCTCTTCTTTGTAGTAGTTTACCGCGAACTTCGCTATTTAGTGGCATCAGAAAGAATTTGTTGAAATTCCAAAAAAAAATGGGCTTCAACATTAATGCAAATCTCTTGAGAACTGTAAGAATTGGAATGGAAAGTAATTTTTGCGCTGATATTTAAATTTTTCGACCATATATCTTTAACAGATTGGCCAGCTCAAAAAGTTCAAACATACTACGAAAGCCTAACTGCCCTTCTATTCAACGCTGTTTAAAATAAATAAATGCCTTTATTTAACATTTTATCGATATCTTTCGACTTTGAGAGTGTAATCGAATTTCTAAAAATGACTCAAGTAGACCTACAACCAACGTTAGGGTATTTCAAAAATACTTTTTCACTGCCACACTGTAATATCATTTACATGTTTTAATTAAAACAAAGTGTGTACTGAAATTCCTTTTAGAGAAATTTTCGAAATTTCAGAAAAACTATGCGGCACTTTAAGCCTTGGGAATATTCTAAAAAATAATTTCGAAATTTAAATATTTGCTTCACCACAAATAGTTTACGACAGTATGAATCGAAACCGAATCACCGTCATGATTAATCAGTAGTTCCTTTTTAGGAAACTAAAGCAAAAGATATGCAAAGTCAATTAAAGTAGAATTAAGCTAAAATACGAACATATTAATGGTGGTATAAAAACCTTCGTATATTTGAAATTTAGTTTCAGTTAAAACTTAAGCATCCACGTGCTAACTTGTGAACGAGCAATGGCTCATATAAAATGGAAATTTTTAATTTAGAGAGAAATAAATAAAAAAAAACACACTGATATAAAACAAATAAAAGCAACGATAAGTCAAATTTTTTAAAAACAAACTATATAAATAATTAAATATTAAATTTATGAATGAATAATTTAACGAACAATAGCGCAAAAAATACATATGTAATTAAATACATTATTAAAAAAACAATGACAAAATAAAATAAGAAACGAAATTAAAAATTTTTGAGACGTGTTTAAATATTGTGGCATCTTTCAAGTGCTATATTGAAATTATCTGTGATGTTTGGTTACCTAATTTTAGCTACAATTGCCGCTGGGCAAAGTCAATCTATAATAAATTCAAATCGTAAGTACATTTAGCTCCCTGAACAATACACAAAAATTTAATTTATACATACTCTCACCTACTAACAAACCGCGAATTTTTGTTCAACGAAAGTGGAATAAGCACAAACTATAAAGCAAATAGGCCGCAGTAAGCGCTGCCCAATAACTAAAAAATGATATGAAATTTAAATTTATAAATTAGTTCAATAAGGCTATTCTTGTTAAATTTAAGAATTTGTATTTTTGTTAATCTTTTACTTATGGACACATATTGCACAGTAGTGCAGAAACACAATATTGTGAAATATTTATAAAGGGTTTGTCTGATCGGCAAAAAATTGTTCTCCAATAAATTAATTAAATCCTTAAATTGTCTGATTTAAAATTGTATGTATTCATTTTGAATTACAGAATATGTTGCATTAGTGGTAAAGTTTTTTCTTGAAGACTAATCATCCCCTATAGATAATCAAAGATATCCAAGGAAATATTTACAATTTAAATGAAAATTTTCTATTTCAGCCCAAGTTTACGTCGATTAATTTAATGAATAATTGCATACTATTCGTATGACCTAGAAGGTTTACATACCTTTACATACTCTTCCTATATCAGCAGCAACTCAGGTTAATAAAAGACTTTGACAAAAATCCAAATAAAATTGAACTCACCTGAAATGAGAAGAGAAGAAATTTCACGTAAATTATAAAATAGATAAAAATTTTAAAAAAGGCAAATATATAGTAAATCAAATTTTATGCATTTATTTATAATCAAAAATGTTATGAATTAAAATAATTTAAATTCGAATGCGTAAAACTTTTCAAAGAAGAATGTCTTCTTAAACTCCTTTAACTTAAATATGAGATACTGTTGTTTGTTTCTTTTTGTTAATTTATATTGACTTATTTAAAATTGCCAAACCGCAAAAATACACAAAATATTAAAAGAAATGTATTTTTATATTAACCACAAAATAAGAGAGATAATGTCAAAAAACCAGTAAAAATAGTGTCTGGTTAAAATGGCTTAAATTCGAAGTGTCAAAAAGGAAACTAAAATAAGAGAACAACAAGACATTAAACGGAGTTTTAACCACAAGATACTAATTAAGAAATTTTAAACAAGGCAACAGAGAGAGAGAGAGTTAGAGGGATTACAAAGTATAGATATACAAGATAAACTAGATTTGTGATTGTAGCACTATGGACTAATGGAATTTGCTTCTTATGTAATTCGCGGTAATGAATTTAAAACTAAATTCCATTTGGTTCTGGTTCCCGAGTAGTACCATTATCTCCAAAATGAAGGAAGTGACACGACATATATTAGTACATCTTGAGAACGGTTTGTTCTCTTTGACTCAGCAAACAATTCGAAAATCCGCATCAAAATTATTTTTAAGTATAACTTTGTCTTTACATCTTCTCAGTAGTGTCGGAGGTATACAAAAAGCTCTGGCGGAGATATCCAGGATGATACGGCGACTTTTGGCTACGATATCTCTGAAACTAATAACAAATTAAAAAACGATGTTGGCACGGCTTAAATATAATAATGTTGTCGAATTTCGGATTTTTGGGATAGAACAACCCGTTCTCCAGTTATGTTGATATTTATGGTGCAACTACTTCCTGTTGTCATAATGGTTTATATCGAAAATTAGAATTAATTCGAAACAACAAAGTGCAGATTCGCATTCAGCAGTCCAAATAAAATAACGTTACGTACATTGATCCAGTCTTAAACCTAAACTCGTGTTGTTTTAATAAAAGGAAAGAAAGTTAAAGTGTTTATAAAATCAGATGCTTTTCAAATTTATTATTAATCATTAAACGTCTGTGACAGTTGATTTTCGCAGTTTATTTTTGGCGCAACATTTAAAAAGCCTCCGACAGTAGTTCTACATTATTTTATTAGTTCGAATGAACTATTAATTAACGTTGTGAAAAATGTTAAAACCCGAATAACCGAAAACAAAAGACCAAGATAAAAAACTTGTGAATAATTCAAGAAGTTTTGTTGATAAAAAAATTAAATAAACAAAAAAAAACACAAAAATATAATTATGAATTAAAAACTAGCAACGCAATAAAAATAAAACCAGTATTTTATTGAACAATGACTGACTATTCAACCGCATCAAGCAGACCAACATCATTATTTGCACTGTGCATGCCTTGTCGAAGGGGGTTTCCCCAAGATCGACATTAATATAATCAATTTAGCTTGTTATACAACAACACTTCATTCATTTTTGTTGTCTCTTCTTTAATCATCTTTCAAGATTTTATCAATAGTCGCTGTGAAAGCCCCAACAGAAGATCAGGCACATGCGTGGCTATTAATGACTGTCAAGTGCTGCTGCAAAGTGAGCGATCTTTTATAGAAGCGTCAAGATGTGGCGGTGGTTTTGGTACAACACCGTATGTTTGTTGTTCCAGCGATACGGGGTTTAACAGACCGGGCGGAAAACGAGTGGTAACAGAGGCATCGGAAGAACCACAAAGAAATTCCCAAGAAAAAACATCTTGGTTAAGACAAATCTTCGGAAGAAACTTTCTGACCTCAAGAGTTTGGCCTGAACACACAAATCCGTTGGCTAATACCCAATCTTTATATTTGCCAGAACCTCCCACCTGCGGTGGCGAGTTTATAGACAATCGCATTTATGGCGGAAGAGATGCAGAACTGTACGAATTCCCCTGGATGGCTTTTTTGGAATACAGCAACACTGGTACGTCACAAATTCGTTATTTGCAACTTTCACATACATATTTAGGTTCTGCTTCTTTTAGACCCCACTCAGGAAGCAGTATGCGCTGGATCTCTGATTAACACTCGTTACATTTTAAGTGCCGCGCATTGCGTGCAAGGTCCTATTCTAAAACAAAAAGGCGAACTGTTAGTATTTCTCTCAGTGCTAATTTCTACCCATAAACCATTTCTTTTTTTAACAATAGAGTGGCTGCTCGTTTGGGCTTAAGAGATTACACCAAAACGTCTACATTTCCCGCAGTCGATCAACGCTGGCGCATTGCAGAGAAAATTGTGCATGAAAACTATAAACCACTAAAGACTCCTTTACACGATATTGCTCTACTTCGTCTTGAGAATAATGTTCGTTATTCCAAAACCGTGCGACCAATTTGCTTACCCTCTGCTTTAAGTGCCTTTAATCTTAAATCAAATACGAAGCTCACAGTAGCCGGCTGGGGTTCAACCGAATTTGATTCGACCAGTCCTATTAAACAGAAAGTAAATGTTGCTCTTGTGGATCAAAAGTTTTGTAAACAACAGTACGGCAAATTAGGTTTAACAATTGAATCTATCCACCTGTGTGCCGGTGGCGCTGCGAACAGAGATAGTTGTCGAGGGGATTCAGGTGCCCCGTTAATGCACTATCGTCACGGTGTTTGGGTGCTGGAAGGTATAGTATCGTTTGGTCGCCGCTGTGGATACAAGGATTGGCCCGGTGTATATGCCCGTGTCAGCAATTATTCTCAGTGGTTAAATAAGAAAATGAGAAACTGATTCTGCCATAAAGTATTAATTAAGTAAATTAACTAACTGACTAATAAATAGTTTGTAAGGAAGTATGAGAATTTTCAGCATTGAATTGCATTTTTTTTGTATTCATTCAGTTTTTAATAAAATAAATATTGAAATTACCCTGAAAATATTGGGCACGTAAAATCAACCGAATATGCAGATTAAATTAGAATTCATTGAAATACAGGTAAATTTATTTTCCATTCAAGAAAAAAAAAATCATTCAATTCTAAATGTTGAAAACTTAACTGACCAAATCCTTCTGTTATTTTGTGATATGACTATAGCATTTTTAAAGTAAATTAAGTAATAAAATGCTGCACGAGAAATATGTATTTATCACGTACGTAATGGAAACCGTTCGATTTCAAAAAGATCGTTTTAACAAGGTGTGATCAATTTCGATTGACTTTTAAAATTTCTTTTAACTCAAAACACCTACCCTAGTTTATGCAAAATAATTTTCGGTTTTTTGCGAAGTTTAAAAATTTAATACTGTAAAGTTTTGCATGCAAAATTACAATTTTTTGAACAACTTCCCGAGAACCTAAGTACGAAGATATTGAGAAACATTTAAATTTCGATATGGATTTTTTTGGGTTTTTTATTCCAATCGGAACTATTCTAAAAGGGTGCAAACTTCAAGGTTTTTGACATAACGGTTTATTAAGAAAATCGGACTCTCTTCAAAAATTGTTATTTGATATATTGAGTACCTAATTAATATGTTTATCAATATTAAATAAGAAATCCCAAGCTAAAGAAAAAAAGTTGTGTTATTGCTGTCAGAGTTTTATTGGTCAGAAATATTTTTTACCCCAAAATTTGGAAAATTATCGGTACAAATTAACGTAAATTATCTTTCTATAAATTTACAAAATAGTCATAAAACATCAATAAACAATGAAGACTCTCAATTTCAAAATTCCTGCGACCTTGCTAATAACTAATATAAAATATCGTGGTATTACGAGTATTTCTCAAATAAACACATATTTGCATTATAAAGTGAAAAAATAAATAGTGTAGATTTTTGGAACGAATTTCCATCATCCCTTGTCAAGTTTGGTTAGGAGATAAGCCGGTTTCGGCTATGTGCCATCTTCAGTGCCATTTTTTGTTCTCGGTCTCAAGGAATGACGGAAATTCGTTCCAAAAATCTACATCAAAACAACCCTGTCGGAATATCAAATCAAGAATCATAATAAATACTGCTATAATTGACAGCATCGTGATTTAAAATTAAAAAAATTTAAATTATTCTGATCAACAACCATCAGAGTACTTTTTTCGAAATTTTGGTACTTTTTATAAAAATATACTTTTTATTGAAAAATAAAATTAAAAGTCCATTTATATAAAAAAATTAAAACTATAAAAAACTATTTTATATAAATATTTGTTAAGCATATTGAATACAGCAAAAAAAGCAAGTAAATCATTTTTTCTTTAGTAAGTGCTCAAAAAAATACTTTTGGTTTAAAGTACACATTAGTTAATAAACACTTTATTCATTACTTTCTGTTTCGTTACAAATCAGCTGACTTGTTTTTGGCGAATGGTAACTGTCTAAATGGCGTTAGTTGTTATGTTCCGTTACGTTCTGTTACGGATGAACCTGGTAAAAGCAGAACTTGGCAACAGTGCGTATTAAAACTATTAAAATTGCATCGCATTTTAATTTTTACTGGCAGCAAATTAAAGGAATTCACTCGGGTAGTCGAATCTATAAATACGTTTTTATTATTTTCAAATAAAGATCAATAATAATTGTTGTTTTAAACAAAAACAACACAACTAAAATTAACGAATATGAGTTCATACGCCGTTTGTTTTAAGGGCTAAAAATTGTATTCGATTTAAGTGACTTTTTTATTTGTTTTAATTTATGTTTATCACTAAAACAATTTTTATAGTTATCAATGTAACTTTTACTTCGAATCAATAAATTTTACTTCGTATCAATAACAGAATTAAAACGTATATGGCAAAGGCCTTAACACATGAAGATGTAGAAATTAGAATGGGCGAAGTTGTTCACAGAGAGCGGAGCCAGGCTAACCTTCTGGAGTTATGTTCGTACACTGAATTACTGAAAAATTACTGAAAACGTACTGAATATAGTACACAAATACGGAATTTTCCCTCACTGTCGCATTTACTGTCACTTTTTATTTTAGAACAAAACTGATAGGGCATCAACTTACAACTCAGTAAATAATATTATTTTACGTTACTTGTTACAATTAACAAATGCGCGATCAAACTAATTATATTTATTATTAATCGATTAATATATTTTTTTGCTATTACTAAATATAGTTAAGGATATTGTGCTATTTACCGTTAGACACAAAAAAGGGATAACGATTTTTATTTAAAATGCTTATTTATATATTTTACATGTTTATCTCCCGGTTTGAAAAATGTTAAGTTGTTCAAAAATTACTTCTATTTTTTTTCATATCGTGAATTAATGTTTTATATAATTATAAATTGTCTATACATGGACCTAGAGGGAATAGAACTGAAACAGAAACTTGTCACTCGTTCTGTAACCAGTTCTAACACTTTGCTTGCAAGAGGCCTGCCACTTTGACATGGCTTTGTCATAGGAGGGGAAAATTGATTTCAATTAGACACTGTGTATCAGGTCGCTGAGTCGACGCAAAGAATCTGGTTCAGTGTCGGTTACGATAGCAATGGCCTCAGTTATAATTAGTGTATTAAGCATGTGTGTCAATACAAACGTACGTAAATACATATTAAAAGTTACGTACAAACAACATTATTTTCTAAGTTATACTAATTTAGTGATATGTGCTGGTTTCACGCGGTAGTAAAAAAATTAAGTTTGTTAAAATTTCGAATTTTTACTTTCCATATTTAAAAATGCACCAACACTGGTGCATCGGAACTATTTAATGGCACATCCCTAACTCATTTCCGCAGAATTCTGAAAGGGAGGAAGAAACAAACCTACTTGGACATTATTTTTTGAATCCGGGAAAAAAGACCAGTGAATAGAAAAACAGTGACTGAAATTAGCATTTAAGTTGTGTGTATATATAGTAACAAAACCAATTGGAGGTAGCATTTTTAGAGCTGGAACGGATTAGTGGCATTTCAATTCCTTTCAATGTGGACAATTGCTTTAAGATACGAGCAATGTTACGGAATGAATTAAACTCGTATCTCGAGGTATCACTGTATGTGTAAATATAATGAATATGCTGCTTATGCGTGAAGTTGGCTGTAAAAAATACAGTTCAGTGATCTGTTAGGAAAAAACGGTATTACTTTCCGAAGAGCCTTATGGTTTTGAAGCTTATATAAAACAACAAATGTCTTACCTTTAAATTTTTTTTTAATATGAGGAGCTGACAGCCGAATTTATTTCTTAATTTAGTTGGTTATTCTTGCCTACTAAAATAAGAATAGCAAAAAGTCGGGCATCCATAGAGATGAATAGTTCAAAGCGTAAATCACTATTAAGGACGACGAACAAACAAACTTCGATTCAGACGTTATATTTGAACCTCTAAAATTAACCTACAAGACACACAACAAAAATAACGAAGAGGATAATCCAAAAAACAATAAAAACACATTACAAAAATAATAAACAAATTCATAATCCAATAATCACTGACTTCTTTCAACCCCAACAAAAAACACTATAAAGAATTAAAAACAAAGTTCATATACAGTCCGCACCTCAAATTCTGACGCAATAAAATAGTAATCACAATCGTCTAATGTATGCAAAAACACCAGTAGTGGAATTCACTAACTTTTAACGATCGCAAAATTTGTCGACAATTTTGCAAGTTTGCAGTAACGATTGTGTGATTCACTGACTACTCGTTAACGATAGTAGACATCGTTAATTTTTTGTTTATTCAAATCGACATCAAGTGGCATCACTGTCAGAAAAATATCAAATAACCGAAAAGCACAAAGAAGATTTTTTGGACAAAATTGGTTGTGCGTTTAGCTAATTTTGCAAAAGGTAGGTAACATTTGAGGCTTTTTCTACATGTAGTATAAATATGCTATGTATGTACCTAGTGCCTTGTTTATTAAAAATATTGTGTAGAAATGATTTTTAAACAATTTAAAAGTGTCCCTAAAAGATGCCCTTAATTTTAGTTTGTCGAATTAATAAACAACACAGAAATATACGTCGTTTATTTTTGTCCACAATCCGTTAAGCTAACAACAACAGTTGACTAAACGATTGCAAATGTTGTTTAAAAAAAGTTACTGAATAGGAACATCGTTAATTTTGTTGTTAAAATTTTTTATGGATGTGATTGTCGTTAAAAAATAATAGTGAATCGCACTGCAGGTCCCAATTACAGGTAGCTGCGTGAGAAAAAAAAATTTACCTATAACATCCACCTGTCATCCGAAAACACAAATTCTGATGCAATGCAAAGCAATAAAACAGTCATAACTTACATCCACCAATCCGTACAAAACACCAAACTTACGAGCTTTACCTGCTACCTGTTCACACATTACAGATGCCAAATAGATATCTGACACACAATAAAACGCTAACGAATTGATGGAAACTTCCCAGAACAAAAAAGGACACAGAAGATGGCACATAGCCGAAACCGGTTTGTCTCCAAACCAAACTTGAGAAGGGATGTGGGAAATTCGTTCCAAAAATCTACATCAAATATGCTGTCGGAATGTCAAATCAAGAATCATATATTAATTTAATTAGTTAAAATCTGAGGACAAAGAACACCTTACATTATTTTCAAGGAGTTTAGGAAAATGGATTTTTTATTTACAGAGTGTTCCGATCCCATTCACAACATAGATCCTATGTTGTAGTCAGTCTTTTTTAGCTAAAATGGATCCTCCAATCCAATAATTTTTGTAGGGTAGGATTAGGAAATTCGAAAAATTATAAGTCCAAAAGTAAAATGCACAAAAATGAACAATTCATGGGGCAACAAAATCCCACCAGGAGGTCAAATATTTATAAAAAAAAAGTTAAATCGGAAAAAATATAAAATTTCCCAAAAATTCAAAATTTAGCAAAAAATCGGAAAAGGTTATTTAACTAACATTTTTTGTTTTGAATCCTAACCAGAAAACTATATAATTTTTGCGCGTTTATAGAAACACAAAGCTGTGTTATAAACTTTCAATTTTAATGAAAACTCCTTAGCATATGCTTCAGTTATTTATTTAAGACTTCATTTTAGTTCAAATGAAAGTGAAACTAAAGCTGATGTTTCTTTGGCATGAATAACTTCCAGTGTCATGTGAATTATTATAGTGGTATTGCATAATTTACCAGTTCGTATGCAATGAAGTGTAAATGACCGGTAAGCATACACACAGCCATACACACAGGCTGAGCTCAATAATGAACATGACTGATCTCGTTTAAGCTTGTCGTGGTTCGAATCTTTCCGTAATTGCACTTTTAACAGCTGAAGACAGAAAAGGTAAAACAAACAAACGGAAAAAGGTGTCAGCTATAAATTTTTAACTTAATTTCTATTTGGGCTTTTGTTTTGCTTTGCCATTCGTTGCTGGTTATTAGTTGTTGCGTTGTATAATTTTTTTCTTTTTGAAGATCGCAAGATGATCTTGAACATTTAGTCGGTAGGTTTTTGTATTAAAAAAAAGTATTTAGCATTATTACTTTTCCTTTTTTTTTTGAAATTGAGAGTGGTTTTAGTGGGTTTGGATTTTATTTGCTTTATTTTAAAACACAAAAATTTGGCCTAAAGGGGCCAGCGTGGGATTAACAGCTGTTAACTGCTCTTTCGTTAAAGCTACTGAGTCTCATAGTTAAGCGGTACGTTGACGGGATATGTTGTTTTTACGGTAAATTGTGGTTGTGAATTCGATTATATACAATTATTTTGATTTGCTGTCGTGGTATTAAAAAATACGCAATCAACTATTACACAAAAAATTAATAAATACAAGTGTTTTTGTACGTGTACTTTATATTAAATAATTTTTATTTAACCGTAACCGTTTAAAGCTGATAAAATATATATTAGTGACTTAGCGCGTCATGTTACTTCGCAATCTCTTAGCAATAACGCTAATTATAAATGTAATTGTAACATGTCATTCTCGGAATAAGGTTGCCTTTAACCATTTGGCCGACTATGAAGATGATGAAGAAGATCAGACTTCAGCCGTTCCATATCGCGGTGATAGTGAAAGACAGCCCATACCCTGCGATATACCAAATGAAGATAAACTAGGCGTATGCTTAGAAGTAAGTCAATGTTCAGCATATTTGCAAGTTCGTAATGCAACAAATTTACCCGCGGAAAAGGTAAACTTTTTAAAAAAAGTTCAATGTGTTTCCAATGTGCCGTCAGACGAGAGGGCGAGGAGCTTACAACCGTTAATCTGTTGTACAACTAATGGCCAGGATTATCGCTTTCCGACCATACAATTTACGAAATTCGAATATAGACGTTTCCAAGACGCTACAGCGCGGTTTAAAAAGAAAAAGCTAAAGAGGCGAATACAGACTGTTGAACCCATTGAGAGTTATAACTCTTCCAACGACTGTGGAAAACAAATAACTCAAAGGATTTATGGTGGTGAAATTGCCGAGCTGGATGAATTTCCGTGGTTGGCGCTGTTGGTCTATAATACGAGTAAGTTTTAAGAATTTAGTAATTTTGTATGTAAAGCTGTAATTTTAATTTGAAGTGAATAGATATGCGTTTTATTGATTGTAATGTTATAATACAATCACAAAATATATTCCAACTTAAATTACTGAGCAACTTAACATACATCTTCAGAGAGTACTTAGTGGGGATCGAGAACCAACGACCCCCAGACTGATAGACTGGCACTCTACCAAGTAGCTTACCGGGGCACTTAAGAGCAGATAAGCCTGAGCTGACACTAACCGTTGAGGGAATAAACAAAATTTTAGAAAAGAACTTAACTACTGATAAGAATTTCCTACCCTAAAACCATAAATAATCAACATTTGTTAGTAGAAGAATTAAAGAATTCAATGAGAATTGTAACGTTTATTTTGTATTTCTTAATATGTTGGCTACATAGTAGTAATAGTGTTGTGTCGGTTTGCATATCGGGTATGCTTGTAAATTTGTGTTGGCAAGATATCCATTAGATATCGAAATATGGTGTACTGCGTGTTAACTGAGTGTTAGGCCAGCATAGGATAGTCAGCTTTGAACGAGCATATACTGTAGTAATCAAAGCCAGAGTACTACAAGCATTATCTTATAAAATACAATGCTTTTTGAGGCTACAAAAAGTAAGCTGAAAAGTTGGAGAGTTAAGACCCATCGCACTGTAGAAAGACGAGAAAAATCGGTGAGAAAAATTACAAACATTTTATAAGGCAACCAAAACGTACATACATATGTATATAAAAATGGACTGCTAAAATTGATTCAGGCTAGTAAGACGGCATGCCAGATATCAGAGGTATTGAATGGGAAATCTTGAGGAACTTTGCTGGGACCACATATTTCTTACAAAGTCAATCGACTTTTAATTCTTCACTTATAGTAAAGAGCCCACAATAATCCTATTATTATATATTTATATTTTATGAAGAAAACGTAACATTTACAAGTGTTTGATTGCCAACATTATTGATTCCGTTTCAGATGACTACGGTTGCAGTGGAGCCCTAATTGATAATCGTCATATTTTGACTGCGGCCCATTGTGTTCATGGCAAGGGTTATCTTGAGAAAAAGGGATTGTAAGCGGTATAGTATTTGAAATAATTTGAAAATTTTTTCTAATGTTACTGCTTTTTTACTTTCAAACAAAAACCAAATACCCACAAGTAGGAAACATGTGCGCTTGGGAGAATTTAATGTAAAAACTGAACCGGATTGCATTGAAGAACCCAACTATTTAAGTTGTGCAGATGCTACAATAGATATGGGAGTGGAAAAGATATTTGTACATCCCGACTACAAGGATTATTCGTTTAATAAATTTAACGATATCGCTGTGATACGTCTGAAATATGCTGTTTCTTTTACACACTTTGTTATGCCCATTTGTTTGCCAAATAAAACTGACAACATTCCGTTAAAAGAGGGTCAAATGTTTTCAGTCGCTGGTTGGGGTAGAACCGATTTATGTAAGTATTAGAAAGATTTAAGTACAACAAGTTATGCCGAATTTTATATACCCTTCACACAAGTATGGAGTAAAATAACTCTGCAAGTGAGTAATCAAAGAAAATTTTTTGCTGATACGTCTAATGTCTAAAAAAAATCTGAGATTTTATCAGAAAATAAACTTATTTGTTCTTAGACATTAAACTGAATAGTACAGGGTGTCCGCCGGGAAGGTATGCTACTTTGTTCGTTTATAATTTTTGATTAAATGAAATAGAATGGATCGTATGGTGATAAATGGTTTATTTAATGTTTGCAATTATGAATGGAATACAATGTCAGATAAATGTCCGCCTCTGTTAGGCTCACAAATGCGACCCCTTTTGAACACATTTTTCATTACATTCTCCCTCATTTCACGCGGTATTTCATTAATTTCATAACGAATATTTTGTTTGAGTTTCTCCAGCGTTTCTAGTTTGTTTGCACAAACCTTGCTTTTCAGATATCCCCACAAAAAGAAGTCCGGAGCAGTCAAATCAGGCGACCGTAGAGGACAATCAACATCACCATTCCTTGAAATAACTTGTTGTGAAAAGAGGTATCGCTGTAATTCCATTGTAATCCTGACTGGATGCAATGTGGCACCGTCTTGTTGAAACCACATGCTAGTCAAGCCCAAAGCATGCAGTTGTGGCGTTAAAAAGTTTTCAATCATATCTCGATATCGCTCCCCATTGACAGTTATCGTTTCAAAGATGTAAGGTCCAATTCCTCCTGACCAAATTGCACCCCAGACTGTCACTTTAAATGGATCTAAAGGTGACTGATGAATAATTTAAGGGTTTTCCACTGTCCAAAACCGACTATTCTGTGTATTCACATATCTATTCAAATGAAAATGTGCCTCGTCACTCATTATGATTTTTTCATGAAAATCGGGATTGTCATAGGCGAGCTGTAGCATCCTATTGGCATATGTACCGCGGCCTAAATGGTCTTCTGGAAGAAGCTCTTGTGACAACTGAATCTTAAATGGAAACAAATGCAAATCTCTGTTCAAAATTATGGCAAAAGTTGTTCTTTGAAGACCAAGCTCCTGAGCACGGTGTCGAATTGAGGTTGATGGATTGTTTTGAATACAGCACGTTGTAGTCCATGCCTATCAGCTTCAGTCCATTTTTCTTCGAAATTATTCACTACACGATAAATAGTGTGTCTCGTTAGCACGTTGTTTCTCCCAAAAATTTCACGTAACTTTCTCATGGTCACAGTAGTCGATGATTGAT
This sequence comes from Phania funesta, assembly GCA_963932375.1. Taxonomy (NCBI): domain Eukaryota; kingdom Metazoa; phylum Arthropoda; class Insecta; order Diptera; family Tachinidae; genus Phania; species Phania funesta. Next base: position 46,315,160 of record OZ010652.1, read on the forward strand.
TTTGATAAAATGTTTTAACGGTTAAAACACGTTGGTTTACCGAATATTTTTCCATAATAAATTTACCACGTCTCTACTTCACGAATGCCAAATATGAACTGTCAAGACTAATGTTTACCAAAATGGCGGCAAAACAAAGTAGTATACCTTCCCGGCGGACACCCTGCATATATTTTTTCTGGATCTTAAGCAATTCGGGCGGGAGTATTTTCCAAATTTTAAAAACTAAATTTTATTTATATCATTTTTTCATAAAAATGGGGCAGTATTTCAGAAATAATAAAAGCTTTTCGAGTTTTCACCCTGATTGAAAATCAGGCTAGCTACGCTCGACTGTTACGTTAAACATTGAGATTAAATTGAACGAAACAATTCGATTATTACATACCAAATATTTAGCCCATGCTAACCGGATTTAGTAAAGGTTGCGTTACTTCATGCAATTTCTAGCAATATCCTTTTTCTAATGAAGCTATATGAAGTCGAAGGTCTGTATTTACAAAGAGACTGACAAATATTTGGAGCCCATTGTACCAAATGATTACGTAAAATGACATAAAAGCCGTGCAGATCTGTCATATTTTGCTCGGTACTTCCCCTATATATTTTTACATAATATCAAGGGCCTCTTAAAAGAAAATTTCAGTATAACAAACGTATTGACGCCTTTTGCCGAGGTCAAATGTATAAATAAGAAACCGTTGTTTTTGCTTTCTTTGCAGTTAATAAATACTTTATCAACATACACAGCCCTATCAAACTTAAGCTACGTATTCCCTTGGTAGCGAAAGAAAATTGCAGCAAAGTCTTGGAGATGTTTGGTGTGCAATTGGGCGACAAGCAACTGTGTGCTGGTGGTGAATATGCCAAAGACACTTGTGCCGGTGACAGCGGTGGGCCTTTAATGTATTTCGATCGCAAACATTCAAGATGGGTAACCTACGGTATTGTCAGTTATGGTTTTACACAATGTGGCATGGCTGGACACCCAGCTGTTTACACAAATGTAGCCGATTATATTGATTGGATACACACAGTGATAGTAGATGAGGTTTCCTAAAAGGAAATACTACTGTTAGCTCGTTTTATATAATGTTGGTTTTGTTTAGTAAAACTTTAAGTGTTTAACAAAAACTTGTTTAAATAACAACAATTTTTATTTAAATTTGTTTAAATAGTTATGAGTGTTTTAATTTATTATTAGTTTTCTTGTGTAAATATTTTTCAGTTTCTTTTCTTTAATTTTAATTCAATTGTTAATAATATCCTTTTGTTTAAATATATATTCTACAATAAATAACTCGTGCCAGCATTAACTTAAGATTCAATTTGTTATTTTAAGAAAATAAATATAGTTTTTCATTGTGGTAATAATGAAGGTTTAGGAATAAATAGAGTCTGATAAAAGAAATTAAAACCAGCCACGAATCTTAATGTTGGATGAGTTGGTAAGTGTTTTCAACTGGAATCCTAATTTAAGATCGTGAATTAAAATGAAATATTTCCATAAAGGTAAGAAGTAGATAATACTTCTATGGGCTTTCCCGGTAATAGATTCCAGCATTGCTACAACGCGCAAAAGAAACTTAAAGCACGTTGCGAAGGTCCATCGCCCATTAAAGGATAAAAACATAACCGCTGAGCGCTTCACTCTATACGAAATTCCTTCATAATCGAATGAAGCGTTCGTTCAGTCAAACATTTAACAGCTCACCGACGTTTGTGGCCAAATTGTCGGTTTGTTACGAAATGAACAAATACCGGTATGTTAAAGGAATGTAGATCAGCCAAGAAAACCGCAGGAGAACCCGCTGCAGTCGCTTCTTAGCCGTGCACAAGAACTCAGGTTTTCGCACACTCTGACTTGGCGAATTTCGCGTTGGGACTTAGTCATGTATTTTGTTATTAACTGGTAGGATTTCGGAGCGTTTGGAAGAGGACCCTAATCTGGGCCGAAAAATCTACTTTAGTGGCGAGATGCATTTTAAGATAAGTAGCTGCTTTAACAAGCCATTTCGCCATATATGGGCAATGTACCGATAAAAAGGTACTGTTTATTTCGGATTCAGGCCATCATTGGTCCGTACTTCTACGAAAAGAACGTTGAGCATCTTCAACCGCGAGAGCTAAAAATCAATGACAGCCAATTTCTTTTTTATTTCCGTTTCGAAAATCTTTTTGAAATCTTCTTTAAAGCTTAAAACTGATCTTCCGTAAAACGACAAAATCACACCTAAGCAATTTTTCCTTATTGCCACAGAATTATTCATAAACTACAGAAAAAGATTTATTTATGAATTCAAAATTTGTATTTGGGTCAAGGTTAAATAAACTTGTAAAAAACAAAATCAGGCAAAGCTAATAAAGTGTGTAAGTTTTTTTTTTTGTTAAGTTGTTAAGAAATGGTAGATGATAATTATATGCAAAATAAAAACTAAATAAATTTAAAAACCGAATCAATATACTAACAGATAATTAAATAATGCTCATCTGTTGCTTTTACTCGATTTAATTACCAATCCACCTTAAAACCAGTTGTGTTGATGATAATGAATGAACATTACGGCACCATTATGTTTTGATGACAACAATATGCATCAACACGCACACGAATATAATTGATCACGATTTTAGATCAAACCTATCGATCAATTATTGCAAACGTCGTTATCGATTAGTTTCAATATTTAAAATTAAAAAAGAACGAAAAATTACACTGAAGATGGAACGTAGTCGAAACCGGTTTGTCTCCAAACCAAACTTGATTAGAGATGTCGGATATTTGTGCCAAAAATCTACATTAAAAAATGCGGTTGCTTTTTGAATATTGAGAATAAACTTGTTTTTAATACAAAAACCAAAAAATTTGGGCTTAATATAGATTATCATTATAAAGGGAGCCTCAACAAGAGCGCACTATTTTATCAACTAATAAAACACATATTTTGAGAGAATTTTGATATTTTCATAGCAGATTCATGCTGTCTAGTAAAGACCACAACCATTGCCAGTGAAAATTCCCCAAAATTTTCAAGCAGTCTCATGGTAATAGGTTCGTAATACATTTTTCTTTTGTGTAGCGCTTCATTTTTAATAATCGGATAAATCGTAGGTGGGTGACAGCAAATATTAGAGTTGCAACTTGTACCTCAAAAAATGCAACACAATTTAAATAGAGCTCTATTACTGGGATGCCCTTCTTGGTTTTTTTAAAATTCCTATAAAAATTAGATCCTATTTTGTAATGAAACTTATACGAAAGTGACGGGAAGGCAGTTTTTTATATCGATTAACGATTAAAGAAAATCTTTTTAACAATTTTTTTCACGATTTTATATAAATTTTCTGTGGCTTTTAGGAACGCATTAATTAGGATGTTGTAGTCATTGATACAATTATCAAGTGACATTAAATATATTTACACTTGAGTAGAAAAGCACTTAAAAATATGAGGAGAAGAAGTATTACTGCAGAGGTATAAAAATTGTTAGAGCTGGGTTTCATGCAAAAACCGTTTAACCATTTAACATTCGAAAAACTAAATTTATAAAAAAACAGAAATGTCTTAAAACCCGAGCTGGTTGCCCTAATAACAACTAAATAAAATATTACATTTTTATTGATGACCTTACAAATGGTGTTTGTTTACTTGTAACATTTGTTTTATTAGGGATGACGTTTAACTGACAGCCACTTCTCAAAACTTATTGTAAGTCAAGTTCAAAATTAATTTGACACTTTCACTTTTGCCTTTATATTTATTACTTATATTTTCTGTTGTTTCATTTTGTCAAATACTCTACTTGGCTGACGCGGTTTGTTTCCATTTAAAATAATTCATCAATTGTACTTAAAAAATTGGCCAATAAATTTCTTTGTTTTTGTTCGAAAACCTGCCTTTGTTGCCGCTTTGAATCGACCTTTTGGTTGTTTTATTAAATTTGAAATATTTAAATTTTCTACACGTTCTCGTCTGAGCATTACCGAGGATTTGCATAAACTACATGAGCTGTTGTTGGTCTGAGTGGAAGTTGTTATCTTTTTTACATATAGTAAATGGCCAATGCAGATACCAATGCGGAGTACTAATTGTCTTAATGTTTGTGCGTGCAATTAAGTACTATTTACGAGAGTTTTGTGTTTAATTGGATCGCAATTGAGCTAAAAAATAAAACTTCTAATATGTAAATGATTGATATTACAAAATGTTCCAAAATTTACGCAACAGTTAGGGTTTGATTCTTGAGCAATATTAAAAACACAATTAAATTTTGGTTGCTATGGAAAATCGTAAATTTAATTTAGCCAAACCGTAAAAGAATTATAAAAAAAGCAGGAAAAGAGAATCAATTGGAGACACTAAACCCACTGACCTTCAATAGAAAACATCTAGAAGGGTAATTTGGATTGTTGAGGAAACGTTCAGGGATATAAATTCGTTTAACACTACAACTGCAGTCTCATGCCGATAAAAGCAATTATTGAGGCCATCAACAAATGAATTACGATTTTTCGGCCAAAATCATTATATGCAGTGATACTCTTTTTCGACTTAAGGTCTTTGTAAATCGTTTCAACCATATTTCGTTGAAAATGAGGCGGCAAGATAGCTAAGCTCTTCGATGTACTTTTACATATGTAAGGTAAGCAAATACAGAATACACGTTAACAAAACATGAATCGATTTTTTCGATTATCTTTACGGAATAATTCGCCAGTGGTGTTGGCGCAACGTGAATCTTGACGCAGATTTTTCCGTTGTCCGATCGAAAGTAGGCAAACACTACTGCGTTTAGCCGCGCTCGCCATGAAGGGTATGAAACCACACGAGATGCTTGCCTAACAGCCGTTTTGTCAAGAGTATCATGGCTAAGCCCCAAGATGCCGCAGAGGATAGCCTAGTATCAACCAGACGACGTGTGACACAATTATGCATCAATCGTCGGTCTTTGCTTACGCAAAAGCTATCTGGGATCTCGACCACGAAGAACACAACTTTTCATTGAAAATCATCACGAAAGACGAGACAGTTGATATGTGAATAAGCAAATTTATTGCTTCTAGGGCTACAAAGAGCAGCATATAACTCTCGAAAAGCCATTACACCCGCTTAATGTTACTGCCTTGAGTGCTGTTTAAGCAGCGGGCTAGTGCCGACGGCGAGCAAGGCCATGCTCGACGACTTTCTTCGACTGTTCTAGGCTTCCTTTTGTGGACGTTATGGTAAACCTTGGACTCTGAAAGCTAGCAAAGAGAAAACCCGTTACAAACGTGAGAATATATCGCCGTAACATGTGTCTACAGTGATTGAAAGTATCATAAATTGTCATCGATTCTTGTGGCGGCCACTTGGCCAAGATCTTGATTTAATGTAAAACAAATGTAAGACATCAAATACACATATTCCAAAAGCGGAACCAAAGCTTTCCATTTATAAAAAAAAAATACCACAGATGAATATCGGAGGACAACTTTTGTGCCACCTTATTTAAAGTTATTTAAAATCCATTTCAAACTTTTTACTTTCGCAAAATTTCAATATTTTAATTTATTTCAATAAATATTTCGTCAAAACAAACTTGATTATTTCTTCCCGGTTCATAAAAAAAAGTTTTTTTTTTATACTCGAAATTCGATCTAAATATTGTATTTACTTCTGAAATGCGTATATGATTGTAAATATCTGCGAAAAACAACGAAGCGCCATTTAACAAATTTTAAATATTTTTAAACAATTGCATTATTGATGATATCGGGTGATTTTTTTTTTGCTATTGGGTTTTTAGTGTGAAGTGTGAAGCCAGAGGCAGCTTAAGAACTTTCAATGCATCCGGAATGGTACAGTGTTTGGCGCGGTTTGTAGGCCGGCCGCATTATTCGACCGTACTTTTAGAAGAACGATGAAAATATCAACATTATAATTAATGGAGCAAGGTACCGTGCAATGACTACCTACTTTTTTGCCCAAAATGGAAGAATTGCACGTGGTTGCCATGTGGTTTCAACAAGACGGTGCCACACAGCACTTGATACCATGAACCTATTGATACGCGAGTTTGGTGAGCAATTAATCTCACGTTTTAGATTGGCCGCCAATTCATTTCATCCCTCTAAACTATTTTTTGTTGCGATGCATGAAGTACTGGAAGAAATGCTTGAGAAACTGGCCGAAATGCTTGAAAAATTATGTCGAAACTGAAGCTCACAGATTGACCACCTACGACGTACATTTCAATGAAATAGTCTTTAAAAATTAAATGGCAGGCATTCCGTCATGGACCCAAAAAAATATTTAATTCACTTTTGCACCTTTTCTGTGTTTTTTTTTTCAAAATCCAATACCCAAACATTAAAAAGAAGCACTCGATACAAATTCCATTAAAGGTACGAATCATAAAGACTGTGACATTAGAAGTTGGTTATTTATTCAATTAAATGGCCAAAATATTTTAATAATTGAGTTATCGGCATTTTTTCAAAACATTCTTGCACACGAAATATCATGAAATTGTCCAACATCCCTCGCTAAAGCAACACACGTTTGATAATTCAGAAACGGTAACTTTACATTACTGTGTGAATGTGTGTGTTTGTTTTCTTTAATTTGTAGTTTGTTTTTATAGCGAATTGGAATGCATCCCATCGTTAGTTTTTTGAACGTTTATTTTGAATAAATTTGTTATCCATTCATACCTTAAATATTATTCATAATATATCCCTTTAAAATAAAGTGCTTGGGCTTTTTAAATGGGGTTGAAATAATTGCTTTATGGCATTTCATTAATGCATAGTTTCCTAAAGTGAGATCAAACGAGGCTTAAGATAACAAGCATCCAACAGCTGATCAAAAATAGGAGAGCGGTTTATATATAAAAATAATTATTAAAATAAATTTTCCTTAAGAAAAACTAAATTTTTGTTTCGATAAGTATTTGCTTATAAAACACAGACGAATTTATTATTTGTAATAACATTTGTTTGCTCTGAAATGTAGTTTTCAACCAACTTTATTGGATTTTAATTTCAGGGTACATAGCATGCGGGCAGGCTGAGATATAGTTCTTTGAAACGGTCAAATGTTCGACCACCTTTTGCAGTGGGTAGGAGCGTATATCTCTTGTTTATCGGCTTATGTGAGTTATTTCACATACCCTTATAGAAAGCAATCAAGCGATCTTAAATCGCATTTATTTGACGATGAAAAAGCCTAAATGGCAGCAAATTATATTTAAAACAAATAAGAGAGCTTTATACCCTCTACCCAAGTACTTTAACTATAGGATTAATGCAAATTTTTTCTGTCGCAGAGGATTCTTGAGAATCTTTAATTCTGGCCGCCAGTTTTACTCGCGTTGTTTTATATTAAAACTCTCCCTTTGTTTTAATATTAGCAATTCCAGGCTGTTTCCATTTCGGGGTTTTAACATGTTTGCGTTTTAACTTTTCTCTGAATGCTTACGAGTTTTTGATACATTTTAGATAATAACGGAATTTGATCTCTCGGAAATTGGAAAGTTTTGATAAAAGTTTGTGTTTGCTTCCTTTTTATCAAAAAGAAGGCGGTTTTGATGAATTCCCGATGTTTTTTTTTTGGAATCTAGGTTTTTTATGGCAACGTTTGTAGTTTTAAGTAAGTGTTTAGTTAATTTTTGATTTTCTGTTGAACTTCTGCATTTGGGCGAAATTTCAGACTTTTGCTGACTTTTTGAATATTTTCCTAAAAGTTGGATATTTCAACTGATATTTCTACAGACTGAAACTTAGTAATTGTAATCGATTTTTTTTTTATGAATTTTAGGTCCTATGGTAATTTTTAATTTGTAGAGAAATTTAATTGTCGATAATTTTTTTTGGTAAAATATAAAATTTCTTTTCTTGGAAAAAATTGGATTTTTGAGTAGACTTTGGACTTTTTGTAAAAACTTCAAAGTTTAGTGAAATTCAATATTTAGGCTCTTATTCGGATTTTGGAAATGTTGTTTCTTTGATAACACTGTGATACACAAAAAATATTCAGGGGTTCTAATGTACAAATTCTATTTTGTTGGAGTCCATGGATGACGAAAATACCGTTGGTTTTTTTAAGTCTCTTCCTAAAGTGATTTTATAACGGTAAATGTAGTGAAAAACGGGTTTTCTTAGATTTTCAGCGTTAAACAGTTGTAAATTCTTTGTTTCCCAACGGATTTCTTTTAATATTATCTTTCAACCAAGATATAGTTTTTGTAAATCGACTAACAAATGGCTAAGTTACAGTCGTTGAAGTGTACAAAAAACGCACTAGAAGAGTATTATTTTGTTTTCCTCAGGCTATTAGTTTGCTTATGAGTTACCAAACACTATAGATATTTATGATTGCAAAAAAAGCAAACTAAATTAGCTTTCCAAAATGGGTAATAACTGTAAAATAGGATGAAAAACAAAAGACCTATGCAAATTTTTGTGCTTTCACTTTTTGGTTTTTTATTTAGAAATAACTTGTATTTCTGTATGACTCAAATTTTATCGATATTAAGTACCTGCGGTAAAATGTGAATAAACCCTAATTAAATTATCCGATTTTCCTTAATTTGCCAGATATACATCTGTCATAAAAATGTATTTTCCTTTTCTTTTTTTATTGCGCTTTTATACTGCTGAATTTAGAATAAAAGGGCTACGGTTGCAAAGCTGGCACAATTTAATTTCTGCAAGTGAACAGTAAGTGCCCGAGTGATATTGATACAAACAATAGTGGTATTTAATAAAAGTACTATTAATAAGTGAATTAATACAAACTGTTAAATTTAAAATTTTACAAAGATAAGACACTTAATTATATTCAATAACAATGTGTAATAAAAGCGACAATTTTTGTTTTATATGTGGATTGTTTGTGCATAAACGACATAAAATAGACTTGTTAGTAAAAAACATATTATTCCGCTATATGAAGAATATTTCAGTCGTTGCTTAGTACGGGGGAAATGGTATATACCATCAGTTTGTTGTTCATCGTGTTACGCAACACTAAGATCCTGGATCCACGTGGAAATTTTTTTCATTGCCGTTTATCGAACCTGTCAACTGGCTTCCACTACGTGTGCATAGAGAAAGTAATTGCTATTTCTGTTTATCAAAAACGAAAGGATATCATTTCAAAATAAGACAACAGATTAAATACGCAAATATTGATAGTGTTATTAAGGGTGTACTGCGTAAGAAATTTGCTAAAGAAATATCACCTGATTCATCTGAGTTTGAACCATCTTCAAGCTAAGCTATGAGCCCCGCATCAGAATATGTTCCACCTGAAGGAGAATTGAATAAACAACACTTTGTTTCCCAAGCGGAATTTCATGATCTTGTTCACGATTTAGAATTGTCGAAAAGACAGACCGAGCTCCTAGGTTTCAGATTAAAACAGTGGAAGTATTTGCAAAAAAATGTAAACATTACATTTCGGAGGACGGAGGAAACTAGTTTGTTTGGATCACTATTCAACGAATGCACTGAAAATAGTGATTTGGCTGACTGCAATGAAGTAAATAAATTGTTTGAACACCTTGGATATAATCATGTCCCACAAGAATGGCGATTATTTATTGATGATTCAACAAAAAGTAATATCAAAAGTTCTTTTAATCTTATATTTTATTAATATATGATGATGGATCACTTCCTTCAGTACCGTTGGCTTACGGTACTAACATCAAAGAATCATATGATAATATGGCTCTAATACCTAATGTCATAGATTACAAGGCACACACGTGGCTGATTGTAGCAGATTTGAAGGTACTATCAATTTTGAATGGAATGCAAGGTGGTAACACAAAGTTTCCCTGCTATTTTTGTGAATGGGACAGCCGAGACTCCTCCAAACATTACATACAGAGAGATTGGAAACCGCGTACAACAGCTATTGTTGGTGAAAAAAATAGCATAAATATCCCATTAGTCAAGCCAACAGATATTATTTTACCTCCGCTGCACATAAAGTTGGGCTTGATAAAGCAATTCGTGAAAGCAAATATCTTGAACAGGCTTTTCCACGAATAACGAGTGGAAAATTAGAAGAAGGTACAAAATATATTATAAACGCATGCACAAAATAAACAACTTATAATCAACAGCTATCTTTATTGGTCCGCAAATACGGAAATTAGTAACAGATCAAAATTTCATGCTTCCTTGGAAACACAAAAATTTAAAACTATGATGCTATGAAAGATTCAAGAATTGAGAAATAACTCATTCTCGTATTCCATTTGCCTTAAATGTTGGTATAAGTAGAATATGTTTAGACACACAGTTTGTAGATAGGACACGAAGAATGTTGATAACGTGTGTAGCGACATAGAAAATGCATTCCATTCAGCTAGATGTCTAATAAAATTAAAACTTTTACTGTTTTCAAGGTTTGTCGATATTAATAAATAATTCTCTTTCTGAATAGAAAGAAAAACGAACTCATGCCTAAAAATTTAAATTACTTAATAATTAATAATATTTGTAGTTCCAAAGAAACAATACAACTTTTTTAGTTTAGTTTAGATCAATTGTAAATTTATAGTTTTTATACTTTACAAAATTTGTTGTGGATTTTCGGTGAAATCCCTATTTTTGTGATATTTTAACTTTATATTGATGCACCTATTTGACCAACATAAAATTTTTTGGTAAAATTTCGCATTTTGGGCGAATTTGTTTGTTTGTTAAATTTTGAGGTTGTTTTAAGTAAATATTGGACCTATATTTAGGCCCGCAAATTATCTCCGGCCATCGCTTAGATAATTTCTATAGGGGGACTTGCTAGCAAATATGATATGACTGCCGAATATGTGCGTTTTATGGGCTTGTGGATAATTGTTTCCCCGTGAGAGCGAAAATACCAACAAGGCCTACAAAAATGCTAATACCTAGGGAAGTTCTGGACCAATATTGCAAAATTTGCCAAACGCGCTGTCAAATAATATAGTTTCAAGTACATAGGTTGCCTAGGGCCTTCAGAGTTTATTTCAATATCAGACAGACGAATATCGTTAAATGAGCTTCTTGCCTATCAGAATCCGAAATGATCATTGTAGAAAATACAAAGGATATGACCAATTTATATAAATCCTTTACGCTTTTAGTGAAGGGTATACTGAAGCTAATAAATTTCCGTTGATAAATTTCTCCGTTGTATACAGTTTTGGGTGTTTCTTGAGTAAAACTAGAGATGTGATACAGATCACGCAAATGGCTTGAATAGATTTTTGTTGCAATCTTAAGAGCATGGGCAGAATTCAGTAAAATTTTAAAAATATTTTTGAAAAGTTTTTATCTCGTACAATGGCTTAAAACATTTGTGTAGCAATTTTTAGAAATTGTTAAAATATAACAAATATTTTTTATTCGTTTCAGTCCCTCTCTCATTCCACAACAGCCACAACCGTAGTGCTATTATCATTTTGATATAATTCTATTTTAATATTACATAAATATTTTCTAATTAAAAGTAAATATTAAAGTGGAGTTAAACCAATAAATACAATATTATCCATTGCTACATAATAAGCAGGCATGGAGAATTCCAATTTTTAAATTACAGTTTTTCTTAGAGAAACTGTTACTTTTTAATATTTTAAAAGCCTGCAGATTGTGTCAATAATTTAAAGATAAAACTATGTATGGGGAATCAAAATTCACAGTGACTGATAAAAATTTAAAAATGAAAATTCATATTTTCCATATAATTCTGCTGACTTAAACAAACGGAAAAGTGCAAAAGTATATAATTTTCCAAACCTGGTACAAACAATAAAAGCTCAACAAGGAGTCGAAAGATAAACAAATAATTTGCACACGTTCTTAGACACTGATTGCTGAAACATGGTTGCTAACAAACAGATTGTTGCCAAAATATATTTACTGCTGTTTCCCACACTTCATTTCATATTTTAATTTAAAAATATTAATTCATACTCATCAGAGGCAAATGTATGGAAAATTTGCAAACACATGCAAATTTGATGTTTAATCAAAATAATTTTATATTACAACTTTTTATATTACAACAAAAAATGAAGCCATTGAAGCAAGGAGTAGCAGAGGCGTTAGTAATGATGATAATAATCCAAAACAGTTGCGAATAAAGGTGGGATAATGTCAGCGATTATTGCAATAGTCAAGCCTGTTCTTATTTTCCTTTGTTTAAAACATTATGAAAATATTTAAAAATATGAATCTTAAAAATGAGTTTTTCCCCCATATTCCTTCTTCTCTCTTGATTATTTGCAAAAAACAATTGTGATAAGCATGCACTAATTTGAATATGTTGATTTGTCTGTGTGTGTGTTAAGGTAACTGTGTGTGTGACACGTGTTTCTCAATGAGAAAACAATATTTAATATAAAAATTGTTGCTTTCTGCTGCTTTTTCGAATATGTGCATGAACTAGAAGTTCAAGCATTTTGTTTATTTATTATCATTGAATGTGATTGTTTGTTGTTGTTTAGTTATTAGAATATTTTGGATTAAAATTGTAGCATGATTTTAGGGTGGCTACATTTAAAAATTGTCGAAAGTGGTGATTTTTAGCGCTGCATTATTGTTGAAGTAATTCTTTGTTTAGGTACAGTTATGCACGTAGGAGCTATAATTAGGGCATTTTAATAATATAATGTGGATTTCTTATCAACTAAATTGCTCAGAATTCATAACACGTGATCAACTTTCTCATATGCTAAGGCTTATCGTCCAATCAGCTAAAAATGTTTCCTGCTACGTGTCGACATTGAAGGTGCAATGTGAAAACCGCCACACTTATCCAATCCATAAATAAATTAATGGCGGATCACATAACATCTACGTCGGGTTAATTCCTTCACACCCCTGATGGGTAACCACAAATCACAAAGTCCTAAGAACAATTAACCCTGAAAGGAAATCTTTAAAATCTTGATTTATAATGGATTAAGTCTATCTTTTCGGACATGAGCCTAATGAATTGTTTCCTGTTTTCAACTTAACCCAAGCATTCGATTTTGGTGTTATGAACTCAGTAAATCTTAGTAACGTGAATAATTAAGAATAAGGAAATGCTATACAAAAATCAAGAGTTCTCATAAAAGTTGACTAAGTGTAGCAAAAATTTCACAATTGGGCTCAATTGGGGTCAATTATTACCGACAGAATGGTGAGGAACTTGAGTAAAAGCTTCGATCTATTTAAGGTAGCGTAAGTGGTATGGTATTTTCCTGGTGCTTCTGCAATAGAAGGTTGGCTCAATATCAACTCAGTAAGAATTTTCAACGCATATACACCATTAAGTTGGCAGGAAGAACAGGTAGTTTCTATAATTAAGTCTGGTAAGGCAAGTTCTGCGACTCCTAATTTCTTTCCAACTTAGAAACATGGAAGGATTAGTTGAACAATATTATTAATAGTAGGATTTTAGACGACATCCTGAAGTTTAAACAGCACCCCTACTTCAAAGAAAAGTCAGTGAAAAGAGCTTTACATGAAGTGGTATCCTAGAGGAGATATTAAATGGCAAACTATATGCACTCCACACGGTAGAATTCTTTCACACCTCTTATAGGAAATATTCTCCTAAGGGCATCTTCGAATGCGGGACTTTTGGTGTGATATTACTTCTAAGAGGAAAAAATTTAAATCAGTTATGAGAAACGAATCAGGATCTCTTAAGTGTTACTTTTAATTGGGCTCAATCAGATCTTAACGTAAAACACTAATAAAAGAGAATATGTATTTTCACTAGCAAAACAAAGATTCTGCCTACGAATAGCGCCCCTCCCAGGTACGGCAATTACATTATTCAACAAGAGTATAATATTAGGATTAACCTTAGACCGGATATTAAAATAACAGCGTCACATAGAGGAAGAGCAATATTAATTAATCGACGCTTCATTATTATGGTGAACATGAACGGAAAAAAGTTGAACGTAAAAACTTTACAGAATGCTTACTGCACATGCTGTTATGAAATAAGTGGGGCAAATATAAGGTGCGGGCAAATCTCTGCAAATAATGGTGAATGGAAATTTGCATCGATATATTTCTCATGCTTAGCACTAGAAAGTTGTCCACATTTCCTGTGATTTTACGCTTCTATCCAATTTTTTTTGTTGGCCTAGTACCCAATGGATGGCCTCTACTAAAACAAAAAGCCGAAAGGAAGGGGAGAAGTGAGCGTAGTATTTGTAGACATTCGATTAAAATTTTTCTACATTGAAAGTGGTAGGAAAGATTTCGGAAGTGAATTTAATATTACTTACGAACAGTCGGTTTAAGAAAGAGTTTTGTCTGCTGTGTGTGGTGCGGTTTACTTGCCAATCTACGACGAATGGATGAGCCCTTAATGAAGAGCGTATTATACGTACAAATTTTCGGGTATAAAGTAAAAGTTTCCTAATTTCATTGAAACATATTTCGTTGTAGTAACGATAGAACAATGACACGTCTTCGCCCTCTCTTCTACGCAGTAGAGAAGCTTCAAAGTAGAATTTGAAACACTGGTCCAAACATAGCAGTTGTATTCCAATTTAGGTCGGATATAGGTGGTGTAATCAATAAGGAGATCAGATGGAGTGAAGTATCTCTTACACCGTTTTAAAGAAACGAGATACTTAAGTGTTTCTTTTGCGATCTGAAAAATATGATTTGTACATTGAACATCAGAATGGATTTTTATGCCAAGAACATCATGAGTTTCTGATTCCTTAGTACCTCTACCACCCATAACTGCAGATGAAGCAATAAAATCTGTCCTGCGTCTGTGAGTAAGTATTCAACATTGGGTCTGACGTCCATTCATATCGCAAGATCCCGATTGATTATATCAATTATATTGTGCCTGGTGTCACGAAGTTACAAAAGGCTTGGTCTATTACTGAACGAAAGCGAAAAACAAAAACTGATATCATCTGCAAAAGAATGGATAGGGTTGGAAGTTCTACATAGAAAGTCATTTAAAGAGATAAAAAATACTGTTTTTGTAGTGATAACTAAAACTCGCAAGCATTGATTCCACGACTTAAATTGACATTTCTTACATTTTGAAAAATTCTACAGAAGCTATTTTGTAATAGTTCTACGTAACAAATATTTCAGGTTGAACTCTGAAGCTGAAGGGTACAAGGTATTGAAAATTTTGTATAATTTACGAAAGAATATTTTATGCAACTTTGAACAATTATTCATAAAGGCGTTTTTATTTTCATTTATAAATATCATACAAATCGTGAATTAGCCCTCTAATTTTGTGTGCATTTTCTATTAACTTTATTAATTGGAAAATTGTAGAGATGAAAACAATAAGAAGAAAAATAAAAAACAAACTTCATTATAATCTACGAAATGTGGGTTGTAAAATTGAAATTTAAAAAATCAAATTGCCTTTTAACCAATGAGGGGATATTTTGAATGTACTGCAGCGTTTTTAACCAATTTCAACTTTTTTATAAATCTTTTGTGGTCAACGCTATTATTAATATTTGATTGACGTTTTGGTACGTTCTAAAGAAATAAAACAAAAATAAAACGACAGATGTTTGAAACGTAATTAGAAAATTAAATCAATTAAATTATATAAGTGTTGTCGCAGTTTTCATATTTTTCAACTTTTCTTGAAAGACCTAATCATTTTACTCATCTAGAAATACAAATAAAGTGTATTTATTAATATATACAGAAATCCTAAGAAAAGAACAGAAAACAAACATACAAAACTCCATTAACTAATTGCAATCATAAGGACAAGAAAGCCTTATTTTTATTACGATTTAACAAGGAATATTTTCTATAAAAAAGCCCAAATTTTCCCTTTTTTTACTGCTCAATTGTAGTATGTGAGTATGTTTTAGCACATTGTAATTTCATTAAATTCACTCTACAATTTCACCCGAAATAAAATTAAGCAAACATATCAAACTGTTTTGACAACCCCATTTAATCGGAGCGAAAAAAAACGCAACAATTTTCAAACAACCAAACGTACATTTTCACTTAATTTCTGTTGTTGTCTTATTTATATTTTTTCAGTGTTTTTATAAACATAAACATTACATTTGTATTTATACAAAAATGAAGAAAAAACAATAAATTGTTTGATTTTATACGTTTTGCAAGCGAACAGAAAGGGTGTAGCCAACGGAATGGAAGTAATAGTATCTCTACAAGCAACAGTTTAAGACTGTTCTTCGAACACTCTTGTACTCATAGTTTCATTCTAGTGTGGTCAAGTATGTTGCTAAATTCAGTCTTTCAAAGGGTGGTTCAAGGGTTGGGAACGTACATTAGATTCGGGACGTACCTGACTTATTATTGGGTTATTATAAATAAAAATGCGCAATAAAAGTTGTTTATAGAAATCATTGCTGCAATTAATCGAATCTTTTATTAGCGCATGTCGTTTCTCACTAGGCGTTGGCAACCACTAATGACTTCTGTACTTTATTTCAAAGCCACTGTGTCAGGGTTTTCATTACAGGTTTTGATACTTTGCCCCAACCTCCAAATATAGGTAACTTATTGACTTAAAATTTTTTCTTCCGGGGTTTCATTAAGCACAAACATATTTATGTGTTGGTAATAATTCTATTTGATTTTTCGATACCACAATTTTATTATTTTAAATATACATACTTATATAGTATATTATTATTATCAACTATAATTTGCGGTCGCACAAAAATATAAATCAATGAACTTTCCTGTATTTATTTTTGACAGCTGCTTAACTGGAATATTCCCATATAAATGTAATTGGTATTGCCCATTTTCACATTGAAATAGAGAAACACTTTTTTTTCACAAATCGAAAAACGGTAGAATTTTTCGTTTCACAAATTTCGATGCGAGAACTTCGCACAAATAGTTACAGAAACGATGTAGTGATTAATATGCAAAGTTCTTTCAAAACAAAATTCTCATTGTATAAAATGAACTTTAGATTCTTTCCTAATTAAAAGCCACGAAAATTGTTCACTCTCTGTATATTTTCATGTATCACATACAAAAAAAAAAAAAATACAAATGTAAATATTTATGCACACATGATGTTCTTTATATCCTTCGCAGTTCAATGTGTGCATGTTTCGAGTACATTTTGTATTTGTTGTTTTTATTATGTCAAAATGTATTGACATCCTTAACAGACACATTTATTGATATTGACATTAAATAATGGCAACAGAACAAATACAACAAATTCCTTAAACTCTTATAATACACATTTTTATTAACATTTTTATATTCAAAGTCAAAAGAAACTGTAAAAGAAATAAAAAAGAGACGAATAAAATGGAAATAAATTCAAACGAAATTTTCCAAATAAAAAATTATAGAAGTGAAATCATTTATACATGAGCATTAATAATGAAAAAAGTTAGAAATGTTATTTCAGCGAATAGCGATATTTGACTTAACGTTACAAGTGCGGCCCGGGGAAGTAGATGTTTTGAAAGTCCATCCATCACTATTTTTATTTCTCGGGAAAAGAAGGAAAGATAAAAAGAGGACTACATCGTCTGGTCATAACGTGGCTTCTCGACATGGTAAGAAATAGGACATTAATCTTTGAAACCGGGTAAAAAACGTTAATAAGATCAATCAATTGCACGCTTTTTATCGCCAATCCTATGGTTACTGGTTATCTGTATACTTTTACAAACTGGTGTCACAATAAAATTCTCCGTGAAGCCGAACAAGACTAATGTGGTACCATTTACCGGAAGGAGGAAGCTTGAACTACTCCCAGACATTGCATATTCTCAGATAGTGTTATATCTGGGCCCTGGGATAGGAAATATCTGGGAAGAGTTCTAGGTAAAACTCTTGCTGGCAAAAGACACTTATTATACATAACAAATAAAGGCTTAGGAGCAACTAATGCAATACAAAGAGTATATGGTAAAACCGGGGGCCTACGACCGTAAATGATAGCGCGGTAAT
The DNA here is from genome assembly GCA_963932375.1 of Phania funesta. Lineage (NCBI taxonomy): Eukaryota > Metazoa > Arthropoda > Insecta > Diptera > Tachinidae > Phania > Phania funesta. The sequence goes on from OZ010652.1 coordinate 46,333,103, forward strand.
AAACAATAATAGTGGCAATACTCACCTATGCATCTCTAGCATGCTGGAAAAATTTATAATAATTACAAGCGCAAATGATCCTCAATAAGATTCGTAGGATAGCGTGTTTGACTATTTCTAGACCGTTTCACACAAGCAGGCCGAGTCTAGCTTATCGGAAGCAAGGCAATCCTATTGGGCATGCTAAGATTTTGGACACCGTCCCCTGCCTTCAGTGAGAAATCTAAACCTTTAAAGTAAGCATTAGTGAACGCTCAGCTTGTGGAAACAATGAGATAATACTAGTACACGGTCGGTTACAAGATGGCAGGGCTGGCGCGGGCTATGTAGGCCACACTTCCGAATAGTAGCAACAATGCGAAATATATTTTAGGCGGAGATTCGTGTCTTAGAGGTCTGTGCTAGAGAATGGGCACGCGTGGCGCGAAAGCAAGCCACTTATTCCAGCCAAAGTTGGTCTGGTATTTTTTTTTAAACTTCTAGTTACCCTAGCAGCGAGAAACTCTTTTACTATAATGTGGGCCATAAGGGGCATGTAGACATTCAAAGAGCTGACCACATGGCTAAAAATGGCGCCGACTTTCCTTTAATAACTCCCGAACCCTTCTGAGTGGTAAGCAATAGCTTCATAGTTAACCCTAATACGCGAAGGTCAAAAACTAGGTCTAATCGGTTACTGAAGAGGCTAAACAGGCGTACGGCAGTCGAAAACCTCATACGAAACTCATACTCCGAAAGTATTAAGGTAGAGACTATTCGAAATCTCAACAGAAATGATATTAAGCTCAACACTGAACTGTTAACAGAACACTGCAGGTTTAACTATCACATGAATAAAATAGGTGTGGTAGAAAGAGACTCCCTGCAGACTCTGTTAAGAGGAACAGGAGGCATAAAAACATCCTCTTTGCTATTGCCCTGAGGTGGCAATAGCAAACTTTACTACATATGTAGTAGGATATTATTTCCAACCAATCTAATTAAAATACAGCCCACAATGATAACGTGATTTATTAAAAGTCTAGAATTGTTTTAGCTGATCACGAGGCACTACAACATATCTATCAAGCTATTGTAGCGTAAAACTAATAATAAATACGAATGTCATCTAGGCGTTAAAACATTCAATAGGGTTGCCATTTCATCTTGCATCGAAGTGGAGAAATTATTAAAAAAATATAATCAAAATTCCAGCTCAGATGTAAATACGCAACGTTCTTCAACAGTGAAAAAGATCGAGCGTGTGTACACGCTTTTTAACCTGAAGAGCATCAACCAGAAAGATAGACTTTATCGTGAGCGTCCAATACAGAACATGAAGTATTTGTTGCTTCCTGCTGCATAAAAATTTTACCACCGAACTATTTTCTTATGGTAAACTATATTGGCAGAAGGTTACGAACTCAAAGCTGATGTTTCATTGATCAACACCAAAAGTACAGGAGCGGATCCAAGGGAGGAAACAATCTTATAAAAGATAACCGTTTTCCCAAACAATAATTTCGCGACTTGTTAGTTTCTGTGAAAAACTCCGTTTCCAAAAGTTAAAGCCTGGGTCTTCCTCTGCCACAAAAAGATCGACCGTTAGGCATTACTTCAAAACATATTTATTTAATTCGGTATAGTTATTGAGCTGCCAGTTGCCATAATAATTCTAAAAGTTCAATACTCATGTAAACTATTAAAGGTTTAAAGATACAAACAATTAAAAGCAACGCCTCTAACTAAATATGCTAAAATGGAATTACAATAAATTACTTTTAACTCAGCGCAGTGTTAAAACAAGTACAACTCTTTGATTGTAAATAAATGTTTCTTCGTTTTATATTCAGGGTAAAAACTTAATCTTTAAGATATATCAAATAAATTTAGTTTTGATTATAAAATACAAATGTTACCACCATAAACCATCTAAATATCAAAAAGGACTAAAAAACTTAAAGGAAAACTAAAAATGTTAACTAAAGATTTCACCATGGATTTTGCATATAAAAACTATCACACAATTGATACAAAGGATGACTTTGCATATAATTGTAATAATTTAAATTGAAAATGAAACTACGATAAAACAATTAAATGGAGCGAAATATACAAATGCCGCATAATCAAGATAAAAAGCCAATGTGTTGCCCTAGTTTTCGGCATACAAACGTTCTACAAAATGCAACATATGAGCACAGGGAGAGAACTTTATATACTCGTAAGTATAATGAAAGGTAATATTGTACAAACAGTCGTTATTTGGGAAAACAATTAATTTTTGTTTATATTACGACGCCACCGCTGTTGCTCATTGTTTGTAGTTTTTTTTTTGTTTTCTCTTCAACTTTTTCCAAAAGTCGTACGCAAATGTTACAATTTTCTTTCTTTTATACCCTTCACAAAAATGAGAAGGGTATAGGTTTATCATTCGATTTGTAATATCTACAATATTGACTTACCAGGCAACAAAGTATATATATATTCCAGACTCTTCTCTAAATAGGGAAGTTCAATTGTAATACCCGCCCCTAGACGACCAAGGATCTTAAAACTTGAGGTATTTGATCAGCCTGTTCGGCGAATTTTCGCTGTTTTTTTTTTTTTTTTAAATCAGCAATATCAGTCCACAACTTCGCGAAGTATGGACAAAAAACCATTTTTCCGTTTCTTTTTTGATATTGTTGCTTTTACGGAAACGCTACACAGGCCTATAAAATTTGCATATTCTGAATCCTTATCAAATTCCGCTATAAATTCATTCATTACGGAAATTAGCCCAAGGCTCCCAGATAACTTACGGATCACGATTTCTCGAAATTTCACCAGAGTTTTAAATTCACTAAAAATTCGAAAATTCGTCTTAAAATCGAAAAAAGTAAAAAATCAATATTAAACAAAACAAAGTAGACATTTTACCAAAAAAAAAAAAAAAAATTTAATTTCGCCACAAATGAATCACAAAAAAATTTAAAAATTCACCAGAAAATTGAAGCCATAAAGAATATAAATTTTACCAAAAATCTCCATTAATCTGAAAAAACTAAATTGCACAAAAATTCGAAATTTCGCCAAAATTTAAAATTCACCAGGATTTGGAAAGTTCAAAATAAAATCGAAAAACTGGAATAAAAAAAAGGAATTACTTAAAAATCAATCTTTAATACAAACAATTCCGGTATTATCTACAATGCTCAAAAATTCGAGAATTTATCAAAAAATATAAGCCTTCAGAGAAAAGAAAGGCATATTAAAACAGCGGTAATTAAGAAAAAACATCTAATCTATTAACCGAACGAAAGGAGAGTTTAAATGAAGAATAAGATCCTTTGCACCGGGAAAAATCTTTAGTATATTTTTAGTAGTTCTTACTTTTGTGAAGGGTATATCAGATTCGGCACAGTCGAATATGGCTCTCTTCTTTGTTTTTAATATCCTTTTATTCTACAGAATATTTGAATATGTAAAAACGTCATGTATGTGGTCCACTAAATTGTTATTGTAACAATATTCAAACAACCATCCAACAAAAACAACATAAACAGTAATTTATTTGCTTTTGTATTTTCAGTTTAACAATCAAATTATAGCCAGAAGCTACGAAAATAAAATCAGTTGGGTGCTCGCAAATTCTGGAAATATCGGTTAAAGTTAAATACAACACATGCACATTTTGTTTAACAAAAAAAAAAAATTTTGATTTGAAAAATAGTAGGGAAAATTTTCAATAAAAATGTTTCTCCAAGAACTACAACCTCTCAATGAAAACTTTCTCTAGGTTATATGTGGCCTTAGTAGCTTCTCTATGCATTACCATTTTTGCAACAGGGAAGTGCGCTGTTAAAAGTGTAAGAATGATTTTTATATTGTTTATTTTTTTTAATTCTATAATTAATTTTGCTTTTGTTAATTATGAAAGGAATTTATTTTAAACTCAAATTAATATAATAAAGTTCATGTTTTTATAACAAAATGCAAAATCTGCTTTCTAGAATTATTTCGAATTTTGGATGTTACAGTCCAGTTACAATGATAGTGGCCAAGAATTTTAATTACGCGACAATATACGTTATTTCATAACCATTTAGTAATTTTCCTTGAAACACGTGAATTAATTATAACGGAAGATTTTTGGGCCAAGCCAAATACCCGAAAAATGCAAAAAATTACCCAACTTAAAAAATGAATTATAGGCCAGAATTTTGTGTAGTATGTCCAATTATCCCAAATTGCAGCAAATAATTCCCAGAAAAAGTTTGCCGATTAAAAAAATTTAAAAATTTGGACAACTTTCAATAACGCAAAATCTCCAAAAATTGGTGAGAACTAGCCCCACTTTTTACAACAAAATTGTGGCATTTGTTCCCCTTGCTAGCTCCAGCTAGCATTAAAATATCTCCAAAATGAGATGGTTGCCAAAGAGAGTAAGAAATGCAAAATTTATTCTATTCTGACGGTAATTGTGGTGATACCATATATAAGATTCATTACGAAATTTGGAGAATGTCATGCTGTGGCTCCAATATGACAATAAAATTTCAGTATTAACAAAAATTGTAAAGCTATAACGTCTTCAGTATATCCGAAATTATATTTAAATATTCGAAAAATACTTCTAAAATGACCATTAAATATAGAACTCAGACGATGACGAATATAAGATATTCGATTCATTGAAAATGAGCAACGAAATGGTAGAGTTTTGAATAACTTTCCACAAAAGGTTGTTAGTTGATTTTAAGGTTTTGAACTTTTAATAACAACTGAAATGATATTTAAAAAAATAGTTCAGATCCATTTGAGTATAACCGAATGATCTTCTCAGGCATTATATTTTATATTTAAAACCTGAAATAATAAGACCTAAAAGTGGCTAAGTCTATTTTGCAAATAGTATAGAATATCTTTATTAGTAGAACGTCATTCAAAAGGCGGCAGGCAATCATTCAAATAGTTTTAAGAGAGAAAATCAATGCTTTTACAGACCTGTCTACAAGGAGGCATAGTTTATATATGGCGCATTGATACTTCAAGGTTCGAATTGTTGACTTGTCAGTGCTTAGTTTAATGAAGACGGGGCTTCTCCAGCTTCTAAGAACCTCGAGAATTTTTGCTTCAAACAGGTATTCGCTAACAGATCAAGATCCCTTAGAAGCTTTTACAAACTTTTTTCTAGAAGGTATTGTAAAACCTTCTTGAGGCCCCGTTACAAGAAACAAGAACACAACAGACAGAGGACACTTAAATGATAATTTAGATTATAAGCTTCATGCCCATGGCATATACTTGCTCAAACCGCTGGTTATAAAAGTTGTGCTCGCTTCATTATGAACTAAGACGTAAAGACATTTGACCGACTATAAAAACCTAGCTAGGTAAGGTTATGTCGAGGGGAGTAGACATTCGTTCCTGTCCCGTAGCCAAACACCTAGGCCAGTACTTCTGCCCGTTGTGCGCTATCCATTCTGAGAACACGTCCGGTAAAGGGCAGAAGAAATGTATCATTGAATGGCCTGCACTTATCAAGCAAGCCCGAGTGACCCGTCAGTACTATTCAGACCGTTTAGACACTCCGCGATTGCACGAACTTCTGCTTGCAGGACCATACTATGATCCGGAAGTCGAAAATATATTTGGGTCACTGGCTCTTCAATAAAAATCCCCAAACCCAGTTCTATTACCTAGTTCCGCAAGTTTTTGTAGTCAATGACTGTAAGATCGTTTCAATGTTCTCATTGCGTGCTCTGTAGACGTTATTGCTTACTCTTTCAATTCGAAACCGTTGTACTTCTAAGCTTGAGTGCACCGTCAAAATTTTTGTTATCTTACTAGTTTTTCCATTTTTTTTTGTTTACTTTAACTGGATATTTGAAGTAATATTTCTTGTAAATATGTGAAGTGTTTTCTACTTAAAATCACATACAAAACAGATTAAGTAGCAAACAACCTTTAGCTTTTATTTTCTTAATTCAACCTCTTAAAAGGAAACAAAATACAAACAAGAATATACACTTTCTACCATATGAAACAAATTGTGAACGTAGAATCTTTTTTGGCAAAACAAATTTAGACAGAATTTTGCAAAAAGAACCACTTGAGTTTGGGAAAATTGCCGCACAAATACAAGTGTCATCTTTAATCAATAACACAAATTTAACGTGACATTTACTTTAGTACACATAACATACATTTCATTCCACAATATAAGAACACTATAAGAAACCGTTTCATAAAAAAGAGAAGAACCAAAATAGAAGAAATGAAATTCCTGTAAAAATAATAAGCCAAATTTAACCATTTTAATTAATTCCTTTCGTGAATGCAAAATACTTTGAAAAAGTATTACAAAAATAATATTGTTTTTAAATTTTGACATATGTTACTATACAAACATTATATTATGTGCCTTAGTCCCTTTTTGTTTGTTTAGCTCCCCCGCTTACCCGATGTTGCCATCCTTTGAGTGTTACTGTAATTATAATTTGTACAAATGCTTGTAATTAGTAAAGGAGAGAGAAGGACTTTATGTAAATTTTATTTTATTAACTCTACGTTCTTTTTTCGTTAATAAATAAATAAATGTTCTTTTGATGAAGCAATAGAAATTAAGCTTACGGATATTTTTAATTATTTAATAAATGATGAAAAGAGTTTTAAATGGAAAGGTTTGTTTGTTGGCATACATATATTCTCTCGCGATTGTTTTGGGGACTAGTAATTTCCTAGCTTGCTATAAAAACTATTGGTTACTATTATTGCTACACGCAAAGGAAAGATCAACCTATCAACCACAATTAATCACCATTTAAGAGCAATATTTTTAAATTGAATTACATGTTTGTAATCGAATAACATTATTCTATAAAATACTCCTTCTTAGAACGACAGAAAAGTATTCAAACAAATTATAGAATAATTTTTTTTTGAAAAAAAAACATTATATTACATTATATTTTTTATGTTTCTTAATAAAATTTTATGGTTAGAAACATTATATTATTTTAGTATAGGTAATATACTTTGGTTGTGGTTAGAATGTTAGAAAAATTGCATTGTCATGTTGCAGTCTTTATGAATATAATCATTTAATGAATGAATAAATAATAACGTGCTTATAGCAATTGAAGTATTGTTTAAAATATTTCTAATTAGCTATATTATGTTTGTCACAAAAATATATTATTGTAGATAACATAATATAGTTGTCGTCAGCATGTCACTACATAGTTTTATACGCGCATGTGCCTGTAAATACGTAAACAACCCAATGGTCCATCGCAACTAATTCATTAAATTAAGTACTACTTTTCACGTACAGGAATATATATATTTTTAGTTTTAAATGTAGTGTTCAAATAGAACTTGGTTTTACAACTGCTTTTACCGCCTAGAAGTTGCAACTGGTTGTACAACTGAGATTATTGTTCTCTACAAAAGTTACAGTTTTCAAACAGCCCCTGCTTCAACTTTATTCAGAAATAATGTTTGTAGCATCAACATGAGTTTCCGCATCAAGTGCACATGTGGACATTTTTCTTTGGATGTCGCAACGATTGAAATCGGTTAATACTTTCGATAGCGTCTGCATCAATTCAGATAAAGTCTGGGCTCAAGATATTTTTGTTTATAACAGCGAAGTTAAAAAAAATCTGAATTTTAGAAAAACGCCTGCAAAACTATTTAAATAAAACATTTAGTGTTTAGGAAAATGCAAAAGCAATAAACTGAAAAGTTGCTAGAAATGGCAAAGAACTGTTAAATTGAACTTTGGAAATATCACTACAAAACAGCTAAAGTGCAACAAATCACTAAAAGCCAACAGAAGAAAAAACAAGCCTAAGTTCTAATTAAACATAAAATCAGAGAAAACTATAAATCTTAAGCGATGATCTAAAATAACGCTAATATTAGAAAGAGAACAACATGTGAAGACAACCTTAAAGCGAAATAATCCGCCAAAATTGGGAAACTATTTCAAAAGGCTGACTAAACTAGTTCGAAATAAGGGGTGACCAGATAAGAATAATAAGAAAAGTAATTTAAATAAAACAACAGCAGTGGAAATTCCAAAATTTCCACTATCAGTGCTTTAAGATGTTTTTATGGTCGAAAGTTAGATCACCGCCTTACATTTCCAGCACCAAATTAGTGAATCCACATGATCAGCAGGCGTGAATCGATTTAGGGTGAAATTGCAAACTTTATTAAATATTTTGATAGCTAGTTTTAGCTCTGAAAGATTTTAATATATAGCAATTAAAAAAAACTATTTCTTGATTTAATATTCCGACAGCGTGATTTGATGTAGATTTTGAAACGAATTTCTGTCATCCCCTGCAAAGTTTTATTTGGAGACAAACCAGTTTCGGCTATGTGCCATCTTCAGTGTCAAATATGGAATTTTTGCTGCATTTGTATAAAGAAAAGTGCTGTCGAACGTCTCATGGGAGTTTACGACGAACATGCTCTCTCTAAAACTACTTGTACAGGTTGGTTTCGACGCTCAGAGGCTTGCGATTTTGGGGCTGCAGGCATGATGATGATAGTCGAATGAAAGTTGGTACATATCCATAACCGGTTTGTCTCCAAACTAAACTTGACAAGGGATGGCGAAAAAACTATAGTTACGATATTGTCACTCTATGAAAGCCAAAAAATAATGTTAGTGCTATGTCAGTTTGTCATATAAATCAAAACGCAACTTTGAAGATAAAGTAAACTCTAATACCGAAATTCAAGGCTTCAGAATATTATTTTTATGATTTTGGTTTATGTCCAAATAACTACGTTCTATCTTTAGTTCAGTGCTATTGTTTTGTTCAAACTCTATTGAAATTTGAAGACAAATTCTTATAGTTATTTCTAGTGTAATTCTATACAATTTAATTTGCACGCATTCTCAATAACAGCATGTCGATTTCAAAGTACTCCTACTTTCACTATTGGAAATAAAGTCATAAATAGAGCAAAACAAAAAAAAAATGCAAAAAAAGCGGCATAAAATGAGGTGGACTGTATTTAGCCTATAATTTATATACGACAAACGATTCACAGCATTAATGTGCGTAAATTTTTATGCAAAAGAAAGAACAAAATGGAAATAAAATTAAAGAAATCATATAAAGAAAAGGAAATAAAATGAGAGCGACATAAAATGTTTTATGGCAATTCGCGGGTTATTAAGCACTGTGCTGTAAACATACTTTTCTATTACACTCTCATGTGTGTGTGTGTGTGTGTGTGTGTGCGTTTGTATTATTTATATCATAGATTGGCAGAGCGTAAAGGATACATGTAAAAAAGGATATAAAAGATTATAAAACCATTGGTGGCGAACATGGTAGTTTTCGTACGAGTAACTGTAAGTAACCCTGAAAAATTAATGTATTCACATCTTAAAGAAATTTAATACACACAACAAAACATTTCTCTACTATTTTTATATTTATTAAACCTTAACGAGCACCGAGTTCACAATGGAGTTAAAAAGAAAGATATAATTTCATTTATTATATTCTTTTTATTCTTTCTTTCAAACTTAAAGAGGAATTAAAATTTAACTAAGTCAATATATTCACATACAACAAAATGTTTGATTGAAAGGTAAAATACAATGGCGGAGTGAGTTGACTTAAGCCAAACTCTTTGTAATGAATTATTTTAATTTATTGGTTGTACATCCATATGTACATACCTTTTTAACTTAACACATGGTTGCCAGCAGTGATCGAATGAGCCGAATGCTACAACGGTAATAACTACTAATAACTTAATGGAAATATATATGACGGGTAGGGTTATTAATTTTTCTACAACCCGGGAATTGGGATATTTCCTAATTATTCCCTGGAATTCCCTGGAATTCCCTAGTATTCAGGAATATATTATTACCATAAATAGTATGTAGAGTTTTTCATAGGATTTTCCGCCCCGGGAAATCGACAAAATTTTTAATTCCGAAATCCAAGGAAATTAGTATGGGAGTTCCCGGAAATTTTACCACGCACTTTTTCCACCATAATGAAACTTTAAAATCGCAAGACTTTTTAACTTTTTAAAACCACTATATTTCTTTTTAGAATTTAAAGTGCGATTTTCTCAGCTAAAACAGATTTAAAATCGCTAGACCATCACCATTGTTGGCTTGACCTATGAAGCAGCTGAAATATCTGATGATAGCGATATTGCAAAATATAAAACTTTCGAAGAAATTTGAAATGATGCAATAAATAATAGTAAAGAAACTCCCAAATCAAGTACAAGTGCAACAGCTAGTTGCATTAAGAAGAATTGCGATTTTTCGAAGCACATGTTTGAATAAAATGAAAATGAATGAATTCTGGAAAATTTCGATTTGCATTCCAATTTCCCGGGAAAGAAAAAAGTCCGAAAGAAAAACTCTATGTGAACATATGTGTTTTATTTTCAAATAATAGGCTTTTCTATTGCTATTTTACAAATTTAGACGTGCTAGTAGAATTGAATTCAAACGATAAAATAGTTACAAATTTAAATGAAAGATTTCCATATTTTAATTTTATTAAAGTTTAAATTTCCATTTCTAAATTATTTTATGTAAAAAGACCTAAAAAAAATATGTGTACGTGTATTTTCGGAAGATTATCAATGTTTATTATCAAGAGTGCTTCAAATTAATTATCCAAAGCAGTTGCTTCAAACATTAAAATATCTCTTTTTACAATATCCGATTTTGCCAAAACTTTTGCTTTTTTGCTATCTTTCATAGCAGAATTAATACTTTTACTAAGATTTTCTTGAAATCTCCCACTCTTATACAGATCTGTTTCCGAATTTAATTCAAATATGTGTATAGTATCATCCTGCAATAATCATCCGTAACAAAAAAGCAAAAAGCAACATTACTGACTTAGAAGATTGTTTTAAAAATACCATTGTCACATTTTGCGTTGTCAAATTAGGATTCTTTGAATATTTTAGCAGTGTGATTATTAAAATATTTTTACGCTCACGAATGAGCTTCTCAAGTGCACTAGTCAATCTGTCGGCCATGTAATTACTTACAGCTAACATTTTATCAAAAAAAAAAGTAGCATTTTATCTGCTGTTAAAAAATTTGTATCTCGCCGGCCTAAAGCTTCTACGGAAATTTTTAGCGGATCATCTTTCTTGTAATTCATCTAAGTAATTAGAGTCACTTTTACTGAAAATAGATTGCTTATCAAAACGTTTCTTACAAAAAACGTCAAAAACTACTAAATTAATTGCGTGATTCAAGAACTTTTCATTATGTTTTATCCGTTCAAAATTGTTGCAAAAATATGTTCTTTAAATCTTATGTTGTATTCATTGAGTTTTGATTCTACAATATTCTTTGATATTCAAAACGCGAAGGTTAAATAACTTGTACTTCGGCCCTTTTTTTCAAGCTTTATTATCAAGTTTATTTTTCAAGCTAGTTCATTCATCAAACTCCAAGCTGAATCTCAGCATAGTCTGCTTGATGTTTCTACAATAATCGAATATAAGTTTCATGACAGCAGCTTTACATCTAGGAACCTTGAATCTCTAATGTGATAAAGACTAACGGATAAGGAATCTGCGTGACATTACTCTTACAGAGGTTTTGTTGAAAGCAGCAAGGGTGGCTAACCTTTTACCTAAGTTTTTGTTGCAAAAGAATTCTTTTATTAACATTTGTTTTTTTTTTAGTGAAGTTTGACCGTCATTATCAGTGCTGAACTTGTCGTCATCGTTGGCTGCTTCTTCGCCTATATAAATATTGTGAATATTGGAAAAATGCTGAAGCACAACTGGTTGAGGAACCTTTTTAAGGGAGCATTATTAAGCCTAAACTGCATTGAGTATTCGATTTTGGCCCGTTGCGTATATATGTATTTAAATTCAACGCAAAATACATTTATTTATAATGAATTTTTTATGAGTTTTTTTTTTAATTTTTGTTCACAAACAATTTTTGGTCATAGCAACACGGTACACGGATTCTTTCTATTTGTTTACAAATTAGCAAGGAGAATTTATCACACATGCAAGTGTATTTGTGTAATATGAACAATTTTTGACATTCCGCACTAAAGAAAACTGAAAAAATAAAACTAGCTCTCTCAACAACGGTTGCACACGGTTGTAATTTTTGGTTGTTTTTACATAATTTTCGGGATTTTCGACCAAAAACCCTAGGATAACGAGAAACAAAGAGTTAACCGAGTTCTCAGGACATTTGTCGCGGAATTTCCCGGGATAAAACCTTGGATGATCGAGTGATTTCTTGAATTAATTCAATTTTCGAGTTGCAGCTTTAGTAAATGTAAACAACTAAAAAGTTGCGCTTTAATGAAAATGTTGAATTCATCATTGATATATTGTCAAATATTGTTTACGTAGGCTGACTTGCGATCGTCTTGTTTGCTGCTCTTATTTGTCTCTCCTACATTGGGGGTGCAGATATTAGTGGCGTAGGGCCTGATATCATTAATTACTTCAAAATGGTACCCAGAAGGCTTTTAGTTGTTTGATTCAATTTTAGCAAATATTCTTTGATACGTTTAGCAAAGCTTTGTTTCTTATGTTTCCGAGCTCCAAAAATCACTGACTTTAAATCTGTAAAATGAGAACATTTTGAAACCTCTTGAACTCGTCTTTTCTCTGGCATGAAAAAAGCCACTTGAAATTATTTACTCTTCGTAACCGACCTTATTATTTATTGATGAGAGAGGCCCTACATTTCAAATCTACTCAGTGACTTATTCCTAATTTAACTTACTTGGTTTCGATCGATACATCCATCAGCTTGCGATTTTTTATTGTTTTTATTAATTTTTATATTTAAATTTATCATATTTTTGCTGATTATGATTTTTTAATTGTGCAGAAAACAAGTTTTTTGCTTTGCAATAATTAATACCCACTGTAGCTCATTGAAAATATTTGGCATGGTAAAATTATTTCAAATGCTTACCTGAGTTGTTACGTTTCTCAAATTCATCTCTCTATTGTAACAACAAGGATCATGTACAAGTAGACTTTTCATAAGTCTACTTTTTCTGTTGGATTTAATTTCTGCCATCTTAACAAAAGAACAACATTAAAAATGTGCACAGCACTAAAAAAAAGACTGCCTATTGTAAAGTTTGATGCCAACCAGAAGGAAAACATGATTTCGGGGCTTAAGAAAAATTAAAATTTACAAAATTAACATATGAATGCATGAGTGAATCAATGAATAAAGGAAAGAAAGAACAGGCGTAACACATAATCAAGTTTTTACATGAGAACGGGTAGATTTAATTGAAGAGAAAGGTGAAATGTTCACTTATAATTCATACAAATTCTTTTCTTTAGTTTTCGCTGCTTAATCTAGACTTTCACAAGGGGATGAGGAAATTGTGTATATTTTTTAACAATTGGTGGTAAAAATCACATCTCTATACTTGATACCCAGATGCACAAGAATGTACTTAATGAAAAAAATTCCAACATCTCAAACTAATTGTGTGTGATTTACTTTCTTCTTTCGTTTCTTATTCTTTTGTTGTAATGCATTCATTCATTTTGTTCTTTGATACTAGTTTCTTGGTTTTAAGAATAAAATGTTTAAATTTCTAAGACGATAAGGCAGATTTATAAAAAGTTTGAACATAAGTTTGTTCATCAATGGTTTCCTGCTGTTGTGTGAAACTAAACATTTTCCATAACTGTTCAATTGTGTGTAATTAACTATTGTCAATTGCGGCATATATTTTTTTATGTTCATGATTCCACATTTAATATGCGCATTTTCTATTACATGCACACGAATTTTGCAAACATATCGCGTATGTGATCTATATCGAAAATCTTAAAATAACGTTTTTCATTCAACTACTATAATTCTTTTTAAAAAATTTCAAAACTTCTCATAATTTTCGGAATAAATTTTTGTAATTATCTCTATAATTGTTTTGCAAAAAACTGCCTCTAGGAATTTTTTATTGCTAATAATTCCTCTACAATGGGTCTTAAAAACGCGTGTAAGTACACAATCGAAATTAAAGCTGTATTAGTGATGGCAAATAAATTATTAATCGATTAATTAATAACATTAATAACATAACGTTTTCCCGTAACATCTTAATTTCAAAAATCGTATTTGCAGATATTAACGATTTAGTGTAATATCATACGATAGATTTAGCCTTTTAGAAATAATTTTTAACCGAAGAAAAAGTTTTACCATTTTTTTAAGGCAAATTATACTGGTTTTGACAAATATATTATTTGTATGTTTTTTGTTATGGTTTGTATTCAAGATGTTTTTTAAAACGATTTAAAAAAAGATGCATTAATTAGACTTAGAATTTTGTTGAGCAAGAGAAAAAAGACCTTTGCTAAAATTGAGACGAGTTACTTACGCTTAGTTAGAGATACAAAGTTTGTATTTGCCTAATTCTTTTAAAATATACAGTGCGTATTTCTGTGCTTAAAGAATAAAAATTTCATAGTATGTAAAATAAAAGTAATATTCAAGTTTACACTTGTTTAGGAATAATTGGCTTCAAAATAAATACAGAATTATTCGTGGCTTTATTCATATTCCGTTAAATTTGATTGGCAATTTAACAATATCTTCTGAAGTTAAATTCATATAGAAGTCCCTATAAATTCCAATCACTAGCGGTAACATACCCGCAGCGGATGCGTCAGCTTTAGAAAAGAGGCGATCAAAGCGATGGTATAGAAGTTCCAATCAGAAAATAATATTTGGTGCCACCGTGTGGAGCCTAGGGAACACTGTTTTTGTATCATTCCTTTCTTTTTAACTTGAGAACTAGAGCGTTGAAAACGAAGCTTAGCTGATCTTGAGGATTTGTAGAGTCATTGTCATTTCTTTTTCGCTTGTGAGTCAGAGTTATGGAAAGACCATGATTCGAATTTAATAGAAAGCCTTTTCAATTATATTGCTTCTTACGTCTCTCATAATTGCAAATAACGTTAGTGGATCCCCCAAATGGATTTTTAATTTAATCCGACGCCTAGTAAAGTTGATGCTTTCAGAAAAAATTATTGTTTCATATTCCTAGCCCGGTGTATAAATTTCCAATACACCTAAGTCGTTTATCGCAACAAATAATCGATTATTAATCGTTGTTCGTTTAAGCTACTTAAGCCATTTCGCACTATTATATTGAGTAAAACGACTTGTGCAAAATTTAAGTAAAATGAAGTATTACAATGTAAAAACATATATAATGAATTGATTTGAAATTTGACAGTCGTATTTGAAAATTTTCACTTTATCAGGGTAACATTTTATTCTTAGATTTTGTCTACAAAATTCCACTTATATAAGAGTGTAAAATGAGCTTCCGAGTTGCTTTAACGCATTATGTACAAAAATAGCAATTTGCCCAAAAATAAGGTGACGCGAACTCATGGTCAAATAATTTCTGAGGAGTTCCTCAAGATAGTATACCAGGGCCGCTATTATACATCAACTATTTAGCGGATGTGCCAACAAGCCCACATACATATACATGAACGTTCGCAGACAATACTGCCTTCATAAGTGTCAGTAATGCTCCAAAGGTCGCATCTGAAAAACTGCAATCCCACATTCATGAGCTAGAGGACTGGTTAAATAAGTGGAGGATTAAGGTAAATCCTTCGAAATTGTTCACGTAACGCTTTCCCTCGGACGGAAAAATTGTCCCCCATAACCATAACGAATACCAGTGTTCGAGCGGAAACACACGTTAAATATTTATTTATCCACCTAGATAGACGCCTAACTTGGTCCCTCCATATTGAGACAGAAAATTGCGACAATAAAACTTCGAACAATTCAGCTGCACTCCTTAATAGGACCTAACTCAACCCTGGATTTGGTTTACAAATTGCTTTTATGCAAATCCATTATAAAACCAATATGGACATAAGGGACAATAAGCTGTAGAAGACAGTCTAGGATTTTACGTCTTATCGTATGCGCTCCTTGGTATATAAGGAATGAAAATATCTATAGAGATCCAGAAATTTCCACTATCCAAGAAGAAACAAAAACTTACTCGTCCAATTACGTAAACAAACTAGTGGTTCATCCTAGCACCCTAGCGCGTGATTTACAGCTATTTCATGAGCACCAGAGACTGAAAAAAAGACTCATTGAGCCTGGTGAGTTCGCACTCCCTAACCCAATAGTAGATAGTTTATTATAATTTTAATACAGAAATTAGTTACTACATTGGCAATAATTAATAAGTATTATTTTAGATATAAGATTTGAATACTTATTGTAAACTTTCCTTTAATAGAAAAAATTCAATAAAATAAAAATTAAACTTCCAATAAAAGGAGTTTATTTTAAAGTAGTTACAGATTAAATGGGTTTAAAGTTAAATCTTTTAGCGAAGTATCTTTTAAAAAAGTACCTTTTCATTGTTAAAAAACAAAAATCCAGCTATTGAAAAAGTACATTTCAAAAACTCATTCTTAAAAAAATTCCCTTTCTAAAAATGGTACTTTTGTAAAAACAGTACGTTTTGAAAAAGGAACAGGTTTATGAACAGGTGTTTTACAAGATAAATACGTATATATATCCACAAAAAGTATCTCTCAGCAAAATAGCCTTTTGGAAAATAGTAAGGGTATGTTCACATTTGTCAAACATTTGACTAATGCTAGGGAAACTTCACAATTTGTTGTTAAGTAAGACTTTTTGATTTTAGAAGCGTATAGTATTAGTGCTTTGCTCGTTCCCTTTATTAATTAAAACTAGAGCGACCTGGCATAGCTTGTTTTATTTAATACTTTACCTTAAAAAATCAACACGTAATAACGAAAGCGTGGATTACAATAGGTGAAATACACTACAGAATAAAAGAAATAAAATCTTCAATTCATCTGACAGGACACTCAATGAAAATCGAACTAGTACCAGCAAAAACTTGTACAATAAAAGATCAAAAGGATGTTTCTTTTCAAAAACTGGCAACTATTAAAAGAAGAACAAATAAAATATGGAGTGTGAAACTGGTATTGTTGCCTGCTAAACATGAAGGATCCCAGGATACATGGAAAAACGCAATTAGTGTTAAATGAAATACAAAACAAAAAATTTTATAAAACACACGTACGGAATGAATGATTGAAATGAATGGGCTTGAAATGAAAAGGTGTTCACAGGATTGGCAACTTTTGTTAATAACTTGATTAGAGATTAAATGCGTTGTCGCTGCTACAGCCATAATTTCATTATAATTACATAAAAATTTCAAGGGCTTCACAATAGGGCACGTCAAGCAAGAAACCCCTAAATATTTTTATGCAAAAAACACCACAGAAAATTAAATGTTTTCAGGCTTTTTATATGATTCCTTTTTTTGTATACGAGTAGAATTAATCCACTCAGGCATAAAGTTAAGCGTTTATTTAATGGTACATTATTGAGTAGTACCATTCGAATACCAGAGGAAAGGATAATCGTCCCTTATAGCAAATAATTTTTATTTGCTATGATGTGAATATCCATTACACTTCACTAACGCTGACCAAACTGACTACCGCTGCCACCACCAACATCATCATCACACAGCACATGGGTGATTTTTGGCTCGCCAGCCATTTGTTGGTTTATATCCTTCAATATCCCATCAATAGAGTAAAACATCAACAATTTTATCAACATAAAACTACTACATATAACCATAACAATTGCAAAAACATTCAATCAGCGGACAGAAAAATAAAACGAAAACATAAAGAGATTTTAATTTTTTGATTATTTGTTGCAACTTTCATCACATTCACTCGCGTGTCCATTCTCTAAACGATTTTGTTGCTTTAAAAAAATGTAGATATAAAATATTTCCTTTACTTAAAGGGGAAGGGTGGCAGAGCGGACCAACGTGACCGGTTAGTCAATAATATTGCAAAATTTGTGCGTCTGTGTATAGACATTAGGGTAGTACTAATCTTTATTAATAATATAAGATTTCAGAATTTCCAATCTTCTTTCATTTATTTGAAGTAACGAATTTTATTATTTTGCTATCTTTGAAAAAAAGAATATCGATAGAATACTTTTTTAACACCTAGTGATGGCAAGATTAAACGAAATATGATAATATGTTCTAAGGAACGAATAATCGATTACTTTCAAAATAATCGAAAAAAGCATATAAATAATAAAAGCCTGCCATATGCCGTTACGAATTTCTTCCTGATATAATGCGAAGATTTTTGGTGACAAACCAATTAAAAATAACAACTTTAAGTCCGAATTAAAACGTGCTTAGAGGACGCTTTCTATGCTCTTATTTTTAAAGAATGTTTTGAACAAACCAATTTAGAAACGCCCTTTAACACCGAACCAAACAAAGAAGCTTAATAAACTTATTTAACCCATTGCCCTATATGACAGCTGATTTATTCCGCCTCCTAAATTTATTTTTTATGTGCAAACATTTATACATAAAGATACATATATTACACAGGTTAACACGCTTTTTGGCGCTCCATAACTGATAGCTGTTTCTTGGGTTTTGTGGGACGCTAAAACCGAATCTGCCATCCGTTTTTTTTCAATCAGCTCTAGTTTTCGAGATAGACCGTTATTTTTTAAATGAAAGAGTTACATGATAAAACGATATAAAAACGATTTGTTCTATGCAATTAAAATACGGAACCGAAATTCTGCACTAAAATAGCATTTAAGTCTCACAAGTATTGGATTTAAATTTTATCAACAATTTTAGAAAATGCTATGAACTTTGTATTGAAAGAAATGTACAATAGTATTCAAATCAATAATTAAATAATTCATTTATTGTATTCAAATCTTAGTCTAATCTACTATTGAGTAGGGAGAGCCGTCACCCCAGGCTCAATGTGTCAGTTTTTTTCAGTCTCTGGTGTCCAGTAAATTTAGTAAATTTCACAGTTTTAGAATGGTCTTCTAGTTTGTTTATATATTTGCATGAGCATTTTTTTCATTTCTTTTTGGACAGTGGGAACCTGTAGATTTCTATGGATATCTTTATTTCTTACATACCACTAGCCATAAATAAGTCGTTAAATCCCAGACTGTATTCTTCGCACATGTCCATATTGGGTTTGTAATAGATTTGTAATCCAAAGCCATGGTTGAGTTAGGACCTATTAAGTTTTATGGGTGAAAATTTTGCATCAATATGGTGGGACCAATCTTTCACATGTTTAGCCAAATTTCTAGCTCAGGAATGTCGGACTGAAGTTGTTACACTGCAATCTTTCGATCAACACATATAAATGCTGCGTTGTCTGCATATCCGCTATATAGATGATATGTAATAGCGACTCTAGTATACTACTTGGGCCAACTGCAAATATTTTTCCATTTTTAGAAAACTGATCCTTTGACCTTACCTTAAACGTTCTATCTGTTAAGTAGATCTTCAGAAGCTTATGGACATTTTCAGAAAAATCTCGAGTTATTTTCGTGTGTAAATAAAGGTGAACAAGATTGCTGATTTTCAAATACCGATCTAAGGACGTTGACAATTTCTTGCACTTTCTCAATAGTACTATGTCTCTCACAAAAACGAAACTCATGGTCCGGGTTCCTGTTTTAGGGATCAATACAATTTCATACATCTTCCAGGAGCATTGAAAGAAGCCAACGTGCAACACGATCAGGTCCGCGTGATTTTCTCATACCTATATTTTCATATATAGCCGAAACTTTTATAGGATCATTCACAGTGTCATTTTTAAGTGATTTGCGAATGCATTTACCTTTTTACAGTAGAGGTATTCGTAGGCAACAGGAAATTTTAAGTCCGTTATAGCTTTTCATAGGAAATAACCCATGTTTTTTGTTGGATTTGAATTTTTTTAAATAACTCTCGATAACTGACTTATGTTTCTGCCTCAGTTTATAACATACCGGTTTCTGGCATCAGTAAATAGATCTATACGTCTGAAGACCGACTATTCTGCCATTGCCTTCTAAGCCTTTTCTTCTCCCTGACAAGAATTTGAATAATAGCTGATGACTGGTGAGAATTTGCTTCTGTTTATGTGCAATTCTGTCACAGTGATGGTAAAATGGTCCACAGCTTCACACTCAGAAGAATGTTCTGAAATAAGTGGGAGCTCTCGTGCATTCGTTTGCACAAGGCAGCTTTTGTAAGCAAAGAATTTCCTTAAGATACCTTATTGAAACTGAGAATCAAAAGTTGAGCACTGATTTTGATGAAATTTGGATCCATTCGTTTGGACCATATCTAAAAAATAACAGTATATCTCGAAAACTAGAGCTGAATGCTGTCGTTAAAAGCTTACAGGAAGAAATATCCCATGGCAATTAGCTTCTTCGGTTGTGAGCTTCGACCACATAATCAGAGATTTTAGTAAAGTGTTATCAGAGCCAAAAGTGTTTATCAAGTATTTAGCAAATACAGCTCCAGACAAGTAAGTAATACATTGAAGTGCAATTCATTGCGAGCACTGAGTCTTAAAGTTTGGTGCGTTGTACCGGATCCCTGGAAGACAACCTTGAATAAATAATATCCCCCAACCGCCATCTGGGTGGCTGAAAACAGTCGTTGCACCTAAGCAAGGCCGGATGGGAATTTCGGTCCAAGAGGATGTTATGTCTGCTAAAAACAATCGTAAAGTAATTATTATCTTTACAAATATGTACGACCTTAATCTATGTACGTACATACATACTGGCATTAAAAACTGTGTGTCCATTTTGTAAATCTAAATCCCCCTGAGAACTTGTCTTCTTTTGTTAATAACCAAATCGGTAATCAATGAACTGGTCTCTATTGTTGGGCAACAACAAGCGGCCAGAAAAAATAGAAGGGAAACCCTTGGTCACTTCCTTCGCATAATGCTTAAAATAATACAAAATTATACGATTGTTTTTCTTTTGCTACATAAGGGATTTGAATCGTAAAAAAATGTGAACTTCATAAAGCGTGGAGTTGATTAAATAATGATGAACTTTAGTGATGACGAACGAGCTGGGAAGTTGCGATGATGATGATGAACGATCGAATTAAGGAAAATGATTTTTTGTGTGACTCTTCGTATTGATTTCTGTTCAATTGTCATCATTTTGATAGATTTCCGTTTGATTATTTCTTTTTTTTTATTATGCCTGATGGAAAACACGTTTGTTGGACAGATTTAAACGATAATTAAAGTTAATCATGTGAAAATTGAATATAACTATGTACTCGTATGTATGCAAGCATATATTTTTCTTTTTTTTTTGCATTTTTTACTATGATTTTTTGGATTTCCCTTTTTGTGTGTATTTTGCGAATGTGACTTTCTCCTCAAAAGATCTTATTATGTGTTTGACAGTTTATTGTTGTCCGACAATAGTGATGTTTATGCCATACAATAGCCAGGAAATTAAATATGTTAATCGCATGGGAATATTGTTAATTCACAACACATTCATAAGGAGAGGAAAACAAACCTTAATCATAGAATGGAAAACTGGTAGGATATTAAAACGTTCAGGGTCATAATGTCCATGGAAGCTAGGACTCACATTATTGCGGCGATCTTATAGCAATGTGCATAATTTGATGCAATTTGCGAAATATTTTTGTTCTTAACTTTAATTTTATTTTATTGAATCACTCTAATAAAAGAAAATAAAAATAAGTATTTGAATCCTATCAACTATTTGGTAGAGGGAGCCGTCTCGCCAGAATAAACGTGTCTTGCGAAGTATAGCAGAGGAGAGGAGGGTTTAACATTAGGAACATATTAAGTTCTGCACTCGTTTGTGAATTTAAATAGCTCCTTTGCAACCAAAATTTTTAAACGGATATTAAATTGTTATTAAGCTTTTAATTGTAGCGTCTCTAGAATTAAAATCTTTGAAAGTATGTTCTTCACGGCATCCATCCGTCATCGTTTCCTCTTAGTGTCAAAAAATGGTGTACA
Source organism: Phania funesta (assembly GCA_963932375.1). Classification (NCBI taxonomy): domain Eukaryota; kingdom Metazoa; phylum Arthropoda; class Insecta; order Diptera; family Tachinidae; genus Phania; species Phania funesta. The sequence goes on from OZ010652.1 coordinate 46,355,012, forward strand.
AATCTGTGGGAAATCCGACAGTGTTGTAGTCTGGGATAACAAAACAAATTCAATGGAATTCGGATTGTTCACAACGCCGAATCCGTATTCGGCGATTTTCACCACCACTCTCACACTGTGCTTGTGAAAGAAAATATTTTTGACATTATCTTTGAAACTAAAATATTCTACAAACTCGTACGACAATCTAATTCTCATTTGCACTTACGTTTATTAAATTCATAAATTTCCCTAATGAATAATCAACAGGCAACTAATTCCACTCGCCTCTCTATATTTTTATTTTCTGGCGAAATGAAATCAAACTTCAAATGACGCTGTCTTTGCCTTATCAAAGTCTTCATCGTCATCATCATAATCTTCAACAATAGTGAAAACAAATAAAAGTGTCTCATAAATTGTAACGAGTACTAGAGGGGGTCGTATCAGCGAAAATTTTTTAATAACATTTTCAGCTGCAAAACTCTTAAGTACTGGATAAACATTTACGCAAAGAAAAAGAATCTTTAGCAAAATACAAGTACCATGCCGGAGAAAAGCAACATATGTATCGCCAAAATAGTTAGTTGTTTCATTCTTACATCCCGCATCCATCCCACATGACTAAGCAAGGCGTCATGGCCTATGGCTTAAATTAAAATCTACTAAAAGACCATGAAAACATTCAAGAGCAAATAGTTTGGCCGGCCCAAAAGCAATAACAACGAAAATGATGACACACAAAATTTTTGTGTTTGCAAAAAAATATTTACTTTTCAGCATAGACATGGACTGGAGGGAAGAACTATTTATTTAGAATTAGGTGTTTGCTCAGTAAAGACAAGGAATGAAATCTTAAGAATTGGAAAATAAATTAAATTGTGTTTCGATTAGACCTATCTACTGCCATTGCTTCCTATCAAAGAGCATAGTTATCCAGCTATTAGGAACAGAGAGATTTTTGAATTATAATTGAACCTTTTGCAAAGAAGGTTGTCTTAAAATGTATATGCGCCTGTAAGAATTTAACTGAAAAGTATGCGCCTCTTATATTATTTGAGTCCCTTAATACCTTTAGCGCCTTGAGATTTAATTAATATTTTGATAGTCGCTAAATATTGAAGTTGTTTATTAAGGCTACGCTATAAGGATGTTCCTAATAGGGAAATAGCTTGATTTAAAGAATTCATTCCTTTAAACAGCGGAAAAATAACACGTTTTATCAAATCAAAATTAAAAAAATAGTATCTTTCGATGTAACTTGCAACAACAAAAATAAAATACTCCACAAAATATATAAAAATCATATCAAGAGGAAGGATTTTAGGCAAGAGTCAAGGGATATTGTAAACGTCTGCAAAGTCATTCAAAATGTTTAACTCCACTACATTCGCAAAGTCACTGGCTAAAAACATTGCGAGTTTAATTTAATGAAACAATGAATAAAGCAAAACGGTCGTTCATTGCTCGAAGAGGAGGTATCAAAGTCAATATTAATGAAAATGATTAAGCCGATGATGATGATGATAATAAACACATAGTTTGTTGAACAGATTGTGTAGGCGTTTATCAAACACAGCAACAACATCAACACAAATTATGAACTACGGAAAAAGGGGGAAATGAATAACATCGACTGGATAATAGTGCCCAAACAAAACAAAACAGAACAGAAAAAAAGTAATGAAATTATGACAGACCATCATATTTCCCATGATGACAATGACGTTGTCAGTACTGGCGAGTGTAATGAAATGTACCAAGTGTCTAATTTTTTTTGCTGACTGCGTGGCTCTCAAGCGAACATATTAATTGCCAAAAATGAAATTTATTTCATTCATTAATGCTGCGGATATGCCATGAGAAATGTCATGTAATCAACTACATCCTGCACAAGGTCCTTTTACTTTCCCAAACTGACATTTAATTTCAATTCTCAACTGTAGCTTTTCTAGTTGTAGTTATTATCCTCCGTTAAACTCATATTCATGTTTTTGTTATTAAAACCCATAAATAAGTTAAATATAGTTTGATGTTGTTGTTGCTTTTCTTTTATTTTCGCAACGCTCCCATCAATGTCAATGCTGTATCATGTCAGTCATTTAACGTGGTGAGGACTGACTGCGTTTTCGTTGTTGTATGCATTAAGTAGCATGAAGTAGGAAATTTAAATGACAGCAGGAATTTCCGTTGTGGGGAACAGAAAAATAAATATCAAACATAAAACAATAAACTTAAATATATTGTTTGAAGCGTGGCTAGTTTGTTGTTGGAATCAGTGAAAGGAAGGAATGTTAAAGATTGGAGAAATTTGGACGATATTTTCTGCTGTAGTAAAATTACAACAATACATTTCTTTCACCATTGAAAGGAGTTCGTGGTTAAGACAATGTTGCATAGGAGTATAAATTCAAGGGTTGCCAAGATGTAGCAATTTTTGCCAATTTCAAGATTGCCAAATTTTGTTGACCGCGTTTGCGGGATGCCACAACTTTTCGACATTTTAGGATTTATCATTAATTTTTTCCACATTCAGAAAATACTATATGTTTACCGTAAGAAAAATATTGAAACTTAATTTAATTTCAAGTGTATTATAAAAAATATTTGTGAATATTAATTGTTTATAATTAAATCAGTTCTTCTCAATTAGTATTATGTTTGAGTAATTTACCAAGATTAAACTGTCAAATATTAAAAGCCTTAGCAAATCCCCGACAGTAGGAAAAATGTTGATCGAGTATAGAAAAAAAAATAAAAAAAAAATACATAAACGCCATGATGATTTGCTATCAAATTTAGTTGTTAGATCTGTCGAAAATCGTATGTGTGCCCAAAAAGAATGATGTGTGTGATACACTTTTTGACGAATCCTATTCAACTAGCCAATGTTTTAAAAATATTCTTAAAATAATATTTTCTATGCATTTTGCGTCTTCATTTTTTGGAATACTCTGGGATCAAAAAGTCATTTAATCGCTATCTTTTCGAAGTGGGACTGAATTCTGCCGACTCTTTTCTTACTGAATCGTGCGACTATGTAACATAGTGAATTAAGGCAAAAATTGTATATGGTAAAATGCAATGTTAAATATATCGGGATATGCTGGAATAATTTTTAAGAAATCCCCAAACTGGGTATTTTCAAATCCAGATATGTAGGATCGGAATTTCTAGTTTGGCATTCTAATAAATACATGGAAAAGTGGGACGTTTGTCTTAAGTTAGTTACTAGAGGAAACCCTACAAATTATTTTACAATTTCTAAAAACTTATACACGTTTGAATAATGCTATTTTTTAGGTCTTAAACTGTTTCATTTATTTAAGATATAAAAACGTAGACTGTTTTACACAGTACTTTGAAGGCGTTAGAAGTCTCTGTAAATGAATTGTTAAAAATCTCTACTAATTTAGCTGAAGTTGAAGTTATTTTAAAAATTTTTGTGTTAAAAATGCTCTTTAATTTGATTTACTGGAGCTCCTAACACAACCACGACATAAAATGTTAAAACACTTTAGTATTATATCGAAGAACAGGATACTTTCCTGTTAAACATTTTTTATATAAATATTCTAACAAAATTGATGCAAAGGAATTCGTGTCACATACGAGTATATGTACCCGTTCGTATGAAAAGCTGGGTAACAAAATTTAGAAAACTAAATAAAGAATACTATTGAATATAGGCAAGCGCCACAATATCCTACCAAAGTTATTCCTAAAGAAAACATTTCGGAAGATTATTTTCATTTGGATAAGTGACATAAGAGATATGAAAGGCTAGAAAGATTCCTGACTGATTTGTATTCTATAAGTCCAACAGGCACGTTAAATGAAGGGTAGTTTTCAGAGTCAAGTTCTATAACGACAAAAGAAAAGGAGAACACTGCAAAATAATTGAACTATGTTAACTAAGAAATCAAATTTCTATAAGGAATTTTGCGTTTAAATATTTTATATATTTACCTGAATAATGTGGTCTCACTTATGCTAAGTTTTGATCCTTTACTTTTGCGAATGGTTTTGTTGTTTGCCAAAGGAACTTTTATTTCAATTATTAATTTATTTTCTAATTTAATGAAACCGGTTAATGAGGTTTTTTTACAGTGTTCAACCAACACCCGGTTTTTTTTTTAAATAGCACCACTTCGAAAAAATTGAAAACCAGGTTTTGCAAAAAACTCGAATAATCGATAGCCCTTTTGATTAAAATTATCTTAAGAAATAAAACATTTTTGTGGGTTTTATTATTTTTTTTGGTAAATACATTTTTATTTATTATAATCAGCATTTTAAAATTTGAGTTACTGAGTTTTTGACTTCTGGAGCTGTTCGCAATGCTAGCAAATGAAAAGAGTCGCACTAGAGGAGCAGATGAAGGTGAAGAAGTGTTATATTTAAGGAATACTTTCCTGTGTTTGTTTAGACAATTTATTGTTATGTGTCGTTCGGCCGGGTATAAAATTGCTTCCTGAAGATTATTGTCGAGTTATTAAGAACATAATGGGCGCTAGCATCTGTTGAACAAAAGTAAAATTTAGGTAACCAGTAAAATTTTATTGATTGCAATTTTTTCAGTAAATCAGTAAAATTTTACTGCTTACTGCAATTCTTTTCAGTAGCGAGTACAATTTTACTGGTTACTGCAACAAATGCTGAATTAAAAATATAATGCAGAGTGCCCATGTATGCTCTGTTATTTAAATTCAACAAACTTTTTAATTTTCCACAAAACCAGTGTTGATAATAGATTGATTATTCTGTGTATTATTTGATCCTTAAATGTCAATATTACTTCATCTAATTTAATAAGAATTTAACAATTTCCGTTTGAGATTCTCAAAATAAAAACTATTGCAAAATATTCCTTAAATATATAATTTTTCTATCAAAACAAACATTTCTGTACAAAATGTACTGACAACAACAGTTTCACAACAATAGAAGTGGGCAGAGGAAGCAACCAGCTTGTTGAAAAAACAGACATGCAACATGTATGTACTCCGTATTTTCAATAATGAATGGTTGGACACATGACCAATTTGATACGGACAATAGATGAATGAAAACAAACCAAATAAAGAAAAAAAGGAAGGCACCATAAAAATCAAAAATGTTACCGCAACCAATGAACGTAACAAGTAGATAACAATAGTTCCGGTAATAATAACAGCGTTGAATGGTTTCATTTTATTTTTAATGAAAACAGACAACCAAGAAATATTCTTGATGTTTGTTGATTGAATTTGTGAAAGTTTTGTTCTGACCACCAACAACTATCGTAAATAACTTTTGCAATTAGTGAAAGTATGATTTCACAAAGGATTGAGTTCGATTAGTGCATGAGGGAGTAGTTTACCTCTAAAAAGAAAACTTAAATCTTTTTACTTTTAATAAATTAATTTGAAGCATGTGTTTTCTTAATGCCGCAAATTGATATCTTAACAAATCACTGGCTTCTTATTTTCGGCATCCGTTTTCCCGTTTCCTTTTCAAGTTTTCATTTTTATTAAATGTTGCCGCACTTTGCGAGAAATATTGACCACTTCAATATGTCAACAACGAACTTAAATTAAATTCAACAACGAACAATTGAAACAGGACATGTTGCTTTTGGGTTGGCCGTTTTGTTTGTTTGTTTGTTCAATCCTTACAAATGATTGTTGTTGTTTTGCTGTTTGAGGTTGCCGAGAAAATATCATTCTAGTTTTTGTAGTATTTATTTAAGTATTTAAGATTTATTGTTGAAATTTGGGTAATTTATTGTTGCAAATATTTGCGATTTATTTTCTTGACTATTTGTGTCTTTGATTTGAAAGCAGATCCTTTTAATGCTTCATGCTGTCCGGTATTTTGTAGGGTTTTAAAAGTTTGTTTTAATACAAATGGGTTGATATGGTTTTGATAGATGTTAGTTGTGGATTTATTTGTCCGTGGCTTGAAATTGTATAATTGAAAGCAGAAACTCACCATAGAAAAGGTTTCTCTTGTTAAGCAAACAGTTTTTTTTTGTAAGTTAATACCGCAATTGTTGTCATAATTGGGGTCAAGTAGAAAAATCAAAAATCTAGTCTTTTACATATAAAATTTTTATAGCCAATTTTCCAAGATTTTGTTGCATATTTATGAGTTTATCTTACGAATAGTTGGAACTAAAATACTAATTTTATTTTATGCATACCAAACGTTGACAAGCAAACTCAAATATGATCTCCGGTCCGCACTAAAAATATGAGTTGTCTAAAGTCGACGCTTAATAAAAGAGCTGTTCGTTTCAAACTCTGAAGAACGGAAAGGATTTAGTAAATGTTTATGTAACACGGAAATATCTGTACTCATAAGGCTGCTATAATGGAAGCTAGGTACAGTAGACTTGTATCCATTAATTTGATCTCAAGAGGTCAAGAACTGAGGGTATTATTTATGAATATGCGGGCCACCTACATTTAAACTTCTATAGTTTGTTCCTAGACTTTAGAAAATTGGCACAGTTGGCCAGCCCTTGGTACATATATATTAAAGAAAATGGTGCGAGTGGTTGCTCTATAACCGTCTTGGTTTTGAGAATTAAAAATTAAAAGGAAACATTTGCAGAAGTGCATGAAACAATAATTTAGGACGATAAATGAATGCCAGCTATTTGCATTTTCAAGATTATTTCATGTACGTTATGCGTGGGTGGTCTATACGTGAGTTCCAATTTTGGCATACTTTTTCCAGCATTTCAGCCGGTATCTCACCGATGGCAGTTGTAATGTTGTCTTCGCGGGCTAAAATTGCGGCGTCCTTTTATCAAATCACTCGATCTTGGCTGCCAATGAACTGCTTCAAAACGTTAGATTTATTGCGCACCAAACTCGCCTCTCAATAGGTTCATGGTATGGCGTGCTGTGTGGTAATATGACACTCCCTTATTGAAACCACAAGTCAACCAAGTCCAAATCTTCCATTTTCGGAAAAAAAGTCGGTAGTCATCGCACGCTACCGGGCCTTGAAAGTTCTTGAACTGTCTCTTGCTGCTCAACACACCAAATTTGACAATTCTATTTGTTGACGTACCCATTGAGCAAAAAAATAAGCTGAGGATAACCTTTTGATAGATGTAATTTATTAAACACATATCTCGCATAGCTCATACTTTGATAACAAAAATTGATGATTTGCAAGCGTTGTTTGTTTGTTAGTCTATTCATGGTGCCACATGTTACGAATCTGTTTTTGACCCTGAAAAACCAAAAAGGAAAAATATCACCCGATACATATTCTATTAACTGTTACACATGCGACTTGCAGTTTCTCAGTGGAGATATCGAAACGGATTTTATACCCGTAGATTTGGTCAATGACGAAAATACGAGCTCATAAAGACTTTTCCAATTTAAAAAAAATATATTATAATAATTATAATAAATTACTGAAACTTGCAGAGACAACATGATAAATACACCCACCCACTTCCCTGAAACGAATTATTTTACTTAAAAACTTTGTCTACTTTCTACTTCATTAGAGACATTGCCCCGTCTAGGACGCCATTCAGTCAGTCTACTATGAAAATGCTAGCCAGAGATGTGTTGATATTGATTAATGGAAGCAATTATCGAATGCGAACAGTTTTGTAACTTCATTCATGCTTTCGGAAATTACACAAACATTGCAAATATTTGGTCTTAAAGAGATTTATTAATGATGAACAAATTTTGCTCGACTAAGCCAAAGCAGTCGGCAAATAAACTTAATTAAAAGCAAAAAAGAAAAAAGGAAAAAAAACCATGTCATAGTGGCAGTTGAAGTAATTCCTTATTCTTTACAGCCTTTTGTGAATTTAAGTGTTGGAAACTGATTTAATGTTTGTGGTTTCTGTATGAATTCAAGGTTGCCAGGCTCTTAAAGACAAATGCCTTGGAAGGCGTATGATGCAATACATGTATTTAATATGCCTGGTTTGTTTTCCAAATCTGCTTGACCAACCCACTCACTCACTAACACATTTTTATGTGAGAGGCAGGGGGTTACAGAATGGTTGTTAAGTGGTTTAAATACATGCAGCTCTTGAACCAGTAAAGTGCGTGGCGGAAGTACATGGTACAGTAAAGACATCCAGCTTAAAGGCATTCGAAGTGTGGTACACTCACACACTGCTGGTGTGGAACATCACAAACCGACAACAACAAAATCGAAATAAAATGAAAATGTTGAAACCCAAATGCCAAACTAATCAAATCACATAATACTACTTCATTCACAACTATACGATGCTGATGAAATCAATCCTCTACATATTAAGGGTTATCTGTCTTATAGCTGTAGCTGTTGTATTTATCCCGTTCAATGGCATTGGAGCTACTCGTATCAACTGCGGGGTGGTTGCCGCATTAAATGTTTTAATTTAGTTACTGCCAGGCATTTGGCTTAAGCATTAACTGACCGTCTTTCGTATTACAAAATTTTTCGGTTGGAATTATGTCATGAAATTAATAACCATGGCAATAGTTTCTGTTAAAGCTACTGGTTCGTACTGATTCTGCTGACGGAGAATAATTGATATCTTTCATTCGAAATTTTATTAATTTCACTAATAATTCAATTTAATTGCCTTAATTATCAACACTTGTTCTTGGATTGGGATATTTTAGATACTTGCCCTGCACTGTTTGGCACCTGATATTAAACCGAGTGTTGTGTAAAGTGTGTATGCCTTAATTATATTGAAAGTTTTAATTTAATTGTGGAAAAATATTTAAGTCACCCCTTTTTATTTCGGTCAAAAAAGATTTTAAAATAAAAGTTGTTAAAGTCGTCAATTGTATTCATAATATTTTCGTTGCTTATCGACACATTTCACTGAAAGAAAATATTCCAAATCCTCCAAAAAAGGACACTATCATGCATTCAGAGTGGAATTTTTGAAATAGTTTTGAAATTTTTTAAAAATAATTTTGCTTAGGAATAATTCCTTGAGAGAATTAAAGGCCTTTATGGGAAAATAGTAATGGGTACCGAAGTCCCCCTACTTATAAATAGTGATGGAAGTTTAGTAGATAGTGGTAAGTCTAACGTAGTTTGCGAAGAAATCTAATCGAATTTAAAAAAGTTATTTTTGATACATTGGTGATGGGTACCACTGTCTCATAATGACAACTGGTCATTAGTGTTTATATCAAAACGTTTCATCAAAAATTACATTTTTCCAATTCGATTTATTTTTCAATCAAAATTATTTAAGATTTAAAATACCCAAGCAAAGGCTGCTCAGAACTAGATCCCTTTTAGTGCGACCCATTTCCAATATCAGTGTTGAATTAAAGTGGGTTATTATTTTTATGATTATCCCAATCTTATTTTTTAAGCTGACTTTCGTTTCGTCTTTCTACTATATGTTAAGTAATGTTGCTAGTTTAGCGTTTTGTCTAGGTATTTTTATGCGCTTTTTAGCTTTTCTTACATGAGAATTTGTTTAAACACCCCCACAGTGTCAGGTTTGTATAATTTAGAGGCACTAAATTCTGTATCTTATAGATGTGTAGAGATAACTCGTTGATTTTTGTAACTCAGGTGGGTGTAGCGATAAATTGCTATCTTTTGATATAATATTTACGTATTATTTAACATAGCGCCTGAATTCATTGTACGATTTTAATACCTGAAGAGTCAATTCGCTATCGGGTTAGCTAAAATGTTCAATTATTGCTATTAAAATTATTTATGGATTTTATTAGTTGACCTTTGCTTCTAAACTTCCAAAACATGAAAATAAATTTTATGAAAATAAATTATATGCATTTTTTTTGATAATTTTTAGAAGATTACCAGAATTTAATGGAAAAGCTTGAACATACAGTTGCACTAAAAGAGCTAGAGGGAGGGAACAAAATGCAGTCTTTTTTAAATACACAACTCGCTCTTGCGTTTCTTGTAATTTTTATTTTTGTGATATATGGAAGATATAGTGCATTATTGCTTTAAAACAATATTTTTGATGGCATCTAGCATTAAACTAACCTGAATTATTTATTACAGCTTCCAGCATACTATTGCTTATAACCGGCATTGTGACATCAGCCTTAAGATAGCGACGCATGGAAAATGGCGCTGTAGTTATTGTGTATTAACACTGTAAAACCCTTGCGGGGTCCGGGGTATGGACACCGACGCGAACTACTTCGTACAGATTCAGTAACAATGAAATCACACAGGGTTAAATGAGCCGCTGTGCATGGACTTACTACGGGTTTCTTGTCGAGTTTTGGCTCCATTTTACAGCATTTTCGAAAAAGGATTCAATTAAAAAATTATTTCTAAATTTAAACAATTGTACAGTCTGGCCGTGCATTTGAGGTAGGGAAATTGTTTTTAGCACACGTCCGTCGAGCAGAAAGTCGTACGGCAGAAAATATAATAATTTTAGTCAGAATTGCCTATCAATTTAAATAGGAAAATGCTTTTTGCTGCATCCATTTGACATTAGCTTATACATTTACATACATGTATGAATATTGGATCAGTCGCTATGTCTAGTCGGCACACTATCACCAGGAGAATACAACAACTCCTCCTTATACCCGGAAGAACATTTGTTACGATCTACACTGGTCCAAAATAAACACCAATTTGAAATATCCAATATTTTCCAACTCACTTTCCTCTAGCGTAAATCCACTTATATCTTTCCGCATACGAAGGGCACTGAACATAAGAATTGAAGTGCTAAATGCTGGCTATTGCTTGATCGCCGAGCTTTAAGGAAAAAGTTTAAATACCTTTCGACGTGTCTTCAAATCTGTACAAAAATAATAAAACTATTAATATTTATTTTTTCTCTCAGTGTGCCGCGTTTAACACTTTCTCTTATTTAGCATTTTTATATTTGCAAAAATATAAAAAAAAACTATTAATTTTACTGCAATCACTTCTTAAAATAACAAATAAATATTCAGTTTTTTTATGAAGAAAATAGAAACATAGAATTCTCCCCTAAAATTATTTGACAACAGAGAAAAACGAACTAAAAGAAATCCATTTTCTTTATGACGTGATAAAATTTTATGGATGCAATTTGTAGTTTCTATTTTATTTTTTGTTGTGTCACTAAAACGACCAGTGTTTTTGTCTGCTTAAAAGGATTTGAAACCATTTAAAATGTATTAGAAATGTCATTTCATCACATGTGTTCTTTTTAAGAATTTCTGGGTGAAAATTGTTATTGTCACATTAAGGGAATATTATATGCATTTTCTTGATTATTGAGGATTTCTATTCTATGCGAACACTAAAGTAATAAATACTCTATTTATTTTTATAGAATAGAGTAGATTAAATAAAAATTAAATGAAGCTTATTTTATCTCATATGTTGATAAACCAGACGGAAATATTGGCCATTAAAAGAACAGTTACGTAATTATCTGAGGTACCAAATGTTTTAAATTCATATTTTTCTTTAATAAAATTGTAATACGTAGATTAATAATTCATGTAAGGTCTAGGGCTTTTTAGGGCGGCCATATTTTTTTGGCGGCGGCTCTCCAATCTGTTGTTCATTATTTCTCGATGTGGCATCGCATTACCATGGCAGATTATCCAAAATGAATAAGACGTCTAAATGCTACATTGTTAAAATAACTATGCGTTACAGCAAACGTTGCATGTTTTGCGTCTGCTTTACGATATACGCTGTGTCCAATCCAAATTGACTTTCATAGGCTTTGTAGCCATATTTGTGACAATCACCTATTTTTGACAATCGCCTAGCCGTTTAAAAAATGGCAGAATCAGTGGATACCTCTACGTATACAAGAAGTTAAACTTTTAAAAACTTTAACTTCGCGAATTTCGTATGAAACGTAAGCCTGCTTAAATACACAATCCAAATAAACTATAATCTGACAATAGTTGACCGTAGACAACACAGCCTTTCTCTGAGCGGTATTTGAAAATGTTTAGTAGAAAACCCCAAAATTTTTACGAAAAATCCTGGCAAGTCGCATTTTCTGATGAATAGCAGGCATTAACCAGCAAAATTAGAACCTCAACCCATCCCTTTAGAAGCCATCTGCTTCGTTGTAAAATGCAACAGGTAGTTTACGTACCGTTACAATGCTGTCAAAACAGAACTTCAGTAAGTAGTCACTACTTTAATTTAATCGAAATAGTTAATATTTTTCGGAAAGCCGTTGAACCACCTACGAATTCTTTTTTTAAATGCCCAACTACGTCACATATAAAAAAAATAATATAACTAAATATTAAGTAGCCAGCTTGTTATTGGCGAAGTACTGAAGAAATGAATTGCACCTTATCTAATAATTAAAAGGTGATTTTAAAACGTACGTTAATTTAATGACGTCGCAATTTAATAAAATATTTGTCCACATCTTTGTAAATAATAAAATACTGTTTATTATTTATTGTATGTAATTATTTATCTGGTCGTTGCAATGTGAATGGTTGTATTGATTAGTAGCTAGTATAAGTAATTAGCAGCTGTACGAAGGTGGATCACCTTCTCAATCTTAATTGAGGCAATTAAATTTTAAATTAAGTTATAGACATTAGTATTTTTCCACATGCAATGAAATGAATAATAAACTGTCACTGTTGAATGTTGCCTTCATTTTGTTAATGAGCAGAGTTTTTTCTGCTCACTAAACACACTTAACCAGGGTTGCATTGGGAATTTGACTCAATTAATGGTGCAATTAAGTGCGTATGTAAATTGAGCATGTCCGAACTTAGTATTGAATTGTTTCAAATTACATTTAACCCCTATACATTTAAAAGCACATGTGGTAAGTAGTTGCGTTCCATGATATCTCAATTTTTAAGTAATAAGTTAAAATGGAAATAGGATGTACGAAAGGTTCTGTTTTCATAGGTTAGGAAGTTCTATTAGCAAACATTTTAGACATCGGTGTTTCTTTTAAAATTATCTGCTGGAACCATGCTTGCGTAGATCAGACGGTTTACAGAAGCGACTTGGTATGATAAGTATGGCTTCTTTGGCTATAGTAAGATTTCAAAGAAACGTCAACGGACGTGAGGACCCCTTCGGTTCAACTCTTTAACAAGGCGTAATTTGATACTGCTGTTCTATTGAACAACAACTTTTATATAAATTATTTTTACTCCTGGTCGATAACAAGTTCACTCCAATTCACACGATCTTCTGTTCAATGTTTAACCTCGTCCCATTGAAAGCGTAAATTTAACAATTCTATTACGACTTGACGCTTCCGTATATGTGCCGTATCAACCATTACGCCGGCTACCCTTTGGGTTCCATTCTATGCTTTTTTGGCCATATCGTTTGTGAACATCGACTTAAGAGGAATACATTTATATGTCGGGGGTTTTAAGTAACTTAGCATTCAGCCTAGCGTCAATAAAAAGGAACTCGCAAGGGTCTTTCACATGTCTACAAAAGGTTTCTCGAAGATGCGATAACAGAACCTATGAGAATGAAGGTTTGACTTGTATGAAATTTGCAATTTCTATTATTAAATGAATTATTTTTCCACCACTTAATCAGCTTAAAATATTTAAAAATCCTTCAGGCATAAAAAAATTCAATTATTTCCCCTTTACTGTTACGGATTTATTTTTAATTTTTTCATGACAAATAATTGAAATCAATCAAAATTTACAATTTGTCCAACCATAACTGCCGCCAAAACAAGAACTAATCAAAATTTAATTTATCAGAAATGATGCGAGAAGGCACAAATAGAAAATCAAGGATAACAAGGGATCAAAAATAGTATTTTTTCATTAACTCATTAAAATCAAAATTCTTTAATGAGCCGCAAAATAAAAAAGAAAAACTACAGACAGACGTCAGGATACACGGCCACAAACAAATATAAAACTAAAACAAATTTCTCATCAACTCAAGCGAGTGACAAATAATTTTTTTCTTTTTAATTTTATTATTTTTTAAGGGCAGACAATTGATGAATCAATTTTGCCAGAAAGATTTTAACACAGTGACAATTGAGAAATCTGTGGGCTTAAAATGGAAATGTGAAACACAAAATCCTGGGATTTGCAATGTTTGCAAACAAAATGACACACGGCGGAAATTTCTCTTGTTGTTTCTCGACACCAGTGCTTTTCTTTTTTAATTAGCCACGCACGGGTATTGCAAAAAAAACTGTATCAATCACTACAGGCAAAATATTAAAAAAGAAATAAACAGCAGACAGATTTGTACGAGTATGAGTGTTTGGTAAAGCGTGTTTTGTTTAACAATTTTTCAATGGGATTTATTAAGAGAAAACAATAATAACAACATGATAATAAATTGCTAACAAACGTTCTCTAGCTAGAGTGGTGTCAGCAAGGCTGACAATTTTCTTAGGTTGAAAAAAGAAATTGTTTGGAAAATTTTTAACAAACAGCTGCGTAGTTCTTTAGCAACAAGAAGGGTAGCAATTTTGTTTTATTTCACTTGAATAAATTTTATAAACTGTACCTACGAAACAGGCAATAATCTCATAATAGAATATAGGATCCAATTCTTATGAGTCGAAATTATATCTGTGATGTTTATACATAACAACGTACATGTACATATGTGCATTTTCCATAATAATGTGTGTTTATTACCATCGTCAAAATATGCTGCAGTTTTGACATGGCGAAGAAGTATGTCGATAAACATTCATGATGAATTAGTCTCATTTTTGCTGGCATAAGTTGCTTTTTTATGCACAATATGAGTATCGGCAACTCTTTTTGTTTATTCTTTGCTAGCAATATATTCTTATCTCTTACATACATATGACAGTATTGTTGTTACTCGTATAATTTTTTTAATATTTGGTAGATTTGAATAGAAGATTTGTGGCTTTTTTAAAAATATTGTTTTAAATTTAAGTTTAAAAAAAATTTCTCTAAACAACCGAACAAATTAATTTAACATTAAGAATGTGTTCAAAAACGTCATGAGTTTCCAAATGAAAACGCGTAAACTCTAACAGGGTCACCTTTCCAGAAATGTATTATCGATGTCCATAAAAAAGCCAAGCCATTGCTAACCACTTCGCATTTTTTAAAAACTTCCATTTCGCTTTCTACAACGACCGACAACGGTACGTAAGCTTACAATTTGTAGGTTTTAAAATATTTATATATTATTGTTACCAATTTTCGTTACACAATACAACCTTGTTCAATGCAACACTCAATCTACGCAACTCCTTGATTATTACAACTCACATTGTTGACTCTATCCAAAACTAGGTCACCCTCAATCGTTTTACTTTGGTTTTTTACGATTATATTGCAAACTAAATAGATAAATACTTATGTATAACGATTGGTTGGTTTTAATATTTCTTTTATGTTTCTGTTTTTGGAAATTATATTAAAATAAATGAATTTATCTTAAGAAAATATAAAATTTAAACTGAATGACTGACTACACTTGTTTCTTATGTAAAACTTTAGCTTAATTTAATGCGCATATAGACGAAAAAAAATATTTATTACATACACATAGTTGCCTATAGCATATTTACGATTTGGTTTCCGCAACAAACTCGATTTTCGTAACAGGCCAAATTTCTATTAGTTGCGTTAAGCGAAGTGAGCAATATAGGCACATCAAAAATGTAACAAAAATATTTTTGCTTTTCTGAACGTTATGTAAACAATACGACTGCAGGAAAATATTCCCAAATTTATAAAAATATTTTTACAAAATATACTACACGTTCGGTTGCCTTGCATCAATGCAATTTTTTGATGTTTTGATACTGCCTCATTATTAATAACACATGGCAACAAAAAATTATCTGTTTTTATATCCAACATGATAATTATACAATTGAGATAAAAAAAATCCAAATCTACTTCCCTACAAGTTTTATACTCCTCGTAATACTATTCTAAATAATAATAATAATCTGCCCAATAGTAATCACCCAAAGATCTTAAATGGAAAATTTACAATTCCGCATTTTTAAAAATTCATCAAAAATATCAAGTTATAGGAATTCCGTTCTTATTTACCAGGAATAGTGACCTAGAAGTGCCGATGATAAAAGGCGGGTTAAAAAATCTTGATAAAAACATACATAAAAATTGCAATACCATCCGAACCTGGCCGTACGGTTACTTACACAAAAGTCAATCTCGGACAAGGCCTCGTAGAACAGATTTACCATCCTGCCTGTGTACTCTCCTGACATTAAAAACAAACAAACAAAAACGTTGCATATGACAGATACTCGTATGATGCGGCCATGTGCTGCACTGCAATAACTGACTAGGCCAGATCGGATGATAGCTCGCACTGTGTGACCAGGTTATTAGGCATAAGAAGGCAGATTCAATAAACATATAAAACGTTTATAGTCCTAATTTTTTTTCATCTTTTTGAAAATGGAAAAGAGTTTAGTTCTACGTCTTTTTTCTTATAGTCGCTGTGTATTAAATTATTCACTGACAAAAAATACTACCAATGTCATTGTGTAAGATTATGTAGCTGCTAACCATGCTACGAGATAGTTGTCTTCAAATCTATTTATGAGCCAGTTTCGATTTGCTTATAATCGGAAAAATATGTTCATAACTATTTAACTCTTCGCAAGTTCGAATATAATGTTTATAAACAATTCTTGTTGAGCACTTTGGTACGGAACCTTAAAATGGGTCTCCCACTAGAAGACTATTTATGGTCGTGGCAAAACTAAATTTTACTGTCTATTTTACATTCGTCATTGAAATATCTTTCAGTGTAGGGGGTGACTGGTGCAACTATATTGTATGCCGCTCTTGCATTATTAGTGGTACAATCTTGAAAGTATCGAAAACTTGTCTCCAAACTAACTCAAAGATCGCAAAGACAATTTTCATTTAGACCGTCTCCGTCGATTCCGAAAAGAATTTAGCTGTGTTAGTCCAGTTCGCGTGGAGATTTCATTTATATACTTGTTTTGTATAAATGCTGGGGAGGGTCATAAGAAGGGTATTGTTTTGACTGAAATTAAATATTCAAATTTGTACAATTTTTGTTGCCTATGAGATGGTTACACGTAAGACTCTACATGAGAGTTAGCAAGAGTCTGAGATTATTTTCATATTAAAAGCGTAAAGCCTCAAATGCTGCTAAAAGTCTACCTAAGAATTATCAACATCGCTTCTTTTAGAATTGGATTACTATAGTAATGCAGCAAATATGATGCTACATGCAAAGAAAAACCCTGGTTGTGGCACGGTCTCGTCAACCATATTATGTTCTCATTATTATTGTTGATTTTTAGTGGCAAACTTGTAATGGTTATTTAGACACATTACTTTAGTTGGGATGAAAAAGTTTTGGTTTACATTTAATCATTCTTTCATAAAAACTGCAAGATGATTGAATTCAATAATATAATTTCTACTAAAATTCTAACCACAAGGTATTTGAACTATCCAAAGACAATGTAATCATAAAATGTTCTTAATAAGTGTAATATCTAAAATTCTTTTGGTGTTTTATCTTATTTTAAAGGTGCTGTAGCTGAGGTCGCTAGCTTGTTAACTATAAAGCATTCGATGGCTTTAGTCGCCTGTGTTTCTCTATCTTTGTAAAAATGCCATTTTGTTATTATCTACAATAATAATATGATTTGTTTTTAACCATATATCGCAATTATAACATGTTCCTCTTAGATAGTAATTACTTCAACCATGATTTTTTTTGCGTGTGGAGAAGCTTTGGTTAAATTATCAAAAAAAAGGGCAGCATAAAATCTGAAGTATTTGTTAAGATGTTTTTGCAGTCTCGGTCGTATTAATTGATTTTTTTTTACAAATTATATTCTAACTTAAAGTTAACGAACCTATTGTAGTAAAGAAGGCCATCGCCTAGTAAAACATACCAGAGTCTGTGGTGGAAATCAAACCCACAATCCGCTTTACTATAAAATTCTAATACGCCTCTGCCATTTGTTGTTATAAAATTTGATTGCGGTTTAATTTTCCCTTGCGCAAACCTTTAATGAACTCTGCAGATTTCAGAGTTTCAAATACTTTACTTTGAAACACAATTGACATACATTTTTTGCTCCCTTTTTAATGTGAATTACAAAAGAACAAAATAACTCAGCGACTCTCCCTCTTTAAAACTTGGACAAATATTTTCCCAATTGCCATTATTAAGAATGTCGTTATATTTCACTTTAACTAGATTAAAAAAAAAACGCAGCTTGTTCGGCTGTGTTTGCTGGTATCGACTGCAGCAAATATTTGTGAAAAATTGCCAACGAATGTATACATGTAACTGATACTCCATGAAATCGAAATCTGGAGGAATTATGTTTGCAAATTGGTTTGCAAAAATGACATGTAACCCTCAAAAATATTAAGTGAACACGCTCTACCGCAAACGTATGAGCAAAATATAATCGCACCAATTTAAAATGTAAAATCAAAGTAAATCAATTGGCTTTTCCGAAGACGCAGTGTGCAAAAAAAACAAAGCAGGGTGAAACAGAGTAGAAATGAAAATGCTTAGATTTTCATAAAACATGAACATATTTGGTTACGAAAATCCAGCACGTTTTTCGACTTGAAATTATGACAATAAATCACATTATAAACACACATTAACTAACAGACTCACACTTGCACATACTCGTATTAGATTTACACACTTTAAATTTGGATTTCAGTTGAAAATATTTAAAACAAATTTAAATAATTCTGCAATTTTATATCTTAATGTTCACTATAACCAACATCTATCGAATATTCTAAACATTTGCAAAACTTATAAATCTATAAACATTTTATGTGTGTGTGTGTAGTTTACACATTCACACTTTTGAAACTGTGACTTATTATTGTTGTTTGTTTTAGTTGCCAAGATCCTTTTGCGTCCTTGTGCATTTTATTGCTTAATACGTTGTGAATTTTAAAATTATTCCTAGAACCACAACAATAATTTTATTTGTTTTATATGTTAATTTTAGTGATTTTGAAACTATTAAAAGTGTCGTCATACATCATTACGAATATTTATGGGATACAGGTTAGACTTATGAGTGGTTAAGGAAGAGAAACTGTTTTTAGTCCAGTTCCATGAAGATTTTAAACAACAATTTATTTTAAATTCAATTATTTCAGGAATAAATAAGGTTCGTTGTTGACACTACCTGGCATTCATAATGTTTCTGCAGCGTCTAACAAATCTGTTGTTTATTATTCAGTCAACGCATACAAATGATTAAACTTTGGTGAAATAAGTGTTTATTATTGCAAATGCTACGCAAGTTGTAACGTTTGGTTGGCAAATTCTATACGACCGACTGGGTGAATACAACTAACATCTGTTAGTAAGCGGAACGCTAGATCAGTCAAGAGCATTGCCGCCGCCCGTAAATGTGATTAGAAGAACCTAACGAAGTTTTCGACTAACTCTACAGTCTTCTCAGGTGTTTCGAAACTTTTTCGCTAGCCTACAACCAAAAATATGGTCAATAGAAAGAATGTACATTAGAGGAGTTCGGTCCCCATAGGAGTAAAAATTAGTTGAAGGCGATTCCAAAACAATTTCATATATTTTTGTTACGCCCCTAAATATCACTCTATTAATTTTTTATACACAAATTGCAAATCAGATTTCGTCCTTTGTGGTTTTTCGATCAGACGTCAAATTCTGGATACGATCTGTAATATCTCGGACCCTTCCTCCTAATATCCAGTTTTTGCAAACCGTAATCAATAACCGAGCTCTCTTGAAACTATATAATGCTGGCCATTAATATATTTTTTTCATCAAATTCTTGATACGAAAAATATTTCATAACTTGCTGATTTGTTAGTCATTTAGCTTTGACAGTATCACGTGCCTCAACCTGAATTGGGCCGGACCCATTTTATATATAAACCGGCTTTAATTCAAACTTTATTTAAGCTTCTATTATTAAGTTTTTTCCTATTCTTTCTTGAAAGACGTAACGGTAGACGCGTGATTTAAAAAGTATTACTTCGGAACGGTAAGACAGAGGCGCGCGTGGGTTCGTGTAGCTTTGTTGACGGAAAATTAGACACTATGGGGCAGGAGATCCAACCGATTATCGTTTATTTTCAAAAAAATATTCGTTTGTGCTAACGGTATTTAATTTAACGGTAACTGCGGTGGCCTTTTAAAGGAACTCTTTAAAGGAACTTTTAAGGAACTCTAGATTAACGGAACCCATGTGCTCTGTTCGTGCTCATCATGCACTAGAACTTGTATTTTGGCAGATTTTAGTAAACTTTCTGGATTTCAAAGTTAATGACGCAGAAATTTTCCAAGAGGGCCCAATTTTAGCGAGTAATTTATTTTTTGATGAATAGCTGCTATATTACCAAGTTGAACTGCCGTGTATGAAATTAGGCTTACATACACAAGTTTTATAAGACAATGCATCCACAAAAAATTTAGTTTGCTTAGTGCGAATCTTGGGCCGCCAGCATCGTTGGTACGTACTCCTAGCACTACAAATAAATAATACCGAATTTGTAGAATTTTGGAACGAATTTCCGTCATCCCTTGTCAAGTTTGGTTTGGAGACAAACCGGTTTCGGCTATGTGCCATCTTCAGTGTCATTTTTCGTTCTTTTATTAAGAATTGAACGAGAGGTGACGTGAATTAGTCTCCAATATCGTGCAATTTCACCTCGCTACACGTTTTCTCGTGGGATTTTCTGAAATCGCAGATCTATGTCAATATGTGCTATCGACCGATGCGCTCAAAGGAAATACAACGTAGGCGATAAAATTCAGGTGGTATAGTTGCAGATTGCACAACAGATCCAAAGGGCTGAGTGCATAGTGTTTAGATAATAATAATAATAATATACGGTAGTCATTAAAAACTGAAACCCTCGAATCCGTGCGCAGCAGTGGCGAACATTTGAATGATTTTATATTAAATACACTGGTCCTGTCGAAAGCCCAGTTTCTCAAGCTTTACATCCTAATAAAGAATCGCAAATTTAAGTACACGTATGGTGTTATTTCTGAACACAGTTAAAAAGCTAAATTCAATTTTGCTATTCTTACTTGTGTTTTTTTTTATAAATCTGCATCGGCATTATTTTTTCAATGAAAACTGTATTAATGTAAGTTGTTTTGTCTACTTTCATCTATAGTGACCATAAAAAACTTTTGTGCTGCGCAAGTGTCAATGGGGATTTTGCTTCAGACCTATGTGGGTCCTGCTTCTAGCCAATGGCTTATTTTTAACAACAACAGAGATAAATGATTTTTCGATTCCTAGTATGAAAAACACTAGTGCTTGGGAGTTCGATTCATCTCAAAGACTTGTTGTTGTGACTGTTATACACAGCAATAAAAATGGTGTTTGATCTCAGCTCTAAATATAATTAAGTAATATTTGATTCCATTAGTTTTTTAATCAAATACGATTTTACGTTGATTGATTCCATTAATTGTTTAATCAAATATTATTTTACTGAGATAACTAGAAAGTTAATTTAGAAAAATTTTAATTTTTTATCTAATAAATAATTGAATTAATTAAAAACTATGCTTAGGAAATTGTATTAATTAAATTTCGAATTGAAACCTAACTTTTCATGATAAAATAAATACTAGGGCCCCTTAGTTTTATTTAAAAATGTTCTTGCCATTTTTTATACCAACTGTTTTCATGAAAAAACTGCAACATTTTTATTTGGCAATAGGCTAGTTTCTACCCACATCTCGCTGGTTGTTTAAGTAAACCTTCAGCCAAATTTTTAGAAAAACTCTAAATGTATTAAGTTTGAACAAAATCCAACAAATTGTTATTTAATTTTTCTTACTTTCCATTCAGTTTTATAATGAACGAATCGGAATGAAAAATATAAGCATATTTCAAGCCTCAAACAATTACAAAATAACGAAACAAGTTGTTCTAAATATTGCTGCGCACTTTTGTTTATGTATAAAATTAGACGTCAAATATTTTTATTGGTTATATTTATGAATTTCCTTTTAAAACCCCCATGTATTTGCTTCTAGTTCATAATTTCCAAAGTAAAGATACACTAGTTCTTAAATCTTTTAACGATTTTACCTTCTGACCACTTTTTAACAAATAACGAATATGAAACGCACGTAAGTGCTGCTACCATTCGATAACAGCAGGTACAAAATAAAAAATAAATGCAAATACATTTCACTGATTATGATTGAAAACATAAACATGACTGACTGTAACAACAAAAAGTCAATTCCCAAACAACTGAAAGGTACTAGAAGAAAAGCTCTTTGTAGAAAATTATATGGGGTGTTTTAAATACGAGTATAAAATAAACGTTCGTATCACTTAAAGATTAATGAAAATTGGAAAATATTGTATGAATAATACAATCAAAAGCATTTTCTTTTTGTTAAACAATAAAAATTTAAATAACAACAGCGGAAATCAAACCCAATACATTCCGGCATTATAAAAATATTGAAGATTGAATGTTAATTTCTTTACAACTGTCGCATGTAGCCGGTTTTTATACACCAGTTTAAGTGGAAATCTTAGTGGTCTGTCGAAGCGTAAAATATTTCATGTCATTATCACAACCGTAAAAATATTAGAAATATCTACGTGCAATCAAACTCACACACACACACACACAGATGCTACGCAAAACAAGAGCGACAGGACAATAATAAAAGTGATTGATATACGAGCCAGAAAATTAATAGTCCTTGTTATACAAATGCCACGCAACAAACAATAAATGTAAATGTAATAAAAGATGACGCATTATGCCTAAAACAACCAACGTCCATTGGATCTATAAAATCACCTTCAGTGAAATAAAATATTTAAATTTTAATTTCAAACTGTTCAAATCTGTTTATTTTACTGGCTTTTGTTCAAAGCGTGTGTCTAACTGCCTGTCATAAGATATTCAAGTGATTCCTTTATTCTTTTTTATTTTACAATTAGCTCTCCTGTTGCTAGCTTTTTTTGGTCTTTTTGGAATACGACGTATTTTTTGTATATTTGATTTCCTGTGGTGTTACTAAGGTATTGAAAATTGATAAAGTGTCGTTGGACAACAAAGAGTGAGTTGTTTTTTTTTTTTGTTATATATTTTTTCTAGTTCTTGAAAGGTGATGTAAGCTTCGCTGAATCTTTTGTGTAAGTTTTTAATCCTCAGTGAGCAAGAGGCCACCACTGGAGTCTTAGATTTCTTGTTATGAATATCTTAGACTGTGGAAAGAATCCAAGGAAACGGAAGCTGTTAATGACATCCGGTAAGAATGTTTGAAAACTGTAATTTTATCACAGGACTTTTGAAGCGTTTTTAATGTTCTTAGTTTTAAATTTAAATACTTAACTTGGAAAACAAAAATTTTGCATACATTATTATTTTAAAAATGATAAAATACGAATTTCATAGAAATCATTCGATAATATTATTGGTTTTTTAAGCGTAACTAATTTGCTATGCACAATAGTACTAAAGCTTTTTTTAATGCAATAAAAATTGCACATTACCAGGCCAATGTTCCTGAGATTCTAAACCAACATTAAATATTCACACTTATCTAGTTAAAGGATTTAATACTTAAAAAATGGCGGAACTTTTTTCCAAATTGAAAATCTATTTGCTTGCGCAAGAGAAAAAAAACGTGGGTATTGGCTTGGCTTCCTCGTAAAAGGAGATGATATTGAAATAATTTTTTATATTACCTAATTAATATGAAAGTTATTTTAATTTAATTCTTAAACTTTACAATACTATTTAACTAAAAAATAGCTATAAAACAGATATTGTTGTTCAAACAAAACCCCAGTGCAGAAGGCCATCTGGTACACGAACGGGTCTAAGCTAAGGGACGAAATATGTCTGGAAGTGTTTATAGAGGACCCAGAGACCGACCAAGCAGAAGTACGATAATCAGCGAGTGAATAAGATGACTCATTGAGACGCCAAGGCCAATAGAAGTCAACATCTTTACTGTCAGCCATATGACTATTAAGACAATTGAGTCCGAAAGAGTGAGAAGCAGTACATTAATAGACAGCAAAAGAGCGATCAATAACTCTTCGCTAAATGCGAGACTGCGCTTAATCTGGCTGACCACTAGGGAGTCGTTATTAATGAACGAGCATATAATATGGTAATTAAATGTAGTAATTTGATTAAGGGAAAGCTTTTTGAGACTACTAGGACTGAAAACAAAATTGGGCAAAGATGGCGCATATCACACTCTGGAACAACAAAACGGTGGAAAAAATCACTAGAATTTGAGGGTGTGACCCAAAGCCATATAAAACGAAGAGCCTGCTGAAACTGAATAATGTCAATATTAGTAAGACTACAAGTTCTCTCACAAGACACTTAAATTAGCAAGCGCATGAGCCTCTAAGGAACTTCGCTTGTCGCACCGAATCACTATAATAAGCATCAGCCTTTTTTGGTTTTGTAGTAAAGAGCGCACAACAACCCGAACCAGTGTGTGGCTACAGACATCAAGCCAATAACAAGCATCTCTTCTCGGCCGAACCTAACATACTCATAACCACATTTTCTAACAACTTGAGTAATTTATTTTCTTTTTTAATACATTTTCAGATGTAAATTAAAAAAAAATAGTTTTCCGATTTGTGCTTTGATTTTTATTTATTTTTTTATTTGACTTTTCTATGAAATTAACGTTGTGTTGGAAAATGAACTTCATGAAACAAGTCTCGTAAATTTGCGCAATTGCATAGTACCCTTAATATATGTAAACATAAAATGTTATTAATAAATATAATCATCCTTATCGTGGTTTGCGTTTTCGTGTTTCGACTGCTGTCGTTATAGTAATCTAATTATAAATGAGGTGGTAGTATGTATTAATATATTTCTTAAATGTTACAATGCCATTACAAATTATATTCTAACTTAAATTTATCAAGAATAGTAAAATATACCTACTCGTCATAGTGAAACATAGCAGAGTTTTGGGTGGGATCGAACATACGACTCCCAGACACATGAACTATCACTCTACTAACTAGCGTACCGGGGCACTCATGAAACAATTTTAATGTTTGGTAACCATTTTATGATCAAGTATGAACCAAAACTTGTTTGACGTAGTTAAAGCAATATATTAAAATAACTGCCAATCAGTTCGCCACAACTATAAGTTTTTGCTGTGACCATAATACAATCACAATATTTTATCTCTGTGTGGAAACACCATACGCCTTCCCGCGGCTAATACGAATATCTTAGACTATAATAGATGCAAATGTATATATGCGTAAGTTTCCGAATACACAAGTATTACATTTTTCGCAAAGCCTTAGTATGCAATTGTGGTAGTAATGACGATGATAAATGTAGTAATTTTTTTATTGTCCTAGCAACTCGTAGAAACCAGGTTTGAATTATTATAAACCTCTAAAATATCCAAATAAGTTATGAGGCAGGCGGGCTTTACGGCAAAACAATCATAGATGAG
Organism: Phania funesta; assembly: GCA_963932375.1. Lineage (NCBI taxonomy): Eukaryota > Metazoa > Arthropoda > Insecta > Diptera > Tachinidae > Phania > Phania funesta. Next base: position 46,380,440 of record OZ010652.1, read on the forward strand.
TGAATCAACATCACAATTACAGCAGAAATGTCTGAACGGATAGCTGAAGTAAAGGTACCAGTGATACCGGATAGACACTCCAGGCCAAAAGGAACCCTACCGCAGATACCTGTGCATAAGAAGACACAGAAATGTAAATTTTTAATTAAATTTACGCAAAATTGCGAACTAAAATATATGACCAATATGTGAAAAGCTGATAAATCACAAAAAATAGCGAAAAGTTAAAAATTATGTTCCTTCCAAGACGTAAAATGTAATATACAACAAGGTTAATGTTCAAAGAAAAAAAATTATATATAAAAGATTTGTAGTTTAAATTATTTCTGTCTGCCCCTTCCTAACTCGAAAAATATACAATAAGTAAAATAATTAATTCCTTCATAAATTGAATATACATATATAGTTCTTACTTTCCGAAATAATAGATCACAATCATTTACTTATTTTATCCAAATAATAGTAACCCCCATATGGTTGTCCACTCTTTGACCACTTTACCACGAATCATATTTATGTAGTTGTTAATGGTTAATAACCCCCTTTTCACACACGTCGTTACAAGCTTAAAGTACTTATAGTCATGACATAGTAAAATCATATAAATATAAATTATGTTTATTAACTATAAAACATAAGTACTTTTTTCTATAAAATTACAAAGATATGCGCTCGTATGTATATGATACACTTTTATGACTATTTACGAGTATAAACATGAAACCAATAAAGGCAAAGTTACAAGACACACAAAAAGATATAAAAACTTACGGAAATGTTGTGTCATAAATAATATTTTTCATATAAATAATTGTTTCCCTTTTTTCTTATATTTATAATATTTTGATTTTTCTAAACAAACTTGCCTAATGTGTAATAAAGTCTGAAAATTGTTTAGGCAAAAATAGGGAGAAAGGAAAGTAAAAGAATATGCTAAACTAATCACCGTAGGAAAGGATTTTTATGGCTTTTCATTTCCTTTTATAATTGCCTTCCTTACATACTTGGCAAATGCATACATATATCTTTCGCAAAAGGGACATTTTTAGTTTGAAAGTAAAATACTATTTGAAATCGTAACACAAACCATTCAACAGGAAAAACCCAAAACGGATATAAGGAACGTTAACATTAATGCATAAGTGCTGAATCGAGGGATTGAAAGTTCAAAGTGCGATTAAGATTTAAGGTGATAGACGACACTTGATAGATTAACGATAATTTTAGTTGTACTAAATTATTGCAGAAAAGAATGGTACTTCCTTTTTGTAGGCAATAAAGGAAATAACATATAGAAGTTATGAGTAACTTCGGCGCCACTTACATTTTCTTAAGTAGTTGTGGTCAAAATAAAACTTATGTCATACATAAAGATTCAAACAATAAATGCTAGAATTTCTTTACACACTTTTACTACCCAAGAAACCTTAGCCAACAACTTCACCCATGTCGAATGTATGTAACAATAGACCTGAGACGATCTTATAGAAGGCTTTTTATCTCTGGTTTCCAAGGAAGGATAAAGTTTAGATTACTTAACTATTGTAGCATACTTCAGGCTGAAAGTTTGGTCATTCAGATAACGGGTAATTGACTCAGGTACCGATAGCCGGCGTATGTCCAGGGAGAGAAAAATGTGTTCTTCACACCATTCTCTAAACTAAAAAAAAATAAAGTTTTCCCATACAAAAAATTAAAAAATACAGTGAGTGAATAAAATTAATCCATGAATTTGGGCTATTTCAATCTAATTCTTCGACACTAATCTTCTTTACAAATTTTAAAAAATAAAAAATTCTGGTTTTGACATTTTTCCAGATTTTATTTTCATGAAGTACATCATGGATAATCATTACGTTTTTACGGATCTGGTTCTTGCTGCCTATTTTAAATTTCTGATAACTAGATCAGAATTACTCTCACTGTTAAGTTATTAAGATTGATGTATTGAGAGTAAAATCAGCTAAGCTAAAAAAATATTCGTATTTACTTTTACACATCAGTCTGCTGAGGACACTGGACTGGATATTCAAACTCTTTTAGAATGGCTCGTATGTTACGCTATCTGACCAGTTAAATCCGACTGAATAGTGCCCAATGAACTTTACAGTCCTAATTTCTATCAGGAACTAATCTGAGTGGCTCACACATGCCGATCTAGTGTGGGGTCACTGAGGGCCCCAAATAGTAAAAACGCGGTATTGGGGAAGGTGTAGTCGTACCAAATGTCCAGATGGCAATTCCAATGGGAAAATACTTGACGAAGATGTAAAAAATCCTTATAATGTCGGACAGCCAGGCAGCACTTAAGCACAAAAAATGACACTTCAGATGCCACATAGGCGACATTGATTTGTCTCCAATCCAAACTATACTATTGAGAAAAAAGGTCCCTAGGTTAAGTCAAGACTCACTTGACACTGGGAGGTATAGCCGGACTCGGGAGCAATAACAAAGAATTCTGAGGATAGATTACAATGAGCTCAAGATAACTACGGAATAGCTTACGGGACACTATGGTCTAATATAACACCATTTTAAGATAGCAAACTTCAGCTCTTATTTCCAAGAGCTGTATATGACTTCTAACTGATCGCGGTAATTGGTTTTATTCGTTGCCTATATTTGATCTAGAGGTTATCTAGAGATTAGGGCAGCACAAAAGATCCAATTTTTCGTAGAAGCTATGGCCTCAATAATATTAACAATATCGGAGCTTCCTTGGCTCTTATGTCATGAAAAAATGCTTATGCAGCGGGACACCTACAAAAATCGATACATACCAATAGTAACTTTAACAAATGTATAAACAATAATGGGCTGCGTTAAATACGTAGGCACAAAAAAAATCCATTACTATAATTAACTCTCATTTTCTCATTCAATGGAAATTTTAATTTCATTCAAAATTGTTTAAATTAAAAATGCTTAAGTGATATACATAATACTTAAGAAAACTTTTTTTAATAAAAAATAGGGCAACGCAATATTGGCTTTTACATTTTAAAATTAAATTGGTTGGTTTAAAACAAAAATAAAACATAAATAAAATCTTTTTCAGTTATTTTTGCATTGCAAAAAATTTACAAACAACAAACGCTTGTTTTAAATTCAAAACATGTTTGCATGTGGCATTTGATGAAAAACTACTTATTTGTTGGCAATGTTATTTACCTAGCGCGGGTACTTCAAATCCTTTTTTTCTTTTTCAACATCTTCAATTTTCTAATGATCAAAGACACAAATTTGCAAAACAAATAATGCCTAACAATGTAGTAGCATACGTTGGCCCGAATGATAAAAATCCTTTCATTGGAAACTCAATAAATTTAAAAAAAAAACCTAAAGAAAATGTGACCTTAATTTGTTTAAATATATGGAAAAATAAGAAATACATGAAATGGAACCAGACTAACGACAAACGCAAAAAATTTAAATCTAATTTAAAATGTTAGCAAAAGAAAAAAAACCGCCAAACTTTGTTGTTATTCAAACTTTCAACCCCTCTCTCCTTAACATAAATGAACGTGGGTGTGTGTTTGACTATTAGGAAAATTTACATACAAACACATGTGATGATGTTTGCCTACACATGTCTTTTATTCGGTTTTCTTTGACTTGTATTTTTGCTGTCGTTTCCGTTTTTTATATTGATGATATTACTATTGTTTTTGTTGTTGTTGTTGTTTGTATGGTTAGAATATTATTTGCAAATTAGCCACTATAAGAGCACCACCACAGCCATCATCGTCATCTTCATCATCATATACTTTATTTGATCCTTGGCGTTCTTGTTTATCCCTTTTAATGTTTACTCATACATGGACGACGTGGTTGTCAATATGTTACTGCTGCTACTCCCCTCGCGGGTACAAAACAATGAAAAACCAATAAAGCGTTAAGCCTACCAAACTACAATAACTCAATACTTATTCCTGTTCACTTTGCAAATATCAAAGTCACACATCACTGCCCCTTCAAAGATGCACAAAATAGAATCGAATGGTTTTCGCAATCAGTAGATGAAAATCTCTTACCGATCCTTTAAAGTTTGTTTTATATTTGACAGTTTTTTGTCAAAAACATTTTAAAATTGGCCAAAGGGTGCAATATCGTCGTCATGATGAAGTTGTTTTTTATTTTTTTAAACATGTTTCGTTCTTAAGCAAACAATTTGTTGATTTTATTTGTCTTTTATTGAGTTAAAAAAAGTTATGGAAAAATTTGCTAACATTGCTAAGAAGATGTTTTAAATTACCTTGGAAAATTTTGGAATTATAACATATGACCATATCTAAGGATTTATAGCATAAGTTAAAAAAGAAAACAAAAAGAAAAGACGCGCGAAAGTTCTTTTTATTAAAACTAATATCTGTATTTGAGGCAAAACTTCAATCTAAAAAGGTTTGAAAATAATATTCTTTAGATGTACTTTTGGATTAATTGTATAGCTTTTTACTATAGTAAAAGATATCTGTCTAGTGTAATAAAGCGTGATTCAATTTTGGCTTCCATATTAATTTATTAATATAAAGAACATTTTTACAAATTGCAAATATTAAATATTTGATTTATTTATATATTCATTAGAGATTTAGTGATTTCAAAACAGTCGGTCTGGCAAGGCTATCAGCTGTTAAATATTCATCATCTGATGTGTCAATTATTTAGTGAAAGGATTGCTATTTACGAATATAGATCGTTTAATAACTGAAAAACGCGTTAAACCTACTAGAAACGTGGTGGTTTAAACGCAACCACTTTTTGTCTATTACGGGGTTAGTATGGTTGTCATAATTAAACTACTGTGCAAGGAATTGGCAAAATTATAAAGAAATTAGAAGATACTAAAACGGTCGCAGATGTGGTCCGACTTGTGCATCATCGCAATGTGCGCACGGCGTTCTCAGAAATTGCACATACATATCTTACGGGTCATTATCACGTATTTTGCATTTGGATTTGCACCTTTATCCCTATAAAAACCAACTTACCCAACAATTAAAGCCAGCTGACCAATCACAACGCCGTACATACTTATACTGATTGTGTGTTAGACCAATATGATTTCAATGCTGGTTTTCGAACAAAATTTTATTCAGTAGTCGAGCTCATTTATCACTCGGTGGTTATGTCAGCAAGCAAAATTGTCGCATATGGGGGTTTGGAGAACTCAGAATTCATGGTGGAATAGCCTATACACTCGGCAAAAGTGACTATTTAGTGCGCATTACCATCTCGAAGTGTCATTGGGCGGTTTTTTTTTTGTATTTTTTTAAAATGACGCTGGAAGAACCGTTACCGTCAATTCAGAGCGCTATGGCCGTATGATAACCAACTTTTTTGACCTGCAATTGAAGATTATGAACTCGACGTTATGTGGTTTCATCAGGACGGTGCCACGAGCTACACAGCACGACCGATTTTTGCTTTATTGGATGGGAATTTTTATAGAACGCGACGTCAATTGCCCACCAATCGGGTTTTTTGTGGGGGTTACGTCAAAGACCGTGTCTGCGCGGATAATTCCCTAACGTTTCAACATTTTAAAACCAACATTAATGAAGTTATCGCTGAGATACCACCTAAAATATGCGAAAAATTGATCGAAAACTACCTTAAAAGGATCGATTGCTGCCATTAATCTTAAGGCGTAATGACAAGGTCCTAGCCTTATAATGAAATGACACTTTCATCGATATCATGCTTTCAATATATGTGTATCAGAGATAACATATATCAACCAACGGCAAACGGGGATACTGAATTCAGGTTTCGTAGTATTTCACTTAGGAAAAGGGTAGTCATTGTGTGAATACCAAAAGTCTGAGTTGGTTCTCGGATGTATCAACAGCCGAGAATGGAGTGGATGCTGCTGTCGTTGAACCAAACAAGAGCAAAGGACACATGGTATTGCAAGCGTAAATTCCGCCAATCTCTTCGCGTATTCGCATCAATTTATATAATGGTCTAAAGAGGTCGCGTATTGATCTTTTCTCGGATAGCTAAAGTACTTTGAAATCCTTTCTTTCTTTGGAATTTCCATCCAGACTTATTTTGGAGTGTTTTAGAACACTCCAGAATCTGGCCATTGGCAATAAGGTTTTCTATTACTGGGTACATCGCCACAGTAGCCAGAGTATTTTCGTTGTGTTAATTGACCAATGGTTACATTTTTTAACCAGAGGAGAGGAACTATTGGCCGTAAAGAAACCTTTCAATTCTTCTCCAGATATGAGACTGGCTATATCCAGGACTAAACTTTTTCCATTCAAAAGAACATTTGGGTAAATTACGATTAAAACGTCAATAAAATATTTTAGAAATTCAATAGAATGTGGAAAAAATTTCGAATGATATCGAATTCGCCCCTGGGAATACAGTAAGAAATACCAATACCTTTCTGCGTTTTCTGTCAGGTAATTTTTGGCTTAACTATCTTTCTGGAAGTTCCCCCTCCAACATAATTCTTTTGTAAATGTATTCGATGAGCTCATTTATACGGATGATATCAGGCAAGCTTCTCCCAACTCAGTACTGAACATTATTGGGAGCGTTAAACATAGATTGATTTAATAAATGAGCTAAGGCGCTAAAGATTCGTAAGTGTCGTAGTGCCTGCCAGTGGAGCAAACTGAACCCATCATATTAATTTTATCTGAAAAGTGGCCCCGACTCAGGTAATATGACGTCTTGAAGCTACAAGACACACTAAGCAATTACTCTTTGAAGATGCCGTTCCTTTCGGCAAATCTGTCCTGAATCCCTAAAGCCAAAATGTGTTTCATCACGGAACAAAAGTTTATTTGATGTGCTATATTTCTCGAACGACTATTTTCATAATATTGCTTCGTGACTAACTTTGTAAAGGTACCTAGAATATTATTTAAATTTTGTTTTAGATGTATTCTTCAATCTCAGGGAAATATTTGCCACTAGCATGTGGAAAGTCAATCAACCTTTATATAAATATAATGGGAACTATTTAATGTAATTAACCACCTAAAACTCAGGCAAGAGAAAAGATATTGAGCCAATATTTACAGAGAAATCAAGGCTAAAATAGAGTAGACGAGGAAATTAGTTTAAGACATAACAAACCCTTTTTTAAAATTCGAAATAAAACTGTTTCTTAAGATTCATATTGTCTTGATTGGCACTATAATTTTTGTTTCAAAAGCGAATATACATAGTTTCTATTTTGATTTATATTATATGGTGAAATGCGCTTTTCTGTGCCTCTACGCACGTCATTAGCGTTCTCTGCTAACTTAGAATAACTGGACAAGATATTAAGATATTAAGTTACTATTTAAGGAGAATTTACGGCTACAAGAAAGTATTCTAAAAGATAATTTTAAAAAATCGTCAAATAAAAAAATATTTAAGACTTCAAAGAACAAATTAGTTTGAAAATGAATCCTTGTTTATGAGTTTGTGGGACTTATTTAAGGACGCCACAAACAATATCTGTTTTGTGTCCTGGATACTCACTTTCCGAAGACTATGCATGTAAATATGTATAAACCAGGCTGCTCAGAGGCCATCGAGATATGTATGTAAACAAAGAAATATGTTTGATGGGCAGAATCTTTATGCAGGAACGTGTTAGATGGGCAATATCGATATTCAGGCCTTAAAAATTTCCGAGTGCGGTTTTGATTTATTCATGCTTTTTGTCAATAGCTTGTGATGGCGTCCTGTCGTAGCTATCTACGACGTTCAAATCCAGTCTTATTACATACATACATACCATGCATGTAATGTGTGTTTTCCAATATTGGAACAAGTTGAAGGCAAATGGAAAGTTTGAACAACTGTTAAAGTATTACAGACCAATCAGCATCAGGTAATTTTTGTTAAAAACGATGGCAAAGATCTTAGACAAATAAAATATGGAAACGCTGTATTTTATTAAAACCGGCGCATCACCACAAAAAATAATGCTCAGGATTCGAATACTTAGGAATCTTCCAGATACTCTTAGGAACTGAACTTGGGATTTTTTAGGATAAAGATAATGACGTCAAAAAACATGCAAAGGTTAGCCACAAGATGGTGTTTTATCTTCTTTCCTGTGGGGCTGGGTCATTCATGAATTTGAAGAGGGTCTTAACAGCCTTTGTCTTATATGCTTCTCGTGTTTGTTTCTTATATTTTCAATTAGTGACCTTTTATTAACATTCTTACCGGTAAGTTAGTACAAAAGGTATTTATCAATCGGCGAAACGATATACTTTTACACACCAAAAAAAAAACTATTTTGGATTACAAGAAGTAATAAATGACATCATTGGCGACAGCAATTATAATGATGCTACATACGAAGTGTTTATGTTGCCACCAATTCCAGGCGTTAGAGCCGATGAGGAGGAAGGTGGAGACGATGAGTTATATGAAAACGAGATGTTCCTGGTAATGGAGAAGTTGTTACTCACAGACAAACCACAACCGTCAAAGACCAATGGAGTAGCGATGACGATGAACCTCTTAACACATTAACCGCATCTACTTCGAGTAATGTACCAAAAACAAAAAGATTTAAAAGAACTGAGTTACCAAATTGGAGAAAATGTACGCCAGTTTACTCAGTTTATTAGACAACTCCTGTTCAAAATTGTATTGAAGAAAGACGTGGTTTCGGATATTTTGAAAGACATGAGCCCTGTGAAAGTCTTTGAGCACCTTTTTAATGATGAAGTGCTAGAGATTGTCACAACGCAGAGCACAATATATGCTGGACAAAAAAATAGGCGCGATACTTTTTTTTACAAAAGACGAACTCCGTAAGTTCTTGGGCATAATTATACTAGGTGTGAAATTAAAAGCAACCTGCATTTTGCAGATAACACTTTGATTATGAACTCAACTGATAAGATGTTCAAAATGCGTGCACTTTGTGATGTTTTGCAAAAAAAAAAGTTTTATCAATTCGGAATGTTACATGAAGACTTATCGATTGACGAATCAATGGTTAAGTACTTTGGCCACCATTCAGCCAAACAATTTATAATGGGTAAACATGTGCGATTCGGATATCGTAATTCGACGTTGACCAGTTCCGACGGCTATTGTTACACATTTGATGTAAGTATATTGTGGAAAAACTTCTGAGACTACCACTGTTCCTCTGGGCTCCCGTGTTGTAAAGAATTTGCTGGTTGGTGCGTTTACCAACCAAACCAGGAGAAAATTAAGTTTATTTTGACAACTTTTTTACAAAATCCACAAGCAGATGCTTGTGAATTTATTTATTCTTGAGTACAGAGCTACTGGAACCTTGCGTGAAAATAGAACAAAACGGTGTCAATTACTTTCATCAAAAGATATGCGCGAAAGGCCTAGAGCTGAATTCGACTATAGGCTTGATAAAATAAATGAAATTCTTATGGTTAGGTGGCAAGATAATAATGTTTGCACTATTGGAACTAATTTCGATACTGTAAAACCAATAGCAAAAGTCAAGAGATGGTGTTCCATAAAAAAGCAAAAAGCGAATGTAGACATGTCTCCTGTATTCGAAAATTATAATAAAGGGATGGGAGGCGTAGATCAAATGGACCAGTCTATAGGATTATACCGAATTGGAGTGAAAGGAAAAAAGTGGTGGTGGGTCTTGTTTACATATGTAGTGGACATGACTATATCAAATGCATGGAGGTTATACTGCATTACAAAACCTGATAATCGCATGGATCAGTTATCGTTTCGCAGACATATAGCACGGACATATCTGTGCGACAAAAAACAAACCGGTAAAGGAAGGCAATCTTCCTCTAGAATTGACGGAGAAGACAGGAAAAATAATGGTCATAACCTCCAAAAAATACCTAGCCAACTTAGATGTGCTTTATGCTCAAATCGCGTCGTGTGCAAAATGCCTGAAAACGCTTTTTTTTGGAAAGAGGGTGGTTTGCTAAATATCACTCCTAAACGCCCATTGTACTAAACTTAGTACACCTCTCTAAACCTGACTTTCAATTATTTTTTGTTATTTTTTCTTTTGTAGTAGCTTAAGGCAAGTAATTTTACACTAGTATTAAAAATTTAATTGGTAAAAATGTTCATAGTTTTCATTTGGGCGTTAATGGGTTAATTCTTAGTTTGTAATTTTTGGTATTAAGCTTATTTCTTTTTATACCAAAGTTGAACACTCACTATTCTCTAAGATAAAGTGATAAAAGGCATTTCCATGTTCCTTTCTTAAAACGCATTTTTTCTATTTGTATTATATTATAATCTTGAATTTGCAATATTTGTTAATGAAAAAAACATTTTTTTGGTTTGTCTACTATTGTTTCAATATTCAATATGTATAGTAATAAATTCATCAAAATCTATAAGTTTTGCCAAAACCCGAAATTAAACTGAAAAATCATAATCTTATTGCCGAAAAATAACAACATTAAAAAAATTCTAGAATCCAAAATTTAAAATTACATATAAATACATTCGATTATGTTTGTACACATGAGTTAGTCATATGTTGGCATTATCAGCCAATATGGATTAGTAGTTTGTTGTTGACAACTGAAAAGGTTAATCACGTTTGTGTGTGTTCTTCGATTGTCGACTTTTTAAAAAATTGTTCACCAGATTTGTCTCCTTCCGACTTTTTGCTATTCCAAAGACTGAAGAGGCCAATGAAAGGAAAGCGGTTTGCCACAATTGATAAGATAAAATCAGAATCGAAGAACTAGCTGATGGCCATAACGAAAAGCGCATTTCAGAAGTGCTTCGAGGATTGGAAAAAGCGCTGGCATAAGTGCATTATATCTGAGGGGATTTACTTTGAAGAGGACAAAATGGATATTGATGAATAAATACTTTTAAAAAACAAAACTTCATCATATTTTGAGTTGAAATTGTATCGAGAAATAGAAATTTTATCAACAATTAAAAATTATTTCCAAATTTTATATTTCACCAAGGCACCATAAAAAAATTAATTTTTACCATAACTCAAAAACTCACAACCTTAATTTTTAATTTAAAAATTTTATTTTACTTAACTTAGAAATTTTAACCACCAAACACTTTTAAAATTCTATCCAAAAAATCTAAATTAGACTAAAATTTTATATATCTCGAAAAATGCGTCAAAGGTTTTAAATTTCACCACAAATCGAAAGTTCGCGATAATTAACGAAAAAAATTTAAATTCACAAAAAAAAATAAGCATAAAGCAGAAATTATTAATAAATTTAAATGAGACAAAGTATCTCATAAAAAAAATTTACCAAAAAAATATAGAAATTATTAAAAATTCCTAATTAAATCGAAAAAAGTTAAAACATATACCGAAAATAAAAGTGACGAAATTGCATGAAACAACCGATTATTAAAGCTTAAAATATAACAATAGAAGAGTTAAACATGTAAATAAAATTAATAAATCTTTCACACTTATAGTGGAAAAATCTGCAGTCGTCCAACATTTTAGTTGTGATTATTGGTTGGGTCAAGAGTATATAAGATACAGTATAGCTGAATCTAGCTCCCCTACTTGCTGGAATACTCCTAAGTTTTTTAATGACCAATTTCGTGCAAATTAATTTGTTTCTTACTAATATGTTTATTAGTAATAATTAAGCGAATAATTTGTTCAAGCTCAAGGTAAAATTTTGTTCTTTCAGACTTTGAATTCATCAGCATTTTAAAAATTATCGTATTAAAAAAAACAAGTTTTTCTTTCATAATTTAAAGAGCCAAATATGAACTTTGAATTCATCAGCATTATAAAAATTTTCGTATTAAAAAAAACAAGTTTTTCATTCATAATTTAAAGAGCAAAATATGAACTTAAGCCAGGACAAATTATTCGCTTAATTAATTAAAACTTCCGTTCGACAATTCGTTCAATAAATAATGCCTATTAGTATTTAAAAATTCATTGAAAATTATTTGTTGGCGGATAATCCGCTAATCATTAAAACTTTAAAAATTTTTAAAAGTTGAAATGTCTTATATGAGAACATTCGTAAACGCAATGAGAGTTGAAGACTAAAATATTAAAACATATGTTACTTTATTGCTTCTTACTATAATTATTTATATTGGTCAACCTAATTCAAAATAAAAGAATATAGAAATATATTTTAAAATGCTAATGGGAGATTTTGGAAATATATATTTTGCTATAATAGTAACTGAATTTTTTTGAAACTCTTTTAATTATAAATTTGCTAAATTTGATTTTTGTCGCGTTTTATCCGGATTTTTTTCTTTGCTCATTTTACCGTATTGAATGTGCATTATTCTTTATTTTAAAACTTAACTGAAAATTTTTACATTCTTGTTTGCTCCTGATGAGCCTAAATCCCGACAAATCGCAACAAGGTATATTTGCGTTTACAATTGAAGGAGTATTAACCCCAAAGAGTTTGTTCTCTAATAGTTTGGCGCCTTTTGTTCATTGTAAGAGAAGAAGAAAGTTTGCGATAATGTCAATTATGGATGGACTGTTGTGACCTGTATTTGGATCATTTGGCACCTAATGGCTTTTAACGTGTTCCAAAAATATAACTGTGGATGAAAAGGAAATAGTATGATGGCGTACCAACATTTTAAAGGATATTCAAACATACTGAAATTCTCGTCGAATGTGCTTTTAGATCGGGCATCTAAATATGCTTTGTTTTTTAGTAGCCAGGTGCGAATCTGGACAAAATTAATAAAACTTAACGCTTTTCCATTTAAAAAAAATTTAAAATTAAAATTTTTTTGTTTTCTTTAAAATATCCTCCCCAGGAGTTCAAGGTGGATTCCTCCCCTCCCTGTAATAGTCGACAGTGAAAATATGCTTTTACATTAGATGTGATTTAACTTTTGCTTTCTAACACAAGTAAGAGGGAATAACATACTTGACACCTCTAACATATTAGTCCAATTCTTACATATTTCATGTTTATCCGTAATAAATGATTTCAACTTTTCCACCCAAATGTATGTGAAATTGAAACTGATTTACAGTGTGTCCCAATGTGCAACATGTTACAATACAAATAAAAGCCGCTCTAAAGCCCTCCCCTTGCCCTCTACTCAAAACATGTGCGTAACTAGAAAGAAAGGTTAATGGTTGAAGAAGTTAAACCACATGATATGACACCAAAATCTGCAATAATGCCATCGTTAGCTAAATAAGAATGAATGAGAAGAACAGAAAATTGAAAGGAAATTTGAAAAATGTAAAAAAAGGATTTTTAAATTTAAAACCCAAAAAATACATCATTAAATCGTCTTAAATATAATCGTACGCATATGATTAGTAGGATGTGTAAAAAGGGTGTTTAAAAGCTGTTATGCATACAAAGAAACGCACGGGTTAAATATGAGATCTGTCAAAAATTGCGTTTGTCACACTTCATCGCAACATCAATCAAAGAGAAAATGAAGGAAATTTTTTTTACTGTGCGCGATTTAAAAACATTGAGTAGCTTAAAATGACAACACTTTATGAAACTTGCGTGATGTTGTTAAAACACATGTGATTTTTTTTATACGAGGGTTAATTTAAAAGTGTTCGATAGAAATTTAGTTGCGTACATCCGTTACTGAAGTTTTATTTGAGGTCTAAACTCGAAAATGCAATGCGATTGTTATTAATTTTCGAATTCTTGCAGCAAGATAATTAGTTATTAATTAAGGATAAAAATTACTCAAACTTTTTAATCACTTCTAAGCTTTAAAAATGTGTTTAAAGACACGCTTAACAATACAACATACGAAATCCTGTTGGGAGGCCTTTCAAAATGAGGAATCATTACTAACGACCTATTTTTATATCTGAAAATTACACCACATGCAAGGTCTTCTATGCCCTCATTTACAGCCATATTCGAAAAAAAAAAGTTTCTTTTCGTTTTTTTTAATATGATGAAATAATAAATCGCAGACTAGTATTCCTTTCACATCTTCAGCTTGACCTTAATTTCAATTATAGGTTGCTTTCGAAGGTAGTTATTCCTTTAAGTATAAAAGAACCAACAAAAAAATTTTCAATAAAAAAATGTTTTCTAACATTTTAACCCAATTCTCTCCATTGTGGGTCTATATTTCATTGATATTCTGCTGAATGATATAAACATTATAAACAGAAAAAATTGTGATAAAAAATATTGATTTAATAAACAAACGTTTCATTATTAATTAAATTTTTTAAATTCCGTAAATTCTTATACCTTCGTTAAATACCAATTTTTCTTAGGTAAGACTTCTTTCCCCTACCTAAAGGCTTTTTTCAACCCCAAACTTTTCAGTAACTACAATATATACAATGTTCATTGAAGTTGTGACATCTCGCCGATCTAATTACTAATTACCACCGATCGCATAATGTTCCAAATGACAAAAGCCCTAAAAATGTGGTGTTAAATTAGATGATGGATCACCACTTTTGGTGATTCGAAATTATTGAAAATGTTGCCATGTGTCCACAAAACTTATTCGTATTTAGGAACAATTTTAGCATTATGATGCTGTAAGAAGTTTCAACACAAATATCTGGCATAGACAATTCCCAGTCAACAATTAGTGCTAAAGCCTCTACCTCGATATTTCTTCTAAGTAAATCATTGGGTGGAACTGGAATACTCTCTTTTCTTTTAATAAGTCACACAGAGCGTTCAATAGCGACTATTTTCGTAATGACCGAATTTGTTTCTTAATCTTTCGCTTATATAAAGATAATGCTTGCTCTGTAGCGTGAATTTTAAAAAGTGATAAAACACAATTGTCAACAATTACGGGCGTTTGTTCATATTTTAGTGTGGCTACGTTTTCAAATTTTTCTATATCTCCTACATAACATACTTCTTATTCTATGGGACCTAAAATATATCAAATATATGTATACTCGTATATATATATTTTTAATTTGGACTTTTGAAACCATCCTCGCTTCAAGAACCGCCGCATGCAAATTCTTTCGTCATACGAAAATCTTTTATAAATTGTATTTCTGTGAAAATAGTTTTTGTCTTGTTGCTTTTGCAGATAAAAATCCTTTGGGAGTTTAGGGTACACAAAGTTAAGCAGGGGTTATATAATATAATGGTTTTTTCGATTGACAATGATAATGCGTATCATTTGCAAACTACGCTCGTTTTGTTATGAATTCATTTTTCAAAAATGATTATTTCAGATTTGCATACTTTTCGCGAAAAAATTGCATGTAATTTACGCCTTTTGCTGGCATAAAGGTATCACAAAACAAATATCAAATCGTTTATTCTCTAAAAGGAAACATCTAATGGTGGTTGTGAACAATTGTTGGGGGCTGTTTGTCAAGAGTTTCGAGTGCATGTGAATTTCAAATTAAATTCCCTTTTTGTTTGGCAGTTTTGTAAGAGTGTGTGAAAATAACTTAAAATATTTATAGCGGGAAAAGCGTTTTCCACACACATGCTGCTTTATGCAGTCAAATACAAGACACATATTCATTTATTTTTAAGTATGAATAATAAAAAAAAATAAATGAATAAGAATCTATTCTCTACTGCACGGCATGTGTCAATGGCAGTCGTGTGTGGTTTCATGATTCTAACAATCCTGTTGAATCAATACAGCAATGATGATAAGTGTGTGTGTGTGGATATCTATCTATGCTGGTTTGAGTGTGGGTTGATCATTTAAGGTCCCTTAGGTGTCTACTTTTATTGTTAACACGATATACATAAAAAGACCTAACAGAAATGAATCTCATGTTGTTTTCAAGTTGTAAATAAAAATTAATTTTTTAACAAAAGGTAACAGAGTTTTTTGATTAATGTTTTGTTTTCCACAAACATTAAAAAATTTATTACATTTTATCCCTAATGGCACACGCCACTGTAATTATTTTAACAATCATAATTTTTCATAATATATTTTCACTAATAAATGTGAATCTCTGGGGAAGCAAAGAAAACGCTTAATAGTTTGAAAATTGCTGCAAGTAAAATCGAATAATATTGTGTCAATATTCAAAATTTACGTACCCAAACAGATAATACGGAAAATCCAAAATAGCACTTACCTGAAAAGAAAGAAAAAATATTAATTAATTTAATTAATTCTTGATTTGATATTCCGATAAGGTAATATGATATCGATTTTCGGAACGAATTTCCGTCATCCCATGGTCGAGTTTGGTTTGTAGACAAACTAGTTTCGGCTATGTGCCATCTTCAGTTTCACTTTTCGTTCTGACAAATTCGTTCTAAAAATCTACATTGATTTAATTGTTTAATATGTGAAATTGAAATCAATCAATTTGAATATTTTCCATTAAATTCCTTAAGTGGATCATTATGGGTAGGGTTGTCCATTTAACTATGTCTGTCCATCCCTTCGGAGTTTAAATTTCCTTACTGAAGGCACAATGTAACCTACGACCCTACAAGTTGGCTAAAATTATAAGTACCCCTGTGCCAAATTTTAAGCATTAGAAACCATCATATTTCGACTCATCTCCCGAACAATTTTAAAAATTATAAATTAACAAAAGAAATATATAAAAAAAATAATAATCAAAATTTTAAGAGACAATTTTTAAAACTTTTTTAAAATCGAAAAAAAATTGAAATGAACCACAAATCAAATTTTTTACCACGAACGTGATATTTTATTAAAAATGGAGAAACCAAAACTTACTAAAATATTAAAAATTCATCAAAAAACAAAAAAAAAAAATAATTCCTGAAAATTCAAAAGTTCTAGATTTAATTAAAAATTTAAATTTAATCAAAATACCCCAAATGTCAAAATTTCATCTAAGAACCACAAAAGTACAAAATATTGAAGTAAAATGGTTTAATTTTGGTCAAATTCAACAATTTAAATATTTCCTCAATCCTAGAGAATTATCGTTGTTAAATAATTTCCATGGGGGTAATCTTACAAAATGAGTTTTTTATATTCCATAACACAAAAAATATATTAAATACAATCAATCTAATCTCATCTTAAATACAATAAAACAAAACCACTTGTTTTGCGTACCCTGGTATTGGAAACATTGTTGATTTTAGGTTATCCGTAGAGGCACCATTGGTCACTCAAAAAGTTTATTAAGTAATAGCTTTCTGAACACAGCTTTGTGATAGACATATATAAATAAAATTTTTGGGAAATTTTTTTTGAACAGCAAATTTTTTTTTTCAGGAAATGTTTTCTCTAATTTGGGGAGGACGAAAAAAAGCATCTGGTAGCCCTGCTGGCCAAGATAGCTGTCCGTTCTGATATTTTTTATCATTTGGAGGGAAGATAATTCTTAAGTTGAGAGGCTGTTATATTCAGATAAAGAACTGTTTTGTGCGGACAGAGCGGTTTAATTAGTAATAAGCGATATACAACAATGACTTTATCGCTACTTAATATATGGGAGTGCCGTGGTTTCAACAAAATATATGTAGCAGCTTGTCACACACACCAAAGTTAACGTTTTAACGTGGGCGAATAATTTCGTAAATACGATTTAATATTACATCCGGCGCCAGTTACAATTAGCGACTCAGGAGATAATACTCCGCAAGTACTTATCAACACATGATCCAAAGCCGAGCCATGCAAAGGCAATATGTGCCAAAAATGGGAAAAGGTCAATTCCTTTGTAACTAATAATAAATCAGTACTCCAACTAATTTTACAGATCCGGAAGCCTAAGAAAAAACTGTTTGTAGGTCCTAATTTGAGAACTACAAGTTAAAAGCTTGCTTTAGTAAAGGCGCTTATGCACTTTGCTATTTACAGTGTAATACATGAGTTAAATGCCTTGTCAACACATGCGCATTAAATGCACTTTGTGGAAATTTATGCAGTTAAGGCCGTAATTGAGCTCAATTTACCATAGAAGAACTCAATTAATAAATTGAGCAATTATTACCTTCACTCATTGAGTAGACTTCCTAATGCAACTATGGTAGAATGTGCTTCGTGAACAGAAAAAATTCCGTTCAATGACCAAATCAAGACACATTTGAAAAATTGACTGCAGCACCAATACAACCACACTTTCGTCCTGGCCTGAAAACCAATATTAAACAGAAATGGCAGAACCAAAATGAACACATTTTCAGCTGCCAAATGCTAATTGACTAAGCTTAATTGTATATGTGTAAACACCAAAATATAACATATTTCAAAATTAAATTGCTTCAATTAAGATGATTATCTGAACAGAGTATAATTCGTCCAAGCTACGATGATGCTTTTGCTACTGATATCGCTGAAACAGATGACAACAATGGGTTAAAAAATGCTAATGTATTGTTGACGTGTGAGGAATTTATGGATTTGAATGTCTTTTTGTTTTATAATTTTATTTACATTTATGGATTTTGATATAAGTACATTTAGTTTATTTTAAAAAGCTTAAATCTTTACCATCTTCCATAACGACGCAGTGTGTTTCAGTTAGACTATCACCAGCAATTGGTATCACGAAAATATATTCAATAATATAATAAAAACGCAAAGAAAGGTCGAATATATCGAAATATATTTCCTTTCATCATTATTATTTAGATGTTTTTAACAAGATCTTAGTTGGTTTCCATGTTTGTTGGCCACGCGCAAACCATACCACTTTTCTGGTGTAATGTAACTTAGAGCCTAGACTTGGGGTACTAAATCCATCGTTAAAACTGCGTCCGTATATCTCCTGAAGGTCATCAATTATGTTATGTAATTGCCCAGAAATCTTTCCTTCTTGAGAACCAGGGCAGGCCACTCGTAGAGAAGGTGAAAAATTGCCTCCCCTCTTTTTCTATCCTTACAACTCAGACAGTGGTCATTAAAGGGAACTCGTGTCGACTGGCATGCTCTCCTAACACCCACTGATCCTTTAATATTGACAGCAATCTCCATAATTTCTTCTGATTACGGCTCATCAGTTGCATGGTTCGCTTAGCATCGAAGAAGAGCCACATCAACCTACAACCCTACATGTGTCCAGCCTATGCAATATATTTTCAGCTTTCCTAAGGAAGTGGCTGTAGATACTACTCTTAATAGTCCCCAGCGGAATTGCGACTGGCACCACATTGGCGATGTTTAAAGCACTCTGTAGCACTTTAGCTGTCGCTTTATTACTAAGGTAAGAAGTATGCGCAGGGACCCTAACTAATGGCCTTCCTAGCCTCGACAAGTCTTACTTAAATGGACTGACTAACAGAGACGTAATAGTGGGTGACAGAAGTGCCGCCTTACTGCCAACGAAAATACCAAAAATTCCCGCGAATATTCCTGTTATATAGAAGCATACATGCCTCATGGATAGCAAAGATTTCAGCCTAAAATACACTGTAGTAGGGTAGACCACAAGTTATCTTAAAACAAGGTCTTACATTTGAAATATTTTAAAACAAAATAAAACCAAAAAAATTAATCATTATTTGAATAATAATGTTTTATAACATTTTTGTTTAGCTAAAAAACTTTAGTTGTGGTTGGATATTATTAAAAAATATATTGCTCAACCCTGCAAAAAATTTTTATTAACGATAATTTTGTCTGTATGAAAGTAATATTTACAATATTTGAAAGTAACTATAACCTGTTTACCAGGACCTAATATTTTTTGTCGAGAACATAATATGGCACCTTATAGATCATGTGCATTTTCATTGAATCAGAAATATCCGAATACTAATATTCGTATAAATTTAGTTGAAAAAATTGCTTTTATGTCTTCCAGAATTTGTTTACATAACTAATTTAACACAATTCGTTTTAAGCACAATTTTAACAACAAGTGAAAAAGTAAAGTACCACATAATTTTTCAAGTTGAATACTTGTCACTTGCAGCATTTACATTTCAGAAAATCCTAACACACTAACCCCAACATATTTCACGCAACAGCAACAAATATCGAGCGGCAAACAAGTGTGTAAAACATCAACATATTGACAACTTTAAATAAGTTTTCGCAAACTGATTTGAATTTGCCAATCAGGAAAAAAAACCTTAAAATAATGAAATCATAATGAAGCATTCTTTGCAAAAAACCGTCAAGAGAATAATGGTGGCGTTGTTCAAGGAACAACAGCACTTTTGACATAATAATACACTTAGGAAAGTAAAATTGACTGTAAATTCTTATTTTGGATATAAGAATAAAAGTGAAACATAAACGCCGGATGTTGATTGAATGGGAATTTAAAATCAACAGCATTTAAGACACCCTCCATTTCTGTTTTTTTTTCATTTTTTAATGCAAAAAAGAAGTTGTCAACATATGCTTCTGCTATTGCAACAGATCATCATTTGTGTGATGGCATCAACATCATTTCCCCCTGATACTTCTTTTCTTACGCGCAGAAGGCAACACCATTTGCCTGTCAAAAAAATAAATCGTTTATTTTGCAAAAACTGAAATCACAATAGAGGAAACAAACAAGAATCTCCATTCAGTAAAGAGAAAGTGTAGCATGTTTTAAGGCGCCAAAGCTTAAGTGATGATATGTCATCAACATCATTATCCTAAGAAACTTTAGCCGTGCAACATTTATGACAACAAACGCTAACAAAAGGCGCGCTCTTCATTTCACCATTTAAAATTTCAATTTCGAAATTAATGATGTTTTCCCTGACTGCGAAATCTACTTGGCTAGCGGTTTTTGGGAAATTCAACACATGTGTGACTTTTTTACATCCGTCTGCAGTTTTCCTTTAATTTTTAGCATTATAAATGATATAAAAATAATTTTTTTTGCATGTTGACATTTGTAAGTAAATTGACATTTCCTGCTTTAGAGTTACTTTTTTTAGGAAATTTAAATCTCTTCTGTTACGCTTATTATTGTATAGAAAAATTTTATGTTTAGATATACAAATTCTTTTTGCATAGTAAAAGAAAATAGTGCTGTGAGTAACAATTGTAAGTTTCTTGAATAAATTGTTGAATACATTTGAAGACTTGAAGATTATAAATGATTCTTGCGTTAACAAAAGTTTTGAGTTTTAATATTTTTAAAAGTTTGCATGCACAATAAATAAACATGGCTAACGGCAGCTTCCCTCTGCAAAAAGTGAATCAGAAATTATAAGCAAAGCTGGCGAATTGAATTCATGCCCAGCTGGTGAATTAAATTGACGCAAAGCCGCGAAATTCGCGGAAATAAATTTCCAAAAGACCTTTTTTATGTCGTCCGAAAATCGGCCATGTGCACTTGTAATATATTTTAGACTTTTTTCTTATTCTCATTGTATTAAAAACTGACTTTTGCTTAAAAAAGTCACTTTTCCTTAAAACTAGTACAGTGTAGTTTCGGATACCACTTTTCTTTATATGTAAATTTTCCTTCAATTTCTTTGTTGTAGCAATCTAATTACAAAAAGCCAAAAATGATTATTGGTTTTGTCTATACTCTGGTTTCGCTATAATGCAGCAGTTCTTATTGAGTTTATCTAGCAGATCTAAATTTAGAATTAACACGTAAGAAAGCTATTTTCGACTGTGCCGAATCTTATATACCCTTCACAAAAGTATGAACTACTAAAAATGTACTTAAGATTTTTCCGGGAGCAAAGGATTGTTTGCAATATTTAGTTTTGGCCTCCGGTTTTCGACGTCTTATAAGACACTTGGTTTTAGTATAAATATTTTCGATCGGCTAATATATGCGATGTTTTTTCTAAATTACGGTTGTTTTATTTTTTTCTTTTCTCTGAATGCTTATAAATTTTTGATAAATTCTCGATTTTTTGGTGAATTGTAAATAATAGCGGAATTGGATTTTTAGTAAAATTTATAATATTTGATAAAATTTAGAGTTTTTGCTGCAATTTCAGCCATGGCCAATTTCGGTAAATTTTTTCGTTAAATTTTAAAATATGGTGAAGTTTGTTTCTGGTTACTTGTTTGGGAAAATTAGGTTTTTTGTAAGATATTAGAAGTTGTGTAACATCGCAAAACGTGTAAAAATGAAAATTTTAGTTTTGAAACTTTAGAACTTTGTGAATTTGCTTTTTATGCTATTTTTGCAATTACTTTGTTTTAATTCAATTTTTAAATTTTATGGTGAATTTTAAAATTTTCGTAATTCTTTGGGACAATTCTGATTTTTTTAAACTTCGCTTTTTTCGAAAGTTTTGTTAATTTGGTTATTAAAAGACTATAGTTAGGTTTTGTGAAGAATTTTTAAATTTTGTTGAAATCCCATTTTTTTTTTTATTTTTGAGTTTGATTTAGATTTTTGGTGAAATATTATTTATTTATTTTTATTATGATTTAAAATTTGGTGAATTCCCGATTTGTGGTGAAGTTTGATTTCTTTACATAATTTTTTAACATACACATTGTTAAAATTTCGTAAAATATTGATGTTTTGTGAATTTTTGGCTTTTTGGAGAAATTTTAATTTTTCGTGGTGGTATTTCAAAATTTGGTGGATTTGGCTTTTTGGGTATTTTTTTTAAATTAATTTTTTTTATTCCAGTTTTTCAATTTTATATTTAATTTTGGAATTAGTAGCGAATTTAATATTTTGGAGAAATTTCGAATTTTGGCAAAATTTTGAATTTTTAAATGGTCCAAGTTTTAAGATCCTAGGTTGTTTAGTGTCGTCAGAAAGTTGATTACAAAATCGGACAGACGGACATCGTTAATTGAACTTCCTAAGCTATAAGATTCCAGAATATTTACAATTTGTTGGCCGGAAATGATTGTTGTAGAAATTACAAACGGATTGACAACCCTATAGAAACCCTTTTCATCTTTGTGAAGGATATAAAAACAAGTTTTTTGAAAAAAGTAGAAAACACCAGCGTCATGGAAGAAATTAAGTTCATTTTAAACTATACTAACTCTTGAAAATTTTGACGAAATCAAGTAAAACTAATTTCACATCTTAATTTTGCAATTTTTTTAATTTTTTGAGAAAATTAAATTTGGCTAAACGGCCAAACCTTAAAACAACAGTACTTGCAAAATCTCTTTAATATACATTTGAAAAAATTATATTTATATGATTTGTAAATATATTAAGTCCGACTAGCAGTTAATCCCGGTAAAAGGTCCACTCGACAATCTTACTGGTGCATTTATTATCGCAATGAATACCTAGGATTCCCTCGTATTTATCTGCGTCGAAGCAAACATGTGTATAAACAAAAGCATTAGGTTATTGCGAGAGGGCTTACAGTGTTCGAATTTTTTTCGAAAGATGACTTCATTTTTGCTTTAAAAACCCCGGTTTTCATTTTTTTCTCTTAATTTTTACTAAAATTTATACAAGTTCTTTCCCTTGTGAGGCTTTTTATATTTTATGTAATATTTTTTAGTAGTTTCCGAACCAGTAAAAAACTCACAATGCCATAAAGCGGTACTTTTTAGATCTATTTGCATAAATAACACGATATACACACACGTACAAAAGTCATCGTCACTTGCTTGCTCAACGTTTGAAGAACTGTTTGCTAAAAATATAAGTTCGCCGATATTACCAACTGATATAACGGCCCACATCAAGAGTATAGTAATACCAAGTTAACCTGAGGTACTTCTCTTGTAGTGCCATATTCCCTGCCTCCAGACAAAAACACATTACAGAAAAACACTTTGTCCCCACAAGTAAGTTTTCGTATTCGATGCTTCTTAAGTCCCTGTCCACACAAGCAATTTTAGTTGCTGCAATTCCTGAGTTTGGTGATGAGAGCCAAATAAAGAATGGAAAGTGGTACTGAGTTGCGTGGATTTCCAAAATATCGTTATCGGATGCTTCCCTACTTTTCACCACTTGGCATCGATAACTCATATTGCCCAAAATTTCAGTTAGTATTTATTGAATAAAGGCTGTGTAGATATTTTCTTTAATACATTGCTTTTCAGTTTGACAAACATCTAAGAATAACCTTTATTATCATAATTTAGAACTAAACTATGCTAACCTTTGAATAAGATTAAAGAGTTGCGTTTAATACCATGTGCTAATACCTTGTAGCGAAAAAAAGCTGACGCTTTTGGGAAGTCCAACAAAAAACCATTTGAACTGATTAAATAGTAAAATAATGAACCATTGCCCCATTTGTATGTTTGATTTTTTTCCTATTAAGTCATTTACAGGCAACAAAGCAATTCCTTTATCATACAAAAACCTACAGTTCCAATTACAAAAACAGCCTAAAATAAAATTTTCATAGAATTTCAATTAATAATAATTTCACGCACAATAAACATGTAAAAATTTGTGTAAAACACTCGAGCGAAAAAAAGACCAACGCATTCACAAACACACTCATCAATAATGCAAAAGCTGATAAGGAGAAGTGTGGGAATAGTCATCTCATTACTTCATTACATCACTTGTTAAGCCAGAATGAAAAGAATAGTCACCAAACACCACTAAAAAAGAATGGTTGGTTGCTTTCTGGTTGTGGTGGAGATAAAAACCATTTTAACACCACATCAAAAGCTGACGAAACGAAGCCATCATATGAATGAGTGCGTATGTCAAAATTTACCAATGCACTAATTAATCTTAACAAATTACAATGAAACAGCGAACAAACGCGACTACAATGATTCACACATGTTGCAAAGTATTTATTTTCTAAAGAAAGTAAAAATGTTTAATTGCACATCCTTTTGCTCCTCACTGTAAACATATTCATTTAGGAAGTTTTCTTTTCCTGAAAATTGAAATTAATGAGTACCAGTTTGAGATACGAATTATATTGAAGTATTTTTGTGTGTGTGTGTGAGATGACACATTTGAGCAGGAAATTAGAGTAAACAATAAGCGAAGGGAAAACTAACCCTCATTATATAAAAATTACGAATTTTTTCTGTAAGATGTCTAGTCTAAGGTTTCATTAGCGTTAAAAAAGTTGGAAAAATAATTGGAAATTTTAATCCAAAATAGAAGAAAAAACTTCATCTAAGAAATACACACTTATTATCTGACGTT
Organism: Phania funesta; assembly: GCA_963932375.1. Classification (NCBI taxonomy): domain Eukaryota; kingdom Metazoa; phylum Arthropoda; class Insecta; order Diptera; family Tachinidae; genus Phania; species Phania funesta. Next base: position 46,405,329 of record OZ010652.1, read on the forward strand.
TGTCTAAAAATGAAAACAAACTGATTCATTTTAAAGAAAACCTCGTTTTAGACTTTTTTGTTTTCCAAAAATTCTTGTTCAGTAATAAATAAGAAGCAAAATAAAAATCTAGGCCGTTCGTTCCCTTGAGCCCACAAGAATTACGTTATCATGTTCCTGTAACAAATAGCGTTCACAGAGACCGCCTTGTTTACAGCATCAATGTTTTAAAGAGACCGACCGCTGCGACGACGCAAACGAATCTTATTAACGACAATCAATCCAGTTACTTCACACGCTTTGACCACTCTTCAAATTGTTGATACATTAGGTACACGTTTTTCATCAAAAACTCTTCTAAGTTTGCGAGCGGCTTCACCGTAATGGGTGATAATGAGTTCTCTTCTGCGTAGCGCTTAATTTCTAATAATCCGAATAATCATATGTGATACCACTTGCACGACATAATTTCCTTAAATTGAAGTAGTTCATTCTTATTGACACTTTTTATAAAAGCCAAACCATAATTAATGCTATTGTGTAATCAATGGCTTTTTTTAAATCGCATCAGAAAATTTCATTTTCAGATGTAATAATTTTGTTTGATGGTAAAACTTGTTAAATTTAAGTCGGACTTTAAAAAATAGTATGAGATAAAAATTCGTATGAAACTTTTGCATGACATATTCTATTGTTTTAAATTAATCGCTCATTCATCCACCTTTAATTGAAATGAAAATAAAACGAGTTTGAAGTGTTTAAAGCGCTTAATAAACAAATCGCTTTTAAGTTTTTTTCTATCATGCCCCACCTTTTTATTTCATCTTAACTCGAGAGCATTTCGTCTGATTTCGATAAGCAAAACGCCGAAAGATGCGGCATTAAATTCACTTCAATACTCAGAGTTGTTCAGAAATTGTGACTAAATTCAATATTTGTGCATCGATTTCCATAATACATATATGGCTTATTTTATATACTCGTATTTGCCTAGATTTATAAAAAAGAAAATAAGCGCAGAACTCTGGCCATGGCACCTCCCATAAAATGTAATTATGGCGAACGGCTAGAATGGGCTACTACTTGTGAGCCGCATTTAAAAATCACAAAAATATGTATCAAAATATTTAAAATTATAAAGTTTACTCATAAAAACATAAATTTCTTAATACAAATCTTCATTCCATTTTTTTAACTTGGTTCTGGTTTCAGAGATGCATCTTTACCTCAAAAATGTGGAAGGTGGCGTGACATATACAAAAATTAGCATAACTTTAGAAACGTTTCGAAAATCCGTTTTAAAATGACCTTTAAGCATAAAATTGTGTTTAAATCTTCTTAGTAATTTTAGAAATATCGAGAAATTTGTGGTGTAAAAAATGTGTAATGCAAAATTTTCAAATTTTTGGTTTTTTAAAAAATCTTAAAAAATGAAAAAAGACGAAAATCGTATGTTACATTATAAGTTGCAAACAAAACGTGCAAAGCGATGCACATCTTTCGATTTTATTTACCTATAAGATAAGGTATCTCATGCAATAATATGACTCTTACAAATTTTGTTCGAGATCATTTTACTATTGGGTGCATGCGAGATCCGCACAAAAAACTAAATATGATAATAAGGCCAAGTTCCTATCCAAAAATTTGGCTGTAAAAAGTACTCAGATCAAAATGAGAACCAAGTTCTTCATATGTACAATTCCATTCGATTTCTAGGCAACTTGCTAGCTTGGCCCTAGCTACCAATCACCATGCAAAAAGTGACCGTTTTCACATTTTTCTGTTTACTTATTCTCCCAGACGTACATCTGTATAGCAAATTTTAGTTCTGTAACTATAACGGAAGTGCCCCACAATATTGATGAGTGCACTATTTACACTTTCATATCTCGAAAAGCTTTAATGGTGGTAAAACTTGGCCTATGAGGTTACCTATACGTAGAGTCCTTATGTTGCAAGTTTCATTATTTTATGATTACAGGAAGCAAAGTCATGTGGAGGAAAAAAACAGCACGAATGGTTTTGTATAAATATACACACTGTGTGCTAGAGGCTTGGCGCACTGTTGTGCGCCTTAATAACTTTACATAATTCTGTATTAAATGTGACTAAAATCAAAAGTTGTGCATTGATTTCACTGAAGTATGATTCGTTTTGTTTGGAACAGCTTCAGCTATGTATATGTTAGAAGAAAACTTTTTGTTTTTTTTTTAATTTTTTTATTTGTTGATTTTTTCGTTAAACTAAAAACTGTATTTTTTTTGGTGAATTTTCACGATATCTCTGAAACTACTAAACATATTGAGATTATTCTGGCTTAAAGATAATATCGTTCTACAGTTATATTAATATTTGTCGTGCAATTGCTTCCTTTTGGATATAAAAAAAGTATATCTCAAAACTAGAATCAATTTGAAGAAACCGAGCGCAGATTCGAACAATAATTATTTTTGTTATTTGTTTTAGATTTTTGTAGATGTGTGCAAGCCTCTTTTATTCAATTTTGAGAATCTTTTCAATTTATTTGTATTTCACCGAGCTTTGGTGTTCTTAAAAGTTTTGGGGAATTTTTATTTATTTTTGGTTCTTTTCTCTGCTGCAGTATTAGATAAAAATTTGAAATGTTCGACGAAAGGGAAAAGTTATTCAATTAATTTTTGCCAAATAATCAAATATTTAAATTAGTAGTAAAAGCAATTTGAAAACTATCACAACAATTAAATTCAACGAATATTACACAATTGTATAGGTAAAACTGCAAGCAACTTTAGAAATTCTATTTAAATAAACATGTTTACAATATCGGCTTCAGCCGGCTTTTAGCCGCTGCCGAAGTATTTTATTCGTGCACCGCCATCGAGAATTTTGCGGCGAATTCGACCTCTTCTAGAGTATTCGATCTTTGTGTGAGTAACTTCCAGATAAAGTAAAGTGACCCAAGAGTAGGCGAGATTGGAACAAGGCTCCATGTCAAAAAATTTACACGATAACAATAAAGCTTTCAATCGAAGACGAGTTGAAATGTAAATTGTATAAACGCAATTAACACGTTAGGCTACACAGCGGCATTTCTGAGCGGAGTAGGCATAGTTTGAATTTTTAGTTCATTTCTAAGAGACAACCAATGTAATTTGACGAACTTAAAAAGAAAATAAATTTTGAAATACTTACCTAAAAATTAAAACAAGTCGTTGGTCTGCAGAAATTGCTCTTCTTGGTTTTGTCAATTTGGTTCTAACTTTTTGTAACAAATTAAAGGATTTTACAGACATACGGCAATAAATTCGCCATAATGTAGCCTTCCCCGATATAACATATAAGATAGACAATTAATCTTCTTTTTCTTAAAGCCAAACGCGTTTTATTAAAGTGAATATCATTTTCTAGCATAATTTTTACAATACCGTTTTAAGAACTAACCGCTCAGAGATGACGCTCAGTAATAAGCTACATGCCCCTCGAATTCGCAGCACGTCGCTTTTCTACCCATTACGTAGCTTCGGTTTTACACGCTAGTGTACCCGAATTACTTTGTAATTCCATGACAATATCATGCCTTAACACAACTGTATCCAAGGCGTCTTACTTCACCCGAATTTCATACAAATTAGTGAATATAATGAGAAAAATTGCCTCAAATTAGTGACAAATTATATAAGGGAAACTGAAGTGTTTGGAAAATTAATTTGTACGTGGCTGTTTGTGAAAAACTACCAACGATTAGTGCAATTCAACGCATAAAACTGGTAGATAAAAGGTGAAATTAAGTATAAGTTCTTAAGTTTATTTCTCTTTCTCCTGCCAAATTCAACTCAAAAAACAAATGTCTGTCAAGATTAAAATTGTTTTTTTTTTCTATGTATTTCTTTTGTTTTACACCCTTGAATAAGGGACAAAAAAAAAAAGAATAATCCGGCCCAGGATGTAGCAGGAAAGCGAGTTAGTTGTAAGGGTGTGAAGTATTTCCCAATATGTACTTACTTGTTATGTAAGGTATTTGATATGGTCAGGGCATTACAAAAACAAAACGCTGGGAAGAATGGAATTCCTTGGTGTTGACATTTCTTTTGTTGAGATTTTCAAAAAAAAAAAAGGCTCTTGAATGCACACTTTCCTTCATCCATTTATCCCCTCAATGCAAACTAATTACTTATGCAGTCACTTCAACACTTGCACACACACACACACACACACACGAACACACTCACGCATTTTCAACTCAAAAAAGGGCAGTAAGTGACAGTTGAACCTACAGAAATGTATTTTTTGTGCTATTACATTGTGAGGAAATTATTATTCTTTTCTCAAAACATTTTGCCCCAAAAATTATTGAATAAATGTGGGTAATAATTTAAATTAACAAATAAAGAAATAATTTTTCTTCTATTTGGAATATACAAACCCTGTATTTACTTTCACTTTTAAGCTTTTTCTGTGACATGGCTGCAATATTTACTTTTCAAAAACATATTTTGATTACCCATACCATATTTTTGTTGTTGCTTTTATTTTCATTTTACCTATTACTGGTTGAATACGAGTATCTCATGACATGAGAGACAGACATTTGTGTCCCTGGAGTATATCACTTGTTTACCAATATCATTATTTGTTGTTTTTTCCTTTATTCACGTATACTGTTACCAATATACCAATCAATATGGTTACCAGGAATTTAATGACTAATACGCGTAGTAAATCAATCTAGAGTGTATGGATTTTAGCTGGTTCTTACAGTTTTTCTAGTCTATTCTATGCTATTCAACAATTTGTCTTGATTATTGTAATAATTTGTATAAAAATGGCTGCAGTCAAAGAGTATCCTTCAATGCGAAGAATAATTGCAGGATGAAAAAAGAAAAATAGTTCATATTGAATGTCAATGTGTTTTGTTGATCCTTTATATATGTAAAGCCAATATTTTCTTTCAATTATTTATAAAGAGCATCTGTTGTTTGTAAAAGAATACAGAAATATAAAACCGGTAGCGATTATGAAAAAATAATATTTAATTCTACTTATGAAGAGACAATCGAATTGATGAGGTTACTCATATCTAAGGGAGTTAAAGTTTTAAGTAAGAATGTTTATGGGAATGAACATGCTTTCGATTTTGGTTATTATGAATTATTTGAAAAATTCTTCTATTCTATTTGTACACTCCCTACATAAGCCTTATCATAGAAACTATGTGAAATTACACAGAATTACATAGTTACTCTAATTCGACTAGAATTGGTACATTTTTGGGTAGGAATCCTACAAAATTATTTAATACACAACCTTTATACTGTTGTATCATGTTACAATAAATATTTAGAACGAATTTCCGCCCTCTTTTGTCAAGTTTGGTTTATTCGTATCCTTCCTGTTGCTTACAAATATACACTGATATCTGATTGATTGACAGAACGAAATTCAGTATAATATTTAAAACACATTTCAATTGAAATTATAAGATTATATAACAATTTCCATTGGAAATTACCTAAAGTAATGGAACTTTACTGGACACAACAAATAAAAGTAATGGAAGTTATTTCATCTAAGGGTATTAGTATTAGGAGTTATGTCATAATTTCTGCATGGTAGATATATCATTAAGAAAATTTTAATTTTTTTATGTTGACACATACGCCTTAGGCCAGGCAATATTACAGCGTCTTAAGTAAGATAACTCGCATTCGATATTTTAAAATTGGGAATTAAAAAATTTTTGACTGGAAGTTATTTCATTTTTTCTGTGTCATTCATTATAAAATAAATCCCGGAATATTCAGAATGATTTAATTTTTTTGACGCTGTAGCTCTTTCAGTTTTGTTGGATCTAATTTTCTTCGGTGTAACTAAATTTGAAGATGCTACATTTTGAAGCTCTTTCAAACTAACTTTATAAACAAAAAGACCGTCGCGACGTGAAACGGCAATCATGTTTTAATACTGACTATAGAAATATTTGAAATATAAAAATGAGTACTCAAACAAAATATAGAAATTAGATTTTTTGGAAAAATTTGAATTTTCTTTTTGTTGTTGTTCACTTTCTTCGCAATTTTTCGATTGGGTCGGAATTTAACATTTGTAGGTTAGTTTTAGATTTTGATAAAATTTCGATTATGGGCTGAATTTTAAAAATGTTGGGTATTTTGTTATATTTATAGTGATTTTTAACATTTTCGGCGAATTCTACATTTTTTTTATTTTGTGTTAAGAATTGGTTTAATTTTAGTGATTTGAAGAATTTGTGGTGAATTATAAAACTTTTGGCATTTTTTTAATTTACAAGTTTTAGTAAAATTTATTATTAAAAATAAAAAATTCACTTTTTGTTCTTAAAATTCAAACTTCTTGTTAATTTTTTAGTGTTTATCAAAGCTTTGGAAGTTTTTTAGTTTTCTTATATGGAAGCGCACAAATATTGAAGATTTGTCGATTTTTGTGGAACTATAAAATTTGGATTCTTTGAAAGCGACTTTGAAAGCGATTGTTTAATATTATGGCAAATTTAAAATTCAGAATTAACAGAATTGTTGATTCCTGGTTTAATTTCGGTTGATTAAATATTTTTGAGTTGAAACTCGCTTTTTGTCAGTTTTTCGATTATGTGATGAATTTTAAAAGTTAAGGTTTTATTCAATTTTGTGGTGAATATAAAATTTTTCGCGATTCTTCAATTTTGAATAATTTTCAAAATTTTTGGTGAATTTCAATTTCTTCATTCGTTTTTCTATAACTTTAATTATCGTGTTTCATGGTGATATTTATTTTCTTTCTCTAATACGCGGATATTATAATAACCAGAACAAAAAATTTATTTAACTCGTGTCAGCAGTTTTTAAGGTTTAGATAAATGAACAATAAGAATCTAATAATGACTTCTTAAGCTTGTTGTCGTGGATAATTGTTCCAGAACGTGGAGTTTGTTCACTGAAGGAGAAGAAAGCAACTATAACCATACCTTGAATAACAGCGATTAGATTTCTATAACTATGTACATTCTCTAATAATTTTTTCTAAAGTTATAAAGATTCAATTCCACTAGTCCTCCACTCAACAAATGAGATCACTGACTGACTGACACAAATGAACATCCCAAAAGTCATAAATAATTTACCATGTCTTTAATGTGATTGTTATTCGATTTTAAATTGTTCATAAATTGCATCATAAATATGATAAATCGGCTGTAAAGTTTGTTTTTTATACAAAATTATGTCGTTACACTTGAATAAAATGCCCAAGTATTAATCTACACAGTGATACACCCTCTAGCAACCACCCCAGCCAACTGCTGCATCGTGATCATTATAAACATTTACTTTTAGGCACAACAATAATTTGTTGCTGCTGTTTTTTTTTTTTTGGACTCACATTGTCTAAAGCAGAGAAGAAGTAACGCCTTTTAAAGAAACATTTTAAAGTTATATGCTTCATACATTCATTTACAGGGTGTTTAAGTTGGAGATGTTGGTATAATGAAGACATCAGAATCCTCAGAATTGCTTTAAGTGAAAAATTTTTGAGTAACAAAATCTGCGAAAGAATACGGAACTCAGATTTAGGAATAACGTTACAGATTCATTTCTACCTATTCTAACATTTTTGAATTTTAACCCGATAGATGACGTTAAGGTCTTTGACAGTACTTTTCTTGTAGCTTTCAGAATAAATATAATATATTCGTATATCTATAAAAAGCAATTGTTAGAATAAAGGTACCCAAAATGTCACCATGTGTTCGTCCAAACCAATATTCTCGGATGTAGCTTGTACTAAGCAAGCTTCTATTATTTAAAATATCACATATCGAAAGACCCTCTCTCAATAAAAGAAAATACAAGACAAGACATTAACTTGGCATTAAATTTGTGACAGTTATTGTTAATATGAACTAGTCTACGACTATGTGTGGTTTTGGCAAGTAGGAGGATTCTTTCTTAACAATACAAACAGTATATTAAGTATGATAAAATGTTTAAAATTGTAAGATTATAAAATTTACGCTTTTTAAAGTGAACGAGAAGAAAATGAATGAAAAATCTGAAACAAAAATATATCAGAATTGAATTTAAATTACCTCATTACAAGACATCAAGTTATTAAAAACATATTCAAGTTGTGTGCAAATAATGGCAGATTTTGAAGAGTTTAAATAACAATTTCGAGTATTGAGGCATAAAGTAGAATATGCGTGTCATAATCTACAAAAACACCCCGTGTTGAAATTGATAAAAAGATCGAGGTTAATATTTTATCATAACATTTACTGTCTTATTTGTATGTACTCGTATATTTTTTTGGTAGGAAATATTTTCAATTGTGTAAAGTTATGAAAAGAATTTTTTTCTAGTAATGTTAGTATTCAAGTGCCTTTTATGTGACTTTTTAAAAGAAATCCAAGCACTAGAGTGTTTATTGGAATGTAACTACTTTTGCTAACAATTTGAATTCTATCACAAAAAAGTGGAAGGAGTATTTTTTAGCGATTCTTGATTTGATGATCCGAAAGGGTGATTTGATGTAGATTTTTTGAACGAATTTCCGTCATCTCTTGTCAAGTTTGGTGTGGAGACAAACCATTGAAGAAAAATGACACTGAAGATGGCATATAGACCAAACCAGCTTGCCTCCAAACCAAACTTGACATAGGATGAAGAAAACTCGATCCAAAATTATACAATATTTTTAGTATTTTTAAAAAAGTTCACAATAAAAGTCTATTTCTACAGTCTAAATAAATATTAGGAAAAATGTGGTAATGAGTTTTACAAAAATATTTTTGACATTTTATACGTTACTGGAAATAATAATTTTGATCTTCTTATATTCTTAACAATACTTTAATGTTGCATTTCCTTTCAAAAATTAATAGATTACGTGGCCTATTTCAGCTAAATCGCAGTTGATAGACCACTCATGATTACTTGCCATGCATTAATGGAATTGCAAAGAATACTTTCCTGTTGCGCGCGAAGTCTTCGTGCTTTATCGAACGCACTAACTACTTGTGGTGGATTAATGAAGTAATGACGCAGCATAGTTTGAGCTACTCCTTTGCTAATAGCGACCATACTTTACATGTATGCTTTTACTGTGTTAATTCAAAATACATATTGTTCATATTGTGGTATTCATTAAAAACCGGGTATGCCGTGAATATTTTTAAGCATAAAAAACTTGTTGCTCTACAAAATGTATCCTTGATCGCATGAAAACTATCATTTTATGAAATCTTTCAAAACAATAGAAAATCGGACATGCCTGTCCACAAATCTATAACACATATTTTATTTAAATACACACTATCGTACAAATGGAATTCTTTGCAGATTTAACAACTAAATCTCAAAGTGTGACATGACCTTAACATAATAAACCGTGTATATAGACAAATAATATACCTTACGTATTACGCAAGTTAACACATAAGCAATAATCATTTACAAGATTTTATTTTCAAATATATTCTGCTAGAATAACGTACGTAAGTGAGATTTTATTGGAAAAATGCTTTTCGCCTAGATCAGTACATGGTACTTGTTGTCATAAAAGACCATCATGCCTACAGATTGCATCGTAGGTCCCCACGTCCACATTTTCTAATTAGTCCCGTATGATACGATAGCGCAATTTACAGCATTATCTGCATAAAATTATGGGCCATTTGCGCCTTCAAAACATAAGGCAAACCAAACAGTTACACGTTGTAGATGCAAGTCATGCGGTCAAAAGGTCAATTATCTATATAAAAATTGAAACAATGAGCATTTTTTCTCTAACGCCCATTTTAATAATACGCTTGGTTAATTCGAACACGTTCTTCTATTGTGTGTTTCTGCATATTCGCCACTGTTATGTGGAAAGTCAACTTGAATAACTCTTTAGGTAGGCTCAACTCATATTTTATCAAACCGAGAACTCTCAACTCGATTTTTTAACTCTATATGAACATGATTCTTAATGTAGTTTTTCGAAACGAATTTCCGTCATCCTTTGTCAAATGTGGATTGGAGAAAACCCGGTTTCGGCTACGTGTCATATTCAGTGTCATTTTTAGTTCGGATTCTGATGTGAACAGCGACTTGTATCTTTAGGTAAATACTTATCCAAATCATATAAATAGAATCAAAAGCTCATAAATCAACAGCCTAAAGTTAAGTTTGAATTTTTTTTTAATAGAATAAACGAAGGCTTCGTAATGAAATCCATATAATTGCTGGCGATTTTTGTAGTTATGTTGTTGTGAACTCATCAATATTACCAATATCTGTGGTATTATATTTGTTACTCTATATGGGCTACGCAGTTTGCCGTCATTATTTACGTTTAATAATAAATTAAGGAAAAAAATTCAAAGATATGGATGTGAATAACATAGAAACATATATTCAGCATCAGGGCCACGTCGTTTGTAAATGCCAATTTACTTCTGGAAAAAATTTAAAAGGAATTGTTTTTATCTTATTTTCAAAACCATGAAATAATAATTGTTTTATAATAAAACCAAACCTTCATGTTTCTTGTACCACCCATCCAAAGGTGATGTCCCATCCGTCCACAACTACACAATGAGATTTTATTAAGATCTTAGGAATTTTTTTTCGCAATTATTTTAATTCGATTTCAGACATTATTAAAAATTTTTTTTAACAAATTTAAATAGAAAGAATAATATCTTAAAAATTATTCTTATAAAAGTTTCATAGTTTGTCTTGACTTCCGAATTAGATCTATTAACTCAGAGAACTGCGTATATTTGATAAGCATAAAAATGGGATATTCTTAATTCTCTCAATGGCAAAAGTTAAAATAAACGTTTTTCTACTCGATGTGATTATATAAAATACGAATTTTGTAGCAGTTAGAAAATATTAGTTCAATTTTAAGAAAAAATTGGTTATCATGTCCCATCCCTCCCAGTGGAATTGCACAAAACTAATAATAATTAATTCCATTATCTAAAAGATAAAAACCGAGCTACAAAAAAAGTTACCCTTTGCAATAGGGTATTTTTAAAACGTTGTAAAACCTAATAATATTATCTATAGGGAAAATCACGAATCTCTAATGCTAAAATATTGTACAAGAGTTCTTCATTTCAGTGAAAATCGTAGCTTGCGGCTAAAAACATTCAAATACAACATTGGTGCGAAAAGGGGAATATTCCTTAAAACTAAATTGAATGTAAAAAAAGTATTTTAGGAATTTCGTTTTCAAATTAAACTCCTACTGTTTTGTATAATAACATGAGACACTGCAGGCAGCATCTTAACACAACAATAAAAATGATTTGTTAAAATAGCGAATTTAGACAATTTGAAATATTGACAGATTTTCAAGTATGACAGAGAAAAAAAAAGCAAGGAATAAATACTTCATCATAAATCAACCCCTCCTTTATTGTTCGTTCAATGAACAATACAACACAATACATTAAAAAGCGCGTAAAATATTTTAATATGTATTTTCCATACCTTGCGAATGTATTTTCGAAGATTAAAACAGATTTGAAAATCTTCTTTAAATCGTAAATGTGAAAATTCAAAAGAAGCCGGAAGAGGAAATGAACAAGTAAAATAATAGGGAAGTGTAAAAAAGTTGTTATTTAAAAATTTAATATTATTTTACTCTAAACACTCACAACGCAGTGGCAGGTTTCTAAGGGCTTTTATGGATTTAATGCATAAATTATTTTCAAATTATTTGATTTTGTCTTCCTTTTTTGTTGTTGCCATAATCTATATTGATTGTATTAAAAACGCTGTAAGCCAGCCTGAGGCAAAAAAGGAAAGCTGAAATTATGTTTATATTTTATGAATTAAATTTTTAATCAGTTTTCCCTTTGCACTTGTAGAAGATTTTCCCATGTAGCGCATACATAAGCTGTCAATTATTTTCCAATAATTTGCGTATTAGAACTTGTGTTTTATTACATATTTGACATAAGACGAGAATTACACTTTTAATTTGATTGACATTATTATTGTGGGAGATCTTGGTGCAATCTAATTTCGAAACTTTTCCAAACGACGAAGGGAAGAACAATATGTAATACAATATCGTAACATTTTTCGGTCTTTTTAATAGAATATTTAAATGCGCTTTCTCCTGGGTTCAAATCGAAGGCTAGCTAAAAATTCTATTGATCTTTGGGTCAGGGTTCCCCGTTGCAATACAACTCCACATCGGGCTTACTCTCTTCACACGATTTAGAACTAAACCGACACTATCACAAGGCTCGCCTAAGAGCCGCAACGTCAGTCATACTGGAACATACTTTTCAGAGGCTTCTTACTCCCGTGGTAAGCGTATTCAGTCTCCGGCCAGATTTTGTAGACAAAACTACAACCGGTTTGATTAAAAATAGTCCGGTATGAGCGGCATAAAAGGAGCGTTAGGCGACAATATTCACACATATAATTAACAGCCGCCCTCAACAACGATCCATTGAACGCATTTGTGACATTAACAAGGACTAGACGAACAACGTTAACAAAAACCTACCAAAAACAAAGAAGATCAACAATATAACGAAGAGCTCACAAGCTATCAGTGACATCCAAAAACAGTGCGAGCTTAATAAGTTACGGCTGTTCTGAAAACATTCTAATAAACACTTTACCAGAACATACTTTAAATCAGCGTATTGTTAAAACTAGTGAACAAAGGCTAAAATATTAGAAGTTTCGTTTTAAGAGAAGTTTCTTGGTGTTAAAAAAATTGCATATTAGGAGAGAAATGCCACAAGAGATATAAAGAATTTGATGAAAACAAAAGAGAAGCATTTAGGGAATGGCAATTAAGGCAAGGGGTTTCAAAGTTTCAAGAGGGCTTATCTGGAATTTGACGTCCGATTCAAAAACCATTAACAAAAATATGCTACATGTTGAGATGGGACTTAAAACGGCGCCCCAAAAACTAAATGGGCTGCATTTCAGAGACTGGCGCATTTTAGAATCGTCAAATAATAATGTTCATCCCAGCGGGTGGCTAATGTAAATTTTTTGTGTCATCCCTCCTTTTACGGTAGATGTATGCATTTAATCTGCTTTTATTTTCACAGATGAAGTTACTTAAGGATTTAAAATAAAATCTTTAAAATCGTTAGTTCTTTTAATTGGCCAAAAATCCATTGATTTGGATCATTTTGAACTTTTGCCTTATTTTTGGAATTTCCACTATTTTACCACTAAGACGATATAAGTACAGCGATCTAAAAATTGCAACCAGCGACTCATAGTCCCAGTAAACTTTTTAAATTACGATTGTATTTCAGGTTTCAAAATTGCCAGGTCAGAAGAAAAAACGTTCACACAAAATTGTACTTAGGGCGAAAAAATATGATAGAGTTGGTATGTCGGATTCGATTTAAACTTGCTTATATATGGCAAATTTAATTGATAAAATTCATTGAGTATTGGTGCCAAATTATCGCTAAATTTGGCATAAATCTGCACTTATGTAGCATTTTTTCGTGCGAGTGGCAACTATGACATTTAATAGCTGTCACTTATGATTCTGATTATTAAAAATGAAACGCTACACAAAAGAATAAAGCGTTATCGCGTTAGGGTCAAAAGATTTTAAGACAGTTGTTCGACTATGGATATTAAGCTGCCTTTACGCCGATGCGCTGCTAGTTCTCATGAAAACATTGCCATAAACATAAACAGAGGCGTCACGAGAATATAGGGATTTTTTTCTCTATCTGTCTCTTCATTAAATGAAGAGACATTTTTCTTCTTTATTTTGAATAATTTTGCTGGCAATTAATAAAAAAACGTATGCACAAAGGTAAAAATAAGGGTTGAAAAGTTTAGATTTAATTTAAATAAACTTGGAGGGTAACTATACTGTAAATATTAAAAGATAAGTTTAATTTTTTTATTTAATTTTTCTGGTTTTTTGCTCTTGTTTTGATTATTCTTCGCACTATTTTTAAAATGTTATATTTGTGTCTTTATTTGGGACTGCCCGCGGGGGAAAAAACTGATTCCAGCAATTTTCTAACGGCAAAACTTACACCTCTGGTTGCTGCAGCAGCAATTTTCATATTGAGACACCCTATTAAAACATATATGTATGTTTGATAATATTTTAAACTCAAAATTGCTTAATTTCCTTTTATATTTGCGTTCAATGTCTAAGATTGTAAATTGTAAAAATGTTTATGGTTTTCTTTTAATTTTTCGTAGCGTATATATTTTAGATATAATACAAAAATATTTACCTATTTGTAAATTCTTGCATATATTTCGATTTTTTTTTTTTTGCTTTATATGTCGGACATTGCAGCTCTTACACATTTCAACACTCATTACAAAATTACAATAATTTTATACATTTTCGGAGGGTCAAAACTTTTACTAATCAAAGCTATTCAAAAAACAGACCAGTGATAGAGGATAATTTAAGCCCGTTGCTAACTAGACGCACAAATATTTCCAACAACAATAAAATAACTACAAACATATCACACACATGCACGTACATACACACATGCCTGAATATCTATCATTCTTTGGAAGATTTACAATGCATTTCTTAAGATTTATTACCATGAAAAAACTGCTGTGACATCATCACATTATTTTTACGTCAATACAAAAAAATTTTAATATTAATAAATATAAAATCAAAACATACATACATATACTCAATGTAAGCGGAAATAGTCACCCTTAGTCTTTAGTCAACCGTGTACTACGTTTTTATTTTATTTTCTGAAAAGGATTCGTTTAACAAAATGATACATGGCCCGAGCCTAACGCCGAAAAGAGTTTCAGTTTTCAATGCGAGTAATATTTCTGCAAGCGCAAACAACTAAATTCCTTGTTTATTCCCGTAAAGGGTATCTTTCTTGGTGGGCTTTAATATCAAATCAATTTAATGTTTCTAAATAAAAGAAAAATTTGGTTGTGATTTTTTATTTTTTTTTTACATGAAATAATACAACAATTTTTCTGTGTAGAAATTATGAATTCCTTTTTTTATTTAGCAAACAAACTACTCTCATATGTATCTTTAGCTTTTGTTCCTTTTTTACTCGTTTTGCCATATTTTGCGCCTTTTCAATTATTTGTGTTAGTAAATGGGGTGCTTGTTCGAGTACGCTTTATGGGGAAACTATTTATGATATTTTAAAGGACAAATTTATAGAAAAAGTTCACTTGTTTTTCCACAAGAATGACTCTCTACAGAAATGTACTAGAGAATGGAATGTGTTTAATGAAATTTTACATTAGCGCATCATCACTATTTATATGTTACAATTCAATTGACATTTTTGAAAACAACAATGTCACGTGATTCGAATTGTTTTCAATTAAAGGGTCAAAAGGGACTTAGCCATGTTGGTTGATTAGCGAACTCCAATAAATTTGTATGAAAAGGTGGCCTTTGACAGGAACAATTATAAGAATAAGACAATAGCTGCTGTTACAAAAAAACATTTACAAATTAAAAATTGATTCCAGTCGATAAATTACCACACAAAAGTATAGAAAATGAAGTGAATTTGGCTGAAAATAATAAAAAATCTTTCATTAGAAAGATTTTAACACAAAACAGCAAATGGTTTTTGTTTGCTTCCAAGGCATTGTAAATTTATATACTACTGTGGGCAAAAAATGGTACGACTTAGTTCATAATTTTAAATTTCTTTATTTATTCCATTTAATCCCCCCCCCCCCCCCCAGCTACAACACACTTATGCCAACGTTTTTTCCAATTCTCGTAACAGTTGTTAAACTCAATTTCCGGAATAACCTTCGATTCGCGTAGCGATTCACGTTTAATGTCTTCAATGATTCAAAACGGTTTCCCCGGAGCGGTCGCTTGATTTAGCTGAACAGCCAGAAGTCACACGGAGCTAAATCAGGCGAATACGGTGGTTGTGGAACGATATTGATTGAATTTTTGGCGAAAAACTCACGAAGAATCAATGCGGTGTGCGACGGTGCATTATCGTGGTGCAAAAACCAAAAGTTGTAGGCCCATAATTCCGGCCTCTTTTTACGAATAGCTTCGCGCAAATGACGCATAACACTCAAATAGTATTCCTTGTTGACAGTTTGGTCGGTCGGAAGGAATTCGGAGCGCACCACACCTCGATGATAGAAGAAAACTGTCAACAAGACCTTGATTTTTGACTTGCTTTGACGTGGTTTTTTCGGCTTCGGCTCACCTTTGGCACGACATTCGGCCGACTGTTCGTCTGTTACCGTAAGCGTAGATCCAAGACTCGTCGCCAATTATAATACGTTTAATGACATCCTGGTAGTCGAAAAGCATTGTATGACAGACGTCAATGCGATGCTGTTTTTCAAGAAAATTGAGTGATTTTGAAACCAATCGTGATTTCACTTTTCTTAAGCCCAAATGATCTTTTAAAATGGTTTTCACTGATCCGTCCGATATTCCAACGATATAAGTAAGGTCTCTGACTGTTAATCGTCGATTCTCGAACACCAATTCCTTGATTTTATTGACGTGTTGATCATCAGTTCTCGACCCTCTTTGAATAATTTGTACCAATCAAAAACACTTACTTGCAACGTACAACGTTTCGGCACCAGAAATTTTATTCCGCAAATAAAATTTAATGGAACTTCTTTGTTGAATAATTTCACATCTTGTAAAAATCGCTGAATGCACTTGTTGTACCTAAGAAAGACAAGCGTATACTACACACTAATGATTACTTTGATGTGTGATTGTAGAAAAAAAACTCGACGAATGGATTTCCGCGTGAAATTTAAATAAAAAAGTATTACTATTTTTTGCCCACAGTATGAAAAATATAAATAAGCCGTGGATTGCAGAATGCAATAATGGAAGGCAATGAACATAAAATAATACATTTCACGACGAGTTATGAACAGAACCCGATCAAACGATAATAATCATTCAGTTAATCTTCAAATGTCTACGAAACGCTGAAATAAATATCTTAAAAATAAACGGTCCAAAAACAAAAACGGCAAAAAAACTCGGTTTATGTAGGGCAGTTCCAAATCCCACAAAAAAATTAAATGACACACACCCTTCAAAGCAATAAATATGAAACAAACACTAACTTACCATTCTTACTCTTAGAACAACAACAACAGACGAATTGCTCATTCTTGTTACTTGCTTATTCAAAACAAAAATTTTACAATAGAAGCCACTTTTCCACACAATTTTTTTGAACAAAAAACACATTTTACTTTCACTTTTTTCACTCAATCTATACAAACCAATATTAATTCGATTTTACGAAACTTTTTACACGCGTATTTATAATTTTGAACAATAATTTTATTTAATTAGTACAACACTCTGCGCTAGTAAGAAAAAATGCAATTGTTGCTCTAGTTATTAAAATTATAACTGTTTATTTAGTAGCGAGTAGTTGGCGTAAGCAGCGTTACCAGTTGGAAATTGTTTTGTCATTTGTAGTTAGAGTTGCCAGTTCACAAACCGGAATTTCTTATTTGAATTTTAAAATATGAATTTAAATTCAACGGAAAATATGGAGCATGTTAAATTCAGCTAACGAAGTATTATGTAAAATGTTGAAATATTAATACAAATGTTTAATTTAATAAAAAGAAATTTAATTTTTAACAATAGAAAACTATTCGTTTTCTTATTTTAAAAGAAAATAATTTTGTTTATGTTATAAATCTGAATTAGAATATGTAATTTTTTCAGAGAACGAAGTTAAATTTGGACATTTTTATACAGAAAATCTTCCAATTCGAAAAGGAAAATCAAATTTGATTGTAATTTTTATGAAACTGAGAACTGTGAAATATATGAGTAGAAACATTTACTAAATAGATATATTTTAGATATATTTTATATATTTAATACCATTCATATACAAATTAATAATTATTTGTATTAGTTTTAAGAAATTTTCGAACAAAAAAATACACAATTTTTGGTGCTTGTGTAATTTTGTCCAAAAGTACAAAAAACTGCAGCGGTGTGCATCACGCAACTTATAAACAATAAAAAATTTTGTTGCATTTTTGTGCTACTTTTTTCCATGCTCGTTCCTTTGAATTGCGATTATAATAAAATGCGTCTCTTTTTTGATACAAAAAATTTTTTTTCTATTAAATTTAGACAAAAAATTTTTCACTTTCGTCCTCCATTGCAGCTTTTTTGTTAATGTATGTATCTATAACACAATCAGCTGTTTTCGTACGGAATGTGCGATCAGTTTCGTACTTTGCTTAAGCAAATGACAGTTGACGAAACTTAACGAAAAGTGTTGTTAAGTACATTATAGTTTGCCACATATGATTTATATGTAATTGCACAATTGCTTAAGCCAGCTTATGCATATTATAGTTCAGCCTTAAGAATGAAAGAAGCAGGCAGAAAGAAATTTGAGCTTATATTACACACTGAAGAATATTTTTAAAATTACAGTTTTCCGTCAATAATAGAAACGTTGAGAAATTGGGACGTTAGATTAGCACAAATTTTCGTTCATAATGGGCCTATTTTACTTTAAACTTAACTAATTTTTTTTTAACCGCTAAAATATGATTATAATTATCTATTTTCAAAAGGAGGCCATTAAATGGGCGCAGTTGTTTGAGTCAATAGGTACAATTCGAAAATCATGATAAACTATGCACCTGCTGTTTAATAACTTTTTCACATAATGTTTCAGAAATTATTTTTTTAATTATTTAAATCAATTAAGGAATAGTTTTATAAAATGTTAATAAAAACTTGTCTTGCAGCGCTTTGGAATGAGTGGAACAAAAAACATGAGGAATTGACACAAATGAAGAACATTTTTTTATTAAATTTTTTTTAGAAAACAAATATTAAATTAGGAGGCATATTATTATGGCATTCGATATCGATCGCAATTTTCATTAAAATCTTCTAAACTTTCTATTCCTTTATATTGGAATTTCGATCGATATGTGCCTCAAGATTTTTTAACAAGGGGCAGAGAAAACAAGTCGATTTCTTATAATTAGTAAATTGTCATTTACGTACGACTTAGCTCTGATGCTGGTTATCTATTATCCATTTAATTGTGTTTGATAACTTTTCTTTATTTTTAATTTAACGTAAATAACGACACCGACAACTTAGAGCAACAAACAAACTGCTTAAATTTGCAAAAATCGGATGATCTTGGTTTCTAAAAATTTTTTAAATACAATTATTACAATTTATTTTTACAACTTCACCCAAAAATAAAAAAAAACAACCGGCAGCAAAAATATTCAGCTCAATAAGTGTAAAGGAACGTGAGGGAAATGCAAATTCTTGCTGCTATCTTTTATTTAAAATGTAAATAACGAAAATAAATGAAATCTTATCATTACAATTAAAATATAGTTAATAAGTAAGCTGTTGTAACAGAATGACTTTATAAATTAATGTGTCTTGTCACTATTTTTTTAATTGATTGACTGACTATAAAATACTAATAATGCACTCACTAGTGTTTATTTTGCTGTCTACGACTTACGAAACCAACAGTAGTAAATCTGATAAAAACAAACGATGCTTTAAACTGATTAAAACTTATCATGCAGCAAAATAGAGTAAGTAATACTGTAGCATTTTCATTCAGTTTCATACAAGTAGTTAAATCGCATGTTTAGGTGAAAATATAATAAATAATTTTAATACGTAATACAAAAAAAGGAAACTATGAACAAGTGGAACTATCTAATCCTTAGAGCTTTAACAATTTTTGCAACATCCCAACGTTCAGACGCAGCAAATATTTTGGCATTCTTACCCTCATGCAGTCCATCGCATTTAATTATAGAAATGGCTACCGTCAAGGCCATGGCCGAGCGCGACCATAATGTTACCGTTGTATCAGTTTTACCATTAAAATCGGATTGGTTACATCCTAATATGACTCACATACAGTTGAATAAGGGTTTATTTAATATGGACTATGCCATTAATAATACAAAAACGAAAGGGTTCGAGAAATTCCGTAATTCTTTGCACATAATGAAAATGATCTCATCCCAGACAGCACTAATATTGGAAGATCCAAA
Organism: Phania funesta; assembly: GCA_963932375.1. Classification (NCBI taxonomy): domain Eukaryota; kingdom Metazoa; phylum Arthropoda; class Insecta; order Diptera; family Tachinidae; genus Phania; species Phania funesta. Next base: position 46,425,350 of record OZ010652.1, read on the forward strand.
ATTTCACAAATTACTTAATAATGCAGGAAATAAATTCGATTTAATGATATATGGTTACTTCTTTAGTGATTACTTTTTTGGTATAGCGGAGCACTTTCATTGTCCCGTGGCATTGATATGGCCAAATATACCAATTGCGCCCATATTAAATATGATCGGTAATCCATTAGGAATTTCGTATACGATGTTGACCATAATCAATAGCGATGATTCAATGGGATTCATGTTTAGGTTGAAAAACGTTATTGCGGTATCTGCAGAATTTTTTATATTTGGAGTTCAAGATAGAAGAATGAGACAAATTTATGAGTAAGTTTGACATAATAAGTAATCTGCGGAGATAATACTTTAGAAATTTATGAAAAACATTCTTAAAAACTTAAAAAGAAAATTTAATATTAAAAAGAATGTCCATCTCCGCAATACAGTGAAATTAAAAAAAAAAACATACCATAAAATGTAAACCTGAGCGAGGATTAAAAAACGTTTAAAAATAAAAATTAAATAGATCAAATTAAAAGTAGCTCAAGTCTTGAAAAAGTAAAAAAAGTTCAGAGTAACAATAAAATCGAAAAAATTTCTTAGAATTTAAAAATTAGTTGGAAAAAGGGTCTTAATAAAATAAAACCAACGTATATCATTAGAATCGAACAAATTCGAAAAAAATCGCGAAAGTCTAAAATAAAAGAAGCTCAGAATATGCTATGGCAATAGCCCAGTAAAATCAGCTACAAATAAATTATGTGAAAAAAGAGATAAATCGGAAAAGCCGTCCAAATATTAAAACATTTCTAAAGTTAGGAAAAAGGACAGAAAAATTATTGGTCCCAAGAAAAGGAAATTTGAATAATAGGGTGCTCTAGTAGGGGGTAGACCGCTATGGTAGGTAGTTTCTTGACTCGAGTATGGGTTCCAATCCTGCCACTGGCTTTAGTAAATGAAAATAAATTAATAATTAATTTTCTTCAGGCTTAAGTTGCTTTTATTCTTTCAGTTAAGAAATTTTTAGAATATAGCGAAAGTTAAGTTGCATCTTTCTACTGAGTTAGTGATATTGTAGACTCTGTTTAACCCAACAAATGATGAAAACAGAATTCGAGAATATTCACCGAAGACTCTGGTCCCTTTCATTACAACGAATAGAGGTCCTCGTTATTATGCTTCAAAATTTAAGTTAGAATATAACTTGTAATTATATTGTAACATTCGAATCAAATAAATTAAAAACAAAAAGGTGAAAATTTAATATATCCCTTATTTATAAGTAACAAAATTTGCAGGAACTTAAAATTATTATCAAGACTGTAAAAAGTAACCAGTTAGTAGGAAACCGTGCTGAATTTATTAATAAACATTTAATAATAAACAATAATCATTGAATACTGTTCAGATTGCAAGCTTGATAAGAAAAACAGAATAAAGAAAACAAAACGTGAGAACTAGAATTTTATTACTAATTGAGAGAATCTAAAAATACAATGTATATTAAAATTCATTCAAAAATTTGTTATCAAAACTTAAGAACTTATGTTGACTACTATCAAAATTGATTTAAAGTTATTTTGTGACTTCTAGCGAACACTTTCCGTCCGACAAATATGCTAGTTATGATAAAGCCAAGGAACGCGTGGCCATGGTTTTATTTAGTCATCATTTCAGCGAGAAGCCCATTAGACCGCTCGTTCCTGCTCTAATAGAAATTGGGGGCATACATATTAATCATCAACCCAAAGCCTTGGCAGAGGTAACAGTCCGGTATAAAAATACAATTTTTATTAAAAAAAAGACACTTTTTTCTGTTTAAGGATATTGAAGAATTCATAAAGTCCGCTCAACATGGTGTCATCTTCTTTAGCATGGGCACTAATGTCAAAGAACACCATATGCAGCCGCATGCTTTAGAAAAAATCTACAATGTGCTGTCGAAATTACCACAGAAGATTTTATGGAAAGTCGACGACCAGACCAAAGTACCGGTAAATTCATCCTCAAATATTTTATATAGGAAATGGTTACCTCAGTCTGATATTTTGGGTCATTCGAATATTAAGCTTTTCTTTGGTCATGGTGGCAAGGGTGGAATAACTGAAGCCAAATTCTATGGTGTTCCTATAGTGGGTCTACCCATATTTGCTGATCAACCCATGAATATGAAAGAAATTGTTAGCAAGGGCTATGGTCTAAGCATAGACCATGAGAAACCCCTTACGGAGGAAATTATCTCTCAAACGGTTTTAGAAGTTTTAAAGAATCCCATTTATGCAAATAATGTAAAAAGGTTTTCAGTTTTATATCGGGACCGCCCCTTAAAGGCTAAAGATAATGCTGTATATTGGTTGGAATATTTGCTTAGATACAAGGGAGCGCCGCATATGCAAAGTCCACTACGGACTATGTCATTTGTAGAAGTCATGAATTTAGATGTTATTTTATTTATTTTAGTGTTATTATTTGTAGTAGTTAAATTAAGTAAGTTGGTGATTAAAATTGTAATCAAATTAATGGTCACTTCGGTAGGAAATAAGTTGAAAAGAAATTAAGGTAATATTTGCGCTGAAAATTTTTTATTGTTCAGTTTTTTTTGGTATGGGTTTTCCAAAAACTATTTTGGAGTCGTGCTAAAAAGTTACCTTTAAAAAAGTATTGAAAAAAGCTTATTAGGTTCCGCAAAAGTTTTTAATTTCCACTATGTTTTGGTATACATGATGATGATGTTTTATTATAAATACCAGTTATGTTTAGACATCATACAAAATTGTAAAACTTGACTATAAGTAAAAATTTCCCAAAAAAACTAATTTAAAAAATAAAAACTTCGTAATAATTCTAAATTGTATTACAAGATTGAAATTTTATAAAAATACTGTAGACAAATTTTAGCTTTCTAGAAAACTGAAATTTCTCCATTAAAATTTCACTAAAATACAAATTTCATTACGAAATTTATTTCTGATATCAAAACATTTAAAAATAAAGGAAAAATCGTCATCAAAAAAATACATTACGGCAAAAAATCTAAGATTTTGTAAAAAAAAAAAGTTTAAAATCATAATTTTGTGAAAAAGAATTTAAATTTAAATGAATTTAATGTTTGTATTAGCGAAATTTTAAATTTCCTAAAATTCTTCAAATCGCCGCTAGTTATGGCAAAAAAAATATTAATCGATTGATTTATTATATGATTAATCGAACCGCGAAATAAATAACTGCAATTAATAGGGGAAAAATACTGCAACATACTTGAATAAGTCGATTAAAATTATTCATTTTGTTCAGATACTTCCTTAGTATTTTAAATTGATTCGCTTAAAACCGAATATAAAAATAACAGTTTAGAATGGTTAACTCTTTTGTTTTTTTTTCCGTAGCAGGTGCACCTGTTTTGGAAAAAAGACGCTCTGTTTGTATAGAGGTTCCAGTCACAAAACAATATTTTTATGCCAGTCTGTTTTTCGTATTAATTCGAAAAAGCAGGCATGCGTGAGAATCAAGCCTAGCTGGTTTTAAAGATTTATAGAGTCAGTGTCCTTTATTTTTCCATAAATCGAATTCAACGTCTCACTTACAATACTATCGTTTTCACTCCTTACGTCCTAATGCTTAAACCGGCGTTTACGCTGACTTAAAATGGTTAATTTTAATTGATTTGCCAACAAATATGTTAGCGTTTGTTTCGATTATTTGGAAATAATCGTTGAGTCGAGATATATGTATATAAGAGATATATCGACTTTCAATTAAAGAGATATTTCGTTACAATTAAATCGTTTGTCGATTAATTTTGCCATCACTAGCTACAACAACATAAAATTTAATACTTACACAAAAATCGAAAAACTTATATTTTCCAAAAAAAATATTTTACTAAAATAGAGCAGAAATTTCAAAAAACCTCTGCAGTTTTACAGTACAAACTAAACAAAATATTCAAATTCGGAACTGTTACTTATTTTTATTATAATTTTGTACTGTTTTAATTTAATTTTAATTTCTGACATATGAGCGGCGGCTAGCTCGGATATAGTTCAATAAACAGGCCCGTTTTTAGATCAGTGTTTTTGCGAAATCAAAGCACTTTTAGAAGTGTAGAAAAAAGTCAAATATAAAATTCGTTGCGCATGCAAAAATGTACGAGTATCATCTTCAAGTGTATTCAGAATTTTGAGTTTAACTCTACTATTCATAACTATTTTTTTTAATTTTCAATATTTTTTACGATATTCAGAAAAATTCAGCTTTATAACTCAAATATAATGAAATAATTTTAGTATACACAAAAATTCCGAAAGTTATAAAGTTTTAATAAGGTTCGAAATTTCGAACTTATTAACATGCCCAAAATATTCCAAAGGATTAAACCAAACAGGGTTTAAATACGCAGCCGTAGCAACGTCTTTGTTATATACGACTACGCAATAAATATAAAACTTTCTCATTTTGCTAGAAGAAACATTAGTTTCAAATTTTTGTGTTAATACAAAAATTTTAACTCGTGTTTGTAATTTCTCTGATTTCTATTAGCAGCACGAAATATACGATGGTTATTCAAAAACGGTTTATTTCAATATTGCAAAATTAAGGCTATTTTTCAACATAGTCACCCCCACAGTTATGCACCTGTCCCATCTTTCTTCCCAATTCCCTTGGCGAAGAATTCCTTCGATTTCCTCCGAAGCTACTTTTTCAACGCTTCCTTAACTTCCTCAGTGTTAGTAAATCTTTTTCCACGTAGGGCGTCTTTGTGTGGTCCAAGCAGGTAAAAATCAGATGGGGCGAGGTCGGGACTGTAGGCAGGATGAGGTAAGACCTCTCAACACATTTCTTGAATTTGGCAAGACTCCACGGCGTTTGGTACTAATTTTGTGTTCTAACATCTCAGAGTAGTATTGGCTATTGATAGTTCGCAGATCTTCAAGGAAATAGCAATAGACTTTACCCTGTGAGTCCCTAAAGATGGTCAGCATCACTTTACCAGCGGAAGGTTGAACCTTGAGTTTTTTGCAAACTATCAACATTCTAGAAAAAATTTCTCTTGGTTTTACACCTGCTGCGACTAAAAATCTAATGACTAAGCGCTGCTTTTCTGATGTGCAATCTTGTAGTGGACTTATCATGGTGAATTGAAAATTTTGGCGTTATGTTGACATAAAATGACGAAACAGCTGATCCGAGGATATCCCAAAGTTACCAACTAACACCCCTAAAAAGATTGTGCACAGTCATTGAATAGTTTTAAAATTATAGAATTTGTCTCTTTTCTTATTGAATGACCATCGTATTTTTGGTGCTTTAGCATCATATATGAAACTTTTTTAAAATAATGTCGATAGTATCTATTTTGCTTAGTGCTGCTGCAAACAGGATCAAACAAATGTACGTTTCTTTAACTGCGATTAATAGTTGTTTTCATCTTTCAGTATACATATATACAGATACACATATACAGATACACGCAATACAAATTAGCAAGCCACAGCTACTCGCAGTTAAAACAAAAATTTGTTCACTGCTGTTGCTAAAGCATCATAAAAATATTTTGAATATTGTAAAACAAAAGGATGAATTCTAATTGTGTTTTCTAATAAAATTTGCTAACCAACGATGCAATTTTGAAAGTACGAGTAATTTGTGAACACAGTGTTACAATTTGTAGCAGGAGAATTAATGGAAATAAAAAAGTTTGAATATTTTGGACGTAACGATTACACATTTTACAGTTAATGTTGACTAAAAAACTTTTTAAGATTTTTTCAGTCAACAAATACTTTTCAAAGTTTTTAGAATTGAATCGATATTATACATTATTATTGCTTTCTATACAACAAAAACTCATTCGTCTTTATGCTGTGAGTGCATTAAATGATTAAAGTGGTTATAATTAAAATAAAAACATTGCGGTTGTCAAAACATATCCTACAAATGTGGAAAGAAAACAGAGGATTATGTTATAACGTCAAATGGATTTCTAGCCAACAAATACACATATACTGACTGACATACGAGTATGAAGTTATAAAAATCACAATTGCTGCCATTTATGAAATTATGCAGGCGAATTAGGATTTATTTACTCACTGATATTGTTTACAATAACACTCGTATCGAACAAATGTTTACTCTTGTACTCGTATTGTTTTATTATCTTTTTACCAAATTATTTTAATGTGTCCTTAGACAAGGAAGGATATAACCGAATGTATGTGTGTGTGTGTGTATATCTTTCAATTCAATTCCCAAAACATTTTGTTTTTGTTACAATTTATTTGTTTAGATTTTATTCCTTGCCTACATTCACTCATCTATTCACCAGATAAAATCTAAATGAATAATGCAAAGGAATATCCATCATCGTTCATAAAAGTTGTAAAAGTTGGCAAAGTTGTAGTGTTTGTAATGAAAGCAAAACAAAAAGTGAAAGCAGCGGAAGTGGAAGGGGGTCGGTTGTTTGCTTAGTTACTCGTACTTTATTTGGCTTTTGTTTTAACACAAATAGACAAAAATTTCAATTGTAAAATAAACAAATGCACGCAACTCAATTTCAGCATAAATACATATTCTATGAATGGACTGGCTGATTCACTGACTGCCAGCTTCGGAAGTTACAACAAGACGACATAAGACAGAAAGAAGTGGCAACAAAAGGTGAATGCAAATAGACCCAATCTTTATGCAGGAAAATATAAATATTTTGTTTAACTTTGTGTAGTTGACTTATAATTAAATTTACATTTACACTACAGTGAATAATTATTGCAACATTTTGTTATGTATGATGATGAGCTTAGGAGGGTTTTTTAATTTAAAAAATATTTTAAAAGACAACATGTGAAATTTTTAATTTAAGAAGCCTATTTTATTTCTTAAAATTAGTACAGTTTACATCAATACATTATTATGTTAACCAAAACAATCTCAAACAAATTTTAAAAACTTATTAAGTATTTTTAAGTCTTTGGGAACATCCTATTTTTTTTAAATAAAATGTTTGCCATTTTTCTTTCTTTAATATAAATTATTGTTAAATTTTATAATAACTATTTCAAAATTAAGGATTGGGGAGGAGGCTGATTCTACAGGCCAAAAGTGAAAATTAAGACGACAAAAGCTCAAAAAATAAAAGGCTTGATTGCCTTCAAACGACTCAAAAAATGGCGCGCGAGTTTTTAATCACCTCATGGCTGTTTTAAACTGGGTTATTTGTTTAACTTTGACTTTTATAGAAGGGAGTTAAGAGTGGTATTTTAATTATATTCGAACTTTTTGAAAGGAACTAAAAAGAAAGAAAAAAATATAAACTACATATAATTTCATATGGAGTTCCAATTAATCCAATTCAACACTATTTTACCATTTTCAGTACTTTTTATTCAAAAAATAGCATAGTGTCCCCACTTCGTTTTTAGTACCCTTTTTTGTTATGCCTCTTCCGCATTTAAAAATCTAGCGTTGTTTTTTTAAATCATGCTAGAAACACTTATATCGGCAATACACAAGGGAAGATTAGAGGAAACATGGTTTGAAAATCAAGTTTAATTTTGATACAGACGATGCAATCACAGATGAACCCACAAGCTAAACATCACTTCAGTATAAATATTACACATACCATTAAGCAAACAAAAATACTCAACGTAACTCGACTGCTTTCAACGAACTAAGCCATCATAAACAGTAAACAACGGTACATACGATGAAACATTGTATTCAAAAGCACAAAATATAAAATATTTTGATACTTGTTGAACTAAAAAAGGAACAAGAAACAAAGCCACAGACAATAAATCTTTAAATGGAAAAAGCCAAGACGTTTAGTTTTTCTAAAAAGTTGGGTAAATATTTCCTGATGAGCTGATCTGGGCAGCCAGCGAAATGCGCATAAAGACTAGCTTATCCACCCTTAACAATAAAAGGCATTATTTTATAATAAAATGATTGGGATTGGAAAAATTAGCTAATGGTAATTAATTTTGTTTTTTAAAGTAGGGAAATAGAGTCTTGATTTGATATTCCAACAGGGTGATTTGATGTAGATTTCTTTAATGAAGTTTTTTTATCCCTTATCAAGTTTGGTTTGAAGAGAAACCACATTCGGCTAAGTGCCATCCTCAATGTCATTTTTTGTTCCCTTCGTAGCCAGAGGACTACGGCTACACAGCTACACGACTATAAATGACGGGCCTATATGGGCAGCTACTTAATTATAACAGAAATATCGTAGACAACTGATATTGAAGTTTGACGTTTGTGAAGCTAACTACAGGCTGAAAAATACTTAGTGAACGTTGTAACAGCAATAGCTACAAAATGCGCTTCACAGCTGCAGTCTATGATGTAACGGAAAATGATGGGTTCGCCCAGAGATGATACCGCGCGATGAAGAAGGATTTTTTAAAATGTGTGTACTACTGCTGAAAGAACTGATGAAGAATATATTTTATGGCCACCTGGTTGAACGGAAATAATATAAAATAATTGTCGACACTGTTAGAGGAAGAATAAACCGATTTTCTAACAAAAAAAAAAACATAGATCCCGAGATGCGCTTGGTCATAACACTAACGTAAGCAAACATAATAACGAATAATTTCAGATACTTGGGGCAAGGCTATAATATCGAAAGCTGGATATTCTGGAAAGCTTATAAGCTGGAAATATCAACTGTTTGCAACATCCTGTATGAAATATGTATTCCAATTTAGGATGAGCTGCAAGCTGTATATTTCTCACCAGCGAGCGAGCTTAAAACTAAAACTGACAACTTTATTGTCAAGACTAGAATACCAAATTGCTTAGGAGCTATTGACTGGTAACATTACCTATAGTTTACCCAAAGAAAATACGTACGCTGCATTAAATTACAAAAAGAGATTAGCATTGTGTTAAAGACAGCATGTAGTTATTTAAAATATACTTATATCGTATGAAAATGATTGATTGTCGAATGCATTTAAATATAAAACTTTAACTTTGTTATCTTCTTTTTTGTTAAGTAAAATAAAATAAAAATGAAGTTCATATTTATGAAAGTAGGAATTAGTTGGCGACAGCGGCAACGGTGGTCGGTATAACCGTGTAGCTGTGATAGCATCTAAATAATGTTTTTTTTTTGCAGATTGCGATCGTCTATTCTAGTCGTCTATGTATTTAATTAATAAATCTCTTAGGTGTTATATAAAAACTATGAATTGAATGAATGAAAATTTTTATGAATGCAAATGAAATATGTGTTAGAATTCCATCGATTTCGAAACGAATCTTTTTAAAGGAATGAGACCAAGAGGTAAAATTCAAATTATGGAAATTAAGGTAAACCAATTATGAGAAACTAATTAAAATAATTAAACAAACGAATTTTAAAGTAAACACAAAACGGAAGAAATGAGCACATCACAACAACTTTTCGTTTTGTAAATCAATTTCCATTACATAACTGATGCATGTATGCGTGTACAGCCTTAGTTAAATTATTTACATAAGTAAATACATTTTTTTTAAGTAAATTTTTAAAAATATTTATTGATTTACTACAGCAAAAATGATAAAGGTTCTTGTTTTTCAATATTTCAATATTAAAGGTTTCAATAACCGTAACCGGTTTGTTTTCAAACCAAACTTGACAAGGGATGGTGGAAATTCGTTCCAAAAATCTACATCAAATCACCGTGTCAGAATATCAAATCAAGAATTAATTTTATTTGGTTTTGTTTTTTTTATATTTATATATATAAATGGAGTTTTAAGTTTATTTTTCAATTAAAAAGTACTCTTTTGGTTGATAGGTGGTACGATTTTAATTTTTCGATTTACCACCGTAACATTTACTATATCGTACATTGCAGGAACAATGTTCATACACAACGAACTCCGAAGGGAGAGAAAAAACTTCATATTCACCAAAACTCTCTAAGTTATTACAACCTTCGATGTTTAGAGAGGTTAAACTTCTAATTTGGAGTGCTAAAAGATGCACGTAGAGGTTGTATCTCGCTTGGTACTACAAGACTTTTTATAGTTGCGTAGATTTAACATTAATAACATGCTTTCTTCATCTAATCCTTAACCATTTGTTAGCAAATATTTGGTCAGCACATAAGTTTGTGAGTTCATTCTGAGCATTTGTTTTCAAATTCCAGCTACTTCGGACACTCTGCGAGTGTGGACAATTAAAATTCTATGCCGATACTCCAGGGACGATATATGGCCACATTGGTAGCGTATACAGCCAGTTTGATATGCTTCTTTTTAATCTCCAGATTGAGCTACATTCCAGTTTGCCGCGTGGTCCCTATACCAAAAATTATACTAAAATTAAAATGAAATGAAACTAACCAGCTGATAAATGCATTTGCCATTTTTTCTATCTTAAAATTAATGTGGCCAGAACCTTACAATTTTGCACATTTTGAATTCACAGCAAATCAATGTGAATTTCTTTTGAGTTTATGTATATCGCTTTGTAGAACGGGTTGCAAACTTAGATATCTTAGTAGTTGGCTTCGTGGTACTTTTTGTACTTAGGTTATTTTTTCTTTATAAATTAACGAATAATTAAATTTTAGTTATCTTTTGAATTTTTATAACAAAAGAGATTAAAATTATTTTTTTTACATAATTTCTTAAATAAATAATTTTATTAAAATAAATAATCATTAAAAATAAATGTTTCAACTAAAGTCAAAAATTGGCATCTAAAAGTAAAATAGTTCTTTCAAACATTCGAGATTTTACCCCTGGCTGTGGCTGCTACATTTGCTGCCTGTTGCGCTACAGCAATAGCTTGTATAGAAGCATCACGGGTATGCTGACCAACGCGTTCCTAGAATTCGAATTTTTAAATATTTTAACATACACATTATTTATTTTACTGTGGAGAAATTTAAACTTACAACTTTCTTGGCAATTTTTTTCAACCAACCAGTCTCACTTTGTTCACAAAACACAGCCAAAATTCGGCAACAATTATAAAGAACCTAGTAAAATTCATTTGTAGATAATTTCGTAGGTATAATTATTTCTAAAGTATTTTATTCAGCTCAATTTATTGATACTAATTGACGCTGATGCGACTTGCTGTGTAAAGAGCTGCTTTTATTTCATTGATTTTTTTTTATAAAGAAACAAATTTTTATGCTTAAGTACGAGTGAGTGATTGTATGCGAAAAAGCTTGTATGTGAAAAAGTGACAAAGTGACAAAGAAAGGGGGACTTTAATATATTTGTGAAACAAAAAAGAACCGGCTACAGAGTATGGCTTGCATGAACACATATTTTTATGGTATTCCCTTTTAGTTGAGCATCATTTCTGTACTCTACGAATTATGAGTCATATAAGTGTGCGCTTATGCCAGTATGTATGAGGAAGTAAATTTAATATATTTCGAAATTATGATTATATTGCAACGTATTTTGTATGATTTATTTAATTGCACTTCTAAACTATGCACAGTGTTTTTCATCAATATTCGTTTTTTCCTATTTGTGTTTTCTAAATCAAAGATTTTTAAGGGAATATGCCTTAAAAGCAAGTAATTTTTATTACTAATGGTACTTCTTTTAGTATCTGCTGCTATTTTCAATCAAACTATCAATGCTAGCTTAGAGCTGACTAAAGCTATGATTTGAAAAAAGAGTAAGATCAAGAATATAATGAGTAAAGTAACAGTGGTGCAAACTTCCTTCTACCCGAACAGAAAAATGGTCGAAAAATTATGAGAAGCTCTCGTATTCAATTTTTATTCATTAGGTGGGTTGAATATATGATCAGTAGAAAGACACAGTGAATGCTGATGATCTGTGTAGGGGGACAGCAAAAAACTTTTTTTGTATTCTTTTAAAAATTATTAATTATTTTTATTTTAATTAATAAAATAAAAAAAGTTGTCTTTCCGAATAAATTATTCATATTAATTATTTTATTATTTTTATCGACTTCTCCACAAAATGCATCACTGATCGCATGGAAAATAACCTGTTAAAAAAATGTTTAAAGACATTAGCAAATCGGCCAATGTTGATATATTGCAAACAAAAAACAAATTTGAATTTCAACAGGCAACATCGCCACAGCCGAGGGAACATCAAATGAAACATGCCAATGTTTCCTCTAATGTTCCCTCGTGTCGGTTCGGAGATAAAAAGTGACAGCTGTATTGACTCGAAGAACCAAACCAATTAGCACAAAGAGCTCACCGAAATGGAAGATCGCAAGCCTAGCAGTCTAGGGGCCGTAGGTGGGTTGCTCGATAATTTAGGTTAGAATTGATATTTGAGTATTATAAAGTATATCTGAGTTTAAATGGTCCCAAAATTTTATCTGAAGTCAAGGCGGAATTAAGGGAGACAGTATTAGAAGCAACAATACCTCGTTGCTTGCTAAATTTAAGAAATATGAAGCATCGTCTAAGACTACATTTACATTAATAATATTTTACATAAAATTAGTGACATGAGAAATTGTAAACACCAATAACTCTGACAATAGACTGTCAAAGATAGATTCTAGATTGAAAGATAGATTCTTGAAATAAAACCTAATTAATTGTCTTACATTGTTATAATAACAAATAACTCTTATTTTAAACTGCTAATTAATTATAAATATTGGCAAATATGTTAATACAACAACTGTTATATGTCTATTTATGCAACAAGTTCAATTCTAAACCTCATATACTATAGATTCACATCTTATCGAATTGACAACAATGTTTTTCATTAAGCAATGGTGTGGAATATGCAAACTTTGGCTACTTCTTGTTTAAATACTATTTAGAAGCAGCAACCGTCAATTAACTATTATTTCTTATTTAAATAAAAAAAACTTAAGTTGAACAGCCAGTAGCGATCATGGGAAGACTTGCGAAAAGTAGAAAGTATAACTTAAAATGTCTTGTACAGACAGTCGTGTACTACACACTCTATCTCTCCGGCCCTTCTCCTAAAACTTTATCTGTCTGTCATTCAATTTTCTTAATGTAGCAACGGGTGTGTAAAAAAGATATTGGTCGTTCTACTGCGATCAGATTTAAATAAGCAACTATTTCAAAAAGATTAAATAGCTTAATTAAATGGTTATTAATGATAATTTTATAAGATTTGAGGAAGATATTTCGAATGCCCTCTTGTAAATAAATATCAAAGAAAATACCACTTCGTTTGAGCCATATTGTTTTTGGATGCATTTCAAGTTTGATGATTATTAATTAGTCACTGATACCAAATCACCGCAACAAGTTACATGATTAAGTTAAATGGGCTTTTGAGAGCACGCCAATTTTAGCCGAAAGCATATCTTTAGCACTTTTGAATGAATGATTATTGTTTGGTTATAGGTTTCAACCAATGGAACCCCGCTAGATTTTTTCTTGTAAGGTTTTCTGCAGTAGTAGATCATTTAAAATTTTTGTACACGTGACACCATGCGAAGCCGGGTGAACGATGTCACATTCCGCAGATAAAAGCGGGCATGGGTCTTTCGAAAGAAAAAAACGTATTATGTGAATACTCTGCGGATACATAAAGCCATTGATTAGTATTCACTTAAAAATATTTTTTGCATTTTTTGCGATAACGACAACTATGTGAATACCCTAAAATATGTAACAAAAAGAAATAAACACAAACCGAAGCTTCTATGCAGATGGAAATCCCCTCATATACGTGAAACACAGCGATAAGGAATATAATAAATGTGTCTAAAATATAATTCTTATAAAAGTCTACTCAATCTCTTTACATATCAACAGTTTGCAATTGCATATAAAACAAGTATATTGAAATATAAACTAAAAATAAAAACAAATAAATCAAAATGAATTTCCATAAAGTTGTCATCCTTGTTGCCTTGATTTTGGCGCTTTTTGCTGGACAAAGTCAGGCGGGTTGGTTGAAAAAAATTGGCAAGAAAATTGTAAGTTTTCTTTAATAAAATCAATTCAATTTATTAATTAATAATATTTGTAATATTTTTGTAATTCCTAGGAACGTGTTGGTCAACATACCCGTGATGCCACCATACAAACTCTCGGTATAGCGCAACAGGCGGCAAATGTGGCAGCCACAGCCAGAGGATAAAAACTCTTTTAATTGGGGATTATTTAAATTAAATATTTTTGGATTTTCTTATAAAAAATTTTCATATGTATATAAGATAATAATATTTATTTAGTAATTTATAATTTATATATTTTATTTATAAAAAATTAAAAAAAAAATAAATTACAAACTTTTATTAAAGAAATAAGTAGCAAATGTCTTGCGGTAAATTGGTAGGCATTCCCAGTAGTACGATGCTAGCCGAATTATTACAGACAGTAACGTCGCGGGTTCTTTAGCCACGGTCTAATTCTATAAAAGCTGTACTAATGAGACATTGTGCAGTAAATGCTGTTCGCCTCTTTGGAGACAAAACGTTTTTTCTCCGAGCAGTTCAATACAGCGAGAATCTAATGGCGGCGGTATTCCTACATACATATTAAGTAGAGATGTATCGATATACCTTTTTGCATATACGATACCGGTTTTTTTTATTTAATAACGATATGCATTTTAATATATCGTTGTCGGTATCGATACATCGAAAAACCTTAAATATCGCCGATATATCGTTATAGCTATTGGACGCATCTCCAATCTTAAGAGTTATGAGAATTTTACCTTTTAAAAAAAATATATCTTCAGAATTTCCTTTTCACAATTCGCGTTTTATTTCAAGCAAAGTGTTGCAAAAAAAGCATTTCTTTAAAAGATTTAATATTATTAAGGAAGCCTTACTTCTCCTCTATACAACACAGTTAAAAATCGGTGCAAAAAATACTGAGTTCAAAACTTTTTTACCCACGTAAAGTCATATTTTATCTTTCGATTTTGAAGGTGTAATCAAATTTCTAAAAATGATTATATTATCTACTCAAGTAGGCCTCCAACCTACACAAGGTCACTGTCATCCGAACCACTTAAATGATGATTAAATATTTCTAATTTTCATTTTTTATCAAAATTATTTTCCACGTACAGAAATTATTTATTCAGGTTCAGTTCTTTTTTCTTCCAAAAATGTTTTGCAAGTAAATTTACAGCAAGGTATGGCCGTGAGCTGGAAGACACAAAGGTATGACTTGCAGTAACTGAGTGCAATGTCAGGAGATCGGACTTATACCTCATCGAGCGGAGAAAATTTAACACTCTCGTATCAAAAATGTATAATCTATGATCGAACAGTATACGAAAGGGATGCGTGGCCAAGAGGGCGCTAGTATGCGAGCTTTGGACACAAGTGGATCTTCAGTTTTAATACAGACTTACCTGTATATACGGAGGAAGGGCATCTTTTTCTCCATTACTCGAAGGAATTATAAAAATTCTCTGAAGGAGAATAATCTGGAAGAGATGGCCAAGATGCCTCGCGAGGGTGGACGTATCAATCTCTAAAGGTACTCCCAAGGCGTTGGACTGTGACATTCAGACAGAGACAGAAAATGAAGCCTCGCAAGATGTGGAAAGGTTAATCTCTGTAGGACCTGTGGTGTTTATTGGTCAATGAGGAATTCAAAATGAGGATTTAAAAAAAAACCTCGCATGGTGTAGACAGGTTAGTCTCCAAAAAAAAAACTGCTTAGGAAGAGGCTGAGACGGTAGCGCACATTGTGTGTGAATGTCCACCACTAGCAGGACAAAAAAGGATTTTAAAGTACGCAGGCAGGAGGACTCTGCATTAATGTCCCTGGGAATTTTAATTTTAATTTGTTTATTTACTTCTTTTTGTTTTCGGGCTTATAACTATTTTATTATTTTTATTCGACTTCTTATTCTTCTCGTTTAGTTTAAAGAATGACGATCAACTAGCGTAACGCGACAAGAAGTAAAATTATTCGCAACAAATTAATTTAATTTTGAAGTTAATTTTAATTTATTTAACGGTTACCTTTTCTATAAATTAAATATTAAACATATTTAAACAAATAAAAATTACTTACATATAAAATTTACTTATACATATAATTAGTCTTCAATTTAAACATTTCTTAGCCTCTGGCTGTGGCAGCCACATTCGCGGCCTGTTGAGCTACACCGAGAGTTTGTATGGTGGCATCACGGGTATGTTGACCAACACGTTCCTAGGAATTTCGAATATAGCACGAAAATTAATGTTACTAAATGAAATAGATTTTATAAAAGAAAAATTTACAATTTTTTTGCCAATTTTTTTCAACCAACCCGCCTGACTTTGTCCAGTAAAAACTGTCAAAATCAAGGCAACAAAGATGAAAACTTTATGGAAATTCATTTCGAATGATTTGGTTTTTTTTTATTTCAAAATACTGTTCAATATGTAACTGCAAACTGTTGATATGTAAAGAAGATGAGTGGACTTTTATACGAATTGTTTTTAAACAGTAATTTTTACTGTATCCCTTATTAGTGGGCATGCACGTTTAAGTGGGCACTCCCGTCTACAAAGCTGCTCAGTTCTTTATTTTTTTTAATTTTAATAAAGGGTATTCATTTTAATATCTCTGTATATTATAAAAAAATATGATTTTTAGTTTACTTCTCAGAATTAAATAAAAAAAAACACAATTTGTAAGTCCGATAAACGCAATAAAACCTTTACATTTTTTAAGGAATTGTGTTCTTTATCTTTTGCTAAGTGTTCCGTTTTCTCTTTTTATTACACAGGTTATAAAAACACAACAGAAAATTAAAGCAACTATCCTGGGACTTAGATTTGTTAGAATTTTTATGTAGGGTTTCCCTAAGTTCTATGACCAAAGTTACGTCATAACAAAAGAGAAGGCCGCAAATTACAATTTAAAAAAATCTGCAATATTCAGTCACAGTCACTCGTTTTATTTGCAACATATGGCAACACTATTTTATGAAGATATATCCCGAGTGAAAATGATATAGAAAATATATCCCATTCCGATGGAATTGTGGTTAAAAATCTTTGTCGACAGGGGCTCTGGTGCTAATTGGGGGAACTGGGCTGTAAATGACAATTTCACCACTCTGTTGCATACTATCAAGCACAATCAAATATTCTTTGATATCTCGGAGGGAAAATATATTTAATTAGCGAATATTCCGCTGAATAAATTAAAATACAACATTTGCGATTGCTTTTCACATTTATGATTATTTTCTCGGTTATTTTAGGTATGCGAAATGTGGCCCCAGGAAATATGACCCCAAAAGAAAAATCAAAAAGTAGCCCACATTTGTGGCCATTTTTAAACATGCAATTATCCACAATTTTTTGTGAAAAATCACCCTAAAATAAATGAAATATTGGCCTAAAATTCGGGACTACTTTGTGTTATGAAAAATTACTATAAGTGTACAGAAATTTAAATTACCCTAAATTAAGATATAACTGAAATTTGACTACACAAATGGTTTTCATCTGAACGTCGAAATAAAATAATGTTTAGTTTTTAAGGGCTTATATTAAAATATACTTATGTAATTCGAAGTCGAAATAAATATAAAATAAATAAGTTAGAGAGCTATATTCGGCGGTGCCGACTCTTTCTTACTTATTTTGACAAAATTATGAACTAATAAAAATGTGAAACACATTTTAACTTTTCGATCGGTGTGTTTTTCTTTTCTCTGAATTCTTATTCATTTTTGATAAGTTCTCTAATTTTAGGTGAATAGCGGAATTGGGTTTATAGTAAAATTATTAATATTTGATAAAATTTAGAGTTTTCGGTGCAATTGCAGAGTTTTAGTCGGTTTATGTTTGTGAAAATTATTTTTTTTTTGTAAGATATGTGTCTTTTAGAACTTGTGTAACATAAGTTTTGTTAAAATTGTAACGCTTTTCATAAAGTCTTGATTTTTTGAAATTTTTTTTTTTAAATTGCAAAATGTTGGTGAAATTGAATTTAAGTTTTGAAATTGCCAAATTCGCGAATTTCTGCTTTTGTGGTATATTTGGAGTTGATTAGTCTTATTTTAGCTTTTTAACTTATGTGGTGAATTTTCAAAGTTTTGGTGAATATAAAATTTTTCCAAATTTTAAAATATTTATAATTTTTCGGTGCCTTTTCGGTTTTTGTGAAGAATTTAAAAATTTTAGTGAATTCCTAAATTTTGTAGAAATTTAGATTTTTTATGATTAAAAAAAATTTTTTTTTTTTGGTAAATTTTATACTTTTTTGTGAATTTCCGGTTTGTGACAAAATAAAAGATTCGTTTATATAATTGTGTATTTATGGTAAGATTTATAATTTTCATAATGTTAAAATTGTTTGGTGGATTTTATAATTTTTTACTGAGTTGTGTTTGTTGTAAATTTTCAATATTTGGTGAACTTGTTTTTTTGTAGTTTTGGTAAAATTTTGGTTTTTTTTATTAAATATTGATTTTCTTGCAATTAATTTTTTTATACCAGCTTTTCGATTTTATAATAAATTTTCGAATTTGTGGTGAATATGCTCGTATATACCCTTTTCATTTTGTGAAGGGTGCAAAAAGTCGGCAAATATAAAAAATCATAATTTGTGTGCTATTTTTCAATTGTTTTTTTGGGGCAATTTTCTATTTCGCTTCAAGTAAAAAATCTCCCATATTTCTTAGAGCCACAATTCGCAAGGTTGGTAGTTTTGATTACAATATTTCTTTGCCGTTCCTATTTAAAATACTTTAGATTTCATTCAAAACTTTTTTCCCTAGCGTATTAATCTTTCGCCAATCGGCCCAGAACCTAAGTATTATTTTCTTTAAAAATTAAAAAAATAAAGATCAGTGGTTACTTTTACTTCAACAGTCTTCAAGCACTAGATCTTTTTTGTAAAATTCTTTTAATAATACAATTTTATTAAATTCAATATTTCGCTACTAAGAAAAAAAACTTTAAAACTTTTTTCTTAGTGTTATAGAAAATTTCTTCATAATTTGTTCATTGTTAAATAAAGTTTTTGTAATATAATTTATTTTCTGATGATGCTTCAATTCACTATCAAATAAATATAAAAATTATTTTTCCAAAGATATGGCCGTTTCAGAAAAAAATTTAAATAAAAAATGCCCAACGTAAAGAAATTAAAAAAATATGATGTTAAAATATTGTTGCATAAGAATATACATACATATGTATGTGTGAATATATTATTAATCATCAATTATGTCATTGAAGAAGAAATACTATATGTTTAATATATTAGGAAATTAGAAAACGCCACCAAATAATCTTTAGCAGTAATTCAAGAGTTTGTAGGTTCTTTCCCATTGTAGGTCTTACTGCACAATTGCAATAAAATATTTTTACAGTGCAGTATTATCAGTGTTAACAATTGTTGTAATAATTGCTTCCAGAAATAAAAACAACACATGAGCAAAAATTCCCTCGCGTATTTTATTATCACCAGAATGCTACAGTTACATTTGTTTAAAAGTAAATCCCCTTAATTACAAACAAAAAGAACCCACAATGAATCTCCTTCTATAAAAGCGATCGCAAAGCTGAAGGCAATAACAGTTTTTAACCGACTAAAGAACACTTAACTTAAATATCTTTGTTTAAAAAAATATTTATTAAAAATGAATTTCTATAAAGTGTTCATCTTTGTTGCTTTGATCTTGGCTGTGTTTGCTGGACAAAGTCAGGCCGGATGGCTGAAAAAAATTGGCAAGAAAATTGTAAGTTGTATTAAAGCAAACTTGTTAATTTCTTTAAATGTTTACTTCAACTATTATCTTTTTTTAACAGGAACGTGTTGGCCAGCATACCCGTGATGCCACCATTCAAGGTCTCGGTATAGCACAACAGGCTGCAAATGTAGCTGCCACCGCCAGAGGATGAATAAGGCAGTGTTATTATAATTTTAGATTAATTATTTATTTGTCCTACTTAAATTTTAACAAATGGAGATTATTTTTTAAACATTGACATAAAATAAATAGTCTGTACATGTAAAGTAAAAAAATGTTTTTTATGTACTGTGAAAATTTAGTGAGCGTGTATGATTGGTTTCAGCTTGAAAACTTGTGTACATACTTTTGAACCTGATCTGCTGTTAAGATCTAGAAATATTTTTCCAGAGTTCTTGTACTAAAAATTACAATCCAAATACAGACTATTAATTCATTACGGAGGGGGTAGCGAAGCACCTCGAATTGCTACTACAGTATAACTACTTTAATTATCCCACGCTTTTGAATTCCCCGTTAATTTTCTTCTCTCTGCGACTATCGAATCTGTAATATTTGTCACTTTATTTACTATCACAGGTATATGTGAAATAAAACTGAGGTTAGAATCAAATAAAATGCAAGACATATACATACATATATTAGTATATGTATGCAAGACGAGCATCATGTTGAATTTACTCTTTTCCCGGAAATATATACACTTTTGACCAAGAATTTTTCGTTATTTTTGTCTGGGAATTCCGAAAGGAAATCGCGGTTAATAAGAGTACCCAAAATGTAATTAATAATGAAGTAAATAATTCGTTATTTAAAATTACATTAATTCTAAGCTTACCTTTTTATACCCCTCACAAACATTAAAAGGGTATATATTCCGCATGTAATCACTACATATATTCTTACAGGTAGAGACGACAATGAACGATGTTCGTCTGTTCGATGTTAAAATCTTCTGACGGCATTAGACAACTTATTATCTTAAAACTTGGACAGTTTCGTCAGCACGTTCGGCGAATTTTCGTAAATTGAAATTAGTCACATCGGTCCAGTTTCCTGGGGATATGGGAAAAATGTATAACTTCTCTGGGTTCTCTGAATCCTTATCAAAATTTCTATAAAGTCCTCCTACAGGAGGCCCGAAAAGAAAATCAAATGAAAAGAATTAATTAAGAAAAACCATTCTATCCAATTAGCGATCGAAAATGTTCATATTAAACCGAAAGGAGAGTTTAAATATAGAATAAGACGAGTAAAACCGGAGGTCAAAATTAAAAATTCGTAAACAATCCTTTGCGGCGGGAAAGATCTGTAGTACATTTTGTAAAGGGTATATAATGATCGGTGCAGCCTAATATATCTCTCTTACTTGTTTTATTAAATATTTATCCATGTTCAGGAATAAATAGTGTGAAGGAAAACAACAATTTTAAAAAGAATAACTGACTTCGCTGCTTTTAAGACGGACTACAAAAATTAAACACTGCAAATACATAACTCGCATTTTACACAGTAAATTGCATACAGAAATAAGTTTACTTTTTAATTGACAGATAGTAAATATATAATTATCGGGTAAAACTGCGATATGAAAATAGTTAGATAATTAAGAGAAAGTAAAAGAATATAAAACATTAATAATTCTTGCAATTAATGACAAAGTTAGGCCGAATTAGGTAATTTTTTAGCAAACACTTGCTCACAGGTTTGCCTCGTTGTTGGAAACACTGAAACCGTTCTCACAAGTAAATTTTTGAATTCTCTTTGTTCTGTAGACAGGGAAATTTTAGATTTCCGAAATTGTTTTCGTTCGCTTGCAGCAACTAAGAACAATAAACAAAACTAATTTGCCGAGTACGAGAAAGTCTATACTCCCCACCATTCTCCTTCTTTGCTCATTCAAAAACTCAAGATTCTGTAAACAAAACCATTTCATTGTAAATGGTAAAATGGAGTCGTTAATAAGTAATTGTTTCAGTAAGTTGCAATAAATAGAATATACGGCAACATGTTACATTTTTATATGCAAGTATAAAAGAGGTAATAGAAACATTTATTCAATATAAGTTTATTTTTAATAACCCATGAATTTTTGAGCATTAAAATATAAACAACTTGGAAATTCCTAGATAAATTTAAAAAAAGTTTTTAGAAAAAAAAACTAAGAATTTTTTAGCAAACTCGACACTGATCCTTATAACTGTTAATAATGATCCCCAGGTTGCATGGAGGATAAAGGTAAATCCATCAAAATGTGCTCATGTAACTTTTTCTCTCAGAATGCAAAATTTCCCGCCATTAAAAATAACAAACACCACTTTTCTAGCGGAAATTCACGTCAAATATTTGGGTATCCACCTAAATAGACGCCTAACTTGGTTTCGCCATTATGAGACTAAAATAATGGTTATAAAACTTAGAAAAATTCAAATACACTGGCTAATAGGATCTAATTCAAAGTTGCCTTTGGAATACGAAGTCCTTTTACACAAATCCGCTATAAAGCCAATATGGTCATATGGCATTCAGCTGTGGGATACTGCTTGTGCATCAAACATCCAAAAGTTACAGAGAAGACAGTCTAGGATTTTACGTCTTATCGTATGCGCCCCCTGGTATACGAGTATAACAAACGAAAACATCCATAGAGATCAAAAAGTTCCCACTATCCAGGAAGAAGCAAAAGCATACACGCCCAAATACGTAAACAAACTAGTCGTACTTGTACGGAATTTATTGGAATTTAAGGGGCACCAGAGAGTAAAACAACTGACACATTGAGCCTGGCGAGGCGACTCTCTTTACCCAATAAGAGATAGTTTAATATAGTTAATAGTCTATTGTAAATTTGTTTAGTAGAAAGCTTCAATAAATTAAATTTAAAAAAATCTTTGTATATATAATTTGAAATATTACCTACAATTTATTAATTTAAAAAATATATATGCATATATGTCTGTGTATATATAAAAAAATCGGAATATATTTTATAATATATATACGTAGGCATATATGTATATATTTTTCAT
Source organism: Phania funesta (assembly GCA_963932375.1). Lineage (NCBI taxonomy): Eukaryota > Metazoa > Arthropoda > Insecta > Diptera > Tachinidae > Phania > Phania funesta. Next base: position 46,448,038 of record OZ010652.1, read on the forward strand.
AAATTAATAAATCGTTAGCATTTCGCTACTTATTAAATAAAGAAATAGTGGAGAAAGAAATAATTATAATTGTTTAAAATTCACGCGATTTTTTAACTAATTATTTCTTAATGCAACAGTGGTTCCTGTCATAGGAATTAGAATAGTAAGAATTTATTATTTTTTATATTTTTTAAAATAATTTTCCTCCTTATTTCCCTCCTTATAAAAGAAACAAATATCGCGATTTGTTAGTTTTGTTATTAATTCTTATTGCGATATTTGTTATTTTAATTAGGGCTAAAATACTAACGATGTATTAATAGATATTTGCTTTGAAAATTATATTTGTAAATATGAACTAAGAATCACGTCTTGTTTTCAATATATTATTCTTTATCAACAAAAAACACAAGTTTTATTTAACAAATTAAACTTTTTATTAACAAAAAAAAGACGGAATAGCAAATTACAACTAAAAAATCGCGCGATTTACGATCACTAAATTATTAATATACTACATGAAAAGTCCTTCAATTTCTTTCTTTCTTTCTTCGTTATTGAGTAATTAGAACTAGCGAAAACCGCTCGGCGAAAAATTTTATTCCAAGTTATTGAATTTCATTTAATATTTTCGCTGAGAATTTAAAAGGTTTTATCAGCCGTATTATTAAATGAAAAAAAGACCCTAAAAAAATCATAAGTGTTATGGGGCGATTTGTATTAATTTTTTTTTTTTTTTGTTATTTTTCATTTCACTTAAAGTAAAAATTTTCCCATTAAGAAATAAAAATGAGTCTTTAAAAATCAACAAAGTCACCGCAAAGTTTCGTGTTTTGGTATTTCAAAAAATTTTAAGGCTCCATTTTTTGTTTTGTTGCTTGAGGACATTTTTCCTGGGGGCACAATTCACAGAGCCTTTTAAATACAATTTGTCTTGCCAATCCTAATTAAAACTTTTGCATATTATTCTTTCGGCAATCGGCCTAGATCCTAAGTGTTGTTTTCTTTAAAAGCTAGAAGGAATAAAGATCATAGTTTTAATATTTTACTTTCAATTCAATAATTTTTAAGCACTAGGTCTTTATTATAAAATTCTTTTAATAAAACAATTGTATTAAATTCAATGTTTCGCTACGCGTTTTTGTTGCATCATCAGGAAATAAATTACATCACAAAAACTTCTATTAACCATGAATAAAATATGACAAAGTTTTCCATAATACAAAGTAAAAACTTCTCTCTTAGTATGTGTGAATATATTATTAATCATCAAATATGTCATTGAAGAAGAAAGACTATATGTTTAATATATTAGGAAATTAGAAAACGCCACCAAATAATCTTTAGCAGTAATTCAAGAGTTTGTAGGTTCTTTCCCATTGTAGGTCTTACTGCACAATTGCAATAAAATATTTTTACAGTGCAGTATTATCAGTGTTAACAATTGTTGTAATAATTGCTTCCAGAAATAAAAACAACACATGAGCAAAAATTCCCTCGCGTATTTTATTATCACCAGAATGCTACAGTTACATTTGTTTAAAAGTAAATCCCCTTAATTACAAACAAAAAGAACCCACAATGAATCTCCTTCTATAAAAGCGATCGCAAAGCTGAAGGCAATAACAGTTTTTAACCGACTAAAGAACACTTAACTTAAATATCTTTGTTTAAAAAAATATTTATTAAAAATGAATTTCTATAAAGTGTTCATCTTTGTTGCTTTGATCTTGGCTGTGTTTGCTGGACAAAGTCAGGCCGGATGGCTGAAAAAAATTGGCAAGAAAATTGTAAGTTGTATTAAAGCAAACTTGTTAATTTCTTTAAATGTTTACTTCAACTATTATCTTTTTTTAACAGGAACGTGTTGGCCAGCATACCCGTGATGCCACCATTCAAGGTCTCGGTATAGCACAACAGGCTGCAAATGTAGCTGCCACCGCCAGAGGATGAATAAGGCAGTGTTATTATAATTTTAGATTAATTATTTATTTGTCCTACTTAAATTTTAACAAATGGAGATTATTTTTTAAACATTGACATAAAATAAATAGTATACACATATGTATATATTTGCAAAACGTATTATTAGATAGTTCGATGTTATACAAATTATAATTTATTATAAATTATAATTAATAAAATAAATAATTTACTAATAAGTTTTGTTTAAATATGTAAAATTATTTTGAGTTTGCATTTGTTTTTGAAAAATGTTTTAATTTTTCTTAGTATTATGAAAAACTTTTCTTTTGTTTTTTTCATAATTTTTTCACTATTAATAGACGTTTTCGTAATAAAATTCATTTCCTGATGGTACACAAAGGCGTAGCGAAATATTGAAATTAATAAATACAATTTTTTAATTAAAAGAAATTTATAAAAGCCATCGCACATTTTGCTGTTCGCAAAGAAATTTGGCTAGTCAAGACCGTCGCTGTTCATGGTCGCATCATTTTTAAACAGAGTTCTCCGAAGAATTGTTCGCACAACCCTGTTATGACATTACACTAACAAAATACACAGAGAAAATAAAAAGTATGTATGTGTGTGTGTGCGCTCGTCTGTAAACACCCATCTATGAGAAGCAAACAATTATGATCAAACTGAACAGAAACATCTACACGTATTCTTCAAACAGAAGAACACTCTCTCAATGTGCGAACAAATTTATGGCTAGTCAAGACGTAATGTAATCAGTAATTCATTACGTATTTGTTACAGTAAGTTGCATTTAATAAAATATACGGCAAATGTTTGGTTTTTATTTCCTGGTATAAACGAGGTAATACAGGGTGTCCCCCCGGAAGGTAGACTACTTTGTTTGTTTATAATTTTTGATTAAATGAAAGAGAATGGATCGTTAATTGATAAATGTCGGCAATTATGTATGGAGTACAATATCAGATGAATGTCCGCCTCTGTTAGCCTCACAAATGCGAGCCGTTTTGAACACATATTTCATTACATTCTCCCTCATTTCACGCGGTATTTCATTAATTTCATCACGAATATTTTGTTTGAGTTGCTCCAGCGTTTCTGGTTTGTTTGCATAAACCTTGCTTTTCAGATATCCCCACAAAAATAAGTCCGGAGCAAACAAATCAGGCGACCGTGGAGGTCAATCAACATCACCATTTCTTGAAATAACTTGTTCTGGAAAGAGGTCTCGCAGTAATTCCATTGTAATCCTGGCTGTATGCGATGTGGCATCGTCTTGTTGAAACCACATGTTAGTCAAGCCCAAAGCATGCAGTTGTGGCGTTCAAAAGTTTTCAATCATATCACTATGTCGCTCCCCATTGACAGTTACCGTTACGCCGTTTTCAGTTTCAAAGAAGTAAGGACCAATGACTCCTTCTGAACAAATTGTACACCAGACTGTCATTTTTAATGGACGCAAAGGTGAGTGATGAATAATTTGAGGGTCATTGCCCAGAATCGACTATTCTATTTATTCACACCCATTCAAATGAAAATGTGCCTCGTCACTCATTATGATTTTTTCATGAAAATCGGGGTTGTCATGGGCGAGCTGTAGCATCCTATTGGCATATGTACGGCGGCGAATGGTCTTCTAGAAGAAGCTCTTGTGTCAACTGAATCTTAAAGGGAAACAAATGCAAATCTTTGTGCAAAATGATGGCCAAAGTTGTTCTTTGAAGACCAAGCTCCTGAGCACGGTGTCGAATTGAGGTTGATGGATTGTTTTCAACACTTTCTTGAACAGTAGTAATGTTTTCAGCCGATCTTGCAGTACGTTGTGCTCCATTCTTGGGCCTATCAACTTCAGTCCCTCATTTTTCGAAATCATTCACTACACGATAAATAGTGCGTCTTGTTGGCACGTTGTTTCTCTCAAAAATTTCACGTAACTTTCTCATCGTCACAGTAATCGATGATTGATTTTGATAAAATGTTTTAACGATTAAAACACGTTGGCTTACCGAATATTTTTCCATAATAAATTTACCACGTCTCTACTTCACGACTGCCAAATATGAACTGTCAAGACTAAAGTTTACCAAAATGTCGGAAAAACAAAGTAGTATACCTTCCCGGCGGACACCCGGTGGAAACATTAATTTAATATAAGTTTGTTTTTAATAAACCGTGAATTTTTGACTATAAAAATATAAACAACTTGGAAACCCCTACATAAATTAAAAAAAAAAACTTTCTTTTACAAAAAAAAAAAACTTTTTAGCATCTAAAAAATTTGCAAAAAAGGCAAATAGTCCTTATCACAATTTAGGGAAATAAAAATGGTTGCTTTATTTTAATTAATTTTTAACACACATATGAGTCAACAAAACGAACGTAATTAGTTTCTAGTGTTTAAACCTTGTTTTAGTTTTACTTATTTTATATTTTAGTACTGACCTACCTCAACAATGCCTGCAGTTAAACAAAGACATACGTTTAAATAAACACATGTAGAATTTATTGCTTTTGGGTGACGCATGAACAGTACTCAAGCTTTATTTTTCCAATCAATGAGTAGGCAAATAAGTAAAATTCGTTATTCAATGTATAAAAGCGGCAAAATGTAATGGGGGATTTTTTGAGAAAGAGATCCTGTTCGATAATGAAATTATATTATTCATTTTACAGATTACGTCTGAAAATAAAACTTCTGCCACAAGCATTATTTCTTTTTGTAGATTGCTCTGTTCAAGTGTTTTATAATTAAAATATATTTTACTATTTCCAATTTTCACTTCTAACCTAATGGTTATTTTTAATGCAGCTTAAACCAAGGCTTCTTCAAGCGAATAAATTATTTTAGTCAGTTTTTTTTAAATAGAACTCATAATTTTTAAAGGTTTTGGCTTAGTTGAATAACTTTTCGAATTAATGGTTAACGCTGGACAATGATTTGAATCTGTTTTAATTCAATCTATTACAAATTGCGTTCACAAAATGTTGAATCTTTGAAGTTGTAATGATGCAGGTGTTTTACTTACAACCTAAACAACTTTTTTTTATTAAAAACTTTTCATTCAAAAACACACTTTTTCTTATTCATACGCCAATTTCAAAAGCAGTTTTTAAAAAAGGTAATTGGGAACCACATCAGGGCTGTACTGCCCATTGATTCGATTTTCTCACTGCCAGCGTTTGACCACTGCTGGGAGAGAAATGGCTGCATACCATTCAGAGTTAACAGTCCTGTAATACTCTAATAAAACAGTAACTACATGCCTGGGCTTTCTGAATATATAGGAAATTAATGTCGGATTGGGGTCACCTTGAAATAATCTCTCTTTTCTATCGAGCTCGTACGCTTAGATCCATGTTTCATTGTCTATGACAATCTCATATACGTCTTTTTTGTAAGCATTACTTTACATGCGAGCCTCTTTCTTAGAGCTCCAGTCAAGTTATGCGGGGTAGAACGCGAAAAAAATTTCTTCACACCCAAATGATTGTGCCAAAGGATGCCCTAATCTCACGATAAGTCAAATGACAAAATTAACATTTTTGAACGAATTTCCGTCATCCATTGTCAAGTTTGGTTCGGTGACAAACAGGTTTCGGCATTTTGACATGACACTGAAAATGGCACATAGCCGAAATCGGTTTGTCTCCAAACCAAACTTAACAAGGGATGACGGAAATTCGTTCAAAAATCCTACATTAAAACACCCTGTCGAAATATCAAATCAAGAAGCAAAATTATCAGTTCACGCAGAACATTAATCTTATCTGTTGCTACACGTTGACTAACACATTATTATTGCGTTAAGCCACGACGAAAATCATAAAAACATCATTGCACGAAAGTTTTCACGATCCAATTTCATCTTCTCAACAAGATCATATTTTTAATTCACTATAAAAGCGCAATAAGGATATAAGACCCTAAAAGTATGTATTAAGCTTTATTAATTTAATATTAGATATGACATTTCGCGCAACATAAATAGCAGGCAGCCCTCGAGTACATCCGAAATACTGCAGCATTAACGGATTGTAGTTTGATAAGAGGTACAACGGTATATCTGTCAGTTTGTGATTAAGTTTGATCAACTTTCTGAAAGCCAGCAAACATCTGTTCAGAAAAAACACTATTCTTTCTGGTTATTTTGGTGGTTTTTGTTTTCACCCATCTGTAAAACGACAAAATGTACATATTCCAAATCTTTATCGATAATCATAGCTACCTATTGAAATCATCTATGCGACGACGGCCTCAGATAACTGACAGACCTAAATGCTCGACGGAATTGAAAATCTATTTAAAAAAAATTAAAAAACTTACAAATTTCAGCAAAAACAAAGTTACACCGAAATATTACGAAAAAATCATTTATATTTTTTTTTACATTTATTTCATCAAATATTTGCCCCGCCTGATTTTGCCATAAGATGCTACACACGTTAGACGAGAGCACGCGATTATAAAAAGCCATGCAAGTTCAAGTTGTAGTCATTCGCTTATTCACTTCAAAAGGGGTTGTGTTATAGAAGTGATTCAGTTTTAATTTAACAATGTCTATTCAAAAATTCGCTTTCTTCTGTATTTTAATTATCGTTGGCGTTTGTGGAGTAACGCAAGCAGATTGGATGGAAGATTTAAATGCAGAAACGGTAAATATACAAAACATTTAAACGTTGGTTTAATTGGTGGCTTAATTTTATACAAATTTTTATTATTTTAGAGTCGTTTGGTAAACGTGATAAATGAAAATGCTGCAAAGCTGCTTAATATTGCCAACAGTATACACACCATTGATCACATAATAAAAGGTGCAAAGTCAGATTCTAATGAAAATGAAAAGTTGCTACAAAGCAAATAAATATTTTATATCATAAAAAAAATATTTTCGTAATAGAGTAGAGTTTTCTAAAATGTGTTTATTCCAATAAAAAATAAATCGATGAAAAAGTTTTGACAAATGACACAAATAATACAAATCAAGAGCTTTAAATTTAAATGAAATAAAGTAAAATTTTCACGCGCAGTTTACACTACGTCTCAACTAACCACAAATTTGTTCGCACATGGACAGAACGTCGTGGTCTTCTCCATGGAGAATACGTATATAATCCAGTTCAGATGTTTCTTAGTTTGCTGGATTGTTTACTAAGAGAAATCATGTGACAGATTGCTACACTGGTGCGAGTTTTAACAGCAAAATAATAAACAAAATTTAAAAGAATAAATCGCAGAATACATACATATACGACATCACATATCCTTGCAACACCACAAAGAAATCCTAAAACGCACACCGACATGATTATACTACAACAAAAGATAAAGATTGAAAATCCTCAGAAAACCTATTCTTAATTTTAAGGTTCAGTCCTTAAAAAGACAAAAAAGACCTAAATAAATTTAGTAATTCTTGATTTTTTATTTGATTTCAATTGGAACGTTTTTTCGACATCCTTTGTTAAGTTTGGTTTGTAGTCAGACCAATTTCAGTTATGTAATTTTTCGTCGCAACCTCAAAATTTAGATATTTCGATGTTATTCATACTTAAAAATGCGAAATAACTGATGTAATAATGAAAAACCTAATGTACATACATACAGTAGATACACTTTGCTCATTCATAAGAGAAACCTATAATTTATTTTAATTCTACAGTCCTTCTCTTATAGTTTCTTTTAAAAACCTGTAGCGCAGGAAGGAATTAAGGGCATTTTTCGACTTTTGTTATTTTTTTACCATTTTCTATTACGGATCTGTCAAACCTAATTCGATAAGAACATACGTTTTTTTTAATTTGTTATTGTTAATTCCGAGATCGTATGGACAAACAGGATTTTGATTACAAAATCCAAAAATAATTTATAATACAACATTCACCCGGCCTCTAGTCGCCTTTCGGGCGAGTTAATAACTAATAGTATTTCTTTTCACTGTCAAACTTCATCCTTACTAGTCCTTACAACTAATACAGTAAATACAAAATTAACTTTGTTTGTTTGTTACGCTTCAACGGCTAAAAAGTTGAGATCTACAAATGTCTAGAAGAAGACATATGCAATATGCGATGGATAAAATGCCCCCGAAACTCTCAAACCGATTTTAATAAAACTCTCAAACCGATTCTAATGAAATATAAAACACAGGTAATTAAGATAAAGGGGATAAGGGGCGAGCGAAGTCACGGGCTAAAGCTAGTATGAAATCAAAACCAAATCGCCTGGAAAAAATAAACAATATTTTTCATTGTATATGGAGTTTAACAGTTTAAGCAACATGTATTTTCGCCGCGAGTTTAGCTTATATGAATTCGCCTTGGGCGTCTGTGTACACTTGTTTTAAAACTCAGCCATTGAAATATAATACTATGTTCAGACCAGGGCCACTTAATAATAGGTAGACTCACGTGCGAATGCAAGGCATTTCCGGCTCAGTTGCGGATATCAGGCTTCATATAAAAAAAAGTGGCGAACATATTTTTATATGAAATTTAACATCCAATCAGTTTAAAAAAAGTCATCAGCTGTGCTGGCGCGTATACCTGTTTTAATTCCAAATGGTTCAGCAGACGTGCACCTTTAACGAATTGAGGCAATTAAATATTAAAGTGTGTTATATTCTCTAGGATGCACACATATGCTTACTCAATTGGCATTAGACAGTTGAAAATGTTTTCATTGTGTTCATTGTGAATTTAGAAAAATAAGAGGGAAATTCTGTTGTAATTCCTTTCAAATAATTTTTCTTAAAAGAAGTTAAATAAAACGTATTTTAGAGTTGAACAACTCCTATGAAAAATAAAATGTACTCGTAGTTGTATTGCTGATGTGGTTATCTGATTGAATCGCCGCCCTTAATGTTGTCATTGTACGGAATTTTTTGTTCTCACTAAAAAAAACTTCGCCAGAGTTGTACATGAAATTCAATTTAATTTATGGTGCAATTAAATACTAATTGCTCAATATACTCCTAGGGTTCTAGTATGGTAAATTTAGCTCAATTAAGGCCTTAATTGCGTAAAGCTCCTAAATGTATTGTACATGAATATAATGCTACCAGTTCTCTAACTTGTTGTTGAACTCGTTTTTAGTATTTCAGCCAATACAAATCAGCAGGGGGAGACGGTAATTTCCTAGAGTCTCGGGATATATCATATTTTAAGAGTCCAAATAATTAAATAAATATACAAATTTTTCATCCATAACAAGCCGTTTAAATGCTTTTTTAAAGGCCGCGTAAGGCAAATTAAATATTCTTGCACCAGTGCCGATCGATTCTAAGCGCAGGAGCCAAGTAAACGATCTTTAACACTTTCAATACATTGCAGATCTAGGCTATTCAGGTATGAACTTTTAAAAACTGTCGTTTTGTCGATTGATTTCGATAATAATTTCCAAACCAATTTCGGCTTATTGTAAACCAAAATCCAAATATAAGATTAGTTTCAAACAATATAAAAGAATTTAAGACATGGATGGATAGGAAAAAATTATCGCATCTCAACCTCTTTCATTTTCAAAATTAATTTTCATTATCTTCTACGTAGAGTAAAATAATATTTTCCATTTTTTATATCCAGAGCTCCAGTAGCTCATTTATTTAAATTATTATTAGTCATTCGAGTTACTTTAATTTACTTATTCCACATGCAGGCTTGTGTAAGAAAAGGTGTTTTTTCAACATTTCTTAGAATTAAATTATTTACACTTTTTCTACATCTGTGAGATTGTGGTTGCATTACAAAACAACTTGCCATTAAATTAACAATTGAGCGTATTTGTGCTACAATACTTGTTACATATTGTAATTTATTTTAATTTGTTTCTATGGTGCGATGCAATCAATGAGAGAAAACTTTCAAATTTATAGGAAATGGAAGCAAAGATTTTGTTTCTCAAAACTTTTTTATTTATAACAAATTTAAAAAAAACTTTCTACAAGATTATGTGTTCTAAATTACTTTGGAAACCAGCCCCTGAGATCCAAACGTTATTGCGTATGGCACGTTGCTCATTAACAACTTATCCTTATATGATGAATCGCGTAACAAACTACAGGGAAAGCTTGGTATTATGTGAAAAAAACTCCCTGCAAAGGTTTTTCCTATCAGGAAAATTTAAATCGACCGTGCACAACAACTGCCGTCCGCTATATTCCTTCTCATAAAATCGTTTTCTAATTTCAACTTAATGCATTCATGCATGAGTAGGGTCAAAAAAGGCACACAAATAATTGAAGTTAACGTGGGACATTTTCCTAAGACATTTTAGCTCCTATTTTTTTATGAAGCTACAGTTTATTACATAGACCCGACTAAAATAAATATTTCTGTTTTCAAATTTTAGTCAGAATATTTCATATAAGACAGATGATACGTATAATTTTTAAAGCCGTAGGTAGGAGAGTTCACTGAAAGATGCCCGTTCGCCCGAATTTGAAATAAACTTTCTAAAGTTGAAATCTACACCAATTGATCAGAATTTTCGAGAAGTTTAGCTATTTGAAAGCAGTAACGTGGATCCACAAATTCTTTACATATCTTTATCCAACTATCTACCATGTCGACCTATTGAAATTAACCACAGAAGGGCATCCGATAACCTACGCCCCATTATGTTTGACCAAAAACAAAAATTTACACAAAATCCAAATTCGAGCTAAAACCGATACTTCACCAATAAAATATCTCAAATTTTTAATTTAAATTTAAACAAAAATCTAAAATATTATAAAAATGTTCGAAACTGTAAGAAATTTGATATTTCACGAAAAAGTTAACAAAAAATTCTATTTCATCAAAAATACATTTAAAACCTTGAAAAACTTTGTGAATTCATAACTAATGCGAAAATGAAAAAAAATCGCCAAAAAACCTAAAATTACCAAAAGCCAAAATTTTACAAAAAATATATTTTTTTTTAACTTGACCACAAATAAGTATGTCGACCCCAAAAGCCTAAATTTCATCGCAAAAACTCTAAATATTACCGAATTTGATATTTTACAAAATATATCGTCAAATAATTAAATTTTCACTACAACCGAAATTTCCACATCAAATTTTACAGTCGAAAACATCATTGTAAACTATAAATTAAATTTAAAAAATAACGAAATTAAATTATTAAAAAATCAAAATAAGTAATTAAAAAATAACTAATTTTTATAATAAAAACTGAAATATTCCAAAAAAGCAACTAAAAAATAAAATTTCACCAAAAACAAACAAAAATAAATTTAAAAAGATACAACCTTCAAGGTCACTCACTAAATATCTTAGAAGTGAATAAATGAATCAATAAAACAAACAATAAAATTTTTTATAATTACACAAAAAATTAAATCAATCTTTACAAATCGATCAAAAGCTTAAATAAATCGTACAAAATATTTTAATTGCACCAAAAATCGAAAACACCCCGAATTTATAATAAAAAACATAAAAATGTTAGATTTCGATCATAAACGAACATTCACGACCAAATTTAAATTTGGCAAGAAAGTACAAAATTTTGCTATCAACTCAAGTTCAACTGTGCCGAATCTTATATATAGATATTCCGAACGAATTTCCGTGATCCATTTTCAAGTTTTAGATTTTTTGATGAAATAATTACTGTATAGAATTTTTGATATATTCTTTTTTTTGTAAAATATCGAATTTCCAATTTTTTAAAATCGTAATTTTAGTCGAATTTGTACATTTTGGTGATATATTTTTGCGTTATTTTTTGTGCAATTTCTCTTTGTTTTGGAAAACTTAAATTTTTTGATAGTTTAAATTTGTTTTTGCAACTGTCTGGTTTTGTGGTTTGTTTTGGATTTTTTGCGGATCCCCAAATGTTGCTAAAATTTAGTTTATATAAAATTTAGTATATATATGTATATATATTGATTTCTTTAAAAAATACAAATTCGTTTGTACACTTCGTCATTTGGTGAAATTTGCACTGAAATTTAAGAGTTTAATGAAATTTGATTTTGGTTTAGTTTGTGTGAAATGTTGCTATTTTTGATTTTTTGATAACTTAAATTTGTTCACTACATCTTCGCTTTGTGGAATACTTTAATTTATTTCCAATTATTTGTGAATTTCGATTTATTTAAAATTTTTGATAAAATTTAAAGTTTTTATGATTTTAATGTTTTTTTTTTTTGTGAATCGTCGATTTATGGTGAAATTTGAGTTTTTTATATTTGTGTAATACGGTTATCAACGTTTCTTTTTTAAATACATATGTGTATTTTCTCGCCTTTATGGTAAAAAGACTAAATTTTGGTGAAATTAAAATGTTTGTGGTGAAATTTCATAACTTATTGCTAAATAGAGCAAATTCACGCATTTTTGTAAGACTAAAATTGATAACAGGAATATCTTCAGTACATTCCCATTTAAATATAATTTAATGTAAATTTAGTAGTTGCAAATAATATAAAAAAATGTGAAATTTTTATATTTCGATCAAAAAATAGATTTGAACATTTGAGAGAATTGACAATTTGAACCATTTAAACTTATTTATTACTTAAGGAACATAAGATTATTACTCCCAATATATTTTTATTGTTTTTTAATGGTTAACTATAATTGTAGTTAACATGAAACACTTGACTACATTTTATATTCTTCTATCAATTAAATTCGTTAACATTTTCTTGCTGTGTGATTCAATCTCTAGCACTCGCTAAACATACGTAACATGATGTCTTGACTAGCCTTAAATCTGTCCAGTATTCCCACATTTTGCAGTTCGCACAGAAATTAGGCTATTCAAGACGACTGTTATTGGTCGCTTCGTGTAAACACTTGTACATTAACTACGCAAAAGCATCCATTCAATCTCGATGAGGGATACAAATTTATGTGCAAACTGAACGGAACATTTATGCGTATTCTTAAAGTTGAAGATAAGTAATACGATTTCTTTTAAATATATTCGCACATTAAGACGCTCTCTTAATGTGCGAACAAATATAATTCTAGTGAAGACATAGGTAAATACAACTATGCTAAAAAACTACAGCCAACTTCATGTCATATCAAACACCAACGAGTAGAGTAATTACTGTTCAGTAGATATTTTTCACTTCCTTTTCTGTCAAAATAATTGACCAAGGTTGGTGTATTTTTGTAATAAGTTTCTGTTAGAAGCAGAGAAACATCATTTATTTTCCATTAAAGTGTTAAAATGTGTGTGAAAACTAAGCATTTGGCTTAACATGCAACAAATTGTATAGAATATTTTTGTTTTTTATCCTAAGAACGACTTGATTGTAAACGATTAAAATATAGGATAATACCAGCCGGTTGTGTTGTCAAAGGGGGAAAAGTTTTGACATTTCTGAAGTGTGCCTGCTTGTGCGAAAAATATAATGGAGAATAAAAGCGCTTTAAATGAACAGAAATGGGCATTAATATTTTAATTAACGATGTGTTGTGCTATTTGTTTTAGATGATTGGCTCCAAGATTATTAAGCCCGGTGGCGCAGAGCCTGATGATTTTGAGAAGTCTATTGCTCAAGCTCTTTTGGAGTTGGAAGCCAACAGTGACCTTAAGCCCTACTTAAGGGATTTACACATCACTCGTGCCCGTGAAATTGAATTTGGCAATAAAAAGGTTAGTAATAAAATCGTTTTTGTTTCATTTAATTTGTTAAGCTTAGTGTCTTTCTAGGCAGTCATCATCTACGTGCCCATTCCACAACAAAAAACTTTCCAAAAGATTCAAATCGTTTTGGTTCGTGAACTAGAGAAGAAATTTTCTGCTAAACATGTTGTTGTAATTGGTGAACGTAAAATTTTGCCCAAGCCAACTCGCAAGGCGAGAAACCCTTTAAAACAAAAGCGCCCACGTTCCCGCACCTTGACCGCTGTGTATGATGCCATTTTAGAAGATTTAGTCTTCCCAGCTGAAATCGTTGGCAAGCGTATACGCGTCAAGTTAGACGGCTCTCAATTGATTAAGGTCCATTTAGATAAGAATCAGCAAACCACCATTGAACACAAAGTAAGTGCAATAAAAATTCTAAAAATATGTTACTAATAAATGTAAAATAATTGAATTTATAATAAGGAATATTACCGAATTTAAGTCTTTTCATTAACGTTTGTTTTATTGTCCTTGTGTTATTTTCTGACTTGTATACCAAAATCAGTGATTGTCAAAAAGGACAAATAGTAATGTTACAAGCCAATGACTCGTTATTGTTTAATTTCGCTATAATGGCTTTTAAACATCTCCAAACGTTGGTTACATGTGCTAAACTTTCAATACAAAAAAATAAAATAAGTTTTACTAAAAAAATACCTTAGGTCCTTTAATTATAGTGATTGTCCAAAAAAAAAAAGCAACCGATAAAATAAGAAATCGGAAATTAAAGTTTAAAAATTATATCTAAACTGTAAAACAATAATCCGCTACTTAACCCTAGCACCTTTTAAGAATGTTTCTGGCTATACGTATTTGGCCTAAAATCAAGGAACCAAAAGCGGAATGTCTGCTCTCATGCAGCATTAAAACTTGGTCGATATGTAACAATGGTCAATTAAATAAGTAATAATGTCCGCTTATTTGCCTCCCATACGTGATGTTTTTCAACTCTTAACGTAGTGGGACTTCCTACAAAGCGGTAAATTAACAAACTTGAAGTATACCCTCAGGTTTCTTTACTCTATCAAAAGAAATTTGTCTTTGTTAAGTTGGATAACTTTAAAAATATTTCTGCACTTAAGGTTTAAACCACTTAATTTTAGTATCTTGTAACTTTTTACAGCGTTCTTGTGTTATTTGTTGATTGCTTTATCCAAAGTCAATGATTGTCAAAAAGAACGTATACTAACGCTGCAATAACGAAATGTTATTTTTTATCTCTATTATTAAGGGATTTAAAATGTATTTATTGCATACAATTACCTTAGAATTTGTACTTCAAACCGCCTATTTTCTTGAATTAAGTAATGTTTTTTTAACTAGCGTTATGTCTACTACCTATCTACAGGGCGATAGATTAACCAAACTTAATCAAACTAAACTTGATTAATTTTTTTTTTTCTGTGTTTCAGGTTGACACCTTTACCTCGGTCTACAAGAAACTTACGGGACGTGATGTCACATTCGAATTTCCCGATAACTATTTGACCATGTAAATTGCGAAAATAAATGTTATTTTTTATATTTATTAAGTGAAAATTTTGTTCAACACTTGTGGCATGTTCCAAATAAAACCAAAAACTAATTAAAAATTGGGACATATAAAAACAAAGTATATCGTAAATTTCTTTAAATAATTTCTGAAATTCAGAAATAGACTTACGAAAAGAATAATAAATAATTTAAAAAAAAACCGAATATAAATAACGAAATTTTTAATGTGCTCTGTTTCTTTATGATTAAGGTGTAGCGAATAATCGCATATATTTAGTATTTGCATTCCCTAAAGTAAATTTAAAGCACACGTGTTTAATCGCACCGATTCTGTATTTCGATTACGTTCCCGCATTCAGTTACGCACGAATCGGAAAAAGGCATTCCAACAAAAACCGAATCGCAAAAGCGGGAACACCGAAAGTATTTAGAACTGTTCGCTTTGGAACGTGCGATGTGGGTACCGAAAGGAACAATTTTAAAAATGTTTTATTAAAAAGTTAAATTTAATGCAATAAAACTGTGATTCAACAATTAAGACAAATAAGAATAGAATATTGTGGGAATTTTATTTTATTTGTACACAAAAATTTGTGATTTTAAACCGGTCATCTAACAGCCGCTTTCAAATCACTTGATAGTACTTTATTGATTTTTGTTTGAAAATAATAACAAAATTGTTGAACCACTTACTTATTCTTTTTTGGAATTAGTGTGTTGATTTTTCCCTTACATATAAAGAAATCAGCTGTATTAATGTGAGATCTTAAAGTAAAAGTCGAAAAACATAAAAATCGTTGGATTTGCAAAACAGCGAAATATCGGATGTCAGATTTGAAAATCACAAGTAGGTTGCAGAACAGGTCTAGATTTTTGTTTTAATTTCAAGATATGGAATCAGTGCAAGCGGCGCTATTGTTGGAAGAGACGAAGAACGTTTCCGACCTGCAATAAATTATATAAAACGAAAAAAAATCGATTTTGTATACATGCATTTTTTTATTACAGTTTGAAGTTGATTAAACCAGAATTGAAAGACCGCCACTAAATTAAAAACAAAGTACGCTCGTAGTGGAGAATACACAATCGTAAAACTTTCAATCGATACTGAACGCAGAATATCAAAGCCCAACAGGAAATTTCTATTCGAATCGGAATGTAAAACAGGGATAAACAAAATACCTAGAAAAAAATTACTGAAATACAAATTGCAATGGGAAATGGTTTAAACGAAAACAACGGTGAGCGAGCAGAAGATACGATAAAAAATGAATTCGAACAATCCGTCAGTTCATTGCTACACCACTTGCTAGTGTTTCGAATTAACAATTACGGCCGTATTCATTTATTGAAGCGTAAAGTATTTATGAATTCAAATTTTTAACAAGGCTTTCTTCCTTATCTTTTTATTCCTGTTCAGTTTGAGCGTAATTTTTTGTCTCATGGAAGAGTTCAAATATTATGATTTTTATTAAAGATATTAATATCCTGTGACTAAATTACGTTTCGATGACTCGACGTAAAGAAAAACACATTTTAAATTTATGAAATTTAACAACAAATTTACAAATTTTCTGTGGACTTTCATAAAAAAGCTGCGATATTTTTCATTTGCACTTTTGCAAGACCATTGGCTTCAAACACGGACGAAATACGTCTTTTATATTTTTATTAAAATAAAAATTCTACAATTTTCAGTTCATTTCAATATTATATTAACTTCTATCTTAGTCTGTTAAGTTTAACATCATTAATCCCTTGATTCTATTTTGGGATTTTCATTGGCTTTCTTTCTTACATCGGGAGAACTAGGCTCGATTATAAATGGCTTAGAATTTTCCGTACCACTTGAATCGTAATTATGATAAATGTGTGCAATCTTAATATAAAAATTGTTTCAGAAATGAAACTGATCACTGGAAATAAAATACCAACATAACTATGGCCATTAATAATTTGCTTATTTACACTCAAGTTTGTAGATTGCTGAAGATTAGGTCCAGGCGTACTTGTATTAACTGTTGAAGGATTTGGTTGTTTTGTCGCATCGTTCGTTACATTACTTTTGGTTCTATTTCCCTGCAAGGCTGCAATTATTGCGACTCACGCCTTCCTTTCTGTTCCGGCATCAGTTGTATATTTTTAAAATGGGACTATTTTTAAAAACATCGAAAATCGTTGACATATCGCTGCATCGGTTTTTAGGTGCAAATTTAAATATTTCTAATTTAGTTTCTGGTCTTAATGCTATTATTGTTTTAGGCTTGAAATTATAGAGCCTGTTCGTAAATGCATCACTGCGCTGCATATTATGCGCAGTATGTTCAAAAATGCAAACAGTGGCAACACTGCAAATGTAACACGTTCGAAAATGCAATACAGCAGTTTATTAGGCGCAAACGACTGCAAATACTAATAAAAAAAAAAATGACTGATGCAACGGAAAAGTAAGTACTTAAATGTAATTTTTTTTTCATATTTTTTTAACTTTTATGTGGAAACACTACATAATCGCACATCACTTGATTTATCATCTAACTCACAAATTAAATTTATTAATAATTTTTCCATTCTTAACTTATGTCGTTCGTAAATGCAAACAAACAAATGTGCAAATAAAAACATAATGCACAGCTGATTAGCAAAATCATCGCATAATCATATTATGCAGCGCACAACTGCATTTACGAACCGGCCTCCTATTTAGGAGTTTGGCTCTGGAAAAGATTTATTTTGTTTGTGTTAAAATGTATGAAGATTTGCATTGACAAATACCTACCGGCGCATGATGATTTTTGTGATGACCACATAAATAAGTACAATCACTATTTTCGCACACTGTCATTATCAGGATTAGAACTTTCAGCAAGTTACGGCAGTGTTTAAAATAGTTCATATTAGATATAGTTATATGACTATATACTTTAACTTTTATAAACTGCTTCAACACTATTTTTATTGTCAATGAATTAAAGAAACTATATTTCCATAATATAGTTGTATAGTTTTATTTAGTTTTCTAAAAAAAAAATCAATATGTGGTTTTCAGCAATGAATTACCGAAGAGTAAACTGTTTGCATATTAAACGTTTTTAAAAAATGAGACTATCTACTGGACTTTTTTTGAATTCTGTTTCGTACTTTTCGCAAATCTCATACCGAGTACCGGTGTTTGAAAATCTAGATTACAACTTGCAGTAGCAACGATAGTATAGCTAAAAATGTGTAAAAACTTGGAGTCGTTCAGTTACTATTACTACTACCTTCACACTTCATTGGTAGCAGTGAGATAAAATTGAGTTCTCCAAGTGGTTTATCGAAAGTGTTGTCGCCTAGAAAACTAAACCGAGAATGAAATTTGAGGAATTTACTCGCTCACGCATCAAACTAGCTTCAAATTTCTGCGAAGCAAGTAGTGAAAATCCAAAGTGCTCTGTTTTTCGTAAAACTCACATCAACCAGTACGTGCTGAGTTTTTTTTTTATTCATAATTATTGTTTTTCATTTTCGCCACCCTTCCCTTCAACACTAAAGCGTTAATCTGCTGCTGCATGAACCGAAAACTAAAAATATAATAAAATATAAATTTTTTTTGCTTGTTTCGATGTGGCAATTCATCTTCTTAACTTTCGTTTTTCTCCCTTTTTTTTAACACAATATCAAATTTTTTAGGGCCAAAAAGCCTGTTAATACACATGTCACTAACAAAATTTATTCAAGGTTTAATAAGGAATTGTCTGGCAAGTAATAAAGAATCGAAGAAAATTCGAAAAACAGAACTAATAAATTTCCTTGTTTCTCTGATTATTTTCTTCTTTCCTATCAAAAATGATCCACTATTTCTAAGGTAATGTTATATGCATTTTACACGTTTAAATTTTCGTGTTCCTTTCTGTGAAAAATTAATGGTGTTACTGAATATTATTTCCTCAATATGCACGAAGAAGTGTGAAATGTGTTACATGTTTTACCCCAATAATATTTAAGTGTAGCGTGTTTCACTTGTTTAACTGTTGAATTATTTTATTTTTAAAAAGAAGAATAAGTTGATTGGTGTAGTGCGTTTTTGTTAATAAAAACAAATAAAAATTATCTATATACTTACGCTAATGTACATATATTTATGTATGTATATGGTTAAACAAGTATGTTGATAAATACTTCATATAATTGAATAATTAATAATTCATATAAATATTAATTATAGCATGTTTCTTCGAAAAAGACATACACCATATTCATGGCGTATATGGTATGAAAATTGAATACATTTATTAGAGAAGCCCTGGGTATCAGGTAAATACTATAACGTTGACTATAGACAACGTTTCAGTATGGCCAAACTAGGATACAAAAAATATTAAACTTGATGCATTCAATATTTAGGTTCAAATAATACGATCTTATATTTGTTAAAAGAATTACGAGTTTATGTATGCTTATATTCCTTTTGCTGTTATTTCGTCCTACCCAACGCTCTCGGAAAACAGCTCTATGTCCGCGAGGTTGAAGATAAACTGATTCTGATCTCTTAACTTTATGCGCTCATTTAGAGTGTACTTTTTTGGCTGGATATATTGAAACCTCTTGAACCACTTCAGGCTGCTCTTGGCCCCGCAATACGCACATTAATAAACCTTCCTCAAGTCCAGAAACTTAAATTCTCACGATTTGAAAGGTCGGACTTCTTCAATTCTTAAACGAGGTAAATTTTTTATCTTTCTTAACCCAGATCCTTATGTAAAATACGACAAGTTTTAACAAACGACAAGCCAAGATTTTCGGTACCAAAGCAATTATTCACGGTCATCACCTACACTCTCAACCGTAATGAGTGGTCCGTTTGGTCTCGCATTATCTAAAACTAAAAATAATAAGTGGCCCTAAACCCATGATTTTCGTAACACAGCTGAATAATTTGTAAAGGTTGGGCTGAATTTTGCTATAAAAAAATATATAACTAAAATAGAGCCTTTAGGTGTCAATAAAAAACACTGGTTAAAATAAAGTATTCGGAGTGATAACTGTGAAGGGAACAAAATTTTTATTAAGGAACAAAGATTTGTAAAGAAAACTTTTTAAAACATTTTTTAACACAAATAATAACGCATTACTTTTTAGTTTACTCTCTTAAAATGCAGGTGTGCAATTCGGTGTAATCATACGATATTAATACTTCGAAAAGAAAAAATTTGTACACCTGGTTAATAGATAAGAAAGACTTACTTTCTGTACTCGGGACATATTTGATAAGAAGTTTAGTGCTGATATTACAAACTATGTAAATCACATCCTTAATTTGAATGAAAATACAAGCGAACCACAGACAATATTATTTGCACCGATTTAGAAACTTACAGGTTAGAAATTCCGAAATCGACATATGAATATTGTTGGTAAATAAAGAACTTAGTTTGAACTTTGTTAATGTAAATTAAACCTGCTGCTTTGCGCTTAAGGGTTTATATGTAATCATATTGAGTTAACAAAGGCTTGCAACAAGAGTGAAATGATTAAAAGCCAGATTTATGCCAATAAGGCATCATGCGAAGCGATGTTATACATATGTCGTACTGAAAGGCATGCGTGGGCCTTACAAATAGAAAGAAATTTTCGGTTAAACCTTACACAGAGCTCATTTTATTCTATATCAACAACAGCCCGGCAATATTGGCAATCCTTTACATACACTACGCCCAACAATGGCTGAAAATATTACCTGTATGCCTCAAATAAATTTGTATATAACTGGTGTGGTCAAAACGGCAAAGAACATGAATAGATTCGCTCTAATCAATATATTCAATTGTTTGAGTAAATGATAATGACTAACATATCATCGGCTTTAATTGTAAACAATTTATAAAATATCTATGCAAAAAATTTGGTCACACTCAAACAATTTTTTGAACGGATGAAATCGATAGCAAGGCGATGTTTTGAAACTTTGCGGTTACTATCGTATGACTATTGGGGTATATCTGTATTTTCTAAGCACCCGCTCATTTAGGAAATATGTTTCCGAAATTTTCAAAAGTTCTTTACTCTCGTAGTAAATCCGAAAAAAGTATTCAGACTTAAATTAACAAAGAAACCAAGACGTTCATAAAATTTTCTTTCAGTCGAGTCACTAGCTTTTCAACTTGAATCGAATGTTGCGTGCTAAATATATTATAATGGGGGATGTCTTTAATGCCGCTATAATATTGTAAACATAATAGAGCAATGAACTAGCAGCTTTTAAGAAGCACAACAAAATGTTTTGGTGGATAAAATATATGTTTATCGATTTTTCCCAAACCACTCCTTTAAGCACCATTCCATTGTTTAAGGAGCAGCAGGAAAAAACTAATTAATAAAAATTCTTTCAAGTAAAAAGAAAACAAACAAAAAAAGTAAGGGCAACCTACAATGAATATACATGTCATTTATTTACACTATTTGAAGAAATAAGTAATCAAATTTATTTTATACGCACTCTTCTTTATAATTATTTTCGTTCTTATGATTTTTTTTTGTACTTTTCTTATTTCATCACCTGTTTACTTTTACACCAACTACGAAAATTTTAAGTCATATTTATTTTGTCATTTAATTGTAATGGTCATAGATCTTTAAAAGACCATATTTGATTTTTCTAAGATGTATCAATATTTGTCTGTTACAGGCGTGATTATGTAGGCTTCGAATTTGCTATTAAAAACAACTCAAAATGTTTAATTGTAAACAGGATTCCAATATGAAATAATTTTCTCGAAAAGTAAGCTGTTATGCTAATAAGCCCACATAACTATTCGTTAGCTGCGTTTATAAGCGTTAATACAGATCCGTTAATAAAGTAGTATCTCTACATTTACGAGCTAGAAGACTGGTTGAAACAGTGGATAACAAAGATAGATCCATGTAACGTTTTCCTTTAGACGAAAAAATTGTCCACCTACAACAATAACAACTACCACTGTCCCAGCGGGAACTCACGTTAAATATTTAGCTAATCTTCTACACTAGTTAATACTGGTTGCTAATTTAATCCTGAATTTGGAATACAAAGTTCTTTTATGCAAATCCATTATAAAACCAATATGGACATTTGGTATTTGGATGTGGGGTACTGCTTGTACATCAAACAATCAGTAGTTAGAAGGAAGGCGGTATAGGATTTTACGACTTAGCGTCTGCGCCCCTTAATATGTAAAAAATTAAAATATCCACAGAGATCTAAAAGTTCCCACTATCCAAAAAGAAACAACAAAAAAATGCTCGTACAAATACATATATCAACAGACTAGAAGTCCATCCGAATAGTCTGGCACGGGAATTATTACAATTCAATGGACACTGGAGATTAAGAAAACAGACACCTCTCCAGGTCCAATGGTAGATAATAATTTATAATTTGAATACAATAAATTAATTATAACATTAGTTATAATCTAAAGCTTATAAAATTTCTTTTCGAAAGAAAGAAAGATATTTCAATGACTATTCTAAAACGCATGTTAAAATTGAGAAAAAGGTTTTCGTTTTGTCTGTAATGGTTTTTTAATCGGACGTAACATTGTGGATTCGACCACTGATATCTCGAATCCTTCCCATATAATGTCTATTTTTGTACAGGTGACCAAATATCCCACCACGAAATATTTGGATCTATAGGCATTTTATAATTGTCAAAAGGTTGTTTTTAACCGAGCGCTCTGAAATAAAATAGAGCATTTGCTGTGAAGCCTAATTGTCATAAAAAGTAGTAATTGGGGTGATCGATTATTCGACATTTTCCAAATATTTGAAATTTTAAGAAACCCGATTTTCTTTTGTAAAATCCTGAAACCAAAATTTTTTTTTTTACTTATGTATATTTATTGCTAGTGCAAGTACACATGGACACAGTCAACGCCACTTTGCTTCTTTAAAGTTTTAAGAACTGCCATGCCAATACATTTATCCAAGCAAAATATTTAAGAATTGTCAATTATTAAAAATTGGTTCGTATTTTATCTGGGAAAATGTCACCGCTACTCAAAGTTGTGAATGGAAAATATATTATACATATCGCTTATTGAGTTCAACAACGTCATAACACAAAAATGTCATTTCGAGATAAACGCGACTGGTTTTCTAACAAAAATAACGTACAAAGTATTCAAAATATAAAGATGAAATTTTCAGACAATATAAAGCATAACATAATGAACATTTCTGCATCATTAACTCCAAAGATGGATTTTTTTGAGTTATGGCGTTGTTTTAGTAAATGAGCGATATGTTTGTTTTCCTTTAGACTTGCGAGCCAATTACAATCGGTTCTGGCTAGAATTACTTCCTTGCATTCGATCGAATCTTTGCTTATTCTTACATTGTAATTTTTTTAGTGTAATTATTGTGTTCTCTTATCTTTTTGTTCCAATAATGGCATAAATGGTTAATTAGATTAAGATCGAGGCATTGCAAAGCCGTTGGACCAAATTCTTATTCTGTTATGAGAAGTAAATCTTTGTATATCGTTCGGTTTGACGTGTTTTTGTTTGGAGGCAGGACAGTGCATTCTGACCAAAGGCCGACATGGTGGTGCTCTGTTCCTGATGGTGGCTGCTGTTGTCGGCGAACTTTTATTTATAGAAAACAGTTCTTCAACCACTGAGCAAGCAAAGTGACGATGACTTTTGTCCGTAAGTGTATGTTGTGTCATTTAGTCAAATAGATCGAAAATCCAATTGATCATCCCTATTCAATTCGTTAGAACCTTATTGTACAAGGGAGTATTGGTGGCACTTCTGACTCTGACAAATATAGTTTACTTAAATACGAAAAAATATGAAAAGCGTTTACACTAGGGGAATATAACTTGTTCCAAAAGTTTTAGTCAGGTAAAGAAAAAAAACTAAATTAAAGAAGAAGAAAAAAACAGGTCGAATAGCTTCGTCGATTACCCTAATATTAATGCTTATGAGAAAATACAAAAGCATTAATTTGAAATTTTGAACTAATTTTCGATTTTTTAGTAAAATATATGAAAGTAAATTTTATAAAAGTTTTGTTTAAAAGGCTTTTGGATTCAATTCATTTTAAAGATTTCGAAACAAAGACTGTTTCGTTGCCATATACAACGAAGGGGGCAATCAAAGTTTCAGACTCTTAACGTTGGATTCCAGTCAAACTGACTTGCGAGTGTCTTAAATAATATAAAATTTTGAACTACAGTTCCCAAGTGGCTATCAAATGACCATCCACAAATTCAAAACCAACTTCTCTACAAAATTTCAGGATTTCGGACAGAAGCGCTGAACACAGTTTTTAGGTTACGTTGAAACTGAATTAAGTCCAATCCCAAATAGTGTTTTAACAAAATTAAATTCCTTTCGTTAAATTTTATGTAAGTAGGTGTCTTATATAAGAAAATAAATAACTGTAACTTCTTTTGTAGAAATTAATATCGAGTTAAAATATCAGCGTTAAATATTTTTAAATTGCAAAGCGCCAAATAAAGCGAGAAATGCTCATTTTCTTGGCTACCTAATTTGTGTAAATTTACATGTGCGTTCGAATATGTGGTTCCCTAAAAAAGGAAATGGGTAAAAAAGTTAAAGTATGGTATTTGCACCCCTTGACCGGGGATTCGAAAATAATGAAAGTTATCTAAAGTAAAGAATTGGTGGGAAGTTGCCAATTTTTATATGTCTGTTAAAACTTGATAATAAAATGACGACATTGATGCCATTAATTTCTTAGAACGTTTGAAGCAATGATGACAACTTTGCATATTTTTTAATTACAATTTTTTTCAGAAGAACAAAAAGGACAGTTCATGCAAACACATTTACAAATTTAAAAGTAAAATGTTCAAAGTTCTGTGTGTTGGTGAATGGTATATAAGACTTAAATATGGTTATTACTGCTGGTAGACAGACTTTTGGGCAACAAGTTGTTTATGCGCCTCTTTGTATTTTTATGAGTATTTCTTTTCATTTACATTTAAATTGCACGCATACAGTTTTTCATTCTTAAAAGTAAAAAAGACGCCAACGAGGAAAACGTTACTAAAACAGCAAGCTTAGGAACAGAGTGAATTTAATGTGTTTGTATTAATGGTAAGTACTTGCTTTTGAGCAAGGATGTGAAAGGAAAATGCATCATTTCTGTACCATTAACTAGGGTTTGCATATAACCGAATATTTTCATAAACTCGATTACGATTAAAAAATGCACTATTGAGATTTACATAAATTCTCTTTATTCTTTCTATTAAAAAGAGTATCCCAAAAATTCTTCTTATAGTAAATAAGCAATAGCTAGTGCAAACATCGATACATTAAAAATTAAAAAGTTGAGAAAAATTGAAGAACTGTGCTCTATGATATATGTCAAATATATTATGTTGTCTTGATTCCTTTAGATCATGATCAGTTCAATCTTTTTTATAAAAATTGTTTTGCGCCTCAGACTTGTAATTTTGGAATTTCGGATAACTACTTCGGCGGTTTTAATGCAACTCTCACGATACTTATTTTTATCAATTTGAATTCTTCGAAAAGAGTTACTAAAGTAATGCTTAATAGCATAATAATTTCCAGTTATAGATTTGATCAACTTCATATGAAATCTTAGATTTTAAGTACTTAATTTGAAACAGTTGTTATGGTCCTGTTGTTTTCCAGTCAAAAGTCAAATATTTCTGTTTTTAAACTTTACTCTTTCTTAAAAAATATGAAATTCTGGTAAGCTGTTTGCAAATAATTTCAGTATGACATAAAACCTTACTTCACAACGAAGATCTGCATGTAGAACACTTCTTTAACTTTCGTTACAAAGTTAACGACCACATAAAACGATAAAACCAATGACATTTATCAAAATATGTTTACAACAGTTAAAAAAACACCCCTCGAGTATTAGAATTCTTACTTCAAAATTTTTTTTAATAAAGTATATATTTTAGAAAAAATTTGTTCAATTTTTTAAAAATTGTATTGCTTTAAAAACATACCTTATAAACAAACAGGATTGTCAACTGCCATAATTTTACATTCGTTCTTTTTTTCAATATATTGGAAATCGCACTCTATAAAAACTTTTGCAAAATATTAAGCTGCAAAGTTGACTTCTCGCCGCCAAATTTGGATATTTGGCTATAGTGGATTGATCACCTAAACGAGACCGTAGTTTTGAATAGAATTTAGCCGCTATAAAAAATCCTCTTTTGCTTTGTATAACAAGGATATATTTTTTGTTGTAAAATAAATTCTTTGCGCAACAAATCAAAAATTTCGCAACTGATTTTATTACAAATATTTACCATGCTTGTTGTGCGCTTGCATTTAAAATGAAGCCAATTTTATTAGAAATTTTTACTTTGTTTCAATCTGTTTTCTAATGACGATGACGATTTTTGTTTAGCAATTTTTGCTGTTCCAGATTTTTATATAGAAATGATGGCGTTCCTTCGGCTTGAATGGCATTTGATTTGCAAAGGTCTTTAACGGTCAGTTTGTAGCTGGAAAAAACCCCAAAAATTGAGTATACAGAAGGAAAAAAGAAATCAGTATTTTAAAAAAGACTTTTCAATTAAGTTATTTCTTTACTCATTTTAGTTTGAATTTAATATTGGATGCCTATAATGGTAACTTGAATTTGTGGGTAAAACACACAGAAGAAAAACAATTTTTTCAAAATTATATAATATATAAAAATTTATAACTCACAACAAATTAAAAATTCACTATTACAATATCTTATAACTATAAAAGAAAAGGAAAGTCAAAATTATCGGTGGAGGCAAAAATGAGCCTCGCGACTTTTGTCGTTGCAATCGAATAGTGTGCGTTGCAATGAAACACAGGCGAAAAATTTTAATTTACCTAACAACATAATACTGCAAGTAATTGAAATTTTTATCGTTTATTGTACGATTAAATCTTATGATTAGTCGCAATTGTGATTATATTCGCTTTGTAAACCCTACTATTTACGTACTGGTTCACACATCTCATCTTGTACAGGATAATTAAGCAAAACATAACCTTCGTACCGTTTTTCAAGCAATGTAATGATCTGATATACATATCTCCTTGTGATAGTTTTCTATCCCCAAGACCTAAGTTAGCACATTTTTCATGTAAGAAAAAAGGTTGGAATATAAGTATATGTGTTGCTTGCAATGGCGAATACGTTGAAGGATATAATTAAATCATTTAAAATTAAAAAAATATCGGCCAAAATTGATTAAATTTTCTCATCAAAAATCATTTAAAATTTCTAAGTAAAACTAAAATCTGCTCATATTTCACCAAATGGGGAAAAAACGATGCTTTTCAGAAAAGAATAAAAACGACTATAATTTCTTTCAATATTTACACTCAGAAAAAATGTATTTTTAAGCCTAATTTAGAGACACAAGGATAGAAAATATTTAATATTCATCGCAATTCGCTAATTTACACTTTGACTAGAGTTTTTCAAAGATTTAATTGATTTTTGTCCTTTCACCCACATTATCCTGCACGAAAGTGAAATCGAATTTAAAATAAATATCAAATTAGCATGCAAAATGAAAATTTTAATTTGTTTTCGTGTTGTTATCAAAGGAAAAATGACAAAACAGGTAAAGGTAAACACATGGTAGGTCAAACCGAATAGCAAGAAAAGAAAACACGTACTTACATTTTTACATACAAATTGTGGTGACTAAGCGCATGTACAGTGGTAAAAAATATAACACAAAAATTTTTGAAATCACAAGTGTTTGGTTTTCATTAATAACCGTGTAAGTAAAACAAAATAAATTTTCCAGGCCTCCCGTAATAAGATTTCACTTATGACATTTTTTAAGAATTTTATTATAACATGCACATGCATGGACAACCATTAGCCTAACTGACAAAAAAAAATTGCGTTACGTAAACTAAATGTGTACGCTGATAAAAGAACTTATGTCGACGCAGGTGGTTTTCGTAAAACCAAAATGGTGCTAACGTAGGCAGCCATGAGGATGAGTGGTTTTATGCGAAATTAATTTATCAAAATGTATGTCGGCATACTGCCTTATTCGAAGCAACTTGCCATTCAAACCACAAACAACAAACAAGTTTTTCTCAAATAAAAGTAGAAACCAAGTTCTCTAAAACTATTTCCTTAACAAATTCGTAAATAGTTTGACATTAAAATTGGGTAAACAAAGGAAAACGAAAATTTAAGCAAAAAATTGTCACCTGCAGTATTTGAAGATAACAAAATAACTA
Organism: Phania funesta; assembly: GCA_963932375.1. Classification (NCBI taxonomy): domain Eukaryota; kingdom Metazoa; phylum Arthropoda; class Insecta; order Diptera; family Tachinidae; genus Phania; species Phania funesta. Next base: position 46,476,343 of record OZ010652.1, read on the forward strand.
AATTAAATAATAGGCCGCTTCAGTCATATCTTTTATTTCTTTAATGTCATCATAGACTTTCAAAAAATAGATAAAAAAGGGCAATATATTTATCTTATATCATTTATCTTTATCATACAAATTTAGCAAATTTTTATTGCCAAAACTCATGTCCCGTAGATTTTTGGAATGAATTTCCGTCATCCCTTGCCTTGTCAAACCAATTTCGGCTAGGTGCCATCTACAGTGTCATTTGCCGTTCAAATCAAGAATCAAGCTTATTTCCTAGACTAGAAATCAAGTATTTTGAAAAACAAATAAATTAAAAATGTTATTTCGCGCAAAGAAAACCATGGTCACGACAAACATATTATGTTGTTTACAACATTATATTGTTGTAACTATAAACAAGTTATTGCTTGCTTTTAATCGCCAACCATAAAAAAGTATTTTAACTATAAATATAATATAATAACTAAAACCATTAAATGTTCTCAGTAGACATAATATATAAAGCTGTTTTTGGGGTGTTTATTCAAAGTTTGAGTGTACTGTGACTCAAGTGGTTAGCGCGTTGACTATTAAGCATTTAATGTATTTAGTCACCTGTGTTCGTACCTCAGCCTCTGACAGTCAAATCAGAAACATAAATTGTTTACTTTTCTAAAAGAGAACTGACCGTAATTACCTACAATAATAATGTGATTTGTTTAAAACTATATATTTAAATCATAATTTGTTGCTGTTAGATGTTGTTACCTCTACAATCTGTCTTCCTTACGTGTAGAGCTCAAAATTTTTGTAAACAATATAATATAGTTTAGCGAAAATATCTAACGGCTAAGCTATGAATGAGAAAATAAGTATTACAGTCTATACTACTGTACTGCATACAAATTGATTTTATATAATTTTCCTAAAAACCAACCAAAAACATAATAAAAATCGAAAAACAAAATGTTAAATAAACAACAGCTAACAATTCATACTAAACTACAATTTCTTGCTTTTTATTTATTTATGAGGCTTTTACCAGAGGTGTATTCGATAATGATTTGTATCCGACGACTATTAATGTAGAACGAAAGCCATTAAAGTAGAACAACAATCAATTTTGTAACCTTGAACTTCAATTTACACATAAACTTTTCTGCTGTTTGTTTTTAAAAGTTTTCAATAACTGTAACATAAAGCCAGACAGAGGAGGACAGACACACACTTTATAAAATTTGAAATTAATAATGATATAAGCTTTTTGATTTAACCAATTCTTCTTCCGTTTGTGGTGTCTCTTATCGCTCTTTTATGAATATTTTAAATAGTCGCGGGTAGCGCGGACAGCTATCGCTACATATGCGTTGACGTGAATCGAACTGGTCATATTTGCCCAGTAACTCAGCGTCGAGAAATTGCTATCCTCCGTTTAACGTATAAGAGTAATAGGTCGAGCAGATAGTAATGATCGTTTTTCTATTTGTTATATTTCAGAAGCTGTCAAAGGTACCAATCCCACTAAGCTGTCAAAATATACAGTAAGGTTTGCCAATTCCTCATGCATCGCATTGCGACTGCAAAAAAAATATTTTTGAATTTACGACTCAGTTGTAAATACGCAATTTCGTTGCGAAGTCTGTCACCATCATGCCTTCAGTGTGCAGACAATTTGTGGCGCCCTGGACGAGTTTGAGCCTGAGTACACCAACCAGACAGCTGCATTACGTATCGCCAGCTGATCAAAAGTGCGCATAATTATGAAACAGGTAAAATTCCCATTTTGCTTTCTCCAGCAACTGTCAATTTCAGTTGCCAAATAGCACAATTATTTTCAATCAAAAATATTTGGTAGCAGTAAATAAAAAGTGAAAATTTAAAGAAAGAATAATTAATTTAGAAAAATCATAATTTCAACAAATAAAAATTGTTGGTATTTAAAAAATTCTATTAAAATCCTACGCGACTAAAACATTGTCTCTAAAACAAGATTTATCATTGAAGATTATTTTCAACATTATTATTATTTTCAATTTGCTTACAAACAGCTCAACCTATTGCCGTTGGTAATTCTGAAAGATTTTTCTGGAATAAATAAACAACATTGCCACCTATCAGGTCCAAAAGTACCATATCATTCAAGCTGGAAGCTCAAAACTCCATGGTTTCAAAGATGAGCCTGCACACAAAAACCTTGAACCATAACTTTTAAATACATACGTTTGTCCGTTTTATTCTACTTACAAATTTGACTTTGTATATCCCCTTAATTAAATATCTAGATAATAAAATAACAATAGACATTCACAAGCAAGTGAAATTAGTGCTACCGTTTTATCTTAAATTATAAACCATAAAATTAAATGAAACAATTCAAAATATTAGCATGCCATCTTAAGTCAATGCCATGACATGTTTTTCGATTCCTTTTTAATAAAGCTGACAATTAACCAGAACAATTTTTTTTATTTCATTTTTTTGTATACAGTACCCATTTTTACAAACATGTAAAAGACTGTTTGCAAATTAAGTTCGTGTTATAAAATCATTCAAAAACATTCAAATTAATAAAAATAAACAATAGTAATTGTATCTAATAAACCTTTTAAAAATCTATAACATAGAGCATCAAACAATATTTAATTGTTTTATTATTGTCAGTACAAGTTGTACAACACATTGTAAGTCGTAATGACTGCCTGCTAGTTCCTATATGTAGAAGAGGCCTGATGATAGCAGTTCTCATATATAAAATTTAATTAAATTACCGACAGAAAAATCACTGACTCTTATTGAATAAAAACAACACAGAATATGTGTGCATAGTGGAAAGTGAGCTCGGTGCAGAGTTTTCCCTAAGGCTACGCGAACAATAATGACGTGCAATTTTCTCAGCACATACATCTGCTTATGTTTTAAGGAAGGTATGGTCGAATCCTTTCTTGACACAAGTTTCATGGAAGCTTGACGATAATAAACATATACATAGCTCGAATAAAGATCAATTAAATTTTAAGAGGTATCCTTTTCTGAACAAATAATGAATATAAAGGAAGTTGGCTTTTGTACTTTGTTATTGGGAGAAAAAACCCTCTTAAAATTTGAATTACTTCGGTCTTAATTATAAACAAAGATACATATGAAAGGGCCAAAACAAATTTTAACCAGACCCGTTGTGATCGCTTTAAAGTAACAGTGACAGTGTAGACTGTCCATTATTTCTTAAGTGACTTCTGACAAATTTGCATAGTTGGGATTTAAAAAGACCACTTTCGAATCTTTATTTACATACCCCTTATTCTTACTCAATGACTTAAAGCAAGTGTTTTAATACTGAAATGCTGCAAAATAAGTATATTAAGCAAGATGCTCAACATTGAGGTATTTGGGGACACAATATGAGAGTGTGGAAACAGAACTTGAATGGTAATACTTGTGAGAAGGTCTTGTGCAAAAGATGACAGATTAAGCAGTAGCCAGGGGTTGTAGTGGCGCCGATCACTCAAGTAATATCGACCTGTTAACTAAAAGGCAAGAATGTTGTAGACATGTGGTTCCAGCAGACGCGATTAATTTCACAAAATTACCCTTGTTCGTACGATTTAACACCGTTAACACGATTATATCCCTGGTTATATATTTAGGCCATAATTTTATAAATAGTAACGCAAGGCCAGAATTTATATGGAAAACAAAAACGAATTTTAAATTTTTTGATTGGGTTTTTAAAAAGAAAATCAACGCTTCATATGTATGTTTTTTTCAGGCACAACATTTTCTATACAAAATCAAATTTTTGAATTTGGTTTTTAATATAAATCCTGAAGTTGCTGTGTGTTTTATAAAATAAGGGCCTTAGTCTACTCCGCAAATCCAGAAACAATTACGCACTTATAAGTTAAAATTACCGCAACACAGACCGGTTTACTGTAAAGAGTGTATCAATATTGCATCACCAGATTATGGCAGGTACGCGCCAGCCGCGACGCCTTAATGTCCGAAATCATATTATTATTAATGTATGGGGTGTGAAGCAGACCACTTACTTTCTGGGTCCCTTTTCGACACCCATTTCGCTACTCAAATTGATTTCAGGGAACCGATCCGTAATCACAACCACCTTACTTTCAATTGAGTCTCGTGCTAGCCCTAGCCTTTACTCTTGACTAAAATGATTTCAGACTGTCGACTGGTAACTGTCGACACTCTTCCTCATCACGGAGTCTTTTGTAATTGCTAGCATTTGTCTAAGGCTTAGTTCCCCCGTGGCATCCACATCTAACAAGTGTCTGCCCGTGGTCTTAAGCCTTATGCTAGCCAGTGCTGGACATTCACACACAATGTGCGCTACCGTCTCAGCCTCTTCCAGGCATAGTCTGCAAGTATCATCTTCTACGACTTTCATCTTAGCCAGATGGTACTTGAAGTTTCCATGTCCTGGCACTAACGCAGTGATCCAGCTTAAAGTAGCCCTATTATACCCAAACACCTTGCTGGCCTTCCTGCCGAGGGGCCGAAATCATATTAATTTACTGTATTAATATCATCAAGTTATCTATCAAATAAAGCCAATTTCATGGATATTAAACCATTTATTTATTTATTATTTCACGTTTATGTTCTCCGCCTTAGTCGTAAAGGTTTCCATGATACAAAGTAAGATTAACCTTTTTTTTTTGGGAAATTATTAAAGATGCATATAAGTTCGGATAAAGTTTGCTATTAATTTATACTTGTCAAAGGATCTATAACGAAATATATCGCAAGCACTTGTGGATAATTTGAACTTTGTTGAAAAATATTAAAAATTGAAATTAGTTATATAAAAGAGAATACAACAATAAAGGATAATAAGTCAAAGAGGTGTGAACATCAAAAAACAAAAGATATGAAATATGAGAAAATTCCTCGGATACAATTTGCTGTAATTATTGGGTTAAATAGATGATGTTACAATTTGGAACTAACTTATTAGAAAGACACAAGGAATCTTGAAGAAGTGTGCAAACAATAAATCCACTCTGCCAGTATCTTGGAAATATCAGCGATTCTCATTGCTCAACACAATCAAAGTTACTAAAATCCCCATAAACTGATAAATATTTAGAAAACTTCATATCTTATTAAAATAAGTTTTAAATTTAAATATTTTTATAGATATCTCATGTTTGGAACAAATAGTTGGAAGAAATATGCAACAAAAGCCCCCCATTACTGCAAACCAGGTGCAGATCCAGATTGAGGTTTTGGGTGGTGAAGTTTTAACAGAAGCAAACAATTTAAAAATTTTCCAGAACTGTTTGTATGAGAATATGTTAATTTTTAATCGTAGGACATATGGCAGGCGTTGCAATGTAATGTCGGGGTCTCCGCTCTCATCCATGTGGGTGATTGAGAAGACATCATCGGCAAGATACTACCGATCTAAATAAGTTAATAAGTATACAAACATTGAACAAGAATAATGATCTAACAAAGTGAGATTTTTATTTTATTTTATTTGTCCCAAAGCCTAAAGAATATTCGGAACACTACACATTTAAGCTATATGTATTATTTATATTAAATAGTTATTATTTACATACGTCGGTAAAAACGCATAATATTGGGTCGAGTAGTGGTGTAGGGTGTAACCATTAAATATAAACAAAACAAACTTACACCCATTCATTTGCTCTATATACGAGTATTGACGAAACCGTACGCCTGGGCGTCTGACTTAAAAATGTGTCGGGTATTTGTTGTTTAATAACGTTTGTTTGCCTTTTTGCATGTGTATTAGTGTTTATTATTACAATTTTCTAGTTACGCTGCTTGTTTGTCAGGCCAACAGACAATTGTAAACAGTTTTGCTTCAAACTTATGGATGGTTGGGCGGCTATTAAGTTAAATGATAACAATATTAAAATACCAGCAACAACAGCAGCAACAAAAATTAATAACAATAATAGAAAAAAAAAAACGTTAGATTCTAAAACCGGCAGTTTGTTGTGAGAATTCGTTAAGTAAAGACGCTTTTAACGCTTACAAGAGTAAACACTTGTAAAAACACAGACTTTAAATATATTAAATTAAATAATAAAACAAAAATAAATTGAGAATAACAATTAAAAGGGCGAAGATCTATTAAAAATAATGCTGCTTGTTAACTCTCGATAAAATATCTTCAGTGTAGTGTATAAATTACTTTGAGATTTTTATGGTAATTAAAAATACAATTGAAAAATAAATTTTAAAAAATTTTAAAAATATTCTGTGCTAATATTTATTTGATACGTAGTAGATAATTAATTAAAATTAATTTTAAAGTATCTGGTAATGTATTGAACGACGAAAAAAATTTTATTTTAAAAATACTAAGTTAAACTGTTTAAATAGTGACCTGCGTAAATAACAACTGCGTAAATAATATAGAATTCGTTGCATACATTTAGGCCATTATTTGAAGGTGTATTAAACGCGTGTGTGTGGCTTTCCATATGATATGAATGAAATATTTTTAAATATGTAGTTTGATAAGAAATTCTTTGTTACTTGATGCTTTCGCAATTTTTAAAATTCCTCCATATATCTGCGATATTTTTTTACTTTCGTTCTCGAGATATTTGGGGTCAAAATGGCCTCCCATGTATCTTTGTCCAATCTGACTCAAAGTGAAATACTAAAATTTAGTCAAACCAAGGGCTATTATAAAAAACATTTCAATAAACACTTTTAAATATGCAAACACGTCTTCAATTTGACGATAACTTAACACATTTTATTAATTTTTGATAAACACTTTTAAATATCCAAAAGATTAAATATATAATCGGCTGTAAAAAAGTAAAGTTGTCGAGTTTTCTGAGAATCCTTTTTGGAGAGTGAAGTGAAATATTTTATTAAAAAATATTCTATATGATTTATTTTTTTGAAATCGGAAACATTTGCACTTTTTAAAGATAATATTGAGGGTATGTTTTCAGAAGATTTTTTTAAAATAAAAAAAATTTAACCAGTAAGAGCGCTACATATATTCGGCTGTGCCGCATTTTAATGACCCTTCACCCAAGCATGAACTTTCAAAAGTGTACTACAGATTTTTTCCGGTGCATAGGATTGTTTGCGGTTTAATTTAATTTTTGACTCCGGTTTTATTCATCTTGTTTTAGATTTGAACTCTTCCTTGGAATTTATAGAAGCATTTCCGATTGGTTAATAGAAGAGATCGATTTTTCTTCAATTTCGGCACTTTTAATTTGTTTATATGTTCTGGAACTTTTGGTGATTTTAGTTAATTATGCCGTTTTGTTGTTTTTATTTGTAAAAATTCGATTGTTTGGTCAAATTTTAAATTTTATGCTGATTTTTATTTTATTTTTTGGTACAATTTAAAAATGTTTTTAGATTGATTTTTAATTTGGTGAATTGTCCATTTATATTGAAATTTTGAACTTGTGGTAAAATTTATGCTTTAGTAAAATTTGTCGTTAAATTTCAAAATATAGTATGGTAAAGTTTGTTTTTGGTTATTTCTTTGTGAATTTTGGTACTTTTTGGTGAAATTCAAATTTTTTGCGAAACATTTTTTTTATTATTTTTCGGCTTAATTTCGGATTTTCTTTTAATTTTCGAATTGTGGCGACTTTTTTGTAATATATTGAAATTTTTGTATATTTTCGTCTTTTTTGATAAAATTAAAATTCTTGGCGACAATTTAAATTTTTGGTGCATTTTATTGTGAAATTTCCAAATTTGATTAAAATCTATTTATTGGTAATTTTTCCATAAAATTTTGATCTTGGTATAATGGAAATTTTAATTGAATATTAAAAATTTTGGTGAATTTTAAATTTATGCGCTAAAGTTTTTAAATTTTTTGTATTTCGGTTTTTGTAATAATTTCTGATAAAATTTCGGGTTTTCATTACGTTTATATTTTGTTTTTTCAACTTTTGGGAACTTCGACTTTTTTGTGGATTTGTGGAGCGTGAAATTTCAGAGTTTATATAATACTTTCATATGATAAATAGTGTTCTTATTGTAATTTTAATTTTTGGGAACATTTTGATATTGTAGTTAATTTCCGAATTTTGGTGAATTTACAAAATTTTACAATTTTTTATTTGATTTTTCATTTTCATTTTGATAAAATTTATAGTTTTTATGATATTAAGTACTTTGAATTTTATTGTGAATTTTTAATTTTTGGTGAAACTTGATTTTTTTATAATTGTGTAACATCGGCTTTGCTCAAAATTTCGAGGTTTGTCATAAAAAATGATTTTTCACAATTTTTTATTTCTTGCTGAAATTAAAATTTTTTTGATGAAATTTCAATATCTGGTGAGTTTTGGTTTTTCTTGTATTTTTGTTAAAAATTTCGGTTTTTTAATAATTCTAGTTTCTCAATTTTATGGTGAATTTTAAATTTTGGCAAAATTTGGAATTTTCGCCAACATTTAGGGCTGTAAGTTATCTGAAGCCCGCAAGTAGATAATTTCTCCATAGCAAATAAATAGATTTACTTCTACGAATTTGCTATCGATAACCCGTGACATTATGAATGCTATGGAGCGCAAGTGTCAATGTGATGTTATATACACTGATTTTGCTAAAATTTTTCATACAGTTAGCCTTTATCATTTGTTGCGTAAGCTTTCTTCACTTAGCCTCTCAAATAAATTATTGTTATTCTTGAAGAGTTTCTTAACAAATGGAAAACTTAAAGTAAAATCGGAAATACTTCATCCTTGTCTTTAATATTCCACAGGAACCGCATATTGGTCCTTTGCTATTTATTATTTTTATCAATGATTTACCATTAGCCTTTCAATATTCAAATTGTTTTCTATTCGCAGATGATGTAAAATCGTACTCCTGTATCTAAAATCTTAATGACTGTCAGAAATTACAAGCCGATCTACACAAATTGTTCGAGTGGTGTTCTAATAATGACATACATCTTAATATTTCAAAATGTTGTATAGTATCATGTACTCATATTGTAGCTCCAATTAAGTTTAATTATCCTATCGGTGGCCTTCCGCTTAAGTGTGTAGCTGACACAAAATTAAGTTTTTCCAATTTTTTGACATATCTTTGATTCGCAGTATTGTGGAGTATTGTTCTATCGTCTGGAATCCCTATCATTTGGGACTATCTCAACGCATTGAACGCATTCAAAAAATCTTTACTAATACTGCTTTTAAGTTAAATTGGCCCTATGAACCTTCTTATGAATCAAGAAGAAAGTTATTAGGCCTTCAATCGTTAGCCGACCGTAGAACTTGTTCTTCATTATTATTGGTCTATAACGTTTTATCTGATAACATTGACTGCACAGAAATAAAAAAATTATTTTGCCTTATATTGCCCTCCTAGAGATCTTAGACATAATCGTATGTTTGAGGAGAGCTTCTTAGAACTAACTATGCAAAGAATGAACCAATTGCAAGATGCTTACATATATGTAATAGTTTTACTCCTCCCTTAAATTTTAATGTTACTTTTAATATGTTCAAGGTTTTGCTATATAAATATTACAATTAATTGTTTTAGTAATCTGTAAGAATATAATTCTGTAGATGAAATGTAAATAAAAAAATAAGGATTCAGAATATGTATGTAGATCTTATATCTAGCCGAGCACGCTGGTCAATTAGCACAAGTTTCAAGATCCTAGGCTGCCTAGTACCGGCAGAAAGTTGATTTCAACATAGAACAGACGAATCAACGGACATATGTAATACATTGTTGGGTCGAAATGAATAGAAAAGTATAAATTGCAAACGGAATGAAAATCTTATATATACCCTTTTCACTTCTTGTGAAGGGTATAAAAATAAAATAAGAAAACTTTAAAACAATGTTTGGGTTTATCGATGCTAAGCCATCATGACATGCCATTCAGTTTAACCTCTTTCGATGCCAGTAAAAGAATTGCTTGCTAACTATTTTTCCTTCCAATGAAAAAAATATTGCTAAATGTTTTAAAATTACATCAACTAAATATTAACTCAAGGTAATAAGCCAGGCAATAAACTAATTAAAAATCTTACTATTTATGTGTACAAATATATAAAATTTTTTTATTGTTTATGCATTCATCAAAATATTTTTCGTTGATCGTACATTCATTCACTTGCCATTATTTGCTGATGTTTTCAAACAAATGTTTTCAGTATTCATGTATGGCAAATATCATTTTAATGTTTCAAAGAAAATAAATAAACACATCGAAAATCGGCAAATAAACTGGCGTCTTGATGTTTTTAAGAAATTCTAAATAAATCATTATTAATAAATAACAAATAAAAAAATTATAAATTAAGGGGAAAAAATACGATTATGCAAGAATTGGTTTTGGAAATCAACGATTGTGTAAAACAATTTTTATTTATGTTAACGTTAAAAAAAAACTTTACATAAAAATTTACAACATTTATATTTGAATACTTTATTGAGCTTTTTTATTATAGTTAAAGCAATACTTCTTAGTCATTGTTTATTAAGAAGGAAAATAACATAATTTTTAATTTAAGATTACAGAAAAAAACACATTTATTAGATAGAAAAAAAAATCCAAGAGGGGAAAAAACCTTCTCATATTGACGGCTGACAATAACGTAATTGTCATAAATTGCAAAGAATACTGACTTATTAAGAAATTCCGATTTTGAAAAATTACTAGCAGCCATTGATGTGATACAAATAACCTGTTTATAAAGCAATTTTCCTGCATGATTGAACTTAGCAAACACACAAGAGGAAAAATGAGTATAAAAACATTTTATGAATAAAATCCATAATATTAGAATTTTGCTTAAAAACGTTAAGGAATGAGGTCTCTTAAAAACAAATCAACTGCAGCTGTCTGATTCGAAAAGCTTACATTGCAATCTCTGATATCTATCGATCACAATTTGTAGCTTAAGTACTACAGTGATTTCATTCATAAAATACATTGTTCGAACAATTTCATGTGTTCTATCTTTAAAATATTGCACTAATTTTTAGTAATAAAATCACCTTGAAACTAAGTCGCTGATGCACTATTTATTTTCGTTCAAACGGAAGCTATTATACACAATGAGTGTGTGGAGAACGACATCAGCATTTAGATTGATGGATCTCTAATGGACGGCAGGGAAGTGGCAAGTGCATACTTAGCTGAGCTGAACTTGTTCCGTAGTCTACGTGTGTGGGAGTATGTGTCCGTTTATCAGTCGGAATTGCTTAAGTTGCTGCATGAGTTGCATGAGGCAAGTGAACGTGTACTCCAAGCTAGTGCTGGAATGTGTTCTAAAACTAAAAAGATGTGCCTCGGCAAATGAGGCAACGTTAATGTGGGTAAAGGACACATAGGAACAGGTGGGAATGAAGCAGCAGGCAAACTACCCAAAATAGGATCTGCTGTCAATTTCTGTAGACCAGAACCGAGAGTTGTACTGGGAAATAACCTAGTGGCTCGAATGGTGCGCAACGACCAGCAAAGTGCTTATATATAAGACCGCTACCTTAAGATGGATTGCCGCGTTATTGGCAGGCAGCTTATGGAAACTTCGAGTATCATCTTGGCAAGATGAAAATCGAAGACGATGATACTTGCAGACTGTGCCTGGAAGAGGCTGAGATGGTAGCGCACATTGTGTGTAAATAGCACTGGTTAGCATAAGACGTTCTGCTAGTGTCTAATGTTTCAGTGCTTTAAAAATTATCGTATCAATAATAATCATTCTTTATTCTTAATCGTAAGAATAAAAGAAGTAACTTCAGTCTGAATAACTTATTACTACGAGCAGCTTATACATTTTTTGATAAATCTTAAAGTTGGATGCAATATGAACTTCTTATTTTAATGTCGATTAGTTAATTTTTTTTACAAGAAATAAATTAGTGTTGTTTTAAATTTTGTTTTCTGATTTCAAAATTTATTTTCATTCCATTTTTTCATATTTTCGATTTTATTGTGAATTTGAAAGTTTTTTGTTAGTTGCCAATTAAATATGTAATTTCGAATTTAGTTAAATTTCAGAATTTTTGTCAAATTTGATTTTTTCATAGCTTCTCACCTTGGTTGTGATTTTTGTTCTGTGGAAAATTTTAGATTTTTATTGAATATTTAAGATATAGCGGAAAGGATCAAAATCGATGTTTATTGTTCGCAAGGATATTAATATCGGGCCATTGCACGGAAAATCGGGCGAAGTCACAAAACTGTGCTCGGGTACTTAAAATATACTGAAAACTTAAAAAAAATACAAAGAAAGGATTCAGCAGGGAAAGGATTTATCAGCTTTAACTCTAACCGAAAAGCGAGTTGTGCAAAACTCTGCTCCACAAATCAGGTATCAAGCTGGTATCTAGACAAATACCATAAGAGCCATTGCAAGCTATAAATACCTGAAACTAAAAACTGAAAAACCGCAGGTGAATAATGTACGCAAAGAAAATCGATTATAATTTCCTATGTCGTATACGCTTGAATACGACATAGGAAATTCAAGGAAGAGGTCATGTTATTCATTGGCGTACTGTGGCTTTTAGTGACGAAGAGAAATTTAATTTGGTTCTAATCATATGTATGAGAGAAAGAATTTATAAATGTTTCGCCATTTTCTAGAAAAAGAACTTTAAGATACTTCATTTTTTGTAATCTTAAGAAAATTCAAAAAGATATGGCCTAGTAAAATCAGAAATTCCATCTGATCGAGAGTGTTTATATTTTTTTCCATTTTTTTGTAGTGCATTTGATAATTTTTTTGGAATTTTCCACTTTTTTTCTAAAATCTTGATTTTTAGTTATTTTAAAATTTAAATGCATTTGTTTTTTGTAAAATTTTCGGTTTTTAAATATTTTTTGAAGAATTTTAAAATATTTTGCTCATTTTGAGTTTTGATGAAACATCGGTATTTTGGAATTTTTCGGCTTAAGTTTCGGTTTTTAAGTTAATTTTGATTTTAAATTTAGTTTTGGAAATATTGGCGGAATTTTCAATACTGGTCGTAGTTAGTGAACAGACCTATAAAATATGAACGAAATCATATAACATCAGCTGATAAAAATTGGGCAACCAAAGCCTAAAATTGGACCGAAAGGACTAAATTTTTCAAAAATTTTAAATTTTACTATATTATTATTATTATTACTATTATTATTTCAAAATAAATTGAAAGGAGAGTTTAAATGTAAAATATGACGAGTTAAACCAGAGGCCAAAATTAAATATTGCAAACAGTAATTTGCGTCGGGAAATTGTGTAGTAAATTTTTATTAGTTCATATTTTTGTGAAGGGCATGGCATAGAAGATTCCGCACAGCCTAATTTGGCTCTATTACTTGTTTCGTGTGGATTTGGGGTTTTTCCAAAATCGATTTTATTACTTCTGTGTCTAATGACTGTGATACAATAGATTAGTTGGCGTGTCTGCTTTGTACATTTGTAGATAAACATTTAATATTCGTAGTAGAAGGATATGTAATGGGTTGTTAGCAGGTGATCTGTTATTAGAATTTTCATAGTAAATTTTCGTAATAATGGTTCCAGGTTGCATTCCTATTTAAAAAGTAAAAAAGTTCAGCTAACAAATGACAAAAAAATTATTGTTTTTTCAACTCGTATAGACATCGTTAGTAGATTTGTGCTTTCAATGTAAGTATAATGTTTGTTGTTGTATTGGTAAATGTAAGGCCAAACGAGGAACATAAAATAATAAAATAAGCGTAACCACCATTTTTGGCAAATCTTACATAAAATATATAGGAACAAATTATGTTTAATAACAAAATAATATTGATCTGCTGCCTATTATGTCAATTAGAATCTGCTCAAACTTAATTAACATTGGCATAAGCCGAGCAAGAGTAGAAATTATTTAGCGGTTATGCTTATTTCGAAAAATATTTGGTTCGTGTGACCTTAGCTTAAGTAGTTAAACATTTTAAGAGTTCTTGTTTTTTTAACTTTGTGACATACATACTACTGTGGGCAAAAAATTGTAAGACTTTGTTCATAATTTTAAATTTCTTCATTTATTTTGCCAAATCTATTTCATCCCCCTCAAAGGTTCCACCCCCAACCGCTATACACTTATGCCAACGTTTTTTCCAATCCTCGTAACAATTGTTAGTCAATTTCCGGAATAGCCTTCAATGCGCGTAGCGATTCACGTTTAATGTCTTCAATTGACTCAAAACGGTTTCCCCGGAGCGGTTGCTTGAGTTTGCTGAACAGCCAGACGTCACACGGAGCTAAATCAGGCGAATACGGTGGTTGTGGAACGATATTGATTGAATTTTTGGAGAAAAACTCACGAAGAATCAATGCGGCATGCGAAACCAATTGTAATTTCCAAACGATCTTTTAAAATGGTTTTCACTGATCCCTCCGATATTTCAACGATATCAGTAAGGTCTCTGACTGTTAATCGTCGATTCTCAAACACCAATTCCTTGATTTTATTAACGTGTTGATCATCAATTGATGTTGAGGGACGTCCTGGACGTGGTTCCTCGTCAACGCGTTCTCGACCCTCTTTGAATAATTTGTACCAATGAAAAACACTTGCTCGCAACATACAATTGTCACCGAAGGCCTTTTGCAACATTCTAAACGTTTCGGCACCAGAAATTTCATTCCGCATACAAAATTCAATGGAACTTCTTTGTTGAATAATTTTACTAATTGTAAAAATCGTCGAATGCGCTTGTTGTACTTCAGAAAGACAAGCAATAAACACTAATGATTACGTTGATATGATATTTGGCACAGATGTCACTGACAGTCATACCAACATAGAAAAAAAATTTCGACGAATGGATTTCCGTGCGAAATTTAAATTAAAAAGTCTTACTATTTTTTGCCCACAGTAGTATATATATATTAAACATGTATCTTTCTTCTATCTTCAAGTTATTTTAATTGGTCTCTTAAAATCACCTTTAACACACTAGGCATACCTACATATAAACAGAATGTGTCCTTCAACACCAACAACATCATCAAATGACAACAATACCTCAACAGCAAGTTCATCTAGTCCGGGTACCACTGCTACCTCCAATCGCGGTGTAACCACTTGTAGTACAAATCTAAGATTACAAACACATTTCGATTGTAATGGCATCACTACTACACTCAATAGTATTAAACAACGCAACACAGCAGCAACATCAACATTTGATCGTCAAAATGCTACAACATCCAAAGTGTTAGTCGATAATAATGCCGATTATAATGTAGAGAATATTGTCTACAAAGAACTCAAACAAGCCAAAGAGACGATACAAGAACAGAGAGAAGTGGAAAAGGCTGAGAAGGAATTTAAACCAAAAATACGATGGTTGGATCTAATAGCGCAACTATTTTTACATGTGGGTGCTGTTTATGGATTCTTTTTGTTGTTTTCCTCGAATTTTTATACATTTTTATGGGGTAAGTGCAAATTATGAATGAGAAGAAATTTATTTTGTCTTATAAATATTTGAATTCTATATACATTGTACGAATGTAATGCTTTTCTTGTTAAAAATGTAACGTCCCTACCAGCTTTACGCAGAGCCTTTATCGAAAAGAGACTTCCTTCTTCGTTTTTTCTGTAGATTAGAAATCACAACCGGTCATTTTCAAATTTTATAAATTTAAATTAATGAAAAATCGGTTTATTGGAAAATGTCCAACAATAAATCACCCTGAAGTAATACTACAATCCCAAAGGTGATTGTAAAGCCCGAATTCCGCAATTAAAAAAATCCCAAGACTTTTCGAAATTTTTTGTTTATAGATAACTATTGATAAATCTTTCAAACTGATACCCATATTATATAACAAATAAAAATATGTGTTGTGGAAAAATATTTTATTGCCCTGTTCAAGTGAAATGAAAACCATTATCATTGTTAAGTAGAAATTTTCCATACGCTTGCGCGATTGATGTAATTGAAACCGTGTATAAAAAGTGTTTGTGTGGAGAATTTTATTCTTCATGTTTGAATAGAAAAGAGATGAAATGACAATATAAGAGATGAGAATTAGAACGAAGAATTGAAATCACTCATTAAATTTTTTCCGCTGTAGTGAATTTAATAAAATACATCGCCGTTCACCAGGTGTAACAACTTAATTACGTTTTAAGGAAATTTTACGTACATATTAGAAAAACATCACGTGAACATTAATTAAATGTATGATCTTTATTTACTTGATAAATGTTCGGAGATTGTAAACATGTAATTAATTTATACGGAAACAAGATGCCTTAATTGGAAACCATTAAATTGAAATCCATCAATATTAAATTCGCTTATTTCATATAAATATATGAATTGAAGATTAATCGTTACTCTTAGCGAAAGATATTGTAGACAATTTTGATTATCACTCACATAGCCAAACAAAATTTGAAGAATAGGAATAAATCAATAGATTTTAGTTTAATAATCATCTAATTTTTACATAAATAATGAAACAAAACGATAAATTTTTCACATCTTTCTCTTTATCGAGCACAGTCAATTGATAATTATAGTTTTTTCAGCTCAAGAACTTTGAGGCTTTAAGATTATGATTGTCTGAATTGAACTAATATTAGAATTTAAATTAAATTAGTTCAGTTATTGAAATGATCCAATGTATGCTTAGACTTGCTGACGAGCTTTTTTCACCTCAGGCTTTAATTAAGAATGTAATTGTCACATTTGTGGCACCGTCGCAAATATGTTGGGATATCAAATCGATCGCATAAAGACAAATCGGGTTGTAATTTATTAATAGCACCTTAGATTGGCTGAGAGGAATGGCTCGTTGAGAACTGCCACATAGTCCACATATCGGGAACTTGTGGATATTGCTCAATTTAAGTATTGAAAATTCGCCGAATGCACTGATCAATTGGTCCAAGTTTCAAGATCCTAGGTTGTCTGGTGCTGTCAGAGAGTTAATTTCAATATCGGACAGACGAAGATACGGATGCCGATTTTTGAACTCCACAACCTATAAGGATCTAGAATATATATACTTTCTAGCTTCGGAAACGAATGTTTATGAAGGGTATAAAAATAATAGTATCGAAAGGTCCTTTGTAGTGAATCTATTCCTATTTTTGCAGCGATTACGCTTGCTCTAGAAAAAAAGGCCGGAGAAGTTCCGATCGGGAAACAACAGGTTTGCACAAGTACACTGGATTCATTTTATAAAATGCGTTTTAATACCACGGTTCCAGCGAAAACGCACGTCAAATATTTAGGTATCCACCTAGATCGGCGCCTAACTTGGACCCGTCACATTGAGGCAAAAATAACGTCCATAAAGCTTCGAACAAATCAACTACATTGGCTAATAAGTCCTTACTCAACTTTGGCCTTGGAATATAAAATCCTATTATACAAATCCGGTATAAAGCCAATATGGTCATATGGTATTCAGCTGTGGGGTACTGCCTGTGCATCAAACATCCAGAAATTACAGAGAAGACAGTCTAGGATTTTACGTCATATCGTATGCGCCCCCTGGTACATAAGAAATGAAAACATACATAGGGATCTCAAAGTTCCCAATATCCACGAAGAAGTTAAAACATACACGTCCAAATACGTGAACAAACTAGTCGCACATCCCAACACTCTAGCACGCAATTTATTGCAATTTGATGGCCACCAGAGACTAAAAAGAACTGACACATTGAAGAACTGACACAATAGAAGATAGATTTTTAAGATTTGAATACAAAAAATTAGTTATTAAATTGGTACTAACTAGTAAATAATAATTTAGAAATAAGATTTGAATACTTATTGTGAATTTCTTTTAATAGAAAGATTCAATAAAATAAAATGCAGTAAAAAAAAAAAATGCGTTACCGACATTTCATTTTAATTCGAGAACATGAGCGTGAGAATGAATCTTGAGGATTCATAGAGTCATTTATTTGTTTTTGTGTGCCAAAGACGGATCATGAATCGAATTTAACATCAGTAAAAGACATGTCGTTGCATCGATCTTCGAAATCTTTTTCTTTAATCTGGAGTCTAGTAGAGTTGGGGCTGCCAGTAGAAATTATTGTTCCATATTCCGAAACGGGCTTTAAAACTGGTTCAAAATGATTATTTGTTATGAAATATATGTGTTAACATCATACAAGAAAAATATTTTAGCGGCATATTAAAGACCTTAATTGTTTATTAATTTGTTTCGACTATTTGGGAGATAATCGATTCGGCAGTAAAATCGTTAGTGGCAAAAAAAAATAACATAATCGTCTATTAATCGTTTTTCGATTAATCTTTCTGTCGCTATATGCAGATAATGGTTTGCTTGTGTCTAGTAAAGAAGAGAAAATATGATTAGTTTTATTAATGCATAAAATCAATTTTTGCTAAAACTAAACGAAAAGTACATATGTATTCCTTGGTAGGGTTGCAATAATTATTATGGGAAAACTTACGTGCTAATTTAATTGGTATGCAACAAATGTAGGGAGGTGGAAAGATGCTAAAACTGATGTTAAGTTCAGAAGAATCTTATCTTGCTTCAAAACACACGTTTTTTAACTCTCTACCTTTTGGTTATTGTTGTATCATTCTATGATGACGCAACAAGAATGATATCTTAATATTGTAATAAATAATTGTGAGTGATGTAAGACCTCAAACTAATAAAGATTTAATTTGTTTAGTGACATAAATAACAAAATATTGTGTGGACAGATGTGCGTTTAGTGTAAAAAATAATGAAATTAATATCACCTTTAACCCCAACAATTAACGATTTCTTTATTTTGTTTCTGTGAGAGAGTTCTTCATTTGAATATTCGGCGCGTTAATGGGTTCACTGAATGTTTCTTTCAGTTAATCAATTGTAACGCGCATGTGGAGTGTTTTGCAGTCTTGTTGAAACTACAGCACTCCAACGTTAAGGACATTCAATTGTGGTAGAAAAAAGTCAAAGCATCGTTTTTGAAAAAATAGGGACGAATGATTCCAGCGGCCCATAAAGCACACCAAACAGTGGCTTTCTTTGGATGTAACGATTTTTTGGTAATGACTTGTGGATTACCTTCACCTCAAATGTGACAGTTTTGCTCATTCACTAATAACATACATTCCACCAAAAACGAGCTCCATCACTAAACAAAATTTTCTTGCGAAATTCGGGATCCACAACAATTTCGTTTTGAGCCCATTCACCAAATTTGCAGGCGTTGCGTAGTGGTCAGTCCATTCATGATGAAACTGGAAACCAAATTAAACACAAAACAAATAATATCTCTCAAAATAACGCACATATCATGCAGTGTAGCCAACTTAAAATTTAACCTTAATTAAAAAACAATCGAAATTTAAAAATATAAAAATATGATTTTCACTTTTAAATGGCACAATATTTTGATAGAGTGATTCGGCTCTCAAAACCTGCCTAAAATTTGTCGCTAATGTGTAGTCTTTGATTGATTGCTGATGATTCGAAGTAGAGTCCTCGCTGTTTTGCCAAATAAGTTCTACGAGGCCTCAATGAGATAGTTCGAGAATTCCTTTGCGAAAGCATAATAAAAAAACGAGTTTGAAACCATGAAATTTTAATTTACTGGTTAACAAATTTCGTTTGCTGGAAAGCTTGCAGTTCATATTTGTAAACATCGATCTTAAAATTGGGAGGGCTATTATATTCTTTTCTGTGGCATCCAAAGATTATTTACAGGGTTAAAGTCAAAAGTCGTTGTATTGTTAATGTAATAAATCCTTAAAGTAAAAACTTAGCTAAAACTCAGAAAAATATATATGAAGCACATAACGTATAGTTAACTAAAAGAAGACTGACTGAAAAACGGTGGAGCAGGTAATAAAGCTTAGAAGTATAATCCAGCGATCCTGTACATTTTAATTTTCAATAAAGAAAATAAAATGAAATTTTATACATCACTTCAAATATTTTTAAAATTTTGTTTTTTTTTAAAGTCGTTTTTACTATATGGGGTTCGGGTATTGGAATCACAGCTGGAGCTCATCGTTTGTGGTCACACAAATCGTACAATGCGTCTTTATCTCTACGCATCTTGCTAATATTTTTATTCACCATAGCGGGGCAGGTGAGTCTGTGATATTTCTACTTCCCCATGAAGCGAACTAACAAACATTTCGATCTTTATCTTTTTTAGCGTGATGCTTACACTTGGGCCTTAGATCACAGAATTCATCACAAATTCTCAGAGACTGAAGCTGATCCTCACAATGCTAAGCGGGGGTTTTTCTTTGCTCATGTAGGTTGGCTAGTTTTAACAGCTCACCCTAAGGTAGAGGAGAAACGTAAGGTTATTGATATGTCCGATTTGGAAAATGATGGTGTCGTAATGTTCCAACGTAAATGGTTTATACCCCTATTTGCCTTTTGCTCTATTGCTTTGCCTGTTCTGGTTCCTTGGTATTTTTGGAATGAGTGCTTGTGGAGTTCTTTTTGGATTAATTTTAATATGCGATTTACCTCTACGTTGAATGTGGCTTTCTTTGTGAATAGCGTGGCTCATATGTGGGGCAGAAAGCCCTATGACAAGTTAGTGAATTTAAGGCAGGGCAAAGTGCTAGATTTCGTATATTAATTAATTATTTTTAGAAACATTAGCCCAGCTGAAAGTCCGATTGTATCTTTTTTGGCTTTGGGTGAAGGCTGGCACAATTATCATCATGTTTTTCCATGGGACTATAAAACTGGTGAATTTGGCTCCTACAAATTGAATGTAACTACTTGTTTCATTGATTTATGTGCTAAATTGGGGTTGGCCGAAGGACGTAAGTATTTGAAGTTTTTAATTAAGTTAAATAATGTTCAAAGTTTTACTAAAATTTTAACGAAAAAACGTCTTAATTAGAAATATAATGCAGGCTGTTTTGCACTGAACGTAATATAATTTTTTTGTAAACCGAGAAGTATTTTGAAATCTAAACTTTAAATTAGGGTACATATTTCTAGAAGTAACTTACTCCAAATTTACAATATTATAGGCTGACGTTGTATATTCATTCGAAGTAGAAGTGATGATCCTGAACACAGCACGTCGCCGGTAAAAATTAAGGTCAGCGGAGGCTAATTTTTAATATTAGCAGCTGCTAAAAGCCGACTAGACTTAAAGAAAATTTCGGCGGTAGTGGCTGAACTAAAATTATTGTGTTACCATCGCGACAAAGCCTGAAACTGAAACAGTATATCCGATAAAATTATTACAGCAAATAACGAAAAGAAAGCTTCGCCGGTAAAGGCGACTAAGAATTTCAGCTGTCATAAGCCTAGATGCCAAGATACCTTGGCGACTGACGTAGTAAGCTATGAGTCGATTTTTGGTTGATCGGCATCGCGATCTGAATTTTTTTAGAAGACTTTAAGTTGGCAGCATTTTTTTAGTGTTGCCCATTTTCAACATTTACCAGGCTTAGTTCGACATTTCATCAGGAAAAAACCAGGCGAGGTTGTTAAAATAAATTTTTAGAAGCAATATTTTCTTGACGATTTAAAGTAACCACTATATGCGGTGGTATTTTAGGCGTTGAGAAATTTAGAAAAAGTAGCTCGCGGTTAAAATCAATACTGTTTTGAGGAATAAAATAAACAAAACATCGGGATATGAAAGAGCTGTTGTTTTAACGAATTTCCCATTTTGTATCTTGGGTCGTGTGAATTGAAATTAAATCACATAATAAACATTCGCAATAATACAAATCATGTGTATTTTTACTTAATAGCTACCAAATTAAATCGATCCTAATCAATTGGAAATTTCATTTTTAATTATTTTTTTTTTCTTTTTTCCAAATAGGGAAATTTGTCTCTCCCGATATGATAAAAAGGCGAGCCTTTAAATGTGGTGACGGCACTCGATTTCTTAGCGATGATTTCGCCCACAAAGATCAAGTCTGGGGTTACGGCGATAAAGATTTACCACCGGAAGACGTACAAGAATTAAAGGATATGAAGCTTTAATTTTTGCTCTACTTGTTGTTTCTTGAATTGAATGCAGTAGGATAAGTGATCGACCGAACATGCAACAAATTACGTAGAATATTATTTGTACTCGTATATCAATGTTTTAAAAACAGTTTTCATTGTAGTTAATTTTTTGTATACTCGTACATCATTGTAAATAAAAGCTTATCGACGTTTGGTAAAAACTAATTTATGGTATATAACAATACTATATATAACGCTCGGTTTAGAGATATTGTAAATATAAAATATGTTATTTTTAACTAGTCTTTGTTATATGTAGGTATTTTAAATATTATTGTGATATGAATAAAGTATTATGTAAAAAAATATTTACTAGCTTTGCTTAAAATCAGGAGAGTCACTACGTAATTGGAACTTTCTATTTTCAAGGTGGCACATATCGAAAATTGTTAATAATTCAATAATTCTGCGAAAGAAACAAATTAGCACGAGGAATTAAAACAAAATTATTTGAAAGACTACCAATACGGAGATAGCTCTCTAGCTATATTGGAAGTATCCCATACAGATAAAAAGTACCCGTTTTAAGATTTTTTTGGGTACTTATTCTCCCAAGCCACCTCTATACTAAATTTCAGCTGTCTAGTTATAGTGGAAGTGTCCCCATTCAAATAATGGGAACCCTAGGCCTCCCAGATAAAATCTGCCCATTTTTAGACTTTTCTGTTTATTTATTCCCCCAGGCGTATGTGTATACCAAATTTCAGCTATGTACCTACAGTTAAAATGCTCTATAATATTGATGAATAATTCAGTGAATATGTACCAAAATATGCACTTTATACACCTTCATATCTCTGGATGTTCTTATGGTAAAGCGTGGCTTATGAGCAGAGTCCTTATGTTGCAAGTTTCATTATTTTATGATTAAAGGAAGCAAAGATATGAGGGGGTAAAAACAACGCGAATGTTTCGTTTAATATGCACACTGTGTGCATTAGGCCTAAACTTAGAGCACTCCCGTGCATCTTAACAAACAGTTTTCCTTGTGTGTACGCAGCCTTATATGCATAGTAGCCAAGCCCGGCGCTCTTTGCTACGCCCCTTAATGAGCTCAATATGTGTGCACAGTTTCAGAAAAATCGGTCCAGTGCAAGTAGCATAAAATGATAACCTATTTTCGGGCGTAGCACTGCCCACTTTTTTAATTACGAAATTGTATTATCATGAGAGTTCAGTATGTGTGCACAGTTTCAGAAAAATCGGGCGTACTTCATTTTTATGTATATTGAGATGGGCGTAGACCCGCCCACATTTTATATTAAATTGCCACCCATAAACAGTCCTTGGAATGTGTACAACAACTTGCCAAAGTTTGAGTCCGATGGGCTTTACGTTTTTGAAGTTTGATAGCAAACACACACAGACAGAGTTTCACTTTTATATATATAGATGTATGTCTAATTCGAATTGGCATGTGATTATTTATTTCTTCAGGTTTTATGTTTTACTGGGAAATATTTTTGTTAGTGTGTTATTAAAAAAAAAAAAATATATATAATAATATTTGAAAATTGCGAACTTATAAAAAATAATTAAAGAATTGTAATTTATCGTAATATATAAATAAATAAAAATGTTTGGTACCCTTAAGCCATTGCTACTTATTAAATTATGAATATATACATATTCATTTACACCAGGCACGAAATCAATTATTTATAAAATAAAATCGAAAAGAAAAACTCTTTTATTTTACAAAAAATTTGTTGGTACTATGCTCGGTAAATTAAATATAATTTGTAATTGTATTGTAACATTTAATAAATAACACAAATAAGTATTTTATAATAAGTACTTCCCTACGTAAATGTGAACTATATAATTCTGAATAACATTAATTCGATTTATTTTTACGTTTTTTACGTTTAATGAAATTTGCCATTTATAGTTTTAGTTCTTTGCTTTACTTGAGTGTGGTCGGGCAACAGCGGAAAGTGTTACAAGTTTTTCTATTGGAAATCCTTGTGAAAAGGTACATATGTATACACAAATATATGTATACGAAATTAAAAAAAAAAAAAACATTCATTATAAATTTCATCTTATATACGAGTAGTAGTGCTTCTATATTCAATTTAATTCGAATCAAAAATATTGAGTGGATGCTGTCTTAGACGCACAGAACTTTGAAATGACCTAAAAACAAAGGAATGATTACTTCCAATGAATCTGGCCTCGTCTCTGCATTTTAATCTTAATATAATTTCTGGCCCCAACAGCTGGCTCAAATATAACGTAATAACGGATTAAGTGTTGGCTTTCGTTTACCGTGGTTGGCTAATCGGCGTAGAATATCGCACAAGCTGAGCATATCCTTCAACCGTCTTTTGACATATTGCAAGATCTAGTTGAAACTACAGATATCCCTCCTTGAGACGAGGAATTTATTAATTATCTATTTATTGCAACGTTCTGGCATAAAGCACAGAAAGCTGTTACAACTTTTACATGAAGGGGCAGTTTTATAATGTGGTTCATCCCTTAAATAAAATTACATATTGTGAAATTCGGAGTCACCTTGTTTTGGCCTCAAATGTGGGAGGCAATTTTAATGGTCCTTGTTTATTAAAAACCGGCTTAAATAAAATATATGCTGTTAGTGGTAATATGATCAATAGAAATCGAACAAACTCTTGGATTGTCCTAAATGTAGATACCAAAATTAAGATGTTGCATTTATTCGATATTAGAAATATCTGCTAAGAATTTTATCGCATTTAAAAACGCAACTAATGAGGTAATAGCAACCATGTAGGCCGTTATTGTGGGCCGATATTGAATTAGAAAATAAAACGAATTACAAAGTCCAAATATCTGCCGCGGTTTCGCATGGTAGTACGTGTCCAAGATTTCACTTTCTTCATGTCTCTGGCATATAAATATATACACGTAAAGAAACAACATAGTTTAGGTAACCATAAGCGTATCATTGTTCTAGATATAATATTATAGTCCTCTTAGAACGATAGAAAAGCAAATACTAATTTTACTAACTGGCAACGGCTGGACACAAACGACTTAACTCGTCGATTGGCTAATAGCCAACGCGCTAACCACTTTAACTTTGATTAAACATTTTATCGTTAGGGTTAATATATTATTTCTGTATGTTTGGTTTGTGATTAGAATATTAGTAAAAATTGTATTGTTCAAGTCAATCATAATACAACTTTTATGAATAGAAAGAAACTGATTAATGATTAACTGTAAACTAAAGTAATATTTAAAATGTGTTTTAATAAACATGTACGTTTGTATTGTTGTAAAGAATATAATATGGCTGTCGTGACCATGTCACAACCATGTTTTTTTCTTCTTCTTTCGTGTACGGATGTATATGAACGAAGGCCTGGGTTATGTTGAGTTTTGAAGGTATCAGTCGATTTCAGCTTATTCCCATAGCCTAGCAACTTGAGAAAATCCAACAAGAGGAACTCTAAAGGGTTAAACTCGCGCGCTCTTAATGATCAAGCCGTTCCATCTACATGAGATACAAACCTCATTTACAACGTTTGTGCCGAATTGACATTTTGACCTTTGCTAAGTAACAGTTAACGCCGGACGGAACTGGTAAATCTATTTTCAATGTCAGCGATGGCTTATCCAACGTTGTTTTTTGAAAAGTACGGATAAACGATGTTGGTTGGCCCGTATTAGGCAACATTCCGTGTTAACGTATCCATTCATTAAAAAATCGGGTTTCGGACAAAACTACGGTCATATTTCGAACGCTCATTTTAAGGTGCTGGCTTTTCGTAACCATCCGTGACTTTTGGCAGAAAGCAAATTGTAATAAATTATACCATAAATTTAATCAAATTCACCATGTAACTCTCGTGATGAGTGTTTAGTGATCAGGAAAATCTGTCAAATAAACCTATTATATATAATAGACCATTACTAACAACAACATTACCACGAACATACAAAACAGACAACAAACCTTCTCGTTACCAATTGTCCTATGCCTTTCATATGGTATATTGGAATAGGTGATAAGTGAAATTGTTGTACGTAAAAAACTCATAATGCCGGGTTACGAAAACATTTTCAGCTATCAAATGCTAACTGAGTAAGCTAAATTGCATATGTGTGAACACCATATTTTTAAACGCAATTTAAATTGAAATGCCCCAATTAAGATGCATGTGTAAACATACTGTTAACTATATTCATATTTATCTCAAAAATACATATATATATATAATATTTTATTATATAATTAATTGAACCAAATAAAATTTCAAGCTAAAACCAGACAACACTTTTAACAAGTGTAAATATTTGTTGGTTTACTTTTATTCCGCCTTCAGCAGACGACAAATGGGCTTCATAAAAAAAGGAAATTGTCTAAATTTTATTTAAAAAACGTTTTTTTACAAAGGATAACCTTCTTTCTCGGCCACTGGATACGCGCCTGTAAAATTCCTAGAGTAAATGTATGCACTTATTAGGTCTTAGAACAAAATTTCGATGCTTTACGAACTATAGAACAAACCAAGTACTATATTCTTCAACATTTCGGCGACTAATGGCACATAGCCGAATCCGGTGGTGCACCAAACCAAACTTGCCAACGGATGACGTAAATTCGTTCCAAAAATCTACCTCAAACATTAAAAAAATATCAAAATTAAAGTTTAAATAAAACACAAAGACAAATTTTTACCGTTGAGTTAAAATTTCTTTTTTTCTTTAAGAATATAAAAGAAATTTATTATAAGCAATGCGCGTGTATTGTTATGCAATCTTTAAATGAGTAAAATTAAATTAAAAAAACAAATGCAAAACTTATTAATTAATTCCGGTTCAAAAGTTCTATCAACACACTTTGATTTATACAGGAGCCATAATATAATTAAGTACAAACACACACATGTACATAATTTATACATACATATATATTTCGTAGAAAAACTTCTAACACACCATCACACACATTTTGGACAATGGACACAAAGCAAGAACAGAAACCAAACGGATCGGAAGCAACCAAATCTGAAACGGCTGTGAATAATACGAAAAAAGGCTTGAAACGTGAAACCAGTTGGCCGGCGGTATTGTTTTACATCCACTTATATATACTTGGAGTCTATGGATTATTTGTGATGTTTACAAGTGCCTCATGGCTGACTTTGTTTTTCAGTAAGTGAAATTATAAGACTTTGAGTTATACGTAAGACGTTGTTACTGAAAAATAAATTTGTTATTTTTATGTCAATTGCAGCTTTTATTCTGACAGTATTGGGTATATTGGGCGTAACAGCTGGAGCGCATAGACTATGGGCCCATCGCACTTACACCGCCTCCACCACGTTGAGAATCTTCTTAATGCTATGTCAAACTTTAGCAGGCCAGGTAAATTAAAAAGTTTGTATTTTTACGTTTTACAACACATTTGTTTTCAGTGAAGACATAAACCTTTTACCCCTTTGAAAAGTATTTTGTTTAAAAAGCTCTTCAAAAGCTTTATAATAAATATAGGCACCGATACACCTATACACCATTCTACAGGCTGTTTATTTGCACATGTTTCGATATTACACAATTTTTAATAAAATTTTCACAAACCTTGAGTTACCAGAAAAAAATTTTATATTTTTCGACAGATATGTACATTCAATATGAATTTTCGCATATTTTTCGTTCTTAATTAATCTTTTGTAAAGTTTGGAAAGAGAACCTAGTTTTGGAACAAGTAACTTAACGAATAATATTAGTTTAACCTTCTGCTAAGTACATATGCAGCCATCACCTGATCTTAGCATGGCTTTAATTTTAAATCCACGAATTTATTGAAGATATTCGCGTAACTAAGGTTAGTCTTGCCAAAGTATGAAACTGCATAAATTTACTCCCGTTGACATGATCACCATTATTAGCAACAAGGACCTGCTTAAAAATCAGAAGAAATTTAGCTGTCAACACAAGTAAAAAAGTATGCACAATTTTTTTAAAATGTCGAACTAGTCTTTGTTAATAAAGTCTTGAATTAATGAACCATTATCTCTATTGTGGGAACTCGAGGGTTAAATATTTTATATTAAAATATTTGTAGAGCTTTCTTATGCGCACAACAGTGCTAACAAATTTTGTAAATGTGGTTGAATTTATATGGCAACGTTTTTTCTTTCAAAATGAAATACTTCAACTTTAATTCTAAATAAAATCAAAATTTGTTCATCAATTTTAATAAAATATGGCTCGCTTTGTTTGAAACTTAAGAGATTAAAACAAGTGGGACTTTGATATTTTTCCAATTTTTTTATGAATTTTCAAAATACCAATTTTTAAATTTTGCATAAAATACCATTCTTTTTCTTCACAATTCACCTGAATTTTAAACTTGAAAGTGTTAAATATCTTGACTGTATTAAATATCTATCGTAGATTATGTTAAGTTCATAGGACTAAAACTTTAACTATTCACAGATGATGCTGAGAGGCCGGTATAGCACGAAATGTAGGTTCTTCTTCTTTACACAAAAATGATGAACGTTTAACGAGACCATTAATTCCAACAAAATGTTAACAATTATTTGGGTCTGTCAAAGTCTAATAACAAATAACGAATTACAGATTTTATATCACACAGAAATTTATTTAAATTTCTGTAATTACAAAAGCCTTTTTTTGGGCGAAAATACTACAACTGAAGCTTAGTATAAATTATTTGAAATGATCCTGATAAAAACTAACTTTATTTTTGATTTAACATATTTTTATTGCATTTTATTCGGCATTTGTATAGTAGTAATAAATTTAAAAGAAACAACTTTAACCCCAAGGTCATCAATGTCAAATAATAACTTTTTTAAAGAAGTGTTAAAATACTTAATGAGCTGTTTATGCTGCACAGCAATTGAAATAAGACATGATCTTAATTAGGCTTTCAGGCGATCTTGCTAAAATAGTTTGCAAATTTATTAACAAATGAAAAATTTTAAAGCTTTGAAAAACACAAAAGTGTGTTGAATTGTTCAAACATAGAAACTTAAAAGAAGTTTTATAGTAAAAAACTCATGAAATGAGCATTTGAGGATCTGAATTACACACAGTAACTATGGAAGCAGAGTCCAATATCATATTAATAAGTGATGAAAATATCACAACTTTTCTGATTACTTACTCTTCAGTGCTTTGTTACTAAGTCTTATTAATCCACTAATTTTAAATTTGGTATGCTATGTTACTCTCAAAAAACGACACATTTAAGGACCTTTTCCCAACGTGTAAAACGAGAAACAGGTGTATATTGCTTCAGCTTTTGCAGAACTAGTCGTAAGCTTTTTTATGTTAAAAAAACTAAATCCTAGTCCACCTTAAATTACGCTAGAAACATCTACATTGAGATAACTCTGGAGAAAACGGACTTTGAAAATATAAAATAATAACTCATCCGGTCTGGTAATCACACTTAGTAGTAACATATTTTAAATTGTCTTGTAATTTCAAGTTAAATATGGCTCCTATTTTCCGAACATTATTTATCGGTTTCCTATATATTGGAATATATCGTTAGCTTGGACACAATTTAAAATGCTGCTTAATATAATATTTGTTTTTAGAATTCCATCTATAACTGGGTAAGAGCTCATCGTTTGCATCACGAAAAATTTCATAAACCTGAAGATCCTTTCTGCAGTAATCGTGACTTTATGTCGGCTCAAGTATACACCCATATCTTGAAATACAATGAAGAGCAAGAAACTTTATTAGCAAAAGTAGATATGAGTGATTTGGAGAAAGATGGTGTGGTAATGTTTCAAAAAAGGTAAGTTGCTTATAAATACTTGTACGAGTATTTAAAATGTTTAAAATGAAGTCAATAACACATTTTCCTCTTTTAGATTCTATTGGATTTTGTACCTATTCCTACATGTTTTAATACCCATAAATTCGCCGCTAGAATACTGGGGTGATTCGTTGACTGCTTCCATTGTTGTTGCCTTTTCTTTGCGTTACCTGATTGTGGCGAATATTTGTTGGCTGATCAATTCTTCTCATTTTATTTGGGGTATGAACAAAAATTTCAAGGCCTCCGATTCTAATAGTGTTTTCTTTATTACGAAAACTTATTGGCCTCAATATCACTATATGCTGCCAAATGATTATCAAAGTGGTGAATTTGGTAACTATGCCACCGATTTCATTACCGCTATGATAAGAGTATTTGCTGCTTTGGATATGGCCAAGGATTTGCGTACGATTAGTTCAACAGCGGTCCGCAATGGCCTTACAGAAGCCGTTGAAACAGGCCGCCCTATAGTCGAGTGTATTAATGAATTTGCCATCCAGGAGGAGGAGGCTATGCCAAAAAATCATTTCCTCAATAGAGAGAAATTCATGTAAAAGCAAAACAATCTGTAAACCTATTACAATTTAATTGCTTTATTATCTTTGGCAAAAAGTTTAGTAAATATTTAAGTTGATGAAAAATGTACTCTTTGAAAATGGATTTTATTCAAAAGTTTTCTAAAAGGTCAAAAAATAAAAACTCTAGGCTTACGTATTAATAAAGGGTGCATATCGAAACAGACTGCTTGCTTTGTGGGTCCCTTTTTCCTCGAATTATTTTCAAGTAAAAGATTTGTATCTTAATTTCATTAAGTATCGTGCTAACATTAGTCTTGACGGTTGTTCAGACAGTTGTCTGGTAACTGTCATACTTCTTCCTCATTGCGGCGTCTCCTGGGCGTAGGTCCCCCATGGCATTCATATTTAACAAGTATCTGCCCATTGTCTTAAGCATTATGCTACCTAGTGCTGGGCATTCACTCAGAATATGCGCTACCGTCTCAGCCTCGTTCTCAGTAGTATATTTGAATATTGACCCGTTCACCCCTTTGGAAGGTTTTCTTGTCCATATCTTCAGAATTCCTCCGTTGGCCAATAATCAATGGAGTTCCTACTGGGATTAATCTCTCCACCTCATGCGAAATTTTATTTTCCATCAATATCGGAATCTCACAGTCCAACGCCTGAGAAATACCTTTAGGGATTGATCTTCCCACCTCTCGCCAGCCATTCTTGTCCAAATCCTCCGGATTCCTCCCAAGGTCAATTACAACTGGAGTTCGTTCAGAAAATTCATAAAGATCCCACGAATAATACGGATAAATATGTCCGCACACATAGAGATCTATACCTCCGGGTTTGTCTGTATTAAACCCGGAAATCGACTGATATCCACTAGAGTTCAAGAAACCTCTTGCCTACGCATCCCTGTTACCCTGTGGTTTAGAGATTTTATACGGCAGTGTCTTATTTAGCCAGGCTCCTAGCAGAGACAGGAACCTGCTACCCGCAGCCATCCTGAAGAGGAATAACTCAGAACTCCTGACAGTAAACTCAATTACGGCAAGTCATGCCCTCGAGCCTGCTAACTGACCACCAATTTTAGTCTTACTTGACTCCTGAAACCAGACTAACACGTAGAGTTGCGAATTTATTAATTACACTGTTCTGCAATGAAATCTTCCTTTAAATAAAAATATAATGAATTTGAAGTATTTGAAGCACTGAATACAAATCTGTTATTATTTTTGAACCCCTTAATAGGTCGACTACACTAGTTCATTTCACTATAACTTAAGAACAGCTAATCCGATTTTAATTAACGAAGCATTTTAGGCGTTTTAAACATTTTTGCTCTTCAAAAACTCGTAAAAAATTTTAAAGAGCAAAAATTTTCAGTTTTTATAATTAGTTATAAGACTAGGTATATTACGAATAAAATAAGCCATATATCACAAAAATCGATGCACAAATCTTTGTTTTTTTCACAATTAAGCGAATGTATCTCAGTTTGACAAAAATTGCGTAATACATTTATCAGTATGTAACACTTGCATTTTGTAGATTTCAGCAAAACTATCTTAAGTAAAAGATTGAGTTTTTATGTTTTTTGTAATTAAATAATCCAGTAATAATAAGAGCATGTGTTTTTTATACTTAATAGCGGCCCGCTCCGGCTTCGCACGGGTATAAAATATATAGCCTATGTCATTAACTGAAAAAATTATTAAAATCGATCCAGTAGTTTTGATTTATTCATTACTGTCCGTGGCCAGCATGCGTTAAATATAGAGTAAAACAATTCTTCTTTCCCTATACCATGAAGATTTCCTGCTATCTTTGGAATATCTAAATTCATACACAACAATACTTAGTATTTCAAAAATAACAATATTTCTCCACTATTTAATGGATGTTATTATACATATAAACCTTCCTCTTCAATCACTCTATCTATTAAAAAAAACCGCATCAAAACCCGGTGCGCAGTTTTAAAGATTTAAGCATACATAGGGATATAGGACAGAGAAAGCGACTTTGTTTTATACTATGTAGTGATGGTTAAAGAAAACTCACACCAAAGGGTATTTTGAAAATCACTGTTACAGGTAGACAAGCCACAATTCATCAAATAAATATTGTAATAAAAGTTTTTTAATCCTTGTTATTTAAAAACAAAATGAACAATATTTTCTTGTTGAATTGTCATTCGAAAACCAGAAAATATAGCGAAAAAAGTTAAAAAAAAATAAAAACAATATGAAAATTGTTTGGAAATTTTTTTCCCAAATATCCAGAAGCTGGAGAGACAATGCATGAGCTGATTGTAGACAATTTACGAAATTAATTAGGAGAGCTCAACATGAGATCGTTTCGCAATTTCGCATGCATAAGCTCATTTCTTTAACCAGTCCATATTCGCTTCTTTTCTTCTTTTTTATTTCAAATGCTAATGCATTTTTTATTAAGATTAGAAAATTTGTTTACAGACGGGAATCTTGTTTCTTAAAAATCACATAAAAATGAATATTGATGAGTTACATTGACGTACTCGGTCGCAAGCTTAAATATATTTATTCACTAACCCTGACGCAAATATTAAAATATTGATGTGTCTACCAGCCGCTTAATACAATGGCATCCAATCAAGCATGTGAAATATTACAAAAGTAGAGATATATAATTATTTATAGTTCAAAATACACTCCATAAATAATATACAATATTTCAAAGCACATAAAAAGAAGGTGTATAATACCACATTTTTATATGAAAAATACCAATAACAAAAATACAATATTGTATTATAATACAATCGATACAAAAATACAAGGCGTTTGGGGATTAAACAATTATCTTTTTGAAAAAAGTTTATTATGCTTTTTGTGCAAAAACAACAATGATCAAGAACGGATGGCACATAACATGTCTTGGTTTTTGGCGCATGAGAGAATTGGAAAACCCGGTATATTTTCATGGCCAAACAGATGTAACGTTTTAGAAAGTTCAGTGCGAAAATCTAGCAGGTTTTTGTCAACAGGACCCCCATTAAACACTGGAGTTTACATATTTTTTAAACATTTCCTTAAAAAATAGACTGAGAAGGAAATTCCACCATAGAAATATTCCTTCACTATGAAAATCGCTTTTGGTTTTCGTCCAGTTAAGGACACAAAGTTTTCCGTTACCCGGATATTGTAACTAATGCAGTGCGGGGATTTTGGCGATACTTTCATCTAGAACAATAATGTTTTCAAGAGACCGACTAGTACGTCGATGCAAAGGGGGCTTACTATTCACAAAACATACAATTTCTCCAAATTGTTCACAATTCTTAGAATTATTAACACATAACTTGCCCTGTTCTCGATCGAAAAGTTTGGTCTTAGCGTAATAGGTTTTCACAATGATAATGCGTTCTATTTTTAGTAATCGGAAAATTATGGGTGACAGCTGAGTTGCCGCAAAAAGTGACACAAAATGCTCATTAAGACACCATATAGATGAACATTTTCAACAGTGCCTTACTCTCTTATATGTATGCGGGAAAAGCAAAACAATAAAGCGGTTTTATGCATTAGAGGGTTAAAGTAGTATTTGTATTCGTATTTTTAAATTTTATACGCTATGAATTGATAAAAATTTTGGATTTGTTTCAAACAAATATTTAAGCAAGTATGAGCAAAAATTTTATAATGCGTTTAACTTGTCACAAATAATGTTAAGTGATTGATTTAACACATTTATTCAATAATTGTTAATTAAATATTGATTCAATATTAAACCCCTTAATTGACAACTTATGAGAAAAAATAATATAAGTCACTTATATAGAAAATTTATTTACTTTCTATGACTAATATTTATTTAAAAATTAGCACTGAAGTTCTGAATAATTGGCAGCGTCCACTAAAAAAATTGGTCATGAAAATAAGATCAAACTATTAGAGTTTGTCAATAAAAATTAAAAAAGTAAACAAATATGGTACACAATTTCATAATTCAAGGTGAGAAAAAGCTTTTTGGATTGTAATTTCTACAATATTTGCTTGAGAATCAAAAGTAGTGGTGCTGAAAACAAGTTTCCTATATCTTCGTGTTGGACA
Source organism: Phania funesta (assembly GCA_963932375.1). NCBI lineage: Eukaryota > Metazoa > Arthropoda > Insecta > Diptera > Tachinidae > Phania > Phania funesta. Next base: position 46,510,694 of record OZ010652.1, read on the forward strand.
GAAAGAAAATTATAGGGGCCTTATTGTATAAAACGCAACGTCAGAAGTCATATGGAAAACAAAAAGAAATTTTATATAATTTTTGTGTTTGTCAAAAACAAGTCAACGTAATACGAAAAACAAAAAATGTAAATAAATTTTTAAACTTGTTTTTGTTTTCCATATACATTCTAGCGTTCTTTACGTTTTGTAATATTTCGGCCTAAATAATGCAGTTTTGTACAATATTATCAAAAAAGTCTGATCATTTTATAAACTGTTACGTCAATATCAATTTCTTTTTACTTAATTTTATTTTATTGAATATTTGTACTAAGAGAAATCTGCAATAAGTATTTAAATCTTATTTCTCAAATAGTATTAATCATTTATTACCAATGTAACACATTTAATTTAGAAAAAAAATTTTTTGTTTGAAACAAATTGATTGTGATTTTAATTTAAAATACGACATCTTAGGTGATTATACCGGGTGTCTTAATAACAATGCACTATTCAATTTTTGTGGCATGCTTTTCGTGTAAGTGGTAACTCGATATTTAACAGGTGTCACCTATGATTGGTTTAATTATTAAAAACGGAGCGTTAAAAAAAGAACGCGTCATTATTGTAAAGACCAATATAGAGATTTGAGGAATTTTCGGTCGGGAAAGTGAATGTAAGCTATCAACAATTCGAAAAGTGGTCCTAAATTCTTAACAAACTGGATTGACGCCTTACTTTACTTACTTCTATTTTTTTATTAATATAGAGAGGATATCGAAGCAGTCCTTTTTTTAGGTACCTATTCGACCTCTTTCGCTCCTCAAATTGATTTCAGGCAACCGATTTGTAATTTGTAATTCACGACTGCCTTAATTTCACTGAATCTCATGCTAACCTTAGCCTTTACTTTTGACTATAGTGATTTCAGATCGTCGACTAGTAACTGCCGACAATCCCCCTCATCACGGAGTTTCTTGTCATTGCTAGCATTTGTGTAAGGCTGAGGTCACCCATGGTATTCACATTCACTCAGTATCTGCCCGTGGTCCCAAAGCCTTATGCTAGCCAGTGGTGGTCATTGACACACAATGTACGCCACTGTATCAGCCCTTTTGAGGCACAGTCAGCAAGTATCATCTTCTAGAATTTTCATCTTGGACAGATGGTACTTGAACTTAACCCACATCAACGTTATATCATTCAACGAGGCACATCTGATAGATAATTAAACATTGTATGCACGTTGAACTATAACTTAGAAGAGTAGCGTAGTGGTCAAAACTTGATAAGATTCTTTAGGTTAATTCAATGACCTGTCACACAGTGTTTAAAAGATATCAGTTTTCACCTCCTATGACAACGCCACGTTCAAGCCACAGCCCTCTTTCATATAAAGTGGTGCAACGCGAACCATTTCCTATCCGCAAAGAATCAGTCACGTGACAATTCTGTATCCATTCCGTTCCCTCTAGAGTAAATAATAATAATAAAAAGTAATGTTATTTAATTTTTTTGAAACTACTTAGCATCAGTTTTTCAATTACAGGTAATTAAAGTTGTTTTTTTTTACAATTAAAAGAAGTGTGTAAGAGTGTGGCAGCAAAACAAGTTGTTTAACTTTCCAACATGGGAAAACACCAGGGGAAAAATATTTGCAAGCTATTAGGATGATATTGTACTTATCAAGTACTTCATCATCATTCTATTAAAAAAACTAAATAAAAATTTAGAATTTACTTGAAATTGACCTACAATTTGCTTCTTGAGCAAATTTGACAAAATTGATTTAAAAAAAAAGCTTTTAATAAAATCCTTAACATAAAATTAACTGCTGAAATAACAAATAAAATTGCACAATTATAATTACACGTGTACGTTTGTTAATTGCCAATTTTGACAAAACTGGCGTTTAAATGCAAAAAGGAGATTTACACACAAAATGGGAATCACGACTTTCTCTAATTTTCATATAAAAGAAGAGAATTGAAGAAAAAACGATAAGAACTGAAACAAAAAAAAAATAATTTTTTATATACAAGTGTTTCTACAATTCTTTTTTTGAAAACTGTATATGAAACACTCATTTGAGCCGTTTTGACGAGAGTTACTGGAAAGTTTCGAATAGAAGTTTTTACTAAAGAAAATTTTGTGAAATATCTTTGTACATAGATTTTTTTACTATTCGGTATTTTAAAATCATGTAAATCTGGGGGATAGGTTGCTAAGAGAAACTGCAAACATATAAGAAAAAATGATTCGATTTGCATTGCATTTCTCCGGTCCCTATTGACAATATGGAAATTAAAAAATAACTGGACCCGCATTTCTTTCAACACCAGTATAATCCAAATTGAAGCGTTCGCATACAATAAATAATGCAAGACCATTAATTTTATAAATTTTCCTGCCTTCGACTCCACTATGAGTTTTTATTTAAACTAAAACTTGCAAACGAAAGTATCTAAAATTCACAGTCCCTTAATTGCAATTTAGTAACCAGTTTTTGCAGTCATATTTGTATCTTTGGCTTGTGAATTGAATTCTGCCAAATATTGTTTTACTTTTTTGTTAAAATCATTTGTACTGAGTACTGAAATGCAAGCTGTTGCACAATTCACAAATCATCGTCTAATGAGCAACAACATGAGAAGGCAAAAATTTAAAATGAAAAAAAAATATCATGAAATATCAACAATTTGAAAATTGTTTGGCTGAACAAGCAATTTACAAAAAAATATATTAAATGAACATTTGGCAGTTTATAATTTGAAAATGTTCATGCATCTAGTGAGTGAATAACGTGATTGGGATTGAATTTGTAGGAAGAATGGACCAATGAACGAACGAACAAAATATTTGATTGGTATTTTTCCCTTTAGTGTAAATTTTTCATTTTTAGGCTGCCTTAATAGCAGCATATTATTGTAGGGGTTTATTGTATTAAAACAATCTTACAAAAAATTTGTCAAAAGTAGTGAAAGCTATTAGAAATAAATACATATGTAACTTGCTCTACGAAAAGGAACCTCTGCGCCGAAAAGAAGTTATTGAGAAAAACGTCGATAGAATTGAATCTAATATTTATTATTATTTAATTTATCTATTATTTAATTAATTTCAGGTTAAAATAAATCTTAACGTAAGAAAATGTGTCTGGAAGACGAATTTAAGAGTGTTGAAGAACAATACTTCAGCGATTGTATTTTTGTAATTTTGTACCTCTGATATTGATTTTTTTTTTTTAATTTCAAATATTATACATATATTATATATATTATCTGTTTATATCACATTTTTTCAATTTTTCATTAATTATGTTCATCTTTACAGGTGATTTGTAAAAAAAAACTAAAAGACATAGAAACTTGCGGTGTGCGGCATTTGAAAGAGCGTTTTTTCCCCTATAAGAATCACTCAAAAAGTAAAAACAAATTTTTCGGCGCAGAGGTCCCTTTTCGTGGATCAGGTCACATATTAGAATTATTAGACCATTTTTTATGAAAGAATTAATATAAAGATTTATAATTAAATATTGTTTGAAATAACCATGAACACATTCCATCAATTTTTATTATCAATTAATAAACATTCGCAAACTATGGCTACACTTACTATTTTTTGCTTTTTTTACGTAAAGCAAAACATAGCTGTGTTGTTTTTACCTCTTGCTACAGCAATTAGAGTTGGCAAGTGACAAATAAAATCCTAAAAGGAAAGTAAGAAAAACAAGGTGACCGTTTGCTTGTTCAGTTTTTGATAAAACTTTGATGTTTTTGTTTAAATTTCTTCAACCCTTTCATTTGGTTTATAGAAATTCAAGCATAAGACACCTCTAGTTTTTCTAAAAGTTTTATTACCGGTTTTCTGATCGAATGGCTTAAGCAGCCAGTGAAATGCTCGTAGAGACTAGCTTGTCTCCCAGCAAATAAATTGCTATTTTTATTAAAGAATTGGGATACTAAATTAGCTTGAAAATATATTTTTTTAAATAACAATGAAAACATTCCATGAGTTCTTGTTAACACATGCCTCATAGGCTGACCTAGGACTTTTTTAACTTATTTGGTATTTCTTTCTGTCCTTTATTTTAATGTTCAGACAAATCCCTACCTAGTACTTCAAAAGTTTCATACTTATTACCATTTTTTTTTTATTTCATACCACTGTGGGAGGGGGCTTATAAAAATTAACCTCCTTAACATATAAATGCAGTAAGTGACTCTGAGTTCACTGATATAAAAAAGTACGGTATGGTTTGATATAAACAAATATATTTTCTTTTTTCACTTAACTTATTCCTTGTATTTTTGTATTGTTTGTTTTATTACATGATTTTACAATAGTGTAAACTTGTACAACTTTAATTTAATTGTTTTTATTTTCATAACATTCAATTTCAGGTTATTTTCAGAAACATAAAATAAACGCAGTTTTCCCCTCACATCAGTATTAACGTTGCGAAAAAGGTTAAAAAAATATTTTTTGTTCTACATACAAACATACATATGTACATAAATACATACAACAGCTCATTGGTAACAAAAATATGGTCATCGCAAAGAGCCCTTTGAATTATTGTTTCAATTTCTGATTTTCTCTACAAATTATTTTTATAATTCTCCATTATGTTAAAGAATAATTACGAGTATCCAAAAATTGCCCTGGTTTAAAACGCAAAACCTCTCTTTTCTAATTATTCATGAACAAGCAAATTTGTTTATTTTAATGTGTGCTGGCGGCGATACACAGTGTTATGATTTCACAGGTACATTGGCCAAATATACAAATTTACACCAAATTGCTTTTGTAAGTAGGAAAGAAAAAAAATCATAGTTTTGTGAAAATCGTCCAATTTAAGCTGTTGTCTGAATTTAACCAACTGTGACAAACATAAAATATAAAAAGAATAATTAAGTTTTGTGCACATCGATCCAAGGACAATAAAAGTATTGCAAATATAACTAGATCTGTATTACAATTATATTAAAAATAATGGCAGCAGTTACCAGAAAGATTTAAACCTTAACTCTTGTTAGCGCATGTATGTAAAACTTCTAATATTTACTTTAACTTTTAATGAAAATGGCGTGGATTTTTCGACGTAGTCTGTGAAATTTTATTAAATAAAATCATTATAAAAGGGAAACCTTGATAATAAGTTGTTCTTAAAAACTATGTTACTACATTTTTAATTAACACGTTCGCCGCTAAGCGTCACATATATGTGACGTGAGAGTTTTCATAAAAACTGATGTCACATATATGTGTCGCATAATTATTAAAATATAATGGGCTGTTATTTCACGAAAGTTTGTATGAGGTAATTTCTTTGTATGTTTTAATCTTTGGCAAGGTGTCAGATATATATGAGTGCTGCGGTTTGTGGATACGGTAAGCAGTTATTCTAAAATTTCGCTTTATTTAAGGGTATTCCCCGCAATTTTTTTATGTGCTAATTTATATGAAAACTAATTGTAAATGCGCTCTTGAGATAGTTCATTCGTGTCACAATAGCAAAAGAAGATCGTTCTGGAGGTTCCTAGAAAAAAAAGTAACTGAAGAAGAAATTCTGGAGGCTATTTTGAATTCCAGCGAAAGTGATATGAATTTTGAAGATTCTGGTAGCAGCTTTGAGAGTAATAAATCTAACCTTTTACACAAAATTGAAAATGTCGTAAGTCATATTCTTCCAAATATTAAGAAAATCTACAGTCCCCCACAAAAATTATCTTTGGATGAAGCTCTTTTTTTGTGGAGAGAAAGGATTTTATTTCGCCAGTATATTCCGAACAAGAGACATAAATACGGAATAAAGTTTTACGAATTATGTAATCCAAATGGATTTTTAATAAATTTGCTTATTTACACTGGAAAAACTACTATTTGCAATGAAAAAGGACATTCATTTGGAGTTGTTGCTAAATTAATGCAGAATTATTTGCAAAAGGGACACACACTTTATATGGACAATTATTACATCAGCGTAGATCTGGCAAAAACAACATTATGGTGAACATTAAGAGCAAATAGAAAACGTAATCCCACATATCTCAAAAAAAAGTAAACTCACCAAAAGGAAGAACGTCATGGAGGCGTCACGTAAAAGGCATTATTGTTTAAAATGGAAAGACAAATACGCGACGTACTTCTGATTTCCAGGAAGCATAATTTTGACATGGTGAACAGAATACAAAAAAGAGGAGTAAGTACATTGAAACCGCAAAAGGTTGTTGACTACAACAAAAACATGTGAGGTACCGATCGATCTGATCAAATGGTGTTGTATTATGCCTGCCCCAGGCGATCAATTCGTTGGTACATGAAGGTGTTTTTTTACCTGATAGACATATCACTTTGGAATGCCTGCTGGATCTACAACAAAATAAATGTTGATAATCCCTTAACACTATTGTCTTTAAGAGAAAAGATTATAAAGGCATATTTGGTTGAAACTCCCAGACAAAGATCGTCTCATGAAGTAACAGCCAGTACATCTTCCGCTGGTCATTTTGCAGATGTAAGCAATTCAAGGAAACGATGCCGACAATGCAGTAAAAATACAAAGAGGACCTCAACAAAGTATGTATGTGGAGTATGCAGAGACAAAGAGGGTGATGTAATCGGATTGTGCCCGTATCCATGTTTCAAAATTTGGCACAACCAATAAAGTTTATACATATGTATATGTAATGTATAAAAAAATAATAAAATGTTTAAAATTTCTGTTTTATTGATAGAAATCAAATCATTTAATGACTCATATAAGTCTTCGCAAAACTCATGTCACTTAAATGTGTCTTTTATGTATGTCGCAGATATGTGACACTCAGTTTTATAGTAGGAAATTTGTTTCAAAAACTCATGTGACATATATGTGACATATTTTTCTTTGCTCGTGAGGTTTTATTGAATTCACGAAAAAGGGTGAGTGGCGAACGTGTTAAAATAAATAAAAAATATTAACACTTTTTCTCAAACACCCACATTTTTCCATAAGTTTTATATTTAATTCCAGAAAAGGAATGTTAAATGGTGAATATAAACTCCAACCTACTACTGCTACAATGACTTAAAATTTATCAATTTAAAATTATATTTTACATTTAATTGCGTTGTGTTTCATCATTAAAAAATTAAAATAAAAAAAAATAAAAGTAATGAACTTCACCATTTTTGTTTAAACTCGTGGCACTGTGCGACATTAAAAGTACATTTTTTTACCTACATACGGATGTCAAAAATGTGTTAAAATTTTGATTTATTTGTGTTGTCGTTTAATATATTAAATATTAAGGGGATTCATGCAAAAATGTTTTATTCAGTTTAATTGCATTGCAATGGCCATTATTACAACTTGCTTTAAAAGTTCTTGTTAGTAGACGATCACTTTAGCTAAAGTAGGAAATAAAGTGACCTTTACCTATTTATTGTTATATTAACTTCCTTGTAAAATAAAGTGAATCTTTCTGAAAATATTGCACTGCCAGAGCAACAAGCGATCACTTTTGACAAATCGTATTGTTTTTAAGAATACACAGTGGCAAGATACACTTTAATCTATCTGTTTATTCTCAAAAATCATATATATTAGTGGTATTTTGTGTTTATTTATTTATTTTGTACCAAAAATCGGTAAACTAGTTAATTGAGTTTTCTTCTTCAAAATATGACAACTTTAAGTGCATAAACCACACGTTAAAGGAAGATCTTCCCATTAGCTTATTAACTATCGGCAATTTTTAATAATAGCCCTAAGACGTAAATATTTATAATTCGGCCCCAGAAGCACCCAAACACGCGTTCAGATAATTGATTATTAAAATTATCTACTTTAAATTTAAAACTTAATAATAGCACGTTGTTTAGTATATAAGGCATAATAAGTGAAGAAGTGAATTTCTAAACATGGAAAAAGTTATTCTCCGTTCAAGGATTTACAAGTGTCTGGCCATTTTACATAAAAGAGCAGCATTAATTGCTTTTTTAAATCATTTTCTCACGACAGTCAAATATTTAGTCGCCGATTTAAAATGACTGCACACGTGTTGTTGCTGACAAATTAGGATGGACTCACAGGTCAAGAAAGGACAGGAATTAAAAACTCTAGGTGGCAGATACACGAGTAGAGAGAAGACTTTGCAGAAATTTTATTTTAGTCTACACATTTCATACGTGAAAGTCCAAAATAAGCAAAGAAAATTGGTTTGCAAGGCTTCCGCATCTCTTTCTTTCGAATTGAAAAATTTTTGTTAAGAATAAAGAGGGACCTAAAAATAGGTTATATTGAAATTAAAATATTTCTTTCCGAAATGTATGGCAAGGTTGTCTAAGTCTGTTCCGGTATGACTTAAAAAGTATTACTTAGGCTTAAAGTTAGATAGAAAATAAGAAAACTATGAAATTTCTGTGTACCATTTTCTTTTTGTTGCCTTCTTGATTCAGTACTTGCAAAAATCGCATTGGGAATTGTATTTCATTTCATAAGACTAGTCTCGCCCTAGTATTTTAGAAAAAACAAACCTTTTGCTTAAAAAAATTGATAAACTTAAATGAGCGTATGCAAAGAATCACCACTCTTTGTTAAATTATTAAGTGACTATACAATAATTCTTATATTGTTAAACGTTTTTTGAGTACAACCAAGGTTTCCATTTCTAAAACTACATTTTCTAAACTCCAGGAAGTATTATGTATTATTGCGTCTGTGGCCGTAAGTTTTCTATATATTTCGTATTCGAGTTTGTTGGTATTTTTGTTTATCTTTATTGTCAGGTCTAGATAATACATTTTCTAATCTTCATCCGCTTCCATTATGAATTTGATATTTTTGTGTTGTTTGTGAGGTATTTTAGTATTTCCACTTCGTTATTTCCCGTGGTTGCACTTATTAATTCATCTACGTTATTTTCCGTGGTTGCACATATTATGTCATCTACGTAACGTGCGTAGAATGTTACTCCGGGACCAATCATTTATTCCATGTATTGTCTTTCCAGATGTTGCATAAATGTTCCATGAGTTGAGGTTGGGTTACCCATTCCAGGTCCGTTTGTTTGTCTATAGATGGCGTTGTTGATTTGGAAGTAGTTCTGTTATTAGTGTAGTTTTTAAGGCATTTGTGAGTTGTAGAGCAATGTCTTTCGTGTTTCTTAGTACTGTTTCATCCTCTACGTTTGTAGTTTCTGCTATGGGTATCGAGGGATATAGATCTTTAATATCGAATGATATTTGTTTCGTGTTTTCTGCGATCTCTACAGTGTTTAGTTTTTCAATTAGTGCTGTCGTGTTGGTTACTGCGTACGTGTTTGGCAGTTCTACAGTGTTCTTCAACACTTCTTTTAAATGTTTGAAGAGTTTGTTTGAGACCCTCTAAACTGCAGCCCGTTTGTGCAGCTAATTACAGCTAAATTTCCATTCTGACTCTATCAACTAAGCTGATTATTAAATTAGGAAATATGGAAAATATTAGGTAATTTAATTTTAGGCTTAAGTTCGTTTTCTTTTTTCTTTTTGTTAGGAGAAATTATATATGATATGATAATTTTAAATATAGTATAAGAAAAACCTTTATTAGACAACTAGCAGAATTGAATCCACTTTCTATGCCGCTACGCACGTTTTCAACTTTCTTTTTTGTCTTTTCTACTCATTTTGTGTCAACTGTAAACATTATCTATTTAACCCAACACTAAAGACAAATAGAATCCGAGAGTGAGTATTTTTTAATATTCATGTTCTTTCTTTTCGCTTGGGTGAGAACGAAGTTTACAACACTCTAAGTTTTTTCAGCTGATTCTATTTTAGTACCAAATCGATTGTGATGAAGTAAACATATATATGTATTTTCCACGTGCCCGGTGATTAGTAAATTTCTTGTTTAAAGTAACTTAGTCGAACTACAATTATAAATATTAAGTAAGGGTCCTAAAAATTTAATTACTTAATACTAATAATTGTAGTTCAGCAAAGTTACGTCAGACAATAAATTTACTAATCGAGGCGCACGGCAAATGATATTAGTAAACTGTGAAAACGATCATAACAGCACGAATGCCTTTAACAAACTAAGCCATCAACAACAGTAAGCATCGATGCAGACCAAGGAAAATTGTATTTAGAAAAAGAAAATTTCAAAAAATGTTGATGATGTTTTGGGAATAAAAAACGGAACATAAATATCAACAAGAGACATAGCTACAGACGATGGAACCTTAAATAAAACGTGCTAGTGATTCCTCGTGTGTAGCCGTTATCAAGAGTTTTATATTTAACGACAAATACAGGAGCATTAAATTTTAGTCCATTCTGTCAAAAGCTCGGATTAAAGGTGTTGTCGGAAAATATAAGCAAAGCATTATTAAAATATATTTTTCCTTATTTATTCTGTTTCTTTTATCACCTACTGTATTAATATGTTAATTATTATTCTAAATATTATAGTCTAAATACTTTTATTTAATACTCAGCTTGGAGAAGCAGATCTCTTATACTTCTATTTTAAATGTTAATCGAGTTGGCACTTCACAAAAGTTTCAAAGACGAAAACAAAATCAAAACTTTGAACTTTGTTTTTTATGAATTTCAACATAAGAATGTGAAATAGCGCTTCATTTATTTACAAAAATAATTAGTTCCACTATTTGATTTTTGTTATAATTTTTCTTTGTCATTTAAAGCAAATGTGTATGTTTGAATCGTTAACTGACTAACAAGATAGAATTGACGAAAACCTTTAAAACTTAAACTAAACAATGGACAAGTCTGAAGAAAATATGCTTCATGATAGATGCTACAAATATGAACTAATGTCGTGCAAATAGGTATTTGTACCAAATGTTATAACGTTTTGGTACCTGATTAAATACAATGGCGTCACTGTCGAACACCAACATTAGAAAGAAATTTGATTATAATGACATTCAATTAATAAACCTGTTGCTGCTAATGCTGTTTTAAAAGAGAACCATAAAAAAGACCTTCTAATGTTGTAAATGGGCACAGGGAGGTATACACACGTATTCACATATACATATACAAACAGCCATAGAAACGCTTCAAAATACATTTATGTGAATGTATTGAGTTATGTAGCAGTGTATATGAATCAATCATATTCAGTCTTTTAAGCTGTTCACAGTTTTAACCAACCAACGAACCTTCCAGCCGTTAGAGAAGTTACGTAAAGAGAAAGCACCATTGAATTTTGTTAAGATGATTTAAACGTATTCATATACAGACAGTGTCTCTCATAAGTGTTCGTTAAATCTTAGTATCTTTCTTCTTATTAGTTTGTCTGAAAGAACCATAAGATTCTTAAGTACTTTTTTTAGGTCGCACATTTTTGATTAAAACAATTTGTTTATGCTTTAAATATAAAAAAGGCTCGCAAAGTATTTGAATTTTTAAATAACTAAAAACAACTGTTAAAAAGTTTATGACGCTAGTAGTTTATTGAAATTATAGCCACGTCTTGCGTCAAGTCTTTAAACAGATCAGGGACAATTTAAGTTAAAATTTACTGTAAAATCAACTGGTTAATGTATTTAAATAGCTAAATGGACCTACGATTTACAACATCATTACCCCAACCCGGGTATTAAATTTTCAATAATGACGCAGAGCTGCCCACAACATTTTTTCACCATTATTCGCCTTTACATATATAATCAACGCTGGATAACTTGAAATTAAAGGCACCTGAGAAAAACTCGATGTAATCGAGAGTACAAATTAATAAAAGTTCAAATTAACAAGAGGCGGATAGAAACACTCTCAAATTAACACGAGTTTGATTGCATGAAAACTAAAACTAACGATTAATTCGTTTGTTTGTTTCAAAAACAGAATCACATTACCAGTTCAAATAATCGAGAGACAAAAAACTTCAAATTATACCATGACGGTGAGCAAGATGTAATTGCAATAAATTCAAATTTCCGAGAGGATCAAACTTTTTTTTTTAATTTTTCTAGTGTTTTTTAAGGGGCATGGAAAAAAGTTTATATTACCGAGAGATTCAAATTAGCAAGTTTCAAATTATCAAGAGTCGACTGTGCTAACATTGCCGGATAATTCTTTTAGACTCGGCTTCCGAGATTAAAGTGGGGAGGCCATGGAATGTCTTCTGGCTAGATGAGTGGTAAATTGTTAAATTTTACAAATCACCCAACAATTTGAATGATTGCTTTTATGAAAGAATGAGATGCTCGTGGATTCCCACTAACACAACGCAAAAGGTGGAGAACGATTTGTGGCTTACCTTTTGTTATGAATACTGATTATGTGCGATATATAAAATTTTGTTTTTTAATTCTCGCTCTGCGTAAGATCGTTTGCAAAACATCGTTTTCTTTTGCTATTTTTAATGTTTAGTTTGTTTTCGAAAGTCCGATGGGATTTGGGTGTTCGGTGAGTTATTATTTCTTTATAATTATTTGATAAAAAAAAGGGCAAAAAATTTTTTTTTGTCAGACATTGTCTTTTCGACTTCTTTTCATACCCATGGCTTGAGAAGAACCTGAAAAGACCGACGTTTTACGATCTGACTGACAAGACGAAATAGAATGGATTGGCTATTAGTGTTGTCGTGATCAAAACCGAACTAAAATTTGCATTAGTTTTTTAGGCACTTCCTAAGTTGATGCAAGTTAACGTCAACAATACTAACCCTCCAACGAAATAACAAAATAATTACCAACTTTTTCAAAGAACATAAATCAAATTGGAATTTTTCTTGGTAAAATTAATATTCTAACCATTTTACACTTGAAAAAATGAACCCTTTCAGTAGCTCAGGGAACCTGCAATTCAAACGCTGGCTAAGCAAATACCAGCGAACAATAAAGTGGCCGCAGATCTGGAAAACTTTCATGTATATAAAATGGAGCCTAAAAATGTTCTGGTATGCTAGGGCAGTTCTTGAATAAAGTGTATTCCGGCTTGGTTTTTTCAAAAAACCGGTATAATCGAAATTTGAAAAATATCATTTTTGGAAAGAAAAGGACTGCCGTAATCCAGAAGGAACCGGTTGAATAACTTGATATACTATATATCCCACTATGTCTTTCCTTTTTAGCAGCTGTTGAACTATTGGGTGCGCATATTAACTTCTTACACTGTTTTTCAAGTGGCGAAAGGTTCCAACCGGTTAACATCACATGCGTAAATTCCACTAGTCTCTAGTTAAAATCATGAGTAGAGTTGCTAGAAACATACTCGTACAAACTTTAATTTGTACACACATACATACAAAAATAGATTTAAATACAAACATGCTTACTAACACACACATACATTTATGTACATACATATGTAGTTCAAAATATGTACAGGGTTTAGTTCATTATTTATGTATGTAAATATGTACTCGCATTTATCTCCGACGTTTTTAAAGTTAAACTAAAATTAGAGAATCAGCATTTATTTATTTCAAAGCATTAGTGAAGCGATTGATTCCAAATGAATGGTTTTGTCTAATATTATATTTGGCTGTGTGTATTGTGGTCGCAGGTGTATTGTGTACTTTTATTTATTGATAGAACTATAGTTGTGGTTTTAAGTTTGTGCCACGCTAACAATCGCATGACTCTTGTAAAATAGTATACAACATATTTTTCTAATTTCGATCGTTTTGCTTATTAAGCGTATGTGTGTGAGAAGAACAGCGATTAAAAATGTTCATCTTTATTTCAAGCAGTGTTGGTCATGTACTTCAGGAAAATATATTTAAAAAAAGGTTTTCCAAAGAAAAAGATACTAATGTTTTATGATAAAAAATAGCAATAAAAAATAAATACGTTAATATATTATTAAAACACGTAAAAACACGACAGAAAAATAAATTATGAAAAGTTGTTTTTTAATGGAGCACACTTACCAACACGCAAAGAAAAAATGTGGTTCTGGCGTGGCCACGACAACCATATTATGTTCTATTTTACAATATACTGCTGCGCCAAACACGTTAAAGTTATTTGAAGACATTTTAAAAACTACTCTGGTTGCGATAAACAAGTTGTTGTTTACATTATGTCAATAAATGATTTCTATCCATAAAACTTGCAACATGGTTGACCTGAACAATACACTTTTTACAAAATTCTAACCATACACAAAGTATATATTTTAGCTATACAAAAATAATATGATAACTCTAACTATAAAATATCCTTAATAGACATTACGTGTACGTAAAATTATTATGGTGTTTTTTTAAAGTCCTGTTCAATTCATTAGACCCACATAATCCATTTAGTTATGTAAAAGCCGAATTTGTCATAGTTTTGTAGGTTTCTGCAGTTATACCACCGCTTAGAATCGTAATTCTATAACACTGCTCTCTCTCTCTCTCTCTCTCTCTGGTTCATCCAGGTTGAACTACTTTTCATCAACTTTCCAATCATTAAAATGATTATTTAATGATTGTAGACTACACGTCATATGCTCTTTGGCAAATTACAATCGATTTTGCTTGCGTGTCTCATTGAATGGGGGCAAGTATTCACAGCTTATTATGGCTCTTCGTACTGTTGACATACTGGCTTATATACCAGCTTCCACTCTTATTTTTAAAACGGAAAAGACTGACTTAAGAGTTAAAGCTGTTAAAACTCTTACTTTATAGTTCTAACCATATATTTGCTTGTCCTTCACTTATCGGAGCACGGTTTTATGGTTTCGTCCAATTCCGTGGCCATAGTCACGGGTCTAATCAATTGAACAAAAGTGTATTAAACATTCGATTACTTTAGTCGCCTGTGTTCATCCTGTGTTCACCTCAGCCGCTTCCAGTCTGTAATATAAATTGTTTGCATTTCTATCCTTTACAATCACATTATTCAATTCTAGTATGTATCTCTTAGGTATAAGTTACCATGTTTTTTTTTTGGTTGTGGAATTAATGAACTTTAATACCAATTCCACACGAGGGAACACCGTAGGAAACATTGGCGTGTTCCATTGTCTGTACCTACATTTCCTGTTGAAATTCATATTTCATTTTTGGTTTCCGAGATACCAAAACTTTTTAAATATCAAAACCTTTGGATATTTTGTACAATGTTCCTCCGTCTGTATCGATGTTTACTGTTTTTAATGATTTAGTTTGTTTTATGATCATTAGATTAGTTCGTTTTATGATCACAGATTACTAACATCAGTTGCTTTTCTTCCGCGTACATTTGATTCATAGTATGTGTGATATTTATATAATACTGATGTTTCCTTTATAGTTTCATCTGTGGTTGCATCGTCTGCATCAAGAATGAAAGTAGGTTTCTAGAACTTATTTCGTCTAATGTACTATTGAGTTTAGTCGTTATAAAAATTCTTTTATTTACGAACTGTGGTGTATATTTTGCTTATCGATGAAACCTATTTTGATAATAAAAGATTTTTCTACAAAACATTGAATTTAGTTGTGAAAAGGTTTCCAACAGAGTCGGACATATATACAAATCACTAAATAAAACGTCTAACAGCGTCTTAAATTATATTAGGTACTTATTTATTCCAGTCCACTATTTTAAGTTTAGTGGCCAACTTTTAGTTGAAGTTCGGTGAACAATCAGCAGTTTCGAACGAAACATCGAAAATGTGGGCTTAATAATAGGGAGGGTACCAGAGACTGTCGAAGCTTGCGTTTCACAGACATGGTGATTTTTCCATTAACACTCATGGCTACTTCGGAGGAAGTTTAAAGAAAGTTAAGCCTTAGAGAAAATTGATTAAACACAGCCGTCTCACGTAGAAACTGCGTGATCATATATGTCAGAATAATGAAACTTTTCTAATATAACTTATTTCTTGATGTTGCTGCACAAAGGTGTAGTGAAATATGGAATAGGTATAATCCAAGGAATTGTTTTATATAAAAAAATTAATTAAAGACCTAGAGGTAAGAATTAGTTAATAAAAATAAAAACTTTTTATTGATATATCATGTGACCCACTTTAGTTTATTTAATTAGATAATCTATCTGCACCTAATAGAAACCCCGTTAGTTGAAGTCAAAGGAATTTCATTCATAATAAAGTGATTCTTTAAAAATGTTAATGTTACACTCAATAGCTAACTACATACAAATATGAAGAAGTGTCTATAAGCGAGCCAACGCGTTCGCACGAATGTTGAAACATGTGGTAGTGTGCGAGCAGCTTTATCGCTAAATTTAAAGTAACACCAAATGGTGGCTCAATCTTGGCCTTAAAGTACTTTTTTCTGCTTGTAGTTTTCTGATTGTCAGCCTAAAGTAAAAAAAAAATCAGTCAACAGTTACAGATACAAACACAAACACACACATGCATACAACACAAAAGAATACAAACGTTCAGTTAGAAGACAAACGAACGGAACCTAAAGCAAACTATGTTAAAAACAGAGCTCCACACTGGGTAAGAGTCATCTTTAAGCGTTAAAGTTGTGTAGCAAATGATAATAATGAAATTTAAGTTTTAAACTACGATCATTTCTTGCTGAAACGCCAAACAGTAACGGTCATTAGATAAAAACAAACGGATGTAAAACTTTAAAATATTTTTTATTTCAACTTCAAAATAGTACAAGTGAAGAACAAAAAATTTTCAGTAATAAAGTGTTTTAATTCAACAATAATAAATTATAGAAGAAAGAAATAATAAATTAAATTGCAAGAGTGTTGAGAAAAATCAAGGAAATCAGCGAAATAAACCGTGCATACGCTGAAATAATTAAAATAAAATAAAAGTGCTAACAATACAAATGAGAAGCTAAATACAAGTGAAAAAGTTAAAAAAAAAATAATTTAAGTTTAAAAAACGAAGAAAATCATTTCAAGAACCATCTTTCTTGAGTCTCTTTAGTTTGATTTTTTTTCAACTTAACTACGCTATAGATCTTGCTAAAGCTAGAATAAAGCTCTATTTTTCAAGTTCATATCAAACAATTTATTTTATTCAAATTGAAGTTGGATACTAAAAACAAATGAAATAACTCTCGTTTACTTTGTGTTGCAAGTTTTTTCTACCAATTTCCTGCTCCGCCAGCAGAGTTACTGAGTATTCAAAAATCTGTAAAATTCACAAAGTAGTTAACATACAACCATGGGCCATTTATCAACATCGGAGCGGTTTACTACAACAAGCTGTGCTGAAAGTACCGAATCCGTACAGTCTACAGTTTTGAAACAGCGTCTGACAAATGGCAAAGTTACTGCTGCAAATGGCTTTCCCACCGCCAATGGCCAGCCTTTGGTCTCTGCCGCCGATGGTGAAGTGAAGATTATACAAAATAAATACAATATTAATTTGGAAGAATATACACGCACATTCAAGGGTGACAAAGTTCTTGGTGTACAGTTTAAGGCCCCTATCAAGTGGCATAATGTTATATTAATCTTTGCGGCTCATATAGCATTTTTGGTTTGTCTGGTCATCTATCCCCTAGATAGATTGAAGGTAGAAACTGTATTGTGGGGTAAGTAAAGCAGTATTTTTTTAAGTTTTAAATGTCCGAAGCCTGTTAAAAACTTCTAAAAATTCAATAGTGTGCCCATCAGTACACTTGATACACTTGACTTAAGTTGGCTGATGTAAACATTTTTAGCCCAAAACTTTCCCCTAGAAACTATGTAACCGATTGAAGTATAGCACCAATTAATAACCAAATTTGATTTTCATAAGCAGAACTTTTGTGTAGGTTCACTAATTTTGAACAATTGCACACAGCCCTGACAGACTACTGTAGATTTTCAAAATTAACTTTTGTTAAGCCAGCCTCTTTTTCAACTCAATAAACCTCTTTGGCAAATCGACAACCTTTGAAACAAATTTTTAAGTTAAACAAAACTCTTCTTCTTAAAAAACTTAGCTATAGAAGAGAAAGTTTTACTACGTTAGAATTTAATACTCGTAAGTCAATAAAATATAATTTATTCTAAATTTATTGAAAAGATTAATTTTCTCTTCTTTAAACTGTGTTCACACGACATGTATTTCGCACTTGGAATGCAACTTCTGTTATCCATGTGCAATATCATATTTATACCAAATTAAAAATTTTATGTAAGATACATAAGAGCTTCTAATAAGGGCAGGCCGATGTTATCGTTCTGTAGTTGCTGAAGGAGAGTCCGAGGCCGTGCGTAAGAAATCTGACTTTTACAGAGTTCAGCCTGGTGTACCAGTATATTGCGTTGGCCCCTGGGCCTACACACGCAACGGGTTTTCGTTTAGTAGTAAGCTTTAAGCTGAAATAAAATGCTGATAAAGTTGGCTTTAGCTGAAAGATACTTCTTTGCCATTTTTAGTCGAATATGATTTCAGGCATATAGTCGCCTAGGCTGGCCACGGGTCCATTATGCGAAATTATTCCTTTGCCGAACATTTCTTTTAAAAAATCAATTCATTCACATTAAGGGCATTAAATAGAGGTACAAACAAATTAGTGACCATGGTTTTGTAGCGGTCGCCATTAACTGCATCGTTCTCGTCAGCATCATTTTTAAATAAATACGGTCAGTGATTCCACCGGCACGCCGAACAGTGATTTTTTGCGGATGTAGCGGTGGCTGGAAAATTTTGCGTGGATTTTCCTCACTCCAAGCTTGCTACATTATTGCCAATTCAAAGTTTTAAACATCTAAAAAAACACACACACAAAATACAAGATCCAACTGACTCAGAAGCTCAAAAGTTGTCACCATTGACAACGCCGTTTGTTCATGCAATGGACTTCGAAGTGTTTGAAAGAGGACCTGAACTTTTTCCGAAAAATCATATTTAGCGACTAGGTACATTTTCAGATGAATGGATATGTAACAAGCAAAAGCGCCGCGATAAGGTTACGAGAGTGCAATAAGTCCACGAAAAGATACTGTTTGGTTGGAATTTTTGGGAAGGCTGTATTATATTACCATACTTATTCGTAGACAACGATGATAAGAGCATCACCGTTAGCAGCGCAGGCTACAGAATATTGACTCGAATTAAACGATACGAAAATGATGGTCATGCGGTATCAGCATCACGGCGTTACGTCCACACAGCGAGCACTAAAAAGAACATTCTTTGTGAACTATTTGAGGGATTAAGTTGACGTGATCCAAATCGGACAATTACACCTCGTAACAATTTTTCTTGAGGTCATTTTTGTAGTAGCAGATCTCCGCTAATAATCCGAAGTCGACTGATATCCTCAAAGTTCACAAGACCCAAGACATCGCTGAAGTTCAGCCGGATCTTTGGGCAGTCATTTAAAATTGGTACATTCGGATAAGTGTCATTAAAATGTGTAAAATTGCAAAATTTTTAAATTGCAATTATATTATGTGACCCCCTAACCTAAGTACACTCTAAATACGTTAATTAACGGATATAAACAGGTTCGTTTGTAAGCAATTGTATTCGTATTTATTTAAAAAAAAATCTTAATATAGACAGAACGAAAAGAGGATGTGAACCAAAAAGAAGCGGGTTACATAATGTCCATGAAGCCGTATAATTGAATCCAAGCTTTTAAAAATCACTAATGCCTAACAGATCCAGTGTTTGATATACTCCGCAGTTAAGAACACTGTAATTTAATTTATTCCAAGGCAAAAATATATTTTGTTTTGCCAAAGGATGCTTATAACATTTAACTTTGGGAACACTCAATCGTCTATTAAAGTATCACAATGTGCCATAACGTCTCTGGACTTTATTACAACTTGCCAATACAGATTTTATGTTAAGTTTGCAATATATTCAAAATAATCCGAATTTATTTACACTGTTTAAGTAAATATGTTTTCTTTTAAATCTCATTTTATATCTTGAAATTAAAAGCCCATATTTTATTTAACAAACACTTTTTACGGGTGGGTAACAAATGTTTCTTTACAATTAATAATTTGATTTGATTGATTAAACAATTACTCCATTTTCAGGAAGATGTTATCAAATTGTTAAATTTAATGTTAAAAAATTATTCTCAAAATTTATCAAAATGCTTCGCAATATCCACAAATTAAGGAAGCTTTAGATTAATCAAAAAATAATTAACGAATTGTATTTTGTTAGATAAATTATAAAAGTTGTTTAAAAGTCTCCCTATTATTTAAATAAAAAAAATTATTTACAAAAGGTTTTCCAGTTAGATATGGACGACACTGAAATGAATTCAAACAAGTGTGAGAAGTATAAGCAAATATATTTTTTGTATTTGAAAGACTACGAACGCACGGTGGCCCAGAGAGGTTTAATTTGAATGACTCTCGCATAGATTTGTCTGAATTTAATCGATGGTTTGTTAATAAAGCTTCGACGTGCTCCTCAGTCGTGTGATTTGCCAGATTGATTTGCCGTCAGTGAATGAGTAACAGATGAAGAAACATCATGGCTGCCACAGACTGGTAACAACTAATAACTCCTACATCTATTTTTTATGCACATAGTTATTTCTTAAACTTCAGAAGATTGTAAAATAATAATCTTAAATAATGTTTATAAACAAATCGTAAAATTTCATTTAAGACATTAGGCAATGAGTAGCTCTTGACGATGCTTTTTTTGCATGAAAGCTCGTGTAATTTTCGATGGACTAAGTACATTTTTCTGATGTCAAAAAAGTTATTTAAGTGGTTCGAAGTTTTTAACCGCATTATGGAACTGCTGTCGTCTAAATGCTCTGCCCCTTTATTCTTTGAAATCCCACCGAGTAGTTTCAAACGTTTATTTTGAAACTACTCTATTGCGTATAGGACAGTGCGAATATGTCCATCAGTGACTAAATAACTCACTATAATATCTACGCAATATAAATTATGTTCTACTGGTACGCGCTATGTCACCGTCTTCTTTACAAGCTCTATGATTTGTTACCTCTTGATATAACGCAAAAGGTACTGCATTATAAGTTCGCTTTTTCGCAATACCTGCCGCTATCCAGTTCTAACACAACCGCTGAGTGCTGCTCTAAAAGTTTGCGTTCAAAATTTTTTTTATGGAAAAATATAATTTCCAAAAAATAAAGGAATTTGCAAGCAAATAGGAATTTACCCTTTTTGCGTTTTGATCTGATAAAAAATATGTGCGTGCGAAGGTAAGGCGTTTATAGACCTCAAATAGAGTAGAACTACACGTTTGGGAAGGGCGGTGTTTTAACTAACGTGTCAGTAGGTAAGATCGTCGGATTTCGCAATTCTAAACTTCTTTGTTTATGCTCATGGAACTATGTGAACAAACCACAGACCTGAAAGGAATCTGTTACACTATACAAGCAATTGAAAATGATTAAAAATATAGTCCGTGATAGAGTAATTTGTGTTCGCAGATTGACGAAGATTATTTCCTGTCCATTTTCGACGTCAGTTAAGACCATTTCATACAATTATACAAGTGTTCGGATTTCGCTGGAATATTTCAAATAGAAATCTAAGAAAAATCTTTCTAACTGTAAAAAAATCAATAGTAAAATATCCCCATTACATTCTTTGGGTATACTATCGCATTTCTGTCAAAATGCAATCATAATGCATAATATAAAAAGTCTAAGTTTTTGGAAAATTTCCAACCAAACTTAACCTGATATTTTTATCAAGTTTGATTGACAGCTCGCATACAGCAAGTTCATTTGGGGACCATTCGACAAATTGTGATGCACCCACAATCTACCCCCGATTTCGTAGATAGCCACTTGAAGCTTCTCGCCAAAATTGTAAGGCCGCCAGTGTCGCATTACTAAGACATTGCAAGTGCTGAAAGAATCTTTGGCAAATATTAGATCCTGCGTTTTTTCACAGAAGAAATTGGATTGAATCTTCCTCCTCCTCATTTAGAGAGCTTCTGCAGCTCTCAAGACGAGAGATTTCCATACGCTTCGATGTTCGTTCAATCCGTTATGATACCTACTAGTAGCGATATCGAATTTTTCCCGAGGGCCGGTAGTGCCTCTGTCCTTTCCTTATTGATTCGAGTTCGGGTACTGGTGTCCCCCTGCGCATTTAACTCGTTTATCTCCTTTCCGAGAATGCCCTGATACCCTGGAACATAAACAATCCTCAAACGATTTCACTCCATTAGGGCTAGAGACTAAATACACGTTAGTACACATCCCGAGTTCACCACTTTTGAATCAAGGCCATCAATAACGCCTAGACTGTCCACAAAAATATCAACAGTCGTCGTCTCCGTTATAAGTTACCGCTACAAATATAGCATATATTTGACACTATAACACTTTATTATTTTATTTAAATTGTTAAATCATTTTACTCAATCTAATGGAGTGAAACGCCCTTAAGACCGACGCATCACTTCTGTGTTAAAAAATATGATGAAATATAAACCGAAAGTTTTATTTAGATTTATTTTGGCATAATTTATTACATGTTAGTTTGTTAAATGTAACCGCTTAACACGTTGTGAATATCTCAAGAATCCTAGCCACCAGAACCAATAATTAAAATCGGTCTGAGAAACTGAAAAATGTGAAAAAGTCGTACAAAAATTAAAATAGTCAGTAAAGTTAAAGTGACCTTGATCTCTAATGATGAGCTTCTATCTGACACAACTTATCCAAAGCAGTCCCTGAGAAAGCCCTATATAAATCAACAGCGACGCAGTTCCTGAGAAAGCCCTACCTATATCAGCGACATGCAGTTTAAGATCGAACCTGCCTGATTCTTGGGTAAAATTTTGCATTTTTTTTTTTAATTAATAATTGTCTTTATACAACTTTTAGTACATCTCTACAAAAAAAAAAAAAACTATAAAAAATAATAAAAAAAATAACAAATCAAAATATTTAAATACTCAAGTACTGGGTACTAAACAATGACAACAAAGTAAAATGGTTACAAAGGTGTAAATTTATTTCAAAACTTTTGTTCCACAAAAAAAAAATGACAAAACAGAAAACACCATTATGACCATGTTAATTCATTTAAGCTGCTTTTTGTTGCTGTTTTTTTTTTCTTAGTCATTAATATTTGCATGACAAGTTAAAAATCACATTCGAAATACTCTTAATATATACAAATTTTGGTTTTTTTTTATTTCTCTATCTCATTTTTCATTTTTCTTTTTTTCTGTTAATTTTTGCTGTTGGTTGCCTTATTTATTTTATTTACACACTCATATAATTATTATGCAATAGTATCTTGTGTTTTTCTGGGTGATTTGTTACTTTTTTTGTATTAAAGTTTCATTTATTGTTTTTTGTTCACATATTTCTTTTTGGGGTAATACATTGCAAGTAAGTATTTTATCGCCAACCAATCAAACAGTCAACAATTGAACTCAATAATTTTTGGATTTCATTGTTTTTTTGAAAGAAGAATTTTTCCAGTTTGAAATTATAATATTCATAGTCTTTGTACTCTAGACCCTAGGGACATCATTCTAGTGTTAACTTGAAGTCATTTAATTCAAATTCAAAGGCATTACAAGACAAGATTATAAGAAAGTTATATTAGTTTTGCATACGTATTCGCGAATAGACTTTCGTTTATTTACTCATGTAATTAAAGTATGACAAATTTAAGTATTTGAGCTTTTGCAACATTGGTAAAGGTTTTCTGTTTCATTATTCCTAAAAGACTCTTTTCAAGAAAGAAAGTAAATCAATATATGTAATTTTTCAGTATGACAGGTACATAAATGCCCTTATGGCCTTAAACGTGCATAAGGGACAAACAGTGATGAAGCCAAATGATATCACGGAAGCCAGGGTTGGACTTTTAGCTTTGTTAGTGTAAGACGTATAAACTCTACCCTGAGATGTTAAACAAAACCGGATTAGACTTGTATATAAACAGAAAATAGCAAATTGGTGCAAATTTTTTTAAAAACACAAAATTTATTGAAAAAGTACCAACTTCTTCACTTTTTCGCTGCGCCAGAATGGGGCAACAAAGGTATTACAAAAGATGAAAATGGTAAAACTTTTTTTGATGCCTTATTGCACGAGGTTTAAGCCAAAAATAATAACAACTTCAAGAAGAATACGTAAATATATACATATACTTTTAAAAATATGTAATAGCTTTTGTAAATAAAAATCCCGAAATATCGAAATTAATCTTTTATTCCCAAGTCCAGGAATTTCGGGACTTAACATTTATTATCCCTATTTTTAATAACACAAAACTAGTAGAACTTTTTTCTAAGTGGTTGTTTGTATATGGTTGAAGATCGCACGCAATGCCTTCCGTATTCGAATCCAAAATGACATTCAAAAATAGAATCCACACTATATTGATTAATTATGCAATTCACAAAGGCTTTGTATTATTGTATCATAAATAACTATTTATATTTAAAAACAAGTTCCATAAATAATTTTTAGCTTTATAATCATGCGTTAAATTTGTGAATATTTAAAAAAATAACATACGTAGTCTCAGGGAACTTTTGTAAAAACTAGTAAAGTTGGTTAAAACATTTTAGCAATCTAAGAAATGTGAGAAAATAAATTTGTTGTCCCTCACCTCTTTTAAAGTTTTTGTAAAACAAAAATTTTCATTTTTTTTCCAAAAGACCTATAATTCTAGACTGTATACACTACGTCTGTAAAGGTCAACAAAATCCATTTCAGATTTTACCAGTTGAAGTTAAGTCACTTGGTTCCCGATCACATCAAATATCGGCGGAAATTATTTCCATATTTTATGGTTTATTCCTTTTTTGTAGAAGTAGCAAAATTCCCATGCATGCATTCATACATACACACAGGCGCGAATTAAGAGGATATCCTATTTAATTGCAAAAATTTATTCATTCTTACTGGATTTTACCAGTAAAAATTTGTAAATGCTTAGGCATTGAACTGTAACTTTACGCTTTCAATTTGTACTCTCATTTACTATCTAGTAAAGTGCTGTAAGGTCCAGTAAAAATTAAAAGAAAATGTTGAGTGAACAAACGGATTGAATATCACAATTATATATGAGAATTACCAACAACAAAAATACGACACTGTATAATACAACAATACAATCGATACAACAATACAAGGCGCTTGTGAATGAAACAAATATAAAAATAGTACAAGAAAGTTGTGTTAACAAATAAGTCGCATTCAAAAGGGGATTTTTAACTTCGTAAGTGCTTGTAAATATTAATTTGGTAGAAGCAACTACTTGCTTTAAGCAATAAAATTCTACGCTAAAAAATTGTGAGCAATATTTTAGGTTGTTTTTTTAACTAAAAGATACAAGAGACAGCAGGTGAAAATAAGATGATGAAATAAGAAAATATGTAAACAAAATGTAGATAAAAACTTAAAACACTTTTGATGAGCAAATATGTTTTCAGATTTATCGAACGATTGATCATCATTACCGCACAACGTGCACAACAAACCTGACATTGAGTTTCAGACTTTGTGTCGGCGTCGTCTTCATTGGCGATGCCGAAAAAAACAGAAACGATCGAAATGATGTTAACAGATATTTTATTGTTCAATCAAGCTTCACAATTATATAAGAGTTATCAGAGGAGATTTTAATGGCTTAAAAAACGGGCCTATTTGTAACCATAAAAATAATTAAATTTAAGGCGTGTTCAAAAGTACCAAAACTTTTTAAACGCAATATTTTGGATAAGTACCCAACATTTTAAAACCACTCTTTGTATATTTTAAAAACTTTTAGTTGTACGAATTTGTCAAATTAAGTACCATATTTTTATGTTCAATATTACAAATAATTGTACTCTTTTAATCTTACATACATCTGTACATTTTCTTTAAAAAAAGCAAGAAACTTTTTCAAAATAATGCAAACTTTGTTATAATTCCTTTTTATAAAAAGAATAATTTTGTTCCACAAGTACCAACTTTTCTATTATAAATTCCAACTTCTTATATAATTTACAAATTGTAAACGAAAAGTACCAATTTTTTTTTTTACCAAAAGTCCCTTTCTTTTGCAAAAAAAAATTATTAATTCCATTATAGGTACCTGAAAATTTGAACAGAAAGTTTTTTTATAAAAATTTTGGAATATTTAAAAGTGGAAAAGTTAAGTATATGTGGATATTTTTCTCATTGCTTACTTTTACGAGTACATATAATGAACCATATTATCCAATATGTATTACACGGTAATAAAAAGTATATATTTTGGGTCAAACATTCATTTCCATTGAAAGATCAAATGTTCACAACAAGTATTAACAGCAAGTAAAGATATCGGAAATTATCTTTCAAATTAACCCAATTTGATGGCAATTAATTCTTTCATGTAAAAATACTCAAATAATGTATTAAATTCTAACAAAATATAGAATAATTGACGCAATATAAAAAGGTACTATTTAAAGAAATCGTACCATTTAAAATGCTTGGTTACACTTCACTGCTCTACAATTAGAGGTGATTCTAAAATTCAAAAACAAAACGTGTTTCTGCAGCAGTAGCAAAGCTATTGGTTCAACCTCCAATTGCATCGTTGTTGATATAGATCGTGATGAACGTGAAGATGCGGTTGTTACCAGTAAACACAATATTGTTTTATACAAGTGAAAACAAACAATTTTTTTTAAGCTTTAAAAATTGACGGAAAATTTAACAATTGACAAAAATATTTCACTTAAAACATTGTTCAAAAATTAAACAAAAAAATCATAAATATTTATTGCCCATCACCATTGTCAACAAATTACGTGTTTGAGGCATTTAAAATTTTTTTTTTTAATAAACCATTTACTGTTTTCTAAAAATATTATTTAAACAAATTAATGACTTGCTATGGCTATGGCTGCTGACCATAACAGTTAGTGCTAAAAATTCTTTTCATTTTTATTAACTTAATAGTAATTGTTAAGTTACTAAGTAAATAATTAAAAAATTCAACAGTTTTGTTAAAAATTATTAATTATATTCATATGAAAAATTCTACGACTTACCCGTCCTGCATATTTATCTGAAAACAGAAAAGAAATCAAATATTAATTGATGGTTTTTAGTAACATTTCATTCATATATTTTTTTTTTATATTAAAAATTTATTACTATTTAAATTAGGTAAACAAATTGGGGGATAATTGAATTTTTATTTCAAACAATAAAATATTAATTCTTTAAATTCTTTCTCTTTGCAACAATAGTATGGTCCAGCTAACTAGTCACCTTTCAACTCACTAGTATTTTGTTAAGTGGTATTTAGAAGTTCTACTAAAAACTCTAACGAATGGTAAAGCAGAAGTTAATATGAATTTCTTCTTTTCCATAATGTTCTTTATGAAGGCGAAAGCAGTCAGAATTATATCAGAAATTCTAAGAACTGCCCCATAGTACGTTTCACTCCATAGTTGAATTGATATTATTATATTCAATTACTAAACACACAGACTTTCAGAAGAGACCACAACTGCCTAGCAAGCCAGCAATCCTTCTAATTTCCTACGTATTTAAATACGGGTGAAAATAAAATAAGTCGAAGGGTTAACTTTTTGGCCATTTTCTCGGGATTTGAGTGACTGTTATTTGTTGACTTAGTCACCCCAAGGAAAAAAAACATGATCAAGGTAACCACAACTTATTATAATCGCATTGGTTGAATACTATACAAATATAAATTTTGTAGACAATAAAACTAGGGTCCTTCTTCCTTGTCTAACATATAAAATAATAATAGTATATCATATACCTATCATATAATACAACAGGACAGATGCTTCTATACACAATTAATTTGATATATATGCACCAAGTTTTTTATGTGTTAACTTTTTCCCATATTTTATTTCTTATCACAATTAGCTTTTTTTATAAAAAATTGCACAACTAAACCAACTGAATGCTTAGAAACTAGAGTTGTGTCGCTCGCGAACTAGTGCGTTCAGTTGAGAGAATCCTTTTTTCAGAAACAACACACATTTTAATTTGGTGTATCAAACACAAGCATTGAACATTACTTTTTGTTTCAAACTTACCACTACCTTTCTGAAATAATCCTTGAATAGAACGAACTAATTCGTGACAGGCATAACTCTGTTAGAAACTAAATGCTCAACTGGCAGAAAAATAATCAATCAAGTGCAAGAACAAAATTTGTTTGAAACCAAATATATAATGATTGTTTTATATTATTTTTGTTAAAGATATTTTACTATTTTTGTGTAGTTGAAAACCTTTCGCAACCATATATTCATCTACAGAACATAATATAATTCGCGTGACCATGTGTTTTCTTTGCGTCCTTAATTGGCAGAATCTTTTTCTGAAAATTCGGCAACGAACTAGCTTTAAAATGTATCGAGTGATTTTTTTCTATTTGGTTTTTCAGTGTAAATTTTGTCAATGGAGTGTAGCAATGCCAAAAATGCTTAGTCAGGTTTACCCTTTCACCATAAATAGACTAACAATCACACGATGCTTGCATATCATTGACTTTTTTTTAAATCAAGATTCGTGCTATGTGAGAAATGTATTTGTGTCGATAAATTGTCTTTAGCAGCGAATATCATTTTTGGTTCAATGGGGTACCTGGACAAACAATTTACCGAATTTGGTGTTAAGAGTTCCCAACGCACCCTGAAAGATTGGTGGCATCATTAAATCGTACTTCTTTAAGAACAATGAAAATCGCCACGTTATAGCCAATGAAGCAAGGTACCGTGCGATGAATATCAACTTTTTTTGCCCAAAATGGAGAAATTGGACTTGCTTGTTGATTTGTTTTTCCGACAGAGTGCTCTGATATATATGTTTGAAACGATCTCTTGTCAATTTTGGTTTGGAGCCAAATCGGTTTCGGAACGATAAAAATGGTACTGAAGATGGCAACTAGCCGAAACCGGTTTGTCTCCAAACCAAAATTGACAAGGGATGACGGAAAATCGTTCCAAACATATAAATTGGACTTGGTTTTTTTATACTTAATTTTATTTTATTAAATCTTTCTACTAAAGGAAATTCCCAATAAGTATTCAAATCTTATTTCTAAATTATTATTTACTAGTTATTACCAATGTAATAACTAATTGTTCGTATTCAAATCTTAATAAACTGTCTTCTATTGTGCAGAGAGAGTCGCCACGCCAGACTCAATGTGTCAGTTCTTTTTAGTCTCTGGTGCCCGTCAAATTGCAATAAATTAGAAGGACTAGTTTGTTTGCGTGTTTGGACGTGTATGTTTTAACTCCTTCCTGTATAGTGGGAACTTTTAGATCCCTATGGATGTACGTAAAATCCTAGACTGTCTTCTCTGTAACTTCTGGATGTTTGAGGCACATGCAGTACCCCACAGCTGAATGCCATATGACCATATTGGCTTTACAACGGGTTTGTATAAAAGGACTTTATATTCCAAAGCCAAGGTTGAGTAAGGACTTATTAGCCAATGTAGTTGATTTGTTGGAAGCTTTATGGACGTTATTTGTGCCTCAATGTGACGAGACCAAGTTAGGCGCCGATCTGGGTGGATACCTAAATATTTAACGTGCATTTCCGCTGGAACCGTGGTATTTGTTATTGTGGGTGGTGGACAATTTTGCCTTCTAAGGGAAAACGTTATATGAGCACATTTCGCTGGATTAACCTTTATTCCCCATTGTTTTAGCCATTCTTCTAGCTTATAAATATGGGACTGAAGTTGTGCAGATGATACCGTCGGATTTTTTTTAACACTTATAATTGCAGTGTCGTCTGCAAACGTTGACGTATATATATGTGGGCTTGTCGGCATATCCGCTGTATAGATGATATATAAAAGCGGTTCTAGTACACTACTTGGACTTGGTTGACATGATGGTGCCACACGGCACGCGATAACATGAACCTATTAAGAGGCGTGAAGTCTCTAGTGTACAGGGACATTCAAGCCACAACTCCAGTCTTGGAAGGCAACATAACAGCTACCAATGGGAAATAATCCTCAAATCATTTAATTAAAACAATTTGACTGAATGTTTTAATGAGCTTATTTATTAAAATAATTCATTCTAATTAAAAAATTCAAGCTTGTCTTATTAAAAAATTCAAGTTTTAGTTACTAAATCCTAAACTATTAAATAGAATGATTAGCCTTCAACTATTGGTTTTTTCATATTAAACTCAATTTTATTTAAAAATATTCGTAACTTACAAAATAACCCAACGAACCTGACTACTTTTAAATCTTTTGTTTGAAGTTTTTTTGGACTGCCGCAACTTCAGGGCTTTAACTTTAGTCATTAATTTTAGATTTCTAATATTCATATATACATATGTATGTATGTAGTATGCATTCACATACTCATAACACACATCAAAATTTGTTTAGCTGAAACTTTTATTCACAAAATTAGACAAACGAACAAAAAATTATAAACCGGTTTAAAACTTTGTTTTGTTTACAAAACGAAAAAAATGGTAAAAAATTTATCTTAATTATAAAATTTACTTCAAATTTATTGAAAATTAATAAACTAATATTTACTAATAAACATATTTTGTAACAAAGCATATGAAAAAAAAGGATGCAACACAATCGTAAATAATGCGTATGGAAATAAAATTTAATTGTAAACGCAGCAGTTTTAAAGCCGCTGGGTACCGACAAGCGAGCGACACGTTTAGAGAATTTGTATAGAAATCAACTACAAAGACGAAAGTCGTTCGCTTGTGTTACAGAAACAGGTCATTATGAACACAAACATTATGTACACAAGCATACCCGGGTAGACCATACTTTTCGTATGGTAATTTGAGAATTTCGATACGGTTAATATGCCTTTTTTGTATGAAGAAATTATATATTTATTATGCGTAGAAAAGACGCATCTATGAACTGACGTGCAAACTTTTTTGTCTGATGGATAATTTACGCTGCTTTGCACGATTTTCCAATCCTTTAACCGGTTTAATGTCAGCATGGTAATCATTTGATATTTAATTTATTTAATTTAAAGTTTCTTCACTTGACGTTCGAGAAGCGACGATATGGAATAAAGAAGATATATACTCAACGGACAAAACTGTACTCGTAGTTCCCCTTCTAGAGATAGCATGTGATCAAAGATTTACGTGAAAATTGTTTTGAGGCAACATACGAAAGTGTTATTAATTTTTTAACAAACAATAATTGGAGCTACATTTTGATGTCGGACTAAAATTTGTCAATATTGGGTACTTATAACACAAAAACGTTTAACAAAATTATCTTCTTTTAAGATCTTATTCTTTATGAATTTATAAGTTGAGTTAAGTTACTTTTCGAAATGAAAAAGATAAACAGAAATTAATTACAATATAAACTTTCGAAAAATTGAGCTATAGATCTGTTAATTCGTTTAAAGCTTAAGTCGAGTTAAGCACTTATTCCTTATTGCCACAGATTTGTAGTTACAAACATGATAAGCATGTAACTGAAAAGGCCACTTCGGTTGTTCTTCTTTCTCTTCACTTCTCATTGTAGTAGCGATTGTAAGTATTAAAAGAAAACCCTGAATGATACTTGATAAAAACAGATATACGAGAGGAATTAATATTTTTGAGTAAATATTCTGGTGAGTATTTAACAAACATAAGAACTTTAGCAATATTCTACAGGTAGCCTGCCACACAGGCTTGCTGGGGTTCGCAAATATGGTCCCTTTGTGTTACACAATATTCTAGATGTAGCAGCACTTGAAGCACTCGTGACCTACATTGAAAATAATTCACACTTGAAAATAACATCATGCCGTACAACGTTCTTCTTGCAGCAGTTGAATTAACATGGATGAAATCCAGAAACAAGCAGAAAGTGCAAAAATTGTCCGATATTTTTCATCGGTCAGCGTTGCGAGTTCTGCCAGATGCCAGTTAAATTTAACCTTAATTTTTGTTTTTTCGCCTCGAAATGAATCTTTTAACTTCATGGATTTTTCTAGCCTCTTTTGTTTTTGTTGTTAAAATATCTAAGTCGGGATAATTTTTTGGATAATATATTTAAAAATTTAGTTAATGAAACTTGCTGCATTAACCTAGCAGTGAATTTTGTTAGAATTAAAACAAATTCTCCAAAACTAGTAACGTATCTTAAGAAAAGTGACGTAATGTCATCCATCTGCCAAATATACAGTAATGTTTGTCAATTCACTATGCATCGTTTCACTACTGGCGAACGTACGGAAATTATTGAAAAAGTTTGTTGAAATTCTAAGTCAGTTGTAAATTCGCAACGTGAATTTCGGCAAGGGATGGGAAGTCGCAAAGTTTAAGCAACACCCTTTTGCAGCACATAGAGATTAGTGCGAGATTGGCGCATATCCCTCTTAGCTGCTGGCCCTGAAATATTGATTCGGCGCCTATCAGCAGTACTGGCCATGGGCAGAGAGTCAACCTGGCTTAATTTGCAGTAGGCGTTGGGTCTAAATCCATATAAGATTGTAGATATAGCTTGAAAACGAAGCAAGAATTAGTTGGATATCTTACCTGGCACCCTATACTAAGCTGCCAACATGCACGTTCTTCTAGTCTTTAACACTGCTGACAACCTAACAATACAAACCGATATCTTAGATTTAGTTTAAAAGCTATTTGAAAACTTGACTTGTTTTTCGTTTTTTAATTTTTCTGGTATATTATAACCCAGTGTAGCTGCTTAAAATTTTAAATTTAATCACTATTAATAATTAATCATTAGTTCAAAATCCCTTTCGCAAGCTTCACATACGTTCAAGAATTTTCGGATATTGTTTTTAATCTTCTGCTGATTTCAATAGATTGGTTTTTTTATATTTTTCTTATTTCCATTAATACTCGTAATCTATTGATTTTTGCTGTTAGCAAACAGTTTCATAGATCTTTATCTCTTCTAATTTTTGTGCAAATATGCAAATCAAATAATATTTGGAGAAAAATATAATTTTACAGCTCTTTTATCTCAATGCCGAAATAAATTTTTTTGAATTTTTTTTTATTTATTTTATTTTCAAATTTCTTGTGCGCAATTTATTCTTTTTAATTCTGAGGGAAGTGCTAATAAATATTTATTTGGCAAAGTCGTGGCCTAATCAATCAATTCCAAATCGAGCGCTATATTCTTTTAAGAAAAAAAGTGTAAATGAGTTGAAAACATTGGCGGAGAGTTATTGCCAAATTAGTGATTTGGAAGTTATTTTGGCAGTTGTTTTGTTGGCCATTGCTGATTTTCTATTGTTTATTTCGTTTTTGTTTTATTTTAATAAAAATCATCTTTTCAATTTAGTTTGTTTACATGTGTGAATTTTTTTTTTAATGAATCTCAAGGTGCTTTATTTTTATTGTTTTCTATAATTAAACTTGTTTAAAATAAGATAAATATTGCAAGTAAATTTCATACTTGAAAAGTATTTATCCAAAATTGTATATGCCACAAAAGAGGAGTGGTTTTGTTTTTCTTTTTCGATTATTCATATTGTGAAACGAACTTTAATAAATATTGGGAAACATTTTGTTTTCTCCTACTGAAATGTTTAAAAATTTCATCTTCAATTGAAGTGAATGTTTTATCTCTGTAAGTTCAGTTATGTAAAGGGTTTCACTTTTTAAATAGTCTCTAGAGTAGAAAGCTCTTTCTGAGAGTTTGCCCTACCGTCAAAATCTATGTCATGATTTTTATTTAAATTATGGAAAAGTTAAAAACGTCACTACCCAAAACTTGTTTTGAAGCACACGAAAAAATATATAATGGGAATTTTAAAAACCTTTCTTTATTTGTGGCCAGTCGTATATGCTGAAGGGGATTTTGTGTGCTGGATGATTTAATTTTTTCGCTCATTACTTGTTGGTGGTTTGAAACAAAAACTCTAATATTTCGGCTATTTGTTTTCCTGGAGATGACGAGAATATTACCTACTACAACGACAGCGGAAGTTTTTAAGCGTCATTGTCATTTATTTTCCAAGATTGTTTTGAAACAAGTTTACTATATACTCTTATTCAGTGTAGCCATTTCGGTGATTTTCGAATATTTCCCTGTGCGTTTTATATCTTCTAATTTGGAAAAAAATATTAATATTAAAACTTGCAAACTTAATAAATATTTAAACTTGCAAACAGAGCTTCAAAGCAATAAATATTCTCTGCCATAGTCAATTCCTGAATATAATTTTAGCTTTAAGAGACAGCTAAAACCAAAACAGTGCAAATGGGTGGATATTCATTGAAGACACAGTTTTGAACAGACGAAAAGTTAGAGAAAGCTTATTTTGATTTTAACAAATGCGTGGGTGAGTTTAAAGTAAAAATTCTTACGATACTGACAAAATGCCACCATAGATTATTAAAACAATTTTGTGATTGAAGCCCACTTTTTAATTTTGAACTAAAATTTTAAAAATTAGCTTCTTATGAACTTTACCCTTTTTATTACTTGCTAAACCTACAAAAGGCGTTTTATACTTTTTTGACCTCTAAATTTTTACTCCTTTGATAACTGCTCATGGTGTTTGTATTCCTTCAGTTGGCAGCACATGTGCATGTGTGTTTGTTATATTTTACCACGTCATTTTTAATAGAATTTTTATTTAATTTTTAAAATATCTACCTTCCTAGTTTTAAATGCTTTAACATTTATTTAATGTAGGCGTTTAATTATTATAGTAACACATGGACAGGTTTTTTCAAACTACATATTGCACATACATATGTACATACATACGAATATATATTTCCAAATAAGTTACGTTTAGACAAAATCAACAAGCTCGTGCTTGTGATCGATTGTTATACGAGAGAGTGAAATATATATATCCGGAGCAAACCAAATAAAAGCGTCGAGCATTGCGTTGTCTGCCACTTGGCAGACAAGAGCGTCATCGCTCTCCACAATGACAAAAGAAAGTGTTATTGCCCCAAAATTTTCCAATATTAATATATATTCAGTGACAAATTTTTCACTAACATTTGGTCTTTTATTTGAATTTTTTTTTAAATTATTGCTATTATGTTTTTAGATGTATTATCATTCCCATCAAAATTACAATCAAATCTATATAATATTCAAAATTGTTTTAATTAATATAATTTACTTTGCGTTAACGTATAAAGTGCCAGAATTTGACTTAAATAATCGCTTTTCACATTATTACATCGAGAAAATGGCTTGTCAAAAATTCAAGTAAAATGCGAAGGAAATTTGACAATCGTATGGCTTTCATTATTTTTAGAAAATTTTCTAAATTCTTTTCATTTTCACAGGGTTGCATTTTTAGCGAAGCAAACGAAGAATTTACGAAATCCGGTTTCTGAACAAATAAATAAGTTCACTGGTTCGCCGCTGACAGCGCGCTGCAGATATTTTGTTCACAAAAACTGCCGCTGTTCGGTTATCGATGTATTTTCTTCACTTTAGTGATAACCATTTTTGTACTTTTTTACAATTTAATTTTGCTGCTTTACTACAAACAAAAATCCATCAAAAACTTGAGCCTGAAGTTATTCAGCATAGGCTTCTTTCTCTGTTCAGTTAAAACAATTGCGATTTCTCTCTGCAAAATTCCAACGAAAATCTAAGCTCTTGTAGAACAGCGTGATAGGCGCTTTAACCCACTCGATCAGTGCTGCTATCGCCTTATTCAAACAAGTTACGTTTGTGGACATGATAATTTCTTTTAACAGCCGCTCATTTAGAAGCATTCGAAATTAATATAAAAAAAATATCTAAAAGATATCAAATATAATAGTAATTTTACACCAAGTTGACGATTCCATCATGATTAATGTGACATTTAAATGTCGCTAAGCTCTGCAGTCGTAAGATAGAATCTATTTTAAGGGCGTATGTTCTTATGTTCTCAATTGGAGACACCCACTCTCATCATAATATATTCCCTAAATTTAAACTTCTGTTTTTTAACAAAAAATAGATTTCTTAAGTTTTGGCGCAACGAAAACTAATTAATATTAATGAAAAATTAACACAGCAGGTGAGAAATCATTACTGCACATATAATCTGCAGTCGGAGTTGTAAAAAAATTATACCAGAAGATAAAAAGCGTTCATTTTCAACAGGAATTGTTGAATTAATTTTTTAATTTTTTTTGAAGGCGGCAGCTACGTCATAAACAGCTGATAGGAAGTTGGCGTTGCATTATTAGTATTTGTGTTTGGCGAACAATGTTGCCACTTCAACTTTTTTTGACTTAACGCAAAATCACTTATTTAAGAATTTGAAACATAGAAGAAACTGAATATGGCCAAAAAGAAAATCAAATAAATAAAAAAAATTTATTTTAACAGGTCTGGCCTAAAAATACTTTTTTCGCACCTTCCATGTGGTATTTCAGGTAAAATAACTTGTTTTTAAATGTATATAAATATAATTCATTCCATATATTCAAGCTGATTTTTTTCTACGCGTTCTTTGTAAATTGTCAACACTTTATTTGTCAATTGTCGTCACTAAAAATAGAAATTAGTTTAAATTGGCGACAGCGACAATTGTAGTAGCCATGTAGCTCGGAAGCCTTCAAAAAAATCGACTTCATATGAACGTGTGTATTTTACTTTTGCCAGATTGTAGTCTGTAGCTCGCTGTGGTCTATGTGTTTAGAGCATAACGGTTACCGTTGCAGCTCTTATTATGGGCCTTGCCTCTTTCATAGCGACTAGTGGTTGAAGTTACAGTCATTATCTGTTTCATCATTCAGCGACACTTATAAATTGGTAAGCCTACAGTAGTTTAATGAATCGCCTAAAGGATAAATTAAGCTTTTTGAAATAAAAATGTTGTTTTACTGTGAACGCTAAATATTTATTTAGTTACGATTATTGGTGATATATTATTTAAAAGTTTGGTTCTATTACCGCATTTCCCGAATTTAAAAAAAAAAATTATAAAAAAATTGATATTCCTCTTCACTCATTAAAAATTTTTAACCAATTTTATGTTTAACGTCCTTAACAATCTTTTGCTTGTTAGCGTATCAATATAATTATAATGATCGGTGAAGACTTCAATCAAGGTCTCTGACTACAAGTCAAATAGGAATAAAAAAAAAAAACAAAGTTAAAAAATGCCCTCTCACGTATCATCAGAAAGTGTGTTAAAGAGACTATTCACAGCTTCCTAAGCCATATAAATAACAACGAAATTACGGGTTAAAGGTATCCCAAAGTAGAATCTGCAGAAGTACCTTGCGGATTGCCAGAAGATCTGGGTAATATTGACCCACAAAAAATAACTCTTACAACAACCAAGTTTCATTTCTTTTGAAGATTAAAATACTTTGTAACAAATTAGTGTGTTCATTTCTTTTTTTTTACAACAAATTAAATATGACACCGTTTACAAAACTTAATTAACATAATTATTTACACGTTTTCCCGTTTTCTCTTTATCAATCTCTCTTGCAGATCTGTTGTCATTTTATTCGGCACATGAAAAAATAATTTGTATATAAAGATCATATAGTGATCACGTTTTTACGTTTTTAAAGTTGTTGCGAAAGATGACGATTATAAAAAAATATTTATTGATGGGTATTTTTATATTTGCGTTTAGCACTAGGGTGATCGATATTCGGTATTTCCCAAAAACCGGTTCAGTAAAGATACGAATTTAAAAAAAAAACCATTGTGCTTTCTAATATTACGAAAACCTTGAGTAAACTATTTTTCCTATGACAAAATATACCTTTAGTGTAATAAAAAAAAAAAAAAAAAGCAACAAACAAATTAGTAAAATATACTAAAATTAAAGTTTAAACTAAAACACAAAAAACTATATTAGTTTTTACATTAAATATTATTTGGGGATTTCTGTTATTAATATTTTGTTTATAAGTTGTTTAAACGTGTTTTGCAATTAGTATTCAATAATAAATTTACCAAAATTTATTGTTAGAGTATGAGGTAATTCCTAATGCATTAGACCTACCCAGAAACCTTTACTTGAGTTTTTTTTTATCTAGAAGTACACTGAGGAGCATAAACGTAACAGGTTACACTGCTAATTTTAAAAAATCCTTATATCTTTGTATATGATAATAAAATTAAGTTTTTTTTCGTAAGTTTAACAAATAGTAAAAATATCTGTACATTAGAATAAATAACAAAAGTATCATTTCATTGATTAAAGGAGGGAAAATGTTACACTTTTGCACTTTACTCAAAGTTTTCTTTTTCTTTAACTTTCTTTAATATTTAGTCGATTAGGAATACTACTGCAGTAACGTTCCACCATTTGATAAGGAATCGGCTACTAAATGCCTTTCATATGATTCCAAAAATTCATATCCGTCGATCGGGCTGGCCATTTCAATATGTAAATGGATGATTATTCAACCATAATTTTCGGTTTTGGCTGTGTATTTTAGGTGAAATTCAACGTTTTTAGCAGTAAGACCGGTTTTTCTGTTGCAGCTAGAAAATTATTTTGTAAAATTTTCCTTTCTCTCACAATGCCATCAATTTACACGAATTAATCCACTCCATTCCTAGTAATGCAACGATATACCATAATTGATCCACCGCCGTGTTTCATTGTTTAACTTGCACTCTTGAAGTTATTAGTATTTAGTCCAGTACCAATCTTAACCGTTAGACTTGAAACGATTCATTTTCGTTTCATCAGGTTATATGAACTACGAAGAGAAAAGTTCAAGTTTTCAATAAAAATCATTGTATAGAATAATATTACACTTTCCCTACTCCAGTTGACCTTAGTCTAGCAACTGTGAGTTAACCAAATTCTTTGTATAAACTGATATTTTTTCTGACAAAAGGTTTCCTTATCTTTTTGGCAGCTTTTGCTCCTAGTATTTTGAGACAGCGTCGAGCAGTCCAGTCGCTAGCATCAAAAGTTAGTGCTTCAGCTGGGCTAATCGTATTGACAACC
The DNA here is from genome assembly GCA_963932375.1 of Phania funesta. Taxonomy (NCBI): domain Eukaryota; kingdom Metazoa; phylum Arthropoda; class Insecta; order Diptera; family Tachinidae; genus Phania; species Phania funesta. The sequence continues at coordinate 46,549,427 of OZ010652.1, forward strand.
AGTTCGTTCATGAATCTTTCTTTTCCGGCCAAGGCGAGATGCTGAAGTTTTAACATTATGTTTTGTTTTAAATTTTTGGATCAGATATGACTCATTCCAAACTTTTTCCAACTTCCCTAGTAGCTCATTTTTTAATACATTTAATATTTCATACAGTTTTGCTTTTTAATTTTGTATAAAATATTTTTAGAGTAACTGTAAATTCGTGTATGATTTTATTTTTCGATTTATTATTTTCAAATTTAGGAGTTTCAAAAAGAAGGTTGCAAAAGTGTAACATTATTTTACCTTTGCAAGATATAGTGTATTTGTTTTATTAATACGCTTAGGAATGGTTTGTATTTTATTTTAACAACAGCGTAATAAATAATTTACAGCGCATTCAAATTCCCAAAAAATATTTACTTTATCAATTAGCAACTGCTCGTGCGAAAATTATTGACTACATGAAGCCATCACTTGCTTTGCATTTTTAAAGTTTTGCCTTATTGTGAATATTTACAATTATTGAAGATTAGTTTAAATTTGTAAATAATTCATTAAAAATTTTAAAATAATTAAAAGGTTCGAAAAAGTTGTTTCGATCAGGTGAATTAGTCGAGCATAACTGAGCCACTATTTAACTTTATTACCACTGAACCAGTTCATTGAAAACTGTATAGCAGTGATATTGTATTCTGATATGTTCGATAGAACTTGCAGCATTTCAATATTTTGCTATTTGCATGGATATTAATAACCTTATGTACGTACGTATGAATGTGTATTAGAGTGGGTTGAAAATAATTTGCACCAGTTACACCTTGGAAAAGGAAGCCAGAAAGTAAGTGGTCTGCTTCGATATCCCCCCATACATTAATAATACCCCTTGGAATTAAAGATATTTCAATGACAATTCTATAACACCCATTTACATTTTGGTGTTACGGCGCTAAGTAAAGCTTATTTGATTTTTTGTTTATTGTGTCGCCATTTTAATCCCAATCGTTTTATATAGTATATCGTTGTTAATAGTTTCAAAACGCCTTCAATTTCGTCCTTGGTGGTTTTTCAACCGGAAGTCAAATTCTAGGTACGTCCTCTGATATCTCAGATCCTTTTCCCCTAATAACCATTTCTTAAAACTCCAAACATATGTAATCATAACCTTAAAAATTTTAATTTTTTACACTCGCCAAATGCCGCCTCTTTTGTATTTCATTAAATCTTGATATCACTTGCTGATATCCCGGATCGTTCTCTCCTAATATGCAATAATTTCTTCTTTTTTTAATGATAAGAAGCTTCTCTTAAGACTACAAAAAATAATCTTATAATAGTTTAACCTCTGTTCATTAGTTTTAACAATACGCGATTTGATAAGTATTTGAAAAAATATACCTTGTTGTGGTTTTAGTCCCATAAGCCGATATATTTGCTATTTGTAAGATCGGTTACACTCGAAAAAAAGGATTCGTTAGCACATTAGTATATAATATTTTACACTATTTAACCGAAAGTAATTGTTTGTAAGGCCTTTTCCTCAATTTTTAGTTTCCCCACCTGAAGTTGTAAATAAAGGAGTTTTGGAAACAGTTATTTTTTCAAACTCCGAATAGTCGAATTTTGTCCAGTGGTTGGTAGTACAATTAAATACCTGATTTTGAGGTTATAAAACAATTTCATCTACGAAGTATTAGACTCTCTGAATCGTGATGTTCCTTTTCATAAATATGTCCTGAAATGATGGGTTAGCAATTATAAAAATACGACGAATTAGACGAGTCTGTTGTTGGTGAACTAACGTTAGGGTATTCAACTATGTATCTTGCTATTGGATTTATTGCTTATTGTTAGTTATAGGATATAATAGCACCGCTACTTAATGGATTTGTTCGTCAGTCTCGTGCCCAGCTAACACAATTTTACTTTTTATAAATCTGGTAATGATTGTGACTTTATCTTTATATTAGATTATCTGGAACTACTTTCCTACTTCCTAGGTAGTTATGTCTTCGTTTTTCTATCGCAGGGCAATCGGACAGAACATATTCTGATGTTTCCTGTTCCTCTTGACAGGGTCTGCAGGAATCACTTTCTGCCCCATCTGCTTTATTCATGTGAAAGTTAAGTCTGTTTTTGTAATAGCCTCTACCTTAATGAACTCTCTATTAATATAAAATGTTCGAAAATTTGTTCAGACACAGTACGATGCAGCAGGCGCTAGTTATGATCGCTACGCCTCTGAGTCTCTATCCATCTAAAGATCTATTGCCCTCTCCGCCTGGCCCATCACGCAAAAGTACTACTTTTTTTTGGTCAAGAGCTACAGTTGTAGACAAGTGTTGCAGTACTTTGTTTCAATTTTAAAAGATTTTTTTCTTAATGACTTCAAGGTTTGATTTGCATCAGAAATATGTAATAATTGTGAAAAATCGTAGTAAGCAAAACATTTGCCACTGAAATCACATTTTTAACAAGTAGTATATTTTATTCAAATTGCCTTCGCATCATTTTCTGCTAGACTTTTAATGAATTTAGTATTCATGTGTGTTAGCTAAAATAACAAACAAAAAAAACCTTAGTCATTGACTTACAAAATATTAAGTTTCATAAGTTAAAATTCGAGTGTTAAAAACATTTGGAACTTTAATACTGTTCAGCATTTTGTTGGAAAGTCATGTTCTGTTCTTTGTTACTTCCGGAATTCTTTTAAGCATTCAGCTACTTGCTTTCACTTACGTTGATATTGAAATTGCATTCTACTACATCAACAATTCGGACTACTTAAAAGTCGATATTTCAATTGTTTTCAATCAGATTGAGATCGGAAGGTACTCGTATTGAAGGCCACGAAATTACATTACATTGACTTTATTTTACTCCAACCAAGTTTCAAATCTTGCTATGTGGTTGAAATTATTATCGTGCTGTTATATTTACAAAGCAATTACCCTACGTCTGCATGCGCAGTTTTTATTGCTGGCATCAAATATAAATGTAGAGAACACATAAAATTGCTTTCGGAATAAATTTCGAACGTTCCCTGTGAGAAGTTGTATTTAATACGTAGTTTGTTTTGTAGATATTATACATATTTATACATATAACTTATCTTTTGCGCAATGACCAAAATAATTTTTGTCACAACAAATATTCAAAAATAAACTAATGAAGGACTTGCCGGTAATATATTATATATACGTATGTACTCGTATGTATTATGTTCACAGCACTCTGCTTCCGCAATTCCTATGCAAACAATAGAATTTGAATGTATCAATTGCTTCAAAATATGAATTTATTGTTCGCTGACATACTTAGGTACATTGTACATATATGTATAAGTATGTTTCTGAGATAAATTTACCTAAAAATAAATTCTCTCTTCTATTTCTTTTCATTTTAGCTTTATTTATGGGCGGCGTGGCTGGTTTTGGTGTTACTGGTGGAGCTCATCGCTTCTGGACTCACCGATCTTTCAAAGCTAATTTACCTTTACGTATTATACTAATGATATGCTTTTCGACAGCCGGTCAGGTAAGTTTTAAGTATCAAAGAGTAAACTGTCCTTAAAATAGTAATCCCAGCATATAGCGACATTTAAATTTAAACTTAAGGTTTCTGAGTTCGGCGTAATATATTAAACAATATATTTTTATTAATTTTAGAAAAATTGAACTCATTAAGCTGAAGCTTAATTTACTGATTACTAGTAAAAGAATCTAGGAATCTGGTAACATTTTTCTGAATTGTAACAGCAAAAGCTATTCGTATCTGGAGTCTTACGATAGCATCTTTCTTTCTGTAAACGTTAATTTCTTACAAAGTAATTCGATAAAATTCTGCATAGTAGATCCAAGAAACTACATTGAGAATTAGACCATAATGCGTTTCCTATGGCTCTCTTAGAGGAGTAGAGATCGGCTTTCTTTTTCTCCATGGTTTTTATAACATTATCTTTAAAATTGTATCCTCTTATTCAAGTTCTTCTAATAGCACAAAGCTGAAAGAGTGTTTAACATCACGTTTCAGTTGTCGAGAATTTGGAATCATTATGGATTTTATTTGTTCGAATTAAATTTGTTTGTAGTCCAACGAAATTCATTTAGTACAAATAACGAAAGATGGCAAGGAAATAATACACATTCCTGTCTATCAACCTTAACTTTCGTGCAATCACAACCGACTAAGCAAATTATGAATGATAGAAAATATGGTCAAACGAACAGTCATACTGTGCTATTTTTTTGAAATTTTTGATCATGATACTCTGGCATGAATGGATTGATGCTTGAACAACGCTATCAAAATATCGAGATTGACTTTAAAAATCCGTTCAGCGATAAGGCTCATTTTTGCCTTAACGGGCGGTGGCCATATGCCGAAATCTTTCTCAAATATTAATGCCACGTATTGATCTTTCGAACAAAGAAATGTTTGGTCAAAATTTAACTTTTTGTGTTATTCTTTAAAATTTTAAGTTCTATCAGACTCTAAAAAACATTCTTTATATGCGCTCTCAAATTGCCAAACAATCAAATAAACTAACCAAAAAAAGACATTCGATTTTGTCTGTACCTTTTTTTTTAATGAAAAATAGAGAAGTTCACTTTGCTGGAAGCTGCCGTCTTAACAATCGCCAAATTTATTGCTATTGCGTAGCAACTTTCATATAGAAATATGATTCTTAGCCACAATAGCTTAAAAGTTCGACATCACATTGGTCCCCATTTATTAGAAAAAAGAAACGTTGCTGCAGACTAGAAACTGCTTATTAATATAATCTCTTGATTGTTCTTCTACCACAGATAACTGCTAATTATGCCTAAAGGCAAATATTGCGCAAGTAAACAAAAATATTTTATTCCCTTTTAGCGCACATTCGTTGGCTAAAAATCTATGTATTTATGTTATGAAAACAATATGTAAATTTGAACGAAAAACTTTATTTGCAATTCGCACCTTAATTTATTCATTTAACAAAAAACTTAAAAATCAAGAAAGTTACTGAAAAAACCAACATTTTAGGAATGATTTTTTTTTTTTTTGTAATTTTAACGTGACAATGACAATTCTTTTGTTTATTGCTACGAATCATCAAGACACTCACTCGTATTGCGTTGGCAAAACAAATAAATTTTATTGGCAATTTTTGTAGATAAAAAATTGCATCGCACTTTTGAATGATTGATGAATATTTAGCCAAATTTATTTCCTTTTTCATGGCTTTTTACATTTTAATTAATTATTTGTATCTTAATTTAAATATTCATTCAATACAGCTATTAAAACTAACAAATATTATTTAAGTATTATATTTTTCACGTTTATATACGTATATTAATTAATGGCTTAAAGTTTTTACCATTTATTTTGTTTATAGAATTCTTTATATGACTGGGTACGTGACCATCGTGTACATCATAAGTATTCCGAAACTGATGCTGATCCCCACAACTCAAATCGTGGCTTCTTTTTCTCCCATGTTGGCTGGTTAATGATGCATAAACACCCCGAAGTCTTGCGTCGCGGCCGTCAAATCGACTTGGGTGATATCTTAGCTGATCCTGTTATACGGTTTCATGAAAAATATTTTATACCCTTGAAAATTATCTGCTGTTTCCTGTTGCCCACTGCTATACCTATTTATTGGTGGGGTGAAGAATTTCAATGTGCTTTTATGTCGCAGTGCATATTCCGTTATATATCATCGTTGAATTTTACCTGGTCGGTTAACAGTGCCGCTCATATGTGGGGTACCCGTCCCTTTGATAAGTGAGTATTTGACTTCTCGATATGTTTTTATAGCAATTTGGTCTTTTATTCCATTTTTTCTTCTTTAGGCGCATTAACCCTAGCGAGAATTTGTATGTTTCGATTATTGCTATGGGCGAAGGTTGGCATAACTATCACCATGTCTTCCCCTGGGATTACAAAGCAGCTGAATTGGGCAAATATGTTTTCAATTTCACCACTATGGTTCTTGATGGCTTTGCCAAGATCGGTTGGTGCTGGGATATGAAGCAACCATCCAAGGAGTTGGTTAGGCGAACATTGGAAAAATACGGTGATGGCACGCATTCATCTCTACAGAATATGGCCTCTAGCGATGGTCACATGAACTGCCACATTCCCGAATGTCCTGACCCAGAACTCGTCTCCTTAAACAATGAGGATGAAGGCGAGTCCTCCTCCACCGAGAGCTCAAAGTTAGATGAAAATGAAAATATATCTCACAGACCATCGTAAGCTTAGGATTAATGGGTAGGATGATTTGAGAACACTGTACGATTTGTTTAAAAAATCTACACAAAACGGGTGAATGAATGTCAAAATGTTAGAAAGCGGAACAAATAAAATGAAAACAAATTTTAACGCGTACTTCTTCATTTAACTTTAAAGGAAAAGTCATATTTTTTAAAAACTATTTAAAAAATCAGGGGGTCTATATTTTACTATTAATAATTTAATGTAGTCGTTAAGGTCAAGCTAAACGTTTTTTTTTTATTTTTCAAACAAAATTTATATAAATTGAAAAACACAACGTAAAACTGTACGTTCGTTTCAAATTCTTTTTTCCTTGAAAAGTACTAAAAGCAACCAATTTACTATAACGTTCTTTATAGTTTTGTGTTTGTAGGTTTTTTTAAGTTTAACTTTTTTAAAGTATAAGAGCAATTTTTTATGTAAAATACAAATAAAACGCCAGCTATATGATGTTCTATTACATAAAGCACACACATACACATGCACCAATTGCTATAATGAAAACAAAATGAAAAATTACAAACGAATAAATCATTTTAAAGATTCAAAAGAAAGACATATTTTTATAAAACTAAAACATTGTGGTAAAGTTGTTTTACGGTATTAGAACAAATAAAATAAAAACATTAAATAAAAACGTTTGAAATATAAATGACTGTGTATTTTTTTTCTATTTCTTTAAGTAAAAAATATGATCTGACACTTTGAGCAAATTAAATAGGAATTTTGAAACTTTTTTTGCCTTCACTTTGCAGTAAAAATTTTGGAAAATTACCAGACTGCAGTTCTACACAACCGGACGCCATGAATTTTAGTCTTGCCTGCATTTTTGTCCAATCATAACAACAACTCGGTACATAATTATTACGCACTACCTTTTTTCTTTCCACCACATACAACTAAGCAGAGTTGTGCCGGCCATGAACTAGTTCGTTCAATTGAAATAATATTTCAGAAAGATGGTAGCAACTTTATAACAAAAACAAATATAACAACCAATTTTAAATTCTTGTGTATGACGCACCAAATTAATTGTGTGTTGTTTTTGTAATTGTTGTAAAGTTGCTAGCATTCTTACAAATGAATGAACTATTTCTAATTTAAGCCTACGTAATTTTTATTTTATCACACGTTTTATGCTTTAACTCAATCGTTTATATACCGCGAAATTAAATTTTAATTTTATTGCGCATAATTCTAAACAACAATGACTAATAATAAGGACTCTTACGCAAAGTAAGTATTCGCACTGCAAAGTACATATTTATCATCTTAGATTAATTCAACACACTAAAATTGTATATCTTAAAATTGTATATCTTAGAATATACCTTTTCGATTTTAACAAATCTAGTCTTATTTTACTCGCTACTAAATAACCTTTTTAAGAAAATTAAAAATAAAATAGGATTTCAAACGAAGTGTCAAAAAAACTACCAACATTTTTTAAATATTGCATCGATTGTATTTCTGCAAAAGATTGGTCGACTGAAAATTGTTTATATGTCCTGAAGAAACCTAACTTCTTCTCTCTTCAACACTCTTTCGAATTTCAAAATCGGTACACAAATTACTTAGATTAAAATTTGTTTGTCCACGAATTCGCAAAAAAATCGTCATTTATCGATAACTTTCGATTTTGAGGGTGTAACTGAATTTCTAAAAATGACGAACTTATCTACTAAAAACGACTACAGTATACTGCATAAAGTAAACTGGGAGTCGGCTGAAACCAAATCATAGCTAATAGAAACCACTAGCCATTTTCGAAACATTAGAAAAAACTAAAGGGACAATTACTTCGAAAGGAACTTATCCTGTGAAGGATTTGGATTTTTTGCTTAAATTTATGCAATGCACAAACCCCTTGTATTATTGCATCGTGTATTAAAATGAACCTGTTAATTATTTTCTTGGCAACGATCAATTTTATTATATTGTGATATTATTATATTGCTAATTTCAATAAATTTTAAACGACAAAACAATATACATAGTCAAATTACTTAATACTATGAATTGAAACGGTAACAAATGTGCAGATGATAAACGAAAAGAAATTCCATAAATAATTTGTAGTTTGGCATGTCTAGACGTAGCAAATGATATTGTTCTCACTCACTTAAACACACGTTAATTAAACATATATTATACTCCTAGGTATGGTGTCAATACCAAATTTTTTACGAAAATTACGAACAAGAAAAATACAATATTGTATTTACAATACAATAATACAATCTGTGCAACAATACAAGCGTTTATGAATTGACCAAAATGTCTTTGAAATCACTCTCAATAGTATTTATGTTGTTTTTGATCAATTCTACGAGTATAAACCCCTTACGAGCATTTTGTTTCAGTGCTAAAAATTTCGCCTACTTCCCATAATAGCCTTGAGCATTACAAGATCTTCAGTTATTATGTACTCACAGCCAAATATCCGGTTAAAATCAGCCAAGTATCCGGTTACAATAATAAAAGGCATTTTATATTTGATGCAACCGCAACATTTGGTTATTAAATAATTAGGCCAATAAACCATTTTGATGTTTCAAAAACAATCACCGCATACCACGTGTATACCATCTTCTAAATATTAAAGGCCATTTAAACACAAACTAATTAAATAAAAGAAAAATAATAATAAATTTTACACACCCATGTGATATCGTTCAATAAGTTCACATAATAAAAAACTAATTTACTGAAACTAAACACTAAACCAGTCATATGAAAGTTAAACTTTGTCAACTGCATAATTATAATAAAGAGTAACAACAATTTTATTAACAATTTCCTATAACTAAATAAATTAACTTAATTAGGCATTTGTTTTGTTTACGTTTAATTGGCTGTTAGATTGATAAACATACATGTTTCTATATGTTTCAATATTGATTAAAATTATTTGCGCTTAGAAACGCTATCAAGATGATACTATAAGACATTATTGACAAATAAATAACTGGGCTAAAGTGGAAACCTGTTTGTTATAAAATAATTAGTTTCATACTAAACCCTTCGACAAGTTTTTTATAGAAAATAGTTGTCTTTACTAATTATATTGCTGGGAATAGTTATTTTATTTTTTCTCGAGAACTTTTTGACTTAACTTTAATTTTCACCTTTTCGGGACCACAAATAAGAACCGAGTGCACCACACCTCGATGATCAAAGAAAACTGTCAACAAGACCTTGATTTTTGACTTGCTTTGACTTGGTTTTTTCGGCTTCGCCTCACCTTTGGCACGATATTCGGCCAATTGATCGTCTGTTTCCGGGTCGTAAGCGTAGATCCAAGACTCGTCGCCATTTATAATACGTTTAATGACATCCTGGTAGTCGGAAAGCATTGTTTGACAGACGTCAACGCGACGCTGTTTTTCAAGAAAATTTAGTGATTTTGGAACCAATCGTGATTTCACTTTTCTTAGGCCCAAATGATCTTTTAAAATGGTATTCACTGATCCCTACGATATTCCAACGATATCAGTAAGGTCTCTGACTGTTAATCGTCGATTCTCGAACACCAATTCCTTGATTTTATTGACGTGTTGATCATCAGTTGATGTTGATGGCCGTTCTGGACGTGGTCGTCAGCGCGTTCTCGACCCTCTTTGAATAATTTGTACCAACCAAAAACACTTGCTCGCAAAATACAATTATCACCGAAGACCTCTTTTGCAACGTTCTGAACGTCTCGGCACCAGAAATTTCATTCCGCACACAAAATTTAATGGAACTTCTTTGTTGAATAATTTCACTCATTGTAAAAATCGCCGAATGCACTTGTTGTACTGCAGAAAGACAAGCGTATACTAAACACTAATGATTACATTGATGTGATATTTGGCACAGATGTCACTGACAGTCATACCAACGTAGAATGGCTTTCCGCGCGAAATTTAAAAAAAAATGTCTTACTATTTTTTGCCCACAGTAGTATATCCCTAACAAAAGTATGAACTACTAAAAATGTACTACAGATTTTTCACGCCGCAAAGGATTATTTGCGATCTTTAATTTTGGCCTATAGTTTTAATCGTCTTATTTTGCATTTAAACTCTTCTATAGTTTCAATATGAGCATTTTCGATCGGTTAACAGATTTCTTAATTACCGCTTAATTTCTTAATTACCGAAATTGCAAAACTTTGGTGAAATCAAAGATTTAGTTTTCCAATTTTAAAATAAGGTGATTTTTAGTTTTCATTGTATTTTTGCAATTTTTTAGTTTTATTCCAGTTTTTGGATTTTATAGTGAATTTTCGAACTTTTGGTAAATATAAAATGTTGCCAAATTTTAAATTTTTAGTTATTTTATTTTGTGAAAATCCGATTTTCTAAAAATTTAGTTTTTTGGAAAATTTTGTTGTGAATTTTAAATTTTGGCGAAATTAATTTTTTTTTTAAATTTGTCTATGCATTGTCATTTTTGTTATTTACATATGTAATTTGTAATATTTATGTAATTTAATATTTTCGTAATATAATATGGTTGTATGGTGAATTATCAAATTTTGGTAAATTCCCAATTTATGGTAAAATTTTATTTATTTTAGAGTAATTGAGATTTTTGGTAAAACTTATCATTTATAAATAGTTTGATGAATCTTTTAAGGTTTTGGTGAATATCCCATTTGTGGAGAAACTAGAATTTTTATGTATTTGTTTAAAATGTATTTTGCTAAAAAATTATCGGTTTTTTTAATATATTGATTTTTCATGAATAGTTTATGAATAGGTTTTGTTTTACATTTGTATGTTTCAGCAATTACAATTTTATTAATTCCAGTTTTTCTATTTTGAGGCGTATAAAAATGTTGTCGAAATTTCGAAATATTTTTTTCTGAAAATTCGGTTTTTGGAGGAATTTGGTTTGCTTTGTGTTAGTGTTTGAAATTTTGAAGTTTTCAAAAAATATTTTTAATTGGGTAAAATTGCTGAGGACTTTATAGCAAATTTGATAAGGATTCAGAAGATAAATTATATTTGTTATTATATTTTTTCTGGAAAATTTCGACTTTTCGATAAAACTGTTTCTTTTTGTTTTTTATATTAATTTAGATTTTGCGTAATTGGTGCATTTTTTATTTTTTTGGTCAATTTCCCATTTGTGGTACAATTTTAATTTTTTATATGTATATTTCTTTAACATCGAGTTTGTTAAAAATTCCACGTTTTTCATAAAATATTAATTTTTTCGGACTTCACAAAATTTTAGTGAAATTTTGAACATTTGGTATTTTTTAGTAAAATTTTGTTTTCTTTTTAATTTTGATTTTTTTGCAATTAAAATTTTTTTATTCTAGTTTATGAATTTTATTGTGTATTAAAAATATTGGTTTTTCTAGGTTTCTTTGGTTTTATTTGATAGTATTTGAACTTTTAAGATTTTCTTAATATTTTTGTAATTCGGTTCAACATTTAAGTCCATAAGGGACTCGGGTTGATCATTTCTATAGGGGTACTTTATAGCAAATTTGACAGGGATTCAGAATATAAATTATATGAGTTTTTGTATAATCGTTTTCCCGCAAGAGTAAAATTACAAAAAAAAAGCAGAATACCCATATCTACGGATCTTGTGAACTGATATCGCTGATTTCAAATAGCGAAAATTCACCGAACGCACTGATAAAATGGTTTAAGTTTCAAGATCCTAGGTTGTCTGGTGCCGTCAGAAAGCTGATTTCAACATCGAACGCACTGACAGATGGACATTGTTAATTGAACTTCCCTACCTATAAGGATCCAGTATATATATAAATTTTGTTGGGTCGGAAATTTATACATACATACTTATGTACCCTTTTCATTTTTGTGAAGGGTATGAAAACAATATCTTAATAACATGACTTTAATATATTATAAATACATTTAAATGATTAACACATAAATTAGAAATATGCAAAAAAATGTTTTATTTTGGGTTTGAAGTAGACATTAGTTATTAAATACTTTAAGCTTATCAAACCTATTTCCTGCTTTAGTGAATTTGTACAAACAACACGGGTAGTCGAATCTATAAATAGTTTTTATTGTTTTAAAATAAACTAGCAAATCACAGCCTGTGTTGTTTTTATGCTTTTTTTAACGGCTTACAGCAACATTTAGAGTTGGCAAAGGCCAACCAAACATACTCGTAGTAAGGCATATAAGAAATATAAAATAACAATTTCTTGTTGTGGGGCTTTTTGTTAAAATTTTAATGTTGTTGTCCTTGACTTTCTTGGATTTCTCATTTGGCCTAAGAAAATTCAGGCATAAAAGACGTTTAAGGTTTTCTAAAAAGTTGGGTAAAGATTTCCTAATGATCTGGCCTAATCAATCAACGAAATGCACATAGAGACTAGTTTATCCACCCGCAACAAAAAATTGCATTATTTTACAATAAAAATGAGTTGGTAGTAAAATAATTAGCTTAAAAATAATTCATTTTATTTTTACCAAAACTAACCTAGCTTTTGTTTTTTTTAATAAAAATTCATATAAATTTTTGTATAAAGTGAAATTAACAAAATAAAATGCATATATAACAAATCACACAACTAACTTTTGTAAGAGATAAAAATTGTATTCGAATAACGTGCAATTTGTATTCGTTTTGAATCTATCTACAGCAATTAAAATTATTTTTACATGTACATTGATTTCTTTAAGATTTTTTTTTGAATGAAAACAAGGGCTTGACCAATATAAAGATGTAAAAACTGGAACGGAGTAGATAGAGGGAACATTTGTACTGGGCAATCTTGTTAATTTCGGGAAAAAAAGTATTGCTTGCAAAACAATGTTTTTTAGATAAATAAAAATGTCAATTTAAAGGAGGTTTACTACAGGTATCTATCTATCTACCTATTTTAAACCAACAACAAAATTCTTACATAATAATTGTTTTTGAATACAGTTTTGCTTAATAATGCTTTATAGAACGTTCTAAGTTTTTTTGGATAAGGCCGAACATTCAGCCTCTGCTGAACAATTTAAAAAAATTAAAAATGTAAAAAAAATAAGTTTTGGGAAAGATCCTTACAAGGCTTAGGGTACCCTACTTTATTTTTTATAAGTTATTTTTAATTTGACTCACGTGAGCATAAATAGTAAGAATAAAAATTAGATCTTACATGAATGCTCTATTGATGCTGTGTTACGCGATCGTAAGTCTAACCGGTAGTTTTAAGATATTTGATTCCAGATTAAATTGCTCCAGTAAAATTATGTTGCGTTGTTCGCCACAAGAATGCAATATATATTTTTTATCTAAGTATTCTGTTTGAGTAAACAAAACTGCATTTTAAATCATAACGAGTTGAATTGTACATTGGAAATTGATAAGCAGAAGAAAATATAAAGAAACATTTTCGTCCGAAACTGTCTTAATAGTATAGGGTCTCTTTTTAAGCCCAATAGAACTTACAAAAGGGCTAACTGTCAAACGAGCTGTAATACTCAGCTCACTCTTCAAATTTATAATTATCAGAATACATGACGCTTTAACAAATTAAAGTTAAATGAGTCATCAAATGATCCGATGTTTTATCGCAAAATTGTGTTCAGCGATGAGGCCCATTTTTGGCTTGTTAATAAACAAAATTGCCCAATATGGAGCGATGGTAATCTACAACAGGCCCTACAGACTCCATTGGGCTTAAAAAACACCATATATAAAATTTAATTTTTATGGCGATAAAAGCATTCCTTCCAGCATTAAACTACAGAATTTCTAAAAACAAATTGCCATTTCAAAGGAATAATTCATAAATCACTGCATTCTTGCAATTGGCCAATTATTAGAGGAAGCTCAAGAACCGAGAAATAGTGGCAATAGACGTTATAGACTGCACACGACTTTTACGCGAAAATCTTCATGAAAAGAGACGAATGCATTTTAAATACGAAGGGTTTTATTTTCTTCCGATCCTTAAATGTACTTGCAGAATATGTTTAAACTACTAGAAAGCGCTGATTACAATATACACGAGTTTCATAGTGAAAATGATAGTTATTTGTATACTGGTAATACGGATTCCCCATGTTTACTTATTTTTCCTTATATTTTTTCTTTTGTTCTTTGCATTAAACTTCTTTTGCAAAGAAGTAATATTGACAAAAACAATATTTAAATTTGGAGAATTTCTCACTGTTTTACATCAATGGGTAATGCAAAAATGCATGTTTGTGGGCAGATTTCTATAATCTTACACACTGAATGCAGGATTCGCTCTTAATATTCCGAATTGGCTCATCACGATTCAGCAAACAACAATAGTTTTCCATTGTCCTTGTAATTCACATCCCTTAATAGGGGCGTTCTATCTCTTTTAAAACCGGATGAAATCGTTCGCCTTGCTCTTCACTTATAGATTTGAAGGGTAGTAGTCCAAGCTCGAATTAAAGAAGTGAAGTTTCCCCACAATGTCTTCATTTTATGGTTTCTTAGGAAATTGTCCAAGACAGTCAGTTTAGAGATTTTCGTAACGCGAATTTACAGAATAGTGGGCGTTACGAATTGCAAATATTGATTTAAAAAAAACACGAAATATTATCCATCTTCTGAGGACATAAATTAATTTCGGGTAAAAAGAACTTTGTTTATATTAATTGCGATCTTTAGAAAGTGACCTGAAAGCCCACTTTTTGAAAAGTAAAGATACGTCCTTATGTTATATTTATAAATATATACAACTACCTATTTAGGACAATTTGTTCACTGTTGTCCACCGCAACCAATTAACGTAGTATTTCCTAATTAAGAAATAATTAAAATACAGAATATATTCTTGGGTTAGTAGGCCGGCCCATTTACTTTTAGCCAAAAATAAACTTTTGGCGCGATTTCTAAACAGCAAAAGGCAGGGGTGTTTTTAATAGAATAGTATTCGAATTTATCTAAAGAGCGTAAGAACCCGATGTTTTTTCAATACTGATTTCATGCAAAGCGCAAGCTACAGAAACAAAACTAGAAGTGTGCAAACGACGCAAAATACTTTGAAACGTAATCTTAAAAATGTGCAAGAGTATTAATAATTTGTTGTTTAGTTATAAATTTATTTAACATTAGACAACGTGCCAAATTCACGTACGCCAAAGACAAGACACAAGAGTAAGATAAAGAGAGTTGTTCGCTAAAAAGAAACTGGAATTTGGAAACTGCAAAATGTCAATAGATTCAGTCTATCTTTATCGGCAGTAAGGATACGTGCAAAATTCATGTATGCCAAACAGAATCTATTAAATATTATAAATATATTTACGAGGGTATTTATGTAGTTGTTTTGCCCGTTGCCAATTTATCATTTTCCTTACAACATGTTGTCGTATGATGATTATTTGTGTTGTTTCCAGTCAGTTCAAAATTGTATTTTACTAAAACAAAAAGCGATTAAGACGTAAATATGTTGATGTAAATCGCGGGAACTTAATCCAAAATATAGATCTTACGCTTAAACTCATAATGAAAAATCACTTTATGAAATATTCGGAGATTAAGGAATTATCCCCATCTGTGAAACAAAATATATTTTGTCAGCATTTAGCCCGTATTGTTCGCTTTACATTATTGAGATGTAGTTTAGTCAGGGCTTCGCTTTTTATCAAAGTGATTTCAAATCACCGGAAATTTGTTCCGGGTACAAAAAATATTGAAATCACGTGATCTTAAATCAATCACCTCAATGCCTGGCGATTTGAAATCACTTGCTTATTTTATTCAAGTATTTCGTATAGAATTATATAAAAATGTTGCTATGTTTTCGAAAAATTAAAAACACGCCGAAAAACCGAAAATCCAGTGACTTGCAAAACAGCATCAAATTTCAAAACGTTTCGAGATTCAAAACCACGTGATTTTCAGAACATGCCTGAATATCTGAATTAATGTAGATTGGAACGTAGATGCGGTTCCAGGAGGAAGGAAAATGTGATATTTCGGCACCACTCCTTTAACGACAAAAAAAATACATTTTCCCAAACGAAAAGTTTTATTTGGTTTTCTTTAAAATTCCCACATCCAAAAGCTCATCCGTGCCTGTCAGACTAAAAATAAAAAGTAGTTAAATCTAACAAGAGTTATTAGCATTGCAAAAGAAATGGTCTCCAATTTTCTATGAAAGACTGGTCATGTAGCAAGATTGTAAATACTGAAAGAATAATGGATCTCAAGCTCTTGAAGAACGCCTCAAATACGCTACTTCTTGGGCACTTGGTAATGCTTTCTTCGGAAATAAATTTACAATAACTATTCAAATCTTATCTCTATGGTGTTGGTTATTAATTATTACCAATGTAATACCTACGTTATTGTATTCTATTCTTAATATACTAGCTACGATTGAGTTCACTGAGCCGTCTCGCTAGGCGCGATATGTCTTTTGTAGTCACTGGTGCCCATGAAATTCTAATAAATCGCGTGCTAGAGTTTTGGGATGTTCCACTAGTTGGTTTACGTATTTTCAGGGGTATGTTTTTATTTCTTCCTGGATGATGGCAACAGTTCTGATTTGGCACATGAATAACGTTTTTTGTCAGTTAGAGAAGCAATTGATTGATACTTTCAAAAACCAAATCTTTTTGATTCCAGAAGCGGATTGTATAAAATGCTATGAGCAGTGATGTAAGCGCATACAAAAGTTAATAAGCAATCAAGGCATTTGGAATTATACTCGTATAAAGGTTGGTTGTAATGAGACTCGAAATTTAAGTAGTTACCATCGTATGCTTAAACCGTATTCTTTTTTATATTTTGCTTAAACCAGGGATGAATATAGAGATCTAGCTAGTAAAGTAAAAGAACAACTAATTGAGTTTCAAAATGTTTAAATGCAGTAGAGCAAAATGCATTACACTACGTGCATATTGCACGTACGCCAGACAAAATTCTCACTCTTATTCTGCTTTGAAAACTAGAATCCATCATCATCTATTATTTCTATACAATTTATGCCAAAATGACAGCTCTTTTCAGCAAAAGTTAAGACCTTGAAAATCTACATACTTATTGTTATGACAAATAGAGAGTGTATGAACCCTTGCTGCTATAGTTGTAGTTGTTTTTTGTTGGAGATTTTTTTATTGTTCTTGGCGATAATAATTTGTGAAACTCCCCGCCACGCGTAAGTGCTCAAGAGGTAAAAACAATAATGAAGGGGATTTTTTCTTGTTCTTTCAATACTCATATGTTTTCTTTAGAGGATCAGTACTATTGTATGATGAATCTGTTTATTTACAATTGTAAAGTGTTTTATATGTCGCAGTTATTTAGTAAAATGCAACGAATTTCTACGCTATTACTTACATACATAATTCTTCTAACTTTGAAAAAAAAAATAATTTGTTACATTTATTCCCAGAATAATTTAAATAGTCTATGGAAAAAATTTTAATGAATATGATAAGAAAATCTTCTTAATGTTTAGATTTGATGTTGTGAACTTTATCGAAAAATTAAATAAGAATTGCGGTTACAATAAATACACCGATGAGGACCTTAGGCTTAAAAGATTATTAGATCACTCGCATAGAACGATTAAATAATGTCATCCAATTGGCTGGTATTAAAATGCCAGCTCGATTATCAAAATATATGCATGGTTTATTAGTTTTAAAGTCGATAAACAGAATATTTTCCCTGATTTCATCTACGACATTTGGTTTTACTTATAATCTTGTGTGTAATTCTCTTAAAGTTTAGTTAAAAATAATATATTATAACTTACATATGTATGTCAAATAAATAAACGTGATAAAAAATCGAAAATATTATAATTAATAAGATGACAATGTAAATCATTAAAAAAAATCTTTTAAATATTTACTGGCATTGAACGTTTACGAAATGTACGCATTTAAATGTAAATAAAAATATTAATATTTATTTAAACAAGTTAACAGAGTTTTTAAAATTTTCAAATTCCAAAGACCTAAAAATAAAACATGTTGATTTTATTACAAGACCAGAAGAAATCGTCATTCACTAGCCGACCTGAAAAACGAGTCTATCTTTAATATTCGCCGCTTAGATAAAATCTTAGATTAGCCCAGCGTTTTATTTAAAGGCCTCAACAAATGTTTAAAGCTTTTTACGAATAAATTTCGTAACATTGGTTTCGATTAATTATCTAATAATCTTTGGACAAAAATTAACTACAGGGACGGGAGGCACAAATTAATCAAGCTAATTGATTTATTAAAAAAAAAAACTTGAAATAAATATGAAATTTTTTTAAATTTTGTGGCAATAAGGAAAAGTCGACTTAAGATGCTGCAAACGATTTCCCAATTCAAAGGTACCCCTCAGCAAAATTTCATATCCGGGAAGTAAATATAGTAATACATTTCTGCAGAGCATTTTCATTTGAAACTAACTTAATTCAAATTATAAATTCGTTAGGAATAAGATATTAAAACAAAGTTAGGTGTTGAATTTTTTTAAACGCCTCTCTTAAAAAGCGAACATGTTTTTAAAAATCCACTTTAAAGCTTAAAATTGCTGGCCTGTAATACGACAAAATCACACTTAAGCACTTTTTTTCGTATTGACACAGAATTCGTAAGAAATTCCAAACTATATAAATCTTTAACAAATTTTAAAACTCTTAAATAGTATTAATGCGTCACGTTATATTTCGTATCTTACAAATGCCTAGGGTAAGATCAGACGATTTGGCAAAATAAGCGTAACCACCAAGTCACGAATACTTTCTCTTGATATCATGGGACAAGTTGATATTTGAACCTGCCAGCATTATTATGCCATTTAACTATATTTATCATATATGTATATGGCATGTAAGATTGACATTTGACTAAGAAAAAATAATTTCGTTTGTTTAGTCAAATAGTTGCTCCGTCTGAACACACCTTTAGCTAAATTGGTCAGTAAAGCTCTTAATTTAAATATACGTGGGATAAAAATAATTAATACTAATATTTTGGTAGTTTTGTGTTCATAGTAAAATGAAAAACAGGCTTTTAAGTTACAAGGTTAAGCAAATAGTTTTTATGACAATCGAAAAAAAACCCAAAATACATTTGTCTGGCTATTAACACATGAATTTTTTTCGAAAATACAATACTTAATTGTTCCAACAGACGTAATAAAAAAGCAATCAACAAGAAAGTTAAAAAAGAGCTTTTCAAAAGTTTCTTCTAAATTCTTTTTACCATAGGTTTACTTTTTTTTATATCACCCTTTATTCCATTAAAAATATTTAACAGATTAATTAAGTGCCCCTCTAGGACAAGAAAACAATAATAATAAAAAATTAATAAAGATTTTTCATATATACATATACGCATAGTTATGTGTGTTTAGCTATAAGAAGGGGCTGAGTCAGAGAACTCGACATTCGTCTTTTAGGAAAGGGAGATATTGTAGGAATGGAAACTGCCTTGCGGGGTATGTATTTACATTTAAGAGTAAGAGCTAATTCGAGTATTAATACTAGTTTGAGATGATCTAAGTCCTATATTATGGTATCCTATATTGCGTACGTTAATCTTTGACCATATACATTAACCCTAATCATACTGACATAAAAACTTACAAACCTTACTAACATGTGTCTCTAAGGCACATATAAAAAAACCTACGAAAAAATTATTAAACTTTTTTTATTTTTTATTCATTACATAATTTACATAAAAGAACTTTCACAGCATGTTCATTGCAGAGATTACTATTACATTTTTGGCAGCACTGCTTAATAATACGGCTTATTTTGGGATTGCATAAATATCACCTCTTGCGTTTATTTGTTGCACTCTGCGTATTAGTAGGTGCAATTCCTTCTTGAAGGACTTCTTCCATTAGTTGAACGATAGATCGTTGAAATTTATTCTTCGATCTTTGGTGTATTTATAAATTGCAAAAAAATGCAAACGGCCATCTGTTAGATTTTCTGCGGCAAGTAAAGCTATGTGTAAGTTGATCCAGAGTGTCAACTGCTCCTTTAGTTTGATTATAATGGAGGTTTATCTCTGATTTGTTTTTATTTTGTAACCAAACAAATTACTTTCCACTTCTTTTCTTCTATTTGGTAAAAATTATGAAGGCACACAACGTTTGTTCTTTTTGAGAGTGCCCGTTAGTGTTAAGCCTTTAGCCAATAAATTTTGCGCTAGTTCAATATTCGTAAAATAATTATCAAACGTTATATTTCTGCCTGTATTTTCATAACTCTGCACTAACTCTTCTACTACTTTCTCAGCCAAGCCATAGCCCCTCTGATTACTTACCTTGCCTAAATAGGGTATTGCATTCAATGGATAGCTTGTTTTACTGTCACAGAGCCACCAAATTTTGAGTCCATACTTGTCTGGTTTACTAAGCATATATTGCCGAAAAGAACACCTTCCACGAAAAGAAACAAGCTGCTCATCGACCGTTATAACTAGGACAGTACAATTTTTTTAAGTTTTTGTTTATAATTTCAAATAAATCCCTAATGCGTGCAAGTCTGTTATCGAACGGTCCTACTGCTTTTGTCATCAAAGCGCAAATTGTTGGAAATTTTCATACACCGATCTCGGCTCATGGTGGCGGGGGAAAATTGGGCAGCCGTATCGCGAACACCAAAACTCAGAAATCTCCGCATTACCATCTTTTTTGTCCGTGCTAAAATCAGTAGTCCAATAAATGCTCTTATTTCTATTTCATTTGTTGGCTGCCAGTTGGTTTGATTTGTAGTTACTGCACACAAATTAGTAAATTTCACAATGGGCACCGAATAATATTACGAGCAGGAAAACGCCTTTGAGTTTTTGTAGTCGAAGACCATTGAGTTCCATCCTTACCAACATAAATATCACAAGGATCCTCAACTGCAACTTCTTCGGTATCGAAAACAGTATCAGACAACTCTGAAGCATCATCTTGACAGTTTTCACTAATCTCACTATCTTCGCCATCAGATAGTATAAAAATATCCTCGTCTTCAACATCACTGGTCGTTTGCTCGTCAACTTCTTCCACGGCTAGCCTAATTTCTTCTTCTGTTTTCGCTTTGGCATATTTTGATAAAAAGTATTTTCACGTCGATACTGTGCAAAATTTCATTGCAACTGCCTATTTTATTCAAAGGGGAATCCCAGAGTTACAAATATAACAAATGCTTATGACATTATATACAAAAGCTTTTTATTCTATTGTTATTGTTAGAAATGTACTTATTTTACAAACTAAACGATAGACATCCAAAAATATGTAAACAAAAACATTCATATATGCATGTATGTGTCTCTGAGGCAAATGTCAGTATTTACTGCTACATTTTTATGTTTTGGCAAATAAAAGATGTAATAACGCAATACCCAAAATTTTTTTTTATTAAAATTATACAAAACATATGTCAAATAAAAGTCATGGAGTTTGGTTGCGATATGTGATATATATATATATGTACATCTGTAGTTATAATTGAATGGAACTTCTAAATGTGTCTCACAGACACATGTTAGTAAGATTAGGGTTAATAGCTGCATATTATACAAGCCAAAAATTGGCAAAACAGTTTTGGGGATGTACCCCGTATAGGGGATGAATGTTACAGACAATTTTTAATGCTTTGATTTGCGCAAGTTAAAGAGTTTTGACATCCAAAATCATTGGCAGGTAATTCAAATAGTTTATTGTAATTATAGAGAATACCAGCTGGAGATACATTACTTTTTAAAGCTTGGATAGGTTTGTTTCAGGATAAATTGTTTTGGATATACATCCCTAAGTATTTTAATGAAACACATTCGCAAACTTCGAAGCCACCAACGGAGATTTTAAAAATTGCAATATTTCTCGCAGAGTAAAGCCGAAATTCTGACATATTCCATAATGCGAACTTTATTTCACGCAGTACATATATGAAAGACCCTGAACTTATCATCTTTACTCTCGCCGTCAATAAAGCCTCCAAAATAACTATTGTGATTAATATTTCCAACCATAATTTCTGTTTAATTCTCAAATCAATATTTATCGGGGAACTGAATCGTCCGTGAAAAAAGTAAGTGTTGAAAAAGTGGTCAAACATAAAACTGATTTCAGACGCTGTGTTATAATGAAGTCTTTTTCCATGATAGCCGATCACAGTTGATAACAATTTCATTGATCACTGTAAAAGACATGGATTTTGGATGCTGTAAAGAGTTTTATACAACAAATGCAGTGACACAGCGAGTACAACTAGCACCTGGTGTCTGACATCTTATTGGCGCCTTCTCTTTTAAGACTTTTAGTACTTTATTTGTTGTATATGGAATTCACTTCCTACAAATGTATGTTATAAAAAGAATAATTACCTTAAATCCTTCAGATCTGCTTTGAAAATTGAACAGTATCTCTAATTAATGAACATTTCGATTGATCGATAACGCGACATAATAGCACAATTCTTTCTGCTGTGGTTTCAACAAGACGGTGCCACATGCCATACATCCCGTGAGACCATTCAATTACTGCATGAGATATTTACTGGTACTGTACTCCCTTGTTTAGGTTATCAGAATTGGCCACCTAGATCGTGTGATTTAACACCATTAAACTTCTTTTTATGACAAGCCTACAACTACCAGTGCATTATATGTGCGATATGTTATTTCGTAAATAACCTCTATGTACTTTATGAATACAAAAAAAGAAATAACTAACTAATTATTATTTTAAACATAAAACTTATGACTGACATAAAAATATCTGTTGAACTGTTCTCTAGCTTCTCTTGTGTTCGAAACTATTTTGCTTACGAGCCATGGTGCCTGCTAGTTGCTTCACCTAATTTTGTTTGTGATCCATCAATGTTTTCATTTGACTAATGTAAAAATTTTAATTTTATTCTGAGAAAATACGCCAGGCAACGTTCTCAATTGTGCCACCATCTCTAAAAGCGAATCGATAATTCATCATCTGACGATCCCGATCTAAAAAGGACAATATTGCAACTCCGTTGGAAGGATGGTTAATTGCCTTGCGAACTGTTATAAAATTTAATATAAAATTAAATTCTGGTCGTACTCGTTTAGCAGAATTTTTTGTCATCCAAACTCGTTAACACATTTTTTCATCTGACTGATTTTGGC
This sequence comes from Phania funesta, assembly GCA_963932375.1. Taxonomy (NCBI): domain Eukaryota; kingdom Metazoa; phylum Arthropoda; class Insecta; order Diptera; family Tachinidae; genus Phania; species Phania funesta. Next base: position 46,572,751 of record OZ010652.1, read on the forward strand.
AGTCCTAGATGGGTACTTCTTCGATTCGTCAACAAGTAGACCCTATTCGTTTTGCAAACTACGTGAAGTTCATCGTCGCCATCTTCATCGTTTTGAAATATATTTAACAACAATATGTTATATAACGCTGTCTTCTCCTAGCAGGTAAATAAGATGATATTCACCTATCAAGTATTTGACTGCAGTACTTTTACCCACCCACATATTTATATAGATATTGGTCCTATGTTCACATTTATGCTTTTTTCGGGTCTGACTTTTTTCCAAGTTATTCTTTTTTTAATATACGGAATTTCAGCTCTCTACCTACAGTGGAAGTGTCCCATGCAACTGAGGGGCCTCCTTTTTTTGAAATTTGTCACTACGACTTACCGGTGTACAAAATCTAAGCTTTCTAGCTATGGCGTAAGCGCCACATAATATTTATGTGTTAGTGAGTCAGTGAATAGGTAAAAAAGTATGGACCTTTTACACTTTTATATCTCAGGAAGTTTTTATTCAATGCAACAGGGTTGTAAAGGGAGCAAACCAGCGCGAATGTGTGCATACTCCTGAACTTGGCCTGGTGTACTACCGAGCGCCTCAATAGATATGCATAAATATATATATATATATATATATATATATATATATATATATATATATATTTATGCATATAAGTTTCTCATTTCGTTTGTAGTTTCTACAATACTCATTTCCGTCCCAGAAATCACTTATATTCTGGATGCTTATAATGTGTGGAGATCATTTCACGATGTGTCTGTCTGAAGTTAAAATCAACTTTCTGTAGGTGCTAGATAACCTATGAAATTTAAAGTGAAAAATCACCAATTCCGGCCCCAAAATGTCCATGGTATGGGCAAAAAATTATGTTTTTAGTATTTTCAACTTTATGGGGATGTGTTAATTCGCAAGGCCATATTCTAAATCTCTGTCGAAAAGGCAATTGGATCCATATATTTAAAAAAAACATACAAAATACAAATATACAAAAATATTCGAATCCCACGAAAACCCAAAATTTTCTCGAATAATTACGTAAACCAAAGGTAGCAATAATTTTAAAATTCACTAAAAGGTAGAAAAAAATAAATTTCATTAAAAGGTTTTACCAAATAACCCACAGTTTTATGAAAAACTTTAAAATTTTATCCAAATTTTTAATGTCATCTAAAATTAAAAAAAATCGAATTTCTCTACAAATCACTGATTTACCTAAAATTCACCAACCAAATTTTAGTTTACAAAAAACGTCAAAATCAGTTTAAAAAAAATACAAATATTACCCAAAAATCGAAATGAACCGGATAAATCGCCAAAGCTTTGAAATTTCACCAAAAATTCAAAATTCACCGCAAAAACAAAAGACTGTAAAAACTTAAAATTTATCAAAAGAACTACACTTTCCAACAAAAGAATATTGACCACAGAAACAGAAAATTGCAACAACAAATATTAAAATTACGAAACAACTAACTTTTCAAAAAAAAAAAAAAAAAGTAAAAACAAGTTCAAAAATATATTTGAAAACTGAAATTCACCGAACTCTATTGAAATTTACTTTTCATTTATTGACTTTATTTTCTCATTGCAAAACGTCAAATAAAAAGCAAGAATAAGCGCAAATATGAATATTTTGAAAAAATATTTATTTTCATTATTGAATGCTAACTACGAGTATAACAAAAATTATTTTTTTATTCTACTTGTTGTCGAAAAAGATACTCATGTCAGGTGGATAACATGAAATTGAATACAACTTTTGAAAAGCATATGAAATGAAAGTGTAAAATTGTATTACATTTTCTCATGAAAATTAGCAGCAACAAGTTAACACAATTCTAAAGTACTACAATAATATAATCTATACAACAATACAAGAGGATTGTGAATAAAAATTTTTGCAAATAATTTTTAACTAAAATTACCGGACTTACGAAGACTTTCACTGATTTTATTGAAACCTACCAGGCCAGATACTTTAGTTGAATTAAAGTTACGACCTTTAGTATGCTTTAGCCGATTTTTTTTTATGTCTTGCATTTTAACTCTCAAACTGATAACGAAGTGAATACCTGCTATAAATACTATCATTTTTACTCATGTGAACACCGTACTAATATTTGTTGAAAAAAAAAAACATATTCATTGGAACTGCCTTATCGATTTGATAACAGGGCTTGTTTTCAAAATGATTGTTTTTTCTTTTGCCAAAAAAAATTGTTTGAAAATAATTTTGTGTCTAAAACATTAAAAATTTAAAAGCTAAATTTCAGTTTCATTGTTTTGATACTGCTAAAATGTCAATATTAACGTGTAGCTGCTCCTCGAAGACCTATATAAAATTGTTTGCCCCAATACGAGGGCTCGTGATGCACATGTTTCTTTTATTACTAATAACATTTGTAAAATACTGCACACTAGCATTAATAATATTTGCAATTGGCAACTTAATATTGCACTTAGTAAGTAAATAGTTTTAAAAAAAAACTTTAAAATAAGTTTTATATTATTGTATACTTAAAGTGGAACTCGAGCAATAAAGGTCAAAAATCTGTAGAGGGTAGCTTGCAAGTTGAACGCCTTAGTGCTTCTATGATAGAAAATGGCAGTTTTAGCAAATATCCGCATGTGGTGGAATTCTTAACAAGTGATTCAGTTGAATCAATTAAACGGAACCTCAAAAAATAATCAAACAAGAACCAGCACAGTTGTGAAGACACTATGAAGACCAAAATATGTTTTACATAAGTATATTGAAGTAGGAAAGCTGTGAAAAATGTTTGGTATAAATTAAGAAATGTTTGAAATTCAATCAAATTAAACCGTAAATTTTTATTGCTACGAAACCATTTTTAAAACACGTTTTTTTACAAAATTTTTAACACGGAGAGGTTTATGGTCGTCATGTTTTTAATTTTATGAGGAAATCGCCTCTGCTGAGCGACTAGAAGTGTTTTCATCCGCTTTCATTTTATTTTTATCGAATTTTCTCAAAAGTAGTTCCTCTGCCTTCTGGTCGTCATCGGCTTCATTTGTTTTTGTTGATGGCCTGCTCTTTCCAGTGCTTCTTAACTTCGATTTTTTGCCCAAACTAGTTTTAATGGACTGCACAGGTCGACTCGTTTGATTTGATCCTCGTTTTATATTAGCGATAAAGAGATCTTTTAGTGGAACCATATCATCACCATCAGAATTATTGAATTTATCTAGATTTTCCTCAAATTCTGCTTCAATTTCAAGTTGTTCCAATATGCCCGCTCTTTGTTTGATTAGATTTTCATCAGGTGGCCCAATTCTTACGCTGGTCTCACCAACATTTCGATATGTCTCTAGATGCTTCTTGAATTTGTTCTGGTTTTCACCAGGCAATGCGAGTTGAGCTGGGGATTGAAGCTTTTCTGAAATGTCATCCAACTAATAATAAGAAACAAAGAAATTACTTCTACTTTTTCATAAGGTATTTATCCAATAAATGAGGTCAAGATGTGATAGCATAGGCGTTATCAGTATTGACACGATAACAAAACAATAAGAAACAATAAAAAAGTAAATATTAATTCTTGCGCTACCCGAAATAAACTATTAAAAGCACTGTTTTATTATCATTTCGTGTTTTGCTTTCGTATTTGGTTTGTGGCTATCGAATTTTATTTAAGATAATTTATAACGAAATGTACATTATCCTTAGCAACATTATGATGTAAGAAGTTTAGCAATAAATCTAGTTTAGTGCAGTACCCACAAATAAAAAAGACGTAAGTGGTAGAAAATTAAGTCATAAAGAAAATAATAATTAGTACAAAAACTGGCGGCAATCCAAATTTTCAGAATCAAGGGCCTCCAAAAGGATGATACAATATACGTGTCGGTAATACTATTACATTTGTATGTTATTATAGGCCTTTAAAGATCCTTTCCCCTAGCCGGTATTTCCGATAGGTTTTTATTTTATAGGTTTTAATTATATATATATATATATATATTGGTAACAACAAAAATGTCTTACAACGAAATTTTACCGTATATGAATAGTCATTTCACAAGCTCTTCAGTGCCTTGGGGGTCCATAACTGGGGAAATATGACCTGTTGCTCGCTTTTTTTAATTTAATTTTCTTTCTACTTGACAACCTTTTTCGATGGTGTTGCCTTAATCTAGATTCAAGCGGAAATTTTCACGATAAGGAAAGCAATAAAATAAATTTCAAAAATTAGTTCTCGTTTTTCATACAAAATGCAAGTTTATAAAGGAGAGAGATACGCGTTGTTATACAACACGTTTCTCTCTCCTTTATGAACTTTTACTTTGCCTGAAAGACAAAGCAAATTTTTAAGATTTAAACAATTTTGTTTTTGTTATTCATGTAAAGTTCCACCTCGTCTATGCGTATTGCAGAATAGACACCGTAGTATGTTCTCTAAAATAACGTGTATCGTTTAAAAATTGCCGATGCCAAACTTTTTACCACGACAATAACACACAATGTACGATTTAATAAAAATACTTACAAATTGAAATGTCCATTTGGCGAAATAATAAAGAATTAACAGGATTAACATAAATTTAAAAACTTCTTTGCACGCATTGAGAGAACTATCAACAATTACTGTGATGGAACTCCTAAGAAGTGATTGAAATATATTTAGAACTAGTTCCGCAAGAATCATGGTTTTTTTTATATCATAATACAAAAAATTTAAATGAAAAAACAAATAAACGCACTCATTAATTTAATCGTTTACAAAATTATGAAATAAATATGTCACTTTTGATTGACTTCAATATGCCTATCTCAGACAACAACCGCGTCGGCAAAAAACTTGGTAGAGTGGCATCAGTGTTTTGTTTAAGCGTACACAGTTGTATTTCATATTCTGCACCGAAGCAAGAATGAAATATAAATTATTAACAGAACTTATTGTATTTGGCAGCACTAGGTGTGGGAAAGTTTTTTAAACACATTATTTCTGGACGCCCCATATTTATGTACGCACTTAAACAGAACGGCGGCAGAATAACGAAAATAAATTTTTTCCTGGCCTTCTGTGCGGAGAAAATGCGTAGAAACTCCGGTTCAATTTGAGCATAATATTTTGGTATCATTGAAATTGTTTCCTTGTTCTCAGCACAGTTTAAATGTTGCCTTGCCTAGTCGTAGATCTGTTCTGCGAACGTATAGATTCCTGTTGGAACAGGAACTTGGCACGTGAAGACCGTCGCTATTGATAGTCTGTTCGTGTTCAAACGACGTTGTCCGTACTGTTATTCGCACAACGTTGTTCTGCCATCTCACAATGACAATACACACAGGCAAAATATAAAATATGTGTTTATGCGCTCGTCTGTAAACACCTATCCATAACCTATGCTGAGAACAAGGAAACAATCTCAATCAAAAACAAAAAATTATGATCAAACTGAACAGAAACGTATGTTCTTCACACAGAAGACCAGGAACAAATTTTTCCTTATAATTCTGCCGACACTCTCTTCATATGCGAACAAGATTGTGGCTAGTCAAGACGTAGCCTAACGAACGGATTTTTATATTTGGTCTTCATTAGCCATAAATTTGTTCTGCAAACCAGCGTTGCCGTTCTGTTTAACTTGAACTAAAATTGGTTATTTTTTCCCGTGTGTAGTTTTTTAACCAAAAAATTTTCTTTACATATTTTCTAATATTATATTAAATTTGAAGATATTAAATTGTCACGATAAAAATGCCAATTTAAAGCAATCTTAGTAAAACTTTAAAAGATCGTAGCCAAGTTTGAAAAGTTTGAAGGCTAGTTGTATTAATTTGTGGCTTAGTTGCACGAAAAACGCCCGTCGGCGTTTTAATTGTTTCTATATTGTAATCTTTTTATCGTCACTTCGTTTCTAAATTCGTACTACTAAAATATATTAAAAGGATCAAACGAATTTAACAAAAAAAATTAATAATATGTGGAGTGTGTTATATTTTACGATATTGCAAATGTTTGTATAGTTTTGCTAATTTAAACGAAAAATCGAAGAATGTCGTGTGCTGAAATTTATTCATTTAGTTGAGGATGAAACATAAATATGAATGTAAAAATATATATCGGAAGATGTTACCACATAACACTAATAGCTTTGCCATCCTAGGTTTAATAAAAGAAGCATTGTGTTGATAAGATCATTTCTAAAAACATATTCTTTTTAAGATTTGTGATCACATTCCGACTCAATTACAATTGCCTTCATTACGTCCTCTACAAAAACCTTCCAAAACGAACATGTAACATACAAAAGTATACAGTCACGCCAACAATTCAACCACAATTTTTATGCGGGTTTTTGCTCCAAGATCATATCAACTTTTTCCATTTCGGAAACCAACATTTCAAATTAAAGTTTAAAGTTTCAACTTCGATGCTATCGATGACGACGACAGAAAACCAATATTTTTTATGATTACTGTCATCGTTTCAAAATAGAGAATACCGATATTAACGCCAACAGGAATAGCACCGGATATTTGAAATAAATTAAATACATTAAAATTTCGGTTTTCTTCGCATTTGGTTAATTTTCAGAGAAATTTTGGTTACAAGAAATTTTCTGCGTACAAATTGCTGTACGAACAGTAATTTGACTCGTGCAAATCGTCGCTCTTGATGATCTATTCGTGCTCAAACCCCCACAAAAATTATGCTGAGAACAAGGAAACAATATCAATAACGTACAAAAAATAATAGTCAAATTGAACAGGAACATATACGCGTATTCTACACACAGAAGACTACGAAGAAATTTGTTCTTGTTGTTCTACCGACGCTCTCTCCATTTCCGAACAGAATTCTGTACCGATATGTTACAGTCGTGCGCATATATATTTTTTATATTACTTGTATTTTGTTTGTGTGATTGCAGAATATCGTTGTGCGAGTAATTGCTTGCACAACGTTGTTGGAATACGAACAGACCATCAACAGCGATGGACTTCACGGACCGAATTCCTGTCCGAACAGCAATCTGTACGTATCCTGAACAGATTTATAGGTAGTGTACACGACATCTTAAATTGAGAAAATTAAAAGCATACAAATAAAAAACTTAAGTTCCATCCCTGTATCATATTATTTACAGCTGGTTGTTTGTTTTGTTTTGGTTGTAGCTTTCAATTAATGATTAAATCTTTTCACTGGTAGCTAGTCAGATATTTGTGTTAAATTTATTTTTAATAATTTAATGATAAAACGTGTCATGTCGGAAGTTGATGTGAAATCTGGAGTTCAACAAATTCTTAAAAGAATTGATGCCGCTTATGAACATCGACCAAAGGTTGGATACATATTTGTAAGAATAATATGTATTACGTTAAATAGTTTCCTTTTTTTGCAGAATTTAAAAGGATGCAAACCTCTGTTAGTGGCTGTTAGTAAAACGAAACCCGTCGAAATGATCATTGACGCCTATTCGGTAGGGCAACGACATTTTGGCGAAAATTACATACAAGAATTGGTAGAGAAAGGTAACCATCCAGATATTTTAGCACAGTGTCCCGAAATAAGGTGGCATTTTATTGGACACTTGCAAACTAACAAAATAAATAAGGTATCGTACACGAATGTAATCTTGTTGCAATAAATTAATTCATTGCTAGTTGTATATGATAATTTTTGAATCACAGTAAAAATGGCTTTAAATTAGTTTAAGGCTGCATCTCCAAAAATGTCTTCTAGGGGAATGAATATTTAATTTTCTAAGTGGCAAAACCGACGAAAACAAATTAGTTCTGACTTAAGATCACCAAAAATTCTATAAATAAATTGTAATATCTCGAATATACCAATTTATTATTGCAAAGCTTTTGAAAACCTCTTTGCATTACAAGAAAACTTGTAGAATCAATTCCTCCTATATAAGCCCATCTGTTTTAACATATTTAAAACCTAAACATTGCGAAAATTCGTTAGAATATGGAATAATACCTTGCGATCGGCACCATTTCCATCATAAATTATTTGAAATATTGCTTGCAATTGGTTTATGTGGTCTTTTTTTTTTTCTTTAAAATTATATTACAGCCGCCTAAACAGTTTTTTGAAGGTGCTATTCTAAACTTATTTATTCTGTAAAAATAATTATGGTGAAGAAATTTTATGTTCCTTAATAAGGATTAAGAGAAATAAATTTTATTGATTAATTTTACAAGCTTGTATTTTGTTTTATAAAAAATTTTGTTTGATTATAATTTTTGAATTATTTAAAAAGCACATTTTTATTACAGATCATCAAAGTTCCCAATTTATACATGATCGAAACAGTAGATAATCAGAAGCTAGCAAACAATTTAAATGCAGCCTGGGAAAAGCTAGATATATCCAATAAACAACCTCTACAAGTATTGATACAGATAAATACAAGTGGTGAAGAAGGTAAAACTGTAAAATAGTACGAGGAAAGCTTTTCTAATTTTTGAAAATTTTTAAAGAATTTTGAACACTTCTTATTAAATATGTTTTCCATCTTGTGCTTTTTTAGCCAAAAATGGCGTGCATCCTAATGAAGCTGGCGCGTTGTTTAAATTTATTAAAGAAACTTCAAAACAACTAGATGTTAAGGGGGCTATGACAATTGGTGCATTTGGTCACGATTATAGTCATGGACCAAATCCTGATTTTATTAAGTTAATGGAAGTGCATAAACAGATCTGTGAAGAAAATCAACTGAATGAGTCTGATTTGCAAGTTTCGATGGGCATGTCAGATGATTTTGAAAAAGCTGTAAGTATGACATTTTTTCAATAGTTTCCTTAATTATTTCCAAAATCAAAATAAAAAGTGCTTTTTTATATCAATTTAAGTAAGAACCAACGCAGTTGAAAAGTCAAACACTAACAAATTTAAATTTAAAAGTATTTAAAACCGAATATTAATAACTTCTGTTTAACATTTCCTTAAAATTTTTTTCGAAATTAGAAGATTCCTTTCGAATCAATCATATTTAATAATAAAGAATTACAATTCTATGTGAAAATTTGTTCGAAGTAAAAAAGTACACGCAAATATTATGAATATAATTCACCACGTTTAGATTTTCGCACAATAAATGCCAAATTTACGGGGAGGCCAAAATAATTTTTATTTATTTGTCCAATTAATAAGTTCCATTCTGTTATTATCTAATAAAGTTAACTTTTTTTTTGTTCGATAAAAATCTGCACATTTGCTATAAATGCTTTTTCCTAATTGAATTAATTTCGCCTTCATTTTTAAAATAACATTTGAATAGAATTTTGAAATCTATAATTTAAAAGTTAAGAAAATTAAAGGATTTTCTAAGAAACTCTATATGTACTCGTACTTTCGGCCGATTTCACAACGAAATAATGAAACTTTTTTAAGATCTGCAGTGTAAGTCAACAAAACATGTACTAGAAGTAGATCCTCTTAAAAGAACTATAATATTGTTCTATGAACGGGTTCTACAAGTGATGAGAAATCCAATGGTGGCATAAATGTTAGGATATAGTCCTGAATAAGTTCTATAAATAAGTTGTTTTTTTTCAAATTACGCTTGCTAGAAATTGTTGTAGCCGCACTAGTTACATATTAAATTTTGTGTATAATTTGTAACCAAAGAGATTACTATTTTATAATATAAACAATATTTGAAAGATGTTTATAAAAATTCGTTCATTATTCTCCCTTTTTTTCTCTTTCTAGATTGAAATGGGTAGTACCATTGTGCGTGTGGGAAGTTCTATTTTTGGATATCGAACGAAAAAGACAAATTCTGCTTAAGGCATATGCAAGTGGTTCAATCTTATACCATAAGTAAGTTTTATTATACTATTGTTGTTACAGTTTTCTAATTGAGGCATGAGAAAACAATGTAATACATGTATGTATGTATAGTGTACGTATATATATAGTATTCACATATATACTCACATACATAAACAATTTCTTTTATCTTCTAAAGAATTTTTTTTTTCATTTTTTAGAATTTAGGACAATACACACTGTTTATTTTCTCTTGATATGATGACACAGTTTGGGAATTAACATCTATTTGTTAATACATGCAAACATTTAACAAAACTATCTGTAAATAATTACGTACACATTTAAAAAATAAAAGAATTAAATAAATATGTACAAAAGGCTTCAATTACTACACATTAAACAATGAAATTATAATAAATACAAAAAATGCATTATGTAAAATATATATTGAAAACCAAAACTTAAAAATCCCTATAAGAAAATACTTATATTAAGAGACTTTTTATTTCAGTAAAACTTGAAAAGTGGTTTTCGATTTGAAATTACGAATTATAAAATTAATAATACTACAAAGAATAAGTATTATAATCAGAACAAAATATGCTTGTAATAATTGAAAATATTGTAAGAAAACTTTTGATTAAGAATATAATAACTCAGAACGAACTATGCTCTAAAATCTTAATCGGTTTAGTTTGGCATTGCGGTCACTCATATATGTTTTTTGTTTGAGACCTTCCGAATTACATAGATACTGCTTATTATAAATTTTAAATTATTTAAAATTAAAAATGTTTACTCCCAATTTAAAGTCGAAAACGTATTAATTTGATCATTTTTAAACTTCACATAATCTTACAAATTTTAAAATGATCCATAAAATAATATTAAAAAAGTAATTTATTAAAACCTTGAATTCTTACTAGAAATTAAAAACAAATAAAGTTAGATTTTTTTTATTCCGACTTTTATTCTAAGAATAAAATTTTTATTTAGGAAATGGAAAATTTGGTGATTGTTGCGCCTATCATAAAAATATCATAAAAACTCTAAACAGACACATAAACCATTAATAAGTAATTTTTTATTTAAAATCGATTATTATGGAAGAATTTTATTGTAAACTTGACATTTTTATTTTCCAGCACAAAAATACTCTGTCTTCTTATTCATATCTCCTCTTTATTTTAAAACCCTAATTTTTGTTCATCATTCAACACAACCAACACGAATTAAAAGGCACGTTATTCGATTACAACTTCAAAACCTTGCAAAACTAACTCGTGGAAAGTCTTATTATTCGTTTTATTTTACTTAATACAATATTTTTATTTAAACACAAAAAAATTACTTAATCTTAAAACAATAAAAACCTATTTATAGAGTCGACTATGCCGATAAATTGGGACGTTTTTGTGTAACTTTAGCTTCAAAAGATGAACTGGCAACATCAGTATAAAAATAAAAAATATATATTTGTTAAAAACTGTTTATGAATATGCTTTCTTATCAAAAATTCAATAGTATAAAAGTATTTGTTAACTAAAGTATATTTTAAACCTTAAATATTTTTTATGTATATGGCCGGAAATCTATATCGAAAAAAAATATACGAATTGCTTATTTATTTTTTTAACATAAACAATAATTTAAATTATTATTAAAAATGTAGACGCAAGGTTAAAAATAAATCTCGAAATTCCAAATCTATTAAATACATATTAAGAAAAAAATGTTAATCAAACTCTTTTATTTGACAACAAAATGTTAAAACGGAAATTTAAAACTGTAGCCTAAAATTTAAGGAAATATCTCTGGAGTATTAGGAGATTATGAGACTAACAGGCACAACAATTTGATCGCATAAAAGTTGCATTAAACAATATTTCAAAATATCGAATTGAACATCTAATAGAATGATTCCATGCCTCGCAGACGTGCCATGGATATGCTATTGATTATTCTAAGACTAAATATGAAACTGACGATTTTGATTAAGTGTTAAAATCGTGTCTTGCACTTATATATTAATTATGAATTGAATCTTCAGATATTTTTATTTTTTTGTAGTTTATAAATAAATTTATTTAAAAACTCAAAACCATGACGGAATTTTTTTGTCTAAGAATATTTTGTAGAGCACTGAATACTGCTGCGATATTAGTTGCTATAGTTGCATTCATTTGTTCAAAAGTGGATTTTGTTAAATTTAGTTAATTTGAGACTACTACCCCTTATAAAGCAACTTTTTAATATATAAAACATATCAACATCCGAATATTTTTAGAAATGGTTGAAATTACGAACTGTTATTTTATTGCGCTATCTAAGGATTTCGCAAACAATTTCCAAATCAGCTCAGCGAAAAATTAATAACTTGTAGAAGAAAGATACAAGTTTTTATAACACACAAATCGTATTAGACCAATATGGGGTCAATTTCAATAGAAAAAATTTAAATTATTTGTGTGCGTTAAGTTTTTTTTTTTTACAATTTTACCGTTTCCCAACAAAATTGCATTTAGACGAGGCCATTTCGATTATAGAAATAAAACTAAAAATGGCATGAAGCCAAGTGCCTTTCAAATAATTTCAAATATTTTTTCTTGTTTTGTTTCTCCGCATCGTATATCAATGATGGCGAATACCAAGAAAACAATTGGATTTGGGATATTTTTTTAATATCAAATAACTTTTCTTTATTATGAATTAACTCTTAAATAGAATGACTCGCCATAATATTTGTTAGAAGTTATTTCGTAATTAATGGGAGCAGTTTTATTCTTCCGAGATTTTTATGTCGTAATTAGTTGCAAAGAATTTAAGGCTTACGGTAGCGGCCAAGTACACATTATGTATTACATAAAACCATTCCCGCGGTTTCTACCTCCCCATAACTTTGCTTTATTTAATCATAAAATAATAAGACTTGAAACATAAGGACTTTACAGATAGGTAATCTCATAGGCGAAGCATATGTTTTTGTAATGTTTACCACTAAAGTTGTCCGAGATATGAAGGTGCAAAAAGTAAATATGTTAGCACCCATTAACTGACTCACTCGTCAATATTCTGGTGCACTACTACTACAGCTAGAGATCTAAAATTTGGTATACCGGTAGGCCTTAGGGAATAAGTAATCAGGAAATTCTGAAAATGAATACATTTCATGTAGGTTGACTAGGGGTCCCCCTTATTATTATGGGACTCTTCCACTATAGGCACAAAACGGAAGTTTGATACAACCTAACCGTCTGTAAACTTTAAGTTAAAAGAATTTTTATACAAGTACACATATATTTACATTTACAAAAAAAAAAAAAATAACTTGTAAAAAGGAGAGCTAGATCCGCCCAAGATAGAGATGTTATTGGACATATCAACAACTTGGTCTTTATTTTGATCTGAGTACTTTTAACGGACGAAATTTTCTAACAGGTATTTTCACATTAAAGTTTTTTTCGGATACAAGATTACGCCATCCCCAGCATTTATATTGATATTATCTGTACATGTAGCATGAATGACGTCACGCGGACTCTGTTCCTATCGGCTAATAATTACTAAAAGTCAAAGTGATTTTAATTGCAGGGTCGCAAACTCTCACATAATGCGGACATTGTTTCGCACAAATTTGTAATTTCTTAGGGGCACATGAATTTGGCTGCCCTTGCAAAGGCATCTAATGGGAGATCATTAGCGTGGGGTAATCTTTATTTCTATAATTCTTGAAACGAATCAGTACCCACCTTAAACGTTGTATACTACTTTCATATTGAGCTCGACACTGCGAAATTCACACATGTATTAACGACCTGAGTCAGTTAAATCCAAAGAAAAAGTTTGTTTTAATTCCTTAAGCGTTTCAAAATTCAAAATCAAATACAGCGGAATTTTGTGTTTATTCATTTAATAAAGTAAATTTTCAATATACTGCCGCCCACTGTAAGCGTATGACATGCATACATATGTATACATGTATGTACATCCTGCACATAGGCATACGAGTATAAATGAGTAGATATAGTAAACGTAAAGTACGTATTTGAAAATATTTCTTTGGCTGACTCACATTCGATTTTTCCTAAACAAAAAAAAAAAACACAAAATTTCTGAATAATAAAAACATTCAACAACACCTCCCGCTATTTGAAATATGCTCATCTGATTCGTCTGTATAAATATTAAAATATTTATTTTCATTTCAATACCGAAAAAAATATTTGATTTAATAAACTCATGTGGTATCACCTTTTATTCATTATTTCTCTTATACAAATCTACGAATCATAAAATTTGTTACATGAACTTTAATCAAAGTTTTTCGCTCTATCATTTAAAATTTCAATGTTTAATTTATTTTGAATTTCTCATATTTAATAGTTTTGAACGAAAACAAACTTTTTTAAAGGGTGATTCAAGTTAAGTTTCAATATATATATATATATACAGTGGAAAATATTTTCCTAACATTAAACGTTGCTATCACTAAGAAAATGAAATTATTATTCTAGTTCTGTTTTATGTGAATATTTTGGTGCATGTGTTCTTTTCGACCGCTTTTTAATGTAAATAAGCTAAATTGGCGTATTTGGGAATCGCGTAATCCAAGACAGAATTACCAAAAGAGGATACAATCTCAAAGAGTTACTGGTAAGTGTATATTGCAATCTGAAGGCATAACGGGCTCATACTTGAAGATAATAATGGAAAATATATTGCTTTCAATTGTGTTCGCTATCGGAATATGATAACGTAGGACCATTTGGAGGATGTGAACATCAGCGACATGGTCATGCCACCACGACTTCCCGCCGATACAATTTTCCATAAAAATTACTTTTTTTTAATAATTTAAAGTGGAAGCCCAAATTGGATCACCCCTTATTTGGCTTAGAGCCAAATTTGTTTAATAATATTGGCATGTATAAGCAGAATATATATTAAGGATAATAATTCAAATAATTTAGATTACTTGTGCTGTAAATCTTTATTATGTCTCATCGATTAGTTGTTAAAAATAAACAAATTACGGAAAACTATTAAATGCATTTTTGCATTAAAATTGTGAATATTATTAAGTATTATGTCTAGCATTTATTGCAATCGGAATGTTTTCAAGGTTTTTAATCCATAATGGCCAAATTGATTACTAACGAAATAAATTTTGTTTAAAAAAAATCCAGAGCATATGCAAGGTTTCGCAAAGTAAACGACCTTTTGGAATTTGTGTGAAGAAACCATAGAATGGAATACACCACCAGAACGCGACATGATTGTATCTATGTTTTAACGGAGCTTAGTCGCCGCCAACGCTAACTGAACGAACGGTGCGGTGTTCAGCCTCTTGACTTCAAAGGTCTGCATCAACAGCAGATTTATTGTAGTGCTTAGCAGGCCAAAAAATTACTGTAAACATGAAAAGCGTCTCTATGCTTACAACATTTAACTGATTGAAGAACTATAGCCCAATAACCGAAGAGAATACGTTGAATGTATTTTTAAACATCAAAAAATGCATGCAGATTTTTTAGTAAATGACTAACGGTCGTCGGATTCAGGAAGCCCACAAATGACTGAAAAATAAATCCATCCACAACGCACTGTTTGGTGCGAATTTTCGTTTGACTTTAAAAGTGGCATGTGGCTTCAACAAGAGTTGCGACATGCCAATTATATAGTTACTAGACTGACTTGACATTTGTAAAATAAATTAAAAAAAAAACAAATTGTAAACGACAAGAACCATAAAATGTATAACAGGCGAGTTGCGTTGTTGTAAAGTCCCGAATAGCTATGAAGAGTTGACAACAACTCACATTTATTTCGAAGTTACTTCTTTGACAACCGTGCTTATAGGGATGATGAAAACGGATAATAATCGATTATTTTGTCGTTATTAACAGTTTAATTGTATCGAAAATTTCTTTTTCGATTATTCGAAAGACTCTTTTCAAAATTATAGCAAAAATACATACACAAAAAAAGCCAACGTATTTGGAGGCAAATCAATTAAAAATGAGCATTTTGAGCCAGTTTGAATGTCTGCTTAGGAATATAGAGCAATTATTTTTTCTGTCAGCATAAATTCTACGAGACCCCAAGCTGAAAAAAAATTCATTTCCAAGATCTGTTACCGCTATCTGCGATTATAAGAGATGTGAGAAGCGAAATGGTTAACACTGCTTGTTTGGATGACAGTATTGTATGTGAAAGCAACACGTCTTCTATTAATGTTGAATTCAATTAATAGCCTTACTACAAGTATTTGGCTCACGAGTGAAATGGAAAGGACAATAACTACAAATACTCAAGATGAGCTAAGCTTTTTCCAAACGCTACAATTCTCGAATTTAAATGAGAGGTGGTTAACGCATGGGATGCAATGAAAACAGTGCTATCTGCTTAAGCTTTACACAATTGAATTTCTGATTTTAACTTCTGTGCCATCAGATCACTTTTTGTTTTCCAAAGTAGGCGTAACCACTGGAGAAGAAAGTAACGCGTTGAAAACAAAGCGTCTTACTTTTAACTTCAAATTTTAATTTTTATTCTCTTTTTTCAAAGATTTTGCACCGAATTTCCCCACAACGACTTTCCATGTTAAAAATATGACTATATAAAAGTTGCATATTTGTACGGATTGGAAAATTATTAGGAATGTCTTAGGAGAGAGAATGGATAGACATAAATTTATGTCAAAACTTATAGAGATTTGAATTCTACACTACACACTGCAATAAGTGAAGTCATCTATATTAAGTAAACGTCCGTAAGAAAGTCTGGTGTGACCAAGCCTAAGTCGAGTGAATTTTATTACATCCAACCTGTTGGTGCCTAATGATGGTACGCTCATTAATGGTTATGCGGTTACTGCTGATTGTTTGATACCATAATATCGTTGTGTCATGAAATGTCCAAGTGTTTTAAATTAGTTTTTGAGAGGTGTTTATATACTTGTTTTGATTTTTATGATCAGCAAATTGATTGCTTTCTATATTGCAGTGACCTGGTATCCAGAGAATTGATATATTAGGGTATTTATCGATTAGAATATTCCTAAAGAAGTCCATAACTCATGGGCAATTTTTTTTTGTGAAACAGTTTACAATTTTAAGATAGTATAGTTTTCCTTTTAATCTCACAAATAATTATGATTAAGAATCTACGGATGATGTATTGGAAAACACACAAATTTTCCTTTAGCAGAAGATAAGTTAATTATAATACGCTTTCGAAACCAAAATAAAAGTGAACGAAGGAACGAACGAAATATTTTAAAGAAAAAATTTTGAAATTACACAAGGTGAGGAATAAACAACAGTAAAAATATTATTAACAAAAGACTTGAAAACGCATACAAAAATAGATTTTTTTTAATAAAAAGCAAAAAGTAAACACAACAAGGCAAATTCAAATTTAAATAATTTAAACAAAAAGTTTTTCTGTTAAAAAATCAGGTGGAAGTAGGAAGGGAGTGGTTAATTCTAAAGTGGACTAAAATAAAAATGTGGGTGATGTTCAGTGAAAGAACAACACAAATGTGATCATAAGATATCTAAAGAGATAGAGACTGTTTGTGTAAATTTATGTGTGTATGTGTGTACGTCTCGTTACCCAGACAGAGTGTGAGAAATGTGTTGATAACGTTGGTACTCACACTACAGCCATAAAATATTATATGTTATAATTAGATTCGTATGTTGGCCACAAGAACAGGGGAATGGGTAGCTTTCCTTATAGCCCCCACTTTATGTAAAGAAGTATACAGCATACCCCAACACACACCACACCCTGTATACAGACTAAAAAAGGCATCTCTAGATTTTAATTATATTTTGCCGTTTCAAATCATTGTGTTAGTGAGCCACCATTCACAAAAGATTTTGTAATTTTTCTTATAAACGAATACTTTTTAAAACATATGTACGTATGCCTAGGTATTGGTGTCAATTATCGCATGTATGGGTGTATTGAGTTTATTGTGCTAATGTAGTTTGTTTATTTGTATTGGTAGCAAAGTTGGAAAATCTTTGATGAAAATTTTTCTTAAAATATCATTGACGTTCCGATAATTTCAGCCAGAACACTCACTGTGCTCTGACCGCTCGATCCATTTAGACAACAGAACACAATCTAGCGCCATGGTAAGGAATATTGCTATGAGTTTTTACACAAGCGAGCTTCAAGCAAAAAGGATTATTTTAAAGGATTTTCAATAAAAACAAATAATGCGAAAAATAAGAATGCAAGTGTTTTTTATATAAAAAAAAATTATATAAATAATCAAGAAGTGAAGTTTTGAAAACATATAAAAAAATGGGCAATTGAGAAATTTTAAAATTAAAATAATAAAACAATATATTAAATATTGAAAATGAATAACGAACGAATGCTAAATTTAAATATTAAATGCAAAAGTTTAATGGATTTGAAAACTTATTTTTATCCGTAAACATTTTTGTATGTTTTTAACTAAAACATATCGATAAATATTACATTTCTATATATAGATTGTGTAACTTGATATCATGTGTGAGTGAAAGAGCAACTATATAGAATTTTTTTCACACCCCTGGTTCAAATTAAATGAGAGTGGAAAATTTATAAAAATTTGCATAATATATAAAAATATTTATGGAAAAAAATTAATTTATACTAAAAATCTAAAAAAAAAAAAATACTAAAATAAAACAAAAAGTGTTGAAGTGTCTTGGTAAAAAAGAAATACCGAATGAATTTAAGCCAGATTAAGAAAAAATGATTCCCTTAATTTGCAAAAGTATTAATTCAGTTTTTGTAAAAAATAACGTTTTTAATTACTTCAATTTGATAAAAACAAAACGTTTAAATTCGAAGCAATATATTAAAATTTTTTATCTCTTTTAAAAGCCCCTTATAATTATAGAAAAATGTACTCAGGGATTTAGGAAAAAATTATAACCCAGAAACTTATGAAAATGTTTAAAAGTTTTACAAAACAAACTATTTTAACAATTCAAATGTTTTACAGTTTTAAAGATTATTTAGTATAAAATCTTTAAAATTATAAAAATAATTTATTTGTCCATTATTTCCAATATTAAACATTTACAATATTTTAGTTTCAATAAAAATTTTAAAAATAAGAGTTTACTTTAAACTTGATTAAAAAGTTGTTGTTTTTTTTTAGTTGAAATCCTTTTTCGACATAACCTCACAATTTTGAATTGCCAATAACGTGCTTTACATTAAAAGAAAAATTTTTTTGTAACAAATTTCCAGTTGACAAAAATTATTTTAACATTTTCCGTAAGTCTTAAAAGTTCTAAGTCAATATATTGAAGAAACTACAAATGTTTCAATATAAACCAGAAGACTAACAAGACACGAACATTTCAATAAAAACTAAGGAAATCATATTTCGAATTGAAAAATATACCCTCCTTAAAAACATAACCCTAGATTTGAATTTAAAAAATCTGGAATAACTTTATATATTTTGTATACTTTATATACAATTTTATAAAAAAGTAAAAATTTAATCATTTACGTTAAATTTTAATTTATAAAAAAAGCTCTTATTGAAAATCCTTTATACAAAAAAATAATAATTTTTAATAACCAAGGCAACAATATAACTAATTTGTCTTAAAAAATGTCTAATACACAGGCTGATGAGAAGAAGAAGGTTAAGAAGAAGAAGACCAAGGAAGAAGGTGGCACTTCGGAAACCGCATCCGAAACAGTATCTGAGGCAGCAACCCCTGCTCCAGCTGCTACCCCAGCACCAGCTTCCGCTACAGGTTCGAAGAGAGCTTCCGGCGGTAGCCGTGGCTCCAGAAAATCTAAGCGCGCTGGTTCCTCCGTCTTCTCTGTTTTCTCCCAAAAACAAATTGCCGAATTCAAGGAAGTAAGTATTTACGAAATCAATAAATTAAAAAAAAAAGCAAATCATCAAAATTCGAAGAAAAACTAATGCCCAACTTTACCTTCACTCCGTTTTGATTTCTATTTTCACAAATATGTGTACAAAATACACAAACAAATAAAACACTCAAATCGAAAAAAATAGGCTTTCCAACTAATGGATGCTGACAAGGATGGTATTATTGGCAAGAACGATTTGCGTGCCGCTTTCGATTCCGTTGGCAAAATTGCCAGCGATAAGGAATTGGACGTCATGTTGGGCGAAGCCTCTGGTCCCATTAACTTCACCCAGTTGTTGACCTTGTTCGCCAACCGCATGGCTAGTTCCGGCGCTAACGATGAAGATGAAGTTGTCATTGCTGCTTTCAAAACATTCGACAAGGATGGCCTCATCGATGGTGACAAATTCCGTGAGATGCTCATGAACTACGGTGACAAATTCACCATGAAGGAAGTCGATGATGCTTATGATCAAATGGTTATCGACGATAAGAACCAAATCGACACCGCCGCTTTGATCTCGATGCTCACCGGCAAGGAGGAAGAAGAAGAGGGAGAGGAAGGCGCCTAAGATGTTTATTTAACGTATGAAATATAAATTTTTATACACCCACCACCATCTTCACTTCTTTCACATCAATTAAGCACTTCTACTTTTAACTTTTAACTCCATAAGAAAAACCAAATTAAGAAAAAAAAACTTTGATAAAACACACAAAAAAATATTAAAAAAATAAATAAAAATGAATAATTTGTTTTAATAATTTGAAAACCTTAAAAATCAAGCAAGAAATATTATTATTGCAAAATACTTAGAATGAAAAGAGGAAGGAAAAGCATTTGTACTTCCTTGGAAATGGAGAGAGAAAAATTCTCTAGGAAAGTTAATAAACTTGAATTTTTTCTTTTTGTTTCTTATACTTAGAAGAGTCATATTTTGGCAAACTTTTCCAATGGGTTAACGTTTTTTTAATCCAAAAAATAATAATTTGTATAAAAAAGTTCGTTGTTGTTGCTTAGTTTATAGCTCTTTGAAATATTTAATTTTTCTTATTTTATCATAAACTTATATAATCACGCCAAGTTTTAAATGTTTATGCCGTCCAATTCTCTTCGTTTGTTAATTATATTTAATCAAGTTGTTTATAGAATTAAATTATATAACAAATCGAATATTTTGCTAAAACAATAAATACTCGTACATATGCATGTGTTTAGCAGTGTAGTACAGGAAACTTTCGTTGCATTATACAAAATAAGCATTCGCCTTTAGTGAAGACGACTATTTTTAGAAACGCTTAAAAACAAGAGACCATCGCAAACAGTACTACTTTTGTGGAAATAGTAATATAAACATATTTATTTTTATAAAGAGACAGACACTAATTATCATACACTTGAAAGAGTGAGAAAATGTTGATACATGTCAATTATTTTTTATCTATATAAATTAATTTCCTAGTTTTTTTTTCATTTAACAAAAGTAATTAATTTTGTCCTAAAAACTACAGATTAAAAGAGAACTTATTAACTTTAAAAGAAATTGTACGAAAGTAAGCAGAACAAAAAAGAAATCGTTCAAAAATGTGTTTCCTTGTTAAAGAACTGAAAAAAATTTAACTAAACTAAATCTATCTAATAATTTAGCATATATGCATATCAAACAAAATGTGACTAATATATACAAAAGCATTGAATCATATATAATTATATTAAGTAATAATTAACCTACTAAAAATTATGAAAATAACATATTAAAACAAAACACAATTTTTTTTTTTAAATTTCAAATGAAAAATACTAAAACAAATTTTATACTTTTTTTGCTGCTTTAGTCTATAAGTTCCAATATATAATTTACTTTCATGATTTTGCAATATCAAGCCAGAGGCGAGTTTCTTTTTTTGGCTTTTAATCAATTTTTTTACAATTAATTATTTAATCAATAGAACGCAAGAGTTAAGAGTAATTGTTAAAGAAAAAAAAAACTAAAGCAAAACACTTATCTGAAAACATACATATATACATATAAATTTACATTAAAACTTATTTATCCAACTATTTATACAATACAATTATTAATACATTTTAAATTCTAAAAAATTAGAGTATGATGACTTTGTGGAGTAGAAATATCTATAACAAGAAGAAAACTTTCAATAAAATCCAAACATTTAGTCGTCCACGTAAAGAACAAAAAGCAAACAACATTTTGATAGTTTTATTTTCTGGCACGATTGTAATAAATATACATAAATAGCCGATGGAACTGCTTTGGTATTACACTTGCACTACATTTGCTTAACGTTCCATTTCTTTAAAGATGAAACGATTATTAAAGCGTCACTGCTTACCTTCAGATCTCAAATTCATATTTGATAAAATGAGTACAACGAACCACGCATTTTATCTGTTCTAAAAAGTGTTAAAAAGAAGATACTAAATGCAATAATGAAACAAAGAATTTCTTTAATCATCAACCATTTGCACTTCTTTACAACACTACAGCATTATGCAAACCTTGAGATAGCATTGTACATATTTTATTCCTGACATATTTGCTAAATTATGTCCAAAACGCTAATAAATAATTTGCTAAGTTTTGAAAAGCAGCTGTTAAGTATCAAAACATTTAAATTTTATGCCTATTTGTATGTTTAAATTTGTTTTTAAAAAGAAGCAAAACACTTTAACCGTAATTTAAAAATATTTATAAATTTTTTTGGTATCAGGGAAAACACAAATTTTCAGAATTGATTTTTAATAATAAGTGGAGCAGACGGATTTAAATTGCTTATTCAAAAATATTCGGTTGATAATGTTTAGAACTTGCTAAATAATAAACTGAGTTTACTCGTAAGTAGCATCATAAAGTGTAAGAGCAAGATCAGTATAATATATATTTTATTGACTGGGAATGATCTCCAATCTCAATTATTCGCCCATCTTTTACCATATTTAAAAAACCGCCACGGGCATATTAAATATAGAAGTTAAGTATTTATCTTCGTTAAAAATAGAAATAAAATATTTTTTATAAATAAGCGTATAATTAAATCTGGTTCAAGTTGCTTTTTTTTTAATTCTTACGATTTAGAATTTTTTTTAAATATTCATACGATATTTTTTAGAGTACTGAAAAAGTTAAGTTATTAGGCACAAGCTATGTGCCATTCTACTCAGTTAGTGTTTATTGTAAACATATAGTAATGATAAAAATTTAATTGTAGACACCCTTCTGAATGTTTCATATTTTCGATCGTTGTTCTGTTAGGAATAAATGAAGTCTACCCTACTGTAACTTTACTCGTAGTAATCTTATCGTACTCTTTTTTAAATTTTCAGTTCGCTTAATTCGTTCAATAAATTTATTTAAAATTATTTTTATTTATTTAAGTGCGATTTAAAGTGGCCTTAAATATTACGGCATGTATTTTTTCCATAATACTTATTATTCAATCGAATACGAATTCTGCGCTGTATTTTTTATTAGTCTTTTCTTCATTTTGGTAGATAATTGAGCTTGTTATTTTCCATTACAAATAAAAAATTCGTCAGAGAAAACAAATTAACATTTTGCCCCAAAATTTTGCACATTAATAAATGCCTCCCATATCTGCAATTCTAAAAAAATTTCAAAATTACCGCTTTTTATTGTTGGTCTTATTACTCGAAAACAAAGCATTGAATCGTAAAACAGAATATGAAATTTTTAGATATTTATGTCTGCACGAGTATGCGAAAATTTTTCGAAAGATCTGAAGCCGTTTTGTGCCATTTACAAAACAAAAAAGGTAATTTTTGCTATTCCAAAGAAGTTTATGCGATCATGCCCATTATAAAAAAAACTGTCCTATAAAATTTCCGCCATATTTTGGTTAAAAATTTTCGGAGATATTCATGAAACTTTGGTAAAAATAAATTAATTTGTATGCAATTTTTAATCATTAAATATTTATTAAAAGTCACAGCCGACAAAACATGTGGTGTTCTCTTCTACATAAATATAGGAGATATTTTATTAAAAAAAAAGCGAGCCTTAATTCATCTAAATCGTTGCTCAACTTTGGATTTTATTTAGAACTTATTGTCGGTACTTTGTTTAGACCAAAAATATCATAGATGCATACAACATATTCACACTTGACTTTTATGGCAAGCATTTTTTTAGGTTTGTACACATAAAGAGATGAAAAATAGGGATGCATCCGATACCTATATATCGGCGATATTTCAGGTTTTCTGATATACCGGTATCGGCGATATTCTTATTGCCGACACAACGATATATTAACATACGTGTCGCTCACTAAATCAAAACCACTCACAAATTGAAAAACCCAAATAAAAACACAACAGTTTCTCTTTTTGATTTAGTGTGCGATGTGCACATAATACATTATAAATTTTATTTAACTTATTTTGAGATTCACTAGCATGTCGATATCGGTATTGCCGATATTATTCTTTGAGTATCAATATCGTATCTCTAATGAAAAAAGCACAATAAAATGTTTACACTTTTTATCCAAGTTTCATAAATGATAACTTTATAGAGAGGTCGTAATGTTGTCTTTTTTATCTTCCTCAAACATTCGCCGAAAGATGGCGATAAACATATATTTGTTCAAGAACTTAAAGCTTGAAATGTTTCGAGGTTGGTATGATCAAACATAGAAAAGAATTAAACTTCCTAAACAAAACTGTAGAAAAATTTTCTTCAGTACCTAATAAACATGAAAAAGTCGTAGAACAACTACTGTTTTAGAGGACCCAAAGAATGATTTTAAACAATAAAAAAGTTAGTTTTCGGCAAAGGTCCATTTTGACATATTATTCTTTCTTGTGCGTACTTTATTTATGAGCTTGCTGGTAAACAGTGCAGGAGTCCGTATGGTGACAGAACAGGAGTCTGTATGGTGACAGTAAGGAAAGCTCCGGCATATTTTATTAAATAGTACTGAATATTGCAGGGCTTGACAACAAAATATACAATAATATTGGTTTTAGACTTATTTCACTTAACCAATCATTTTAATAAATTACATAAATGCATAATTTTTAAATTGATATAAAATAAAATTATATACTAAGTAAAACCAAAAAATTCTTATACCATTTTCATTATTAGTCAGTAAATCAAAAATACAAAACAACTAAAAAATAAAAATGGAGCATACTTTATAAACAACAACAAAAATACTTGGTATAGTGCAACTCAAAATCCCACCAAAAATTCGATGAGACACACACACACACACTTCAACGCAATAAAAGTAAATGTGAAACATAAACTAACTTACCATTCTTACTATTCCAAGAACAACAACAACGATTAAATTCTTCTTTCTGTTGCTTAATGCAAAAAAATTTACAATAGAAGCCACTTTTTTAACACAATTTTTTCACCAAAAAACACATTTCACTTTCACTTTTTTAACTCGATTTATACACAACAATCTTGCTTCAGTTTTGCGATACTTTTTAAACGGGTATTTACAATTTTTAACAATAATTTGTAATTAATTAGTACGACACTCTCCCACTATTAACAAAATTGCCATTGTTGCTCTAGTTAGCAAAATTATAACTGTTTAGTTAGCGGCGAGCAATTGCCGTAAGCAGCGTTACCAGTTAGAAATTGTTGAGTCATTTTGTTGTTAGAGTTGCCAGCTTAAATGTCCGGAAATCTCATTTGAATTTTTATATATTGTAAATTTAACGTAAACCATGGAGCATATTGAATTTAGCTGACAAATTATAACGTAAAATATAGATGTTTTAATTTTATTCAAAATAAATTTAATTGTTACAAATAAAATCTTAATAGAAAAAAAACAGCAGCGTTAATCTTTTTTTGGTTAAAAAATATTTTGAAACTTAAAAAGGATGTGTTTATTAATTAACATAAATCTGAATTAAAAAAAATTTTTTGCTCAGAAACTGAAAAAAGTTTTACGGAAGAAAATATCTCTATCAAGGTTTTCGAACTTTAAATGTATGCAAATAATGTAAAAAGTTTTATATTGGGCCGTATTTTAAAGGTTAAAAATAATTTTGTATATTGGTTGCAGTATTTGCTTAGATAGATTAGGGAGCACCGTGTATGCAAAGTGCACTACGGACTACGTGGTTTGTTAAAGCCAGCAATTTAAATATTAACGAATTTATTATGCTTTATTATTTGTTGTTAATGTTATTGATTAAAATTGTAATCAGACCAATGGACAGGTAATATTTGTGGTGGGAGCAAATCAAATTCGAGATTGGGCAAATTCGTCCCAATGTCATAATTTTTTTGCCTTAAGCCAACTGATGTGTAAGAAAGAAACAAAAGCAAATAAACGAATATTTTTTCAATTCATAAATATATTTATATTATTTTTAAATTTATGTGTTAGCATAAAATTTCGGCCAGCTTTAATGTCAGAAGACCAAAAATGATCCAGTTGTATTAGGGATTACGTAAAATTATATATCTTCCAATGCAATGTTTATACATATAAGAATGAAAATACAAAAAGAAAACAAGTGTGAACAATATTTGACGTTCCAATGTGACGAGTGAAGTCATCACCAGCATTTATGAGTGGTGTTGCCAGATATGGCGAAATATCATTTTTGGCGATGAAACTTTGAGAATTACACTTGGCGAGATACTTGGCGTTTTTTTTAGTATATTTTTTATTATTTCCAATACAACAGAATTGTATTAACAAATATGAACACTCTACTTATGTTTTAGATTTTTTGTCGTAACCTTAAGGCCTAACGTGACATTACCTTACACTATAGCTTCAATTGCCAAAATTTTTTCACACATGGAGAGAGCGTCGGCAGAATAACAAGAAATTAGTTCGTGGTCTTCTGTGTAGAGAATACACCATATTTTATGTACGGATATTTAGTCGTGCGCACACATACATATATTTCATTTTTCCTCTGTGCATTTTGCTTGAACATACTATCAACAGCAACGGTTTTCACAAGCCAAAATCCTGTGCAAACAGGAATCTGTACGGTAGCAGAAGAAATTTATTGCTTGTCAAGACGTTATATGTAAGGAAAGTCGCGACATATTTCATTTAATAGTATTGAATATTAAAGGGCTAATGACAATATTACAAACAACAAAATATGAAATAATATTGGTTTTAGAGTTCTTTTAAAAGTATAATTTTTAAATTGAAGTTTAGTAAAATAAAATTTTAAAAGTAAAAACAAAAAAAATTCTTAGAGAATTTTTATGATTGCTTTATAAAAGCAACTACGATACTTGGTATACGAGTAGTGCAACTGAACTAAAAATCCCACCAAAACTTAGATGACACACACTTGAACGCAATAAAAGTAAATATGAAACATACGCTAAGTTACCATTCTTACTATTCAAGCAACAACAATAATTGCATTTTTTTTTCTTGTTGCTTACTACAGAAATTTTACAATAGGAGTCCCTTTTTTTAACACAACCCAAAACACTTATTTTACTTTTACTTTTTTAATTCAATCTATAGACAACAATCTTGCCTCAGTTTTGCGATAGGTTTTATACGCGTATTTATTAATTTTAACAATAATTTTTAATTAATTAGTACGACACTCTTTCACTAATAACAAAAATGCCATTGTTGCTCTAGTTAGTAAAATTTATAACTGTTTAGTTAGCGACGAGCAATTGCCGTATGCAGCATTACCAGTTGGAAATTGTTCAGTCATTTTGTAGTTAGAGTTGCCAGCTTAAACATCGAAATTTCTAATTTGAATTTTTAAATATGAATAAAAATTTATCGTAAAACATGGAGAATAATTGACCAATTATAACGTAAAATATTAAAATCTCTATAGACGTTTTTAAAATTATTTACATTTTTACAAATAATATTTTAACAGAAAAAATAAACAGCAGCGTATTTTTTATTTTGCCTGCGTGTATTTTTTTGTCTAATGGCAGAACAGCGTTGTGGGAACAACTGTGTTTGATCACAAACAGACCAATCCGTTTTATACCGGGCCGTCCTTTAAAGGCTAAAGAATATTTATTTTGATAGTTTAAGGAGCGCCACATATGCAAAGTCCCTAACGGATAGATCATTTTTAGAAGCCATGAATGTAAATGTTAACTATTGTATTATGGTGTTATTATTTGTAGTTGATAAGTTAAGGATATTATTGATTAAAATTGTAATCAGATTAACGGGCATGGCAGTAGGTAATATTTGCGGTAGGAGCAAATCAAATTCGAAATTGGGTAAATTCGAGCCAATGCCAAGAACTTTTCGCCTTAATCGAACTGATGTGTAAGAAAGATAAAAAAGCAAAGAAACGAACATTTTCATATTTATATTACTTTTAAATTTATGTATTAGAATAAAATTTCGGACAGCTGCCATGATGTCAGAAGACCAAACATTACCCATACATATACAGTATACAGTCTGGTATCAGATTTATATTATTAATTAAAAAATTGTCCAATTATCTCATGCGTGGATAATGCACAACAAACAGTTACCCTGTGGCAATGAAATGGGTTTTGATGTTTCAATCGAGGGTTGCGGGTTTTTGGACACCAGTAACGGCAGTTTTGCTTATTGACGTGGCCGTTTAAGTGAAAATAAGTCTCGTCGCTTCAGAAAAGGGGATTTACAGTGCGAACACGCTCCAACATCGTTTCACAAAAATTTTGGCGTAAATCAAAGTCACTTCCTTTAGTTCTTCAACGATTTTAAAATTCGAAAATTTTATGAATAATTGCTTTTGGAAGCCCCAGTGAGGTTGCTCTTTTACTTATTGAAAGCCACGTATTCGCCGAATACCGAACTTTGAACAATATTGTCGACGAGCAATTACGTAGTCATTACTCTTAAAAAATGTCTCCAAAGCGAACGCGCGATGCTCCCTCGACCTCTGCGACATCGTGACTGACAAATCCGCACAATTGATAATTTCAACGGCACCACCCTCCCTCCGCACTGTTTAATACTTTTTGAAATAGTCGTATTTAAAAATATAAATTTGCCACCAGATAAAAAAAATTTTTTGCAATGAAAATTTGAGAATTACAATTGGGGAGGTGCTTCGAGTTTTTTATACTATATTTTTTAATTGTTTCCCCTACGGCAGAATTGCATTAAAAAGTATGCAAATCTTCTTATGTTTATGATTTTTTGTCGCACCTTTAATGCCAAATATAACATTACCTTATTCCCTTCCAACTTGATAAGAAGGCTATTTGGGATAGAAGGTATGTAAATCCGCAAATTAATGCAACTTCGCTTTAGCTCCCATATTTGCACTTAGCTTACATGTAAAAATAAATATCAAATGTTAAAGCCGCTAAAAGTAGAAAGGCAGTGTAGTGAAAAATACTAAATATATAAAAAAAAGTTTTAAAAATAATGAATTGAAAACGTTAGGATTAAGTAAGTATTGACAACAAAGCATATGAAAATTAGTCGTTGCCATAAGACCGAGTGGGAAGAAGAACTCTTATACAGATATCTCTAAAGGATAAAGGGCTGGACATTAGTTTCCAACATAGCAAAGTTTTACAGATTTTAGTAGACCAGTGCGTTATATTTCAAAACTTCTGTAGGAATAATAAAGATGTCTCTCAAATTTATTTTGTTTTATAAACTAAATATTTTAATTTGGAAAATAGTGCTAACAGATTATAAATATCGGTGTCCAATTTTAAACGATGGCCGTTAATATAAATTTTTTCAAAAAAATTGGAAAATATGCAAATTTTTGACAAAATTGAAAATGCACCATAAAATCGAAAAACTGGATTAATTGCCAAAAAAAAAAAATAACATTTAATAAAAACCTAAAAACGTTGAAAAAAAAAACCCAGAGAAAATCTCAAAATGTCACAATTTTAACAAAGTCCTAAATTCACCAGAAAATAAATATTCACAAAAAAATTTTTAAATTATAAAAACCATAAATTTTGCCAAAACGACAGCTTATATTAAAAATCCAACATATCACCACAATTTGGGAATTCACCAGAAACTGAAAATTCACTACAAGATCAAAATAGCACAATTTTCCAAAAATATTACAGAAAAATCGAATATCCATTAACTTAGAAATTTTAAGGAAAAAGTTTTCGAAAATTTCACTACAAACTCAAAACTCACCATAAAATCTAGAACTCATAAAAATATTATATAATTAAAAATCATGAATTTATCAGAAATTTTAAAATATACCATTCACCAAAAAATTCATACGAATTTAAGAAAAGGTACAACTAAATGAAAGAGAATGGATCGAATACTGATAAATGTTTTATTTAATGTCGGCAATTATGTATCGAATACAATATCAAATAAATGTCCGCCTCTGTTAGCCTCACAAATGCGAGCCCTTTTTCATTACATTCTCACACATTTCACGCGGTATTTTATTAATTTCATCACGAATATTTTGTTTGAGTTCCTCCAGCTTTTCTGGTTTGTTTGCATAAACCTTGCTTTTCAGATATTCCCACAAAAAGAAGTCCGGACCAGTAAAAACAAGCGACCGTGGAGACCAATCAACATCACCATTCCGTGAAATAACTTGTTGTGGAAAGAGGTCTCGCAGTAATTCCATTGTAATCCTGGCTGTATGCGATGTGGCATCGTCTTGTCGAAACCACATGTTAGTCAAGCCCAAAGCATGCAGTTGTGGCATTAAAAAGTTTTCAAGATATCGCTCCCCATTGACAGTTACCGTTACGCCGTTTTCAGTTTCAAAGGAGTAAGGTCCAATGATTTCTCCTGACCAAATTGCACAGCAGACTGTCATTTTTAATTGATGCAAAGGTGACTGATGAATAATTTGAGGGTTTTTAATTGTCCAGAACCGACTTTTCTGTTTATTCACATATCCATTCAAATGAAAATGTACCTCGTCACTCATTATGATTTTTTCATGAAAATCGGGATTGTCATGGGCGAACTGTAGCATCTTATTGGCATATGTACGGCGGCGCAAATGGTCTTCTGGAAGAAGCTCTTCTATCAACTGAATCTTAAATAGAAACAAATGCAAATCTTTTTGCAAAATTGTGGCCAAAGTTGTACTTTGAAGACCAAGCTCCTGAGCACGGTGTCGAATTGAGGTTGATGGATTGTTTTGAACACTTTCTTGAACAGCAGTAATGTTTTCAGCCGATCTTGCGTACGTTGTGCTTCATTCCTGGGCCTATTAGCTTCAGTCCCTCTTTTTTCGAAATCATTCACTACACGATAAATAGTGCGTCTTGTTGGCACATTGTTCCTCCCAAAAATTTCACGTAACTTTCTCATCGTCACAGTAATCGTTGATTGATATCGATAAAATGTTTTAACGATTAAAACACGTTGGTTTACCTAATATTTTTCCATAATAAATTTGCCACGTCTCTACTTCACGACTGCCAAATATGAACTGTTAAGACTAATGTTTACTAAAATGGCGGCAAAACAAAGTAGTATACCTTCCCGGCGGACACCCTGTATAATTTTACAATCCAGAATAACCGAAATTATAAACAAAACATCTTGTCTACTAACCGATCGAAAATGCTTATAATAAATAGAAAGACGAGTTTGACAGTAAAATAAGACGATCAAAACTACACCGGAAAAAAATCTGTCCTACATTTTAGTAGTTCAAACTGTTGTCCGGCACGGCCGAATAAAGCTCTCTTACTTATTTATACCCAGTTTATTAGAAAATGCCGGTGAGGCGAAGAAAGAAAGAAATGTTTAAATCTCAATTATTTCCGGGTGGTCTAATGTATATATATACATACATGTATATGCCATTTAAAAATTGTTTTATTATTTATTATTATTTTTATAAAACCACTGCAGTACATAAAAACGTCTGAAATTCTTTTATTTGTGTTTCTGGAAGCGCATATAACTAAACGTTAAAATGCCTGCAGAACGAGAATTTCATTACTGTATTCAATAGTGACCAAAATTTCCTTTTAAATTGTATTAATATCAAGTTCCACCGATTGCATTTTTCACCACTCTTTACCTTGTTCGTAGCTCGTGCAAAAAGTAAGGCCGAAATTGAGTTTAAGTAATTCCAAGTTGGTTATCACTGGTATGATATTTTTCCAATTTCGGCAAAACTAAAGTTAGATTATAAAAACGTGCTTTTTGAGCTGTAATTATTTTATAAAACGAGTCGGTGTAGTAAGATTCAAAAATATTTCAGATATTTTAAACGAAATTTAATAGAAATATGTGGTCTGATAAAATAATTCAACAGATCTGACATGGCACATTGACTAGGATCGTTTAATATAGATTTTTGGAAGGAATGGCATATAGCCGAAACCGGTTTGTCACCAAACAAGGGATGTCGAAAATTCGTTCCAAAAATCTACATCAAAACACCCTGTTGGAATATCAAATCAAGAATCAGGATTGTTTAACATATTTTCCTCCAATGTCAATATAATATAGAGAATCTATAAAATAAAACGTTCGGCAAGTTTTAGATCCATCAGCTTTATGTTGCCATGAAAATACTAAAAACCCCACAAGCATTAAATATTTTTGTTTTTGTCATGAATGTGATGTCTTTGCACGAACCACCCTGTAAGTATCTATTTTAAAAAACAGTTAATAAAGAGCATTTTTGGCCATCAGCTGCTTCAAACCAAACATAATAAACTGGTTTTAACGTATACAATGATCAAAACATAAAGAGAAATAAAAGTTGGTTACCAAGAAGAATGTGAGCAAGTAAACTACGCATGAGTAACGCAGCACAGTGGGGTACTTTAAAAAAAAACATTGATAATACAGCTACAATTTTGATATTATGTAATATGGCAGCATCTACAACATGCAAAAAGAAACGCCCTGGGGTATAGGACTGAGTGTAAAGAATACCACTATCTTCTCTTGAACCGATTCTTGCACTGGATATTCACATTAATTTAGTTTTTTACTAAAATCGGGAACAACTGTGTTCGCGTTTCTATCTTGATATTGCAATAAAAAGGTTAGGTTAGATAAGGTTGGGAGGACAAGCTAATTATTGGTTTGATGTCTATCGACATACACATAATGCGGTACATTATCATGAAGAAAAGGCTCTTGCATGTTATAGGAACTCAGTTCTGCGAGCAAAATTTCACAAAATTCTCCAGTCAATTCCTCTTAGGTAAGTTAGGTCTGGTAAAGTGTCAAAGGAGAAAAACTGGATTTTTATTTGTCCGAAATCTAGCCAGTGCCGACGCTGTTGTTTGCATTTGTGCGATCGAGTGCTCTGTTAGAATACTTGCAATCTTACTTTGTTCAGTTTCGGCAGGCTCTTTTATCTGCTTTTGGGTCACCCCATAAGTTTCTAGTAATTTTTCCCACCGTTTCGTAGGACATAAGTATGAAACGATAATAATTGTTGGAAAATTATTAATAAGTTTAAGAAAAATTCATTTGTTTCCTTTTAGCATTTTGATGAGAGTCTATGGTGGACATATTCTTTTGGCGGTATTTGTTTTTTATTCATTCCCTGATCTACAACCGCCGTAACAACACATAGACCACACATCTCTAAACACATAGACCACAGCAGACTACACAGCTTCATGGCTACAAATGCAGTTGACTTCATATCTCGCCGTGTAGTCAGCTATTTAATTTGTTTGAAGGCGGCAGCTACGTCATAAACAGCTGATAGGAAGATTGGCGTTGCATTATTAGTATTTGTGTTTAGCGAACAATGTTGCCACTTCAACTTTTTTTGCCTTAACTCAAAATCACTTGTTTAAGAAACTGAAACATAGAAGAAACTGAATATGGTCAAAAAGAAAATCAAATAAAAAACTGTATTTTAACAGGTCTGGCCTAAAAATACTTTTTTTGCACCTTCCATGTGGTATTTCAGGTAAAATAACTTGTTTTTAAATGTACATTAATACAATTCATTCCATATATTCAAGCTGATTTTTTTCTACGCGTTCTTTGTAAATTGTCAACACTTTATTTGTCAATTGTCGTCACTAAAAATAGAAATTAGTTTAAATTGGCGACAGCGACTATTGTAGTCTAGTAGTCATGTAGCTGAGATGCCTTTAAAAAAATTGCCTTCATATGAACGTGTGTATTTTACTTTTGACAGATTATAGTCTGTAGCTCGCTGTGGTCTATGTGTTTAGAGCATTACAGTCCACATGATAAAACTTTATTACCAAAATAAATACAAATTTGTTAGAGCAAAAAATGCGCGTGTTGTGCATATTTTACGGCAGACGTGGTAGCTTCCTTAATCGAGTTACCATCGTTTGGTGAACAAATTGAAGACGACGAGTGTGGTAAAAAATCAAACATTTTTAAGCCAAAAACTTTAAACCATATTTTCTTCAACCGCCCAGCTGAAATCAAAAAATTTTATTTCATATGTTCGTATTTTACAAAGTATACAGAGAGAAACTTTTCTACTACAGCAAATACACAAAAACCCTAACATATTCCATTTTCGGAGATTTTACAACCTGTTTTTGGGAGTTATAGTATTATAAAACTTCTAAATAAGTGCACAATTTCATTTAAAAATTTTAATAACCAAACCTTAATAAAAAAAAACAAATGTTTTATTTTTCAACATATAAAACAATTGGGCAAAAAGGGATAAAATGGGATGGAGCTACACCAAGCTAAACTCACTCCAGAGCAAAATTAAAAAAGTTTTATTAAAATCGAAATACCCGTTTAAAAGATTTGTTCCCAATTAATTTGAAAATAGCCCATTGTGCATAGTCCGGCAAACAGCACATAATTTCCGTTTTTAACTTTAACATAAACAATGGAAACAACAACAACAACTAGTTGGTGGTAGACCTTCAAGAGAACGTCTACAAGTAACAAGCAAAATCAACCGATAAAGTAGGAGTTGAATAAATTTGTAGCTCTCTGTCTTAGCCAGGCTTTTAGTTGAGTTTAAGACATCAAACTGTAACTTTATTATGTTGCTGACGTTAAAGAAAATACTCCACAAAAAACAACCAAAGAAATAAAAATTTACAATTAAAAATATGTGAAAGTAAAACGGAATTTTAATATATAATATAATCGAAAGAGAGAAAATTGTTTTTATTTAATTAAAAATTAATTAATAGAAACAAACAAGTAAATAAATTAATAATATAGCAAAAAGCTACAGAAAATAAAATGTTAATTAAACAAAATTATTTAAGTTTTATAATATTGTTGTTGGTTTTATTTAATGTTGCATCACAAGCTACGAGTAAGTCCAAATTAAAATGGCATTGAAAATGAAATTAGTAAATTATTTTGCCTTTTTATATTTTCGAAAAATTTCAGGTCAACAGCTGATTGCATATATATCGCAACAAGGTCTACATGGCGAAATAACATTTCGTCAAGTCAATTCTAGTCATGTAAAAATCATCTCTGATCTAGAGACCACTCTACAATATCCCGAACAGACATGGAGTTGGTCGGTGCGTAAAAATCCCGTCGACTATACGATTATCGATACAAATGAACGTTGCGAACTTGAACGGTTGGGTGATATTGTAGTGACATTCGATGAGGATTTAGAATATTTAATTTTACCCGGAAATGAGACTTCGACATGGTGGAGAGAAATGCAATTGATAGGTATGAATGAGTATGTATGGTAAAGTTGTGAAAATTAATGAGTTCATATTTAAGCATTTGACGCAAAAATCTAATTAATTTATCAGTGCTTAAATATGCCCAAAATATTTTTTATTTTAATATGTATACAATTTAAAAATGAAATCAAGAATATTTGTATTTTTAAAACTTCCATTTAAACGATAAAATTACCGTTGGCCAAAAGTTGTACTTTATCAATACAGCAAAATTTAGTTCCGATGAAATAGTTTTTTGTACGTCACTACTCAAAGTTCTCAAAATGGTTAATAATTTTATAAATATTTCAGAATTTCTTAAATGGGTATTTTAATGCTAACGTAACAACTTGTGCACAAGAATGACAAGTTCGTAGTTAGTGTTTGAATTTATCAGGATGAAGGATAAAAGGGTAGATTTCCAAATTCCTTGATATACCACTAAGATATTCTAAAACATACATATAGCGATATGATTATTCGAAAACTAAAGCTAAATTTGTGTAGGTCCTTAAAAACATGTTATGATATCCGTCTTCAGCCCTAAAAACCTATGTTAAGAAGGCAAAATGTGAGTGAGTAACGGAAAAATTGAAACTGCTTTATCTCCAAAACTATAAAGTAACAAATTGTTTGCTCATATATGCCTTTAGGGTATTATAGTTATTAGCGAATTTTGATTATTTAAATCTGAAAAAATTCTAAAAATTAAAAAAAAAAACACTAAATGTACGAAAATCTACTAAAGATATAGTATTGTAAAAAATAAGACAAAATTGTAGAAAAAATTCCAATGATTTAGATAAAGATACTGAAAAGAATCGTAACCAGTAAAAGTAGCTAAAAATAAAGGACAAGCCAAAAGATCGAATTGAAAAGAATTTACCGAATCCTAAAATAATTTTTAGATAATATCACTAAATTAGAAAACTCGAAAAAACAACTCAAAATTGCAAAAAGGGGCCCAAAATTAGAACAATTCATAAATACAAAAAATTCTGAAACTGCAATAAACAGAAAACTTTCCTACAATTGGAAACTCCCATATTTAAAAATTTCAACATCGTCAAAAACTAGGAAAACAATTTAAAGCATGAATGGAATCAATCGGAAATCAACAACGAGTAAAAAAGTTATAAATAATTGAGAAAAATAAATTTAGGATTCTATAACGAAAACCGAAAAAAATAAAATTTCATCAATTATTAGAATTTCACCGCGAATTCAACAAACAGTTAACAATTCACATAAAAATATACAACTTATTATAAAGAGTCGAAAAACTAAAAATTCACAACAAATAAAATCTTAAAATATACTAGAATATGCCCAAAAAAAGTTAAGGGACCAAAACATACAAATTAGAACAATTTTATAATAATTCATAAAAATTTAACTAAAAGCCGAAATTTTTCCAAAAAGTTGAAATACAACAAAAATGAGACTTGTATATAAAATGTTGAAATTTAAAAAAAAATTGATATTATACGAAAATAATATAAAAGGATACAAATTTCGCCACAAATCAGGAACTCACTACTAATTAAAAAAATTATATATGGATATATGTCATTCAACTGTGGGGTAAGTTACAAAGAAGACAGTAATAAATTTTTATGACTAATTGTCCGTGCCCCTTGGTATATAAGAAACGAAAATATCCAATAGAGACCAAAGAGTTTCAACTATCCAAGAATAAATGAAGACATACACGCGTAATTTTCTAACCAAACTAATTGTCCATTCCAACAGTCTTATTCAGGATTTACTGCAATATAATCGGCACTAGAAACTAAAAGCAAGAGACGCATTTAGCCTGGTGGACCACCCTTCCCAAACCAGTTATTACATTAGTAATAATTAGATAAGTAGATCTAAGATTTAAATACTTACTCTAAAATCTATAAATTTGACCAATAATCAAAATGTATCACAAAATTTCGAAACTCAACAAAACCACAATATGCTGAAAAAAGAATTAAATGACCAAAAGGTCAAAACTTTCTATAATAACGAAAATTCACTCAACTCTAAAATTTTTCAACGAATTTCAACGAAAATTCACATAAATCACAATTTTATTGCAAACGTCGCAATTTTCCTAAAATATAACATTACACAAAAATATCGTTAAATAATTTAAATTTAAGCACAAGAAGGATTTTAACAAAAACTCAAAAATTAATAAAAAAAGAAAAACTAAAATTAAACCGAATAATCGTAAAAAATAGAAATTTCACCCAAATTCCGCAATTCATCTTTAGTCGAAATATGTATGTACACCACAAAAGCTGTAAATCGAAAAAAAGGTTGAAATTACACAACGAACAAATTTTCTAAAAAATGATTTTCAATCAACTTTAAAATTCACCAAACTTTGAACTTTATAAAAAGCAGACATCAAGGCAGACTAAACAGGTGAACTCACCAGCACAGCTGAGTACTTTTTTGAACTTATTGGATATCAAATTCCATATTAAAAAAATGTTTCCCCATTGTCCCTACATACTTTGAATTCGCTGATGAGTTTACCTGTTATGTATTTGCCTTGGCAGACATTTTACCTTAATTTGATATATTACCAAAAAAATTATCAAAAATTTAAATTTCGCCACAAATTGGAAGGAAATCCACCATAAAATCTAAAATTCAATCTAAAAAAAAACTCTAAAATTCGCAAACAAATTTAAAAGTTGTTAGAAGCTAGAAATTTTAACAACGACTAAAATTTACACGATAAATGACAAAATGTCAAAATTGCGGCAAAAATTAAGATTCATTAAAAATTTTAACATTCACAATAAAATGTGGAAATCGCAAAAACATAACAAAACAACTTCACGAAAAGGCTAAAGCTTCACAAAACAAAAAAAAAAATTACCAAAACAATCGAATTTTCACACAAAATAAGATTAATCTGAAAAATATTATGCAGTCGCATTACAAATGTTATGGAGACTGGAAACGTATTGATTTCAGGGAACTGATTTGTAATTTGCGACTACTTTACTTGTATTCGCGTCTCGTGCTACCACCAGCCTTTACTCCTGTAGTGATTTCAGACAATTGACTGGTGACTGTGCCTTCTTTCTTATGACGGAGTATCTTGTAATTGTTAGCATTTGTCTACGGTTTAGGTCAATCTTTGCATTCACATTTAACTGGTGTCTGCTATTCAGAATTCCTCCATTGGTCAATAAACACCGCAGTTCCTACAGAGATTAGCCCCTTCGACCTCTTGTGAAACTTCATTGTCCGTTCCTATCTAAATCTCACGATCCAGCGCCTTAGAAGTAATTTTAAAGATTGCCCCGTGAGGCATTCTTGTCTATCTCTTCCGGATCCTTCCCTTGTCCAAATAAAATTAGAGTTTCTTCAGGGATTAACCTCTCCGCTTCTTGCGACGTTTCCTGATTCATATCGGTACGTCATTAGCGTATGCGCCCCCTGGTACATAAGAAATGAAAACATACATAGGGATCTTAAAGTTCCCACTATCCACGAAGAAGTTAAAACGTACATGTCCGAATACGTAAAAAACTAGTCGCACATCCCAACACTCTAGCACGCAATTTATTGCAATTTGACGGCCACCAGAGACTAAAAGGAACTGACACATTGAGCCTGGCGAGGCGGCTTTCTCTACACAATAGAAGATAGATTTTTAAGATTTGAATACAAAAAATTAGTTATTACATTGGTAATAACTAGTAAATAATAATTTAGAAATAAGATTTGAACACTTATTGTGAATTTCTTTTAGTAGAAAGATTCAATAAAATGAAAAAAAAATCTCTGTAATGGAGAAAAAGAACTTCCAACGTGGATTAGGAATTTTTTTGTGCGACAGTCTTAGCTTCTCTTCGCTTGACTTACTTATTTGCAGAGAGAAGAACCTGTTTCCGTGGAGATATAAGTCGGAACATCTGACAGTTCACTCACTTACGGCAAGCCATACCTTTGTGCATATGAGCTGACGGCCCTTCTGAGGATATGATGCAAATGGCATCTTGTAATATTTCAAAAAAAATTTCTTTGCACTTTTGCCATCCAAGGAGTAGAAACGGGAGTTTGTTCGAACGGTTTCTATACTGCGTGTAGCAAATTGGCCAAATGTCATTCGTGATTCAGCGTAAAACTTCAAACTATCAAAGCTGGTTTAATAAAAAAAAGTTTAAGGGAGATTTATTAACTAGTATTTTTACTTAAAGGCGTCAATTCTGAAGGACATTGCACAAACTTTTGTATTTTTAGAACAATTCCAAAGAAGTTTGAACCAAGTGTTATTATTATTTTTATAACCTGACCTTTTGAAATATAGAAAAAATCGAATTCGTTCTTTCAGAATTATTGTATAAGACTGTCTAAATTATACTGAAAAGTTGAACGGGCTAGTGAGCCAATTGGCTGCTTTGAAAATCTAAAAATTAATTATAGATAGTTAATTCTCGTTAACATGCTCCTGATAATATATTTTATTCGATCTTATAATTTCAGGCGACAAAGGTATATGGGGTAAATCACTTGTTCTTACCGAAGTAACTCGTAATGTTCGCGTCTGCGCAACCATTACTACTATACAAATGAATGTGGAACATATGGCAGAGGCACGTTTTAATACCCCAATAGCTGGATCTGTTTTCTTTCGGTGGTTAGCACCCGCAGATGGTTCTTCGGGTGACACTTTGATTTACTCGGATCTATATCATATACAATCCCAGCCTTCTAATGCTGATGACAAATCTCCAATGACAAAACATCATTGGAAAATATTTGTCACCGATATCTTTAAAACAGATCATCATCGTAGCGAGGATAATTGTAATTTTCTGCAATTAGTATTCGATCCGGCAGGAGAGGGGGATGGACGGAGTATAGGTGATTTGGATAGTCGTTTGGGTAAAATACGTGTGGCTAAGAACGCTTTGCATATGCCGCAAAGAGTAGTGTTTCGAGATGAAAAGTTAACCTTATTGCCATCCGATTTGACTATACCACATCGTACGCTGTATTTGGTTGTGTTTGATGATCAGCATTCAGAAAATTATTTGGCTTGTACCAAGATAAGAGATGTTAAGCAATTAAATTATAAGTAAATTCAGATACATATCCTATGAAATTATTAGCTCTATAAAACTATTGAGAATTTTTTTTTAGATCTTTTGTTGACCATGAAGGCATTAAAGGAGAAGTTACAATGAGCCAGCGTTCCAAATTCGATCCAACATTTCTGAATTTCTCTATTAATACAGCCGGTGAGCACGCTCAACATGTGGCTAGAAAATTCGCCGAAAATGTAGCTGCGTTTCGTATTCACACTCTTCCTCCTGTACCGCTCAAAATGGGGCAAGTGGATTATTGTGATTCTACTGGGGCCCTTTACGATCCCAGGCAAACTGACAAGTACACTATACCACCGGCGGGATTTGGTACGCAAGATCAATATCCTGTAGGTGAAATAAGTGGCAAATTACAAAGTCGTAATAAAAAGTACTATCATCACTCATTTTTGCCAGGCGCCAGCTCAGAACTTAGCGGCCTATATTGGGATGTGTTTCTACCGTTGCAAGGTCTAGACAGCATAGCTTATCGTAGTTTGGTAATCTATCATTACAATCGCAAGAATTTAGAAAATATAACAGAGCAAATATGGTATTGTGGTACCATTAATCAGTATCAAAAGAATGGTTATCAAAAGCAAATGTTTACCGCACAAGTCCTATTCAGATATCCCATAGTGGGCCGAGTGCTATTCCGCCAGCCAGCCGAGGAGCCTTGGCAGGATACAACTGTGGTATTTGAGTATATGATACATGCAGATGGTTCCACACAAAATAATACCTTCAGCCATCGTTGGGCCATTCACAGCAGTGCGCCGGGCAAAGATTTTTACGATTGGCAAAATCGTTGTATATCAACTGGAAATGTGTTTAATCCATACAAAGTGGACTGGGGTAATCGGTCAGTCGATGATTACTGTAGTCCTCGTTTCCCGGCTATGTGTCGTATAGGATCTTTAGATACCCGCATTGGAGCTTTAAGTATAGCGGGTAGTAAAAGTAAAGCTCAGGAAATAAGTCGCTTAATATTTACGGACACCAATCTGCCCTTGTCCGGAAGACATAATATTTTGGGCAAATCACTAGTCATCTATGATGATTTTGGCCCTCAGGCAAGGGGTGAAAGATTGGCCTGTTCAATGTAAGAATATGGAACATATTTCACATACATATTTACTTAATGTTATTTTTTAGTATAATTGGCCACTATCGCCGTAAAGTCGTGGCCAAGGATTGGTATGCTAACGGCGATGAATTGACAGTTTCGGGTAAAGTGGAAATTACACAACAATCTGAGTATGACATCAGCAACATTGAAGTACAATTTAAGGGTTTGGAGAAAACAAGTGGTTACCATATACATATGGTATGTATAATGAGTTTTTATATATTAAAACAATTTATTAATTTTTCAATGATATCAGACTCCAGTGGAGGCGAATTTAGCTTTTCCCTGTGAAGCTACTACTCTATATGGTCACTTCAATCCGTATGGCATAAATCCCAAACTATCGCCTGCACCACGACAGGGCAGCACAGAACAATACGAAATGGGTGATTTGAGTGGGAAATTTGGCACCTTAGATTCTTTAACGCAATACGAGGGTGCTTTCAACGACACAAACTTACCTTTGTTCGGTATTAACAGTGTAATTGGACGTTCGGTGGTGATACACAAGAAAAAACGTAATGCGCGTTGGGCATGCAGTACTCTAGAGCGCGGTTATGCTCCTAGCGAGGCTAGAGAGTTAAGAGCAATTGCTTCTTTTCATCACCCCACCGGTTATGCGTATGGTTATATTAAAATGACTCAATTAATACATAACGATGGCAGCCAATCGGATACGGTGATAGAGGTTAAGCTAAGACATCCGGGTAAAAATGATAGAAATATGGTGGGTCCAGGAATGCGTAGAGAATGAAGGAAAAATTAATTGTTGATTACCTTTGCTTTACAGACTCATAATCACAACTGGCAGATATTTGTAAATTCCGTTGGTGTTGATGCTGCCGTCAAGCCGACAAGCACACGTTGTGTTGCTGGCGGTTATGTTTGGAATCCATATTTTACTCAATTGGCAGATCCCTTAAATGTAAGTACGGCTTTTCAATTTTCAAACTGCAAATATAAGCACATTCTGCAATGTAGGGTCCAAGCTGAATTCAGCCCCATTTGATTTAAAGACAAACGATCCATTTTATGTAGTAAACTCATATATTGATTTTTGTTTTGTTTGGATTTTAGAAAAACGTTGCAAGAGGGGGAAAACTTTCAAAAGTTTCGATGGGATCGAAATTAAATTTAATAATTTATTTATAAAATGTTGCGATACAAATACCAAAGTAGAACTAAGGACTTTAACTCTTTGTGGCAATCGAATTAACAGACTAGACTAGCGCAATACTAATAAGCCTAACGGGCCACTCTGTTTGATATATAACATATAAAATCTTGCTGTTGCAATGAAAGTGGTTTAACTATTTCATTTCTGGGTAAACTGGAACAAAATTAGAAGGCATGGTATTAAAAAAAAGCTCTCGCCACCATTTTTGCCGTTGACTAACAAATAAACAAACATAAACAAATTTGACAGCTGATAGTTTTAAATAATTTAAAATGGAACACTGCGTCCTATTTTTATCATACAACCATATTCCACAAAATTCATTGAGGTTATTTGCCCTATATTCTGTTCCAAAAACAGCCCTATACCTGTTTAATTTATGTTTAAATACTTTATGCAAGGGGGTTTGAACAGATTTTTCTCCCACCTGGATCCGCAACTGCCCTTGGATTAGCAAATAAACATATTAGGGGAACTCGCTCTTGGTTGCAAACAACCCTTGCAAACCTTGCAAATCTAGCAGGTCTAGCAAATATGCAACATTTTGCAAGGCCATAACAACAAAATGTATGAAACTAAGATTTGCTACACTTGAGCAAATATGCTATGGCAAAATCGTTGCAGATTGGTAATTTGCAATGCTAAAGCAACTGTTTATTGAATTTTATTATTATTAAGTCAAAACAACTAGACACCTGCGCTTACAAAGTTTCACGGCCAAAACTGTTAGAAAATGTTTGCTAAAATAGTAAGAATTAAAATATCAAACAAAACTCCATTAATTGATAAAAGTTTTGAGAAAGTTTATGCACACACCAAAAACTTTCTTTGCGTAAACATTTTAGCGTTTATATACTGGCTGCGGCTTAGCTTATTGCATGCGACAAAGTTACTTTATGCAATGTAACCAAATAAATAATAAATTAAAAAATGAGTGGTGAAGAAATCAAAAAGGAAATTAAAATAATAAAACAAAAGCCAAACAATAAGCGATGGACTGATGAAGAAATTACAAAAAAATATTGGATTATTTACTAGAGAATCAAGAGTTTAGGTTTGTTGTTTATTTTTGTTAATTTCCTTTATTATCCGAACAATCAGCTGTTGAAATAAATTTGCTAAACGCTTAAAAAGACACTCACGCTTTGTGGCAGAAAACCAAAAAAAAAAAAACAACTAAATAATGTAACATATTTTTTAAATAAATTTCATATTTAATACCCATTAGTTTATTGTTGTTTTTAGCGTGATTTATATGAACGCGAATGTGGTCCCGACAACCCATTGCGCTGCTATGTTGGAGATGTAGGAGCACGTTTAGGAACAATTGGTGAAAATACAATATTATTTGCGAACAGGTGTGGATCCAGGTGGGAGGGAGGGAGGGAGGGAGGAAACTTGGAATCCTAAACCTACCGCCCTTCTAAGCATAACGAAAAAAAAATTTAGTTTTCCATTAAAAGCAATTTGGAAAGTTGAAAAATAATGTTTTTCATTAAAAAATGTCCCACCGAGAAGCTCAAGCTGGCTCCGCACCTGTTTGTGAACTACAGTAATGTTTTGAAACTAATTTGACTAATTTTGTTATTCACAATAGATCTTGGTGGCGAACGCCGAGTTTTTACAGACTCAAATTTACCTCTGGAAAGGCCTGTGGGAGCCATAGGACGTTCTGTAGTTATATTTGGTCCAGATTTTTCCGGGGAAAGATTTGCCTGTGCGAATATCGAGCCCGATCACAATGTTATAAAATACATTAATTTACAGAAACCGCCCCGATTCGTAGTGTAAGTATAAGTTACAAAAGTGTGGCTATGAAAACTAAATTAAATTTCTTTGACTAAAGGGCCCAATTTTTGGAAGAACTTCGAACGGTTATGGGCATACCCGAATGGATGTTAGATGTAGATGCTCGTAAGACCAAGGAGCTGCATGGT
The DNA here is from genome assembly GCA_963932375.1 of Phania funesta. Classification (NCBI taxonomy): domain Eukaryota; kingdom Metazoa; phylum Arthropoda; class Insecta; order Diptera; family Tachinidae; genus Phania; species Phania funesta. The sequence goes on from OZ010652.1 coordinate 46,617,382, forward strand.
GGTAGTTGTATACAAATGATCATACATTTTAAAGGCCCAATAGCTCATCGTTTGGAATCTGATATGTCACGCTTGATTGCAGCTGGTCGTTTAGAAGCTCCCAGCCTTTTTATACCGGGATATGTTAATACGAAACGTAAGGCGGCCATTTCATATAGAACTTGTGGTGTACGAGATATTAACGAAAAACGTAAGTCAGTCGAACCTAATTAAATATGCAAACTTATTAAATATTTCATTTATTCAATTGAAGGTACCAAATCATTCAGAGGTGGTGGTAATTCTGGAAGCAGTAATTTGCAGCCGGAAAACATGTTGAAACTTTTTGTTTTTTGTTATTTAAGTTTCACAATTTTTTATTAGTCATTCCAATGTTCTAGTTAGTAATAAAATATATAAATAAATTTGAATATGTACTCACTACTACATTGGCGGTATATATTTATGTTGTGTTTATTAAACACAACGTTTATTTCAGTTCATTAGGGGAGGGTTGCTTCTGTAGCAACAGCTGTATTGTAGTTTTTCCATTCAGCTGTCTTTGAGAAGCTTGCGCCGTACAACTGCCTTAGTACGAGTAGTATTGATTTTCTTCTCGAAGCTGTTATACATTTTACATTTATCCTGGCTGTAACAGCAAGCAAAACGTTGCGTTTTGTGTAAATTCGCTTTAAATACTTTTCGGTTGAATTAAAAGCATTGGAAATATATTAAACAAATAAGAAAATAATGAAATTAATTTATATCATTCCTATACTATGTTTAGTATCTTTGGCTGCAGCTAATATAAGTGGGCCATATTTATTTTGGGGTCATGAAAAAGTTATAAGTCTTCAACCTCGTTCACTACTAGAAGCTTCTGAAAATGATTTTTCAACTTTATTTCGTGACGTTAAAGCAATAGTAATATTTGTGCGTAACAATACAAAACGCTTGGATAGTCTAAAATACCCCAAATTTCAAAAGTTAGTAAAAGATAATGCCTGGACTTATTTGCCCCAGCACTCATTAGCGGCAGATCCTTTTAATTATAATGCAAATGTAGAGGTAAGTTAAAATGCGTTAAAGTGAAAAAACAAAAGAAATTGTATAACGTTTTTGTGGTTTTTTTTATGTTTTAGGTTATTAATTTAAGTGGTGTGGCCGAGGAAAGTGATTCTGAAATTGTTTCCGGTTACTCGGATGCGTTGTCCATTTATGGCAAAGGTGAAGTTTTGGGAATTCTAGCCAGTCGTGAGGAAGAGGCTCATTTTATTTCGAAACGTGAGGCTAAAGAGGGTGGTGACACTCAGGAAAGTAGCAGTACTACTCCCTCACCTTCCACAAATGAAGAAACCGAAGAGAGTTTTATTTATGTAGCTGGTGGTAAGTTTATACTTAACCGTTTTAATTTTCAAAAGTTAAATTTTTTTTATTGTTCTAGGCAAAAAAGCAATACTCTACGTAAACTATGCTCCAGAACTGAATCTTACTTCCTTGAATACCAGCTTTGTTTTAAAAGAACACAACAAAGAAATTACATTTGACGATCAAAGTCCTAAGGGTTATGGACGTTTGAATATTATTTTCAAGGTCGGGGAAGACAAATTATTTATGCGTTTTAATTTCACTTTACGTCATGGCACTTGGTCAATGAAAGCTGTTGAAATTGAGTATAATAATTATAAAAATATTTTAACCATCGTGGGCCATATGTATGATCTGCCATCGGCGCCAGTAGGATTTTCGTATCGCTGTTCATCGAAGGATCTGTGGTTTGTCAACAATACTGACGTTTTAAAGATCTCAGACTATCAGGTAAGTTTAGTACTTTTCAAAATTTTAAATTTTCAACCTAACCATGTGTTAAACGCATTTTAATAATACTATGTTTGTGGTTATGGCATAACCATAATATTATAAGGCCGTCGTCATATATTTACACAATTTCGTTGGTTTTAATGAAAAACACCAATCCGTTGTTTTAACTGTACAAAATGGATACTCTTAAGCTTTTACGGAATTTGACATAGCGCTTTAAATAGTTCAAAAATTGAATGGGTCAGCCCGATTCAATTCTTGCGTGTGTTAAGATGTTTGTAATTTTAAATTAAGAATTTGTAGCGTAAAAAAGTTCCCATAAAAATCATCTCATAATTTGAAAACTAAGAATGTTTTCGTTTCTAGAAAAAATGTAAGACATGTTTGCCCACAAAAGGTGGTGTTTTTTTTTGTAATTTTACATGCTGAAAAGCAAAATAATAAGATTTTTGCACCAATACGCACAGAAAGTTAATGCGGCGGATGGTTATGAAAATTGCTCTAAAAGATATCGTACCTTAAAACGATTTTTTTAATTAAAGACTTTCGAAAGTTGACAAGATAACTAACCTATTTTACGGCTATTGGCTTAAGTCAATATTAAAAACGTTTTTATGTAAAATGGCAAACCGCAAAACCTGCATCTCTCTAGAAGCTTATTTAAAATTTATATTTTATGCCAAATGTAGGGTGTTTTTTTAAGCCTTAACACAAACCATGTTGGCCTGCAAGCCATCAATTGTTGTTGGTTTATCAGCATAAACCAGTGATTTCACGTGGCCCTATCGAAATCAACTAATCGAAAAATTTCGATTTCAATAAGCGGATGTGGTCGCACATAGCGGCACCTGTTGAAACCACATTTCGCCCGGATCAATGTGATCAATATTTTTAAAGAAAAAAAGGTAACGATCTCCATTGACCATAACTCGAGCTCGGACTCCATTTTTGAAGAAATAAGGTGCAATGACGCCACCAGCATGTAAATAGAACCTCACATGGAATTTTTCAGCATGTAATGGAGTCTGTAGGGTGTAATGTGGATTGGTTTTACTCCATAGATGGTCACTTTAAATATTTAATAACAAAAAATGAGTGTAACAAACATATACGAGTTATTTGAAAATATTTTACACTTTACTTTACTGTTGAGTTCAACCTTTTACTGAATTTCTAACCATAAGCAAAGTAATTTAACTGTACAGAAATAATATAATAATTTGAATCATACTGTGATTTTAATAAGTGTAATATGCAAAATTTGTTTGATATTCACTCAAAGTATGTCCGAAAAGCAATTACACCATCCTAGTTTTCGAAAAAAAAATTTTCGAACTCCGCTGGATTCTTTTTTATGGTTGTAACAAGGGCCATATTATTTTCTTCAATAAACTACAACCATTAAATTCAACTATAAAATATTGCTTTTGGATTATAGTTACCTCAATTGCATGTACAAAAAACTTAATATTTTCGGAATTTTTATTTAAAACATCAATTAAAAATGGTAGTTGGCCTTAAAGGTTTTTTTTTGAAAATTCGAAACTTAATTGAATTTTGAAACATACTAAAATGAAAATAAATGGAATTTTTGATATTCTGTAATACATTATTTTGTTTGCTAAATGAAAGTGAGATAAATCTACTTTTTTGCTTTTATTATTGAAAATTTCGAATTAAGAGAATTTTTTTATTTCTGAAAAAAAGTAAATTTTTTGAAATAGGTATTTCATAATAGGTATCGAATTTTAAATTGTTTACATTTGTCTTCTATGTATTTACCGAAGCATAGGGCTCTTCGTAAAACTTCACTTTTCGTTAGTCGTCTACATGCCAGTCTGATAATGAGCTGTCATTTAATATGAAAGACGCCTGCAGCTGCACCAGAGTTTATGAAATATGTGCTGTTTTAATATACACCTAATCCTGCTTTGACACAGTACATACGTCTCAGAGAACATCGTGTAAAAATAGATACACATTAATGGGTATAAAGAAATAAAAGCAAAGAACCAAACGTAGTAAGGCAAGTAAGAAAAATAAAATACAAATTTTTTGTTGTGGCGGCTTTCCCTAAAAATTTTAATATTTTTGTGTTGATTTTCTTTGGATTTCTCATTTGGTCTAAAGAATTTCGAGAAGAAGACGGTGTAAGTTGTTCTTAAAAGTTGGGTAAAGGTTTCCTGATGAGCTGTCCTAAGCAACCTGCGAAATACCCATAGAGACTAGCTTTTCCAGCCTCAACAATTAACTGCATTATTTATTACAAAATTTAGTTGGGATAAAAAATTAGCTAGGAATAATTTTTTAAATACAAAGAATAAAATCCCACTCATGTTACTCAAAATCGTTACTCAAAATGTGTTGAAATACTCGTGTCATGTTATTACGAATGACTCTTTTTTTACCAAATCTGCACATTCGATTAACTCCACTTCTTGAAAAATCTTAATTTTAAATGCCCAAGAACTTGGTAAGTCCTAAATTTTTATATTTGTAAGAACTTTCCTGAATAATAAAGATTTGCACTAGTAAATGATACATTCTTTTAGCAATTGCAACTCAAATGCATTAGCAAGCGCCAAACAAAACGATAAAGTTCTTAGTGGCGACTTATCAGAAAAAATGTAAAATAAATTAGTCTAATTGCCGCGGGATCTAGTACATCTGAAATGAAATGGTTAGTGGTTTTAAAGAAATAAATATTAAATCTTTATAGTATTCTACAATTATAAAGCAGCGAATCATCTGATGGTTCGCCAATACGATTTATCAACAGAAGGACTGCTCCAGAAATATATTATGCTTCCTTTAGATTTTTCTTTTTGCAACAGTAACAGCATCGCAATAAACATATTTATTGGTAGGAACAGTTACGGCAGAACTGTGACGAGGTAAAAAAAAGAGGAGACATAATGGACCTGCTGAAATTCATCACTCCTTTTAAGCATGATCTACATAAAATTGACAACAAAAAAATGACGAATCCTTCCATATAGCTGATAAAAAAAAACATTATCAAGATTGCTGATGAGTTAAACACAAATATTATATCTTCGGCAATAAGGAAAAAGTGCTTAAGTCGATTTAAGCTGGAAATGAGTTAATTGTGTTTCCCAATTCAAAAGTAACCCTCAGCAACATTTCACTTGTTTAGCTAAATTTTTTGGAAAGTTATTAATGATTTTCTGCTTTTCATTTTCATTTGGAACAGTAACTTAACTCAACTTGCAATTTCGGTAGGACTAAGATCTTAACTTGTTTTTAAAAATCTATTTTTTTTATTTCTAATAATGAACTTTAAAGTTTAAAATTGCTCTCTTCTAAAACGAAAAAAAAAACACACCTAAGTACTTTTTATTTTAATTTATTTCATTTGAACTTTTTGAAAACTATTTGAGTTGTTAAAAATTTAATGAAAAATTAATGCAGAAGTTGAGAATGCCCTCAGTATATAATTTATATATCAAGAAAAGATATAATTTTATCATAAGTGCTGAAATTTCTTAATTTAAATTCTGGTTATACTTCACATTGACTTTTAATATGTTTTCTATTTGCAGGTACAACCTTGGCTAAATGGTGCCTCTGAATTTGGTGATGTTTATGATTGTGTGGGCTTTACCACAGCACCCATATGGGCTGGTATCTTAGTCAGTCTATTTCTCGGTGGCATTCTGTCAATTGGTATTTTAGCTTTAATGGACATAAAGACACCAAATCGTTTTGAAAGTTCACGCAGCAAGCAATTGACATTTGCTGTGCAAGAATAAATATTTAACAAATGGAATAAAAATATTAAAATAATAATAACAACATTAACAATAATACTATAAAAACTATATTCATGATAAAAATTGCAAGATCAAAGTGTTTTACAATACTCGTAGATTAATATAACAATGTTTGTTCACCTGGCAGTGGGTATTATAAAACCCCTGTTACTGTTGGCTTTAGCCGTGCAAATATTTCTTGTACAATCTTTATTTATTTGTATTGTTTTATATATTTATTTATGCTTCTTTTATAATAATTAATAAGAGTATAATTTGTTTACTTTCGTTCTTAATTAAGATTGCCGAATAAATTGTTCATGCTTCCTATAAAAAAATACCCCCAAATTATTGCTAAATATATTTCAACAAACTTAAGAAAATAACAAATTAAGAGTACAACATATGTACATAGGTAGTTGATGATCTTAAATCTTAATCTTTTAGATGAAATAAAATTTCATACTTAACAACAACAAAAGCAACAAAAAGTTAGAGGTAATTCTGCGAAAAACAAAATTTTTTAAATGGACTTTTATTTCGAGTAGTAGTGTTAGTAGTAGTTGCTGTTGTTTTTGTAATCTTTACTTTCTAATTCGTTGACCAAATGTGTATGTGCAATAACTTTAACAAAAAAATGTTTTTGTTTTACTTCTTACACATCTTAAAAAGTAGGTGGTGATAGATCGTACAGCGGATCATTTTAATTCAATATCTGTGTCTGTTTCCCTTAACTTTTAAATAACATTTTCTTACACAAACTTTTTAACTACATGTTAACAGACTATGCAACAGCTAGAATACCGCCTATGATTGGGTCTTAAGCTGAAAATGATCGAGATTTTAAGGTTCGAAGTAAAAATTAAACTTTTCGTATGCGGGTCAACAATTCAGAAATTTATGTTCAGGATATTTACCGCTTCTACTCTCAAAACAAACAACTAGATCCGTGCCTGAATAAAGCAGATGCTCGGAAAAAATTCACTGAATACAACACTCATTTGGAGCGAAACGAACTATACTTACTATTGTTTTTTGCTATGGCAAAGACCTTATCTGTTATCCGGTCGCTTTTAAACGATCAACGATTTTTAAATGGAGGCAGGAATTTTGATCACTTTCTAAAATTTGATGATTTTATATCGTGCAGGAAGTGATTTTTGGCGATTTTAAAATTTTAAACGGTGTTGAATAAAGGCAAAGTTAGGCTTCCTGCGTACATTAAAATAATTTGAATTCACCTATATTTTTAAAAATTAGAACGAAATAATTAAAAAAAAGTTTTTTAACTTCACTTTGTTCGTAGCCTTTTTCTTCTTTATTTTCTGCTAATTACGCTTTTAAAGAAAATTAAAACAGATATACGATTTCAAACAAAGTGTTGCAAAAAAGTTGAAATAATCGTTAAGAAAAATTTTTTACGTTCGCCAAAATTTAAAGAATTGTTCCAAAAATTTCTTTAATATTTTTTTCGGCCATATTTTATCAAAAGATCAGTGGTTTCGAAATTTTTTTTAACGAAATAAGGAGGCCTGACACTCTTCTATTCAATATCGGTTAAAATCGGAGAAATGACTTTGTTTAAAATTCGTTTGCTTACAAAGTTACACTTTATCGATTATGGGAGTGTAATCGAATTACTAGGTCGATTCGAAATTGCTTAAACGTGCCGGTTAAAATTTCAAAATTGGTGCAAAAATTACTTTGTTAAGAAACTTATGTTTCCCGAAGCTGCACTTTATCGATAACTTTAGATTTTGAGAGTGTAATCGGATGTCTAAAAATTTAAAAGTTATCAACTTAAGTATGTCTACAAGGTCTCTTTAAAAGTATCTCTAATTATTTTCCATTCTGTCACATAGTGTAATTAATGAAAGTCTATTAAAAATAAATTTTTATGTTCGAAATCGTTTTTCATCACATGCCTACCTGTGTATTCATTTACGTTTAACAAAAGTGAAATGCTCCTTCATACACATACTACTTTAAAATACTAAGAATTAATAAAAAATGAAATACAAAAACATTTACTTGTGATAAGTATCATTTACCACAAACAAAACTGCTAAAAAAGCAAAAACACACAACCCAGCCTCTCTCTGGCTTATAGATCAACTTTTCATTTTTGCAAATACAGCATACATACACACATTTGTAAATACAATATACTCCTATAAATAAATAAAGAAAAAGATTTAAAATACAATTTTCGTTTTCCTTTTTCTGCAAAACCCCCTAGAGCCCAGTTAGGAATGTTGGTATTCATATGGAGTCCTCATCAACAATCATCAACATAGACATCAGCAGTAGCACATGCATGTTTGGACATGTTTTCGCTTACAACGTACAAGTATTATGAACTTACTTTGGCCAAACTGACCAAATTACTTTCGTTGTCGTTTTAATAAAAAACGAAATTTCTTGTGCTACTTTTTAGCCAGCTTTGAAACATCCACTGCGATCTTAAGCAGCAAGCGCAATTAAAACATAATAATCAAGTGGATGGACCAGTGACTAGTTGTCTGTCCGCCCGCTTGTCTGGCAGTTAAGGTTTAAAGTCGATTGTTTGGCAGCCAGGCAGTCAAGCGAGCTAGACTGGTTTTGGTGACTCTTATAAGTCTGCGACAAATGTTTTTTTTTTGCTGTCAGTGATAGTAATAGTGAATATTTTGTCATTAGAAAATTGAATTGAAAATAAAGGTAAATCTCGCTTATGGTGTGATTCTTATAGCACATCTTCACTCGTAACACACTTTACTTTTTGTATTGTATTTTCGTTTAGCAGGGAAAAAGGTCATGTTTCGATTTGATAAAGTACGATTGGTCCATTGGTCAAACAAAAATCATAGGCTTTCTCAACAAAGAATACCGGCATGGTGTCATCTAAAATTGCTCATGTATAACGAATTTAAGCATTGTTAAAAATTACAAATCGCTTTGTAATTGATTCCACCGAGAGTGTCGCAATATATTCAAAATAGCTCTTAACAAATCAGACTAAAAAGAAGAATTGAACTTGTCGCCAATTGCTCGTTAAATTGTTGCAAACACTAAAAAAAATAGACAGTTGACAGCAGAAATTAAGCTCTTCACGAAAGAACACCCGTTTTCATTGGCAAGTAGTATTTAAATATATAATGCAAGCTTCGCCGCTACATTGGCCGTCAGCAAAGGTATGCCGTAACATCCTCTTGGTGGCATCCGGTAATAGGTTTCTGACTCTGCTTGTAGTGTGGCGAAATAAGTCGAGGACAGTTAACACTTTGTTATAAAAATCTCTAATCCACGGTGAAACAGCGCAAGCTACGGATATGCGGCAAAGAGAGTGATTGGTCTCAAGTATGTGAACTCTGTATACCAGTCGACCTCCGGTTTTAGTACAGTAGTACGTGCATATAGAGCTCTGTGTGGGTGTGCATCCTTTTCTCTATTACTCGTCGGTGATATATGAATTCCCTGAAGAACTCCGGTTTAATTGGCCAAAGGAGGCATCCGGACGAGATGGTCAAGAATGCCTCGTGAGGGGTAGACGGGTCAATATTTAGGGACTTAATGAAAGTAAGGTAGTCGAAAATTACAAATGAGTTGCCTATTCTTAATTAGAGAAAAGAAGTGGGTCGAAAAGAGACCCATTAAGTAAGTGGTCTGCTTTGATATCCACCCTAGATTAAATAATAATTAGCTGCTTCAGTTCGCAAATTTCGTCAAAGTATTATCGGTAAAAAGTTTATTGGATTAATTCAAAGAAATCGTATTAATTTGGAATGTTAAGCACAATAAGCCAGTTAAATAAAAATATCGAACCAGTGCTGGAAGTGTTGATACACCGTCGATGCGACGTCAAAATTCATTCAAACACAAACTAAGTATAATCTTAAGAGCAGGCACAGCGTAAAGAATTCGCTGAATGGATTATTGGTTTCAACAAGAAGACTTGAGGAACAATTCATTGAAAGCATGCGACATTTGGTGCTCTTGTATCGATGTACATAGTAGGCGTTCATATCATGGAATTTAACAATATTGGATTTCTTTCTGCAGACCTATTTTAAATCCAAAGTCTATGTCGAGACGCCCGCCATATTTAACACATCTGACCAATATGCAATCCAATATGTAACTAACCTTTTCCTATGTTTTATTAAACAAAATTCGGATTTCTATTTAAATTTAAGGTAAGTTATTGGGGAACCCTTTCTTCTCGAATGCCCAAAAATTCATTTTTGTTTTACTTTACCCAGTGATTGACGATCTATTACGTTAAAGTGTGTTTTTCCCGTAAATCGAATGATATAGTTCTTTTTCAACTGAGGCCGATTAAGGATTTAGACATTAAATAATTACTGTGGTTGGAATGAATAATAACTGCGTACACTAATTCGCTTTCGCGATACGCTTTCTAGAAGGGTCTAAAAATTGAAAAAAATGGGTTAAAGTAGACACGGAAACACTATAACTCCTATATTCATTAAAACAATTCTCAAAACTAACTAAGTATGTATATCTATCTACCTTTATTTTTTTCTGCTGGAATTGGATGATATGAAGTTTCAACAAGACGGTGCTACATGCCATACAGTCCTTGAAGCAATTCAATTAATGCATGACACATTTCCTGATCGTGTACTCTCTCGTTTCAGTGATCCGAATTGGCCTCCTAGATCGTGTAATTTAACACCATTAGATTACTTTTTATGGGGTTATTTGAAGTCAAAGGTCATTAGAGGAGGAAACTAAACACTGCATAAACAAAACTCAGCCATTATTATACAAAATGGTCATGGAATATTTCGACAGAAGAGTGCGTATAAGCCTATTCTATGTACCCTATGTTACGTTAAAAAAATAAAAATCTAAAGAGTTAAGACGATGTTTTCTTGTTCATTTATATTAATTTAAATCTTGCGTTTCTTTTGGGATACCCTTTAGAAAGTTTTTTGAGTCTTCGGAAAATTAAGAAGCTACATATATCAAATTTCGTTAAGCTTTAACAAATTTCGAAAATTGACAACTTTCTAGTTCATTTGATACAAAGTTGTTGCTTACTTTATTACTTTATTATCAAATTTTATACAGCATTTTTTGCGTCTTGTGTTTTTCTGTTTAAAGAGAAATTATAAATACGCACGCCATACATGTCATCTACGCAATAACGCAATATAAATCCTTTCTTCTACTAGATGGCTAAAGGCATACATATGTATGTACATTTAGGCAGGTATTTAAGCTGGTTCCTCAACTTTCACATATAGGCGGACAGACAACGTCGTAACGCATGTCATACCAAAGTTATGGCTGAAAACGCTATCCAAAACAAATACTTTTGGCTAAAATGGTAACTCGTACTTGCAGCATAAAAAGTGTTTACATACAATACATACATACCCATCCAAACGCCGTCTCTGCCATCATCATTCTTATTACAGAATATGGTGTAGCAATTTTCTTTTTGATGTTTTATTACGGTTCGATATAAATAAAAAAATGATTTAAAGAAGAAGACGTGTATGTATGGTATGTATGTGGTTGATGATGCCACAAACGAGCAGCAATTATTCTACTACACACCGCTTTTACATAAAAACACATAATGGAGGGAAATGTCAGTGAACTATAATAGAGTTATGGCTCGGTGTGATTATTTATGCGTTGCGTTTGTGCTGATGGCAACACGAAGAAAGAACAACCAGCAGAAAAACATGTGACAGGAAGACGAAGAGGCAGAAAAAGGCCTACTTTTTGGCATAGTTTTTGATTTTTAATTTTAATTTACGTAATTACTTATCGATTAAAAATAGCCAGACTGTGGGGATCTGCAGCTATAGTTCACTGACAAATACAGAATTTAGTGATTATTGTGTGTGTTTTTTCTTTTTTTGGATGCAACTTCCAATGTTTATAGTCAAATATTTATAAATTTTTAGTTTCAAAATAGATCTTGTGTTATTTGTCTAGAAAACAAATTCATTCAATAGTTCAAAGTTTTCTTTTAAAATTCTAGCTATCGAAAATTCACCAACGAGGGATGTGAAGTTTTGTAAATGTGAATAATAACTTATTTTAAAATATATTTAATAAATCGTATAGAGGCTGGTTAGCACAATTCACGGTATAGCAATTACACATAATAATAAACGGTGATTCAATATGAGCTGTCACATTACATTATTAAGAAAAACATTATTAAAACAAAAATTCGCTAATCATTAAAATTGTAAGTAATATTGTGTCGACCCAATAGCCTCATGTCGCAATGTGATTGTCATAATATTCGATGACATTTCTGTAGTACAGGTCTGATATCGTTGTTTTCCGTTGTCACATATTTTTTTTTTTTTTTTGAGATATAGAACATTAAGTTGGCAATACTGCTTTATTTTGACAGCTGTTACTTGTTTTGTGTTTAGTTTTTTTGCAATTTTATCACAAAGTAGTAAACAGAGGTTAAACGACAGTATAGTGATCATTTTCTCTATCCGTCTCGTTCCCTCAGAGCGTTAGTTTTGTTTTTAGATTTTTGTTTTTATTTTTAGTTTCTTGCCGTGTTTATTTTTGGTGCTATTAAAACACATTTTTTTTGGTAAGTATAAGGGTGGGTTATGCACTTAAACACATTTTAAATTTGTTTAATATAATTTTTTATATCAAAACAAATAATGAAACTTATTAACAATACAGCGCACGCTCGAGAACGTGAAGACTCCGAAACGTGAAAATTTTTTTTGTGCATTGACTATTCTAAAACGTGAACAAAGCAAGGAAGCTCTATAACGTGAACTATAAACGTTACATAGTTAACATTGAGTTCAAATAATTCTGATCTTGGGGAATCCCCTAATAGTAAGTTATTAGTTTTTTCGTTGTTATGTGTAACACACAAAGCATTTTAGTCGCCCCTTGATGTGCAACACCGTCGATCTCCTTCACAGTTTAAGTCTTGAGATTGAATGTACGTTACCGACCGTTCAGGAATGGAACGATGATATCGACGTAGACATTGGGGATAACGATATTGAAGAGGAGGACGAATCCAACGATGCTGACTGCACCTCAGAAGCATCGGAGAACATTAAGCCAAGTGAAGCAGTCCAAATTTTGAAAAAAGCGGTACAGTGGGCTAGCCATGAAGAGGTCGATCAGTGTGATATGAATGTACTGAGACGTCTAAGAAAGAAAGCTGTGTTTCAGTTGTTAGAAAAACAGAAGATACAAAAAAATATGACTGATTTTTTTAAATAAAAATATTTTTCAGATTTTTATTTCTGCTACGCACAAATTAATAATAAAATATGAATTTAAATGTGTAAATATCCCCTTCATACTTTTTTGGCATTCGAAAACGTGAACACTTTTGTTAACGTGAACTCCCTTGGTTTTAATTAGTTCACGTTATCGAGCGTGCACTGTACTTTTATTTTACTTTTTGAAATTTGCACTTATTGACATTAGATTTTTGTTTTGTTTATTTTTCTGTATTTCGTCACAAAAAGTTATATTTGTCTCTTTCTAACAGAGCCCATAGTAAAAAAAAACTGAGTTTTTTATTTTTTATGTGTCAAAGTCTTCACCTCTGGTTACCCTGTGCGCTCATCGTCCATTTTCATCGTTCATTGCGTAATAAGCTAAACTGCCGCATTTATGGAAAAACTGTTATATACAGAGAAAATTACTGTTTCGTTTGCTACATGGGCGGATAGAATCATTGGTCCGTAATTTTACAAAATACGATGCCGTGCAGAAGATTAGTGTGAATTATGACCGCTACTGGGGCCTGACCACTGCCTTGGTTTCCAAATAGCACGTGTCACAATTGATTAATTAAAAGAAACATTAGGTTATGGAATTATGTATTTTGCAATGAAGTATCTGGTCTACACCACAAATCCACAGAAGATTGATGCTTTGGCACAGAACATTCGCCATGTGACCATTGATGTACGGCTTCCGTTGCTTCAAAAAGTGATCGACAATTTAACGGTACGTCGTGTTTCCTTTCGGTAAATCTGTCTTGGATTTTCCGATTCCCAAATGCAGTAATTGTGTTTGTTTATGAATCCATTCAGGCGAAAATTCGCTTCATCACTCATCATAACTCTCTTCGAAATATTTGTCTACGCATCAGTTCGACAAACACGCAATACTATTAATGGTCTCTGGGCATAAATTCTGGAGAAATTTAGATTTCATATGGGAGTAAATACAAATACTTTGCCAAAAATCGTTGCCTCAATTGATGCGTGCAGATTTTCATAATGCGCTTGGATAATTAAAATACTTTCTTCCGTTGTGTATTGATCTACGGCCAAATGCGTTAAAATACCTAGAATTTTCACTTTATTTTCTTAATGATGCGTAATTTAATGGTTGTTACATACTTTGCAACGTGTTTACGCAACACGTTTATTATTCATGGTGAATATTTCGATACACACACTACAACATCGCAGGAGAAATACAGTTAAAAAAAATTAGCATTTTAATCGCCATTTCTTTTTTCTTCAGGTAATTTAATTTTTTCTGCGGTTGACAAAATCATACTTACTCACAGATTACTTGTGTTCAATAAACTTAACCAGTAAATACAATAAACAACGATTCACACTATGCAACCAAGAACGAAAATCCCTGGTTACAAATACATGTTGCAAAGTGTGTATCTACAATAAAGGTGGAAACTCAACTCAAAACATTATCTATCTTTAGAGAAATGTACATGTCGCAATTGGCATATAGCAACCATATTATAAAGCGGAATGTTTGGTTTAGTTTTAAACCTTTTATTTGGTTTGAAGAAGTTTAAGCATGTCTTGTTTAGGGCATGTCTTGTTTTACTGATATAAAAGGTATAGGATTTCTAATAAAACCATAGGATATCCCCCAACAAATAAATTGCAGGTATATTATAAAATAAATTGGAATCAAAGTAAACTTTAAAAACTCTATTAATTCTAATTCCAAAATAATATTTTTAATAACAATTTTTATTGTTTAATTAAGAATTAATACCTTCTTGGTATTTGAGTTTTACAGCTAAGAGCTTCTGGTCTTATAAAGAACAATACTAATATTAACCTATGTATATATAGTCGAGTATAACGTCGCGTATTCTCATAAGGCAGCTCGGCTTGTATATATTTTTTATATATTATATATATTTATATATATTTTTTTAAATTTGTAGAAAAAATTACAAATTAATATAAAAAATAGAAGAATTAATAAAAATGTTCTCCTATTCCATTGTCGTATCTTTTAATAATCAATTTTTATTATTATTGTAGTTAATACGTTTTTATCAATGGTAAATTAATCTAGCTCTCTATTACCTAAATATTGGGAAAACTAGAAATATTTATGCAAAATTTCTTAACCAAATTGATAATTAATAAAGTATGGGAATTATAATTATAACTTTGATGTTTTTCTTCTGTGACTTTAATCTTTTTTATTGGGTTTTAAGGATTTCGAGCATAAGACATTTAAGCTTTTCTAAAAAGTTGAGTAAAGGTTTCCTGATGAGCTGGCTTAAGCAACTAGCGAAATGCGCATAGAAACTAGTTTATTTCCCTCTAACAAATAAATTTAATTTTTATAATAAAATGAGTTGGACTAGAACTAGGTTAAAATCATTTTTGAAGTTAAATTATAATTGTTTATGAAACCTAACACCTGATATAAAAGCTTTTACAAAATGTCAATACATATTTTGGGATTTTGTTTATTTATATTTCTACATTAGTTTAGGGTTTTCCAACAACACATGCAGTAAGGTAGAGGTAGTCAAATTAAAAATGTTGTTAATGTTTTAAAGATTTGCTTTGAACAAGCTTGTTTTATTTAAACCAGGAAGTATGTTTTATTCCCATAACAATTTTTTAATGAAATTCACCTCCCTCATTTGCATTACACATGAAAATAAAACTATGAACATATACATACATATGTACATAGATATATTCGTTTTATTTAACTAAACTTTACTACTATTTCACCATGAATATTTGTTTTTTATACCGTCTCATCAAAGGCACCAAGCACAGTAGATTTGAACAGTAAAGCAGTCGATTAACCAGGTTCACTAAAAAGCTCATTGTGTTAGATATGCATGTAAAGTATACAATAGGTAACAATCGCAACGAAGTTTATATTCGAGTACATTTTATTGTCATAAATTCAGAATTTTAAAAGAACTAACTTATATAAAATAATTTTTTTATTTTGTCGTTGATGCTTACTTGCTACACTTTCTTTGGAAAGCTGGGTGGTTAGTGAAGGCTAAAGTTATTCTATAATATCGGGCATAATGTTCATTCCAGCACGTATATTCCAATAAATAAATACAATTGCTTTTTTTTTGCCATAAATACATATTTGCCGAAAACACATATTTATAAATTCTTGAACCGGATAGAGTTATTTGACATTAAAGACGATCTCCTTTCTCCCTGCGGATTGAGGTTTGACCGAATTAGACAAATCGATCAAGGTCACGACGGTCTGGTTTGAGTTGCTGATATACGAACCCAGAGCGGAATTGTCACTGGATATATTGTGAAGCTCTGCTATCTTTTCTTTCAGTCATATTGTCATATCTAATCACACCTCATTGTTCTCTTTCACTTTAACGTTTACACAATTTCTTAAAACGTTCCCTAACTTTATTTCACAGGGCTCCCAAAAACCCAACTATCCACCAATGTCTCATTGGCAATAGATATAACTCACTGAGGTATTGTAAAAGATTTTTAGCTATGAGTATTGGGGGTCGGCGCCGAGTTGTTCGCCAGCATGTATACTGCCGAAATTGTATGGCTCATTCTCACAACACCAATGATTGCACTACGGTTCACCGAACTACACATCTGTAAGTCGCCAATGCCGAACACCCTATAATCTACCGCAAAGCCGACAATCACGTCCCAAATAACAATCAAGTACTCAACAACAATAACGCTCCCAAACTTGCCTTGATGATGTACCTCGTCGTGATCAACAATACCCCGTAAGTATTCAACAAGGTAGTGCTATGCAGACGCTATTTCGTACATTAAAATACCACTCAGCCAACCTCGAATCCACACCGCATACTACGGGTGCCTTACGGGGACTTGGTCGCCTGGAGGTTTGCCTTTAAGCCTTTCAACATTGGCCTTACAAACCACAAGCGGCATGATGTTTAAGATAATATATTCTCTAAAGCAGAGTTATATTTACTTCAATAATTATTTACTACAATAATTGAATTTATTGGATTTGAAATAACCAACCCTTGATTTTTCATCATTCTACAGTTAGCGACCAGAGCTCAAACATCATACCTCTTTTAAATAAAATGTTAAACTACATTTAATATAGTATACAATTGTTTTAATAATCAAAAGAAATAAATGGCGTATACCGCGGTATCTTTCCGTCTACTTGGAATTCTTGGGGACTTAATTGTGCGGCATAGATCTGGACGACACGTGCTTTCAGCAGAAGGGCGCTAGGTGCAACACCGTGATGAAGCAAAGAATTCCATGCAGCAACGATATCCAGACCAAATCAAGATATTTCGATTTACCACCGTGTGATTTGAATAAACTCACAACAATGTCGGAGCTCAAGGCCGAGTTCCAGCGTGTCATCAATAGATACAGCTACATGATTGTTAAAAATAAAAAATTTCACGAAAATAATCTTTTGACCTTACTTTAAATGTTCTATCCGTCAGATAGCTCTTCAGAAGCTTGTAAAAGCTTCCAGTAAAAGCTTCGAGTTATTTTCGTAATTAGCCCATCATGCCAGACTTTATCAAAGGCCTGGGAAATGTCAATAAATAAAGCTAAACAAAATTGCTTGTTTTCAAATGCAGATCTGATAAAGGTGAAAATTCTGTGGACGTGCTCAATAGTACTATGGCTCGCACGAAAGCCAAACTGATGGTCCGGCATGATGTTATGTTCATTAAGGTAAGGATTTAAAGATGAAACGAATAATTTTTCAAACAACTTTGATAAAATTGACATTAGGCTGATGGGTCTGTATGATGTAATCTGAGTAAGGTCTTTAACTAGTTTAGGGATCATAACGATTTCAGACATCTTCCACGAACATGAGAAGAAGCCAACTCGTAACATGGTATTAAATACGAATAGTAAAATTCTCACTGTATAATTAGGTAAATTCCTCATCATTGATCCTGTAATACCATCAGGTCCGGGTGATTTTTTCATATCTATATTTTTAATTGTGCACTTTAATAAAGATAGCCGAAATTTCATAGGATTAACGACAGTGTCACTAATATTTTGAATAATGAATCTAATTATGTCATGTGGTGTAAAAACCTTTTCTAAGTGATTTACCTTTTCTGCTGAGTTTTTAGCCCATGTGCGGTTATCAAGTCCTCAATTTGATCTCAGTACTTTTAGCGACAGAAATTTTTTGAGATAAACTTATTTTCACATTTATGTTTTTTGTGCGATTCGTACGAAATGACACAAACTTGTAATAACTATTACAAATTTAACCTTTAAAGCTCTGACTGGGATCAGAGCAACTAGTGACAGGAAAATTATTAAAGAATTTGAACAAAACTTTCATTAAAGCCTAAGTTGTATTTGGAGTGCGAATTCGTTTTACAAATTGTATTTTCTTTTGTTTTTCCTCAATTTTCTTATTTAAACTGCGTATATAAGATATCTAATAAACGCATACTTGTTTGCCAATTATTATTATTGTTGTTTTCTCTGAAAATATTAAATAGACTCTTTTTAGATTGTAAAAATTATACTGGAATTAAACAGTCATATGTATATGTACATTTTAACGTTTTAAACAGTTTGTGTAAAGAGAGTGAAGCGCGAGGCAAGTTTCAAAAGCTAAGAAAACTGAAAAAATTGAAATTACAACAATAAATCGTTTGAATAACATAGTGCCATGAAAAACATAGATACGAATTTTTAATAAAAAATTAAAATAGTGTGTTGTACGCACGATATGATGTCACGCCAACCGGTGGCAAACACCTAACCGCTTTTCAACAGAAATCCACAAATAATTCAAACGGGTCAAATGTAAAATATTTGCTTTTGTCATTTGTTTAGTAGTTAAGGAACGAAGTCTTAACTTGAAGATAAAAGAGGTTAGTCGAAAATTTCCATTATGTTTGGCAATATTTTATATAACCAATTGATTTTACACACATATGTTTAAGTGTATTTTTATAATTATTTTACGTGCACTATCTGGTACTTTTGTTTTATACCAATATTGTAAGCGCAAACAAATCAGTCATACGATTACACGGGTAAATTTTGATATTATTTTCTCTTGAGTTTTATGTACGAAAAGAAGTACTGTCTAAACAGCCTTTAAGCTGTCTTGTCAGTTTTCTTGATCCAACTTAGAATGTTTGCGCCTCGACCTATTCTATTAACTACATGCTGACGTTTGTGCCGCTTCAAACCAAGAACTGATTATTTTATATTTGAAAAGAATTGCTCACATGTTGGGATGATCTTAACTGGCGTAAAAGCATATATAACTTTGTTTTAACATTGGTGGAGACCACAAAACTCTAGGAGTGTAGTTTTGGAATTTCCTTCCTTTTAGTGGGATACGGTTGCTATGTAAGTACTAAATGTTCAACAATTTACAAACTAATATAGAATATTTTTTAGAAATAGTGATACCAAACAACAGGGAAGGTTCTGTAGAATTTTCTGATAATATTTTCTTCAATTTCCCAGAACAAAAAAAAATTAATTTTCTTCTTCTTGAAGTTTTTTTATATATTAAGGTCTTAAGTGAAATCTACAAGACATAATACAAAATCTGAGGTTTTTTTTCAAATAAGCATCTAAAAATATCTAAAGAAGAAAATTACTCAGAACGAAAAATGACACTAAAGATGGTACATAGCCGAAACCTGTTTGTCTCCAAACCAAACTTGACAAGCAATGATGGAAATTTGTTACACAAATTTACATCGAATCACTCTGTCGGAATATCAAATTAGTAGTCAATATTACTTAAGTGGCTTGAAGAAATCGTTGTTGCTAGGTTAGGTTCGGTCGTGAAGTGGAGCCAGTTATTGGCTTTATATCTGTAGACATGTGTACATTTAATCCACTGGTCCGCATTGTTGTGCGCACTCTGCTACGAAACCATAAAAGCCCTTGCATACTATAGTAAAGCGGTGCTTTAAGCAAACTTACTAGAATTCTAAACCATAAAATACTAGGTTCTTATTTGCACGAAAGCTAGGCTGTGACAGAGAAAATGTTCCACCGTTTTAATGTCCTAATTGCATGCAGAGCAGACTTTTTGTCCGCACTAGCTATTCGAAAAATATATGCTTGAAAACTTCAGTGTATTGTTAAAATACTTGTACCTTACTCATTTCGGCTTTCGCTTTCGTTTTATCTGAGTTTTGGTCACTTCACCAAATCCTAGTCTTTTTTCTCACCGTTTCGTCGTTCCACAATGCGATATGAGTTATATTTACCGAATTTTGAACTTAGTCCTATTTGTCTTGTAATCCTATGGTTTTGATTACCAGAGTATTTGGTTGTTCATTAGTAAATACTTCGTGGTGGATTGGCATAGAAATCATACGCAGTCTCCCATTTATCGCATAATCATTGGTCGTTCTTTTGCAGTACAATAATGTCCTTGTTCTTATCGTTTTTCTATTAGTGAAGAGGTTGACTTCTGTTGGACTTATGGTATCACAAGGTGATTGCCGTACATCTACCTGAAGTAACGAGTTATGGTCAGAAAGTCGGGAGTATAATGACTCCCAGTCCTATTTTGACCCTTAGATTAGAGCCGCTTATGTAGCAACTGCTCCCCACAGGTATCTGCGCTGGGATTTATTCTTATCAGCAGTATCTGTCTGGTATCAGTGTTCAACATTTAAATAGTACCAGGCTGTTGGTAACAACAACAAAAACATAAATCAAGAAGAATGCTGCTTTCGTAAGAGAAGATTTTCTTTGATTTCCCAAGATTGGGGCGTATAACTATGGAAAAGTTTTAAAATTAAATTGGAAAATAATATTTGAAAGAGCATCTCCAGTACGATTAGGGTCAATATAGGCTACAAGTTTATTGAAAAAATGCTCGATTTTTAGTAGCACAGGTGTGTGTTCTTATTTAATTACTCATCACTATTTTATTTTTCTAACAATAAATAATCAAAAGGAGCTTGTTCATGATACTCGTATATACAACTGAACAGAGCAAGTTAACGAGCCTAGTTTACTGTGCAAGTGGAAATGCGCAGCTGCACAGTTTGTGAGGCTTTTAAGCTTTTTCATTAGTACGCTTATTATACTTTTGGAATAAAATCTTATAGCTACAAATATTATATTATTTTTGTGTGACTACAAAACTTTGGTTTTAGAATTTTAGTAAAAAATATTGTTCAACCTCTAACCTTCCTGCAATTTTATGAATGATAATCACTTAAGGATTAATTGAATATAGGGTTTTCCCTTTCTATTCGCAATACGTAAGCACTGGACTTGTTGAATGAAGTAATATTTGATACTTTAAATTTTTTGTATGTTTACTAAAAAATATATTTGTTTAAGTTTGTATGGCAAGTAAAACTAAATAAGAATATATGTTCGAAAATGAATTTAAAAAAAATAAGTTATATATATACCATTGCCGAACAACAAAAATTACTCATTTTCCGAATGACCCCTTTAAACCAAAACTTTTCCTCAACAATTAAGAGAAACTATAAAGCATTTTATACTTTTTTTAATACTTGACAACTCTTTAAAAAAAATGTTTACAAGTGTAAAAAATATGAATTAATATTCTACTACTTCTCAATTCAATGCTTTAAAATAATTCCAAGAAAAAAACTAATTGATTTTTCCACTGAAACTTATTTTAAATGATAATTACCGCAAAAAGAATAAAAAGTTAAACACTCCTTTTTGAAATTAAATAAAACCAATATCATTTAATTTTATTTCAACAAACCAAAACTATCACTACATCAACCACATATGGACGACGGGCAATAATACTATTAGTCTTTACCACCAACAACATAGAGACGACATTAACTCCGGCCACTCATTCATTCCACAAAGAGTCGAAACCGATTTAGCGCTATAACTTGTTAAATCATTACTAAATCAAATAATTAACTGCAGTTGTTTAAAATAAAAATGCAAAAAATGTTGAGGCTACAAAAGACTACAAAAAACACTTTTGATTTCTTTACAAAATAAAATGAAAATTTTCTCAAAATCGAAAAGACAGGCCAGACAAACATAACAGAGATGGAATAGTTAGTGCTATTGTATTTTCCAGTACTTGATGCAAGAGGAGACCCAGCAAAAAATAATCCAGATTTTGTAAGCACTGCATAATTTTCCTTCACTTCACATTAAGCACATATATTTTTACTTAATAAATGTAATACTGTATGGCAGAAAACTTTAAATTATTTTATATTTTTATTAAAATTGTTTAGCAATGCAACAAATTTTTTTACCGTCGTGCGTACAAGAGCGTTACTGTATGGCAAGGAACACAACATTATATATTTTACGATAAAACGATAGCAAACATGCAGTGAGCCTCTCAGAGCTTATGCGGCGCTGAAATGTGCCCTTCCATGGCTTATGAGGCAAATGTCATGGCAGATGTCAGCACGCTTGTATGCAATGCAAACTTGTAAAGTGCGTAGCTATTGCTGGGTAAGATCTTTATTTTCCATATTTATTAGGAGTTTTGCTCACTGTTGTCCAATTTGGCGATTTATTGTCATTTTGACGATTTTGCTTCATATTTTACGGTTTTTTAAAGATAAACTCATTGCTAATTTGTACATCTTTCGTTCTTAGCTAACCATTTGTCAAGCTGAGAATGGGAACCTGGTTTCACAATTACTTTTGGATCAGTAAACGAATAACGTATTTATGAAATATTTTAAGGACTGGTCCAATAACAAACCATAATATATGTCAATGTTTTGACACAAGTATATATATATATATATATATACATATATAATTCATTAATAATTTTGGAATACTAATAGAAAGCTTCAAGAAAGAAGTGCTAGTACATCAAAAGCTTTTTCATTCTGACATTGTTTTACAGAATTTGAAGTGCTTGGGATTTCACCATTTCCAAGCGTATAAGAAGGGTTAAAACATATGAAATCAACCGAAAATATTAACATTTCTGACCTCATCACCTCCAAATTTGATAAGATTTTGTACACATGATCTATGGATCGGCACAATAATATTTGCCAACTTTCAGGCATATAGCCTTCCAACTTTCAGAATTATGGCCATTCCAAGTTGGCAAAAATCAATAAAAATGCACTCAGATGCCTTAACACAATTTTTAATATCTCGAAAAGTATTCATTGTACGTTAATAATGAAGGACTCATTTTACAGACAAAAACATTCAAAAAAATTTTTTTTTTGGAATTTTCGATCAAGGATAATGTAAATAAAAAAAGGACTAAAATTTCCAAAGGATATATCTCGAAAATCAATATTTTTAAAAATCTCCAAAAAATACATGTTAATTCTTATTATGCCAAATTTCAATGTGGAGTCTTCATTACAACATGAGTTATTAAGAAAAAAGCAGGCGAAGGTTTATGTATGAAATGTACCAAAATACAAAAAGGTGACAAACTACAAAAGGAAAAACAAATCAAATGTAACGGAACTTTTTCGAATTTTCTTTATTTAAACTCTTTTCCTCCATTGCTAAACCTTTAATAAAAAGTACAACATAATGTATTATCATTATTAAACACTTTATTGCTGCATATTTATTATTTCTGAAGGATTTCAATTACAAACGCTATTATTATTCATACCAAATTTCATCCCATTCGAAATCGGTGCGGTCAACTCATTGGTTGATTTCATATGTTTTTACCCAGAAGGGTCTTATTATATGCGTTCTAGATCTATGAATCATTCAATCACTACGCATGCCAAAGTTTCATTGCTGAGATTGAATCAAAATATGTATGCATCCAACCATCTAAAAAACAAAGTTAAGTTCTTTAAAATTTATTGCCTGTGCATAAAAAGTTCATATTTTATTAATGCACATTAAAAATATCAAAATATCTCCTGAAAAATACATTGATGTTACATTGTCGATTTTGTTGATTTAGTAGTGTTTTTGATTATTTTGGTGAGATTTTCCCTCAAAATTTTTTCACCAATTTGATCTGTCAGCTGTGGTTAGGTTACTCATTAATTTAAATTTTGAAATATTACTTACGGTTATTAAAGGCAAAAACTGCTATGTTTACTTAATTCAGTTCTGTCAATCACAGTTTACCGCAACATCCTATGCATAAATACATACAGCTGTAAAAAAGTAGGGTTTCAATATTTCCTCCCAAATTCTTTTTCAAATCTGAACAGTTTTACATTTTTCCATTACTAAATTATTTAAATAAAAAAAACATAATTTCGTAAATGTTTCAAATACAATTTTCCATGCCTGCTATACACCAGTCTAAAGAGACGAACTACAGTGAAGATACAACAACGACATTAGCAACTGCTCACATGTACCTTTTGTTACACATTTGTAAGATTGAAATCACATTTATTTTACACATGCCTACACTTTTGTCAACTTGAAGCACTGAAATCTACAAATTAATAAACAAACCTGTTGCAAAATTTGTCTTGTGTTTGTTCGCAAAAGTATGTTTAATGTTTTTTTCCTAACAATTTGTTTGCTGTTTCTTTAGTTGTTTATCCCGTCATCTTTGGCGTTATTTTCCTTAAAGTCGGCATTAAATGACCAATTTTATTGGTCGTTAAAATATGATTTTTTTTATCGAAATTTAAAGAGAAATTTTTATTTGCAATACAAAAAAAAATGTTATTGAAATGATTTAAGAAAAATAAAATAAAAATAATTGAAAATATATTTATGTCAGCAGGCGAGAACGGAAAATGACACTAAAGATGGCATATTGCCGGAACCACTTTGTCTCCAAACCAAACTTGACAAAGGATGCCGGTAATTCGTTCCAAAAATATACATTAAAACACCCTGTTGGAATATCAAATTAAGAATCAGGCACAAATACATTTCATATTGGGAACATTGGCTGTGGTTTTGATATACAAAAATAAAAATTCAATATTTTATTTTAAGTCCTTGTTTAACCAGAAATACTACTCGTATGTTATACTTTTATATCAATTCCTATCCGAAAATAAATTTAATAAATTCATAATAAATTAGGGATTGTAACTTTTTTCATGCTACGAATACACGCACTTATGACTCAAAACATTTGCTTTATAGATGTAATTTCATGTTTATAATTTGTATACTATTTTCATCCAACACCAAAAAGTATATTTTCTGGTTCATTATAAGTAGCGGAACCTATTTAACGATGTCAGTCTGTCCAAATTCTCTGTTTCACCCATATTCTAAATCCTTACTGAACTGCGTATAATGACCATCTGCCCAAGCCATTAGTAAATTTTAACCAAAATGTGGTTTAGAGACAAACCAGTTTCGGCTATGTACGATCTTCAGTTTAATTTTGGTCTTTCTGCAAACCAAACTTGACAAAAAATTACGGAAATTCGTTTCAAAAATCTACAAAAATATATCAAAAATTAAATTTTTTTCTGAAAAAGCGAAATGTGAACAAGTGGAAATTTCCCCAAAACTCGATTTTTTACCAAAATTTTCATCCAAAAACTTTTGAAATTACGAAAAAATGTATAAACTTGACTACTGCAATTTCAAAGACATATTCAATGCAAATGAAACGGGTTTACTTTTCAACTCGTTACCTTTTTCCACAGTTAATAGAAATAATAATAAAGTTTTTGGCGTGAAGTCACCTAAAGATCGCATTAATATTCTTCTTTTTTGTAAGGCAACAGGTGACTACAAAAAAAAAGTAAGGTAAGCCGAAGAAAGCATATATTACTCAAAATTTTTGCGAAGAAATAATAGTAGTTTGCGATGATTCGGCTTACAAGTAAACACATTTAACACGTTGAGTGCCTCGTCAATCACTGGTAACTGACACCGACCTTTCCGCTTAGGCCGCGTCAGTCACCGGTGACTGACAGTATAAAATATGATAATAAAGGTAAAAATTGAAAATTTTTTCAGAAAACTTTAATGGATTTTATGGAAACAAAGTAAACATATAAATGGTGGGGTCCCTCGGAAGTGTCACAAAACGTTCTAACCTGTTTGGTCAAATTTCGTGGTATTTATCTCCCACTCTATGCCGCATTTTATTCATAGCACGATTCGCAATATTTTCGCACTGCTGAAACTCGCGCGGTCTGACGGGAAAGTCGCTATAAAACTTCGTTTGCTATCTTCTCGGATATACCACTTTTATTTTGCAGCTCGTAGATCCTAGGATAAATCATGCTATTAAGCATACTCGCGTGCTTTTTAGAAGCGGAAAACAATTTGCGGACTTTATGTACATATGTATATAATATTTTGTGCATATAATCAACTTTTTATAGAAGCATTTCTTTCTTATAAGCACCGAAAGTTGGCCGAAAAACACCATGCACACAAGCGATAAAAACTCTGCAACAATTAATACAAATTTTTATTAAAAAATACATAAATTGCCTTATTTTAGAACAAAAACCTATTAATAAATTCGACTACCCGGATCAATAAACCTTTTGTGCACTAAGATAAAATTTATTTCATGAATATGGCGTTAATTGATTATAGATAGCGTATAAGTTCTTATATGTATGTTACATATCATCTTGACTAGCCTAAAATCGGTTGGCAGAATAATAAGAAGTAATTTTTTCGAAATATTCTTATACAATTTCTTATACAAATTCTTATACAATTTTCCTCTAAAAAAATACAAAACAACTACAAAGTAAACATTGGTGTATTGCAACTCAAAATCCCACCAAAAATTAGATGAGACACACACATACTTCAACGCAATAAATGTAAATATGAAACATAAACTAACTTACCATTCTTACTATTCCAACAGCAACAACATTCTTCTTCTTAAATTCTTCTTTCTTGTTGCTTAATGCAAAAAACTTTACAATAGAAGCCACTTTTTTAACACAATTTTTTCACCCAAAAACACATTTTACTTTCACTTTTTTAACTCGATTTATACACAACAATCTTGCTTCAGTTTTGCGATACTTTTTATACGCGTATTTATAATTTTTAACAATAATTTTTAATTAATTAGTACGGCACTGTTCCATTATTAACAAAAATGCCATTGTTACTCTAGTTAGTAAAATTATAACTGTTTAGTTAGCGGTGAGTATTTGACGTGAGCAGCATTGCCAGCTGGAAATTTCAATTTTTTACTTAGAGTTGCCAGCTAAACATATAGATTTCTTATTTGAATTTTTAAATATGAATTGAAATTTCACGTTAAACGGGGGCATAGGGAATCCAGCTGAAATATTATAACGTAAAATGTTGTAATTAAAATTATTTTAATTTCTAAAAATAATATATTAATTGAAAAAAAATTATACGAGTATAGCTGTGCTATCTTCTATTCTGGTTAAAAAACATTACGGAAGAAATTACCTCTCTGCGCGAACAGCGAATTGTACGATGCCTGAACAGATTTATGACTAGTCAAGACACGATATGTGTCCTGTTCATTCAAATAACGTAAAAAGGGTATCAGTTTTATATCGGGCTCTGTCTTTATGGGCTAAAGAATATTTGCTTAGATAGATTAGGGAGCGCCGCATATACCAAGTCTCCTACAGACACGTCATTTGTAGCAGCTATGAATTTATATATTAACTAATTTATTATGGTGTTATTATTTCTGGTTGTTAAATTAAGGTAGTTATTGATTAAAATTGTAATCAGATTAATGGGCAAATGATCCATGCATATATATAAAAATCATTTTTTGCAGTGAAAATTTGAGAATTACAATTGGCAAGGTTCTTGGGATTTTTAATAGAAACAATATCAAGAAATAGAATTTCATTTCGAAATTTCACAAAAATTCGTCATTTTTTTACAAGAAAGTCGCCAGAATTTGCAAATTCAACAGCAAATGTAAGATTTACTACCACAAATCGAGAGTTCATCAAAAATTCGAAAACCTATAAAAAAAATCTGAAAATGTCCAAAATAATTGTTTGTTTCAAACGTACCAAATTTTACAAAAAAAAAAAAAAAACCTATTTCGAAAATTTAACGACAAATTCTACCCACAGGCTAAAATTACACCAACAACTCTAAAATTTATCACAAAGTAAAAATTTTACTAAAAATTTTAATTTTAGAAAAATTAAAAGAGCCGAAGTTATCTATTAACCGAGAGCTTGAAAGTAAAATAAGAGGATTAAAACTGAAGGCCAACAACTATATATAGCTTTTTGACTTGTTTGGCATAATTTTATGTGGAGCCAAAATTGAACCATTCTTTTACATACATTTTTTTTTAAATTTCTTTACATTTTCAAACGAAAACTGTGGTTTGAAAACCTGGTACAATTTTGAGTTTAAAAATTTTTTTTAAACTTTCCCTAACCTTAATAATTTTAACAAGGTTATTAACGAAATTGTATATAATTATTTTTACATTTGCGTAACTCTTTCTTTGTACTACTAAAGGTTTATTAAGAAGTAATTAATTTATTTTAACTAATTTGGATACAAAGTTATGCATGCATTAACTTGAAGATTAGAGTATTGATTAAAAAAATAATTTTAATAGTTTTAAGGAAAACTTAAATAATAATTGACACAACTGCACTCACCAAAGGTTAAAAATTTAATGTTTGTTACATCACTGTAATACCAATGAAAGAAATGTCTAAATACAAATACTAACTACTCTTTAATGTACCCATGGAAAATTAACAATTGTTTATAAACTCAAGGTAATTATTTTTATTTAAATAAACTGAACTATAAATTTAAGTGGAACGTTTGTGTGCTTTTGTCGAATTTATAGTGCCCTATAACAGAGAAATTATTAATATTAAGGAATTATGCTGTAAAAAAGTGCGAAGACTTGAAAAAATTAACCGGTAGTGCGCTAGGCCAAGTTCAGGCCTAATACACAGCATTCCCGCTTCTTTTAATTATACAATAAAGCAACTTTAAATATAAGGACCTTACATATAGGCAACCTTATAGGTCAATATTATGGGGCACTTTCACTATAACTATGGAGCTGAAATTTGGCATAACCCAACTATCTGTATACTTTAACATACAAATACATCAATCCCTTCTATAACACGGTGAATTAGTTCCGCGTTATAGGAAAACGCGTTGCAGGTGTATTCTCATATAACGCGCTTGTATGACCCCATACAACGCGTTATGTACAAATGATTCACGTTTAACTTTTCTCGTTAAAGGCGGTTTAAATCGAATATTAAGAAAAAAAACTATGTTATGAACGAAATATGTGCGTTT
This sequence comes from Phania funesta, assembly GCA_963932375.1. Lineage (NCBI taxonomy): Eukaryota > Metazoa > Arthropoda > Insecta > Diptera > Tachinidae > Phania > Phania funesta. Next base: position 46,646,408 of record OZ010652.1, read on the forward strand.
TATTTAAATCAAACTAAGAACGTTTTAAATAAAAAACTTAGGCATATGTAACTAAAAAAACAGTTGATTTAAAAAAAAATTTTAATAAAATAATTTAATTTTATAACAACACATCTGACGCAATATGCAAAGGCACAAGGTGTTAAAGATTCTGGTACAATTAAATAGCCACCCACAGCTGTTGCCAAAGTTCGTAGGCGCTATTTAAAACAAGTAAAACATTTTGGTTTAGTTAAAATTGTAGCTCATACTCACATATTGAACTTAACGATGCGTTAATTTTTCCAACATAAGAGATGGTAATTTTTAAAGTACTTAGAGAAAAAGGTAAATGCAAGTATGTATTAATTTTTCTCCCATTACTAACATATTTTTATGTAAAACAGACAAGGTTAGAAATAATTGTGCTAAATTGAATTGAATATATATAAACTCAAGGATTAAGTTGTGAGTTAGTTTTTGTGAGATCTTTTTTGCCTTCGATATAAACATACACTGTAAAAAATATTTTTATAAAATTAACTACTTTTGGATTCTCTAAAGAAAGGTATTTTAGAATTGCATAACAATGGGAAAGAGTAAACCCAACAGAATTTGGGATTTACAGAAAATAATTAGAATTTCTATGCCTACAAATAGAGAAAAGATTGGTCGGAATTGAAATACTTTTACTTGCAAATTGTAAATTCCAGTGATATTTTGTTTTCAAAATTTGTTTTCCAAACAGTAATGTACTCGCATCACTACCAAACGAAATTAATACCTTTACAAAATTATTCATGCAGCAGTTTACGATGCAAAAGCCAGTTACAATTTTCCTGCTGAATGAAACAAAAGTGTTAATACTGGTTTTTATAGATTCTTCGTTAAGCGTGTCCAGATTATGACCCTGCTGTTTTGAATATAGCAAAACAGCACGTTCTTTCGTAAAGAGAATTTGAAACAATAATCCAAGAGGAATCCAAGCAAAAATATTAAAAAACTTGTATTTAAGAAATATTAACTTATATGTTTTCGCTAACACAGTCATGCCCCCACGTTTGGATCTAGCCCCCAGTCCGTGACATATCTTTCTGGGGGCTACTGGTTCCCATAGTAACCATCATTTAGTTTATATTACAATTTCAGGCCCCAAACAAGCCTCGACGCCTGGCTCTCAAATACCTCCCACACACCAATACATCAAAATGGAGTGATACGTTCCCAGGGGGAACTACATAAATTACATTGGCAGGAAAAGGAAATGTCTGAATTCACTTGTGGTAAACACATGTAAAATAAATGCCTGCTTATGGAAAAGCTTAAAAGAATATCTGCAAATAAACATCATAAAAGACAGTAAAGTAAATAAACGAAACCAACACCTCATTGAAATTTCAATAAGACATTAATGATAATAACAAATACTAACGACACATTCCATTCTCTAAAATACTCACATGAGTAGAGTCAAAGTTTTAAACAATAACAATCAAGTGAAAATGAGAAAAGGCAACAACTACTTTTTACTTTCAGATAAATAAAAATCGTATAATTCTACAAACCACATGGTTCACTAAAAACAGCAACAAAGATATTTAATAAAGAAACTTTTAAAATTTTCTTTCCAAAATTGGAAAAGATTAATATCTATAAGATATTATTGAATTGTTTCTATCCATACATGTATGTTGTTATATTGTTAGGTGTGCAAGTTGTATGCGTTACTTGGTGATTCTATGCTTCTACCGCCTATTGGTATATCTATGCAACAGTATCTCATAAAACCTAATACAAATACGAGGGTAGGCTGAAAAATAATATTTAATATTTTTCAAAATCTACGCAGTGGGACTCAGTACAAAACGAATCAAAGAAGGACTTTAGTCAGTAACAAAAAATAGTTGTAATAGTATTAAGTCGCCTTTTCTCTCAAAAATTCAAATGTGAATCCTACTTTCACTGGCTACTATAGGGCCTATGTATGGTACAGTAGAGCCTATGAGCTGGCAAAAGCCGAAGTACGGTTGCAGGATTCGTATATTGGGGAATTGCATGCCTCTAATACTACATTTACATCTACGCAAAATCTGGTACTTATGAGATTTTGAGCGAAATCATTTCCACCAGATTTCCCATACAAAACAAAATCTACTTACGAACTAGATTTTGGCAAAATCTCTCAAAATCTTGCAATACTAAATGATGCAACTATGTATTTTTTGCTAATGTACTGAAATATGCAGCGCTGAACAAGAAAATTTTGACATTTGTAACAAAAAAAAAAAGCGCGGTAGAAACAAAATATTTGCAGCAACATTAAAAAATAATAAAAGTTTAAAATAAGTGGCTTCAATATGAATGAAACAATAATGAATAAAGTGTAATTAATATTACATATGTAATTATGTGTATAAATACAATTCTAGCACGAATTTAATTAAGCTTAGAGCCAATTTATTACTCTTTCTTCAGTCAGCTGTTTTTGTTATGAAAATGAAATCCAATAATACGTCAAAAATCATTGGTGTAAACGGCAGATATTTTCTTCAAGATTTGAGCTGAAATCTACTAGATTTTGCGTAGATGTAAATGTAGTATAAGAAGCAAATTTCAGCTTTTTTTTATAATCTGGGTAAGGCAGGTTGGTGGGTGAATCTGGCATAGGTTAGTCCAAGTATGCATAAATAAACATTTAAAGCATCAGGAATCGTAATTACGAGACATTGTGGTCACAATTACTGGTCAATGTGAATTTTAAAATTACGTTAGAAAAATGGTACAAAAATTTCATTATGTCCTGTACGCCGCTAAAAAGTACTCGTATCTACGCCGAACTTTCGGCAATACAGTTAGACAGGATAAACTCCTCGATTGGCAGCAGCAATCACTAGTCTATATATTTTATATCGCAATTTGTTTACTTATTTAATAAGCCCTATGTTCTCTATCTGTCCTATTCTATTCGATCTTTTCAGGTAATATTACGAGACCGCACGGGTAGATACCGTTAAGTCCAAAATGAATAAACATAGTAGTCCCATAGTTAGTATGTTACATAGCGAATTCAGTTATGCCTGATAAATACTATTAAGACCTGGGGGCGTGAGTAATCTATTTGAAGAAACTGTCAACTTGAGTTCACTAGTCACATGAGTTCGAAATAGTTACAAATTACACAGGGTTGACATTGTGCTGCGTTCCGTGTCAGGTGAGCCATGCTTGAAAAGGAAAAACATGCAACATGAATAAAGACCAGGATTGCACTTCTGAGCTTTTCCATTTAAGAATCCTAGTTTCGGTAAGCACCTATAAAGTGTCTCAATAAGAGCGTTGCTGCAATAAATCGATTGTTTAATTCGTGGTGTGACTGGTGGCGCCGTCGTACTGAAACCACATGTAGTCCACTTGAGGCCACAAGAATTCCATTATTATATTTCGTTCACATTCACTGCCGAATTGATTTTATGGCCTTTTTGATAGCACTTTCACCAGAAGGTCGACACCATTCACAATTGATCCAGTTTAACATTTTTTGACGAGTTTTCGAATTGTCGACTTATTAGCTGCACGTTCTTGAAATTGCGCAAAGTTTGCATGGATTTTCACAATGATAATGCGTTCTTCTTTTGCGTTAATGCGCTTTATTTTTAATAATCGCAACAGTTATAGATGAGACTTGAAAAAAAAAAGCAAAGTCGATGTGGGTTCAAGGACGTATAGACACAGCTGGGAATGAAGCAGCAGACGAACTAGCAACAAGGGGAGCTACTGTGAACTAGTACTTAGATATAATAGGGAACTGCGTAACAGGCCCAGGTAACAGGTTTAGATATAATAGCGGTTCCTGAAGCTGGAACTGCGTAACAGGTAATTGAAATTTCAAGTATAATTTGGCCAAGATGAAAATTGAAAAAGATGATAATATTAGACTGTGACTAGAAGAGACTGAGACGGTAGTGCACATTGGGTGTGAATGTCCAGCATTGGCTAGCATAAGGCTAAGTACCACGGAAAGCACTTGTTTAATATGAATGTCATGCCGAACCTTAGATTTAGGCGAATGCTAGCAATTATAAGAGACTCCGTGATGCGGAAGATGGCCGATAGTTACCAGTCGACAGGTTGCAATACCTAGTCAAGAGTAAATCATAGGGCTAGCACGAGACTCAATGAAAATAGGGTAGTCATAAACTACAAATCGGTTGCATGAAATAATTTCAAGGAACAAATGGGGCCGAAATGAAAGCCACTATGTAAGCGGTTTGCTTCGGGATTTCCCCTACTAATAAACAGTGCATCCTTATTGAATGACCCTATTGAAGTTAGCATGTTTTAAACTCTTTCGATTAAGTAGAGTTTATTATCCTAAAGTTTTCGAAACCTATAAATTATTTCTTTTTCCATATGCACTATATTTCAGGCAAGACAATTCCTCTAAATATGAAATTTCCATCATAAAAATATCTGCAGTCCTAAAATCTTCAATTTGTGTTGTAGAAAAATAAATGACAATTTTAAAAATATATGAATAGTCGTATTCATTAGAGGACTTGCCAGTTAGTAATTAGTAATTGTCAGAAACAAAATTGCTTTTAAATAACCTTCTCAGATACGCCTCGCAATAATTGCAAATTAAGCAAAAAATCGGTTAGCATTTGTGCGATCTCAACATTTGCCACTTGTTGGCTTTTTTCGCTGTCGACAACGGGGTGATCATTTGACTTGTTTTGCAGTTTAAAGTTGCTGCTTTTACTTTTGTTGTTGCATAAAATCTACAACAACAACGGGCCAACAAAAAAGCAGGCAGCAGATTGAATGAATATATTTGGTTTTGTTTTTTGTCTATTTCTGAACAAGTATTTGGTTGTAAAGCTGAAAGAAAGCCTGCACCAACTTAAGCAATGCCATTATTCTCTTGTAGTATGATCATGACATTCAGTCTTTGTTGGACTTTAATCAATGACGGTTGCTTAAAGCGGATAGTTACGAGTTCATGTTTACACAACCAATGGATATTATTAGCTCTCACGGTTAAAGCTCGCGTATTTTATTTACCTTTAGCAATTGTTGCATGCCACAATGAATTGTTTAAACATTGTTGCGAGTTACGAGCGAGTGAATGAGTGGATGTGGTAAAAATGCTATCTGTTCATTTCGCTAGCGCTATTTATTGTGTGTTAAAAGGTTAAAAGAATTTCAAATGTTTTAATACTTTTTGTTAATTCTGAAATCGTGATTTGAAACTAAAAAATATTAAAAGAAATACCAAAAGAAATTTCACACAAAAAACAGTAAACAGATAAAAGTTAAGAGGAATGTTCGATTAAAAATGTTGCAAGTTTGTGTCATGTAGAAAATTGCTCTAATTTTCATGTTGTAATGAATTTTTAAATACCTAATTGCTTTCTGAATTACAAAAGAAAAAAGCAAATGGAATCTATGAAGACCTGGTGGAATTTGTAAAGAAAGTTGGTTGTTGTTTAAATAGTAATTCAAACAGTGACTCGCAGCCTGCTACCATACGGTTGGATAATATTTATTTACAATAAATGGGATTAATTTCGTTCACATAAACTGGTGAGTATTAAGTTAAAAAGATATAAATTTGAATAATGCACTATCAAAAAAAAATGTTAAACTCGTGCGAACAATGTAACAAATATATAAAGAAACAAAAACTATTGTGTTCGTATGCAAATATGTTTAATTAATTTTATTATAATTCGAATGTAGTATGCTGACATGACATTTCCTGATTAAGGTCAAGTCGGCGTTTATTAGAATTTGAAAACCTACAAACAGCAGAATTAAATGAGATGATAAAGATTCATTCTTGATTTGATATTCCAACAGAATGAGTTAATGTAAGTTTTTGTTACGAATTTCCGTCATCCTATCGCAAACCGGTTTCGGCTATGTGCCATGTTCAGTAATATTTTTCGATCCCTATATCCAATATCTTACACCAATTAAGCCCATTTGTCTGTGATTTGGGATTTCGAGATTAACGGCATCCTAAGATCAACCTGAATTCGTTGGATAGGCTTCCTGCTTAACAAAAAATATGGCAAGGGTTTATTTAAAGTACTGAATTTTATCACAAGTATCAGAGAGATCTGAATGTTTTTGACAATTAATTTTCTCATAAATTGTTCAAAAACTAATTTCAAGGAGAAATACTTATAAGTTGGGGCAAATTCGACCCAATATTAAAACTTTTTCGTCTTGAGTCAATTTAAGTGTAGCAAGGCGAACTAACTATTTGATAATATATTGTTACGAGCGAATTCATCACCTGCGAATATGCGGCCAGCGTATATTTAAATGCGCCCCTGTCATTTTATTAGAGAAGAAACAACACAAACAACAAACCGAAAAATATGAAAATTTAATAAATAATCCTTAGATGTGCTTAAAGTTTTTAATTTATGTAAAATATCAATTAGAAAATAACGCATTTTTTTCTTTTGTTCGAAAAATTGAACCTAAATTCGAAATTTTGCAAGCGGAGTATTTTATGGCCGGAATATCAGGGCAAAAATTCCGTAAAACATTACCCATGTTATATTGACTAATAGCACATGTGTGGGCGAAGTTTATAACGCACATGCGATGTTGTAATTATATTCGTTTAAAATAAAACGGAATTTCGTAATTTTGTTTAAACTCTGTTTTTTCTATTACTTTTTGGCATTGTCGGTGACTATTTAGACTTAATTTACAACATTTGCAATCGCACCGGCGATAAAATCGTATATTCTTTTCAAAGCCTTGCTTATTCTATGACTTACACCAGTGACCCTCAAAAAAAAAGGAAGATGTCTGAAATTAGGTAACCTGAAAACACATTCCCCAATTGATCGATTTGCGGCAATAAAATCACGCCCTCAAAAAACTAATACCCGATGATGACTCCGGCGTAAATAACTCATCATGCAGTAGTTCTTCGAATATAAAATTTTAATTGTTTAGGTATTGATAACTAACGTTAAGCCAAAATCACTGACAAATTATTTCGGGCTTCCGATAAGGTGACACATTCTAAGCCACCTGGTTTTAGATTGTTATTTCTTCACTTTATATTCAACCGTTCTTTTAGAACATTCAACAATACAAAAGCATATTCGCTTATAAATAGACTTATATTCTAATTAACTAAATTTCACAGAAAGAAACGATAAGTGAAAGGGGAAAATCAAACTCACAAAAAATCGAACAAAAGCGAGAGAACACTTCAGAATACTAAAAAGAAAAAAGCTATTATAATAAAAGAAGCTTACCAAAAAAAAAACGTATTTTTAAGACAAATAACTGTAAAATTCGATAGTCTTAGAAAAATATGTCATATTAAATTGTGGCCGAAATCATTGATGAGTCTCTATTTTTCCAAAGAAATATGAGATGACAAAATAGAATTTCAATATCATATTTACCGTTACAGGTAATTAATTAAAATTAATATTTAATAATAATAAACATCGAGTAGGTCAACGTAAGAATCTTTGATGTTGTTATTTGTGCCGTTTATTTTAAAAGTGGCATAAGTCACTTTTTTAAGAAAATCAATTTAATGATAACATTAATTATAAATACCAGTGAATGAGTATCTTCTCAATTCCAAAAAAGTCTGTTAATTTGGTGAGAAATAATGGGGTCTTGTTCAAGAGAAGTTTTGCTACTTAACGGTATAACAAGCCTGTTTATTTTAAAAGTGGCATAAATCGCTGTTTACAAACAAGAGATGAGATACGACATACTTATTTTAGCTATGGAATCAAGGGACTTTCGATGTGTATTATTATTTGATAGATTAATTCTTTGCAATGCCTTAACGTTAGAAAAAGGCAGTGATTTCTACAACTTCTAGGGAGCCATTTGAAAAGAAAACAACATAAAAAAGAAAAAAAATTATATTCTCTACCTTAATAAAGCTAAAAAAATATTGTTTAAAAATATGAACAGCAACATATAGAGTGATTACTTAAGCCCGGTAGAACTTACTGTCAAACGAACAGTCATACTGCAGAATATACTGACATTTATGATCAGTATAATCTGGCGATTCAGTATACTCTTACTTTGAAAATTAGTCATGTTATCCGATGTTTTATCGCAAAATTGTATTTAGCGATGATGCTCATTTTTGGCATAAAGGGTTTGTTAATAAAAAAAAATTGCCGCATATGGAGTGAAACCAATTCACAACAGACTCCAATAAATCCAGAAAAATGCACCATTTGGTACGCTTTAAACACTAATGGCATCATTGGACCTTATTTCTTTAAAATAAAACTAATTGTAAGTTCGTCTAGAGCACCCTCGGTGGCTATGTTCCCGAAACCTTTTAAAGTTCTATCGGGCTTAAAAAAACACCCGATATAAAGAGATGAAACTTGCTTCATTGTATACTTCTTGCATTCTTGTCAACCTCTTCCAGGTTCATCCCTTGGGCAATTAAAACCGAAGCTCTTTCAAAGAATTCATATAATTCCCACGAGTACTGGAGAAAACGATGTCGACGTAAGCAGAGATTCATATGCAAAATTTTCCCATGAGTAATGGATAAAAAGATGTCCACTCCCGCAGATCTCCACATGCATGAATAAGTCTGTAGAGATCGCATATTAGAGACAAAGCACCCACTTGGCCACGCATCCCTAGCGTATGATATTCTACCGTGGTTTATGAGGTTTTTATATGAGAGTGTTAACTTCTCTCCTCTCGACTTATTTAGCCAGGCTCCTAGCAGAGGCAGGAACTTGTTACCGGTCGCTATCACGAGGAGTTATAAGTCAGAACTTCTCACAGAGCACTAACAAAATTCTTCAATAAACCTTTGTAGGAAATACACAGTACAAATTATTTTTATTATATAAATGTATAATTTATTAAAAAAAATTTCTTAAATCACTGCCATTTCAAAACATCACTTCGGGTCAAATTAATATAAGTCAGTAAATTTTCTTCATTATTTATTTAAGCGTATGTAATGTAATGTAAAAATTGTGACTTTTCAATGATTCAATTTTTTGGAAAGGTAGAATTAATATTTTTAAACATCTTAAACTCAAACACCTTAATACCTAAATTTAAAAACAAAGTGACTTATGCCTCTTCCAAAATAAGCGGCCCATTTCGATTCGTTATTTACATAGTTGTAGCTCAAATAACAAGATGAATTATGGTGTAGAAAAGCGTTAAATAGAAGCTGAAAAATTTTGTCGGTTGCTGATGTAGCTGTTTGCCTATTAGTCATGATTTATGCATTTATATATTTGTTTCCAATTGTTTATTTTATTTTTTTAATGTCGGAGTGTTTTGTTAATAAAATTATCATAAACTAATTATGACACAAAAATTTTTTATTGTAATAACGACTGCAACAGTCACAGTGGTGAGAAAAGCGCTGAACTCTATTGACCAATGTCTGTCTGTCTGCCTTCTTTCATAATTACCAACATCTGAAATGGCCAAACCATAACAAAAGCTGATAGAAAAGTAGCAACATCATTGTTTCTTCTTCTGTTTTGATTATTTCCGTTTGGAAAAAAAAAACTCCTAAACCTACTTATTCCCATTTTAGGTTAATGGAATGCCTCAAAATTCAGTCTTAGTCTTAGAATTACAAATTACGATTTTGTCTTTCTTTTATTCATGAACTTGTTTTTGAATTCGAAATCATTAGCAGAAATATTTTATTATACAGTTGGAAAAGAAGTTAGAGAAACGTTAGAAATTCTTAAGTGAAACAAATATAGAAGAGGTGCTTTGTTTTTGTGTTAATCGATTATTTATGGGAAGTTCCTAAAAAGATTAAGGTCAATCTAAGCTAACATACAGCTAGATGTATTTTACAATAACTATTTGCGAGTTAAAAAAGAAATAGATAAAATTGAAATAATAGTAAATGATGCTTTTTTTTCTTTAAAATTTATTTGGTTTCCATCTGTATTAAGATTTCGAGCAGAATGCATTAGAGAAAGTGTGTCAAAGTACCTTTTCAAAATGTTGTTTAAAAAAGTGTTCATTTTTAATCATATTAAGTAGCCGTATTCAGTATTACGTGCAAAAGGTTTTGCAAAAGTACAAGTGCAAACGACCGTAGATTTTTAATGAAATCGAAGAACAATATACACAAAATTCCTGTCAAATTTCATAGAAAGGCAATGATATTTTGTATTTACACTTTTGCAAGACCATTTGCAACAAACACTGATTGTCTTTAACAAAAAAAAACATATTTTTGTAGAAATCAAAAGATAATTTACTTGATATTTAAAGGACCTCTAACTAAGATAAGTGCTTTAAAAGATTAACAACTTAACTAAATAACCAGTGACACAGTAGTTTCTAAACTTCTCAACAGGCCAGCATTAAAGAAAGATCTTAGAGTTATTTTGCAATTTTCATACTGTGAGTAAATTTATTGGAAAATTAAAGAAATATGTCGCATTTTATTTTATTTTAAATAAAACCTATTTTTTCATTTTCTTACATAAAACAAAATAGTTTTTGAGAATTCAATTAATAGTTTTTCGAACGGAAAAGTTCAATTTACAAAATTTTAGAATCTGTACTTGTTCCATTTATGTATTATGTATTATGATCAGGGTTACTGATCAAAAAGTTGAATAAAAAGTCGTTTTTGGAAAAAAAAAATCCACAAAATTTGTTTTTTTTTCAATAAAACTCATCCAAGAATAAAAAACCATAAATTAATAAATTCAAGCGAAACAAAAAATGTAAGTATTCTGAATGTCTTGCAGACATAGCCAATTGAAATATTGAGAAATATTAAAACGATTTTGATGTGTGGGAAATTATTGAGGCAGTTGTACGTAGTTCGTCATTGGTATTTTCAATATCAGGAAAATTTTGCCGTCACGAAATTTTGTGTCCTTGTTCCTTCCAAATGAAGTAAAAATTAATATTGATAAAGCCCCTTTTACACTATTATACAAGTGCTTAGATTTTCGTTATATTTTTGCGGAGACAAATATAACGATAATATTTTTGACTGTGAAACAAATCAAAAGTAAAATATTTTTATTGCACATTATTTGCTTACACCCTGCTTACACTTAGAAAAGTCTATTAGAAAATATTCATCATTTTTATTCATTTTATTGGTTTGGCAGAAATTCATACTTCATATATACAATCAAAACTACTAAAAAAAGGCACGTTATTCCAAAGCAATTTTCATCCCTTACAAAAGTAAGTTAAGTCAATTCTTATTTATTTATTTTAAACTAGCTGACCCGGCAAATGTTTTTTTGCCTAAAAATTACCCATGATCTGGACTATAGATGTACGTACATATATGTATGTATTTAGGACTAAAACATATTGCCATCTACTGGCAATACTGGGCCAGCATTAAAAATAATGTTCGTTTTTATGGGTTCTTGAGTTAAGATGGCGTTGTAGAATTGCTTCATAGCAAATGTATGGGGAAATTAATTTTCTTCATAATTTTTTTTCGGGAAAATTTGCGGAATTTTCTTGAGTATTATCCTTTTTTGGGTGGAGACCTAACCGAATTGGTACTCATCATCGAAATCGGTCCAGGCGTTCTTGAGTTATAAGCGTAGTAACTAACATCACTCTCTTTTATATATATATAGATACTTAATTTCACTTCTTCCAACAATTTATATAATTTTTTATTAAAACTATTATAGATTCGACTACCCTGTTAATTCGGGAAACTTTTGTGTATCATTAGATTTATTTTGGGTTGATGTTGCTAGTAAAAATTCACTAAAGCACAAAATTGTTAAAGTACGTTTTTGCATATGTTTTCTTAACAAAGCCTAAAATAAAATATGTTTTTGCATACGGCTGATAATTTTTTGGGATAAAATAATAAATAAAAAATTATAAAAAAAATCATTATTTTTGCTTTTTCTGTCTTTAAAAATTCTGCCATCACCGACTTGTATGGATGCCAATCCCAAGCTTAAGTAAGCGTCAATACAAATCAAAATTATGTTCATCCAAGTCGCCTCTCTTGCTGCACGTTGCACATGAAGCGCTCATTTATAATATGAGATAAACATTGTAAGCGCAGTTAGTACGTGGCTAGTGTTCAACATGGTGGGAAAAAATTCATAAACAACAATTTTCAAAAACTATATAAACTTACTAAAATATTCATTAAATTGCACTAATAATTGGACACAAATTGTTTTATAAACCATAAAAATGTTAAGTGTTTAAAGACGGAAGTTTGTATACAGGTGTTTACGAATTCCAAATTAAAGTTTGTTATTCGACAACAAAGGTTTTTGTTAATGAATAGATAAAGAATCTCATTGCATGTAACACATGTATCTACATATGTACATAAATATGTATGTACATTCTTAAATTGCTACTTCACAGTAGATAAAGTAAGAACAGACAAAAAAAGCATAAAACTCCGATTAAATCAGAAATGACACATCTGTGTAGTTATGAGGCAAAAATAGATACAAAATATATACACCTTCGTATAGAGTGTTTTATTGATAACTGTTTTTCCAGTACAAAGAAATCACTGCTTCAAACATTGCAGCTTCATATAAAGGGGACTACCATGAAGTAACTACGCCAACATTTAAGCACATTTTTCAGTTTTCAATGCAGCTGCTGACCGAACCACTTATAATTTTTACCGTCGTATGTGTTGTACATATTAGTCATAAACACTTCAAGCTTTTCAACAAATGTCTGAGGCAAATCCTTCAAATCCTGCAAATTTTTTGGCCAAATGGGATCACAAATGATCAACTGCTCTGGAAAGCCAACTCTGAACCTATTTATTATGATATCTGGACCTGGATTGGCCTTATCTTAAGAAGACTAGACGAGATTGCAAAACAAGCTCTTGATTGGAACTCATAAGGCCATTGGTATCCTGGTAGGCCTCGAAATACATGGATCAGGATGGTAAAGAATGATGATATCGTAATATGACCTGGAACCAAATAAAGATCCTAGCTAACGATCGAGCAAAATGGTGAGAATTCCTTGACGCCCTTTGTTCTTCATGAAAATTTATCAAAATTATTTTTTTTATTTTTTTTTAATAAAATAAGAAGCTTTTGTCAAAAAAAACATATGCAGAAAAGGACTTAAAATAATTTATACTTTTTATATATAATTGAATTTCTACTGACAACACTTTACGTAAATAAAGCTATTGATACATAAAAATGTCCCAAATGTCGGATAGTCGAATTTATAATCAGGTTTTATTTTTTTTTAATTGACACTACTTGCTTTTGTAAGGGATAATAATAAAACAATTTTATTCGAATAACATGTCTTTTTTATTCGTTTTGACATCATAATACATCACCAATAAAAAAACTTAAAATGATGAATGAAAAGAACGACTTTACAATATAAAGTTGTAAAAATTGCTACGGAGTTGATGGAGGGAATATTTGTACTCGGTAATCTTGTCAGTCTCGCGAAAAGTATTGATTTTTAAATAAAATTGCCAATTTAACGTAAGTTTACTGTATATCTCTACCTACTTTACAAATAAACAAACAATAATTTTCGTCCAAAATTATCGCTTTTGAACACACTTTTTGCTTAACAATGGTTTATAACGTTTTGTTAAGTTTTATTGCATACGGCCGTTAATCTCTTTCATTTGATTATTTAAATTTTCTTACTATTGAAAACTAGTGATACTTCTTTAATAAAACTTATGAATAACGATATGATAGTGAACGCATCTTAAGGGCTTTTTACACTATTACATTGAGTAAAACCACTTGTCAAAAATTCAAATAAAATGAAAAAGTGTTACTTAAAGTATTAAAATCACTATGTTATGAATCTGATAAAAAATACTAATGGAAATATGATTTTTTTTTGAAAATTTTCTTCCTTTTATCAGGGTTGCATTTTTAGAGAAGCAAACAAACGAAATATTAAAAGCAGCTATTGAACAAATATACAAACCCACTGGTTCGCCGCCGACAGCGCTCTGCCGCCGATATTTTTTCTTAGCTTCCACCGGCATAAAAACGGCTGATGTGATTATCGGTTATCAATGGGCTTTGCTCATGGACCGCAATAATTTCGACGTTTTTAATGAAAATCAAAATATGATTGTTATCTCTTAATTTTTCTAGACTTTTTGGCAGAAATAATTATTTCTTTTTTTTTCAGAAATAATATGTCTTGGGTTTTATTACTGTGCGGAAATAATTATATTATAAAATTTTGTCCGAAATAATTATTACTTTTAAATTTAAAATTTTTTTTTTGGGAAACGCATTGGCCCTCGACCTACTCGATATTGATCGTCCATTGCCGCCGAAAGTATCGTTTCGGTTCCTTTCTCTGCTCCATACTCGAATAACTACATCATTTTCATTTTACTTCAAGTGAGATAGTGTAGACATACAGTGTAATGAAAATGTTTTATTTAAGATGTTTTTGACAGTACAAATAATTTTCATAACATTTCTCTCCGCAAAAAAATCAAACGAAAATCTAAACACTTTTAGAATAGTGTGAGACGCTCTTTAAAAACTGTTTGTCACCATAAAAGCTATTATTTTTTAAACAGAACTTTAAAAGTTAAAAAAGAAGGGGTATAAAATATCTCTATTTAGATAGCTCTTATATCGAGTTATTCGTTTGGAGCGACTGTGTTTTAACAGGCGACCATTTGCCATACATTAAAACAGTTGTCTTACGATTGTTGTAAATTCGGAAGGCGCAGTATACTTTAATGTCTGATAATACTTTGAGCCGGCTTGTTCTACAAAATAAGTGTCAGTGGCGTGTTATAGAGTAGAATTACATTAGAATCATTCGTCTATATCATGCACTTTTGATTAATTTTTTTTTTATATTGTTCATATTTTTAATATTTATTACGTGATGTTTGTTAATAAGGTTTTCAATAATTTCCATGAAATGACTTTCTTATATAATCACAATTTAACACTTTTTTCAATGACACCCTTTATTAAGACTTATTCTTACACCTGTTAGTAGTATAACTGGATATGATTGTGTGTCGCATAATTTTTTAAAGCAATGATATGTAATATTTTCTCTATTTAGAACAAAGACAAGTAAAGGTTCGTTGGAGGTTTAATGAACCTTTCCGTTTTCCGTTTAAATGCTACTCTTTTATTTTGCCTTGTATTTATACTTTCTTCTAACCAAAGTCTGTTTGTTATAACCTGGATGTATATAATTGTTGGGAGATACATTTTAAAACCAACATGATTTTATTACGCCATTATATTATTCTTTTAATAACAACAACAAAACTAAACTTTTTCTTGTACTTTTCTTTGTTTTTTTTTTTTAAGTTTTATATTTTTAGTACTTGTTTCCTAATTTTAACATGGTTTTCTCATAACGTACAAGTCTTTTCTTTTAGAATTATTTTCTATTATCGTAATCGACACCGGTTGCTTGCTACATGAACAAAAACAATGAAGTATGAAAAAAGTTCTAACCATCAAACCACTACTACAGGGTGGCGCAATTTATTTATCTTATAAAAAACGATTTGGAGTGAGAAATGAGAAACGATTTATTTGGACCTTTACAATATTTTTCTGTTAAATTGGCTGCCGCCAATGTTGTTACACATTTGCGCATGTTTTATCGCATTTACGGTGACTTTCCGCAAGATTTCCGTTGATAACTGTTCGCCATTAGTTCCAATATTCACCTCAATGGCTGCGATTGTCTGGGGCTTGTTGCCATAAACCCCCGACCACAAGTAGCCCCAAAGAAAGTAGTTAAATATGACGATCTTGCTGGCCATGCCAAATCGCCAAAACGAGAGATTACACGACCAGGAAACACTTCCTTCGCAATATCCATTATGTCTTGTTGAAACTGTGTTCATCAAGCCCTGCTCAATGAATTCCGGCAGTAAGAAATATGTTATCATGGCCCTGTAGCGTGTCACATCGTCTAGTTGAAATTTCGGCTGTGCTAACACCATCGACCGTTTCCGATTCCGCTCTTGCGGAGTATAGCACTCCATATCTTTGTTTGTTTGTATACTATAGTTGTCTAGTTTACAAATGTCAAATATAATTGACATACGACGCCATTTGCAAAAATTATATCGTCTTCCAATTTGCGCCACCCTGTATTTATATTTAACAATATATTATTTTTCGAAATAGGTGAAAATATTTTATTCTATGGATTTTTAAGGAAGACGGAGTTTGTTTCCATTTAATAATTTGAATTTTCGTGTTACCGACGTGTCGCATATGTGAAAGAAATATAAAAAAAGAAACGAAAATTTGAAAAATATTACAAGGACACCCTGCACTAAAATCTCTGAAAATCCTTAACAAATCAAATTTCTCATCTTCTTAGAATTCACAAATTTTCCAAATATTTCCCCTTTCCAGGATATATTTCACTCTTAAACTTTGATTTGCTCAAATTATTTTTACGGCGAACTGAAGAAATACAACATGAACTTTCAAAGCGATATAATTGTTAATAGGATTAAAAGTAACAGATCCCTTGCCCGTTGGTATCTACCTGCATGTGGAGAATGGAAGTTACCCCACCTGCTTTCAATGTTCTACTTCACAATCTCTTGCAACCTCTTTCTGATATCCGTCCTCTGCAAAGGACCGTTAATAAGTACTAAATTTGACGGAATGGAAAGTGATGGAAGGAAGAAGGAAACCAATTAAGAAGGATGATATAAGTGTTCTCTTCGGTAAAAATCATGTGAAGTTTTATTTTTCGCCTGGAAAATAATTGTTATTTTGCGAGTTTTATTTTTTTGCCTAGAAAACGTACGGACTCTGGACATTATCAGCCTCTTCATGAAATCCCACAAGGATTAAAATTCAATTCCTGTTTGGAGTGCAAAAAATAAAACTCTGATAAATATTTGTTTAATTTCAGATAAATATATTTTTTCGTTCAATGTACTTTCCGTTAATTTTCCATTCACATACTTCGAATAGGAATTGGATTTGAATTCCATTTCCAATCCAATCCGTTTTAAATATCATGAACAGGCTGAATATTGATATAATCAGATAATATCAGCTTTAGGGTAGTAAACGATCATTCTAAAGTGAATTGTTAACTGAAAGAAAAGTTTAAAAAAACACATAAAATTAATTTTATTTTCCAAGCGAAACATAAAATTTGAAAAATAATTATTAAAGTTAATTTCTTTAATAAAACTCAAACAAATAAACATTAAGGCAGTCGCAGGTAGTTCGCGTAACAAGGATTATTTTGGCGTACTTCTTCTCTTTCATAATGATTTTTTCTTTAAAATTTTAAAAATAATTATAATTTACGATCTCTGGTATGAACTGAGAGAGTTTTGTAAGAAGAATAACAAAAATAATATGACTTTATTCTCAATTTAATATGGCGGACCTTCAGAGATAGCGGACCAATTATTTTTTTGCAGCCCCATGATATGGATACCAACTGAAATTATGAAAAAAATTCTCATAATTTCAATTCGTCATTTACTAAACATGTCTCTTAATAATGTCTAAACTTAAGCTTCAAAAAATAAGATGGGTTTGTTTATGGGAAACACGAGCTAGTATACCAAATCTTATTTGAATCGAATAATTTTTGTAGGAGTTATAGAATTCGTACGATGAAGGATATATTAATCCCTTGCTGTGATTACGTTGAAAATTGGCTGGTAAGTTGCTGCTGTCATATGTATCACACGTAAGGATTTTTATAACTTTTCGTTCACACATATAGCAAATGCATATAGGCAAATGCTTGGTCCGATTTGTTTAAAAATCATTATTATTCTTAACTGAGGCTTTTCATGCTTGTCTAGCAAATTTTAAAAGTCTATATTAACTTATATAATTATATAATTGGTTCGTTATTTTTATTTCCTGATGATGCTACACAATGGAGTAGCGAAATATCGAAAAAATAAAAATATAATTTTTTAAAAAAAGACCTTCAAGCTTGGACAATTTTAAATAAATTAAATTTAAAAAAGGTCAAGAACAGCTATAATTTTAATAGTCTATATTAACTTCATTCTATTTTTGTCCCATCGTTATATGGGATTAAAGCACTGTGGGGCGCTTTCATAAATTATTTATTGCATTGGGCTGGAGGTAGCAATGCAGAACGGCTTGCCACGAATTCATGTACACATGTGTATGATTGTAATTAAAATGTTTTTTTTGTTAATTTCGATATATAATTTTATATTCGGTAGAACGAAATTTTTGGGAATTTTTTAAATGAGAAAAACGGTGGAGCCATTAAACTTTGTCTAAAAGAATTTTCTACCATGTTTAGCTTAGTTTTATCCCGGAATTAGCTAACAGGATTATTGAGTTAATAACACTTATCTAACCACTGAAATAAATCAAGAATAAAGTTAAAAATATTTCAATATTATTTGAAATACAGTGTGCGAACATAAATTATTTCTTACTTCTATTATTTCAGCTGACATCTGTTTTGCTGTCTCCAAAAAGCTTTACCCAGCGGCTTTTGATGAAATTGAAAACGTTGACCTTGTATTTCTGACACTATGCTGTAAGAACTTTTATATATAACACATCTCCAACCATTAAAGCAAAATCAATTACATCAGTTCAATCCTTCATATGTAAATAAAAGTTCATAAAAGCACTTCATTACAACAGATAAACGTCATCGCTTTAGTTATACTTTTCAATTGAAACAATAAAAGTACAAGTTTTTACCACCAATAATACACAGGAAACAAATTTTACTCAAAAATCATCAAGAATCATTATCAATGGCTGATAGCCGTGAAAGAATACGAGGACCTTCACGAGATGGTCGTGAATTTCTCACAAGTCCTCGTCAAGTGTTGAGGCGTTTAATGTTGCTGTCCGAAGGACGTCAATATCGTGAAGCTGCTGGTGTAGTTGGTCGCTTGGGTCCCTCCGTGCTGAGGTCGGTAATTGCAGAGCTGCCAATTGATTTGCTATTGGAGCATTTGCCACACAGTGCTTCTTTATTGGAATCTTTTTTTTCCAGGTAAGAAGTTTGTTTTAATTTAAAGCAATAGAGGTGTCAATGGGCATAAATCTTGTTTTAACTAATATGCTTGGCAAATACATCTTAAAGCCAGGCATTTTTCGAAACTAAGAGAAAATAACTCGTTTGACCTAATTTATAATAAAATATGTTTTGAACCAGGTGCGGATCTATGGCGAGCATGCTATTGCTGGTAACATAACTGGGAAGAACGACGAATTTTTCGCCGCGAATATTCGTCGGCAAAAATAGAACACATTTGTGTATACCAAAGTGCACACAATAATGACGTCGGTCGAAATTCGTCATACGCGGCGAACTTTGAATTAGATTTATTTCTATTTCTTTCGCCGAGGTACGACGAACAAAACAATGCAATGTGGCCATGTTTGGTTTTAGTTTCCAAGTATTTTAGTAAATAAAGTTTTTTTAATAATAATTTATTCAATTTTGTTTTTTAGTATTTAAAATAAGTTTGCAAAATAGTAGTTAACTATAAAATTACTTTTTGGCTGTGTTTTTGTTAGTGTTTAATTGTTTAACTATTATTTTTTATATGGTCACCCTATCTATATATAGATAATAGCTGTTACTTTTTCGTCGTTATTGTGCTTCATACGGCGAATTTACACATCGAATTTTTACCGACGTATACGTCGTGTTGGACGAAATTCGTCGTTCGTCCAAGTTGTGTTCCCAGCATAGCATAGGATAATATCTCTCCCCTCCCCAAACGTCTAAAAATTAACAATTTTGAACACAGAATTCCAAAATGTAATTGCTTTTTTTTTAATGTAAATATTCCCCAAAGTTTACGCTGAAATCAGTTTCTGTTTAAGAGCAATAAATATTCTTAACGTATTGTATTCGACAATAGAGAGACAATGGATCTCATTCAAAGTCCTATTCCTAAAATAATAAAAAAACTTAATTGCTCTAATAAAGACTATTGTGCCTGTAAAAATCATTAGCAAATAGTGCGTCAAGAATTTCTTATTTAATTCCCTTTAAACCATATATTTCCCGAAATTCCATATTCGCAGAAAATAATCGAGCGACGTTAATTGGCTCGATCTTAAAATGAATGAATCAGCTCTGATCCACAGTTCCAACCCAGTCGAATTAAAAGAGATAATCTTAATAGCGCAGCGGATGACGCTTTTAATCTCATTGGGTGTCAATTCCATATAAATATTTTTTGGCCGGACTTTTTTTATATGGAGTTTGATATCCGCAATTCAGCCGGTGTGAGTCTACCTGTTATCTGTTCAAATTGAAGCTTCGCCATACCAAGGTGATTTCATAAAGGAACGACTGTTTGTATTTAAGTTTTTAAAAAAGTACGGACGAATAATATCACTAAAAAATCTTATAAAAATATGAAAACAAATTTCGATTCAAAATTACTATTAGGGACTTGTCTATTGATTCACATTTCATTTATCTGTTGAATATATATTTTCAAAATATGTGTTAAAAATACCTGTAAAGTATGTTTTTCTTCTGACCATATAAAAATAAACGTTTAAGATTGATCGCTGTTAATCCCTCACCTAAACCTGATGTGTCTACTGAAGCTGTGCTTTGGCAACTAGTGAGACTTTTCTCAAATCCTCATGATCCAGGACTTAAGCAACGTTGTTCTAAGCTTCTGCAGTCTCTGGTACAATATGAACCCCATTTACGGCACACTATACGTGAAACCCGCAAATCTTTCAATGATGCTGTACAAGGTTTAGGCGTTCATGGCTTAACAACAGATTCCTGTGGTCAACTTATATCACTGCATATAGCTTTAAAAACGGAACTCCAAAGGCATGTAGACACATACAAAGTGGCCCTGCACAAACTCGAGGAACTAAGTATGATCACTATAAATCAAGATCCTGCGCATTCCTCACATCAACGTTTGTTAGGCATAAGTTATGGAGACATACAACAGCGACTTATCGATAATAAGACCTTACTCACCGTACTTGATAAGCCAGCCTTGAAGCAATTAACTAGTCTCATAGAAAATCTTTCGCAAAGAGTGGAAAACGATAAAGAGGTCTTGAAGGCGGTGGGTCAGGTGAAAAGAGTAGACATGCAAGCAAATGTGGACAAGAGGCCAGCTGCTGGTTTGCTTATGAATTTTGCAAGGGGATGTGAAATTATTTTACAGATGATGGGCCCAGAGAGTATGACTGCCACACTAAAGAATGTTAACAAAATTGGTTCACCTAATGGAAGCAGCTGTTCAGATGGATATCATTCGGATGATTCAGCGAATGATGAAATAAGGTAAACTCTTTTTTACACCTCCACTTATACACCAAATTTCAAACACTTTTGCCTATTAATTTGTTCGTCTACTGTGTTTTCTGCGTTAAGTGTTTCAATTGCAAATTATTTTGTTTTTTATTATTTTTTCTTTTTACTTTTTCTATTAGTGGCATGATTTCACAGTATCGTTTATTGTATTTAGAAAACAGGACAGATACCCTAGAGGCATTGGACAGTATGCCGCAACTACAGCACGTTCATAATTTGAAAGCGAAAATCTTGTTCTCAATTATAGTGGTAAGTTGTCAACGTTTGGAATTTGCATGTTTTATGTTCGGCTAACGCAGCTCTGTAAGAATTTCAAGATGTAAATTAAATAACTTATCCAGAGATCGTGATAAAATACCTAAACAAATTGGCAGCCAAGCCAAGCATTTCACGAAATAAAAGTAACCACTATTTTTAGCAAATATTTAAGCAATCTTATGGTGCTACATGTAAAATAAAATGAAATTAAATTATACATATGCTTTAAAATATTGGGAATTAGGAACTCGTCGAAGTTAATTAAATTTACATTATATACATAGGTGTTACCTTAAGAAATGGGCATGACAAATGAGACAAAAATTTACGGATCTATTACGCGAAATAATTCGTTCACCAAACGTTTCTTTCAATAAATCAATTGTGGCACGCACTGTGTACCATGTTGCACTTTCTTTTTAAAGCCACAGGTCCTCTACATAGTACAAAATGCCACTATTAGCATTAATGTTCACTCCGTCAACGGTTTTGAAGAAATACGATCCAAACCATAAAATACACCAAAGAGTACCGTACTCTGAATGTAGTGGTTTTTCGGTAATAGCTTGCGAATTACCATCAATGCAAATATATCCATTCAACCAAAAAGAAGCTTTGCTACTAAACAGACTATTGCAAAGTAACATTCCCGAACTAAACCACGATTTTCGAAATAAATTCGTGCAATTTGCAATAGTAATTTCAGCGTCAGTCTATTCATCATGAAATGGCAAATCAAACGAAACACAAAACAAATAAGAGCCAGCTTCATGTACCTCTAAATATAACGCCCAGTGTATGATAATGAGGCTTTTTGTGGATCATTTGACTGCTAAATTATTTTCGCGTATCTACTCTCATAAACCAGAGACAATTTTTGACTTGAAAGGCAACAATCAGCTGGGCCGATTTCAGTTCAGTTTGCAGTTACACAAATAATTTCTCGTTTTTTTCACTTTTAGACGTCGATAAAAAAGCAGTCACCCAAAGAACAGTTTATAAGCAATGCAAAAAAACTTCAGATTGCTGACCACAACGCTGTTAGAATACAATTTACTATTTTATCGCCTTCTCTGAGTATCCTCTAATGTTGGTCATATGTACTGATTTCTAAGATGTATGGATGATATTTGTTTAAAATAAAACCGGTTATGCTATGTTAAGGCATGTACCTTAATTGCGCAATTAGGAAATTTGGGCATTTAAGGCCTTAACTCAATTTACCATACAAGAACTACAGTAATAAAATGAGTGGAGTAAAGGTCTGCGTTACCATGCTTGGTATTTAAGTTAAAATATAATTTGTTTTGTAGCAATTATAAAAGAAGAGTAAATAAATAAATTGAGCAACTAGTACTTAATTCCACCATTAATTGAGTAAATTCCCTATGCAACTCTGGTATGTTGTGTTCAGTCAGCAAAAAAAAACTGTGTTCAATAACAAATTCAAGGCACTTTAACAAGGTTACTTTAACTAAAAAATTAATTGCAGGCGAAATTGGCGGTTAGTAAATTTCATGAAATTTTGAAGGAAAATACGTATTAAATAATTAATTTCTTTCCGAAATAAATATGTAATTTCTTTTAAAGCTGTCTTTGAATATTCGGCATTCAAAGACAGCTCAGTATTTCTCCAAATTTAGAAGCACAACTTTTCAGGAACAAAATGAACACAATCTCAGCTATCAAACGCTAATTGAGTGAGCTAAATTGCATATGTGCATGTGTGAACATAGTGTTATTTGCTTGCAATCGTAATGAAGCTATTAAACGAGAAGTATGTTGCAAAAAGTAAAACGTGTTGTAAGAAGCTCGTGTTAAACGAGCTCTAGCTTTACTTAGTAACTTCATATTTGTTTTGCTTGGTAATATTTATTGCCGCTTCATTTCATTTATTTAGCAATTTATTTTTTAAACTCTTACTTTTCCATCGAAATCTTGTTATTACGATTAACTTTCGATTTCGCAGTTTTTTTGAGAGACTCTAAAAATCGCAATTTTAAATTATAAGCGAACAACGAACAAGTTTTACATCTTTCACTTAATCGTGTAAATAAAGCATACCATTAATGGGGCGTGTTTCTTCAAAAATCTCATCTGGAGGCGATATGCAAAATTTTACAAAATTACAAGTCTTGCTAACGATGATGGCTTTAAAATAGACGATTACAAATTAAGATAATAAATAAGTGTAATAATTTTAACATAAAATAATGAAAAATTCTAAATAAAAATACAAAAATAATAAAATTTACAATGACGAAAACACTTTGTTTTTACAGCTTTCATTTCGTTTGTGTCATGGTATGCGTGAACGAAAGGTAATGGAAGTAAGACGCACTTTAAATTGTCCGTTAGACAGTACAAATGAAACAACGTTGGCTTTGGATCGTTCCATACGACAACATTTACATGAAACCGTCGATTCTTTTCCTTTGGGTGAAATTGAACGATCGGTATTTAATCAGGTATTTTTTTTTGTTTCTTTCTAATTTAATGACATTATTTTATTTGTGACTGGAATTCATTTTCTGCACATTATAGGTTCTTTCAACTTTACATGAATATCCTTGCTTGGAATCTTGCCCTGCTCTGATACACTATGTCAGTGCTTGTGCACGTTTAGCCTGGAAAATGGTCAATCAGAAGGTGGCCTATTATTTGGACAACGATTTTAATTTAGGTATGTAGCTTTAAGCCGGCAGTAATACAATATCCTTAAGAATGTCTTTAATAAAGTTCTCTTTCAGGTTTCTTACGCCCTGAAAAACATGAACGCCATGCTCTAGCTGATCGGCGGTCGGATCTAATACGCTCCTTTTTATGGCCAGCTCTAATGCAGAATAATCATTGTGTTTTTAAAGCAATCGTTACCACATAAACAGTTCATAAATTAATCAAACATTTTCATTTTTATAATTCCTGTAAATATTTATTATTAATTTCGCCAATAAAATAAATAATATTTAATACTTAAAGTTAGTAAGGAGTTATCAGTCCTTTATCCATCCTTTAACACAATATGTTTATTTTATATTTTATTAAAGACTTTAGTTTAAGACAGCATTCTTTCTGAGATCATTTCAGTATAATGAGTACAATGACTGTTTTTACACATAATAAATTTATTATCCATCTTAAACTATTATCGGTCTTAAGACTAAACTTAAACTGCTCTGTTTGTTGGTACATTGTAGTGTGTTGTGCTTATAAAATTCTATAATATCATTGGGTGTATTAAAATACTTTTCATTTGACTTCTCTTGGCCAATAGCAAAAAGTTCTTTGCCTTTGATTTGCCTAATGAATAGATGAAAAAACTCTTGCTGTGCATATATGCTGACGATATATTTTATGGAAATGTCCTAAAGTAAAGGAAGAATTAATTTACTGCCGATCATATGAGAAGTAAGAAAGAATACTTACGGTTTCTTTGTAAGGTCTTACTAAACATGTTCCATCTTCTCTACCCATTAGTATGTCTTCGGCTGCTAGCCGATCTATAATGCGATAAAAGGGTTCTGTTTCAATTTTTCGCTTCTGAATTTGTAAATAGTTGGCATCTATGTCGTCTAAAGAAAAAAGTTGAAATATTAAAATTCGTTTTTATGAAATTTTAATTCAATAAAGAAATTTTTTAAATATTTTAAATTGCGACTCAACCCAGCAACCAGTTTTCACAATAGTGAAGCTACTATTTATTCAGAACAAAGGTTTCGCCACCAAAAAGACAATTGGCGTCATTGTTAGTAAAGCAATCGCCCCCCCCCCCCTCCCCCTTCGTTCCCAACATGCCTTATTGCTCAGGTATCCAGCATTAAGGAATTTTATTGAAGGTAGCAAGAGATTTCATGGATTCTGTGATAACCCCCGACCTCACTTTATACGTTTATAAGGCCTTGAGAGCTATCTGGACGTCCAAGATTATTAAGATTTGCATACCCCTTATTCTGCGTACAGAGGAGAATATCGCAAGATTCAACTTGAAACATTATAGTGTATTTTCCTATTGGAATTACCCACTGGAAATTTGGTCCAACTACTCCCGCCTCAGTGTCGCCATATTCCTCTGTGAAGCCGTCAGTGAACCACACTGGATCGGCATTCATTCCGTAACCATATGAACGGAAGCCAAGGCTTTTCCGCGACGACCAATGTTCGCAGAAGAGGCGGTAATACTCCACCTACCAAATATTGAGAAGACAATGCAAATAGAACAATCGGGCACGTTGTCACTGTCAGAATGGCAGGCGTAGTTTTAGGAGTAAAAAAATAGGATCCCAGCAAAAACTATTGATTTGTCATCAGTAGCTTTGTAAAGGAACCTGCTTACTTTTGAGCATTTCTTTTGAAGTGTTTATTTTAGAGTTTCGTAGGCTCCTGCAGGATGACTGATTGACGACTATCGTTTTGTCGTGTTCTGTTTATAACTCTTTGTGAATTCCGGTATCTGGAAAGCGAATGTGGAAAAATATTGTTTGTTTTACATTGCTAAAATTTATACCTACATATATATTCAATATATCCGAGCTGGCAATAAGGTCAATCTACTTATAAAATTGCAATAAGTTGGTTATTTAAGATTGGCTACATAAAGGGTTGGTCAAAAATTTAACTTAGATATATGGTGCAGTCACTAAGCTTCTTTCTGTTGATGTAAAAAGTAAGTGTTATGCAAACAAAACACATTCCAGAAAAACAAAAAAATTTAAAAAAAAAATCATTGGCCTGTGTAGTTTTGGTATTAGAATTATTTTTAGTTTTGATTTAACAAGATATCTACTGAGTTTTTATAGATATTTTTGAATGGCTGCAAAAAAACAAAATATTTACATTCCCATGTAAAAGCTTTTCACAAATATTCGCTCTATTATGCTACCTACATATGAAGGACCATTGGACGAAACATGTTTTAGTTTCATTTTTTGATACATGCGATGCAACCAGATTTGAAACAATCAATGAAACATCAGGTCTGTGCAAATATACGAATGTTAGTGAACCTTGCAAATGATCATCACAGCACGACTGGTTGCAACGAACTAAGCCATCAAAAACAGTAAACATCAATACAGGCGACCTAAAAAGACACATAAATTTCAACAGAAAACATAGCTACAGACAATGCAACATTAAATGGAACATGTCTATGTTGTCTCTCAAGTTCCTTCGCGTGTAGCCAGCTTTATATATAGACTACTATAATGAACTCTTATACTTAAAATTAATTACTTTTTTAGTCAATTTCATTTGGCAACTCCAATACACAATGCAAAACCATGGCCGATTAACCGTCTGTAGTTATATCCGCACAAAAGCATTAATATGAAAATAAGGCCAAGGTCCTATCCAAACATTTTGCGGGTTAAAAGTACTGAGATCAACATGAGGACCAAGTTCTTGTTATGTACATCCCATTTCTAGGCAACCTGCTACTTTGGTAATATTTTTCCCATAATTCATTCCCATATTATAATGTTCAAAAATATTTCCAGGCTAACAGGTTGACTAGAAATGAAATCGTATTCTACTTTTTTTTAACTTTCTATTATGGGAAAGAGTTATGGGAAAATGTTACCAAAGTAGCAGGTTGCCTAGAAATGGGATGGTATTGTACGAGTACATATCAAGAACTTGGTCCTCATTTTAATCTCAGTACTATAAACGGCCGTAAGTTTTGGATAGGAACTTGGCTTTATTTTCACCTTGATGTTTTAGTGCGAATAAGTATTTACTTTGGATGGTGCTGCCATGCCCAGTTGAAATTATACGGAAGGTCCATTTTTTTAATATATGTGAAAGAACTACTAAAATCCAATAAATACAGGGTGTCCGCCGGAAAGGTATACTACTTTGTTTGTTTATAATTTCTGATTAAATGAAAGAGAATGGATCGTATATTGATAAATGTTTTATTTAATGTCGGCAATTATGTGTGGAATACAATATCAGATAAATGTCCGCCTCTGTTAGCCTCACAAATGCGAGCCCTTTTGAACACATTTCTCCTTACATTCACACACATATCACGTGATATTTCATTAATATTATCACGAATTGCTCCAGTTTCTGGTTTGTTTGCATAAACCTTGCTTTTCAGATATCCCCACAAAAAGAAGTCCGGATCAGTCAAATCAGGTGACCGTGGAGATCAAATCAACGTCATGGAAAGAGCTCTCGCAGTAATTCCATTCTATTCCTGTCTGTATGCGATGTGGCACCGTCTTGTTGAAACCACATGTTACTCAAGCCCAAAGCATGCAGTTGTGGCGTTAAAAAGTTTTCAATCATATTTTCAGCCGATCTTGCAGTACGTTGTGGTCCATGCTTGGGCCTATCAGCTACAGTCCCTCTACACGATAAATAGTGCGTCTTGTTGGCACGTTGTTTCTCCCAAAAATTTCACGTAACTTTCTCATCGTCACAGTAATCGTTGATTGATATCGATAAAATGTTTTAACGATTAAAACACGTTGGTTTACCGAATATTTTTCCATAATAAATTTGCCAAGTCTCTACTTCACGACTACCAAATATGAACTGTCAACACTAATGTTTACCAAAATGGCGGCAAACCAAAGTAGTGTATACCTTCTTGGCGGACTCCCTGTAGTTTGGGAGATTACCGCAAACAAGCAAACGTCCATTGCCTGCTTAATTTTCTCTACATGTCGGTATGTATGTAAATCTTAAGTTCAGACACTCAAAACACTTTCCAACTAAACATGTCCACAAGACAGTTTTCTATACTACTCTGTCTCATTGTCTCTCTCTCTCTCTCTCTCTCTCTCTCTCTCCCTTTCTTTCTTACCCACTATGACATAATCATGTTGTGTTCTAGACGGCACTTGCTGGTGAACTTCACTTGTATTTATATTCAACCCATTCTCCACTGGATCGTATTCGCCATCATCCTCAGATAAATTTCTCATTTGATTATGGTTTAAACAACTACAACAACGACAACAGCAATAACAACAAATACGCACTGTTTCTGAATAGGAGCATGTGTTGGCAAGATTAGAAAAGAATCTGGCAAATAAATTATGCAAAACAGTCCAATAGACACGTACTGACCAACACATTGTGACGCGTAACGCACAAAATACGTTTTTGATGTAACTAAAGCTTTATCTTTTCTATTAAAAACAACTTGCTTTTAATTTCATAGAAATTTTTAAAAATATTTGCAATTAGTGCTATTCATTAAATGTTTATTGTCTGTTATTAATGTTAAAATTAACAAATTAATTTTTAATATGAATTTAACGCGTCTGATCATGTCTACGTTGTGGTGGCTTAATGAATACTGATAAATTGATAAAAAAAAATATTTTAATTCCCTGCTACATATGATTTTAATGATGATAAGTTGTGAATATCAACCCCGTTATCGTTTTGTATTTGAATATTTTATCATTATGAAAATGATCATTAAAATGATATTTAATATTTTTTTAATTTTTTTCATCTTTTGTTAAATGTAATTGTTGTTGTAACAAATTATAACAACTCATTAAAAACTAAATATTTTGTCACAGTCTCGCGATTTTTAATGCAGTCAAGTGTATGTAACAGGATGTTAAGGAATTTATTTAAGAATTACTTAAATTGTTTCGATAAATTCATAGTCAATTTAATGTTTGTTTTATTAGGAAAAAATGCTCAAGATGTCAGAAAAGTTTTCGTTGCATGAATGTTTCTGGTATTGAACTGGTTTGGTTAAGGGTAGAAAACGAATGATTTAAACATTGACGTGTCATTAGCGATCGTGGGTTCATAAATAATTAAACCGCTCGTCATTTAAATGAGTGCTTATGGCCATTACATGATCTGCGGTTCCACTAGATTCAGATATATATATAAACCAACCACAAGCTTCAAGAATGGATTTAAATGTATCTTTCAGGAGGTCCATAGTGATAATTGAATAGATTCTTGATTTGATACTCCGACAGAGTGATTTAATATACTATTGTGAGGAACAAATTGTAAGACTTTGTTCATAATTTTAAAATTCTTTATTTATTCTGCCAAATCTATTTCGTCCCCCTCAAAGTAATCTCCCCCCCCCCCCCCCCCCCCTCAGCTGCAATATGCCAACGTTTTTTCCAATCCTCGTAACAGTTGTTAAAGTCAATTTCCGGAATAGCCTTCAATGTGCGTAGCGATTCACGTTTAATGTCTTTAATTGACTCAAAACGGTTTCCACGGAGCGGTCGCTTGAGTTTGTTCAAAAGCCAGAAGTCACACGAAGCTAAATCAGGCGAATACGGTGGTTGTGGAACGATATTGATTGAAGTTTTGGCGGAAAACTCACGAAGAATCAATGCGGTATGCGACGGTGCATTATCGTGGTGCAAAAACCAAGAGTTGTCGGCCCATACTTCCGGCCTCTTTTTACGAATAGCTTCGCGCAAACGACGCATAACACTCAAATAGTATTCCTTGTTGACAGTTTGGTCCGTCGGAAGGAATTCGGAGTGCACCACACCTCGATGATCGAAGAAAACTGTCAACAAGGCCTTGATTTATGACTTGCTTTGACGTGTTTTTTTTTGGCTCCGATTCACCTTTGGCACGATATTCGGCCGATTGATCGTCTGTTTCCGGGTCGTCAGCGTAGATTCAAGACTCGTCGCCAGTTATAATACGTTTAATGACATCCTGGTAGTCGGAAAGCATTGTTTGACAGACGTCAATGCGACGCTGTTTTTCAAGAAAATTGAGTGATTTTGGAACCTGTCGTGAGTTCACTTGTCTTAGGCCCAAATGATCTTTTAAAATGTTTCGACGAATGGATTTCCGAGCGAAATTTAAATTAAAAAGTCTTACTATTTTTTGCCCATGGTAATATATTTTTTGAACGAAAAGCCGTACCCCTTGAAGACAAACCCGTTTCGGCTAAGCGCTATCTTCAGAGTAATATTTCGTTACATACTTTGTCGACACTTTTCTAAACACTAATTCGTTAGTAATAATTTCAGAAGTGATATATTCGATGCATTTAGAAGATACTTTGGTGTCACTTCTCAAAAATACATACTCTTCCCTGGTGGGTACACTTCGTTCAGAACAAAAAACGACACTGAAGATGGCACATAGTTTTTTAAAAGCCCCAACCGGCTGATAGAGCAATCAAATTTTTCTTTAAGTATTATATACGAGTACGTACATTGCGTTATTTATTATAGTTTCTATAAATAGTTCTAAGTGCAATTATTGTCAAATGGAGTAACCAAGCTAAAATACTTGAGATAGTTTGTTGTAATTTGGAGTAATACACACGGGCAAGACACTCTCCCTCGTAGTGGGCGTTTCTTCATCAACAATTTGCATACAAAGAATTCCAACTCGGAAAACGTTAAAAGAAAGATGACGTGACAGCTCCAACTTTAAGAAAGTGTATTGATTATCATTGTTAAAAAAAACAATTAATAAATAAATATAATTAATAAAAAAAGTGTGTGTCCCGATACGCTAGTTAGTAGTGTGGTAGTCTAGTGTGGGGGTCGTGGGTTCGATTCCCAATAAGGACTCTGGCTATTTATCGCTACAACGGGTGACAAGGTCTTCGTAATTGTACTGCAGCAGTTTTAAAATAAAAATATTTAATCAAAAATCTTCGTGTGCTAGTCTAGTGTGGGTGTATCGATAGTTGTAAGTGATTTAGTAAGTCCTCAAAACTATCAGAAACTATCAGATTCTTGGCGTAACTTTTAGTATTTCAAAAACCACATTTCCAAAAACATAATTTAAATCTTTAAAAGTTCTGTATTCAAGTCTTTTCTCGCCTGGCTGGCAGTCATGCAAAATATATTCTGTTTTGTACGAGTTATATCTATGTACCCACATTTACAGTAGAATCGATATAAATCGTACCTCGTTTATTTGAAAATCTTAATAAGTCGTAACAAACAGTTAGTTGGTCACTTGAAACAATCGCTTTAGTTCATAAACATTGCCAACATTGCACACATTTTTGTCCCCTCACTAATTGTTTTTTTTTTTAATGATAAGACACCCCTTATAAATCGTAATGGCTTGGTGATAACGTCTTATAGTTCGAAATGTGAAGCACTAAAAATTTATGTTACGTTTACGTTTTTCATGGTCAGTTTGTTCGTTACTTTACTAAACGCGTATGAAAAAAGATAGTGTGGCATCAAAATGGCAAAACGGGCTCGCATCTGGTCCTATGATTGTTGCGAAAAGAAAATATGATATCAGTAAAGTAAATAAATGATAATAAAAAAACCGTTAAATCGAAATCTCGTTATTTCGAAAATCTCTATAATTCGTAAAAATGGCGTTTATGAACTAACGGGATTCTACTGTACATACGAGTATGTATGTGTGCGTATTAATCTGTAATACGAATCTTTATAATTTGTTCAGCGTTGTAAAAAACTCCTTCCGGATTATTCATTTTTCTCAGACTATTTTTTTAATACAGAAACGTTAATGATCATGGCTTTTTCACACATGTGTGCAGTTTTGATGTCTCATATTCACTGTCATGTAAATTTACTATTTACTAATAATTCATTTTGGTGCATTTCTTGTTGGCTTTGTTGATGCTACTCATATGGAGACTTTTTGGAGCCAACTGTAATTTAATTCGTTCATATACATAATTGTTTAATGATCATTAGCGATCATTATTTCAACACATGGTGGTAGAGGCTCAAACAAGTGACCTTGAAAAAACGTTGATCTTATTTATATTTTTTGATTCATTTTCATGTTGTTTTCTTTCACAGTGTGCTTAAATTTTAAAATGATAGACTACTCGTAGCAGTGTATTTCTCCGCGACTCTAGGCAGTTGAAATGAATCGTTTTTGGTTTTAAACGAGGTGTCCCCAGCTCGGAAGAATATGTATTTTTGAGAAGTGTCTTCTTAAAGTAACGAATTAATGTCGACAAAGTAATATATCTTTATTTTAAATACATAATAATATAAATTTTTTTTAATAAAAGTAACATAGGAACCCAAACAATAATTAAAAATAATATACGTATGTAAATGAAATTTTTTATTGGAAAAATATATTTTTAGCAAAAAATTTTACATTAATGCATTAAACACATTGAAGACAGTAGGCTACCGACTACAACCTGTCAAAATTAAAATACACACACATTTATATGAGAACGATTATCTTGACGACAACAAGGCAACACACTCGTCTGCAGGTTGTAACACTACGTCTTGACTATCCATAAATTTGTTCGCACATTCAGAGAGCGTCTGCAAAATAACGGGAGAAAATGTGTTTGTGGTCTTCTGTTTGGAGAATACGTGTGGATGTTCCTGTTCAGTTTGAGCATAATGCTGTGTCACTCATCGAGATGGTTTCGATGCTCTCACCATAGTTTATATACGGGTGTTTACACTCGAGCGCACACAAACATATGTTTTATTTTACCTGGGTGTAATTTGTTTGTGTGATGGCATAACTGTGTTATGCAAAGAGCAAAAGATAGTTTATACTGTTCAGAAGTAGTGATTTTGACACGGAAGACAAAGATCGCCTCGGCTAGCCAAAAAAGGTTGAAGACCCGAAATTACTCTACGAAGTTTGTTGTCAAACTGAAGAGCTTGCAAAATCACTGGGTAATACAATTGGGTCATGAATCAGCAGGATTCATCCAAAATCAGGGGAATTGATGCCGAGGGATCTTGAAATACGATTTTGCATGCCCAAAATGATGTTTGAACGCCATAAAAGCAAATGATTTTTGCACCGAATCATTACCTGGGATGAAGCATTTATCCGTTGCGATAACCGAAAATGTAATCGATCATAAATATGTGATGCCCACCCGAATCGACAGCAAAGCCTAAGGTAATGGCTATATACTTGATGGGACCAAAAGGGTTGTATCTTCTGACAATTCTCACCAACAATCATGGAGAGTCAATAAGGTTTTCTTTTTCTTTCAATAAAAAGATTTTTCTTTTCTCATAAAATTTATAATTCTCTCATATATGCTGGACTCGGCCAGCATATTGCATTTTTTAATGCAAATATGCTAAAACTACCCAATTCTTTTTATAATTTTCACTGCCGCTATAAAATACTTACATAGCTTTGAGACAAAAAGTTTACTTTTGTACAGATTGTTCCGTTAAATATTACACTGTGCAAGACTATAGCAATATAATCTAAATTTACAAAAACGGTTCTTGACAACTTTTTTTTAAAAACCTCGAGACTTGTCCAAGAAAAGTCTTATGGAAAGAAGCACAAAAAATTGCATAATTTGTGAAATTAATACGTATTTTTCTATAGGTCTTGTTTATATGGTTAAGACCTTAAATCAATTAAAAATCCGTAACAATACTATAAATGGATATCATATTTGTACGGAAGTCAAAAAACTTTTGGCAGTCCCAGTTAGTTATTAAAAATACTTAAAACTATTATGTACATACAAGGCAAGTTGGCTCTATGAATTTTTGATATAATACTCTTAATGTGAAAAAAGAGCTTTTAAACTTGAAATTCAGTACCATTTAAGCTCCTCGATTTTTTATAACCGAGATGAATGTTAAGTATGCATTTGTTGCCATACTAAAAAAAATATGAAGAGCTTTTACATTGGGTGAAGAGAACTTGCACAATAAGTTTTTTTCATTTCTTCAGCCATTGTACATTTTGCTGTTCGCGCAGGAATTCGGCTATTGGAACCCGTCGCTGTTATTGGTCAGTTCGTGTTCAAACAGAGTTGTCATAACAGACGGTCGCACATCTCTGTTATGCCATCACACAAACAAAATATACCCTGGCAAAATAAAAAATATGTGCGTGTACGCTCGTCTATAAACACTAGTACAAAATCTATGCTGACAGCATCGAAACCATCTCGATGAAACAAAAAAGTATGCTAAAACTGAACATGAACATCTACACGTATTCTCCAAATAGAAAACCACAAACTCTTGTCTTGCCGCTATTTTACAGATGATATCTCATTGTGTAGTGTTACATGACGTCTTGACTAGCCATAAATATGTTTATCCTTCACACATTTTACTACTCGCACAGAAAAATGGTTAGTCAAGACCACCGCTGTTCATGGTCGCTTTATGATCAAACAGAGTTGTACGAACAATAGTTCGCACAACTCTGTCATGCCATTACAGTTACAAAATACGCCTGTAAACACCCGTCATAAGCTATGCTAAAAGCATTCATACAATCCAGATGAGAAACAAAAAAATATGCCGAACCTGATCGTGAAAATCTGTATGATTTCTTTAAACAGAAAACCACGAACACATTTTCTGTCGTTATTTTAGAGAGGCTCTCTGAATGTGCAAACATATATATGGCTAGTCAAGACGTAGTGTTAGATTTGCCCTTAGACAGTTAATGAAGCCGGTATCATTAAGGTACTAGATAATTATTCTTCGGTGGTGGCTGTATCAAGCCGTGTTTCGTCGATATCGGCGCGAAAATTGAGACTGAAATCGGTGCTGTTAGTCACTGATTCGTTTATAATTCGATCCTGTATCAGATGGGAGCACAGAATACTCACCAATGACTATAAATGATATAAAAATAATATGAAAAATTGTTATCGCTAATTAATTAATTTTGTTAATTTTGGCCTTTCATTAAGTAGCGTATAATATAAGGTATAATACATTTTAGCAACAGACATGAAAAGCGATGTTGTTTTCATTCCGTGGCATTTTAGCCGCATTAGTCGATACAATTTGCGTCGGCAACCTGGCGTTTATTTCTCTCGGCAGCTCGCGTCGTCAGCTGATTATCAGCTCTGGAGTTGAATATTTTCATTTTCAGAAATTCGGCGAAAAATATTAGTTTTGTTGCAAAAAATCTAAAGAATTTACTTGCAAAAAAATATGGGTAAAATAATAATGTGTACTTCTTAAAGTATAAGTTCAAATGGAACTTGGAGTAAAGAACAATTTGTGATAATTGCAAAAACATGCGAAAAGTATTTGCAATGATGAATCTACACATCTAACTGCGGAAAAATGTCATTTATAAACTTTACAAAGAGAATATTCAAAATCGAATAAAAGTATATGTATATTTTCTTTGAAATACTGATTAAAAAGTTGTGTTGAAAAAAATTGTCTAAAAATGATCGGAAAATCGGATCATGTAGCGCTGACACTTACAACTAGTAGTATAGATGGCATTGAAGAGTCTCCAAACGGAACGACGATTTTGCCTAGCAATCGTAAAAGTTTAAGACGTGTAAGATTAACTAGTCAAAGGAAGTGAATACATATTCGTATTTATTGTCACGTCTTTTTCTTTTAGTACTGGAATCAACTACCTCGGTGTCAACGCAATCTAATTATTTTAGGTATTTCTGTGATGTGCATTACTTTACTTTTTTTACTGCCGTCCGAGCAATTAGATCTCAACAGTAAACAGTCTTTAGCCGGCGGTGTCTTACCCTATCAGAATGCTAATGATAAGTTACATGATACTTACTCTAATGAGCTACAAGAGGCTTCGACTATTGCTAAAAAGAATGTGGTTTCTTATCCAAATAGTAACATTGCTGAGAGAGAAAATGAGGTAAGTTAGTCATTCAAACGATTATTAAGTTTAATCTAGTTTAGAGCAGCACACCCAACATATCTATCGTCTTAAAAACTAAAAATGTTTTTATAAATACGAGTAATTGTTTTTTTACTTTAATATGTTGTTATATTATAATTCTATCTTATATATGCGGCTAGTATTTAGTTGGAAAACCTCTATTCCGTAGCACTTAAGCACATCGTCTTGACACTGTTTGAACTAACGTGGCACATTGGGTAGGACTTTAAAATAAAATACTGCTATTTTTTTAATCCCCGATAGATTTTCTATAGGAATTATTTTGGGACTTTATGCTGGCCAATATAGAATCTAAATATTATTAGCTACAGTACATTTCTTGATAACTCCCCAGCAGTACTTCATGTCATTGTCGTGTTAAAATGCTAATGGCAAATTATCCACGCAGTCATCTTACTTTACGGTGTATTTAGGGTTTTGTTCTAGCGGTGGTCGTCTGACATAGTTTACCATGACTACCAAACTTATAGTCCTTCTACAAATGTTTTTTGGTAAACGCTTTTAATGGTTAATACTTTTTTTTAAGCATTCAGTTTTCTTCGTTTATGTTGTTTATAATACATATTCGATAGCACTATTGACTACGAGAAAATCCAAAAATTTTTACAACTGTTACCATAATTTCATACTTAAATTTTTTTCTTTCAATTGAAGCTAATGTTTTGATCTTACCCATTGCGACTTGGCTACTAATTGTATGGAAATTAATACAGATTCCTTTAAAAGCCATATAGTGATATAAATTGCAGTACTAAAATATAAATGTACACTATAAAATACTTTAATTGTGTAAGCACACAAACACTTACATACGCAAATGTTCGCAGGAAGAAAAAAGTTTTTAACGCATAATGAATAATTAGAGTTGCTAAGGAACCGGTGCTTTGCGATCGTAACATATCAGTGGTTTTAAAGAAAGTAATTAAATGTTTCAAGTATTTGACATGTTTATATACAAATTTTAGATAAAACATATATGCTACAGGACAGTATTTTTCTAAATAAGAGAAAAATGAATTTATATATTATCAACACCTGATCATATTTTTAAATTGCAATGAAATCGCCCACATGAATTTTAAAAGTAAATATTACAAATCTCAGTACTGTTTTGATTACTATTTAGTTGCATTTATCTAAATCGTGTAGAAAATTTACGATATTCTTTGAATATTTTGATTATATGTGAAAATAAAACTATAAGTTGCAATATCGACAAGTTGAATTAATGTGTAAATATTAATATGAAATATATAAGTAACTTGAATAAATTACCGTGACGCAGAAAAAACACATAAAATGCATGATGGAAAAGTTTTACTTATAAAATTGCTTCCGGCATCTAATAGAGACTAATTGGTCTGCAAAGTATCTCAATATAAACCGTGGCTTTTAAGTGATGCTCTTAAATTGTAAATAC
The DNA here is from genome assembly GCA_963932375.1 of Phania funesta. NCBI lineage: Eukaryota > Metazoa > Arthropoda > Insecta > Diptera > Tachinidae > Phania > Phania funesta. The sequence continues at coordinate 46,684,014 of OZ010652.1, forward strand.
AAAGTAGCAAATATAAATTCTCAAATGGGGTTTTGTTCTAAATAATAAGTAATCAAGTTTACCCTGTGGTGGGATAATAATTATTGCGTAACAGAACTCATCCGGTTTCCATTTAATAATTGCGTTTTTGATATTTCGATTTTATTTAAACAGCTTTTCACTATCCTGCGTTAACGTGTTTGTTGATGTTTTATTTTTTTCACCCTTATTTCTGACAGTATATACCTCTAAACACTTTTATCATAAGCTCAATACTCTATACTCATATATATTCATAAAATAAAATATTAACAGGATTTAAATTTGTATTTAATTGTATTAATTAATTAACAAATAAGACTGTTCTGCAATGAAATTCTATAAATAAAAATAGTATTAATTTCAAGTATTTAAAGCGCATAATTTAAATTTGTTCTCAGTTTTATCTAACAGGTATTAATTTTTTAATGGGCTTGGCAAGTATGCCAGGGCGAGTACACTAGTTTATTGCACTATAACTCGATAACACCTCTTCCGATTTCGATAGCTGAAACACCCAGGGATGGGGATTCCAGTTATATATAATCTGCTTTTTTATGCTACACAGTTTCGAAGTTATTAGGAATTATTCTTTTTTCACGCAAGTTAAAAAATGTTTGCTCTTTAAAATTCATACAAATTTTTACACGGCAAAAATGATTGCGAATAAAATAAGCCGTATATCATATACATTTTTGCACATAGTTTTATTCGCCTTGCATTTGGTTCGTTGTCCTGCACAAACAGAGTATCGCTCGTCCCGCACTCAAAAATGTCCAAACTAGATAAACAGGTATCCTTTAAAATAGCAATAAAAAATATTTGTTTAACACGCTTCCCAAAAAAAAAAAAAAAATTTAAAAAAAATCGATCCAAAACTATTTGTTACAATTTATTTTATTAATTGCTTGTAATAATAATTGTGCATGTTATGTTTTGCTTCCAAACTATAATTTCACTACTAGCAAAATACAGCTCAACAACAAGGTGAACTTCCTCAAAATAATCAGCAAGTAGAAAATGTTGTAAATTCCCCGCAAACACAGAACAATCTGAACGAGTTAGTTCAAAACCAAATTAGTGCTCAAAGTCTCGATGATCCCTATGGAAAAGTTAAAATTGAAAATATGGTTAACAATGATTTAAATGGCAATTTACAAAATACTGAAATACGTAATGCACATTTAAATAATGTTGAGAATGACCGCCAAACAATAGAAGCAGTTATACAAGATCCTCTGAGTTTGCCGGGTAGTGGTGAAACAATCGAAGAATTTTTAGGACGTATTGACTTAAAACATTTACCCACTAAGCAACATTTTCATGGAGCCCGAAATGAAAGGCAAGAAGCTGTGGTAAGAGCTTTCAAACACTCTTGGGCTGGTTATAAAAAATATGCTTGGGGACATGACAACTTAAAGCCTATATCGGAATCTTCTTATGACTGGTTTGGTTTGGGGTTAACGCTTATAGATTCCTTGGATACAATTTATATAATGGGATTGGAAGATGGTAGGGCGGTATTAAGAACTATTTTTTATTTCTTTAGATATTAATTATTTATTAATTTTAGAATTTATGGAAGCTCGAAATTGGGTTGGTGAACACTTGAACTTTGACGTTAATCGTGATGTCAATTTGTTCGAAGTTACTATACGAATTTTGGGCGGATTACTATCGGTCTATCATTTGAGTGCGGACAAAGTCTTTCTACAAAAATCGGCAAGTATTTGACACATATTTAGGAATTAATTTTTAACACTCTATTTTTGTTATAGATTGAATTAGGCAATCGGTTGTTGCCTTGTTTTCTTTCTCCCTCCGGTATTCCTTATTCCGATGTAAATTTAGCAGCTTTGTCTGCGCATGCTCCGAAATGGTCACCCGACAGCTCAACCAGTGAAGTTACTACAATTCAACTAGAGTTTAGAGATTTGAGTAGAATTACAAATGTTACTTTATATGAAAGCGTAAGTAATTATATATTATTTAAATGAATATTTCTTTATTTTTAAATAATTTTTTGTTGAAGGTTTCTCATCGTGTCAATGAAAAAGTCCACGCTCTAGATAAGAATAACGGCTTAGTGCCAATTTTTATAAATGCTAATACAGGAACATTTAGAAATTATGCTACAATTTCATTAGGTGCCCGTGGTGACTCCTACTATGAATATCTTATTAAACAATGGATTCAAACTGGCCATAAGGAAAATGATTTGTGAGTTTTTTCTTTTAATATTTCATTTTTATACATATTTTAAACAACTTGCGCAAACATTTAAAAATTGAAAGAACACGATGAACTTTGTTAGAAGAAGGAAATTTTGTTAAATCAGGAATGGTGTGTTGTTTTAAAATAATTTTTCATTTTCTTGCAAGACTTTTATTTTCCATCCTCTTCTATTCAATCTTATCAATTTTTTGGGCAAAATAACTTTCTAGATCTTTTCTTCAGGAACGAAGAATAAAGAAATACGAGTACATTTCATCGTTATTTCCTAAACGATGTTTTCATTCGCTTGTTTAGTTTCAAACATTTTGCGAAACACTAAAGTATAAACTTTTGTGTTTATACTTTAGTGGTTATTTTAAGATTTGTTTCAAATAGTTTTTTTATTTCATCTGAAATATAGGAAACAAAGAGCCCATTAATTGCCAATTAAAAATTGAGAAGTTTTTTTAGTGGTTGTACAAAAAAGTTCTCGCAGTTTTTCTGTCAATATAGACTTCAATAAAATTTTCAAAATTACCATGTCATTGAAATTATTGGCCACTGTTAGCTGTGAATTTTTCTCGCCAATGGAACTATACACATTTATCGGCCAACAACGAATCTCCTGTTACCTTCACGAAGCGTATTCCACCCTGATTGTACTGCATCGACCTAAACAAATGGCAATCAGATAGGGCAAGATGTGGCTATAGAAGGCTTGAGGCAAGACTTCCCATTCGCTGGTTTTCAAATAGTTTTTCCTGTTCCAGCAACAAGAGGACGAGCTTTTTCATGGACGTTTTTCGTTGATTGCTCTCCATACATCTTTCCTAATGAAAAAATTAAGGAAGAAACAAACTTCTATGTAAAAAAAGACATTCCATGGTACTACCTTTTCCTTTTCTGTGTACTGAAAATTGTTGCCAGATGTTTAACAATCCGAATAAAAAAAATATGGTTGTTCGTTGACAATATGTTTATCATAAGTGAAAGCCATCCTGTTGTCAAACAGAGAACTTTTTTGTATTTCCAACATTAAACTTTTTTACATGTCCCCTAAAGTCATTTTTATATATGTACTTACATATAACTTTTTTTTGTTTTTGCATAAAGCAAGGAATGCACAGATTGTTAGTTTTAAATAGCTGCAGCCGTATTCTGTAATTCTCGTAGCTAATTTTCTATCTCGATCGCTAAAATGCTAAAAATAAATGTGGGCGAATATTTTAGCGAAATCGCTAAATTTGTATTCTGTAACTCTAATCTCTTAGCTAAAATTTACTATTTTCGCCGTAGCTAATTTGCTAAAATAAGTCTATTCTTTTCCTTCTATTTGCAATAATGCTGTTAGAAAGAGACAAACTTATGACGCTCGTTTTTGACATTTGATATTAGTGTTACCTAACTTTATATTTTGTTTTCCATATAAATGTTAAGAATTTCGCACCAAAAAGTTTTATAAATATGTTGTAGAACGTAAAATTTTTAAAATAATTTTGAATATACTAATCAAAATTTATTTTATTTTGTAATATATTATGTCGGATAATAATATAGTTCATGATTTACGTATATTATTTTTTCAAGAAATCACCAATGTTGATATTGTATAAAAGGCTTCAAAATCTGGCAACACTATAAATGATTTGTTTATTTGCTGTAAAATAAAATTTTCTTATTATTTTTCAAAACGCTAAGGCCAATGAACAAACCACAAAGTTTTCCGTTTATTGACCCACGCTCGCTTCCACATTTCGCCGTTTTTGCAGGCTCCACCTAAAGCGTTCAGCTTTTCAGCTAACGAGTCCCACTGCTCAGAGAGGCTTTTTTGCTCCTGTGGAGTTCACAAATCTAGGAAAAAGGGATTTTATTTTAATTAAAAAAAATGTTTTTTTAAAAGATTATTTTACCTATCGTGCGCAAATTCTGCATGCTCCTCCATATATTGTATAAGCGCGTACTTTTGTTATTTTGTAATTTTTTTGCTTACTTCCTCCATGATAAATGACATTAAAAGAATCTTAAAAAAATTTAAATTACAAAATATTTACATTGCACTTACTTTTTAGCAACACAAAATATTTATTGCTAAAAATTAAGCATTTAGGAGACAAATAACAGCTCTTTAGTTGTTAGAGAATACAAAATAGGAGAATTTTAGCGATGACAACAAACGCTAAAAATACGGCGAATTTAATTTTTAATAGATAGCTCAATTTAGCAATGCTCGTTATAGAATTGCATTTGTAGCTAAGAATCTCTAAATTGATTTTAGATATATTTAGCGATGGAGATTAAGTTTAAGCGACTTACAGAATACGGCTGCTGGTTACTATTCCAACACACTTTTTATTAAACTTTTACCTTCTGTTTTTTTTTTTTTTTATTGATTATTCGTTGATAACAATTAAGTCATAAATAGTATTTTTATCGCCCTTCTAATCAGTTTTTATATCATTATTAAAATGTTAAAATTAAAAACATTACAAACGTCTAAAATAATAGCTTGGTAACAGACTACATACAAGCCATAGATGGCGTATTTTCGCAACTGTTGCGACGGACTCCTAAAGAAAATCATGTCTACATAGGCGAGCTTATAAATGGCAAAGAATTCAAACCTAAAATGGATCACTTAACCTGTTATCTACCCGGAACCTTACTTTTGGGTCACCATTACGGTATGCCAGATTCTCATTTGTTATTGGCCCGAGATCTTTTGGAAACATGCTATCAAACCTACATGAAACAACCAACACAATTAGCTCCAGAAATATCATACTTTGCTGTTGGTGAACATGAAGAATTGGATATTTATGTGAAGCCAAACGACGCTCATAATCTATTAAGGCCGGAATTTGTGGAAAGTCTTTACTACTTCTATGCATTGACCGGCAATCGAACCTACCAAGAGATGGGTTGGAATATATTCCAGGCTTTCGAAAAGTACACCAAAGTTTCACACGGTTATAGTTCGATTGGAAATGTAAAGAATATTTTTAATACTAGACTGCGTGATATGATGGAAAGTTTTTGGATGGGTGAAACCCTTAAATACTTCTATTTACTTTTTAGTGATAGTCCCAAAGAAATTGATTTAGAAAAATGGATTCTCAATACGGAAGCACATCCATTACCTATAAGAAAAAACTAAAAGCTACTATATAATAAGAGTCTGAATTTCAACCGATAAGTTTTTCGTTATTGTAAATATTAATATTAATTTTTTTAATGAACAACTAGGATTATGTGTTTAAGTGTTGTACAAAGTGCTGTGCATAAAGAAACAAAACAAAATTCCTTTAAAAATAATTAACAATTTATTTTTAAAAATGCATAACCTACAACGCAATGTAGGAATTTTTTAATATACGGAAAACCCTATTCTAGTTATTAAAGAATAAGTAGATATTTACAAAATTTTGCACAATGTTTAATATACATTTCAATGCACTCTTGAGTAACACATATAATTACAACAGTAGAAACAAATTTTTGTAGTTGCTTATTTCTTAGTTTAACAAATTATATAAGTTTTAAAGCCAAATAGCTAATGATTATATAAAATCTCACTATATTGATATTATTTCTTCTAAGTAAACTTAATTTAATATACATACATAATTATGAAATTACATAAAAATGTCTTTAAGCAATATTTATGTATGTCCAAGAAATCTCAAAACTTAATACAATTTTTAATTCAGTTAATTAGTGAATTATTGATATTGACAAAATATTATAGAATCCATGCCTATTTGATGTGTTTTTATTGTGCTCATTGATTTTACATACATATGCTTTATGAAACATCAAATTCTATACACTTTGTCTTACTGTATAAAGCCTGATTTTTTTAATTTATTTGAGCAGAATGTGCTAATCCCATTATTTTTCAAATTCGCTTACGGTAAACTTAATAGGAATAAAAATAAAGGCTGCAAGGAACTAGTTAAATTTAACATCTTCGGCCGAGTTTGAAATAAAAAAAAAATGCGTATTTTTACAATACTTTCAATTGATTTATTGAAGATGACTACAGTTGCAGTGTTGAAAAAGCATAGAACCGTTCAATATCAACAGAATTTAAAGGAATCTGAAGGTATCTGAAACTCAATATTCCTTTTGACGTATACTCCAAATTTTCGTATTTGCTTGTACTGACATCTATATTTGTCCTACTTATATGCTTTGCTACAGATTTTTGAGCATTTATTCTTTCCATATGAGCTAATATTTCTTCAAACGCTTTGATTGCGACGTTTATAAGAATATATATCATTAATTCTAAATGCTGCTTTAAAAAAAATGTTCTTTGCCTTCGATAACTATAAACTTAACCACATCAGGATAATTTTCTCATATTTAATCACACCATCTGCGTATTTCTTGTACCTGTTAACCTGTCTATTGTTAGCACAAGAATTCCTTTTTATTTTTCTTTATTGCGCCATCTTATCATATACGTATGTGTACATTTATTTTCGGCTTATATTCTAAACATAATTGTATTTTATCGTAGTGTCAGAGCTGTACCATTTTATTCATACTACATACCATACAAATTAAATTGGTGTTTTTGGATAAAATATAATTATTTGTACCTCTGGTGCAGCATCTGTTACAAATAATGAAACTTTAAATTTTTCTATTTTGAATTCGGCCATTTGTAATCAGTGTTGAACTGTTCGATTCGTTAAATCCGTATACTTTTTTCATTATTTTTATCAATAAAAAGGATAATCTTTGGATATAAAAATAAATTTATTATTTATTTACGTACATTGAACAAAAACTTTACAAATTAAATTCAAATCACCATTTAAAACATGTTACGTAAAATTAAAGAAAAAAGATCAATCGGTAATAATGAAAGAAAATGATAAGTATACAAAATGCTTTATAACATCCGTATGTGCAACTTTTGTGTCAATCTCCGAAGCAACATCGTTTTCTTCTTTTTCATCAATTTCAATGCTGTAATTTTCTTCAAAAGCAATATTAGCATCATCAACCTATTGGGTTAAATCATTCGCTGTTAAATCAACCTAAAATAGTAAAACAGAAATTTATTGATGGAAGGAAAGGACTTTCAATAACTTTTCTTTGGAACAATTTTGTTAAGCATTAACACCCTATTTCCAATTGACACTACATCTTCGTCAGTCTGTGATATCCTAATGAGAGGGATTTCATCCTGATTTTGAACAAAAATCCTATTCCAGCATTTCCCAGTCTAGTTTCTTTAACAGAATTAAAGAATTGTACAATCATCGTTGCAGTATTATATAATTTTTTTTTAACTGTGAGTATATTTGCTTGATCCAAAGAAAACGTCAAAACGACCTTTCTTTTCGAATGTACATTAGTTATCAACACTCTAGTCGCTAACCAACGACGTTCGGTGGGTTTTACTAATTTGCAAGACATATCTAATCCTTATCGACAGCTTGCTACTCTGCTGACGATCAACGAAAATTTATCATTACAACTGTCATTATCATTACAATTATTGCCTATTTAACGGCCAAACGCTTCTTGTAATGATAAAAAATAATATATTATTTGTATTATCTTTATTATTCTTCGCGACGCTCTTTTCTACATCCCGCAGAGTCGTCGGCAAGGACTGGTATAACATATTTAGCTGATATATAAATAATGTTGTTTGCTCGTTCTGTTTAATCTGAATATACATATATGCTAACGGCAACTTAAGAACTAATTATACAAAGCAAGAGATTCAGTAAGCATACGCCGCAATTTTCTCGACGTTGTGGTTCGTACGTGCTCTCATTCGTATCTCTCTCTCGCTCTCGCTGTCTGTGTGATGTGCCCTCAACCTTTTTAACCCTTAAAGTTACAAGTGGACCTGCGATTCTCGTGCTGTATCCTTTCTATATTTATCTTCGCTTAGTTTCTTATTTTATCTCTTTGAATCTGCATATCTACAATTGAAAATTCGTCTACCACCACCAGAATATGGTTATACTGTTTGTATACAAGTTAAGAGTCTTTTAGAGTCTTTTTTAGAGTCCAAAAAAGGTTTTTATGTATTTATTTTCTTTTTCGGTCCAAGGCCGTTTTTACTAAAATTACCAGAAAGAACTCCTCGTAAACCACCTCAAAATTTACTTTGGAGTCCAATTAAAAATTTTACATTACATTTACGTCTGCATAGTTTTCGTTGTAAACTCATAAATTTACATTTTACAGATATGATATTTTGGTAAGTGATCTCAAAATTCCTGTTTCTATTTTTGCTACCATAATTAACATACCTTCTAGTATAAGGGACGTTCAATACGTGTTGAAGTTTATCATGATTTTTTCTGCAGCCAAGAATCGTTTTCGTGGGTTCAGGTATTTTCTGTTTAATAATGTTAACAGTTGTTACTATGTTATTTTTACCTCTCTGTTTACTTTTAAATTGATTCTTAAATCTGTACAAATTTCGAAGTTTGTTATTTATTTAGTTGTAAAAGTCAATGGCATTCGTTATGTAAACGACAGCTCCATGAAAAAGCATTTCAATTTACTTCTATGGCTTCTGGTCTTGCCTTTAACTTTAATTTTAATAAGGCCAAAAAATTTAAACTTGCGAGTGTTAATCATCATATTGCGTGAGAAGTGGATTACTTCTGTCAACAAGGGAATCGAATAAATACAACTATTTTCTATCTTCGGAAGATTCAGGCAATCCTTCAGTAAATTTAAATGGCTCTAAAGTAAAAGGATTTACAAAAATTTATTTCAATAATAGAAAAAAAATATGTTTGTTTAATTTCTCAAGCTCTAGGTCTTCAATAAAATTTCTTTATTATATAATAAATATTAACTTTATTATATTCAATATTTCGCTACGCCTTTGTGTAGCATCGTCAGGAAATAAAATTATATTTTACAAACTTCAAAACAAAAAACAAATTATGAAAATTATTGAAAAATTTTCCATATACAATGAAAAATGTATCAAATTTTTAAAACACAAATACATACATATCATAAAAACTAAAAAAAACTACAAACTAAAGAATGTTTTACATTTATGTCTAGATGTAAGTATGTATTTGTAACATTTCCAATATGTAACGTCTCTTATAATTTTTCTCAATATTTAGCACTGACACATTTTCAAAGTTAGGACAGTGATTCAATTCAGAACAAATGGAAGATAGAACTGTTTTATTTGAATTTCTACATCTATGGTCCGACTTATGTCCGGATATTCTAGTTTTTAGCACATTTTTCGTTGTACCAACATATACGTTACTACAATTCTCCTGATCATTACCGTTACAAGGTATTTTATAAACGACATTCGACAATTTCAATTTCTTAATTCTATCTTTAGTTTTACTAAATAATCTATTTAAAGTATTGTAAGATTTATGAGCAATTTTGTATTTATCGTTATTGAAGATTTTAGATTTTTCTGATATTCCTGGCACATAAGTTAAAGACTAATAAATGTTGGGCTCTATAACGCTTATTATGTTAATATTTCTACTACATCTGAAACGACTAATTAATTTATAAGAAAGTTGCTCGGGAAAACTATTTTCATATAATATATTCCTGATCTTTTCCTTGTTCTTTTTGTGAAACTCCTTGTGACTTATCGTTAACACCCTTTGTACCAAATTTTGAGCTGTATTCATAATAACTCTTTTACTATGATTAGAAAAGTAGTTAATGATGCTCCCAGATGCTGTTGGCTCTTGATACCAATCCATTATTAAATTGTTGCCCCGTCTTATTAACGTATCTAAGGAAGTTGAGAAACATGTTCCTTCTCTATTGTAAATTTAATGTTTGTATTAAAGAAATTCAATGTCTCCAATACTTTATCAATTTCACATCCAGGAATGATGCAAAACAAATCATCTACATACATTATTTGCGGTTCAATGTTTAGTTTTTCAATACATGTGTCCAGTAACATCTCCATAACTATGTCCGCTACAATTGGAGATGCTGGAGATCCCATTGTAAGACTTGCCTTCTGTACGTATACCTTCCCGTTATATTGAAAATATCTATTGTCCTCAATACAAAATTTAAGAATACGTAAAAATAAGCCTTTCTCAATTTTAGTGTAATCGCTTATTATATTCAATTTTTCATCAATTGTTGTTATTGCTAAATCAACTGGTATACTAGTTAATAAAGATACTACATCAAAAGAAACTAACTTTACATTATTTTCTATTCTTTAATTCTATTGTTAAATTCTAAAGAGTCCTTAACATTATACTTAGAAAACTCAGTAATCCTCTTCAAAATGTTAGTAACAAATTTGCATAATTTATATGACGGTGAATTCACAAAAGAGCAAATTGGTCTTAAGGGAAAGTCTGGCTTATGAATTTTAGGAAGACCATACAATCTAGGTGCAGTATCAATATTTGTTTTATATTTCTTTTCCTCAAAAATCGTAATTATTTTCAAGAACCTTTCTGTTGCTTTAACTTTATGCAAAATAAACCTATCTTTATTAGTCAATCTCATTTTGTTAAAATGAGAGCGTTTGTATGAAATCTTCTACGTCAGTTATCATTTATAAAACTGGAAATTCCTCTTTCCTTATAGGCAGTGCATGCTTATGACCCAGTGAAAGAGTACATTGTACCGGGGATATCTAAATCGGTCTTATTAATAAACCATTTATCCATAAATTTAATACCTAACTCTTTTTCCTGTGAATTCCGAACACAATTAAATTTCTTAATGTGTACCCTTTTAACCTTTTCTTCAAAAGAAGCTGCCATTATTTCTTCATAATTCAAAAACAACTCTATCTCCCTTTCTGTAAAATGATTTTTCAAATTTATTTTTAACACTGTTATCTCACCTTGAAAATGCTTCAACAGCCCATGGTTTTGCTTTATAGATAACCTTAAAAACTTTTTATGTAAATCCTGTCTGTAACTATTTATGGTCTGTTGAATTCCAGCCAATCTCCTCATCTTAAAAATATCCGCAATAGTTTTTGTTGAGTTTATTATAAATTTTGGAACAATGCTAAAATTTCTGCACCGAATCAGGAAAGTTATGGTAGATTATAATCTGGTCCCCTTGAAATTTCTTGATTATCTTGACAATCCTGATTATCTTGATAAATCATTGTTTTTGTTCCTTCGAATTTTTTTACCTTTTTTTATAATTATGTTTGTTTAATTTCTCAAGCTCTAGGTCGTCAATAAAAATTTCTTTATTATATAATAAATATTAACTTTATTATATTCGATATTTCGCTACGCATTTGTTTTTTTAGTTTGTAGTTTTTTTGTGTTTTGAAAATTTAAAACATTTTTCATTTTATATGGAAAATTTTTCAGTAATTTTCATAATTTGTTTTCTGTTTTGAAGTTTGTAAAATATAATTTTATTTCCTGACGATGCTACACAAAGGCGTAGCGAAATATCGAATATAATAAAGTTAATATTTATTATACAATAAAGAAATTTTATTGAAGACCTAGAGCTTGAGAAATTAAACAAACATAATTATAAAAGGTCTGTTCAGTAACTTTACTAGCAGAAACTAGCAACGAGAGAGTAAGGCTGAAAATTGCAAAATTACTCTCCCAAATGTGAAAAAGTAAATGAACGCTTTTCTAGCAAAAATTAGCAAGTAAATTGCGGTCACGATGGGAATGATATATATGTACCTGAAAATTTGGTAATTCTTTTTATATTTGTTGTGTGAATATTTTCTAATTTCATTTTTTTTATCTAGGTTCCTGCTTATGCCTAACAGCTTTATAATTTTCTACGTACCCCTCTTGAATTGTATTTTGATATTCTTCTCTGTTAAGGTTTAACTTTGTAATTTGCTTTTCTTTTGTGGTTTGTAACAAATTATAAATTTTATATTTTTTAACTTTTCCATTTGCAATGTCTATTGGTCTTGCTCTGGTTACGGAGTGTATAGATTTGTTGTACCATTCGGTGCATTTGTATATTTTTTTCTTGGACCGTTAAGTCTGAATTTTCGATTTCTGGCATTCGGAATCTTTCTCCTAAGGTATTGTGAAATCTGTCGATATCTGCATTTCCCGTATGGGAATTTGGTTTTGTGAAATGGATTTCTACTTTTTCTTGTCTAAGAAAGTCTTTTACATTTGTTTAGTTAAATTCGTTGTTGGCAACGATTCGTTTTGGTTTTGAGTTGAGAGAGAAATACATACGAAGTTTTTCTATAAGTCTTATGCTGTTTCTATCTTCTAGGTAAGTAGTGGTAGCTCGTTTTGAAAACTTGTCTATAATTGCACTGTGATACAAAAGCTGAGAAAAAAATTATTCAGGGGTTCTAATGTACCAATTCTATTTTGTTGGAGTCCATGGATGACGAAAATACCGTTGGTTTTTTTAGGTCACTTCATAAAAATAGAATTGATACATAAGAACCCCTGAATATTTTTTGTGTATCACAGTGTAGTTAGAAAACTATGCTTTTTAAGAACATAAGTGTCCATATGTATTATTTCGTGCGTGTCTGTGGGTATTTCGGTTATGAAGTATTTTGGTTTGTATGGTTTTCTGTCATATTTACCTCTACAACAGACATCGCAATTAATTATATATTTTTGGATAAGAGTTTTAAGATTTTTAAAGTATATTGGGTTTTTTAAATCTTGATAGTTTTCGTTTATTCCAGCATGACCAGTTTCTTGTTTGTGGTAGTTTTGAATATATCTGAAGGCTTCTTCTTCATTTCTCATGTCTTTAGCATGATATGAACATCTATAGAATTTTACACTTGTGTTGAATAACTTTATTAGTTTTTGTTGCACTAGAAATCGAAATCTGAAATACCTGAATATATTCCTACTTTTCCTGTTTTTATAAATCTCCTAATGTCACTGGCTGCGACTGTAGTTTATAAGGAGCGAATTTAACTTCATCCAATAAAGACTCAATTCAATGTTATACGATACAATTTGATGCGTTTATTTCCAATGTACAAGAAATAAAACACAGTTTCAAAGCAAAATATAATATGTACTCACCGCAGTGCTTTTCCTCATAAACTGATTTCGTTTATTAAAATATTTTTGGTCAAACCATTACTTCGTTATATGTTGTACACATTCTAAATAACGGGACAACTCAAAGAAACAAAAAGCACTGCCGTGAAAACAATGTTAAAAGCAACAGTAAATTCTACATAAGCATCAAAGAACAAGTATATAAGATTAATATTAAGACATTTAGGCAATTCACAGTGTATTATATCAATACAAATGAATGCAAATCAAACTGTAAAATTCAAACAACAAAGCATTGGGATATTTGGGATATTAATAGTTTGACATGTCAAAATCAAATGAAAGAAATTAAATTAAATAATATAACGAGAATATTAATAAAATAAAGCAAATAAGCCGTTCAGCGACACCTAAAAATGTCTGACATGAAACCACTTCTAATATCGTTTAGGCTTACAAAGATTTTTCTTTTGTTATCAACTATTTTAATTTCTTCTGTCTTACTTTCTGTCAAGATTATTTGAGTATGGAAACGATTTACGACAGAGTCTAATATAGGAAAGTGATCGTTTATTTCTTCTGCTTGGGAATGAATAGTAGCGGTTGTACTTAAGTTGTCTAGATCAATGTCTCCTGAATTTTCGTCTATTGCACAAATTTCTCCTGTGTCTGCATTGATTCTGCTAAGAAAGTCAGCTAGAGTATTTTCCTTGCCTTGAATATACCCGATGTTAATATCGTATTCGCCAAGTTTAAGTAACCAACGCTGAAGTCTTGGGTTTATGTCTTTTCCTTTATGTTTAGTTTGTAACCATTTCAGTGGTTGGTGATCTGTCATAAGGTCAAAGTTCTTTCTATATATATATATGTATATATATGGCCTGAAATAATTCACGCCCCAAACAATGGCCAGTAGCTCCTTTTCTGTTGTGGAGTATTTTCTTTCGCGCTCATTTAGAGTTCTGCTTGCGTAGCTGATGGGGTGGTTGTCCTGCATTATTACTGCTCCGATTGCAAATTCGCTTGCATCGGTTGTAGAGGATGAGTCTCTAGTATGTTAATGTTAGGGTCAAAGCCAGACGGTATCGTCCTAGCTGACCTCAATCCGTTTTGATTTTTTTGTGCTTTGGTGATACTTTGGGGCTTGAACAGACAAAAATGTCCTATTCGCCAACAAAGTTATTTAATTTTTTATGGTTGAAGAAATTAAAACACTAAAGTTTTTCGTTTTGATGTTTATTATTCAACAGTTGATCAGAAAAGAAGAATGATTGTAATGATGTTCTGCCTTTTATAGGACAACATATTGGAAATTATTTGACAATTATTGGAAATTTTTGGAATTGAGTGTTTTTAATATATAACAATACTAACGGGATAATTTTTTATACAATATAAGTTATACTAAACGAAATTAAGAGAAATACAGAATGTGAAAGAATACAAGGTCATAAACAAAGTAAATCAATTACACGCAATTGCGTTATTACAAAAAAACTATCATTTACAACAACTCAATTCATAGAGAAACAAATGCACGATAACAAAATGAAATTGAAAAAATATCAAATACAGTAACTAACAAAATGATGTTTTACTAATTTATAACTATGCTTTAAATTAAAAGTAAATTAATATAAAAGTAAATAATTCTATAATACATAATATAATTAAAAATATTAAAATAATCTGTTACACGGTTGCTAGTTTAAATTTTCTTTTAAAATCTGGGTACCTTAATATAGGTGTGTCTGTTAGTAATCTTTAAAGTTTGTAAAATGCATCCGTATAATGAGGATCATTTTTATTTATTTTTGTGTTCTTTTTTAAATATTTTGTTAAACCGTGGGCAATTCTGGCATAGTATTTTATAAATTTTCGATAATAATCAGTTACACCTAGGAATGATTTTATTTTCTTCTGAGTTTCAGGAAGTTTCAGTTTCTGAATGGTTTCAATCTTGTTTGGGTTAGGCTTAATTCCTGCAGTAGTAAGAATGTGTCCTAGATATTCTGTAGATTTAGCAAAAAACTTGCACTTATCAACTTGAATCTTAAGATTATGTTTTGTAAGAGCATTGTACTGTACTGCTAAAAATTAAAATGCCGTCGAGATATACCACACATATTTTGTAAATGTGTTCTCTTAATGCCGCATTTATAAGCCTCTAAAATCTAGCGGGGGCATTTATGAGTCCAAAAGGCATACGAACGAATTCGTAATGTCCAAGTGGAGTAGAAAATGCTGTTTCTTTTCTGTCTTCTTTTTCTTTAATAAGGATCTGATGAAAGCCTTTGGCTAAATCGAGTGTAGTAAAATATTGTGCTCGACCTAATTTTTCTAGCATGATGTCAGTGTTTGGAATAGGGAATTTATCGCTCACAGTTATTTCATTTAAGGCTCTATAATCAATCACGATTCACTTTTTTTTACTGAATTGTCTGACTTCTTGGGTACAATCCATAACGGAGAATTATATGGAGATATTCTTTGAATTTAACATTTAACTTTGACTGCTGTAACATAACTTTAACTGCTGTAATACCGATGTTTCTTTTTGTTCCCTTTTTAATATGAATTGAAATGTTCTCTTTATTTCGTGGGCCGAGTTAAAAATGGTTTTTAGTTTAATTTCGTTTTATCCTATAATGTTTTCAATTTTCTTTCACCTAGCAACTTCCAAATTACTTCCTTTGAATAATTTCTTTATTTAACAGAAATGGTTTTACCACTTTTACTTTTAATTATTGTCAACTTCACTTTTACTTTTAATTATTGGTAACTTCTAAATTATTTCTTTTAATTATTGGCATCGGACGAGGCCCCAAATGTAGGGAAAAATATATGAAAATACAGATTGACTGGTTTTTTATATTTTAATAGTATATAATTGTATTTGCATCGAAAATTGTATGTTTTATAAAATGGTCTTCACATAATTACTCTTCTTCAGTCAAGACAGGTTTGGGTTGGCTAAATTCCTCAATTTCCCAAAAGGCTCTTAATAATGGGTCCCACATCTTCATGTTTTGTTATGACGTTGCACGATATTGGTCATTGTGGGGATTGACAGTCAACGCTACCACTTACGATCCAGCCGAGAGTTGTATTTACTAGGTACGGTAAACCATGTCCGAAAGACATTTTGCCGCCAAGGAGTAAATCACAGAAAATTTCAGAACTTATCAAAATGTCACTGTGCTGGGGTATATTAAATTGAGGATAGTGCATGATTTACAATCTGGGGGTATTTGGTTTTCTCTGTGTTGTTCCAGCTGTATTTCAAATCTTTTAAGTCACACTAACACAGAGTGTCGGAGTGGTTAAGGAAGCAGGATGGAGGTATATCCTCGGGCCTACTATGCTGGATCAACGACTGGAGTATGGTAAGGATAGTTATCGGTCTCTTCATGGACAATCCAGTTACATTAACGAAGCTGTTCACATCAACCAGGTCGGTAAGTGAAAATCCCGCCTGTGTTGTATCAATCTCCCTTGTCTTGTAGAGGCCAGCATTTTGGATCTGCGCTACCACCTCGCGTGAGAGGGTCGATGACTTAATGACGTTAGAGTAATAGTCGTGTAGCTGCACATTGATAACCCTAAGCCCGTCTCTTCTCTGTTTGATGTTACTCTCATGGAGACCGTGGTCAGCATTATCCATGAGTATAATGCCTGAGACCTGTTGTAGCCCGCTAGGAATGTAAGACACTGCGGCATTCTGAATTGCTAAGATCCCTCCAGTGAGCAGTTGCAACCTTTTTTGCTGGTTGTTGAGACGAAATAGATTTTGTCACTGAAAAAAGTGAGGTTCTTTCAAATCAGAAACGTGAGATTTTATAGTAGCTGTAACATTGTATTTTACTTGGGTCCGAATGTCCGAAACCCCTGCAATTTCCAGTGCTGCCTATTTCGTTTTAACTGAAGACGATTTACAGCCTCCTCTGTTATAAGATAGACTTCTGAGCAAGAGTACAGTAAGGCTCTAACTGGTTGTAAAGTATCGAAAAAATCTTTGATATGCATAATAGCGTTGGAAGCAAACTGATACGATAATTACGCGTTAGTAGCGATGAAACTGTTATGTGAGTTGAGGCTGAATTCGATGACTTCGGCAATACTGATTGATGGGATGATGAAAATGGTGGTTGGAAGGACGATGAATGTTGAAACGTCGAATTTGGTAACGAAATGTTTTGAAACGAAGAGTTTAAAGGCGAATGTGTTTGGCTCGA
The DNA here is from genome assembly GCA_963932375.1 of Phania funesta. NCBI lineage: Eukaryota > Metazoa > Arthropoda > Insecta > Diptera > Tachinidae > Phania > Phania funesta. Next base: position 46,701,475 of record OZ010652.1, read on the forward strand.
CGAGGTTAGAGAAACTTATTCATTCGTTGCCTTAAAATTTGGATTGTGCAATGATGTATGATGCGAAATACGACATGTGCGACAGCGAGATTTCGACGGGCACTCGGATACTACGTGGCTTTTTTTGAGGCAGTTGATGCATAACCTTGAAGCGACAAATAGCTTGAGCAGCTCCCAACAGAATGCTCCTTTGCTTTACAATATTCGCAAACTGTATTAGAAACAAGAAAGGATGACCCCTGTCGTTTTGGGCTTTGTTTTATCTTTACATCAGGAGAATGAAATGAATCTGCCTCAGCAGTGCGGCTTTCCAAGTACTGGCAACGACAACTTAAGATTGAATGACATTGATCCCACGAAGGCAAATTTTGTAAAATTTTGTTTTTCATCGTATGCCTTTTTTGACTTTGCATCAATTTTCGACAAAACAATGTGAATAATTATAGCATTCATAACGTCTAGGTGAGAACCCAAAGAAAGCAATGAACTCCGAAGAGCCGAAACATTATCGAGAATTAAACGCAGCAATGAGGCATTTAGCTTGGTCATGGGTGTAATCGAGAACAGTGAATTAATGTTATCGATAAACATTATCAATTACTCGAAATGGTTCTATCATTGTCAACGCTTGATCAGATAAACAGTTGAGTAGATAATTACATTTTTCGATGGTAGGTATATTTGATTCATTATGTACTAAAATGTTGAAGGTACTTATGAATCGCGAGAACTTGGAATATTTTCCGTCGAATTTGGGTAACTTTAATGAGGTAAACGAGTTTCATGTGATATGCAAGATTGAGTTACATTTACGTCACTAGAGGTACGTTTTTTATTCATAAGATTTACTAGCGGAGCCTTTGTAGAGATGAAAAGCTCTTCTATGGCCGACCGGTTAATATCGGATTCATCCAGTTTTTCAATTTGAGTCCGTATGTTTGAAATACGATTCAAGAATTTGAAGTCGACACTCAAGAATTGTAAAATCAGATGACTCACCATGCCTTTCTAATTTACTTTTCATTTGCGAGATATTACGCTTCATTATTGTTCTTTGCGACTTTAGTGCCGCAAGGGCATTTGTTTCTATTTTGCTTTTTTTCGTACTCATTTTTCAAAAAAAAAAATATACGTAAAGTTTGATGAAAAGTTTGTAATTGAAGAAATATCAAATTTAACAAAAGTACCAAATAGGCCGAAAAGTACCCAACACTGGTGGTATGATCAAGAAAGTCCAACAGTAGATTTAACTTTTTTATGATGATCTGATGTATGTGCCTACGTCTGTTTTTTGGCAGCAAAATCAACACGAAGATGATAATGAGGTTAATAACGATGACGCTGACTGTGTTGAAAATAGCTGCAGCAGAGGTTGGTGGCCAGGCAATGCAAACGACGAGAACGATGATGAAAATGATGATGATCAGCAATGATGACGACGACATACGTTGTGTGTGTGTCTATAGAAAAACACTTAATATAACACATTGAAGACGAATTATTTTTGCAAAAAAGGAGTGTTTGGTTTTTTTTTTAAATATTCATTAATAAAGTTTTTTAATTAATTTTGTGTTCCACATAATAATATTTTTTTTAACTATTTTATATTATGTATTGCACTTCAAATAAAAGTTAAATAAAAATCTATTTTGTAATTCATTTTACAATGTTTTTATTTATTAGCTTGCTTTTTGCTTGCTGTTTGTTGTGTAGTCCAAAATTTGCGAGGGAAATTTAACACACTTCTCGTGATCCGATCATGGTAAGTGGGTTATTAATTCAGATCCATTTTCTCTATCAATAATGATCAATCGTAGAATACTTATGTATGTTAATGCCAATTGTTGATTTGCAAGATGGCAATATAGAATATTTAATTAATATTTATATTTTATATACTGCCATCATTCAAATCAACTATTTGGCATTTACATAAGTATTCTATGATTTTTTTTTCCGCTATGTCCCCTCTTTTGAGGATATTGGAGTTAATCGATGCATTCGAGTCCTGCGCCTTTTTCTCCATAAAGGTATAAGCGTGATATTAAAACACTTCCGTTCAGGTTGCCAATCGGTTTATTAATGCCGCTACTCTTTTAATTCAAAAAGCTTGTCACCCTCCATCTTACTTTGCTATATGCAGTGCAGTTCATATACTTATGTATATCTAATATACATGAAAGACAAAGACAAATATATATAACAATAATGTATATAAGCATCACAAAAGAATGAATACAGAAAGAATAGTAATGAAGACAAAAGAATAAATGAAACAAGAAATGTGTACAGTCCATCAACCAAAAGAATGTACTAGACCAATACAGAATACATGACAAGCTACACTGCTACAAACGTTTTAAAGGCAGTCATTGTGGCCGTCAAATGTTGCTCAATACTGTTCATACAGGGGTCTTTTCTTTTTTTGGGGGCAGAGGATGCATTTGAATTTGATGTGCTCAATCACTTCCGTCGATGTGGAAATTTCTCCGAAGTCGAAAACATCGCTTTCGTGGAGTACAGCCTCTACTTCTTCACCCACAATTTCCGTATAAAAAAAATAACAACAAAAACCTTTTTTGATATTTCAATAACAAACAAAAACAAAACTATGTAACTCTATGAGACGCTGTGCCTACGCTAAGCAACTTATTAATACTTTGTATATGACCCTTTGTTTTTTATAACTGCAGCACATCTTGTGGGCATTGAGGCAGTTAAATTTTGTAATGTGCTTTTGGAGATGTTTTTCCGTTTTCTTCAAAACCTTTTAACAAATTTTCTTTATTTGTAAATCGACTCGATCCGAGGCGTCGTTTCAATGGCGAACAAATTTTCGATAGGATTCAAGTCGGGTGATTGTGCCGGCCAATCAAGCACTTGAATCCTTTTCGTCTGAAACCATTCCTTGACCAACTTCGATGTGTGTTTCGGGTCGTTATCATGTCGAAACACCCATCGAAGTGGCATATTCCATTCTGCATATGGGAGCATTTTCGTTTCTAAAATGTCCTTGTACACGAAACGATCCATTTTATCGCTTATTTTGTGCACAGGACCAAGGCGTTTGCCAGAGAAACATGACCACACCATAATGTTTCCCTCACCATGTTTCATTGTTTGCTTACAATAGCGTGGATCGAGCCGATTTCCTTTCATATGCCGCTCTGTGCACATGCCGTCAGAATTGAAGAGGTTTACTTTGACCTCATCGCTGAAGAGCACACTGTTCCACTTTGTGATAGGTCAATTAACCCGTATGTGCTCAACTTTTTTTTTTGTGTAAATCTAGAATTTTTTTATATTAATTGTAATCTAAGTGTCATAAAATAAAGGTTTTCCTAAAGTAAAATAATAAAAAACTGTACCGTTTTGGAAATTTTTAACGCCCCAATTTTGGGGCGCTGAGCACCGCTGCCCACGTTTTGAATGTTAACTATATTGTAGACTATATTCAAAATAATACTATTTTAGAGTACACAGATATTGAAAAATTCATTTTATTTCTTCATAAATATATAATAGCGCAAACTTAAATATGCTTTAGGATTTAAAATTTAGGAGTGGAACGTTTCAAAACAGTTAGTGTGGCAGCCGACATCACATTTTCGACATTTTTTCTTGGTATTTTTATGGCATTGTCCACAGCGTATCTGAGTTGCACTGGAAATAATTATATGACCAGCTCCATCCAGTCGAACATCGTCTGGCACCCTCCTTTTTCTCGAAGTTGGCTTAAGTGGACGACCTATAGAGCGAGCTGATGCATACCTTCCGAAATAAGTGGTAACTACAGATCTGATAAATGCTAAATAGTCCAGACTCATCTTCTCTTGTCCAGCTGGAGATAGCTTATACAATTGAAAAGCGTTATTCATAGAAGCGTTGAGAGGCCACATCAAAAGTTGCCAATACCATTTCTTTTTATTAATGCCAATGCGGTAGGAGGCTATATTTTGGTCGAGGCGATCTACGCCACCCATATACTTGTTGTACATTTGTATACAAAAGGCTGTTGAATCGATATTTTCTTCTTTTCGCTGTTTGACCAACGAAGCGCTGATCCAATTGGTTCGACACCCTCACATGTTGATGCTACCGTAACAACGTTATTGTCATTGTACCGAACTAGAGTCACGCCTGATTTTTCGTCAGTTATTTGATAGAAACTTCCGCGTTCCTTTTTCTTTATTTCCACAGGCAACTTCAAAGGCGCTTTTTCTACCCGATTTGCACGTATTGTACCTGTGCCTTGATAGCCTCATTCTTTCAAAGCTGTGAGCAATTTAAATGATGTAAAAAATTTGTCCATGTAAACATGCACTGGGATTCCTATGGGCAATTTGGATACTAAATTGGTAACGACGGAACCTCCAAGACCGAGCTCTGGATTGGTATTACCTGTGCTTGCGCCTTGGTAAGGTATGGCTTGCATAAGATATCCTAGCCGTGTAGCCATACACCAACATTTGAAGCCAAAACGAATTGGTTTCCCATGTATGTGCTGTTTTGTACTGTGATGCCCATAGTATGGAATCATGGATTCATCGATGCTAACCTCATAATACTAAGGCCAGTACTGCACCCATTTTTTGTTTAATTTCTCCCATAAGGGTCGTACCTTTGTAAATTTATCATGAACATCTAAAGCTGCATTGTCGGAAACATGTAAAAACCAAAGTATTTGTTCAAACCGTGAACGCGATATTGCGTTAGCTACGCCAGGATGATAGGTATCGGTTCCAGTATCCCAATACATACGATTCCTAGCACAAACGATATATCCACTAAGAAAAAATATTGCAAACACTAGGCGAATTTCTTCTTTTGTTACTTCGAATTGTTTTCCTAAAAAAACCGCGTATCTTTTTGAACTTTCTACGAATAAATCTACTATGTCTTCATCATAAAATAATTCAAACCATTCAACGGGAGACATGTTATTGTTCAAAAACTCGGGACGATTCCATTCCCGTCTTTGGTCTTTCCGCAAATCAATTTCCTTTCACTTTCGTTCTTCAACAACCTTCTTTTTTATTTGCCTTTTAGCTGTAGAACTGGATGCTATTTGCGATAGAGGCAGGCTATCATCATCTGAGTCCTCTTGATCTATTGACTCTAAGTATAATCTACCTCCTAATTTCCGAACGCTTTCAAGCTCTGCGTCAGCTCGGAGTTGGTTTCCATTCAAACGGTTTAAATCTCTTACAAGGGCATCTTCCTCGTCACTATCACCATCACTCAACATATGGTTGCTGGGTGGACTTGTATAGATAGTACCTTCAATAATGTCATCTTCAGTTTCTAATATATCTAAAATTTCAGCCAAGGACAACCTAAAACAACATTGAAGGTATTATGTAAATATTTTACATAAAACCAAATCATAACACATGTGACATAAAGTTTAAAACTAATGTGCAAGTACGTGCTCAGCGCTCCAAAAATGGGGCGCTATAGATAATACCCCTTAAAATTAATATTTTACCAAAACCAAATTATTTATGTTACAAAACTTGATTAACAGACATAAATCAATAAGAAAAAACTTCTTTAAAAGATCTTGCTAAAAAATAAAATACAAATAATCTTACTTATTACTCCGCGACATTCTGATCTTCAGACTGGCACTTAACGTTTTGTCAAACAAAAGAAAAATATATGTTAAAGCTTTAGTGTTAATTTTTTTATGTTGATAAAACACAAATAACGGCATAAACAGAATCAAAACAAAAACAGATTTCTTTTTAACCGCGCAGTTGATAAATATCTTACCGTTTTAAAAATGGGGCGATGAGCACATATGGGTTAATGTGTTGCTTTGCAAATTCAAGACTAAAAATTACAAAAGTCCTATTGAATTTGTTGTTGAAGTAAATTCAAATTCACTCACCGTTTTTTCATACGTTTTTTTGTCAGCATTAGTTTTTTGACAGCCCTATAACTTTTTAAACCAAGCTTGATGATATGTTTTCTAACTGTGCTGGAATCCACATTCAAATTAAGTGATTTTACTATCTCTTTTGAAGTTATAAATGTTTTTTTTTTATTAATATTTTAATTTGTCTGTCGTCACGGTCGGAAATTTTGCGTGGAGGTGCGCCTGTATTGGGTTTTACGACAGTGCCTATCGTTTTATAATTTTGAATCCACCGTGAAACCATTGATTTGTTAATTTTTAAATGATTAGCTATATCAATTTGATTTTGCCCTGCCTTCCACAATGATATAAAGGAAGATTTGAAGCTTTTATCGTATTGAACGCGCTTCATGGTGAAAATTTATAGTTTGAAGGCAAATAAAGTCTTAGTAGGACTAAACTGCATTGATTTAAGTAATTTGCAATTAATGAACTCAAATCCATCGCAAAAGAACCGTTATATTTCGAGGTTTAAATAGAGCATAATTTGAGGTTTTAAATAGTTTCATAAAATTTGGAAGTGATACATATCTAATGTCATTTTCTTTATTCTCATTACAAAAGTTACAATAAAGATCGCATATCTCTTTATAACTTTTAAAGTCTCCTTCAAAATATATCTTTTTGGTATATTGCCGACGATAGTGAGAGTCTAACTTTGGCAAATCTTCTAACCATTTTCGTAAATAGCTTATTTTTTTATCATATAGTGCTCTCTTGCTCTTATCTGTTGTTTCTCCAGAAACTATTTGAACAGAATTGGAATAAGTGGTACCTACCCATGGTCGTATCATTTTTTCCGATAAACCCTATGTGGACAAGAACATTTGTCTACATACTTGTATACGATTTGTGTCGTGCTTTAAAAAGTAATATTTTGTGATCAATCGCTTAGAGTTCTCAACAGTAATCCACTGCCTTTGCGAACATTCAACGAGGCTTTGGACATAAATCTTTTTGTTAATCCACGACATTTTCCAAAATGAGTCAAAAATTCCTTTACGGATTGTTTCGCTAAAATGGGAACAATGTCGGGTTGAACTCTTTTCGCAAAACTTTGACTTACACGCAACCTTCATTTCTCTAGATTTACGCACACTGATTATGTTTCCTTTAGAGACTCCTTGGTATTCCCTGCCTTCCATTCGGTTTTTTGACTACAATGTCTCTTATTTTTCTCAGGCTTTTTAAAGTTGGCCTCTACATTATAATCTATATCTGACATGTTGTCTTTTATTTTTTTTTTCAGAAATAATAAATACAACACCTTTAAGATACAACTTTTATATTTTGTTTAATTAAATAATAAAACATTATGGTGTTTTGACAGTTGACGATATTGTATACATTTTATATTATAAAAACGTTTACTTAGGTCTTTTTGCGTTTATTATATAATTACTCTTGTAGATAGGCGCGTTTGTTTTTTGATAATAAAATCGCTAATTTTAGACGGAGGAGCCTAAATTTGTTAGTGAACCTTTGTTTTGATATACTTTATGGGAATTAATGAAAAAGTCGATTTTGATTTTTTTTGTTAGTTAGGGCCGTTCGCATTTTAGGTGACGATATGAAAAATGCATTCAAAGAACCGTATCCATGCATGCAATGTCGATAGGCCATACTCAAAAAGGCCTATCGACTGCCTTTAAGTCATTCATTATAGTAGGCGAAGCTCCACAAATTCCACAACGTTGAGGAGTAGAACACGCGAGCATTGAGAAGATTTTTTCTTCTATCATTGTCAAATAAAAATTATGGACGATATTAATTTCTTTGCCATATTCACAGATTTGCGTTGGGACTATCGCAGCTATTTGAGTTTTTATCGCATCAATTTCTCTTGTAGCTAGAGAATTGCTTTCATTTTCAAATATAATTTTGCTTGGCCTGCAAAATCTTGTCGAAGATGGGCGTGGATTCTGCCAAATTAGTTTGTTACCTTCTGTAAGCTGCAGAGCTACTAAACAAACTGCAAACAAATTTTCATTCGGTCTATCGGCGTCGTTCTCATTAAAACCGTGCTTATACCGCGAATGTCCACTGCTACCATCGCACAGTGGTCGAAAACACCAATCTAGCAAGAAAAAAATTATAACTTTTCACCTAAGAGACATTTTTGAGTTCTGTAAAAAACTGATTGCAGACAAGGAGTCAAGGATGTCTGTGACATATCAATATTGCAAATCGCACAGTGGGGTATATTTTTAAAAAATTGCCAAAGTTGACTACTTTTGTTTTTTTAGATTTTTAAGAAAACAAAATTGTCTATATTTTTGTTTTTATGTTTTTTTTCAGCTGTTTTGATGCAATGGTTCATAATGCGCAAAAAAATTTTGAATTTTTTCGGTTTACAAATTTATACATGCATGTCCGTCTGTACGTCCATCCAATTGGCATCTTTCCTGAAAAAAACCCATTTCCGAAAATATTATATTAAGTAACGAAAATATGTTATACGCTTGCAGAAAGTTCTTAATTTTTTAATTTAATAAACAGATCCCATAAAGATGATTAGTGAAGCTAATCGAAATATTGGAACATATATCTAAAAATCTCGTATTTTTATATTCTGACTTTAACATAAACAGTACACAAACCAACACAAAAAAGAACATCTTAAATATATATACATATATTATTTTAATTTATTTAAATGTAGTAGCGTTTAATAATAACATATGATAAAATTTGTATTATAGCTCATCTAATTCGGAGTCTGAATTTTGAATTTCTTCGCCATAACTTATTTCCAACAATTTTCGTACATCAGATGTTAGAGGTTCAGTATTCCGTTGGTATAACGATGTACATCGTGATATCGAAGATATTATAGGATCTGAGGAAAACATCAGTCTATTAAAAAGATCGTGCATTGTTTTCTCTCGAGTCATTTTACGTGTATGAAATTCTCTGTAATTTCGGATATCCTTATTTCTGGACTCCATAGCTTCTTCGGATAGCATTCCTATTGGCAATGCCGCACATTTAATTATCTCGGCACCATGAATTAGAATTTTGTGTATACTGGCAGGCATACAGTACCAGGGATATAGTTCAATAAACAGGACAGCTGTCTCTTTGGCAAATTTCTTAAATGAATCAGTATTGATTGCATATCCACATGCCATGGTTGTCAGGATAGTGCCTAAATTTCTAATTAAACGTTCATCGATGCCTGTTATTGATGATGCTATATCTGGTTTACTGAAGAAAGTTCTTGCAGTATTGCCATCATTTGTTGTTCCGGATCCTGGCTTTGGTATATCAACTAGTATGTGCATTTTTTCTTTTAATTCATTAATGATTTTATTTTTTCTTTCCTCAAGTGCTGGCTGGTCAGAGCCATAGACTCTCCACTTTTTTATATCTAGCTTGTATGATACGTGTAATATAAATTCTAAAGACCGAATCCATGCGTGTAACGTAGATAGACCATACTCATACATGTTGATATTTGGCGTTAAATTAGCTAGTTGAGTTAGATCGTTCATTATCTTTGGGTTGGCTCCGCAAATTCCACATCTTTGTGTAGATAGTTCGGATATAGTACTAAATACCTTGCCGTCAATCATTGTTAGAGAGAATTTATGATCCACCATTATTTCAGGTATGTTTATTTTTGTCGCTACAATATTATTGATTTGGCTTTTCATGTTTCCGACTTCAGTTTTGATTAAAGAAGCTGACTCCTTTTCAAACATAAGTTTAATCGGTCGACAAAATCGTGTAGATGAAGGACGTGGATTTTGCCAGGCAACAATGTCACCTACTCTGAGCTGCAATGGGACTAAGCAAACGGCAAACATATGTGCATCAGTTGTGGTTGTTCCGTTGCTGGGCATTTTTTGTTTATATGTCGAGTGCCCTGAACTTCCATCACAACCCCATTTGTACATCATTGTAAACCTGTTTAAGGACGTGTCGTTGATTGCCTGCAAAATAGCATCCTTTTGGCTTTCTATTATTCGTAACACTGTGTGGTCGACAAGTGCTTGTAGTGTGACTTCGCCAGATACGCCTGTTACCGATATGTCTGATTCTTCAGGGTAACATCTTTTTTTTGCCTCCTGTAATACATAGTAGGGTGGATAAATGTTTGCATTCCTACTTTTGGCGCCCGATTGCATGAGCATATATTGATTTTTTGTGAGTCCACAGTCAACAAATAGAGCTAAAGCTTCTTCTGGCGTATACGGGATTGGACTGGCTGTTGGACATGATACGATTTTTTTCATCTTAGTAGCTCTTGTTGGGGACTCTTCCAAACTCTGTAAAATTTGAGCTGCATCTCTTTTTCCAGAATTGTACAAACTCACACGTGTGGCAAGTAACAATTCCTCTTTGCTCGTACTTTGTACAAGATGGGATATTTTTTTTAGTTGTGAACGGTCGCCCGATTCCGAGAACGTTTTTGCAGGGCGTCCTTGATATCGTGATGATCCACAGCTCGTATTTGCACTGGGTTCTTCTTCTTCCGGGGAAAAATCAACACTTTCAGTTAACCACTGTGAGTAGCGACTCTCAAAAACTTCCTTAGTCCGATTGGCGTCGTGCCACTTCTTTTTAAATCTACTGCACATAGTACGAACAACTTGTGAAATGTTTTTGGTGTTTTTACTTCCTTCATTAATATTAAGTCCAAAGGCATCAAAGACATACTCAATAACTAACGAATTTTTATTAGAATTGGTATTTCCAGTCATCCAAACTTCAAAAAGTTCCCTGCGCGTAATCGGCATCTTTCCTAAAAAAAATTATTAAAAATCACTTGGCAGGTCTTGGCAGCCAATTTTTTCACCAGTTATACAACGTGAGTCAACATTTAACAGTAAAAAATATCAGCACTGCATCTTGCTGCACAAGTTACCAAACACTTGTCCGAAAGTATAACAAATGAAAAAAAAGTACATTTACATATTTAACTCATTCGAGTTAAAATGAAACACTAAACATTGGTCCAATACATAAATGTAGCTTACCTGCATTCATAAAAAACCAAAAACACAAAAAATTTCAACACACAATATTTCTAAACCGTTCAAATTCGCGACAACTTTTCTACTAAAATTTGTCACTCGCTCACAGCTTGCTGATTGTCAGTGCACAAAGTGCCGTTAGTCCATCATAATCGAAGCAATCGAGAAACTGTAAATACCATAGGGTACAGTGAATATCAGAGATTTATTATGAACAATAATTTTATTTATGTACGCATGTTGCTGTTTCTATTTTTTTCGCGCTAGATTGCTCATTTTTCCCTCTGTGCATCGCATCCCCATTTATAGGACAAAATAAGCTCTGTAGATTTACACTGTTGCAAACCTTCTTTTTGCTGCTTTAAAAGTCTTTTTGCTAAAAAGTCTTTTTACTAAGCTTTGCATATATACTTCCGCCGATATTTCAGAAATGTTGATACAATCATTTGGATAGCATTCCCTTTTCGCATCCAAAAGTTTATGGTATGATCAGATTGAATGCCATATTTTGTGTTGTTGAATGCAATCGCAAAAAACGTGCATATTGCTGGCAATACGCACCATTTAAAAAAAAAAAAAAAAAAAAACAATAAATGGCACAATTGAAAAAAAATGAGTGCGACGAATTTTATTGCATGCATTGCTTGTTTTACATAAATGTTCACTAGTCTCGTCAAAAGCAACGAATACAACGGGAGTAGTGCGAATGTTTTTGACTGTCATTGAACACAATGTAGTCTTGTATAAAACGTATACTCCTACAAAGTATTCATAAAACATCCCTGAAGACAATTCAGTTAACTTTCAATTAATTTAAAGCTAACTATTTCTCAAGTAGTGGTGGTTGACACTTGGATTACTTTTATATGTAATTAACTAACTATTTTAACATTGCGATGGCCTTTAAAGTTAGTTACCTAGCCGTTAACCTAAAATTAACTTTTTGTAGCTAGCTATAAAGTTACTACTTCAAGTTAGCTTTAAAATTGGGGTTTTTTAGTTAACTATAAGTTAGAGAAATTGCAGTCAACGAAAAGTTAGTTGCTTACACGTTGGTTCGAAATAAAATCGTTCTTAAAAATTCGTATTTTAATAAAAAACAAAAATTTATTCAAAAATTTCTAAATTTAATAATGCACTGTTACGTAAATATTCAATTTAGATAAATATATTTACCGTATTCACAAGCTCTGCTAAGGTGTAGGTAGTATTGCATACTACCTTTTGTTTACTTCTTTGTGAACAACCATTGTATCAATGTGCCATTGCACATTGTACTTCATACGTCAAAAACTAAATAAGAAGAAGAAAAGTGCTATTCATCATTTGTTATTTATACGCCAAATGGGGGAGAAAACAGAAAAAAGTAAATTAATAAATTTTTTGTGTGAAAAATATAGTTTCGATATATTAATGGTTGACTCAAGTAAGTTATAACCGTTTGCGACCTTTTCTACTTACACCCTTTAGAAGAAATAACTCTGAACACCCCAGAGAAGAAATGGAAAAATTCAATAAAATGTTTTCCCAATATCGTGTAAGAATTGAAAATTGTTTTGGCTTACTGAAGGAAAAATTTTGAAGCTTAAAAGAACTTAAGTTTAGAATGCTATCAGCACACAATAAGAAAAGATGCAATGATTGGATAATGGCTTGCTGCATTCTTCATAACATTATTATTAAATATAATTTAGAACAAGGTGGCAGAGAACAAACCTTAAGATATGTTTCCAATATACCCACTCCTACTATATACAACAGAAATGACTTATTCCATTTTCTAATAAATCAGTCAAATCAATAAATTAAGGAAATAAAACTAATAAAAATATCTTTTAATTCAATTTAATTTAATATAATTCACACATGAACACAAAAATAATAATTCATTTAAACATAAAACATTTAAACATAAAAAACAAATACAACGTTTGAAAAACATATGAAAAAAAGTACTAAGTGTTGTATCGCATGTTTGCATGAAAATTACCAACAACACAGCTAGCACCGTTGTATTTTGTTAGCACTTAGCACGTACTAGGGGGCTTTTGAATAGGGCAATTGAATATACATAAGTGTGTAGAAATTATTTAAAAAAAAGGATTTTTTGTTCAAAATAGTATACATTAAAAAACAAAAAGATTTAAAAAAAAGAGTTTTTTCTAAATACAAATAACAACATTTTCAAATATTTGCTGTTTAAATTAATTTTCAGATTTTATGCTTTTGTTTTAATACACTGAGCAAAAATTGTTCATTATTAGTTTTAATGCGTTACGTAATTCAGCTTCAACATCCTGAGCGCCAAGTGATCGACAGGCATCTGTTTAAAAGATAAGTACATATGTATGTAAATTTGTATATGTTTTTAGACTTCGTTAGATACATATATTTTCGATTTAGGACTTACCTGTTAAGGCGTCATAAAAAGCAGCATAGTATTTTAATCTCTTTTTGCCATGTACTCCATCCAAATTTATGTTCATGCACAAATTTGTTGATATTATATTCGTAAGTGTTTTTGGCAAGCGGCCCTTCAATACTGCTTTCATAGTATTTATATGTGGAGAGTAAAAATTTATTAATTATAAATAAACATGGGTAGATGATTAAAAAACTTACGTAGTCCTTCCGTTTATTTTCATTTATGGTTTTATTTCCTTCCATCAAGTTATTTATGGAATGTAAGGGGAATGTTGAGCACAAATTATTTTGTGTTACCTCCTGGTTTTCATTTTTGTGCAGAGCATTGTCAAAAGAATAGTTTGGTGCTGCTTCATTTGCATTATTCACTAAGGATTTGTTACAAAACACTTCCCTTTCTTTTTTTAAAAGTCTCCTCCAGTGCCTGTTACTGCAATTTCTCATTTTTTTGAAGCAATCACTGTATGTAGATACGTACATAGATCAAAATACAAAAATATTTTTCAATTTATAAACAAATTAATGTAAATTGATTTTAATTTTTATATTTATACTTATTTTTATTCAAATACTTACACTTACAATTTTGTTTGCAAACTTAGACAATTTCGGGAATTCTGTAGCATGGTAGTCCCACCATTCCAAAGCATTAAAATTTTGGTCAAAATTAACATGATAACAGGAATATCGGGTAATTTCTTCTGAAATACATTATTTTGCTGTAAGGTTTTGTGTGCTTATAATGTCGGAAAAGAAAAGTTCAAAGTCATTTACACCTGAGTTAACATTTGAAGATTGACCAGGTATTTCACTGTTTGGAGAAGATAAACAGTCTTGGTCACTTAGAATTTGTGACACGCAAAATTCTTTTATTTGACTTAATGTGTCTTCTTCCAAAGAGCGATTTGTAAGAGGATATAAAAAACATGCAGCATATTGATAAATGCTGATATTGGGGATCCATTTGCTAACTATCTCTTTTACAATGCTTAATTTTGATTTCTTTACAGTTGAAGAATTGAGATTTTTAATAGTGCATATTTTTTTAAGCTTTTAATTGATAACCAAATATAGTTGATTGTTACATAATTTTCGCCTTGAAGATTTTTGCTTATTTTATCAAAGTTTTCAAAAAGCTTTACTAGTGCTATAAGTATGGAAAAATTAATTTCGTCGCATCTACATATGGGTGTTTCCATGGTTATGCACGCGACATTTATGCACGTTTAATTGTCTTTGAATATTGTGAAAATAGAAATGGATGGGAAATTTAGAATGGAATTTTAGAATCGCTACATTGTATGTGATGAGTTCTTTGCAAAAAGTATATATTTTTTTTTTAACTTTTAATTTTTATTTATTGGATCTGTCTAAACGACATTTACAATAGGTATTAAAATCTTAACCTAATAAAATACTTAAGCTGTTACTGCTACTGCAGGACTCAGCGTTTAGATCGAAAGTTTATCATACCAAATCAAAAGTCTGCACTCTTTTGAGACGCCGATGGCCCTCAAATAAAAGTAAGTCCCTCGCATATGGATTGGGATGATTAGTAACTTTTGCAACGTAGCTCGTTCACAATTTTTTTATCTCTTCTCGGATGGTAGGAATATTGAGATCCTTGTGGATGTTAATATTTCGTATGTACCAAGGAGCGCCCGTAATCATTCTCAGGATCTTTGACTGCCTTCTTTGTAGCTTTTAAAAGTATATATATTGGAAAATTGAGCAATGGGTACCCAAGTTCCATGCAATCAAAGTTGACTTACGCACGTGACAAAAAATGGAAGTGCCTTTTAGAACCGTAAGAAAAAGTGCGCAAGTAAGCGAATTGTAGGAGATTTTTACTTCGGAAAAAATGTTTTTATAAAGGTTAATAATGGACCTTTATAATAATGTTTTGTTCAAAAACAACTATGCATGGGTTGGCTAAGAAAAAAATAAATTGCTGATTACGCACGTTACATTACGCACTCTTTTTACCTTCATACATATTTTAGTAATTTTACATACATATATTTTCAGAAGTTTTTAACAAAAAAATTAAACTTTTATTCAAAAATTAAAAATAAAGAATTAAAATATACTACAAAATTAATCCAACTTCATTTTTTCCTTAAGTGAGTATCCTGTTCGAGCAACATTTATATATTTATTATTTTGGTAGGAAAAGCAATGCATTTTTTGTATTCCTGGAATAGAGCGGACATTTTTCCATTTTTCATTTAATGGTGGAGAGAAATCTTCAATCTCCTTTGCTGAGATATATAACAAACGAACTCCCTTGATGATTGTGCGCATTCATAAAATGCCAAGGCATCCGGTAAAATAATATTATTTGCCTTAACCGCTTGCCAAACTTTTCGCTTCACCACAGCACCTATTCCATCAACTGCGGCTTTGCCATGCGAAGTCGCAAAGAAGTTCCACTCTAAATGCTTACAGCCAAATTCGCTAACAAAAGAAGGAATGCTTATTTTTGAAATGACTGGTACTGCCATCAGAGAATATTAAGACCGTGGAAATTTCTTTGTATTGACTTTGAATTTTGTGCACCATTTTTGTAAGGAAACAATAGACGTCATATTTGTTGTGGGTTAGTTTGTCACTAATGACAGCAAAAGATTCAGTTTCACCTCGCAGCCATGCAACGCAAGTAAAAATAGTAACTTGTTGGTAGCTGAAGTGAGCTTCTTGTATCTCATTCTGATTGATCAATCGATAATTTTCTGCAAAATCCATTTGCAAAATTAATTCACCATCACTTAAATTTTTCTTTTTGTCATTAAAATATTTTTGCTGAGCGCGTTTTATAAAATAATAAAGTTTAAAAGCTGGTAGCTGAATTTCCAGTTCATGTAACAAATCCGCTAATGGAGCTATGGTATAGCTTAATGTTATGCGACCATCAAATTTTCTCCAATAGCTCCATTTAACGTTTTCTTTCAAAACATAAACCTTCGCCTGCTTTTTTCTTAATAACTCATGTTGTAATGAAGACTCCACATTGAAATTTGGTAGACTTGTACAAAACATAATAAGAATTAACATGTATTTTTTTTAGATTTTTAAAAATATTGATTTTCGAGATATAGCCTTTGGAAATTTTAGTCCTTTTTTTATTTACATTATCCTTGATCGAAAATTCCAAAAAAAATGGCGCATGTTTTTGTCTGTAAAACGAGCCCTTCATTATTAACGTACAATGAATACTTTTCGAGATATTAAAAATTGTGTTAAGGCATCTGAGTGCATTTTTATTGATTTTTGCCAACTTGGAATGGCCATAATTCTGAAAGTACGAGAGCTAGGACATTGAAACGTTGGCAAACGCTATTATTATGGTTAACTTTCCCTTCGTACCAAATTTCATCCAATTCGAAATCGGTGCGGTCAACTCATTGGTGATTTCATATGTTTTTACCCTGTTAAATCAACCTAAAATATTATAACAGAAATTTATTGCTGGAAGGAAAGGACTTTCAATAACTTTTCTTACATTTGGAAAAATTTTGTTAAGCATTAACACCCTATTTCCAATTGACACTACATCTTCGTCAGTCTGTGATATCCTAATGAGAGGGATTTCATCCTGTTCATCAAACTGTTCTTGATTTTGAACAAAAATCCTATTCCAGCATTTTCCAGTCTAGTTTCTTTAGCAGAATTAAAGAATTGTACAATCATCGTTGCAGTATTATATAATTTTTTTTTTTTTTAACTGTGAATATATTTGCTTGATCCAAAGAATACAGGCGATTGACATTTTATTACGCATCATTTCATGAAACGTCAAAACGACCTTTCTTTTCGAATGTACATTAGTTATCAACACTCTAGTCGCTAACCAACGACGTTCGGTGGGTTTTACTAATTTGCAAGACATATCTAATCCTTATCGACAGCTTGCTACTATGCTGACGATCAACAAAAATTTATCATTACAACTGTCATTATCATTACAGTTATTACCTATTTAACGGTCAAACGCTTCTTGTTTTTATCTCTTTGAATCTGCATATCTACAATTGAAAATTCGTCTACCACCACCAGAATATGGTTATACTGTTTTTATACAAGTTAAGAGTCTTTTTTAGAGTCCAAAAAAGGTTTTTATGTATTTATTTTCTTTTTCGGTCCAAGGCCGTTTTTACTAAAATTACCAGAAAAAACTCCTCGTCAACCACCTCAAAATTTACTTTGGAGTCCAATTAAAAATTTTACATTACATTTACGTGTGCATAGTTTTCGTTGTAAACTCATAAATTTACATTTTACAAATATGATATTTTGGTAAGTGATCTTAAAATTCCTGTTTCTATTTTTGCTACCATAATTAACATACCTTCTAGTATAAGGGACGTTCAATACGTGTTGAGGTTTCTCATGATTTTTTCTGCAGCCAAGGATCGTTTTCGTGGGTTCAGGTATTTTCTGTTTAATAATGTTAACAGTTGTTACTATGTTATTTTTACCTCTCTGTTTACTTTTAAATTGATTCCTAAATCTGTACAAACTTCGAAGTTAGTTATTTATTTAGTTGTAAAAGTCAATGGCATTCGTTATGTAAACGACAGCTCCATGAGAAAGCATTTAAATTTACTTCTATGGCTTCTAGTCTTACCTTTAACTTTAATTTTAATAAGGCCAACAAATTTAAACTTGCGAGTGTTAATCATCATATTGCGTGAGAAGTGGATTACTTCTGTCAAAAAGGGAATCGAATAAATACAACTATTTTCTATCTTCGGAAGATTCAGGCAATCCTTCAGTAAATTGAAATGGCTCTAAAGTAAAAGGATTTACACAAATTTCTTTCAATAATATAAAAAAAATATGTGTGTTTAATTTCTCAAGCTCTAGGTCTTCAATAAAATTTCTTTATTATATAATAAATATTAACTTTATTATATTCGATGTTTCGCTACGCCTTTGTGTAGCATCGTCAGGAAATAAAATTATATTTTACAAACTTCAAAACAGAAAACAAATTATGAAAATTATTGAAAAATTTTCCATATACAATGAAAAATGTTTCAAATTTTCAAAACACAAATACATACATATCATAAAAACTAAAAAACTACAAACTAAGAATGTTTTACATTTATGTCTAGAAAGTTGCTCGGGAAAACTATTTTCATATAATATATTCCTGATCGTTTCCTTGTTCTTTTTGTGAAACTCCTTGTCACTTATCGTTAACACCCTTTGTACCAAATTTTGAGCTGTATTCATAATAACTCTTTTACTATGCTTAGAAAAGTAGTTAATGATTCTCCCGGATGCTGTTGGGTCTTGATACCAATCCATTAGTAAATTGTTGCCCCGTCTTATTAACGTATCTAAATAAGGAAGTTTAGAATCATGTTCCTTCTCTATTGTAAATTTAATGTTTGTATTAAAGGAATTCAACGTCTCCAATACTTTATCAATTTCACACAAATCATCTACATACATTATTTTCGGTTCAATATTTAGTTTTTCAATACATGTGTCCAGTAACATCTCCATAACTATGTCCGCTACAATTGGAGATGATGGAGATCCCATTGGAAGACCTTCCTTCTGTACGTATACCTTCCCGTTATATTGAAAATATCTATTGTCCTCAATACAAAATTTAAGAATACGTAAAAATAAGCCTTTCTCAATTTTAGTGTAATCGCTTATTATATTCAATTTTTCATCAATTGTTGTTATTGCTAAATCAACTGGTATACTAGTTAATAAAGATACTACATCAAAAGAAATTAACTTTTCATTATTTTCTATTCTTTAATTATATTGTTAAATTCCAAAGAGTCCTTAACATTATACTTAGAAAACTCAGTAATCCTCTTCAAAATGTTAGTAACAAATTTGCATAATTTATATGACGGTGAATTCACAAAAAGAGCAAATTGGTCTTAAGGGAAAGTCTGGCTTATGAATTTTAGGAAGACCATACAATCTAGGTGCAGTATCAATATTTGTTTTATATTTCTTTTCCTCAAAAATCGTAATTATTTTCAAGAACCTTTCTGTTGCTTTAACTTTATGCAAAATAAACCTATCTTTATTAGTCAATCTCATTTTGTTAAAATGAGAGCGTTTGTATGAAATCTTCTACGTCAGTTATCATTTTTAAAACTGGAAATTCCTCTTTCCTTATAGGCAGTGCATGCTTATGACCCAGTGAAAGAGTACATTGTACCGGGGATATCTAAATCGGTCTTATTAAGAAACCATTTATCCATAAATTTAATACCTAACTCTTTTTCCTGTGAATCCCGAACACAATTAAATTTCTTAATGTGTACTGTTTTAACCTTTTCTTCAAAAGAAGCTGCCATTATTTCTTCATAATTCAAAAACAACTCTATCTCCATTTCTGTAAAATGATTTTTCAAATTTATTTTTAACACTGTTATCTCACCTTGAAAATGCTCAACAGCCCATGGTTTTGCTTTATAGATAATCTTAAAAACTTTTTATGTAAATCCTGTCTATAACTATTTATGGTCTGTTGAATTCCAGCCAATCCCTCATCTTAAAAATATCCGCAATAGTTTTTGTTGAGTTTATTATAAATTTTGGAACAATGCTAAAATTTCTGCACCGAATCAGGAAGGTTATGGTAGATTTGAGTCTTATAATCTGGTCCCCTTGAAATTTCTTGATTATCTTGACAATCCTGATTATCTTGATAAATCATTGTTTTTGTTCCTTCGAATTTTTTTACCTTTTTTTATAATTATGTTTGTTTAATTTCTCAAGCTCTAGGTCGTCAATAAAAATTTCTTTATTATATAATAAATATTAACTTTATTATATTCGATATTTCGCTACGCATTTGTTTTTTTAGTTTGTAGTTTTTTTGTGTTTTGAAAATTTAAAACATTTTTCAT
This sequence comes from Phania funesta, assembly GCA_963932375.1. Taxonomy (NCBI): domain Eukaryota; kingdom Metazoa; phylum Arthropoda; class Insecta; order Diptera; family Tachinidae; genus Phania; species Phania funesta. The sequence goes on from OZ010652.1 coordinate 46,721,691, forward strand.
TTTATATGGAAAATTTTTCAGTAATTTTCATAATTTGATTTTTGTTTTGAAGTTTGTAAAATATAATTTTATTTCTTCACGATGCTACACAAAGGCGTAGCGAAATATCGAATATAATAAAGGCCACTATTATGAGTTGCATTCGATTTTCGATCTTCGCTGGCTAACGAACATCGAATGTCAAATTCGTATTATGAGTTGGTAGCACTGTCGAAAATTTCGTTGCACAACGAATTTTCAATCGAACACAATTTTGCTTTCGATGGTTTGCGTCAGTTTGTAAAACTTATTGAAAATGTAAGTAACATATTAATATGTTAGTTATATTCCGAACTTAAACGGCTTTAAAGGCATAATCAAGGTTCAATAAATGAATTAAGTGATATTGTTTCGGCGTGTATCCGATGGTATTTGTGGAAATAAAACACAAGAATTATATATATGTTTGAAAACGGGTAGCATAACAGAATTAAAGCAAAGTCTGCAGCTAAGTGCAGCTTTATAAATATGCTCAGCGAAAACAAACCTATAGAACAGGACTTTTCAATAGAGAAATATTTTCTGTTTTTATTTATTAATTACCTAGATAATATGAGTTGCACGAAGTGCTTGTTTAGGGATCCAATAGGCAAGTAAGTAAACGAATACATAAAAATGGAAGGTGGCAAACAATATTTAAGGACCGTTAACGGTTTACTCATAAAAAGAACCAAAGGGTTTCCAACAAGGTTGAAACTAAAGGCACTTAGATATGTTGTAAAGAAATGTACTTACTATAAAATACATAAAATAAGTAATTTAAACCGCGTACTTAAACATTGCCGGCCACCTTGCAACAATTAAGGGCGTTGCAAATAAAGAAATCTGATAAAATATTCCGTAAGATTTGAGCCAGTAAGGGCTCTTGATATCATAATGGTTGCGTAAGTCATTAAGGACTTCTGTGGACTGTATTAACGAGAGATTTATAATATATTTTTTCATTCAAATGAGTCATGAAGGACCCCTGTTGATTTTATTAAACACTTTTTGAGTCATGAAGGACTCCTGTGGAGGCCCCAACTGGCCGATATAATAGATAATAGGACGTTAGTACGGCGATAACCCCGAAAAAACCCATCCAAACATCGTGTATTGGGCAAGTGGAAGACCCAGATTGGCTTGAATTCGCCCTTTCACTTCAGGGCCTAAGACCAGCGCCACATTACCCGAATGATTAAAATTCGGATCCGCTAGCTGTAGGCCCTGAAAAGACTCCCAAATCGAATCGGAAACGGATTGAGGCGGAGTTTTAATCCCATGCATTTTCCGCACTCTAGCCGTCACGTAGAGACGTTGAGACGAATCATGAATCGATTCGAGCTCAATTCTGCAGTAATGTTCTCCATCCACTTTCAATAATGGTAAGTGTGCGCGTTTAACGAACTCCTTACATATATAGCTATTTTGGCAGCATGCGTCGAGACTTGCGCGCACTGGAAGTTTTGATGTAGACAAGCGTACCTTCAAGCGCAGAGTCGGAGAGAATGACACTGCTTGGCGAATAGGAATCGCAGATATGGTGGGCTTCGGCTTGGCCTGAGTCTTGGCACGGCTACGCTGTTCATGCAGCAAAGAAAGTGTGGTGCTGCTTCTTGCAGTGCCGACAGGTTGCCTCACTCTTGCATTCCTTGCCTACGTGAGTACTCGAGAGGCAGCGAAAGCCGAATCTATGAAATGCCACCATTCGCAACTTGCGTTCTAAGCTCATGTCTCTGAATTTAAAGCAAAAACGGAGCGGATGATTTCTTCCGCAAATCGGACATTTTCGGCGCTTAGACTGCGCAAGGCACGGAGCGGACTGAAGAGACGTGGCTAGTTCCACTTGCACGGAGGTTAGGTTATTTTGGGGTGTTGGTATTGGCTCTGGAACAGAAACTGCCTCCGCTTCTTGTGATGGGGATGAAGATTGATTATTGGATATGGCAGCATCGCCCATTTCCATTGCCTCTTCATAGTCTAACAGGCCATCATCAAGTAAGTCCGCATTGGAGGATTTGGTAGTAGATTCCATGGTGCTAGGAAAACAGAGGTTAGTAACAGAAAATTAATATAAAAGTGATGTGATAATCATTCGCTCAATACTACAAGTTTGGTTATTGGTCGATTAATTATCCCGTTTTGAGTGCGAATATCGGCGACGCGAACGTGGCCGTCAGTACCCGTGTAAACCTTAACAACTATGCCAAGTTTCCAAGACGTTGCAGGCAAATTCTCATTCTTCACAACAACTAAATCTCTTACTGCTATATCCCGTTGAGGGTGTTGCCACTTATAGCGTTTATGCAGACCTACTAAATACTCTTCCTTCCATCTTTTACAAAACTGATGAATCAGCGCCTTCACCTTGCGGTATCGATTAACGACACTAATGGGGCTATCATATATTGTCGGTTCCGGTGGAGCTAAGATAGCAGATCCAATTAAAAAGTGACCTGGGGTGAGAGCAATAGGTTCACTAGGATTGTGAGGCATAGGGCATAGTGGCCGAGAATTCAGGCACGCCTCTATTCTCGCTAGTATCGTAGCTAATTCCTCAAAGGTATATCGACACGATTGAACCTCTTTCCTAAAATGTAATTTAAAACTTCTGACCCCAGCTTCCCAAAGGCCACCCATATGAGGGGCGCCCGCTGGTATAAATCGCCATGTCAAACCTTTGTGTCCATATGAAGAACACATTCGGGCCTGGCATTCTTTAAGAAACGTTCGAAAGTCTCTCGAGATCTCATTTGACGCGCCTACAAAATGCGTGCCATTATCCGAAAAAATGGTTTGAGGACAGCCTCTTCTAGATATGAATCTATTGAAGGCCGCTAAAAATGTGTCAGTAGATAAGTCCGACGCCGCTTCAAGATGTATCGCTTTCGTAGAAAAGCAAACAAAGATACAAACATAGCCCTTGGTGATTTTTAACGACCTATTATTGCAGCTCTTTACGTCAAAAGGGCCAGCGAAATCAATCCCTGTGGTGGTAAATGGTCTATCTAATGTTGTGCGTTCAGGGGGGAGGGCGGCCATAATCTGACTACAAGAACGTTGGCGGTCAATTATGCAACGCTTGCACTGACGAATCACAGTCCGAATTAATATCCGTAACCGAGGCACTCAATATTCCATACGGTATATCCGCAACATTAGTTGACTTCCACCATGATTTGATAAGAGATGGATAAATTCCGCCATAAGTCTCGCGAATCGACAATTATAAGAAGAATTGTTATATTGTTCGCAGTAGGATAACGAAGGTGACTTGACAAGTCGACCATTTAATCTCATTACTTCCTGTTCATCAAGAATAGGATTCAACGTAATTAAAGAACTCTTTGACGGCAATGGCTCCTTATTTAAAAGGCTGTTGTACTCTTCAGGGTAGAAGGCCTTTTGGGCAATAACAGCTAAACGTAATTTCACCTTGTTGAGCTCATCACTAGAGATAAGATGAGTTTCAAAATTAAAACGTCCCTTATGAGCCGAATGCGTTGAATGAAAGAACCTGAATATATAAGCAATTACACGCAGGGCTCGATCGAGTGATGAGAATCGATCTAGAATATCTTCAAATTCCGTGAAAAAAGACACATGAACTTTTATCCTTCGACTTTCCATTTCGGTATCGAGGCCTTCCAAATTATGTGTTCTCCAGTGGATTCTGCTCTGACTCAACCAAGATGGGCCGTGCCACCAGAGTTCATTGTTCGCCAAACTGCGGGGATCGACACCACGACTGCCTAAGTCAGCAGGATTGTCCTCAGAACGCACATGAACCCAATCCTGATTTCCAGTATTCTCTTGTATACGACAAACCCTATTAGCCACAAAGGTGTACCAAGTGCTCGGGGTCTTTGGTAGCCATGCCAGTACGATTGTTGAATCTGTCCAACAATACTGACGTTCGATCGGAATTTGGATCTCTTTGAGAATATTCCTCATTAACTCCGACGCCAAAACTGCACCACATAATTCAAGGCAAGGTAAAGAGACCGATTTGAGCGGAACCACCTTAGTCCTTGAAGACAGTAAATTCGTGTGAATTTCTCCGCTTGGGGTTTCAGTACGAATATACACTACCCCCGCGTATGCCTTTTCTGAGGCATCTGAAAACGCGTGAAGTTCTGCCATCGAGTACTGGGTATAATTGACCCATCGCGGCACTTGAATCATATTAACGTTATCAAAAACCTCTACGAATTTTAGCCAATCCCTCTCCGTGGAAGTAGGAAGACCTTCATCCCACTCAATATTATCTAGCCAAATGCGTTGCATAATTATCTTAGCAATAATTATTACCGGACTTAACCAACCAACCGGGTCAAACAATTTTGCGATGGTAGATAATACCTCTCTCTTTGTATAACCGGACTTGACTTCTAGAGGGCTTAATTTGAAGAAAAATGAATCTAACTGGACATTCCAATAAATCCCCAAAGTCTTCGAATTGCTAGATTCTTCAAAGGTTAACAGCTTCGCATCCACCAAGTGTTCTAACGGCAAGCCCTCCAAAATCAATTTATTATTGGACGTCCATTTCCTTAATTCGAATCCCGCGGATAGTAACGCGGTTGTTAGCTGATCCCTGGCCGATAATGCACTCGCAACATCGTAGGCCCCAGTTAAAACGTCGTCGACGTACATGCCCTTCCTCAAAATTCTTGACGCCAGCGGAAAGCGATCCTCACAGTCATCTGCCAGCTGTAATAAAGTCCGAATGGCCAAATACGGAGCGCAATTTAAGCCAAAGGTGACTGTCTGCAATTCATATTCGATTAGCTGCTCGTTAGGTGAACTGCGATAAAGAATGCGTTGAAATGGCGTATGGGATGAATGAACCCAAATTTGCCTATACATTTTTGAAATATCGCAATTAAATACGAATTCAAATAAGCGCCAACGTAAAACTAAAGCTACCAAATCAGACTGCAAAGACGGCCCTACAAAAAGACAATCATTTAAGCTGGTGCCATTTGATGTCTTATTTGAAGCATTAAAGACAACTCTCAATTTCGTAGTCTGTTTCTCTGGTCTAATGATTGGATGATGTGGCAAGTAACAGGAATTACTGACGGCTTGATTAACGGATTGCACAGGGCGCATATGGTCCAGATTCAGATAATCCATTAATACCTCGTCATACATAATTCCTACATCTGGTTTACGTAAGATAGATTATTCAATCCTTATGGCGTTAGTTCTAGATACTCCCAAATTCATTCCGAGCGGAAATTCTGGTCTAAAGGGTAATGATACGATATACCTACCGGAGGAACTACGTTTAGTAGTTTTTCTATACATTTCCTCACACAGTTTGTCAGACGACGACATAATTCTCCTCTAGTTCCCAAAATCTTGAACGATTTTTACTGAGGTTATCTTCCTCGGAAAAGGTAACGGAGGTAGAGTAAACGTTGACCGCATTATTTCCTCGCAAGTCGATAGGACCGCTAAGAATCCATCCAAAAACGGTTTTCTGAGCCATTAAAGATCCAAAAACATTTGGACGAACCTCACCAAGGAGTATATGTGGGTATAAATCGGCGCCAAGTAATAGATCAACTGATCTACTTTTATAAAAGTTAATATCTGCTAATTGCAGCTTAGGTAGTTCACTTCTAATGTCCGAAGGACAAATAAACGAAGGCAAGTTACCCGAAATTGATGGCAAAACGAAGGCGCATGCTTCTAATTCAATTCGTCTATCAACTGGAGAGCCAATTTTAACTGTACAAACTCTTTTCGATGTTGTAGAAGCTTCGCTATTAACCCCAGAAATCCTAACATTCGTAGAATGTGACGTAAGTCGCATTTGATTTCGCAAGCGTTCGGAAATAAATGCAGCTTCTGAAGCCGGGTCAATTAATGCTCTTGCTGGATACGTAGTATCATGACAATAGAAACCATAGCAGTTCCCAATAAGACAGACGAATTCTGTGACATATGAAATACCTGACGATTTAAATTAGAACGAGCGGTGGCGGACGTCGACGGACCCTGTGAATCATTTGTATTTGAGTAAACAGCTGGTCTAGAATCGGAATTATTCGTGGTCGATATTTGACCAGAGTTGTCGATAGACGTTTCCCTATGGAGCAAAGTATGGTGCCTTTTATTGCAGATGGCACAATTGTGTTCGCTTTTACAATCTTTTTCCTCGTGTGTCCTAGAAAGACAATTCACGCAGCAATGAAATCTTTTTATATTTAAAAATCTTTCAGAAACGGATAAATTCTTAAAGCGACGACACAACCGTAGCATATGACTCTGCTTTGGACATAAAATACAAGTGTGAGACGAACTCGTATTAGAAACATGAGCCTTTACCTTCCGTTCCCCGATCTTTCGTCCCGTTTCAAAACTCGTAAGATCACGTATACAATCTAATGTTTGGATCCGTTCTGTCAAAAATTGATCCAAATCCTCCCACGAGGACAACGCAGTTTTGTCCTTAATATTCTGTTCCCAAATTGTTACAGTCTGAGATGGTAACCGCTGTATACAAATAAAGACTATAAACGTGTCCCAGTTCTGCGTAGAAATTCCATAACTGGACATAGCAGTTAAAAAACTGTTAATGCCACGCTGTAAATTCTTTAAAGCCGAACTCGTTTCCTTAGCGATCGATTCTAAATTAAATAGAAATTTCAGTTGGTTGTTAACCAACATTCGTTGGTTCTCATAAGTGTCCTTTAAACCCAGAATTTGTAAGCGGGCACTTTGACACAATTTCCCTCGCATCTTTGGACGTCCTCTTCACCAAGTAACACAATCGTTCAATATTACTAAGGCGGGTATTATTAATATATAAGGCCGTAAAGAGATCCCTAAAGGTAGGCCATGCAAGATAATCGCCCTCGAAAATGTCTGTATCACAAGGTGGAAGAGGTATGTTGTGACTTACACTTTCTACAGTAGAGCCATCACTTCCATTATTAATACCCTTTGGTTTTGATTTCGCTTTCAATTCATCGGTCTTGATCCTCATGACTGTTAAACATCGAGCATACGTCTGAAAGGTGACCTCAATAAGCTCTGGCAACTCCTTTGGTGTAGAATGAAATTGATTCAGGCATTGCTCATATGTAATCTTTACCTTTTCCCATAATAATTTCAACTCGTCACTCATAACCTCAATCATGTAAATATGCTGATCATCATCGCGAATCTTATTAAAATTCGATTCGAATTTAACCACAGCATCTGAGGCGCGAGTAAAACTTTCGAGAGGTGCCGACGGCATTTTCTAATTATTTGAAACGAACCCCAAAATTATTCAAGAGATATGAAAGGCAGTACTTAAATTATGAATATCTTTAATTCCCAATGAAATAATCCTACAAGAGTTGTAAGAAGTTAAATCGACCGACTATAGGGTGACCACTCAACGGACGACAACAGAGGATAGAAGAAATACTCTTGCAAAAAATTCAGCAACCCAATAGGGATGAAAAATATTGAGAACAGTAATAAACAAATTACTTACTTTTCCCAATAAATGAAGATAATAATCTCTCAATTGTACTATAAATTAGCTCTCACCATTATTGTAATAAATACGTTGTATGTATGTATGTATGAACACTTGCTGTAACACTTAACTACTTGTAATTTTCGTGTTTGCTTCTAAAATTCCTTTCTGTGTTACAACCGTACCGCACTGTACACTCAATTTTTTCCTGTATTGCCGAAAATAATGAGATATTTTATTTTCTGTATGTAAACCTACGAAAAATATTACATTAAATAATTTATGGCTGTCCGTCCGCGTATACAAACCAACCTTGAACAAAATAGTACTAATCGTAATGGTACTGTATAAATATTCTGAGCGTAGTGGTACTTTTAATGCTAAATTAAATTGGGATATTCACAATAGTTTAGAAACCACGAATTAATTTGCCAATAACCCACTTGTAAATATATATACACACATATAAAATAAATATGCAGATATGTACTTGTTTAACACAATCACTTTAAATCAATTTACTATCATTAATATCCAATTATTTTATAATCCTCGAATAAGGGTGGCGTTTATCAATTTTCAAACAAAATGGCGTTGACCAAATAATTCTTGCTAGAAAATCCGGCTCGAAGGACCAATGTTTCGGCGTATATCCGATGGTATTTATGGAAATAAAACACAAGAATTATATATATGTTTGAAAATTTATAGAGAAATATTTTCTATTTTTATTTATTAATTACCTAGAAAATATGAGTTGCACGAAGTGCTTGTGTAGGGATCCAATAGGCAAGTAAGTAAACGAATACATAAAAATGGAAGGTGGCAAACAATATTTAAGGACCGTTAACGGTTTACTCATAAAAAGAACCAAAGGGTTTCCAACAAGGTTGCAACTAAAGGCACTTAGATATGTTGTAAAGAAATGTACTTACTATAAAATACATAAAATAAGTAATTTAAACCGCGTACTTAAACAGTATGCGTTATTGATATTTCTCCTGTAGGGTATTAGAAAATAGTATATATAAAAAGGGATTAGAAAACTGCATAACTACATTTGTATGTAGATCAATACATACCACATCACATTCACTTTCTGATGCTGATGATGACAGATGCAAAGTTTCTTCTGCAAATCAAAAAAGTTAAGAGAAGTCAAACTCGTTAAAGTGTTACCATACCTATTGCTGATTTTTCACGAATGCTGCGTTCTCTCTGATTAGATATTTGTTGACGACGTTGTTCAGCTCTTAATTTCACCTTGGCTTGAAATTATATTGTGATTTATTTTGAAAATTTTTAAATTGTTTTTGTGGAACTTGGGGTCTTGAGTCAATTCGCGTCATCGTGCTCATCGGGACGGTTATCTGGTTCTGAACAAATGGATGCAACCTCGTATTCCTCAAGCTCAAATTTTGCATTTCCAGGCACATTGCATAGACCTCTGGTAAAGTTTTTGGTTTCTGGACAATCTACATAGGTCACCATTGCTGTACGTTTAAATAAGCGCGTCTGCAGTTTCACTAGAATAATTTTCGGTCTTTAATTTATTTATTATCAGAGAGAATTGATGGTTAACCGCAGCGTAAAATTCATCTACTCTTGAATTTTCATGCGTTAATTGCGTTAGTTGGTGCTCAAGGGTTCTTACGTCCCTCTTATCCGCATAGTGCAACGATAAGCATTCTTTAATTTTTGCCCAGTCTGGGTCGAATATAACCTTTTGCCTTATGCTTTGAAGAATGGTCCTATAAATGGGCTTGTTACAAACAATTTCGTATTCGCCTAGGATCGATTCCACACTATGTATCCAGGATACATATTGTGTTGGGTTTCCATCAAATGGCTGAAGCTCCTTTACACGGTCAGCAAGCTGACAGATTTCTTTGAGTTCATATTCGGTTCGTGCAGCTGGAGGCGGTTGATAGGTTATCTCAACTGAGGGGTGGTCCTCCATACTTTTTATTTTAGCTTCCAGGATTTTCACTTGGACAAGGGCTGCATTGAGAGCACGATCAATTTCAGTAATTTTTTCTGTTGAGCCTCCATTATACTTATATTTTTATTAATCTGTATCAAACTCCTATTTTGGAATTTATTAAGGATTTTTCTTTATTTTTCCTTTCCTTCTCTTTTTTTTTTTAAAACAAAAATTCAAATATAACACAAAATTCCCGCAGAATTCGCAATTTTTGTTTCTAAGTTTGCCAAGCTCTTTCTGTTTTATTCAAAAATTGTAATCTTTCAAAGGGAAGAGAATCCAAGCACTTACCTGAGCTGAAGAATTCAATTCTGGACAATTTGTACGTATACGTATCCCGCGAAGATCATTTAAACTTAATAAATTTTTGGATTAGCGAGTTGATATTTAGCGTGTTGCCTAAAATGAAAAACACGAAATTAATATGCGTTCACTATTTTTTAAACGGATTTGACTTGACTGTGGGCAAAAAAAAATATTATTATATTTTTGTTGTGGTGGAAATTAAGACAAATTTATTTCTTTTTCTTTTTTTCGTTTAGATCTTTTCACTTCATTAACTTTTTGTGGAACCAAAGAATTTTGTGTTTATACTTATTTTATTTCATATTCTTTTTCTTTGTTTCAAATTATTCTAATAATTGAATTTAATTATTTTTATTGTGGAGTTAAATCTTCACATGAAAATAATTTAAAATTTTACATATTTTCCTTTTTATGATTTTCCATTCTACTTTAATATTTCGTAATTCTTCATCAGCCAGTTGTGGGTAGTTCCTTGGTTCGCTCGGAACACTAAATGATTATCTTATACCATGCCGCCATTGCATCTGTAAGCCTTGATGCAACTCGCCTCTCCATGGTATTAGTGCATCATCCGGAAACTGTCCAGGTCTGAGCTGATGTTCTCTTTTTTAAGCTGTGTAAATATTTTAATTTTATGTGTAGATTATCTTTATTCGGCCTCTGTTGCAATATTCTTAAACTTTTTTAAAATCAAGCTCAAGGCCAAGGAGTTTCTAGTTTTTTAAATTATTTATTTAATTATTTAATTCGATATTTCGCCCTTCATCGAAAAGCATCATCATCAGGAATATCTACAAACCAAAGAATACATGTATACATACATACATACAAAACATTAACAAACGACTTACAATTTAATTTGTCAAATAAAAAAAAACAAAAAACAAACAAACTTATCGCTAACTAATGCCGCGAACGTCTTCTACGTCTTCACACGTTGTACTGATTTACCCATTACTTCTTAAGCTGTTTTTTCCCCATCAGGAGTCGATAGCTTTGAGCGAGCCCATCGGTGTCTGTTTTATGTTTTATTCGTTTCGTTGTTATTGTCTTCATAATATGGAGCATCTCAAGAGTCATTCGTTTGTTGTAATTGTCCTTTCTCTGTAACACACGCACATTGTCTAGATCAGCTTGGTGTTGTTCTCTCGCACAGTGGGAGGTTAGTGCAGTTTTTTGCGAATTATTCTATCTTGTCTTTATATCAGATTTATGGCCGGCGATGCTAGTTTTTAATTTTCTTTTTGTGGTCCCAATATAATACATTCCACAGGGGTTGGTCTGACTTCCTTTGCATTCTATTTCATAGATTAGGTTTGATTTATCCATTTTGTCTATTTTAGACTTTAGTTTCGTAAATAGTGGTTGAAATGTGTTATTTGTTTTGTGAGCTATTTTGTGGTTAATGTTATTAATAGAATTTGCTTTTTCTAATCTTTCCGACAGACCTGGAACGTATATTAAAGATTTAAATATTGCGGATATATATTGGGTTTTCTCAATTTGTGGATTTTGTTTGCTCTTTTTAATTAATTTTTCTATAGTTTTTCTTGGGAAGCTATTTTGATGTAAAATGTGTCTAATTTTGTTGTAGTTTTTTTCCCGAAAGCTGTGGTGGCTGATGTTTATAACTCTATCTATGAAATTTAGTGCTGTATTGATTTTGACTCTTTTAGGGTGTTGTGAGTGGAAATTTACTAGCCGTCCTGATGATGTCGGTTTTTCATACCAATCTATGATTATTTTGTTGACTTTCCTAATAATTATGGTGTCCAGGTATGTAAGTCTGCCGTTATTCTCTTTCTCCATCGTAAATTTGATACTAGGAGGCACCAGAAGCGCCTGACCACTTGGGCACTCACCGTTTTCACTAATTGAAACAATCCGCTATTTAAGTTTTACAATCTTGTTTTATTAAGGTCCAAAATTTAATTGAATTCTAATTATATTTTCCTTAACAATGTTAACTTAAGTTTAGTTTTATTTTAATGTGGGAAAATGATTATTTATTTTTTTAGACTTAAACATCCCGGCCCCCTTGCTGTATTGCAACTAAAGTGACCTGAAGTAAATTTATATAATTTAACAAGTGATCAATAAAGCACATAAACTATATTGAACGTAAACTTTATTTTACAACAACAGCCCTTAAACTGTGTTGCCTTTTCTTACTTAAAAGACTTGGCTCTGCTTTTAAAATAAGAGTCATTTTATTAGTACAAAAAATATTAATTACAAAAAATATTAAGTATCAAGTTTCAATTATAAATAAACCAAAGAATAAAAGGTGTGCAATTCAATGAACTAACAATAGGCAAAATATATGCAGAGGTTCAATAAACTTGAAATAAATAAACCAATAAAGGTATGTATTAACAACAAGAATAATTCAAAATGTACATCATTTAATTTAATTTCAAACAGTTTTTAAATCATTTTGGTAATGGAAAAATACATTATAAAACAATGAATAATAGAAAAGTAATTTCGAAAACAGGATTTTACATTTTTAGAGTTTGTTTTTTTTTCGAATTTTAGATTCCAAATTTTCCGATAATTGTCCAGCCAAGTATCGAATCTTGTGCCCTATCGACTCTTGCTTAAGACTGGACTTGATTAGGCGAGGGTATATATTAGCACCCAGAATGATGGTTATGTCGAGGGGTTTATGAAAATGACGGTCCGCCAGACGTAGGTTGGAATATATTCGAGCCACTCTGTCATCGACTTCTACTTTTGGTTGCCTTTGTGGCAAGTTGCTGGTTATTTGAACAGAAATCGTGTATGTACGTTCATCCTCAAAACGTGGTTTAAACCGAATCTTAGCCCATCGTTCAGTGCCAATTTTTTCTACTGGGAGTTTATAACGCCCAAGCAGGAATTCGGCCGTGGTGCTTATTTCGACACAAGGGTTAAGCATACCCCTGACATTGGCGCCCAATCTTTTCAAAACTCAATTTTCACAACGATCGTCTGTAAAAATGTAACCACGCGGGGTGTTGAGCACAATTGGATACTGATATTAGGGGGTGACCTCGCAGTGCGTAGACGTTTGTGCCGATGTAGTAAAGTATGATGTCTGCCGTCACATTGGCGGCAGCGATCAGTATTGTGGCAACGATTGACGAGAAGCGAATGTGCCAAACAGTTTTCGCAATAACGATGACGTTTTACCATTTTAAATTTCTCTACCACATGCAAGCGTTTGAACTTGGCACACCGACGTAGGGGGTGATCGCGGTTACATAACCGACAATCTGGTGAATTGTGATGATGACGAGAGTGTTGGTGACCTTGCTCCTCCAATGTAAGGGGACCTTCGCGGCTATGGCGTGGCATCTTAAGACTGTAAAAAAAGAGATAGAGGGCATTAATGTTGTTCAGGGATGGGGAACAAAACTAATTTTGTGATGATCGGCCTGGTTACGTTGCCATTGGCAGTTCGTATTTCGGCGACTCGAACTCGGTTGTCATGACCAGGAATAATTTTTTCAATGCGACCAAGCCGCCATTGATTAGGGGGTAGATTAGATCACCGGTCGCGTAATCACGCTGTGGGTATTTCCGCTTATGGAGCTCTTTCATATATTCGTCTTTCCATCGTTGGGCAAATTGGTGATGTAGAACCTTTAATTTTTGCCATCGGTTAACATAGCTTAACGAATGCTCTGAGAGATTGTGCTCTGGGGGTGATAATAAGGCATTTCCGATTACGAAATGATAATCTGTTGGATTATCGCTGAGTGGACTAAGAGGCCTTGAGTTAAGGCATGCTTCGATTCGGGTTAGCATCGTTGAAAATTCTTCAAACGTAAAGCTTTGGCTATTAGAGATTCTTCTCAGGTGGAGTTTAAAGCTTTTGACTCCTGCTTCCCAAAGTCCTCCCATGTGTGGGGCACCTGGCAGAATGAAGTGCCATTCTAGAGGGGTGCAACTCTCTTTATCGAGCAATTGTTGTCGGACAAGTGAGAAAAATTGCGATTTTTCAGCATTTAAAATGTGTGCCGCGCCAGAAAAAAAAACCGTGCAAACGCAGCTAAGAACGCTTGAGTAGATATTTCACTTGTTGCTTCGAGGTGAATAGCCTTCGTTTCAAAGCAAACAAACACTAAAACGTTACTTTACAGCCACGGCCTGCATAGGTTTTAATGTCAAAAGGACCCGCAAAATCGATACCAGTGTTAGTAAATGGGCGGGATAGGGTTGTCCTCTCGGGGGTAATCCCATTATCTGTTGACTTTTCTTGCGCTTGTAAATAGCGCATATACGACTCTGAGATATGACAGATTTAATAAGAACTTTTAGCCTGGACACGTAGTAATATAATCTCATTAATCTCGATAAAAGAGCATTTTGGACATGGATTGAATATTTGTGTAAATACTATAGGAAAAGTCTCGTATAGCAAGCGTGATAAGGCAACAAAATCGGAAATCTTTCATCATAGGTTAATGTCGGGGAGTTCGCTAGTCGCCCATTAATTCGGATTATGCTAGTTTTATCCAAAAAGGGGTTAAAAGTACAACATCTGGCAGGAGATAACCATTCGAGATTTTGCGTAATTTAATTCAGCTATTGTCAATGCACTTGTAGTTTCTAGCTTGTGTCGCAATTTCTTATTACACCTGTAATAGAAACGGTAAACTTGGCAGATAATGCGCATAGCTCTTTGAAAATCAGAAAAGTTCTTCAAAAGATCTGAGTTCTCGATCTGATTCAGGTGGACGACAATTGTTCTTACTTCCTCTTGGTTAGAAAAATTTGACGGACTTTTCGGCCATTGACTCTGAGGAAGCGTGAGCCAAGTGGGACCATGCCACCATAAATCGCTTGAACTGAGTTGGGAAGCTGTGAGCCCACGAGATGCCAAATCGGCGGGGTTACTTTTGGAGTTGACATGAAACCATGGCTCGCTCGCTACCTTTTCTACAATCGAAGAAACTCTGTTTTTTTCAAAGGTTTTCCATCTGTTAGGGGGTTTTTGTAACCATCCCAAGACTATGTTGAATCGGTCCACGAAAATAGTTTGTAAAAGTTTGTAATAGTTTGTTTTTAAAGTTGAGTTGCGATTGAATAGAATCGATCATTGTAGCCATTAATTCTGCTCCGCAAAGTTCTTTTCGAGGCAACGAAACAAACTTAACTGGGGCAACCTTTGTTTTTGCGACTAAGAGATGATAGGATATAAAACCTTGATTTTCTGCGCGAAGATATGACGTTGCAGCATACGCCTTTTCGGAGGCATCACAAAAGCCATGTAGCTCTATTGAAAATGACGGATCAAAATCAACGAATCGGGGAATTTTTATATGCTTTATGTTTAGGCGAGGGATTAAGGTGGTCTCAGGAAAATTTCGGTCGAAAGAATTTGGGATTGGGTAATAAAAAACAGCAGTTATTTTTATGTGCTAGCAGAGGTTTATTAAGAAATAATTTACCTTTTCTTCCCTAAGGTTTTATGAGTACTGAATGCTAAAAAATTCATAACCAAACGTGATACTTAAAACTAATAATTGCAACTCTTTTTATCATGTAAGAGTTTGAGAATATAAGAGGTAGTTCATTTTAGAATACAATAAAAAATGACATTTTGAATACAATTGAATATAATTATAGGTACATGGGTAGACGCACTAAACATCACAGTTAGTGATAAAGAGTTGATAAAAAATAAGTTCATAGTATATAATTCAATTCAAATATTTCAATACAGAAAAAAGGTTTTTTTTTGTTATTTATAGTGTATATTGTTAGATATAGATGATGATATAAAAATACATGTTAGTGATAAAAATATAAAAAGTAACTATTTAGGAGTAACATTGATGACAATTGTTGGAAAGGTTGTCGATGGTTCAACTCCAATAGATGTTTTGGTTACTAGTTGATTGTTTGGTTGACACGGTTTAACATGTCGTTGTTGTTGTGGCTGCTGAAATTTTTGTCGATGTTGATGTCCGTGTTTCGACTTTTGACTATCATGACGTTTTCTTACTTGGTTGTGAATATGAAGAAGCGTGTAGTATTCTTAAAGACATTCTTTACAACAATCACGGCTTACACAATTTTTTAAAAGGTATGAATATGCTAAGCAATTTATGAAATATTTAAACTTTCAATCTCTGCCTGGGATTAAGTTTTCTAAAGCATAGTCATTTCCTTAGCGGATGATCTAGGTTACAATAACGGCAATCTTTCAATCTTTTTGAAGGACGAGCTGGAGTTCTTTTAAAGTCTCTAGTACGTTGATCCTTAGGACTTCGATTTGTTTTCATAGCAGGGGGGGGAGTAAAACTAATTTGACAATTGGTCGGGTAATAAGACCATCAGCGGTGCAAACATCACACACTCTCACTTTGTCGTCTAGTCCTTTAATTACTATTTCTATGCGCCCAAGTCGCCATTCGTTCGGGAGTCGATTATCTCTTCTTACTACTACAAGGTCATCTACAGCAAAATCTCGCATAGGGTGCTGCCACTTCACACGTTTCTGAAGTTCTTTCAGATATTCTTTTTTCCATCTAAGCGCAAACTGATAGTGAAGAATTTTTAATTGTTTCCACCTATTAGCATAACTCAATGACTGTTCTAAAAAGTCGGGTTCTGCGGATGCTAAAAGTGGTGCTCCAATTAAAAAGTGTCCCGAGGTTAGAGCAGATAGGTCAGACGGGTCATCAGTCATGGGACAAAGGAGTCGCGAATTGAGGCAAGCTTCGATACGTGCAATCATTGTAGAAAATTCTTCAAAAGTAAATTTTTGGTATCGATTGACCTTTTTGAGATGTGTTTTGAAACTTGTTACCTCCGCTTCCCATAATCCACCCATATGAGGGACACCCAGGGGAATAAAATGCCATTCTATCAACTGGTATACGTATTGGGAAGCCAGATGTTGTTTTACAGAGCAGAGGAAGTTAGATTTATTTCTGTCAAGGGAATTTGCAGCTCCTACGAACGCCTTACCGTTATCAGAATACATAACACAAGGGCAACCACTACGAGAAAAGAATCGGGCAAATACTGCCATAAAGGCCGGAGTAGAAATTTCAGATGTAACCTCGAGGTGAATGGCTTTTGTTGCAAAACATACAAATACAAGCATATAAGCTTTAGATATTTTGCCACCCACGACCCGCGGAGGATTTTATTTCAAACGGTCCTGCCAAATCGCCTCCGATATGATTAAAAGGACGTGATAAAGTAGTCCTCTCAGGTGGAAGAGCACCCATAATTTTTTCACTGTGCAGACATTTTTGCAGAACACATTCTTTAGAATTACGTACAATAGACTTTGTGAATATTTTAAGTTTAGGGACCCAGAATTCCATTCGCATTAATCGCAGGAGAAGAGCATTTTCACCACGAATGCAGGTTTTGTGAATGAGTTCTAGGTAAAGACGGGTAAATTTTCCATCATAAGGCAGGAATCGTGGAAAACGTTCGTCGTAAGTCAATATGGGGGATTGCACAAGTCTACCGTTAACTCGCATGAAGCCATTGGAATCAATAAAGGGATTAAGAGAAAGCAGTCTACTTTTCGTCGGCAACTGATATCCTTGGGAGAGTATGTTATACTCAGAAAAATACAATTTTTGGCACAGCAACACTAACTTATTCTTAATTTTCTTCATTTCAGATTGACTTATATGACTAGTATCATAGCGATATTTATGTTTTGGAGAGAGAGTGTAGAAAGAAGGAAATACCTAGCAAAGAACTCGCATTCCTCTTGCGAGATCTGACAAAGAATGTCAGAATCGGATAATAGGGTTAAGTGAGCTCTAATTTGCCGAAGTTCCTCTTGAGTTTCCAAATTAACGTTGTTTATTGGACATTCTGAATTTGGTAGTTTAAGCCAAGTTGGTCCATGCCACCAAAGATCATTCGAGATAAGTTCGACTATTATGGTGCCTCGGGATGGGAGATCGGCTGGGTTGTCCTTTAAATCAACGTGAAACCAAACCTCTTTCGTAGTTTTATGAAGTATCGAAGATACGCGGTTTGCTACAAATGTCTTCCAATGATCAGCGGGTTTCTACAGCCAAGCCAGTACTATCGTGGAATCGGTCCACATATATCCTTTATGATATACAATATTCAAATTAGTACGAACTTTGTCGTACAGGGTAGCCATTAATTGGGCACCACAGAGTTCTTTTCGAGGCAGAGTTAAGAATTTGATGGGAGCGACTTTAGTTTTGGCAACTAGAAGTAGCGGCATAGGCTTGCTCTGATGCATCACACAAACAGTGTAGCTCAATTAAAAATGAAGGATCATAATTAACAAACCGACGAATACGAATTTTCTCAATGTTTGGGTAATCATGAACAAACTTAAGCCATTTTTTAAGGGATAGGGGGTGAATAACGTCATCCCACTCTGTTTTATCTATCCATATCTGTTGCATGATAAGTTTGGCGAGGACGATTTTAGGAGCTAGCCAACCCGCGGGATCAAAAAGTTTAGCTATCTCTGACAACACGGCTCGTTTTGTGCAAGTACGTTCACTAATATGTTTCACAGGATTAAAGAAAAAGTGGTCCGTTCCAGCATTCCATCTTAATCCAAGAGTTTTTGAAGTGCATGACTCTGAGAGCTGCAGAAATTCATCATCTAAGAGATGTTCGGGTGGTATGTCCTGCAAGAGCAGCTCGTTGTTTGCTGTCCACTTGCGAAGGGAAAATCCTGCAGTTTTGAGAATGCGAGTAAAATCATCTTTTGTTTCGACTGCTTGCGTTAAATCATGGGATCCAAACAATACATCATCGACGTACATGAAATTCAGTTTCACATTGCTTGTCTAATTCTAGCAGAGTTCCTATGGCTAAATACGAGGCACAGTTTACACCAAAAGTAACTGTGCACATCTCGTAATCTTCTAGCTCATCATCGGGAGAGACACGAAACAATATTCGTTGAAAAGGGGTGTGCGCTTCATTTACGAGAATTTGTCGATACATTTTCTCAATGTCTGCATTAAATACGTATCGAAACAGACGCGATTTTAAAATGAGGATTGTCAAATCAGCCTGCAGTGCAGGACCTGAATACAAAACGTCATTAAGACTAACGCCATTAGAACTAGGATGAAAAGCGTTAAAGACGACACGAAGTTTCGTTGTCGGGCTGTCAGGCTTCATAACAGCGTGATGGGGGAGATAATAAGTAGTACCTGTACTATCTGACAAATCGGGATGAACTCCTTTCATATGGCGGAGTGGTAAATATCAATTATGACTTTGTCATAATTCGATTAATTTCGGGTTGTTTTACTAAACGGGCTTCATTACGAAGATATTGGGAGCTGACATTTTTTCGGGAGTAGCCTAGGGTGTTATAGGCTGCAAGTTCTCTTTTAAAGGGCAGAGAAACTACAAATCTACCTTCTTTATTACGATAAGTAGGTTTCTGGTACAATTTTTCACAGAAATTATCTTCTTCCGACAATTCCTTAACGGCATGAACTTCCTCAAGCTCCCAAAAACGAGCTAATTGTTGGTTAAGTTCGATTTCATTAAAAAAGGCGGAAACTGTTTGAGACTGAGCCAAAGGGGCAATAAGCGGGTATACATCACTACCTAAAAGCAAATCGATGGGATTTTCTTTTGATTGTTTAAGATCTGCCATTTGCAAACCCGAAAATTTAGATTTAACCTGGAAATAAGGGAATAATAGGCAATTGGCCTGTGAGTTTTCCTACCACAAATGCTTCAACCTTTGGCGTAAAAAGTCCATCTATCGGGGAACTGATAGTAATAGGACAAACATAACTAGCTGTTGCCGTATGGGCACCGTTAAAACCAATAATTTTAGTCTGAGAAGCTTTTAAAGCTAAAGAGAATCTTTTCTGGAGGGAAGTAGATATAAAGACTGTAAATTTGTCTTTACCTACACACAAGTCCACCACAGCAGTTCTGAGTAACATGGAAGAATATGATGCGGACTGTAAATGGGTCGAATACGATTGCCGACTACGAGTAGTAGTAGCTGAGTATGTTGTGGGAATGTCATCGGAGTTATTGGGAGCATAGTGGTTGTTGGACTTAAAAATACTTGGGTTAGTAGTAGTAGTATTCGAAGGATTTGGTTGCCTTGAATATTACTTGTTGTAGGTTATGACGCTCGATAAAGAAGAGTATGATGTATCAATTTACAAAGGGAGCATACATATTGACTCTTACATTTTTTTAAATCGTGAGAGTTAGCAAGACAATTTGTGCATAGTTTCTCTTTTTTAACCAGCATTAATCTTTCTTCTACTGACATTTTTTTGAAAACTTGGCAAAGTCAAATTGGATGGCTTTCTGAGCGAAGAGAACATTTCGTGGTTTTGTTTGACACGATGTTTGTATGAAAGGTGTTTACTTTCTTGTGATCTCGTGAAATTTGGGCCCTGCCTAGCGTGTTATATTTAGCTAGGCTGAAGAAGGGTTTAGAAGATGTAATGTCTGCAAAAGGCTAAAGTTTGGTACCTACAGGTTAACCCTTAATATCCTGATTTTTTTTGTTTTAGTGGAAAAAATTAATGGTTTAAAACTTGCAATTTTACACAACTTTTGTTCAACAGTTTTGTTTATAAGTGATATGAAAACTGAAAAATGTTAAAAAATACTCTATTGGTTCATGTGCTCAGAGTTCAAAATTTAGATATAAATTTTGTGTAGCAAAAAAAATTGTTTAAAGAAAAATAAACAAACAATATTCTTTAATTAATAGTAAACATCATTAAAATTTATATAAACGTATTAAGACTATTTACTGTTTGTGAAAGTCAGAAAAACAATTTTTTTCTGACGAAAAGCACATAAAAATTCATGTCTTCTTTGGCTCCATTTGATTCGTTGCTGAATGATGTCGTTTATACTGTATCCAGGCGTTGATAAGCGCCATATCACAAATGTGGTAAAACAATCGATTTGTCCATTTTCGAGACTTTATTCGTATATGGCTACGACCGAGAGATGAGTCCAAAAGGTTAACACCGCCCAAATACTTATTATACTCATGAACAATATTTGTACCTTCCATTTTCTTTTCTTTTTTTATTATAACGTTCAATGGTTGGTGGGTTCTCGGGTGTGTGTACATCTGCTAAAATATATGGCTTTACTCCCGCTAAGGTTGATGCCATAGTTACTACTTTGTTATCATTCCAGGCGACTGTAGTAACATCGATTCCGTGAAATGTTGCAACGAATTCTTCATATTCGCCTCGGTTCCAAATGAGTATATTCCTTGTGTTCGCAAATACATCATCAGAGGAATAGATGTATAGTAATTGTCAAAGTACAAAACATGATTGACTAAACGAGGAATTGTACGAGCCAATCTTACGACAACATTCGCACGCACCCATATTTGGTTCGTATCCTTCGCGATGATCGTTATTACCAGAATAAATTTCGAAAGTGTAGCAAAAACCGGCATCATCGGATAGCAGAAACAGTTTGTCACCCCATGGGTGTGGTTTGTCGGGCATATACTGTTTTAAGTAGTGCTTGATTTTATTTGCATATATTTGCTCATCGACACACAATAGTGCCCGCATTGGCACTTTTTTAAAATTTTTGTTGAGTGCGGTGATTATAGGACGTATTTTGAATAGGCGATCATATCTAGAATCATTCTGTGGAATTAGTTCATCCTGTCGACGGGGCATTGCTTCATTGTTATTAATGATATGACCGAACGCTTGGATATTTAAATACGGACATATAATAGTTGATCCCCATAAACCGGTTGATTTAAGCGGGAGTGGTATTTAGTGGTTTTGCAATATCTCTTTCTATGGCGTATAAATTGCTCTGTTCTACGATATGGCCAGAAAAAAAAAAACGAAAAAAACTGAAGTGGGGATTTCAGTTCCAGTATTTCTGGTGTCAAAGTGTCATTTCCTCGAAATTTTGTAATATTTTCAAATAATTGCAAATGTGCTTTTCGCCACAATGGCTTCTTGAAAACATTGGAGTCCTTTTCAATGGCAATACAATCAAACATTGTTGCTTATTCTTGCCATCGCGCACGATCTCCAACAATAGCAGCCTCTGGTTCAACGTTTGCTTGAATATCGGAAACATTATTATTGATTTCGACATCACTCAGATCGCCTGCTACATCGTTTTCAGAATTTTCGCCATTTAATGCTTCCACTGCTTCATCTTCTAAGTGTTCTTCATTACGAAAAGCAGCTTAAAAATCTGGGTCGAGTGCAGAGTCATCAGCTGAAAAATCCGCACCATCTTCGCTTTCAGACCACGCAATCGAGTTTACGTAGTCGGAAAGTTCTTCGTGCGTCCGAAAATCACGAATTCTACGCGCCATATTCATATAATAATCTACAAGAACCACAAAAAAAATGTACCATACAATTCCATACAAACTTTAATGCCACCGAACCCGTGCCACTCTTATTCAAATAAATACAACCACTTTATTTGATGATATTCTCACGACTGACTTTGTTCGTTACTTCTTAACTTCTCATTGCCTTAATCTTAATTGGTTGTATACAATTGGAATAAGTAGTGATGGCACTACCTTGAATATTAATTGATATTGGTTGTATACAATTGGAGTCAGTAGTATTGGCACTACACCTCCCTTTTTTAATAAAGAAAGAAATTTGTATAATGTTAAATTTGCAATAAAATAAAATATAAAATTTCTTTTTGTATGTATTTTCATGGTCATATTATTTCTTTGTATTATTTAGATTTATACGTATTTTTTAGTTTTTCATTTGTGGTACAAGTATAAAAGTTTGCAAAATTATTTATGCTATGTACATACATATATGTATACATATATGTACCTCCTTTTTTTAATCAAAAAATAATGGTGAACCGAACAAGTTGATCACTCTTGTTTTGTTCAATATGGTTTTGCAGATAAACTAAGTTTGCAACATCATGAGTTTTGTTATTTAAGTAAGGCAGTGCGCCACATAATTTACAGTAGTGATGGCACTACAACACCTACAACCAGAAATTACAAAATATAACACTATGCCAAAAGCCCATATGCTTCAAATACTTACAATGTGTTTCAAACAATCCAATCCGATTATGGAAATATTTTTTTCCGTTAGAGATTCCTGGAAATTAATAAAAAACTTTTTTCATAAAACAACAAGATGTTGAAGAAAGTTATGTATTTTGTTGGTTGGTTCTTTTCCACGTGGGTAGAAACTGGAGTTATGGTGCTGTTTCCATAAATCTAAGGTTGTATCTGGGAGGCTTGTTGAGCAGAGATATACGAATAGAACGTCCCAACTTTCAGTATTAATGTAAAGCGTGTAAGTTAACCTTGATTTCACCTTAACCTTGACAGGAATATTCTTAACCTTGACAAGGTTATTCTTAATCCGAAATTTTAACTCCGTATTCAATATTTTTTCAGAAGTTATTATATTTGTTTATTAAGGAAAAGGTATAAAATTAAGTATAAATTCAATGTTATACGATTATAATATTATGTTATAATATTTGTGTTTTATAATAATTTGTTTGATTTCAGTTCTGATATAAAATTTACTTTAAATTCTTTAATTCTTTTTATTCACAGTTTATATTTTGTTTTTAAATATAAAACAATTTAGATTGTTTTATATTATTCACAAGTTGTATTTTCTTAAATAAATGTCACTTTACTTCTATGAAGTATTTTTAACTATCCTACTATGTAGGCTCGAGTGCTAATGCTGGACTGCACTAACTTTATTCACAACTTTAATTTAATGCCAAAGACAGCTTTGCTTAACTTGCAAACAACACATCAAAATTTAATTGGATCAACCAATCGCGTTAAGCCATGCAATCAGGCGATTTTCTTCTCATAAAAATTGCAAACACAGTCAGTGTCTGGATATTTGACACGTTGAAGTCGTGCAATATTTTAAATAAACAAAATTAATGGATTAAATGCAGAACTGTAAAACTGTGCAATCAATTCAAGTGCACAGTATTTATTATGAAAGGTTAAAATGTGCTCAATGCACAACTTAAATATGTTAACTTGTATAAATTTGTTATTGTATCATTAATTGCACGTTGAAGTGACTTAATATTCGCACCAGATTCTTTGAAAATGGGATTCGAACTGAATAATGTTTTAAGTTGAGCGTTTAAAACGACCTCTTTATTTTCATACCTATCCATATATATATATATATATATATATATATATATATATTCCTCTTTCCGCAGATCATGGATGTAATAATTATATCCGTCAGGACCTTCCAAATTAAATTTCTTTTCATCGGAAAAAACCACATGTTTCCACTCTGATTTATACGGCATGTATTCACGGGCAAACTGAAGCCGTTTTGCTTTACGATCAGCGGTAAGGGGAGGCTTTTTTTTTAATTTCCATTCTTTTTAAATGATTTGCGTTTCGAATTATCCGTCGTACTGTTGCGACGCTAGCTTTAGTTCCAGTTTTTTGCTTTTTTTTTGCAGCAGAATCGGTGGAATTTGAGACAGCTCTGATAATTGCTCTTCTATTTGTGCTTGTTGTTGCCTTATACGTACCTCCCTTCATATTTTTTCCATATTCGGCCTCATTTCATAAGAAATTGCTTATTACATTTTGACTGCGACCAATTTTATTTGCAATTTTTCTGTGAGATAGGCCAGAATCAATATAAGCTTTAATTTTGCCTTTTTCCTCGTCGGCCAATGGCTTTCCGCGACCCATTTTTAATGGAATTTATACAAAAACGTTTAAGATATGAACATACACTAAAATAATAACCGATTTTTACCGACGTTTAAGGAAAAGTGTTTTTATTTTAAGTGAACCTAATCAGATGAACCAATTTTTACACGTGTTTTTTGCTACACTTTTCTATGAAGCAAAATAGTCAAATAACGGTTAATTTTTTACATTGTTCTAGCAGGCTAAATTATTCTCAGATAATTGATCTCTTAATTATAAAAGAAAAAAAGAACGTACTCTTAAAGCATATCTAAAGAGAAATTAAAAATAAACTAAAAGAGAATGAACCTATTCAGATGATCGGCAATGTATGTATATATCAAGACTCCAATGTATCTACGAATTTCATGTTTGTCAACTTTAAAAGACGTATTTATATTTTCAAGAACTGCAGCTCGATTCGTTTCCTGACTTATCAAATCAATTATTTATATTTATGTAAGTTAACAAATTCGGAATCAGGTTTATGAAAAAAATATAATATTAGGCGCGGTCAACGGCGCCTTTAGAAATTAATACACGTATTTATAAATTCAATGAATTCGTATTTTTTATTTTAACTTATTTAATTCCGACACAATTAAACTCAAAACTAAACACGAACGATCCGTAGCCAAGACTAAACTCAACATTGCTTCACCCCAACATTTTAAGCCTCGCTGCTTTGTACCTCAATCGTGGAAACCGCTGACCAGCTTAATTCACATGTCGTAACCGGATATCATATCGGGTTACGTCTGCGCATGTTTGGAAACTGCTGAGTCAAATGTTTCGCAAGAATTTATAATTTACAGTTTCGCAATAATGCTTTGGTGCAATCAGCAATTTCATTGTCAGCAATGTTGTTAACTTGTATATTTATATTTATTTACTTCATTAATCAATCCAAAGCCTATTTAGGCCTAATGATTGATGGAAATGTTTTTAACAATGGCTAACAATGGATTGTGGTGTGTTCCTTATTTGGTTAAAATAAAAGACGATTTATTTCTTTTATCACAGAGCATAAGTTGAGCTCAATGTTTGATTCAAGAAAAAGTGTTCTTTATTGATAAAAATTCACTTAATTTATAGTTAATAATTGCTGACATGGCATTATGATTACAGTGGAAGACGTGATACATGAACAACACATTTAGCTCTAGATTTATTTATAAACATGACAACAGTTTTAGTCAACGCATCAATATTTGACTGTAAGAACGTTTGTGTAATATGATACGTTAAATAAACGTTTAGTCAATACTCATGTTGGCATACATAATGACTTTTATTCATGCTACAATATATATTGATATTTATTCATGCTACAGGATAAATAATAAATAATAATTCAATATATAACTCTAAATACATCAATATAAAACTATATCTAGTTTTTGCTTTTTATATAAAAAAAATGTTAAACTTTTAAAAATGACATGAGCAAGAGGGAAGGATATCCACAAAATGAGTTGTGAACAGGAAACTGAAATCAACAAAAAACACACCGTTAGTGACATTTTTTCTAATTTTTTTTTTCCATTATAAACGATCTATTAAGATTTTTCTAAATTGTTTAATAGAATGAGAAAAAGTTCGATCACTGTATGGAATAAACCCATTCCATATTTGTGCTACTCGGAAAGAGAATAAGCGACGCATATATAACGTAGGAAATCTGGGATATATTAAGCCCGTGACTCTCACCGAGTCCATCCATGTAAATTTGTCTAAGATATTGTGGTTTTCCATATTTAAGGACCTTATAGAAGAATATCATATTGCGAGTGGTTATAAAATCTTCAAAATCTGTTCCTAGGAACCTAATAACATATGAACTGATATGATCATGATATCTTAGTCCATACACATACCGTATCATTCTATTAAAACAAAGTTTTATTTTCCTCAAATTGTAGGCTGCCGTTCCACTATAAATTTCAATCCCATAAAGAATTAACGGCTGAAGTAATCTTATTCCTAAGATTATAAAAATTGCTCATTTAAGAAAAATGTACTGCCAACGAAAATAAACGCACCGTCTTCTTTTACTAAACTCTACAAAATATCTTCAAAAAAAACTTAAACCCGTCCGGTAATAGTACTGGACAAAGTTGTGTATTCAATGAAGACAAAAAACCAGAGTGATCTTATTATGCAAATGCTGCTGGTTATATACTTATATATTTTATAGTGCTTAGTTGTATACAAAAGTAGCGAATTCTAAACATAATCATAGTTGTAAATAAATAGTTGCACAGAGTTGTATTTAAATAAAATCCGTTAAATTCAAAAAGTACGTTAAAATTAAATTCAAATGAGAAATATATGAAATTAATTGAGTATAATTCATTGCGTTAAAAATATATAGAAATTAAAGATAATTTGAAATATTGGCCTGCTTCACGGCATTATTAAAGCATGTCCCAGTTTTTTTCTAATATGAAACGGTAAATAAATGTTGATTGAATACAGTCGTCTTAGAATCATAGATATACGATAATTGAGTTAATGTGACATTGGAAGGTAATATCCCGATCAATGTAAAATCCCAGAGTTCTGTAATGCTCAACAATTTCTGTCCGTTCGCCCTTTATCTTTAATGGATATACTAGGTTATCCTGATTAAAGAACATAGCTTTTGTTTTGTTCGGACTAATATCCAAAAATTAATTTCAGACCATTTTAAAATTCTCGATAAATCTTCATTAATTCTGTGTACAAAATTAGATGCATTATTACAGTCCAAAACTCCTATTAACTGCACATCATCAGCAAAAACATAAGCTGAACTAGATCTACAGCATTTAAATAAATCATTCACATATATTATGAACATCAAGGGTCCTAAAATGGATCCTTGAGGAATACCACGGTGTCTCTTCAACTGCATTGATCTAATATTTCCACATTGTACGAATTGTGTTCGGTCACATAAAAAGGAT
The DNA here is from genome assembly GCA_963932375.1 of Phania funesta. Classification (NCBI taxonomy): domain Eukaryota; kingdom Metazoa; phylum Arthropoda; class Insecta; order Diptera; family Tachinidae; genus Phania; species Phania funesta. Next base: position 46,749,128 of record OZ010652.1, read on the forward strand.
GTTGTGATACGTCTTTATTAGTTTTCCGGGCATCCATATGGGATGCCATGCTTTTTTGTCGCTTCTGATGTTTTTCCATGGACGAGCTGCTCATGGTGGTTGATACATTACCAGTGGTAGTGGTACTCTGGTTGGTCCTTCCGGCTTAGCTTTACGGTGCGTGGGTTGTTTACTGGTACTGTACCGGGCGCAACGACGACACAATAAAAGATACTCACCCTTATTCTGCGTTTCGATTACGTTCCCGCGTTCAGTTACGCTCGGATCGAAAAAAGGTATTCTGACAAAAAACCTAATCGAAAGAAAAAGAAGAAGAACGGAGTATGTTTAAAATAAGTTATTTGTTGTGAAACGTGAGAGATAGAAACAGTAAAAATAAACAATTTTGTAATAAAACTTTAAAATTAGTGAAAAAAAGCAATAAATAAAATTCATAAACAAATAAAAACTAAAGTTTGTGAAAACAATAATTAAATAAAGTTAAGAACAACAATTAAATAAGAAAAGAAAAAAAGTGTCAGAACATACATATGTGAGTAATACTACATTTAGATCTACGCAAAATCTAGTAGATTTCAGCTCAAATCTCGAAGAAAATCTCTACCGTTTACACCAATGCTTTTTGACGTATAATTGGATTTCATTTTCATAACAAAAACAGCTGACTGAAGAAAGAATAAAAAATTGGCTCTAAACTTATTTAAATTCGTGCTACAATTGTTTTTATACACATAATTACATATGTAATATTACTTACACTTTCTTCATTATTGTTTTATCAATATTGAAGACACTTATTTGAAACTTTTATTATTTTTTAATGTTGCTGTAAATATTTTGTTTCTACCGCGCTTTTTTTATGCTCCTCCTGAAGCTGTTGCTACAATACAAAATAAATTACTTACTTAAAATATTTTAGTTTGAAAATGGGTTTAAGTTATAAAAGAAATTAATCAATTTATAAATGTGACAACTTCAAATTTGAATTTGATTTTTTACTACTCTACCTCCTTCTCGTGGTCTGAGTTCTCTTCTAGTGCGTGAATCATCTGCCTGAGGTTGATTGTCTGGCTCTAATGCTGAAGTGCTGTTTTGTAACGTTATGTGATAAAATACAAGAATACGACTGAGGTCGAAGCCTTTCCTTAATGATTGCATGATTTTCATCTAAATCTCCTTCAAGATAATAAAAATCATCTGTAGGAATGATTATTCTATTTGTAATACTTTTAATCAAGTAAAATAAATCATTGTATAGCTTTGCATGATCCGCGTTGGCCGACTCAAAAGCTAAATTCACTTTTTGGACTTCCTCCAAAACTGAGGCCAAATAAACTAAATGAATGTAGTTTTTGTTGTCGGCATACATTTCTTTTAGCAAATTGGAGACATAGCAGTTATCCTTTAACAAACTAAAATGGGTTTTCAATTCCAGCCACATATTTTTAATATTACTTTTACTGCTTTCTCTATAGACAACATTTGAGGAATTTTTAATGGATTCATAGAATCGTTATTTAATAACTTGTATATTTTTGCATACGCTTTTTGACGAACTGGAGAATGAGCAAACCAATTATGGGACTCTCTTATAAGAAACTCTAAGTTATTAGGAAAACTCTTATCTGTAGCAGCACATACCGCTAATTGCAGTGAATGGCAGACACATCGCACTAGCGCTAGATTTTTTAGATTATATTTTTGCTGAATTTTTTATGTAATCCATTATGCGCGCCTGTCATCACTGCAGCGTTGTCTGTACCAATAGCAACAAGATTATTAAAATCTATTTGCAAAATATTTAAAAGCCTTTCTAAACCATATAAAATATCCTATGCAGTACCTCCGCTGAGATCAATTAAACCGAGGAATGTAGTAACAAAAGATTTTTTTTAACGCTGAAATATCTAGCGACGACACCAAGCAATTTTTCGATAGAAATGTCTGTGCCTTCATCTAACATTAGGCTAAAAGGAACATCTTTTATGTCATTGACTAGATTTTGTATGAAGTGTGGTGCTATTACATTTGTTATTATGTTTGAGCATTTGGTCCGATGTAATTTAAAGCGAATAGCTTTGCTATGAGAAAAGCTTTGCAAACATACTTCGGATAAATGATCAACATTAGCAAAAGATGAATGAACCGCAATATATAAGCATAGTAAGCCCTGGGCAATTTGATCTCCAGTTGGCTCCTTTGATGAAAAGCTTATTTCTGGTTGTACGGTTCCCCTATTCCATGGGTTCATTGCTTTTTCGTGCTTACTTGTTTTACTATGTCGCAATAAGTCACTATGTCTAGCATTTATATCACAATAACAACAATTACATGTTGCTTTTGTTGGATCCTTCGAGGGTTTTAACCATATCTTGAATTGAGGATTGTTCTCCCATATTTTTCTATACTTTCGTTCCATCTATAAATAATTTAACGATAACTACATAAAATTATACTCAATACTTTTATACCCACGTGTTTTTTATCTACAAAATAGAGTAAGATTTGCTTGCAATAGTTTTAAATCACCTTGTGATTAAAATTTTAAATTTTTTAATGTAAAAATTTTTGTGCTACTGCTGTATGTGGTCGTTTTTTTCTTTTTTTAAACTTGACAGCAAAAACAACGTAAAAAACACAGTAAAACAAAATAAACAAAAACATAGTTGTAAAATTAAGTACCTTTACAAAAGTTTCTACACTTCAAAAAATCGTTGCAAAAACACAACAACTGCACCAAAAGCGCAAAAAAAAAAATTAAAAAGCGTCATAATTACCCTTTTTTTAAAAAAGGGTATTAACAAAAAAAGTGGGTAGGGAGACCAAAAAAGCACCAAAAAATACCCGAAAAGCGTCAAAATGGCACCACTGCAGATGACCAATTCTACCACACGAATGGCACTTGCTGTTCTTGTATTTACAAAATTGAGAGTTATGATTTCTCCAACCACAATGACAGCATTAAGAACTTTTTTCACCACTGCTTGTACCCCTGTCAACTCTTCTGCTGCTTCTGTCGCCACTGCACCAACTGCCTCTGCTATTTCCTCTGTCAACGTTATCACCATTACTTCTTTTTGCTTCTTTGTTCTTTTGAAAATTTTTTTGCTTTTTGACAAAATTAACTGTTGTTTCCTCCCTTACTTCTTTGGCCATACTCTTCGCCTCCATAATCATTGCCTTTTTCAATGCACTTTGAAGTGTGAGTTTTTCATCTTCTTCACAAATTCTTTCAAAAATGAAATTTGGCGAACCCAAATTGATTTAAAACAAATGCTTCCAAGCTAATTCCAAATTTACAGTTGAGTGCTAATGTCTTCACTCGCGCATACCATTCTGCAACAGATTCAGTTTCCAGTTTTGTTGAATTATGAAATTTCTTCCGTTCACTAGTGGGAGTCTAGAATTTCGCACAATTCTTCAAATGACTTTGACACAGGTGAAGATGGACTGCACAAACTATGTAAAACTTTGTAGGGAACAGCTCCAATTGATTTCAACAAAATAGATTTTTTTACTTTTTCATCAGTGCAGTTGATCTCACAGATGTGAATGTCCAGCCTTTCTTTCCACACATTCCACGAATCCACACTTGAATTAAATTCTTGGATGTTAGATGTTTGAAACACGGCCACTGGAGCAACACTTTGTTCTGTCTCTATTTTTGGAGGCATACTGTTTTTATTAGCACTTATATTCGTAGTATTAGGGTGGCGTATATATATATCAATACTCTATAATTTCCATTAAGCTTAGCAGCTTTTCGTACTGCTGAGGTGTTGTTGTTTTCGACCTTTAATAAATTAAAGGTTTAAAATTTAAAATAAACAAAAAATGGTTACAAAATAAAATTATTGTATTTTATACTTACATTTTTTTAGTTTTACCCTTTTTTTAAAGAACTCCAACAATAATTAAAAATTTTCCGTTAGCACATACACAACTTAGAAAAACGTAGCTACAATCGTAATGCAGAATACACACAATCGAAGAAACAAATGGAAATGAAAAGAAACTGAACACATAATACCAAAGTTGCCAAACGGAGAAAATTTCGATCTGAATCGAAATGCAGAATAGGGGTGACTATAATAGTACCACTATATTTTACTGGGCTCCAGATTAGGTAATCTTCGATGGGTAGAGTGTCCCGATGTTATGGACACTCGTGCCTTGACCTACCCTAATGGATCGCCTCTTGTTAGGCAACGCCCTTAATGGCAGCTCACCGTAAACTCTCGTGAGTGGCAGTTAAATGACTAACATCGCAAACGCGAGGAGTTGGACGACAAGCAGGGCCTACTGATCGAGCTCGATAAGATAGGGAAGGTGAAGCTTAATGACTTCACTGTGTAGTGATGCACAAAAACATAAGTAGATTTACTCCAATCTACCACAATTTTTCTCTTCTTAAAAAAACGGTTTCTATAGGTATATATGTATAGATATACTAAATATGCAAAATTATATAATCTAAATATTTATGTATAATTATAATACATTAAAATGATTGAAAAAAATATTGAAACGATCGTATAATATAAATAGTGAAATATGATTGTAAAATATTATTACAATAGTTACAAGATTTCGGATTTTAATTACAAAGTTAACATTTACGAGGGTAGGTTAAACTTTTAGATTTCTGAACTCGATATAATACAAAATTTGTTTTATTTATATTTTATTATTATTATTATTATGTTTATTTAATCCTTCAGAATAAATTCTGGGACTAACAATAGGGAAGAGCATTAGCTGCATAGGCTATCAGCTCGAGTTTATAAAGTGTGAACTTATTCTATTTACATGAGGGTACAGATACACATGTGTGTAGAGTGGTGCTATATTAAATTTTTAATTTTGTTGTTTTGATATAATCATAGATTTTATTGATATTGATGTGTGATGGTTCTCGGAGAAGGTCGGTGGGTGAGGTGTTGGATAGGATTTTTCTTTTCATAGTTTGGAGGCAAGGGCAATCCTGTAGGACGTGTTTGATTGTCAGGTGTGCGCCACACCTCTCGCACATAGGTTGTTTGCCATGTTTTCTAAGCAAAGCAGCCATTCGTGTGAGAAGGTGGTGTGGCCTAGGCGGAGTCTTGAAAAAACTTTAATTCTGTTCTTTGAAGTATCTGGTGGGTTGTTTTGTGGGTTGATTGTTGGTTGATTGTTAAGTAGTGGTGATGGGTGAGTGCTGTATTTTTACATTTAATTCTGATGTGCCTATTGATGCATTGTCGGATATCTATTTTTTCTACGGTTGCATCCATTATGATTGGTCCAGAAGAAGCATATCTTGCTGCGCTGTCAGCAGCATCGTTGCCGGCGATGCCGATGTGGCTGGGTATCCAGAGCAATTTTATTGTATTCTCCCTGCCCGTGAGTGCGTTTCTTATACGTGAAATAGTGTTCCAGTTATTGTTATAAGGGCTACTTATAGCTGATAAAACAGATAAGCTGTCTGTAAAAATAGCTGTTTTCTTTTTCGTTTTGAGGGCAAAGAGAATGGCTTGGTAAATAGCACAAGATTCGGCTGTGAAAATTGATGCATTTTCGTGTAGTACTCCTAGTGCAATGTTGTTTCCTGCTTCATCCAGTACTGCGTAAGCTGGTGGGTTGTGTTGTGGTTTCGTGCCATCTGTATAGATCAAATTCCATCCGTCGCTTTTAAGCACGCACTGCCGTTCAGCCACCAGGTTGCGGAATGTGATTTGTAGGGTGTTATTTTTGTTATAGGTGGTAAGTGACAGATCAAGACATCATGTGTTGTACAGCCAGGGTGCTTTGAGAGACATTCTTTTAGGTATATATAATGGATATTCAGCTCGGATGCTAGTGCAAGGGACTGAGATATAGTCGACTTGAATCTCTTGGAACGCTTTGCTCTCATGGAGGACTTGATATCTTGATATATAACTGAGTCAGTACTGTTGAGCAGTTTTGCAAGAATTCTAGCCTTAGCGTGATAAATTCTGTTGTCGAGAGATGGGAGACCAGTGTCTCCTAATATGTTAGAAATTGGTGTTGTTCTGATAGATTGGCTTAATGATGTTGACGTTAGTTTTGCAGCTTGGGCCGAATATAGATAATCCATAGTCTATTTTGCTCAAGACCAAGACTTTTGTGAGGTATGAAAGTGTATTAATATGGACGAGGCTTTTATATGCTAAGTACCTGATGATGTTGGTTCTGGACATCAATGAATTTTTTAAATGTAAACAGTGTTCCTTCCATGTGTAGTTGGAAGAAAATATTAGTCCCAAGGCTCTTAGTTTTTTTCACATTTTCCAGCTGGTGATTGTTTAATTTAAACTTATGAGAATTGAAGTCGCAATGATGTTTTCTGCATATGTGTTGTGTTTTTGTTTTTTGATACGAAACCTTAGCACCGGAATATTTAATCCATTTCTCTATATCGTGTAGCAATTTTTCCAGGATATCTGCAGTCTCATTAATGTTGTTTCTTTTGCAGAGTATGTACAGATCGTCGGCGTATAGGCAGTGGTCGACGCCAGGATGTTTGTTTGTTATGGTGCTTAATTCGTTGAAGGCAATTTGGAACAGAATGACGGAGAGCGGCGAGCCTTGGGGGATGCCGTTCTCAAGATGGAAAGTTTCCGATGTGTGGCCGTCAATTATGACTTTGAGTTGCCTGTTTGAGAGAAAGGATTTTACATAGTTAAAAATTTTTAATCCGATCGACCAGGATTAAAAGCCTCCTCAAAATCGATTGATAACATGGTCACATGGTTTCTCGCAGACAGGGCTTTAGTTATATAGTAGTCCATATGTAACAGTGCGTCTTCACAGCCTTTATTTGCTTTAAAGGCGACCTGTTCGTTTGCGATGAGTTTTTTCTTTGTCATGAACAATGATAGTCTACTGGCAATGATGCGTTCCTGGATTTTATATAGACATGGCAGCAATGATATTGGTCTGTAGTTTCCAACCGAGGTTGTGTTTTTATTCTTGGGGAGGGGTACAACAATTGCGAGTTTCCAGGCATGTGGTATAACCCCATTGTTAAATATAGTGTTGTAAACATTAAGCAAGATATTAAGACTCGGACGTGAGAGGTGTTTGATCATATTGTAAGTGATGCGGTCGAATCCTGGGGATGTACCTTTAACCTTTTTTAAACAGTTGTAGAGCTCCATTTAGTGATTGGTTCTTCCATAACGAGGGCTTCCATGTCTATGTTGCTGTGTGTTAAGTTAATTGGTGCGTATTTGGCTGTTTTAAATGCAGGGGGAAAGCTGTCATCGGAGGCGTATTTAGCCCATTCCTTCCCAAAGTGGTTAGCAATTTGTAGGGGATCAGTTAGAGTTCCGTTATGTGTACAAATAGCTTTTACGGTGCAGGAGGTGTGCTTTCGGGAAAATTTGTTGATTTTGGTCCATATGTTTGAGATAGATGAGTCACGGTTAATTGTTTTGGAGAAATTCTCGAAGCATAACGTTTTGCTTTTTTCATTTCGAATCGGAATTTAGCGTTTGATCTTTTGTAGGTTACGAGGTTGGGATTACGTTTGAATATTTTCCACTTTTCCATTTTGTGCTTTCGTAAGCTATGTAATGTTGAATTCCACCAGGGTACAGGAGCTCCATCTGTTTTTGGACATCGTCTTGACTGAGGTATGTATAGATTTGCTGCTATGCGTATAGCTTTGGTAAGTGTAGCGGCGTTTTTGTTGCTAGATGTGGAAAATTTCCGTATTGCCATTTCATTTTCTACTTTCCCGGAAAAGTTAGGCCAGTTTGCGTCAAAAATTTTCTTCTCTGCTTTGAGCCTCTGTGGGAATCTGATAGCGTAAGGGAGATTTTAATAGGATAGTGGTCGCTGCCGTGTAAGTCATTTAGAGTGTTCCAAGTGATTAAGGGGAGAAGGTTTAATGAACTGGGATATCTATATGGGAGAAGGTATTATGTGTTGAAAAGTGGGTTGCATTTCCATTATTCAGCACGCATAGCCCAGTGTCGGTTATAACAGTTTCTAGTTGTATACCTCTGTTGTTGTTGGTTGGGGATCCCCAAATCATATTCCAACCGTTGAAATCACCAACGACTAGAAGAGGGTTGCTGAAGGATTTTATGAGGTTTGATAATTCCTGAACCGAGATATCTTGGCTGGGCGGAATGTAGAAGGATAAAATTGTGAATTTGATGTTGATATTTATTTCAACGGCAATAATTTGGTATGAAGAGTTGTTTTGAACCAGTTTGTGAGGAATATTTGATTTAATAAGTATCCCGGTACCCTGTTTTGAAGTATTATTCTGCGTTGAGTTTGTAAAGTAGGCAGTGTAGTTTTGTGGAGGGATCGGTGTGAAGTTATATGCACAGTGTGTTTCTTGTAAGGATATGAAGCTGAGATTAAGTTCGTTTATAAGTAATTGAAGCTCAGGGTAGTTGTTGGAGAGGCCAAGTATATTGACATATACACATATATATGTATATACGTAAGTTATTGAAAACAACGAATAAGAAAACAAAACGAATTGCACAAGTACATGCAAGTGTGTACTCGCTTCTTTACCCCTTGTCTCCTTTGCCTAAAAACGAACAAGCTGATCAATAAGAATTGACAAGTGAGAATTGGGACTTATTGTTATTCGTCCTATTATGGTTTCTGTATGATAATGGAGGATTATCATAACTATTTTTGTTATTATTTCTGCGGTTATTATTGTAGTTGTTATTGCTATTGTAGTATCTATTGGTAGGATAGCTACTATTCCTGTTATGTCTATTATTATTCCTGTTCTGAGTCGTTTGGAACAATACTTGATTTTGTCTAATATCCTTCGAAGTCTCTATTGCTATTTCGATAGCTTCATTAAGATTCTTTACCCTACTGGCTTCAATAGTTCTAGCTATCTCTTTGTTTTTTAACCCATTTTTAAATGAGTTGAATGCTATTACCGTATTTGATTTGCTGATTGCTTCTCTATGATCTTCACCTAAGGTACTTATTTGAATTTCATTTAGTTCCATAGTTAATTGTTCTATTTTGTCTGCGAATTTTTTTATACTGTCAATTTGTGTTATTCTAGTTAATTCGTTTAAAATAACGTTTGGCGATTTTTTTGTTTTATAAGCCTCTTTTAAAGTTGAAATTAATGCGTCGATGCTAGTCGGAATCAATATTTGTCTCAACTTGGTTTGAACTTTATTTGATACTTTTGTTTTGTACACGAAATTTAAAAATGAATTATGTTTTGTTGGTGTTAATTAATGTGTCTTTAATTATTTCAATATTTCCTATGAACGTATTTAATTCATCCTTTGCACCGTCGAAAACAGTTAGCAACTTTGAAATTGATGCCAATTCTGTTGTGTTCAAATTTTCGTTAGTCATCTTGGAATTTTGTATTTGGTCTTCTAGTGTTTCAATTCTTAGTTTATCTTCGTGGCTTTGTAATATTTCTATTGCCGTTTCTTTGCTTTCTCTAAATTTTAAGGTATGTAATCGTCTCTGTTGTTCAGTCACTACTTCATTACCTAATATTTCTATAGCTTTGTTTTCTAATTCTTGAAGTTCTATTTTTTTAGCTTGGATAGTTTCGTTCGTATATCCTCTGGTTAGTGATTTCTTTGCATTAGTTATTATAGAATTTATACGCTCATATATTTCTTCCATTTGTCATTCTAAAAGGTATATATATTTTGTTTTTATTTATATTTTTAATAATATTAATTTTTCTTAAACTCTACTGTTAGTTGTTAATAAAATTCTTTCTTTTAACCTATTGTTCAAAAATTTCTTGTACATCTTATGGAGTTTTGTTACTACTAAGAATAATAATAGAATTAATAACACATATTGTATTGTTGCATGGTTGATATTGATTTTGTTGGTGCTAACATTGCTGTATTGTTGCCTTCTTACTTCTCCTAGTTGTTTTTTTAAGGCTGCTTTTAGTTTTTTGTCTGTTGTAATTGCGAGTACCCTATGCAATTCTGCTGCTTTCTGTCTCAATTTTACTTTACGTCCACCTCTGGTTTTGTTTTTCTGTGGCGGCTTCTCAATGGGTTCCTCAATGGTCGTCCTAATTATTTTAGTTTGGCGTTGTCGATATTCTTCAATGGTAAGTGGTCGTGGGCAGACTGCCCTCGGTGTCGCAGTATACTGCGGGTAGTCTTCAGTTGCCAAATTTTCTGGAACGTATTCGTCGGATACGTATTTTGCGAAAATCTTACTTATTTGCTCTTCAGTAATTGTATCTTCAATGGGGCATGACATTTGGTAAAGTCGGTACTAGTTAGAAAATCGGGATTTTGATTCAGGATGTCGTCCGCAGGAATGGTTAAATTTCAGGATTGATTCAACTGCAGGATTGGTTCAATTGCAAGCTCATCTAATCAGCTAGGATTAAATTCGGTCAATTTGGTAGGACTCCTGGCAGGATCGCCATGTGGTGGTCGTTTTTATGCTTATTATAAAGGCGAGCGCGCCAAATTGTTAGATGGCAAAAATGCCGCAGTTATAACGAGAAATAATAATTTTAGACTTTTTTTTTTTTTTGCTACTTGCCGATCTTATCCACAATATATTTCTCTCCTTCTTTAATAAAACTTACGACTATTTATATCAATTCTTAAGTATAATTTCTTAACATAATTATTCTTATGACCTAGTTATAAATATTGTTTATTTGCATTATGGCTTTGGTGTGGTCAGGTATTTTTGTCAGCACTTTATTATTATTTTGTTTGTTGCAATTTAATCCCTCGCTCCAATAATTTTTTGTAGGTCAATTATTTGCACTATTGGGAATTGCAACAACATATTTTTGTGATACATATAACGTGAGTGGGTAAGTGTGACCAACACTCTACAATGGCATCGTTTACATGCAACTCCATAAAACTTTTACGCCATATTATGTTTTTAAACTCTGCCGAGTCTTTGTTGATATTTGAAACATCTGATGAGAAATTCTAACTGAAATTCATTTTTAGACATTTAGACATTCCCCAGTAAAGCCACCAGATGATGGAGTAGCTTGTGGTCCTGGAACTTCCATAGTTGGCAATGGTGAGCGGCATCTTATTCTTGCTCTAAATGAAGATTCTTCTACTGGTTCAGCTTCATCCATACTCACATTGCTTACATTTATCTCATTGTTTAGTGAATTTATAAATAATGAGGAATCTAGCTCTTCTAAGCAATCGCTTATCAATACGTCATCTTCCGGTGTTAGTTCGTTGCACTCATAATTTGGATCTTCAAAGCTATCGTCAGAATCTTCATCAATTGCATCCATAATATCAGCGATTTCTTGATCATTCAATGAAGAAAGCTTAAATTTCTTATTTTTCTCAAAGTCTTGAGTTTTCTGGCTTTGTTTTGACATTCTAAAAACGTTCTCCTTTAAATATACTCAAAAAGACTATGTAATAACAAATAATTTTTTATCCGTTAAAAATACGTTACAGAAAATATTTTCGCCTTAGCAACTAACACCGTCTACACATGGTGTTCACCAATAACTAAATTTAAGAGTGGAGTTATTGCTCATAAATCAAAATAATGAAAATATATCAATAAAAATATATTTTATTGTTTTTTTTTTTTTTAATACAAATATTATTAATTATTAAATCATTTTAATGTTTTAGGCATGAGTTCGTTTTTCTTTCTATTCAGAAAGAGAATTTATGGACGATATATGGATATGGATGGACAACCTTTGAAATAATTCATTCTCGTATTCCATTTGTCTTAAATGTTGGTATACATAAATAGAAGTTCTTTAGACACACAATTTGTAGATAAGACACGAAGAATGTTGATAACGTGTGTAGCGGCATAGAAAATGCATTCCATTCAGCTAGATGTCTAATAAAATTAAAAAAACTTTTACTGTTTTCAAAGGTTGTCCATATTAAATAAATAATTCTCTTTCTGAATAGAAAGAAACACGAAGTCATGCCTAAAAAATTAAAATTACTTGATAATTAATAATAAAAATATATCTAATACTTACCAAAAAAATTCCCGACTTAATTGAGGTGCTGGAAATATGTTTTTTTTTATATATATTTATTTTCACTGAAATCACACTGAATTTTTTCGACTGTTTTCACCAAAATCTGATTGCAAATGATTATTTCTCACACACAAACAGAGCGACGATGTTCAAACTAACACTGCTGTATAAGTTATTTTACTTTAAACCCGCTTGTCCGCGGATACATTCCATAATTCATTATACCATTATGCACAAAGCAATGACCTATACTTGCTCGGCAATACCTACGCAGTGCGTTTGAGTGACGAATTTAACATGGGGATGACACTGGAAGTGTCTCTCGCTTACATTCCGTTGACGAAAACAGTGACGAATATTCATCATAGTTTTTATTCACAAAAATACTATGATGAAAAGAACACTGAATCCGGAGTTAAATAATGAACGGTTTCGTTAACGTTGGATAACGAACTACTTCGTAAATGCGCAGTAATGATATATTAAAAATGTCTTTAATGGTTTATGGTTTTATATAATATTGTATTTTTTTAATTCACAGTCTTTTAAATCTTATAAAAGTAACATTAAAAATATAACAAAAACTTTAATTCACATAAAAACAACAAAAAAAGAATATCGTAAAGCGAAATATAAAAAACAAAAGAAAGCAAAAGAAAAGTTAAATTTATATGAAAACAAAAAAAAAACAGTTAACAAACAAAACTTATACTCGTATATCATTCTTTCTCTCAGCTTTCCTCTCCAGCGACATGTTTTTGAATATGCGCCTCTTCTGTATTTGTATTCCTTTTCGGATATGTTCATCCGCTGGCCCAACACTGTTAATACTGGTCATTGAGACCGCTTCTGAAATGATTAAAAATTTATTGTCAACTTACATTCAGTCAAAATATTAAGTGTTTTTTACCTGAAAGTACTGAAAAAAAAATTTTGTGTTCTTTAAAACTCTTCTTTCCTTGAACACCATCGACGTTGTAGGCCACAATGACATCGTCACCCAAAATATGTCTTAAATTTTTTTTAACACCGGCAGGTTCAAGTATACACCCCATTGCTTTAATCTAAAAATATAATTGGAAACATTACTCATATCTACTTTAATAATGAAAGAACAAATAATCTTACATATTGTTTTTTGTTGTCCGGATTGATTCGATTATTGAACTGAACAAGATCTTCTTCACTCCGAATTGGAAAAATATCTGCAAGTGAGTCGTCATCACGAGATTGTAAGTTGTCGCGTCTAGTTAGTAGTTATTCTGTGTTTTGTTTTTTGTCAACCCCCGAATGACGCCGACGCTTTGTTATGAAATTATAAACAATAGAATATGAGAGAAAAATAATTTTGGTCGCTTGCTTATATACGATCAACGAATTCATATAATACATTAGTACACCAAGTAGGTACTGGCAATTGTGAGTGACGAATTTATTGCAGAAAAAACGTCAATAGCAGTTTTGCCGAACAAGCGGGAATAAGCAAGCATTTGAATGGTTTAGTGGGGAAGTCACAGAATTTATATAAGTTAGTTTTTTTAAACACCTTCTGTAGACGGTGTTAGTGGTTAAAGTGTTATTAACCCATTTTAAATTTAGATAAATCGAAGTCAAAAGTCATCATCGCAGCTGTTCTGATGCAGCTTAGCCTTTATTTGTATGCCATATATAGACCACTTGTCTGCTATACCAGGATAAAAAAACTGAAAGGAACGTGGCTTCTTCTTTAAAAAGCTGACGTTATAGTTGTTGTCATCTTTCTCAGTTATTTTGCCAACAAATCCCAACGATTTTACATTGTTTTTAGTGGAGCATTCCACTAACATATAGTCTCCTGGATTTCATTGGTCGAAGCTCAAATTGATGTATTCTTCTTCATGGCACTCTACAGCAATTTGGTTTTCAGATGAATCATCAGCAAAGTTGAAATTGAGATCTGTATCATCATTCACCGAAAACGAGCTTTCAATAGAGTCCGAGCTGGAATCCTTAGGCTTTTTAGCTTTTATTGGACGTTCTGCAGTCTTATTTATGTTGAGACGTTTATTTAATGATCTTATAACTGGGTTCTTAACATGACTTCGCTCTTCGATATAGGAATCCTCTAATTCATTTCTTTCTGGTGTTTCTGTTAAAATTCTTGATTTACCTTTCTTTCTTCCTCGATTAATGTGTTGTCTTGGAGCAGCTTCCGGAAAAGGCCTTGCGATTTCAGGTGACATTACATTTTCCTTTAAAGCATCATGACCAGCATTGGATTCGTCATTTTCAGAAAATAAGAGAGAACCATCAATGTTTGGTACTTCGGTTGATAAATCAATATTTGGCTCAACTTGAGCTGTAGAATGCTCTGGCATTGGTCTGTTTGTGACTTCTGCACATTCAAAATCTTCGTCCGAAAATGTAGTTCTTGCAAACGGATAAATTCCTGGCTTTGCAAAACCTGAAACAATATTTCTCGGCGTAAATCCAGCAGTAAAAGCAGTAATGGCAATACCAGCAAGATCATGTATTGTAATAGTTTTCCCGGATGATTCATTAGCCAATCATTTTGCGCCAGGGATGCTTGAATGGTCCCAAAACTGCGACATCGAGAGGCTGAGGACGATGGGTACAGTGAGGAGAAAATGTTACAAGAACAATACCATGTTCTCGGCAAAAACTAATAGCTTCTATTGTACAATGGCTTTCATGATTGTCCATCAAAAGTAAGATCATGTCATTCTTTAAGCATCTTGTATGTCTTTTGATGTGTTCAAGAACTTTTATGAAAAGCAGACCCGTCATCCAACCGCTTGTGGGACTATTAGCATAACCGACACTACCAATTGGAGCTCCAGCAAGCATATTATCGTGGTATCTAGCTCCTGGAAAGATAAATACAGGAGGAATTGTGTTGCCAGCTGCATTTACAATAGCGCACATAGTTATAAGCTGTCCTCTCTCAGCAGAAACACACTGTCCAATTTGTTTTTGACCCTTTTTTGCTATTACGTTTGGAGCTTGCACCACTGTAGTCAGGACTGTTTCGTCTAAGTTTAATATGCGGTCGGGTGTAAAGTCAAACTTACCAAGTGCTCTCTGGTAATTGGTTTGGAATTCTTCGATGTTGTGCTTATTAAAGCTTGTTGATCGTGACAAGCTCGTGTTTTCAGGCTTGCGAAGTGAAAGGTTAGTGTGTCTTTTCATGAAGCCCTTAATCCAATCCATCCCAGCTTGTCTATTTTCCGTCCACTGCTGGGGACATTTTTTTTAGGAGTGTGGCGTATTGAAATGTTAACATCCGGCCTTGCAAGTATGTTAAACCATAATTCATTCTTGAGCTTTTGAGTAAATAATTTCCAAATAATAAATAATTTTCATAACTTGTCTTGTGGAGAAATTGCTTGAATAATCTTGCCCTTTCATTGTTTTATTTTGTTTAAATGCCTTAATTCCATAAAATAAGGTATTCGGTAGAATACCATAAGTATTGGCAGCACCTCTAAGAGTCATTGTTTTGTTTAAATCTGCCGTGATAGCACTCTCCATATCATCTTCTCTGAATCTAGTATTCTTCTTCCTTTTATATGTACGTACCATTGCATACAGCTGAAAATAATTTAACAGTTTTTGCAAATACGTAAGTCCAAATAATATACATACATACATATGTATGTATATAAATTCAACATTTACGAAAGGAGCTAGAAAAAAATATGTGGGGCACCTTTAAACATGTTCAAAGGTTCCCCCTTTTTTTCAAACCTGAACTGGCGTTTATTTCACGAAAGAAAACGATCACTGTATACTTCTTACACTCTTACAAAAAAAAAAAAAAAAAAAAAAACTCGGTGAAGGGTCAGAAAAAATGTTAAACTGAGATTTTATAAACATTATTTAAAGGTGCCCCGTGTTCAAACGTGCCCCCTCTCCCCTACAGTAAAACAGAATCCCACGTTTCTATTGACGCGATTCAAATAGAGAGCTTATTGTCTCTTTAAAAAAAAAACTATTTTTGTTATTTTTACTTCTTTATTTGAGCACCTTCAAACTTAGACTAACTTATTCTAAATTACAATTGTTTCTTATTGATTCAAAATATTGCTTTTTTTGTTAATTATTCTATGGAATTTTGATATTGCATTTTCGTTTGGGAACGGAAATGCAATAAATGCAATTTGACAATATTTAATAAAAATTATTTTATAAGTGAAATGTTATTTAAATTTGAACGGTTGCGATTCTTAGAATTGCGACCGAAAAATAAATATTATTATATTCAGTGCTTTAATTTAGTCAATTCTTTAATATTAAATTTGGATGGTTGCAATTCTTGGAATTGCGACCGAAAAATAATTTTTATTTATTAATTTAATTATAATTTCTTTTAACAAATCGGAAGTGGGTTTTAAATTACATTTTGCTTTATTTGTTTGTAATTATATTTGTAATAAATTCATCTATGGGGTCAATCTTTAAGTATGTATTGGGATTTGTATATGTAACTCGCGTTAGATGCCTTTAAAGCATTATAACATTCGACAGTGGTATTGTACAAGCGTTGAAGTTCAGTGTATGAAGCACTCCTAACAGACTTTTGCTTAAACAACGCATTAAGATATTGTTTTTCTATTAGTTCTGGCCTATCATAATTCTCAATGATCAAATTCCATGCTACATTATAGTTCCCATCCGTGGATGAAAGATGTTTAATAATAGCCGATGCTTCACCCTTCAATTTACTTTGTAAATATTCGAGCTTTTCAATGTTGGACAAATTTGACTTTAAATGAACCATTTCTCTAAATAAGTCCCTAAATCGTAACCAGTTGCACATGTTGCCATCAAAATCAGGAATTTGTGCTGGTGGTAAACGTAATTCAGAATGATTATTGGCTGTTTGAAGACTTGCTACCGTTGACAAATTTGCTGATAAGTTTTCCAAAATAGCAGTAGTTGTTGTTGTACAATTGCTTGTATTGATGTACCAAAATCTGTCATCACGTTCGGTGTACTGGCATGAGCACCTTCCACGACCGTATTGCCTGGCTGGACCAAACAACCTTTGCTGAGAAAAACATGTCCTCAATTTGATCCCTATACTCATTCTGGACGTTGATTTCGTCATCGTTTTCACATAAGGTTATCAAGCTTGTCTTGAACATCTTTCTAGTTTGCAAAAATGTTATCAAGTTCAATTATACGTACCTTAATTTCATGGTAAGTGGCATTCTGATTTGTGACAAACTTACAGATCCTTGTTCTAGATCTATTTGTCCATGTGCGTTTTCTTTTTAATATACTTTTTTTATTTTTCTTGCCTTTTATTTATTTATCTTTTTTTTTGTTTTTTTTTTTAATATATGTCTTTGTTATTGTATTTAAATTTAATCAAAATCAAAATTGAATATCATACAGTCAATTTACACAATCTTACAAAAGTTTACATACGACCAAAAAAATTCCAATTTTAAAATGAGAAATACATATAAATTTGTTTTCTTTTTTTTAAAGTATTAAATATTAAAAAATAAACTTAAAACTAGTTTAAATTCGTAAATTTATATCCAACAACACAAAATATTTCACTTTTTCATTTTAGGTACTTTTACATAAGTTTACATACGCTAAGTAAATTACATACAGAAAATTAAATTTAATATTTGGTATGGCCTCCTTTGGCTTTTATTACATCTGCCAGACGAGAAGGCATGGATAAAGCTAATTTTTTTGTAATTTCAGGTGTAATTTTGCTCCACTCCTCCATTAATGCTTCCTTCAGACCAGCAATTGATGTTATTTTGCGTTTTCTTAAATTTCGTTTCAAAACATCCCATAAATGTTCAATAACATTTAGATCAGGAGATTGTGGGGGATGCTCCAGCTTATGTTTGACATTATAAAGTAGCCATTCCTTTACCATTTTCGAGGAATGTTTCGGATCGTTGTCCTGAAGAAATATGGCACCTTCTCCCAAATCTAACATTTCCACACTAGGAAGGTAACTATCCTTTAAAATGCCAATATACATAGCCTTATCCATAATACCATCGATAATCTTTAATTTGCCATCACCATTTGCGGCCATACATCCCCAGCCCATGACAGAACCGCCTCCGTGTTTTACCGTTGGATTTATGTTCTGGGGTTCTAAGGCTGCATTAGGTTTTCGCCAAACTTTGGCACGACCATCACCCCCAAAGACCATGAATTTACATTCATCGGTGAATATCACTCTTTCCCAAAACGTCGGGTCACTTACGTGGATGTTCTGATACTTTTGGGCGTATTCCAAACGCTTTTGTATATTTACAGGTCTGAGAAGTGGTTTTCTTCTGGCCACTCTGCTGTTGTAACCATTCTTTTTGATTGTTCTGCGGATAATCTGATCAGAAACGTTTACTCCTAGATCTGCTTTTATTTTACGATTAATTTCGACCGCACTTTGTTTGGGGTTTTCTTTTACTAACCGAACAACTGCTCTATCCGTTCGTTCGTCTAAAATTCGGGGGCGGCCGGCACCTGGCTTACTTTCTAATTTCCACTTTCCTTTTTTATTATTGTTTGCACTGTCGGCTTTTTTAAATTTAAAATTCTTCCAATTTCCCATAGAGAATTTCCTTCATTCTTCAGTTTAATTACAGGTTTTCGAATTGGTTCGGAAATCTCCTTTCCTTTTCCCATTTTACTTAGAGAAACGCAGTAAATGATTAATGAATTTCAATTGCGATCACTTTTTATGAAATTAAAAGCTTTACTGATGATTTGAAGCAAATATCAAGAAAATGTGCAGCGGTACTCATAACGGTACATTGAGTTTTTTCAGAGTATGTATACTTATGTACATATGTAAATATGATGGTTTAAGCATTTTAAGGTTTTTCTTGTTATTTTAGGAAGAACAACTAAATGTTTTTTTCAGACCATTTATAATATTTTTGTTTTTGTTTGAAGTAATAAAAACCAATAAAAAATGAAAAATGTTAATATGTTTAGTAAAAAAATAAACTTTTTATGTCGTGTGTAAACTTTTGTAAGACTGTGTATATATTTAAATTTAGCTTTATGTTTACTGTTAAATTACTTCATTTACGCTTGTCTAATTTTTCCGAGCTCCAGGTCAAAAAACTAGAATAAAGTTTACTTCATTTACATTTACAGTGAGACACAAAAGTCTTGGTACCCCCTAATTTTTTCATGAAATCTTATTGTAATTTAAAAAATTTAGGAGAATTAAATAATATAACTCAACGATTTTATTTATTACTCTCTTACTTATAATTAAAACAAGAAAAAATTCAATATTATTAAAAAAGTATGTAACAAAAACATAAAATATGATTTAACATAAAAAAGTCAGTCTCAAAAGTCATGGTACCATTAAAAAAATTTAAGCAAAGGGATATATTCTTATGCCAAACATTGCAAGTTTTACTGGCTTAATATTTCGTAGGATTTCCTTTTAGTTTTATTGTTGCTTTCAGTCGATCTGGCATAGAATGTACAAGTTTTCTCGTCAAATCAGGTGATATTTTCTTCCATTCTTCAGCAAGAGCTGCCTTTAGGTCAGTTTTGTTTCGAATTTCATGTTTTCTGATCTGCTTTTCTAAATAGTCCCACAGGTGCTCTATTGGGTTGTGATTAGGACTTTGGGGAGGGGTTTGAAGTATATGAGGAGTATTATAGATGATCCACATTTTAACAATCCCAGCAGTATGTTTTGGGTCATTGTCTTGCTGGAAGTAAAATCGGTCAACAACTCTCAGTTTGTCTGCACTTTGGCGTAAATTATTTTTTAATATATTTAAATAAACCTCTTTAGTCATAATTTCGTCGATTATGACCAAGTTACCAACACCTGCAGATGACATGCACCCCCACACCATCACACTTCCACCTCCATGTTTCACCGTCTTGAAAGTATTCTTTGGGTTGAGTTCGTCTCCTGTTTTCCTCCATACCCGTTGCCTTCCGTCAGAGCCAAATATGTTATATTTCGACTCGTCTGAAAAAATAACGTTGTCCCAAAAATTTTTTTTTTTATTAACATACATTTTTGCAAACTCTAGACGTTTTTTTCTATTTCTTTCGTTGACAAGCGGTTTTTTACGAGCTACTCGTGATTGATATCCAGCACTTTTAATAGTCCTACGAACTGTTTCTACAGAAACTTTTTTTTTAAATAAGTGTTCTAGATCCAACGAAATTTTAGTCGCCCTTTCAAATGGATTTTTCTTGATTATTGAAACAACAGCCCGTTTTTCTTTTACAGTTAATTTTCCAGGACGTCCGCTTCTGGGCTTATTCTCTATTCTTTTTTCCTTCAGGAAGCAATTTATCACTTTTTGCACTGTTGATTTTGATCTCCCAATTATTTTCGCAATTTCATTATAAGATTCGCCTTGTTTGTGGCAATTTATTATTAATTCACGTTGTTCAATAGATAATTCTCTTCTAGACATATTTACGTTACTAATACTTCCAATTTAAGTTATGCACAGTCGTTAATTTATTTTAAACTAGATTATTCTGAGAAATGCTTGCGATGCAAGCGTATAATAACGGTTAATTACCGTACCAACCACGGATGTATAATTAGCAGAGATGCAAATATTAGTAAAGGGTACCATGAGTTTTGTGGCGAAGATTTAGTGTAAATTCAATTTCCCTAGTTATTTTTCTGAGTCATGGAAAATATTTTGAAATTTTAAGATTATAATTTAATAAATAGCATATTAAGGAATAACTAAGGAATGTTATTTGAAAGGTTGTGTCTAATATATTCACAAATGCAACCAAAAAGTATTTAAAGATGCTGGGTACCAAGACTTTTGTGATTCACTGTATGTTTAGCAACGAATCACGAATCACTTATCGTTTTGCTTTGAAATTCACTGAACTTTTTCAAATTAACTGCTCCTTGATTCGTGATGCTACTTGTTTTTGTTTGTGCACTAACACTATGTTCTCTTTTTATTATTGCGTTTTGTTGGTTTTGCTTCTCCAATGTAATTTTTTTTTAAATTGTTGTTGTTGAAGTTGCTTTTTTTTCTCACTTACATATGTATATTCGAACATTTGTCTTTACATACATAAGTACATTCATTTTTATGTTGTTTGCGTTCACATTTGTATATGTACAGTATGTAACGGATATAAGAAAATCAAAAAATGCAAAAGAATTTGTTCTTATATCAGTTCTTTTCTTATAACGAAACATTCTATATAAGAACATTGTTTCTTGTATGTGATACATTTTTATAAGAAAGTTTTTTTCTTATATCAATGATTACTTTTCATAAGAACTGTTGTGTTCTAATTCAAGTCTGTATTTGATACATCAGTCAATGATGTATTGAATTCAAAAAACTTAAAAAATACATAACATATAAACATAAACGTAACAAATAAACATAAAATAAAAAGAACTAAATAATATCAAATTCATTTTGTACATAAAAGTAATTTTTTATGTTTGAGATCTATCATTTGGATTGAAAATAGTCCATTATTTTTTGTTGCACAAGGGATTCATCTCGTTGTTTATATAAAATGTTTTCAATATGAAATACAGTAGCTCACAAAAATATTTTGCTTCTGTATTTTAAGCAGAAAATTTATGTTTCTTAGTTAATAATATAAAAATTATAACACATATTTATTTTTTTTTTCTACTATCTCAAAAAACTTACTAATTTTGATTGCAGCTACGCAAAAAACGGCAGTTCTTAATTTTTTTTTGATACTTTTTTTTTTTGCATTTGTTGTATAAACTACGCAATTTATATTACACAAAAGTATTTTGCTTTTTTAAAAGAACCGTTATATTTTTATGTTTGTCTTCACTTCTTTTTTGTTTTCTTTAGCAACATTATTTGATGCATTTGCATGTCATAATATCTTGCATTTTCATTCGTTTTGTACGCAGTCGTGTGGTTGATTTCGTAAAAAATGCCTAAAGGAAGAGAATTTAATTGTTCAGAGAAAAAAATTTATTTTGTGTTTGCACAATCAGGGTAAATCAGTAAAATATATTTGTGATATGTTTGGCCGCTGTCGACAAACAATAGAAAATGTAATAAAAAGAGTAAAAGAACGCGGCAACATTGAAAATATTCCAAGAAAAGGCCGACCCAAATTATTAACTTTAAGAAATGAGAGACAAATTCTTAAAGAAAACCGTGAAAATCCTCATTTATCAGCACCAAAAAGTAATGATAAACCCAAGGGGACACTACGACGAAGTGTAAGTGACGAAACAATCCGTAGGGTTTTAAGAGCCAATAATATTCACGGCCGTGTGGCTAGAAAAAAACCATATATTTCCGAGGTTAACACACAGAAACGCCTTTCATTTTCTGATCTCCACAAATCCAAAACCTTTGACTTTTAGAAAACTGTAATATTTAGTGACGAAAGTAAATTTAACATTTTTGGGTCAGATGGACAACGTATGGTGTGGCGTAAGCCTAATGAATCGTTGAATATAAGAAATATAAGACCAACAGTAAAACATGGAGGTGGATCTCAAATGGTTTGGGGCTGCATGTCGGCGCAGGGAGTAGGAAAATTGGTTTTTATCGATCACACTATGTACAAACATGTATATTTGTCCATTTTAAAAGATAATTTGCGTGAAAGCGCTGAAAAAATGGGGTTTTCTGAGAATGGATATTATTTCCAACATGATAACGACCCCAAACATACAGCTTTGGACGTCAAACTATGGCTACTATATAACACAACGCATCTTCCAACGCCACCCCAAAGTCCTGACAACAACCCAATAGAAAATCTATGGGCTCATTTGGAAGCGAAAGTCCGGGAGCACAATATATCCTCAAAAGCCTCACTGAGGAAAGTTTTGGAAGAAGAGTGATACAGGATATCTCCTGAAACATACCGAAAGTTAGTGGAGTCAATGCCCAGACGCTTGGAATCGGTCATTGCTAACAAAGGATACCATACGAAGTACTAAAAATTAAAATTTCTTCTTTTTATGTCCAAAATTTTATGACAAAAGATAAAAAGCAAAATACTTTTGTGAAGCAAGAATTAGTCTTAAATTTTGTTTTTTTTTTAATTGGAATGTTTTTTAAGTTTTCTTTTGAAAAGAATTAAAATTTTAGTTCCTATTTATTAATATTTAATAAAAACAAACATGAGTTATTTAAAAACTACATGTTTCGAAGGCATTTTTTCTTTAAATTTATATTTTTTATTGATGCAAAATATTTTTGAGAGTAACAGTACATATGTTATTATCAGCATCGGAATCTAAATATTGCTTTAAAATAAATAATGCTTGAATAGCTTCTTCTCTTTTTGGTTTAAATATTGTACTTGAAACTTCTTCCTCCTCTTCTTCTAAATCTTGTTCGAGTACATCGTTAATTATTTCATCATCACTCAATGTACCAAAGCAATCGCGTTTTTCCAAATCAGACATATCTTCTAACAAGGAATTGAATTCAGAACCCAATATAATTTCAGAAATCTCAGGCTTGTTAGATCCACTCTCGATAAATATTCCACATTTTCGAAAGCAATTTGTTATAATTTGAGGAGTTACAAGCCACCAAGAACGTTTAGTTATATGTAAGGCCTTTAAAACCGTTATGTTTTTCAAGAATTTATCCATGCAGTCTCCTTCTATTGCCAGAATTTGTTCCCGAATTAAAATTTTTCTATAATGAGCCTTGAATGATTGAATAATACCTTGAAAAAGGAAAAGTTTATGAATAATTGTATAATTTAGAATTTTTTGTTTACACCTACCCTGACCAAGTGGTTGAATTAGGCTTGTTGTACAGGGGGGTAAAAAAACAATTTCTATATTTTCTGGAGTGAAATCAAGTTTGTGGCATGAAGCGTTATCAATCAGTAACACAATTTTCTTATTAAGTTTTATAAATTTTTCGTTTTTTTTTTAGAATTTCACACCATATGGCACTGGTCATCCAAGCCTTTTTGTTACATTTATATGATATGGGAATGGTTTTTCCGCGGAAGCATCTTGGTTGTTTGTACTTGCCGATTGAATAGACATATTTGTCGGAGCCACTCGCATTAGTTATAAAGAGAAGTGTTATCCTGTCTTTCGGTGTCTTGAGACCACTCATTTGCGTACTTCCATAGCTGTAGGAACCATTTGGCAGTGCTTTGTGGAGTAGGCCAGTTTCATCCGCATTATAAATATTATCTAAGGAATATCTGGCTAACAATGTTGGGGCGATATTTTCCTTGAAATTGATAGCAGATTCTGCGTCGGCAGAAGCTGCTTCTCCATGACGTTTCCTAAATTGAATATTCTCATTTTTCTTCCATCTTTGGAGCCATCCAGGATTTGCCCTAAAATCAGGGATATTTAGTTGTATTGCAAATTGTTGGGCCTTTTCTAGAAGTATTGGACCATTCACTTGAGCACCATTTTCCATCATTTGCTCGAACCACTTGGACATCGCTCTGTTAAGATCTTCATGTTTTGGTTTTCTCTGTCTTTTCTTATTCACATTTTTTATAGCACAATAATTATTTTCAATATCTTTCGAGTTTTAAATTATTTTCGATAGCGTTGAAACTCCAATTCTATACTTTTTCGCAATATCATTTCTTTTCCCTCCGTTTTTTATTTCATTTAATATTTTGATTTTAGTTTTGATGGGTAAATTATTTCTTTTTGTAGTTGTATCCATTGCTTTTATTTAACACAAAACATGTGACTATGTAACAACTATTTAAATAAACAACAAAAACCTGTGCCGACTCCACTTACACACAACGGCTAAAGAAAGAAATGTTTGCTGCGGCTCAAAATCGTCGTGCAATATATTTCTGTTAGTCAATGAAAGGTTTACCAAAAAAAAGTTTCTTATATAAAATGTTTTCCTATGGCGCCTGTCATCTCGGTGTTAGAGAAAAAGTTTCTTAAATCAGTTTTTTCCTTATAAAAGTTTTTCTTATATGAAACATTTTTTCTGCTGAGATGAAGTAAAAAGACATGGTGTTTTTGTAAAACGCTCTTATATGCGATTTTTTCTTATATGAGATGTTCTTATATCCGTTACATACTGTATTGTATTTGTTAAAGTTTGAACTACAGAATATCATAAAACAATTCACTTGTAATTGTTGCTTGCGACAATCACATTCACCTTATGTACATACTATGGAATCAAACTACGACGTATGTACATATGTAAGTATAACGCGTATGTCTGTTGCGATTAAATGCATATGTATGTATGTACATATGTAAGTACTTCTTTCTCTTTATTTCTTTAATTCCACAATCCGGTTCGAAGAACCAAAATACTGTTTCTTCAATGAAATGGACTGCATTTTTTCTGATTTAAGTTATTGTTTTATTCAGTAAACACTTACATATCGCACTTGTTCCACAATAGTGTAACAAGTCAAAATTTCAAAATTTTCAGTAGAGACGAAAAACTGTTTCCGTTAATATTGATGATATATTTCAAGAAAAAAATATGTTATTGTCAGAAATTATGATTAAAAAGAATAAAACCGTTGCTTGCGTTTTTATTTGTTTAGTAGTTGTAGGAAAATAACAAATTTTGGAGTTGTTACTCTTTTCCTGAAATTTTGTTATATACTTAGTGGTATTATTTTGAGTTGTCCCTGTTTAACTAAAAATTCTCACTTGAATTAAAAACATATTAACAAAATAGAGGAATGGCAATTTTTTAATGTTTAAGAAAAATAATTAATATTTGCACATATTTAGAGTAGTGCAATACAAAATTTATTACATATTTAAAACAAATTACAATGAATTAAAATTATATTAAGTTTCTATTAAGTATTTATAGTATGTCTCGTAAAAATTCTTTGGAATAATGTTTTTTTTGACCAGGTCCCCTATATCTCGTTTTTTAACTTCCGATAAGGGAATATTTTCCGAATAAGCACAACATAGGCTGAAAAAAATACAAGTATAAAAAAAATCAGTAACGTTTTTAGCACCAAAAAGGATAAATCATTAATTGAAGCACAGCCGCGAATAACGTTGTAAATCCCAAAATACGAATTGTTCACATTTAGTAAAAATGTTTTAAAACGTTCCTTTCTTTCTATTTATTTTCAGTCTTTTTTGCCTTCTTTTAACATTTCTAATTTCTATTTTATTCTTTTTTTCTATTTTCATTCTTTCTTTCTATCTTTATTTTCTTTCTTTTTCATTCTTTCCTTCTTTCTCCCTTTTTGCAGTTTCTTTATAATTGAATTTTGATAACGATAAGGTGCAACATTATTTTTAATATAAAAACACTTACTTGAGACTATTCCAATATTCAGTAGACTTTAACATTGACTTTGATAAACTCTGTGTCCTTATACGATGTTTTATAAAAAAACGAGTCAATGTTGTCCTTATCCACGCGTAGAACTTTAATGTTATGCCACTTAACTTTTTCGTTGGCCTCATTTATAACAAAATTTTGACCCCATTCTTCTTGTAGGAACTTCAGGTCGTAAAATGCATCATGCGACAATTCATGAACTGTGTATGGTGGACCGGTCTTTTTAGCGGTTGCTATTAAACTGGTATATTGACTTGGTATAAAATATTTATGGGTAATGCTTCGTAAATTGTACTTCTGAACCGCATAAAAATACATTGCTAGTACATACTTGTTTTTTTGCTGTCCGCAGCAGTTGTCTGAATAAAATATTAAATCCAACTCTTGAACATTATTTGACTTTTGTACAAGATTTTTAATATATAAAAGAACGCATCTTCCTATTTCATTTGAACCACGCTTTCCCTCGACTTCGGTCCAAAAAAAGCAATCCACAACTTTCGCTTTAAGGTCACTTATTGTAAAATTATAGCAATTTATTTTACTTTTATAATAAAAGCATGATGCAAATCCTTTTGGCAATGGAAGAACTGCTTGTAGATCGTATACAACCACATTGCATTTTTGTTTATCCAGATCTTTTTCTTTTCTACATAATTCCTTTTCTTCTTTATGTAAAATGTAAGCCTCGTTCAGATTATTTCTTCCATTTTCGTCTGAATTTAAAAACGATTCGCAGAGATCACATTGATCTTTTCGTGGCTTAAAAAATGAAATATTAAATCCTTCTGTGAATATCCTGTAGAACATAATTCTACTTCCAGGAGTTAAATTATCAGATTCTCTAAATTCTTTATAGTCCATGTATAGGTCGCCAATACTTTTACCGCTTTCAATATACTCACGAGTTGTTTGGGCGCGTAAGTAATGGGACTCGATTTTCGGTATATTTCTTATAAATTCCCTTATACTGTTCTTAATATCAGGGCTTACAGTCTTATGGTTCCTATGCTTCCCACGAAGGTCAATCTCTACAAAACCTTCTTCGCCTTTTTTTTTTAATTACAGTGTCTATAACTCTGTTATTAATATCAAGAGTTGCTTTGAAAAATGTCTTGCATACTCTAATTTGTGTTGAGTCTAACTCCAAGAAAAAGGCGTTATTTAATCTGCGAAGATCTTCAGTGCAGGAGTACCTGTATTTTGGTTTAATTGGTTTTGTGTGGCTACCTATAAATTCTCTTTGCCTCTGTAAGTCACCAGTAGACCAATATTTTTTAAAGATTTGAATGCGTAATGATTCTGAAATTTTGTCCCTGCAACGAAATCTACACTTTTCACCACATGGCGGTTGCAATTTTCTTCCTTTGATTGTTTTATTGCAATGAGATGAGAGTGATGTGTACGTAAGTCCAGAGTTCCTTAAATATTTTTGACGTTTCTGATTGTTATTATGGGATTTGTATGTGGAATTTTTTTTTCTTCCACCAACTGCTTCCTGTGACTCAGTTTCGGAAGAACTACTAGCAGTAACTACCGGCGGATAAAAATCGTCCTCTGAATTGTCGCTAAATCCATTTGAACTGCTATCATCGCTGTAGACACACGAATTGTAGTGTTCCAAATTTGGACACGCCATATTATGAAAACAGCCACAACGGAAATTCAAATTCAAATAAAACGTATTTTCAGGAGTATTTTTCCAGCAACAGCTAAAATCTGTAATTTATTTATTACACTAAATACAATATGTAACAATATAAATCTATCAATACGTACACTTGTCTTTCTTCTATGTTACACTTTTAACCGGCAGGCCAACTGCAAAATCTGATTACTTTTCCGATAACTTTAATATTCGAATGACTTTTGGGTCAGATTTATGACCATTCCCAATAATTAGTAAAGTTAAAGCAAGTTGTCAGAAATGTCACCGTATTGTTTTCTTCTAATTTTACAAAGTCGTATTATATTTAGATTTATTTTACATGGTTGTAATTACATATCATTGAACTTTATATCGTAAGGCAACGTAAGGCGTAAAAGCTTTACGTCATAGCAGTAACGTTAATTGAGTTTTATCTTGATGATAGTGTTTTTGTGCAATAAATTAAACAAACAAACAAACAGGTTTGTTTGCTCAGAATTCTTTACTTTTTACAAAAATGGCCACATCAACGTATTTTTCACCATAATGGTAACAAAACCAAATAAAACAATAGAATAAACAAACCTAATGCAACTAAAGTGTGATAAATCGAAATGAAACGCAACTTCACCAAGCCGTTATAAATTGTAAAAAGGCAAAACTAAAAATGTTACTCTTTATATGATAAAAAACAAACTGATTTGCTTAAACATTTGGAGACAACTAAAAATGTTACTCTTTAGTTGAGTCTAAAAAACTTATTCTGAAAAGAAAGAGAGAGTCATAACGGTTTTTTTCACGAAAGAGGAGACAAAATAATAGATGATTTTTACAGTGGGTAGAGATGACCACAGTGTGTTGTTTTCTTGCAAAAAACGAAAATCTGTAAATTTTGAGTTGTTACACTATTGTGGAACAGGTGCGATATGTTACATTTATTTAAAAAAAGTTGTACCAATTCTTGATTATTAAGAGCTTGCGGCCTACCACTAACATAGCAATCTGTGCGTGTCAGTGATGAGACCCCAGAACAATTACCTTTCTCATATTCGGATAGCAATACTTTCTTTTTAATTCCAAATAAGTCTTATCAATTCCAGGGTGATTTTTTTCTTATTTGTGGTGCTTCATTATTATTTCTAACAATCTTTGTTATTCTACATTCTCGAATAAGGTATGCGTTCTGTAAGTTCTGAATTTTTTATTTATATTTTTTATTTTTAGTACCTCCTTCTGTATCATACGATATAATTAATCAATGTCGCAATAAATTACGAAAATTTCTAATTCTTCTATTATCTTTAGTATTTTTTTAAGACCGCAGCATAATCATTTGCCTCAACTCCGAATTTGTGAATTTCTTTTATTAAATTGCTTATTTTCTTATACGAATCCTCTGGTTTTCTTTTAATTAATATCTGCCTGTTCGCAAATTGTAAGGAACTTTTTGTAATTCGAATGTGATCCATGCCGTCCTTCAGAGCGCTATGCACAGTTGGTATTGGCGAACCCATTCCTTGCTTGTGTTTTCTTCTTTGAATTTGTTGTTGAGTCTGTCTGTCCAAAACCTTAAAATTTAATTTCTCATTTCTATGCTTCCTCAAACAATGACTTTTAAGCCCCTTTTGCTTTCGAAAAAGGCGCTGCATAGATTGCAATGGAAAAGTTGTTTAATTTTTCTGGGTTATATGAAGATTTCTTTTATAAGTCGTTTTGCAGATGTTACGCTCAAATAGATTTAGCCATTTATTTATTTAACCCATATCGTCCCAGAGAATTTTTTTTTTCGAATAAACTTTTAAAACTTGGTTTTTAGAAGGTAATTGGGGTCAGAAAGAATGAATCTGAAGTCCAAATATTTTTCAGATTTGTTGTTTTTGAGAAAAATGGTGTTCGATTAATCGAACACTGGGCACTATTTAGCATATTAGTGCCATTATTGTTTTAAATTCTAAATAATAAAAAAAACATTATTTGATAAACTTAAACTAATTTATTTAATTCATTTAAAACAAAAATAAAATCAAACTAATTTTTTAATTCATTTCAATAAAAAAAGGAGACAGTTATATACATACATACATATATTAAAAAAAAAATATTATTTTTGTTCGTGATATGCCTCAAAGCAATGTGTATGAAGCGCGACCTTGCACTTTTTGCATAAAAATGAGGTTGGTTTATGACAGTGCTTACATCTCCACTTTTTATTTTTCTCTATTTTAACTATGAGATGCTCAGTTTTTCCTACAGGAAGAATATCTGCTGGAGAGTTAAAAACACTGACATCGCTAGCTGAATTTATATCTTCTTGTTGTGTCATTAGAGAGTAAGCAAATTCTACTCGAAATTCCTTATGTGGTTTAATTTTTTCATTTTTTTGGCGACGAGAGAAACTGTCTAGTTTCCAGGCATTTACCAACGAAGAATTTAAAGTAGCGATCCATAGAGGCCAATACCACTTCTTTGCTCGAATGGCAACACTATAATTTTGTACAGCATTATCGTGCAAATCCACTCCTCGCATTCCTTGATTGTAGTTTTTCAATATCTGGGGTTGGTTATAATTTACAAACCGACCGTGTTCTCTAATGCTGCCATCATTATTTTTTTTTTTTTTGCTTTTTCCATCTTTTTGCTGGAACAGTTGGGTAGATTTGATCAAAATTTGTGATCACTGTGACTTCTTTATTGTCCTGCCAACGACAAACTAAAATTTTATTTTTGCTGTCAAACTTAAAATCATGGTCGCCTCTTTCCAAAGCTCTTCCGGTTTTCAGCTCAGCTCCTCCGATTCTATTTGCCCGCACAGTGCCTGTTGCACACAATCTTTTCTCAGTCAGTAGGCACATAAGGTAGTAGGATGTAAAAAAGTTATCAAAATACATAGTATGCCTATTTGCAAACTCTATATTTTCTGATAAACGAAGAACCACATCGGCTCCTAAACCACCTTCCTTGTTATAGTTGTCTGCGGACCCGGCATATGGTATGCTGTTGTAAAGATATCCAGCTGAAGAGCAAAGGCACCATAACTTGTATCCAAAACGAATTGTTTTACCGCGTATAAACATTTTGCAAGAGTGAGTGTCTTCCGAAATATGGCACCATTTGCTCATCAATCCACAAATCTGCCTCCCAGATTCCAAATTGCATATATTTCTTATTTATCAGATCATACAAAGGTCGAATCTTATATGAAATAAATATTAAAATTTAAGACCATTTCTATTGATTTAAACATTACCTTTGCGATTTTATCGTTCTTGTCTAAATCAAAATTGTTACTAAAGTGAATGAATTTTTTAATAACCAAGAACTTATTTCTTGACATACATAATTTTACAGCAGGAACGCCTAATTGATTTGACCAATAATCGCGTGCAGCAGGTACAGTGTGATATCCAGATAAAACTAAAATCCCAAGAAATCGTTGGAGCATAATGTTGTCTAGTACAAAGGAACAATTCTTCTGCCGAGAATAGCGATTTGTTTCCTCAACTATCATACCTAAAACCTCATCATCAAAAAATAGTTTGAATAATTCTAATGGCGATTTTCCGTATAACCTGTCAGCCAGTTTTTCCCTAACATCATCGAGTAGTTCACTTTTTGGGGAAATATCATAATTAAATTTGCCTCCAAAATTTCTCCTTTGTGTCCATTTTGGCTTATCAAAATCTTCTAACTTTTTGTATTTTTTATTTTCCTGTGTTTGACTTTCAATTCGACTTCTCTTTGACGGAAGAATAACAACTGAAGATGTTGAAGGAGCCGTAGAGAGAACATTAACGTCATCGTTTTCACTGGAGCCATTGAACTCGTAAGTTTCTCCTGAAGCCTTTTGAATGGCTTCAATCTCAAAACTTCCAGCGCATTCCAATATTGCATCTGGCTATTGACAAAACTGTTCCTTTACGTACATGATATAATCTCAGTTAATCTACTTACATCGACATTAGGAGTAAGGTCGTCCTCAAAGTCTTCCTCATCTGTATTTTCATCTGCATTGCCTGGGGGTACAATGCAAATTTTATCAATTTCTGCCTCCTCATCACTCCAGCTTTCAAGTATTGCCTCTAGCTCATATTTTGTAAGAGCACGTTTTGATCCCACGTATTTATTCATTTCTAAAAAGCTCTATAAAATGTCCTTACTTTGCAATTTACCGACCGCGTTGAAGTATCGATATAAACTAAATTATAAAAAGCAATGCATAAGCAAATGACAACATAATGTGTAAATCCCCTTTTTATAAAAAAGAGCATGCACCATAGTGCCCAGCGTTCGACAAATCGAACAGCGATTTTTGAAGACAGATCATAACAATACACATGACAACCAACAAAATTTTATCGTTAATATTAAAATTTTGACTGTCTTTCAATAGAACTACATATTTTTCTTTTTTTATATTTTATGCATAATTTTAAATTTTTAAAAATATACTAAAATTAGTGTTTTTTCTTTCCTCTTGTAATAAAAAGGAGAAGTAAAGTAGGTAGAAACTTTTATTTTCATATTTGTAGCTAACCTATCACAATATATAACCGTTAAAAGAAATAAGTTCTCAGTCTTCTCTAAAGAGAGAAAAAATTTTTTTAAAACGCTTGAAATTTACTGTTCGAAAAATCGAACAGAGGGACGATATGGGTTAATAATGTCTATGGATTCAAGATCCTTACAAACTATAAAATATCACAATTGGTTGTTAAAAAATACAATTAAATTAGTTTTGACAATATCTACATTTAGCGAATAATCAACGTGCTTATAAAATTTATTAAATTGATTACAAATTCTTAAAAGAGGTTCGGAATTTGCACAATTTTCTCCGAATACTTTTACAGATAAAGAGCTGTAATGGCATGTAATCGTGAAGGAACATTCAAAAAGATATTACTAAAAATTCAGAACATACATTTCCTATTAACAGATTTAAAACAAAAGTAACATTTAGCATTGTTCGGCGACTTTTAAAAGTAGGCAGCTTAATGAGAGCTAGTCTACTGGTATAAGGTGACAAGTTTAATGGATCAAAATGTAGACTACGTAGGCAAAATAACAAAAACTGTTGTGAACCATATATGTCGGATCCCAAATTATCGAACCATATTCAAGAATAGGTCTTACTAACGATGTATACAATTTCGTTATATGCGGGTGAGAAAACTCCTTAGCACAGCGTTTTATACGGTTGAAGATACATGTTGTATGTAATTTAATTTCGCATCAAGTACAATTCCAAGATCAGAAATAATTGTTAATTTATTTAGCTGGTGGTCGTTTAAAACACAGTTAACCCTTAAATGTTGACCGCGGTAGAAGCACATATATTTACACTTTTTATGATTTAATTCCATGAAATTAAGATCACACCAGGAGCAAAATGCATTTAGATCATTCTGTAAGTAAAGGTGATCTGCATGTTGATTATAGCTCAGGAAAATTTTTTCGTCATCAGCAAACATTAAGCCATGTGAGAATTTCATTATTTTCAGTAAATCGTTTATAAATAAAGAAATTAACAGCGGGTTAAGATGGCTGCCCTGTGGCACGCCAGATAAAACAGCAATGGACTTAGAAGAGAAGGTGTAAATCCCATCAAGTCAAGTTTTTTTTTATCAGTAATTTATGGTTGACTCTATCAAATGCCTTACTAATATCGGCTTTAATTATATCAGTTTGTTTATGATGTGTAAATCCACGATAGACAAGTGATGTTAGTTGCATGAGATTTGTGGTTGTAGAACAGCCTTTACGAAAACCATGTTGAAATGGAGAGAGTACAGATGACAATTGATGACGAAGATATCGGGAAAATAACCATATCTGATTGACGCATTGAAAATAATAGTAAGTGCGGCTGCTAGGGCCTCTGCACATCTAATAAGCAGACAGCTCGGAATTCCGTCCGGCTCACAGTTAAATGGAAATGTAAATTTTTTTTAAACCATATCAATGAATGGAATTGATACTGATGGATTCGATAGATCAGGTACAGGCAATGTATTAGAATCATCAATAATAGAACCGGAGTATGTAGAAGAAAAGAAGTCAGCGAAAAGATTAAAAATTGACAGGTCATCAGCAGAAAGGAGTTAGATCTTTTTTTAGAATTTACAAACTTATAGAAGGACCTTGGATCAGATTTAAAATTTGTTTTTAGTTTTTTAAATAACTGTAGTAACTTTTATAATAAACACTTTAGTTTTGTATTTTTTTATTAAATAATTCATAATTTAGTTCAAACACGTTTTGAGTATTCTATACGTCTGCTCTTTCTTACTTTTTCTATATTATATTCAAAATGGTCGATCAGTTAAGGATGGAGTGAAGTTGGCCGCATAACCATCAGCTGTTTACCACAGTTGCCAGACCAAAATCATTACAATCTCGGCCGATCTGACGTTGCAATCGACCTCGATTGTGGCAAATTGTAACATCAATCCATCCTTTCCTCATCAAGAAATTCATAATCTTCATATTCATCATCTAAGAATTCAAATTCCACACATTCCTCAGTGTTGCCTTCAGAGCCCAACATATCGCTATCCACGGGTTCCAGCCACTTTCTTAACCTAGTTGAATCAATTATACCCCTATAGGGTATTTGGGTTACCTGGCAATTTTCCACATCGACTATTTCATAACGATCGTTGCCCGCGTACTTCTCTATGACGTACGGTCCACGGTATTTCGGAATAAACTTCCTGTTGGCACCAACCGTAGTGTCAACATTCTTCATTACGACTAGGTCACCTGCTTTATATGTTCTGGGAGGCTCATGATTCCTATCAAAGTACTTCGCATTGTACTCCTGAGACTTCTGAATTGCCCTCGATGCCGAAGACCTCACAATATCTAGATCAACCCTTTCCCGATTAAATTTGTCTTCTAAATGTTCAGTTAGCTCATCCAAAATCTGACCCCGTTGCTCAATTCCGAACAACATCACCCTCGGAGTTTGCCTTGTCGCACTATGCAAGGTGTTATTAATGGCAAATTCTACCTGCCTCAATTTCCCCACCCACTCAGCATGATTAATCCGCTCAGTTAACTTAGCCAACATTGCCTTCAAATCCCGGTTTATTTGCTCAACTTAACCATTCGAATGCGGTGAAGCCACCGACACCTTTACGTGAATAATATTATGATCCGACACAAACTTTGCAAACTCATTAGAAGCAAAACATGTTCCCCGATCACTAATAATACGCCTCGGTCTACTGTAATTCTCAAAGTATTTTACCAAGGCACAACATGCCTCTTTAGTCCCCGGGGAGTTCACAGCATACAGTTTCACGAATTTTGTAAAGGAGTCAACCACTACTGATACATGTTTCCGCTTCGAATTAACAGCAGGCGGCGGGTCAAAATGATCGATGTGCAGTGTATCAAAGGAGATGGGCTTTTTATCAATATTGTACAAATTTCTCTCATTTTTACGTCTCGGTGCGGAATAATAAATGCACTTCAAGCAATTTCGATTAAATCGATTAAGCTTCTCCCTCATACCAGGAAACCAATAATGCTTCTGAATTTGATTGAGACATTTTTCTATGCCAATATGGCCGTAGTTCTCATGTGTAAGTCTCATTATGTTCTCCTCCATCTCCATAGGAACATATAACTGGCTTCTTCCCTTCGCATCTTGACGAAACACCAAGCCCTTATCCAAAAAATAATCTTCCAGCTCTCCTTCCTCCAACTGGCTCTTAATTACCTGAATTTTCCCGTCCCTACTTTGTGCTATCTGAATGTTCACGTCAACATCAGCCTCGTCCACTATAACCGCAATAGGAGCACGGCTAAATGCATCCACATGACCCATCATTTCACCCTTCCTGTGACGTATCTCATAATCGTAATTTTCAAACTCCAATGCCCATCGCGCTATACGAGGATTAATAAGTCTCCTCCCCAAAGTAAGAGCCAAGAAATTACAATCAGTAATAATCGTAAACTTAATACCCTCCAAGAACATTCTAAACCTTTTCAATGCGTAAACAATGGCCAAAGTCTCTAGTTCAAAACTGTGGTACCTCGACTCAGGCTCCGAAGCAGATTTAGAGTAATACGCAACTGGATGAAATTTCCCATCATCCTGCTTCTGCAGAAGGAACAGAACCCAACCCCCTTGAGCTAGCATCAGTATGCAATTCAGTCTCACGGAAAGGACTATACACCGCCAATATGGGCGCATTGATCAGTCTATCCCGCAAACTACAGAATGCCTCAGTACATGAATCCGTCCACCTGAATTCACTGTCCTTCTTGGTAAGGCCAGTAAGAGGCCTGGCAATTCTGGAAAAATTTGGCACAAATTGTCGAAAATATGAAAACAAACCCAAACACCGCTGTACCTCCTTAGCGTTTGCAGGAACCGGATAATCTCGTATTGTCCTTATATGGTCGCCATTTGGCCGAACACCCATTTCGTTCACACAGTATCCCAAATAATCAAGCTCACAATACCCAAACTTGCACTTTCCAAGATTCAATTTCAGGCCATATTTCCGTAACAAGAGTAGAACATTACGTAAGACCTCCACATGCTCCCCTATGGTCTTAGTCGCTATAATAATGTCGTCTATATACACCACAATCTTACCGGCCTCAATCAGTTCTCTTAAAACCATACTTATAAACCGCTGAAATACAGCGGGCGCGTTTTTCAACCCAAACGGCATATAACAATACTCGTACTGACCAAAAGGCGTAACAAAGGAAGTATATCGTACCGAGTCATCATGCACCCGAACCTGGTGAAAACCATCCATCAGATCCAATGTACTAAAATACCGTTTACTACCCAAATACTCGAGACAATCTTCGATTACCGGCAATGGAAAATTGTCCCTCAACGTAACCTTATTCAAGGCACGATAATCAATGCACATGCGCAATGACCCATTCCTCTTCCTGACCAATACTATGGGAGAAGCATACGGGGACTCACTGGGTCTTATTATACCCCGCCGCAGTAATTCATCAAGTGCCCCCCTTACCACCACCTTTTCCCGATACGACAATCGTCTTGGGGCACTAAACACCGGTGTGTCATCAGTCAACCGTATCCTCATTGAATAATCAAGTTCCTCCCTAACACTATCCACTTCACCTAAATAACATTCCAATAAAACCCGTTGAAAAATAATAGCCTCACTATTATCCAAACCAGGGCCAGTATCAATCCCACATTCAGAACCCCTTTCGATAGTACTTATTGGTCCCATAAGCTCCCCAAAATTATGTTTCTCGTCATACAATTCAAAAATTAAATCACTTGAGTCGACCCGTACTACATCAGAAGCAGTGGCATCGTCGTTATTTGCATTTGCTAATCCATTATCTAAACTATTCCTATTACAATAAGGCAAAGTTACAATTTCGTATTTATTATCTATGGCTGGAATTCCCACTTTCCTCTCCCGAGAGCCCTTAAATATTTTAAAAGACATAAGTGCACTCAAAGTAGATTCATTTATTTCATTAACATTTTTATTCAAATTCAAAAGAGTATTCTTCTCATATTTTCTTCTTATTCGACAAAGTCGAATATTAAAGTTAAGCAATAAATCTCGACAAGCCAACAGTGGTACAACCGCTTCTTCATCCGGTAATACAAGAAATTTATGTTCCACATTTCGACCATTAAATCTCACTTTACATTTCACAGAACCATAAGAGCTTATCATATTCCTACCAACTCCACGAAACGATGAAACGGTTTTCTCGCTATTGATGGCAAAAGGTACTAAGGATTTCTGTATGCAGCTAATTGGACTACCAGTGTCAAAAAGAGAAATAATCGACCTTGGTTTAGTGCACTTATCTCTAATAATGAAGGCAACACTTACCGTTTGATATGCATCCACCAATACATCTCCGTCCGCCACATCCTCAACAATGGCTGCAGCTACCCGAATCCTCTTTGGGCAGTTTTGACGGTAATGACCAACTTCGCTGCAATGGAAACATGAATTCGGGGGTCGAATAGGCTTGGGGCATTTACTGTGAGCAATTACAGCACCGTATGGTATCCTCAGCCGGCTTGGTAATACTGGTTTGGGTAACAGAACCAGTCTTCAGCTTTAGAAACAACTCCTGCTTTTTGCATCGTCGCAGCGCTACGATGACGTCTCTGTTCAAACCGATCCATGCGGCGAATCAGTTCATCCATAGAATTTGCACCGCATAAAATTACATTCTGATTTCCAATATCTGGAATGTCATCAATAATTATGTCCACAAGTTCTTGTTCTTCGATGTTTGATTTATTTGCAATTCTGTGCATAGCTATTATGTAACTTAGGCACGATTCAGTTGGCAAAAGCTTACGCGCCTGAAGTTGGCGATACACTTCCTGACGTGTTATCGTGCGCTTAAACAACTTGAGCAAATCTGACTTCATTACATCCTATTTCATTGAGCCCAAATTAAAAACATGATTCTTCGCTGTTCCCGTGAGTCGGCGTCGTAAGCCTAGACACTTCTTTTTATCTGTATAGCCACACATATTAGTGTAATCCTCAAATTGAATAAACCATTTGACAACATCATAATAATCATCGCCGCTAAATGGTGGCACTACAGCATCAATCTCGCTCAAATCAATATACCGACGCTGCGCTGCAGGCCAATTGCCAGAATTTGTCTCAATAGCACGAATAAATAAACACTAGTTTTGTATTTTTTTATTAAATAATTTATAATTTAGTTCAAACACGTTTTGAGTATTCTATACGTCTGCTCTTTCTTACTTTTTCTATATTATATTCAAAATAGTCGATCAGTTAAGGATGGAGTGAAGTTAGCTGCATAACCATCAGCTGTTTACCACAGTTGCCAGACAAAATCATTACACTTTATTGGTTAATAGAGTTATATTGAGCACGAGCAACTGAATATCTGGCGTAGTCAGCAAAAGATCCAGACGATTTGTACTTTTTGTATAGCTTCTTCTTTTTATTTTTTATAGCAGAAAGTAGCTTTCAGTTCCGCAGGTGGAATAACACGTTTCAAATTAAAATATTTAGGTATACACTGAGACATAAACGTATATGTATATTTTTTTGCAAAAAGTTTCAAAAATGGTGCAGAATAGTGGGATGGTATAAATCTTCAGGCGCAGAAAACGGATAACAACGATTTATGGTGACATCTGTAAAATCATTTATAAATACAAAATCCAGTCTCGCGTTGACGTTGTAGACACAATTAAATTTACTCCTGTCGCATGATACAGAGAAAACAAGATAACGCACACAAATTGTCAAAATATTTTGTTTCTGCGCATCTACGTCATAGTAGTAAAGAAAAATAAACACATTCACACAAACACGTGTAAATGTTATGGGGCAATTTTGTTTGTTTTATTTCTAATGTAAAATTAGTTGTTTTTTATAGTGACTGCTACAAAATTACTTTCTATTCATTGCTTGTATTTTTTTTATAAATTGTAATAACTTTTTTGTTAATTATTATCTACGCAATCATTTGTATTACAAAAATTTTAGCAGTGTTCACAAATATTATTTATGGTACCCACTCGCCTCGTTTTATAAATGGAAATAAAACCCAATTTTGATTCTTCTTGATTTAATTGTCTTATTTTCAAGTACATTCTAGCGCGGAAGAATAATTTTTTAATTTTTTCACTGCTATTTATGTGCTCAGATTGTTGCTGGTGAATTTTTAAAAAGTCTTTTGTAATGAGCAAGCTTTCTCCATTAACTGTTGCGAAAATTGCTTCTAGCTCTTTTATAAACGTCATCATGGCCTGTGTTGGCTTAGATAATCCGCCTTCGCTTAGATGATCCACCCAAGTATAAGAAAATGCTTCAGCATTTCTTGTCACTGCCATATCTGGAACTACATCCTTTAATTTATGTCATATATAGCCAGCGAAGTTCTCTAAGCCATCATTAGGCAAGTCCTCCATATCTTTTTCATATGACTGAGCCATATCGTTGTTAATTTTTATGTTGGTAAGAATAATGCCTAAAAATAATTAAAAAAAAAGGTAAATTACAGATTTGAGGTGGTTCTTTTTTTAATTTTTAGTCACCAGTAAGAGGTTTGCCGGGGGATTCAAGATCAGGTGTATCGTCCGCCTCGATATTTGCTCCGTTTGATAATACTCCAGTATTGCGGCCAATACAATACGACCTTAAACGGTATATAAAAACCTGTTGATCAGGATGGTCATGTAGACCACCTTTAGACCGAATGACTCCAAAGAAATTTTCTAATAAGTCCTGATTAAGTCGGTATGTTAAAATGTATTTGAGATTAAAGCGCGACTTTAAGTCCTCAAATAGAAGCTTAAGGGCGTTATTTGATTGCAAAATTCCTGTTAAAGTCAAATAAAATAAAAATTAAATATGAATGCCATGTAGTTGAATTTTTTTTAAAGAGACTACCTTTTTGAAATGGCAACAAACTTTGCCTTCCCACTACTCTCATACCACTTATTAACGAAGACATTTCGTCGATAATAATGGCTTGCTCTTCCTTGGCTAGTCCGTAACCATGACATCTAGTTCGTGTATCCTCCTTAGGAATTTTAACGTTCATGACATCGAACCAATCGTTTGTCTGGAAAAAAATAAGGCATTGAGAATAAAAGGACTTTTTGAATTTTTCTATTTAATCTTATGTGCTTAACTGTTTTAAAAAGTTTGTAGCATTCAGCCCAATTTTTTCCATCTAAATGTCCAAGGCTAGCTTCTCGAGTGATAGCTTGCGCTACTGTATGGGAAAATAGCTTAGTAGCGAGTTTAACTTTCTGGCGCTTAGGTCCGGTGACTGTAAGATTAGCATTTGAGATTTTATGAGTTATACTTAAATCACCAGATGTTTCTTCAAGCAGTTCGAAAATTCTATCTTTTTGTACAATTTTCCCATCAATAACGAAGCCTTTTACCCCGTTTATACGCACGTCTTATTTGCAAATAAAACAGAAAAATGTTGCCGTATAACTTTTTTATTGTAACTTATTAACGCAATTAACAAGTCGTGAATAACGTCACTATTTGCAAATAAAAAGTAAGACGTTGCCACTTCATAAAGGTTTTCTGTGTTTTTTTATGATCAGGTATACTTTTCAACATATGTTTAAAAAATAAAATGGTCATTGAATTGTTGAAAGCAAAAAAAAAATTTTTTTGTATGCTGAACATTGTGATATTGTGTTTTATCTTTTACCCACCACAAAAAGAACAAAACGTGTACATATTTACACACATTCATAGCTTTATATGTTTTCTTTGGATTAGAAGAAATTGTTTTTATTATTTTTTTTTTGTCTTGGATTTCTAGTTTTTTTATTTTTGTTATACATATGTATTTTATTAAAAAAATATATATATATATTGAATTAATATTTTTAACAGGTTTTATTTTCAAAATAATGTGTTATATTATCTCTTAATTCTTTGGGGTTAAAACAATCGCCAGGAATAGCTTTCGCTGACCACCGTCATCATTCGGTTGTGGGTAAAGATATTTGCTTTCTTCATTCTCGTTCCAAGAGTGATAATATCGTTCTTTCTGTTTTTCATAAAAATTGTAAAGAATCACGCATGCTACCACAACTTTAGGAACTACGGAGGTGGAAATGTCTGTTCCTTTACATAGACAGCGCCAGCTTCCTTTTAGCCTACCGAAGGCATTTTCAACACATACACGCGCAGAACTCAAATGACAGTTAAACGACTCTTCAGTGCGTGTAAGTGTACCAGTATAAGGCCTTAATAATCATTGGAGTAAAGGATATGCAGGATCACCTACAAGCATCAGTGGTGTGCTTACGTCATTTATTGAAGTTGTGAATGCTGGAAGTAGTTGTGATGCATTTTTGAAAATACCAGATTCCTTAAACACCGTTGCATCGTGAACACTACCCGAAAATTTTATGCTTACGTTTCTGAATCTATTGGATAAAAATATCGCATTTTTATATTTTATAATAAAGAAGTTATGTGATTTATTACATGTACTTGTCATTCACAACAGCTTGCATTACCATCGACGGCCATCCTTTGCGGTTTATATAATCTAGATAACCTTTTCAAGGTGGTAAAACTGGGATATGTGAACCTAAGTGTAAATTCAAAATTAATATGTAATCATTTTGAATGAAAACAAGCATACTCGCCATCAATTGCACCAATTATGTTGCCGCGCCTTCTCCTACATTCTATCAAAAACTTTTGGTGCACTTTGTTGAGATATTTGTGCAATACATTTTTTCTTTTTTGCATTAATTGCATTGCCAAAAATATTATTGTTTTCGATTTTGCCATTTTAATTTTTTTTTTATTATTAATTCTTCTACTTTTATAAACATGTGTTTTTTATAACAGCTTACCAAACAATCATATTTTCGTCACCTGGCATCACTAACAATAACATAAGTTCTGTATGCAATTTTTTTTTTTTTTTTTTTTTTTTTTTTTTTTTTTGAATTAGTTATTTGCAAATAGTTCTATTTGCAAATAAGACGTGCGTATAAACGTGGCAATTGTCAAGAAAATGATTTCTCAAAAGCTTTATTAAGTGCGGGACATCCGCAAAAGAAAAAATTTTTTTGTTGTTAAATAAAAACCTACAAATAATATAAAAATATTAAGTATAGATTAGATGAGTGATACATTATATTTTACCATGGCTCTTTTTCCGTAATTTTTAAGTTATTGATCAATGACCTATTCGTATCTCCTAAATCCGAAACCATCGCGACAACGGTGTAACCACATTTGTTCACTTCTTTTAGTACACTAAATAACATTTCTTTAGTCATCGGGCAATCAAAATCGTAGTATACAGGTTGCTTCCACTTGCTCATAAGCCCTGAAAATTGTTTCCAAATGGTTTCACAAGAAATATTTAATCAAAAAAATAAACACAGCTTACCTCTTAACATGCAAACCTGAACGTAGTTTACGGGTGTCAATGTTGTATCTGTCTCTTTATCATAGCAGTACGAAGACTTAACTTTCATTTCGTCAAAGCTGAGTACGCAAAGTTTTTCAACTTCGTTCATATGATTCGATGCTTCCAGAATTTGAAATACAGGCATTATCAACCCTCTAGTAATGTTTATTTTTTGGGCCCACATCTGAAGTGTGCGAACTGCTGGAAGTGGGTATTGGTTCTTATGCAAAAGTCTATACATCTTTGGGCTTACGGCGTATAGGGCAATTGAGTGAGCGATATCTTCTTCTGACCATGTTTGGCGTCTGTTATTATTTTTAAGCTTCCTTATTTGGCCTTTTGTGAAAAAAATTGGAGCTTTTCTTCTATACATTCAAGGTCGTATTTACTTTTAGCTACACATTTTTCCATTTGCTATTTTTCATATTTGTGAATCCTTTTCATTTCTTCCATTTCATTTTTATAATCTTTTTCCATCTTCTCCAATTTATCCTTCATTGCTTTTAAAGCTGCGGCACTTTCTTTTCTTTGTGCAAGTATTTCTTTTTTCAGAATTTTACTGCTAATGAAAAAGTCCTGTTATCAACGTGATATATATCGTTAGGGTCGAAGGAATAGATATTGATCTTCGAACCAAGGAAGTTGAGCGCTTTTTGCCATCCCTCCCCAGGAGCTGAACCAACATATATGATATCCCTCGTCATTGCAAAACCAAGCATAAGGGCACACAACTTGGCTTGGCCATCCGTGAAACCGGACGCCAGCGCGAATGCCTCGATTATAAATTTTTCAGTACCCACACGAGGGGGTACATTCACAACACATCCATCCGATTTGACGTACATGCCGCCATCAAACAGACCAATAATGTATCCCGCTCGCGTAATCACCCGCTCATTGAGCAGGCTTTCCCACTCGGCGCCGTTCCAGCGATATCCTGACACTGCATGTGATGCGAGCTTGTTTCTTACCATATTGCATTGGAAGACATACTCGCGCGCATCAAGCAGATGGTGGCAGATAAACGAATGCATAGCATTCGTGGATTCGAACTCGACATCGGAAAAATCCAATAGAAGGCCAGACTGAACATATTTCTTGAAGTCGAACATCTTAGTTTCTTTGCATACAACATACGATCCACGCCTGCCGAAAAGAAACCAAAGTCTTTCGTGCGTCGCTTCATCATTCGAGCTAACATTGAACGCATGAGCGTTGATCAGCTTTATCCCATATTGCGAGTACATTTTAGCACTCAGTATTACACCCATTGCGACCTTGTCCATAGTGAAGTCTTAAAGAGGACTTAATCTAGTAGCAAGGCTTGGAATCGTTACACGCTTTTTTAAAAAATGTTTTTGTTTATTTAAAGCAGAAACCAAGTATAAAAATACTTACACTTTCACACTAAGATTATTAAAATCGTTCA
The DNA here is from genome assembly GCA_963932375.1 of Phania funesta. Lineage (NCBI taxonomy): Eukaryota > Metazoa > Arthropoda > Insecta > Diptera > Tachinidae > Phania > Phania funesta. The sequence goes on from OZ010652.1 coordinate 46,793,446, forward strand.
CATCTAGCGTTGGAATATTTTCGCTTTGTTTTTGAAAGACACCACTCCCAACTTCATCTATATTTTCCGTTGTAACCATATTTTCAATTGGCTGCAAAATATTGTTTTCTTGAGGACCGCTGAAACCAGAATCGTGATTTTTTAAAAGAAAATCAACAATTTTTTTATTTTCTCTTTGTTTAATCCTCTGATCACGCTGAGCAGTCCATTCACTGTTCTTGGCTAATGCAATGTTTATTGTTGGAACCACACCGTCCTTAAGAAATCTTCTTGTGGCGAAACCTATAAAAACATGCTATGTATTTTTCAACTCTAAAATGAATATAATTCGAGTTTTTACCCATTTCATACTGTGTCGTATTCTTGAAATCTTCTCCTTTAAAATGTTGCATACAGACATAAGAAGTATCTGGGTTAAACTTCTTATGGCCACAGAAATTAATCCATTTTTTTCTAAGGACGCCGTCTGTTGGAAATCGAAAAAAACTACAAGCAGACGCTTTTCCTTGGTTATTTTTTCTGCAATTCACTACAGCGCACTTCATTTTAACAAAAATATATTTTTTTTAGAAAATTAACCTTTATTTTTGTAATTATTGTAACACAAGCCGAAATGAAAAACTTTTTAACAAAATTTAATTCACTACTATTACGTCACACAAAAACAGCTGATGCTTATTTACAAATAACGGACCTGCGCAGTGCATTATCTCTTTTTCTTTGTATCATGTTCCTGTCGTTGACGGAGTAAAGTAGGATACATCAGAAGAAAATTCCCACGATAATTACGGCATATAGGAAGAAGTAATGAAAATTTCAATTATATTATCAACAAGCGAGGTTTCAATAAGAACAATGACATCATATGTAAAACTTTGATTGTATATTTTACTTAATTTCGTATTTAATCTACGTACATTTTGATAAATTATGGAAATATGATCATGTAAAGTATCTAGTTGTTTGGAACATTCAGATTAGTTTGTGGTAAACGTACAGGAGCTCTTCTATTATGTATGAATTCGCGAATGAATTTATTTATTGGCCAAAAACTTGGATCCATCATAGTTGAGAATACACTTTCAGAAACAGTAATTTTAAATGACGTTATTGTCCTCGGCATACTAATGTACTGAAACATTTAAGTCCGTTTTAAGTTTTGATTTAATATAGAACGTGACGTCCTCAGCAGTAGTTTCAGAAGACAGACGTGAAACAAAAATAGATTTATTTGGAGGAACAGCTCTCAGTGGTTTATGTGGTAAGGAAACATTATATATTTAAGATTGGGCAACATTGCGGTCTTGACCATTTGGAGTACTTCTTAGTGGTACATTTACGAAAGCAACTGAAGTTTGAGATACAGTAGGTAAAGACTTATCTGGATGTTACCAGTAGTGAGTAATGATGAAGGTGTAGAAATAGGTACGAACTATATTGTCGAGAAGGACAGCTAGCGTCCACAGATGGTAAAGCAATGTCATTCTCAGTCATCACACTGACGACAGGATTTTTGGGCGCCGTAGATTTTAAATTAGCCTTTTTACGTTTGGGTGAAGAATTCTGTTGCGCAATATTAGTGGAAAATTTATCCAAATTCGGGTAATTATTAAAAAGTTTACCAAATTTTTTAAGTTTATTTTGTAAAGAAAGAAATTCAATGTTTATCTTATCAAACTCCTCCTTTGATTTTTTAAAAATATAAAATTCAATGCTTACATCCAGGACAAGTCCACTGAAGAAACTTTTGTGGATCAGCTGGTTTGTGGTTCTTCTGTAGTTATTCTTGATAATGCATCCGCCACCTTATTCTTTTTACCCTGCGCATGATGGATATCGAACTCATATACGATGGGCGGCCAACCATATCAATGGCCTATGAACGGTATTTAGACGAAACTTCATACCATACAAATAGTGTCGGAACTGTCCACAAGACCACACCGTAGTTAATTTCGTGCCTGTTTAAAGTTCTTAAAGCAAAAGCCGGTCTTCCTGGGACAACACTGCACCGAGTGCAAAATTGCTTACATCTGTGACAAGTATAAATTGTGTTTTGAAATTTGAGTACCTCAAACCCATATCTGAAACCTCAATTCGTCGAAAGACTCTTTATAATCGGTGTCATTTATGTTGATTTTACCATCCTTTTTGAGTCTCAAGGTAAGGGGTTTGGCTATCCTGGCATAGTCTGGGATAAACTTTCTATAATATCCGCTCAATGCCAAGAACGCTTGAAGTTCCTTTACCGTTTTCGGTATTGGAAAATTTCTAATACGTTCCTCTTTTTTCGGATCCGGCTTTATGCCTTCCATCGTTACCTCATGTCCAAAAAAACTAGTCTCTTTTTTTCAAGAAAACACTTTTGTTCAGGGACACCTTTAAATTCGCTTTTCTTAACGTTTCGAATACTTTTGTCAAATTATCCAAATGCTCTTAGAGTGAGCTTCAAAAAATTAATATGTTATCCATGTACATGACGCATGTTTTGTTGATATACTCTCCTAGTACATTATTTAACATTCTTTGAACCGTTGCTGGGGCATTTTTCAAGCCAAAAGGCATACGTTTGAACTCGTAGTGGTTATCATTTGTCGAGAAAGCGACTTTCTCTTGGTCGCCTTTGTCGACCTCTATATGATAGAACCCCTTCGTCAGATTTAATTAAGAGAAATAGTTAGCTCTTCCCAGATTATCTAGAACAGCATCATTGAGTGGTATAGGGTATTTATCTTCCCTTGTCACAGCATTTAATTTTCTGTTGTCTATTACGATTTGCCATTCCGTATTGTCCACCTTATCCTCCTTTTTATGAACTAACCAAATAGGAGAATTATAATTTATTGCCTATTTTAAAACTTTTACAAAATGTTTTGGACAATGATCCTCTTCAATTATATTTTCTGTCGACCCTGTAACCACTAAAATTCGAGTGACGTCTGAAAATTTGTATCGTGGGAACATTGTGGTTGTCTGGTTACAAATGTCCATCGGTTCTGGGTTGGGATTATTATGGGGATACGAATTTCTATTAGGATAAGAATTGGGAGTAAACTTTGGGGAATACATGGTATACGTTATTAAAACTATTTGGCTTCTTTTTTTCACATTTTTATCATTTTTATTGCGATTTAATAATAAGAATAATTTAGTTGGTTTGAAAAACGTTTTTAGATTCTGATAAACTTTTTCTTCTTATACTTTAAATTTTTTTCCCTGGCTTTAATTTTTATTAACTGTTCGTAAATGCAGCTCTGCGCTGCATAATATGATTATTATGCGATGATTTTGCTAATCAGCTGTGCATGATGTTTTTATTTGCACATTTGTTTGTTTGCATTTACGAACGACATAAGTTAAGAATGGAAAAATTATTAATAAATTTAATTTGTGAGTTAGATGATAAATCAAGTGATGTGCGATTATGTAGTGTTTACAAAAGAAAAACAAAGGAAGTTGTTATTAAAAAATTTTATTTCTAAAACTAAAAGGCGCATTCCAAAGGTTTTAGATTATTGGAGAGTTATAAAAGAATATTCAGAAGACATATTTTTTGACAATTTCCACATAAAAGTTAAAAAAATATGGAAAAAAACATTTAAGTACTTATTTCTCCGTTGCATCAGCCATTTTTTTTGATTAGTATTTGCAGTCGTTTGCGCCTAATAAACTGCTGTGTTGCATTTTTGACCGTGTTACATTTGCAGTGTTGCCACTATTTGCATTTTTGAACATACTGCGCTTAATATGCAGCGCAGCGCTGCATTTAGGAACAGGCCCGTTATTTCGGGTGAAATTTTTTATAATTTGTCTATACTTTCTTCGTTATAGTATAATCCTGTATAGTATAATGCGGTATAGTATAATCGTTTCTACTTCAGATTCTATTTAAACATTTTAAATTATACCCATTAAAAATGTTACCAAAAATGTTTGTCTTACATTTAGTACATCTGAAGCATGAAACTTACTACAAGTAGGTTGTTCTTTTTTACCCAAGATTTCGTTGGAGTTTTCCCCATCTGGTTCATAAGTTGTATCGCTGCAGTACTCCATCATCGGTAAGAGGTTCACATGCAGCTTCATCGCAATTTTTTCGACCAGTTTCAAAATTCATTCTTTTTGCTCAATTGGTCCATTTTTTCTCAAGAAATTTACTGCACAATTACAATAGTCCTTTGTTGATTAATTAAAAACTTTATTTTAATTTAAAAGTTGCACGATTTCGATTTTTTTCAATAAAATTTGCTCGCCTTTGTCATCAAATACTTACATTTGCTTTTATTTTTCGATAAACATCACATACAATTGGACACAAATAAAAAATTACACTGTAAACATAGGCGAAATCCCGTCTTCCTTTTGCTGAAATTTGTTTACAAACTACCGGCCGTTAGTTTTTGTTTTATGACAAAAAAAATCGGTATGGGACGTATTTATATCAAAACAAGCCATAATTCAACATGAACTTTGCTGCGGAAGATACCGGCTTGTCCAAATAATACAAAAAACTGGTGACAGTATATGCCGTCCTGTCCTGTCCCAATATTTTTAACTAAATTCGACGCCACTTTCCGTCTTGTCCGCGAATGAGTTAAGAACGTAACTGATCATGATTGTCCATGTCTAGTAATCAAATAAAAATATAAACAAAATAAACGTACATATCGATGGTTTAATATAGAAAAGGCGTATCTACACTATTCGTTACTTTTCAGGAGAAGGAAAAAACGGAATAAAACCTTAAAAACTTAAGTTACAAAAAACATTTATATTGCAGTTTTTATTCAAAACAAGCAACAAATTCAATTCTGGTTAAATTTTTTTATTATTTCTAATTTCTTAGAAGTTATTTTAGATAGGGCTTTTTGATATTAATTTTTTTGAAAATAAATGTAAGTTAGGGCTTTTTGTCGTAACTTAAAATTAGGAGAAACTAATATAATAATTCATGTTTGAAGTAAAAAAATAAACAATTAAAACTAAAATACGTAATTCAGGCAGATGTTAGTATACTAAAATTCGGTTTTATAAGGTAAATTATCATAAAAATGGTGGCAATCTGCTGGTATGAATTTTTTTAGATCTTGCAAGTCGTCCCACTTTTTTTAGATATGGCTATTTTCTCTTTATAAAGACAATCGGGGGACACATTTTCAATCGTAGACTTCAATCTCTGTGGGAGTAACTGATATTCATCTGTTATATTTGTTTTAAAATAAATTGATCCTGATGAGTCATATGCCAAGGTTCGAATCATGTTTACTGTATGATCTCCAATGCTTCTGCCTGAAATTTCAGAAAAGTTTGATTATACATATCTAAAGAGTTTTTTCAGTGTGAAATATTTTACCTGGTCGTATTAATGTGTAAACCTTTGAAATATTTTCGAAATTTAAAAAATAATCATAACGCAAATGGTGCGCTTGTAGAGGTGCTGGAACTTTTCTAGCTTCCTTAATTAGTTGAACAAATTGAGACGGCAAGTTTATTTGATTTTTATTTATTTTTCTCTCTATAAGGGAATGGGTTGCATCACATTCCAGTTGCGTATGGCCACTTATTAAATACTTCTGTTCAATTGTTATTTCGGTTTCTTTTGAAAAAGTCAACAAGGCGTTAGACAAAACAGTATTACGATTTTGTGAAAGCAGCCATCCGAGTAAATAATAATGTGATGGGTTTCAGGCGATCGGACATGAAAATTCCTTAAGTGCATAATAATACATGTAGCAAAAACGGAAGAGACTAGATTTCCATCCGTTTCGTCCCATACATAATTATCTGATTCATGCGTTACAATATTATAGACAGTAAAGTTATGTAGTTGAAGCTTCATTTTATAATATGCAGCGCTCGCGTTTAGTTGAGGTACTAATTTAACTGCCTGCGCATCCATACATAATACTACACATAGACCGGATTCAGCATTTTTTATATTGTTTTGCTTTTCTAAACGCATTTTTTCGATTTCTTCTCTATGTTTTTCGTATTGCTCATCCGAAACATTATTAGCTTTATGTGATACGCATAAATTGCAGTGATCTTTTCTAGGCTTAAAAATCGAATAATTTAATTTCTTTATTAATTGCGCAAATATTGGGTACGACAATTTTAGGTCCCCATTTTCTTTTTCGGATTCACACTCGTCGACATAAAGCTTGTAAATCTCCTGATATGAGGAAAAATCCGATTCGAAGTAAAGCTTTTTGCTATCTTTTCTACAATAATGGGACTCCATTTTTGGCAACTCCTCTAGCCATTTTTTTTAGAAAGTCACGTCGTTTTTTGTTGTGCTTACCTGTTACTGATGATCGTTTAGCATTTTTGCGCAAATTTAAAGCTTTATCGGGACTGCATTGTTTACCGCCACCGCTAATCCAATTTCGAACCATCTTTTCTTTTACTCCTAGTGTTGAAAAAACATTTCGCGGCACACTTGTAATCGGTTTGAATTATGACTCAAGAAATATGATATGGATTGATTTCGTCTCGAATTTTCAGAGGTATTACTTTTTGTCTCAGAAAAGCTTGTAAGACCTGCAACATACTGCTTCTTTTGCTCCCAGGACATCTCCCAAAACAAACTAAAAATTTCTTTTCGCGTGGACTCATTAAACGTCGAACACTTTCTCACCGCACTTTTTATACAAAATCGTGATGAACATAGCTCTCCTAATTGCTTAGAAGGTTTTTGACAAAGTTCTTTTTTTGATATACCCAAATATTGCTGACCTTCCATTCTTTTGTTTTTATTTACATTTTGTTTCCATTTGGATTTGTTAGCAGTATTTTTCCTCTTCGGAACATCATCTGAATCAGAATTTTCTTTCGCACAATTCATGTTATTAAAACTTTCAATAGTAAAACTCATTCCAACACAAAAACTTAAATTGAACTGACACACAAAAAACAAAAACGCACCGACGAAAGCAACGTAGCACAGAAACTATTTTTGTGCTAGACAAATTCGGGGAAATCCCTTTTTTTTAATTAAATGCAAAAGCAAAACCATAAGAATAGCTTGGCGAATTTTTGAGTACCATAGAAAATGTATGGCAATTTCTTTTTAGTTTTTTTTAGTCTACTCTAAATTCAACTTTAAATGACTTAGGGCTTTTTTCTTAAAAAAAAAAACTTCGAATGAGTTAGGGCTTTTTTTATAGGACTATAAATCCGTTATTTAGGGAAGGTGTATTTGACAGTGGTCTACCAGAATACATTAAAAACGCGATTTCAAAAAAAAATGTAGATACACCTTTTCTATATTAAGCCAACGATATGTATTTCTATATTTTTAAATATGTTAGTAGATGAGAAAGGAATGAAATGAGTTGCTTGTGGAAACAAAAAGTCAAATTTAAATACCAAAAACAAAGAAGTACTTTGCTTAACGTGAACTGGGAAAATTTGTTCAGTTTTGTTTTGAAGTTAAACTGATTATGTCTTCTTTAAAATTTTACTGAATTTTCGCCTAAAACAATAGTTGGAGATTTCAAATTTAATTCTTTATTCTTACTATAATTAATATTTAGTTTTGTCCCAAAGTTGTTTAATTATAAATTTAAAACTCTACACATTGTATTAAATATTTCTATTATTTTTACCGTAACTGTATTTATAAAAATATTGTAGTAATATGATTAAATAACATCATCGCTGTAAAAATATTTGGAAATTTGTTTAAAAAAAATAAGCACAATACTAATAAAGTAAACTCATAAAATATATTAGGAAATAAAACCAAGTGTTAAATATAAGTAAACGGAAAAAAATTTTTAAATAATAAAAATAGATATCAAGTTAATATTGCCAAAGTGTTTTATGTGCTGAAAAAATAAGAAGCAGGTAAGTAAAACTTTGTAAACCATGTATATTTGTATAGAAAATTCAAAAGCCTTTATTGAAGCTACATATCTCTTAATGGGGGACTGTTATTGTAGACAGTTGGGCCCCAGTTATTGCAGATACCACCCTGTTAATAAGGGCGTAGCTTTTAAAGTGTATATTGAAGACACATGCAACCACGTACCAAAGCCTGTTGGGTACATGAATTCATGTTATTGCAGGCTCATGATGGATTAGGCCTTCCTCCCTAATTCATCTAAGCAAATATTGCAACAAATGACTAGTATTATCTTTAGTTTTTAAAGGACGCCCGGACATGAAATTTTTCACATTATTTGCATAAATGAGGATTCCTTAAAAGTTTAAAATCCGTATTAGATATAATTTCTTACATAACAGCCATACCTAAATAAGAGCGTTGAGCATTGCGTTAGCAGCAGGTTACGTAGCTACAAAGCTTTCAGAGACATAAATTTTACATCAAGTGTACTATGGCTCTTATTTAGGTATGGCTTTAAGGGTTTTCTCGTTCTTTGAGGAATAAAATTACATTTTTAAGTTCAGATTTATGTTAATTAATAAACACATTCTGTTTTATGTTTGAAAATGTTTTTAAACCAAGCAAAACAAATTATCGTAAATTTTTTTTATTAATATATTATTTGTAAAAACTAAAATAATTTTAATCAAATTAAACATTTAATATTTTGCGTTTGTTTTCAATTCATATATAAAAATTCAAATAAGAAATCTCGATGTTTTGGCTGGCAACTCTAACTACACAATAAATCGACAATTTCCAGCTGGCAATGCTGTTTACGTCAAATGCTCACTCACCACTAAGGAAACAGTTATAATTTTACTAACTAAAACAACAATGACATTTTTGTTAATAGTGGACGAGTGTCGTAATAATTAATTCAAAATTATTGTGAAAAATTATAAATACGCGTGTAAAAAGTATCACAAAACTGATGCAAGATTGTTGTGTATAAATAGAGTTAAAGAAATTAAAGTAAATTGTGTTTTTGGGCGAAAAACATTGTGTTAAAAAAGTGGTTTCTATTGTAAAATTTTTGCAATAAGCAACAAAAGGAATTTAATTGCTGTTGGTGTAATAGTGAGAATGGTAAGTTAGTTCGTGTATGTTTCATATTCACTTTTATTGCGTTAAAGTGTGTGTGTGTCATCTAATTTTTTGTTGGGATTTTAAGTTGCACTACACCAAGTTTTTTTGTTGTGTTTATAAAGTATGATTCAGTTTTAGAATTTTGGAACGAATTTCCGACACTGAAGATGGCACATAGCCGAAACCGGTTTGTCTCCAAACCACACTTGACAAGGGATGACGGAAATTCGTTCCAAAATTCTACATCAAAACACCCTGTCGGAATATCAAATCAAGAATATGCTTCAGTTTCTTCATGTTTACTTTGTATTTGTTTTGTATTTTTGATGTACTGACTAATAATGAAAATTGTATGGGAATTTTTAGTTTTTACTTTTAAATTTTTGTTTTATTTTACATTAATTTAAAAATTACGCATTTAATTCATTATAAAATAACTCTTAAACCAACATTATTGCATATTTTGTTGTTTGTAGAATTGTCGTTATGCCCTGCAATATTCAATACTATTTAATAAAATAAGTTGCAGCTTTTCTTACCTATACAGTCTTGACTAGCAACAAATATGTTCTGCCACCATACAGACTCCTGCACTTGAATTTGGCTCGTAAATACCGTCGCTGTTGATGGTCTGTTCGTGTCCAAACAATGGTGTCCGAACAGTTTTTTGTAAAACGCTGTTCTGCCATCACACAAACAAAATACACACAGGCAAAATGTATGTGTGCGCACATCTGTCAACTCGTACATAAAATATGCTAAGAACATAATGCTCAAATTGACCAGGAATATCTACACGTATTCCCCACACAGAAGACCACGTACAAATTCTTATTATTCTGCCAACGTTTTAAAATAAGGTAACTTATTTTAAAACAAAACATAATGCACAAGCATTGTGTTTTTTGCCCAACTTTAGGTGCTTATAAGACAGAAATGCTTCTATGAAAACTCGGTTATACGGTAAAATTTGATTTTTCATGATTGGTTAAGAAAAATAACTCTTAAACCAATAAGAATTTATATTTTGTTGTGTGTTATAATGTCTTTATGTCCTGTAATATTCAATACTATTAAATAAAATATGTCGAAATTTTCCTTAGACTACGTCTTGACTAGCCAAAAATTTGATCACACATGGAGAGAGCGTTGGCAGAATAACCTGCGAATAATGTGCATGGCCTTCTGTGTGGAGAATATCTGAAGATCTCCTGTTCAGTTGTGTTCATTGTGTTGGGACAAATGTTATTATTTTATGTAATCCCTCATATGCATGGATCATTTTTGATCTTCTGACATCGTTATAGCTGGCGGAAATTGTATGATAATGGATAAATTTAAAAGTAATATAAATATACTTATGAATTAAAGAATTGTCGTTTATTTGCTTTTGTTTCTTTCTTACACATAAAGGCCCCATTTTAATTCCCGGTGTTTTTATTAAAAATATAAAATCAGATGGATAAAGAAGATTTGTTTATTACCTTGAACTTTTTGCGTATTTGTAAAATGTACAGGGGCATAAAGAAAAAACCTCTTCCATTTTTTAACAAATAACAAATAAAAAGCAATACAGATGTTCGAAACAATTATGAGAGTACAGCATGTTTAGTATATTCGCCAAAAGTACGCAACTTATTTAAATAGTACCAATAATTAAATTTACCTTTTTTAATAAAAAAATTTTGATACAGTTAAATTACATACATATTTATTGCACTTAAAAATATTTATATATCTTTTAATTACATATGTATTCGTATATTATTTGCATTATATTTCACAGGCCTAAATTTAATCTTGAACTTCTCTTTATGTTTTTAGCAGCATTTAATTTGCATTTTAAACCGATTTTCAAAATTCATTTTTTTTAAAGCAATTTATGCGTATCAAATACTTTTGGAAATCGAGCGGATAAAATCCTCGCCCTATTGTTATTGCAAAAATATTTTAAATTTGCATGTATTATCCCTAACATACCATATATTATTTACGCAGAAACGAAAACACCCCAAATTTATTAAAATATATCGTGCGTGTACATAAATTCATCATTTGAAATTTTTAAATATCAAAAAACAAATAGTACTTCAAAAGGGTTTTTGTGCCGTCTTCTCATTCACAATCACCAGTGATGGTATATATCACTGGCTGCATCTGTCACGTAAGTAATGAAATTCTATTTTCTACAGGTTGAGACGTTACGGTTACATTTTACTACAGTCAGATAAAAATTTTCATAGCTACTCGTATAGCAAAAATTATCAGCTGAGTCAGTTACATTTACGTTTCTACATTTACGTTCGGCTAAATGGGCCTTTAGTCCTGACTGTCTCTTGCCGTTCTGTTGTATAATTTGTGTGGTTAGTTCTTATGTAAACACTTATCAATTGTTGTTTGTAAAACTTGAACACCAAACTCCAAAATATTAAAACTTTTACGACATATATAAGTAAAAAATTTAAAAATATTCCAAATATATTTCGGATGTTGACGCATTTATTGTTGAGAGTTTCTTACATTTGTGCAAATAGTTAATACAGCAAATCACATTGATATTTATGGTCTAACTCCAAACGTAAGACTAATTAATACTTCATTAGAAATAATCAAAACCCATGTACATATTTAATTTGTTTTAATTTTGCAGAAGAAGAGGCAAACCTTAAATAAAAGAGTTTAGGAACTTCAAGTAATTCTTATGCAGACTGTTAGTTTTCAATAATATACACACGCTCGTTATTGCTGTAAGAGAAAAGTTAATTACGATATTCAATAAAAAAAAACAATTATTAATTTCTTGACATGTTTTTTGATTTATTCAACAATATCTGCTCGTATGTATGTATACATTCATTTACTGTGGTGCTTGTTATTTTTCGTTTTTGCCCGTTTGTGTTCGTTCCCCTATTCTCTTTCTTTTGAATTGCTTTTGAATTCGTATATGTTTATAGTAATTCTTCAAACATTTGGATACTACTAAATTTTTTATATATATATGTAATTAAAATTTGTATTATTCGAAGTTGGCATCAATAATTTCATGACCTCTAAATTTTGAAAGTTTAGCGAGAGTAGGTTGAAATATACCTTTTTTTAATTGCTGGTTCCAATTTTGTACTAATTTTCTTTAATTGTTATTAAAGAAATGGTTTTTATCACTAAGCTGCTAAAGAAATAGTACAAAATAAAAGTTTTTTCATTTAGTGCTAATGCTATGTTTATTTCAATCAAAATTTTGTGTATACTGCCACTTCTGATGGTAAACAGCTGTTCTCAGCTGTCACTTAGTTACGTTGACAACTAACAACTTAGACGCACTTTCTATTGCCAAAAACAAGTCAACTGATTCGTAATGGAACAGAAAGTAAATACTAATTCTGCCTTCAGTTGGATCAAGGTGAAAAGTTTTGGACATTGGCTTCTACAAATGACGTAGTCCGTGCGGCGCTCCCTATTCTATCTAAGCAAATACCGCAATCAATATACAGCATTATCTTCAGCATTTAAAGGACTCTTTTTACATTCTTTGCATAAACGGAATTCCTTAAAAGCTCAAAAACAGTTTTAGAGGTAATTTCTTCCGTAATGGTTGCCTCGTTTTCTGAGCAAAAAATTCAATTTTTTAATTCAGATTTATATTAATTAATAAACACATCCTTTTTATGTTCCCAAATGTTTTTTTACAAAAAAAAAAATTAAATCTGCTGTTTTTTTGTTATTAGGCCATTATTTGTAAAAATTAAAATAATTTTAATAAAATTAAAAAATGTGTATAGAAATTTTAGTATTATACGGTAAATTTGTAAGCTAAATTCCCTATACACCACGTTTTACGTTAAATTTCAATTCATATATAAATATTCAAATAAGAAATCTCAACGTTATAGCTGGCAACCCTAACTACAAAATAACCCCGACAACTTCTAGCTGGCAACGCTGCTTACGTCAACTAAACAGTTATAATTTTTCTAACAAAAGCAGCAATGGCATTTTTGTTAATAGTGGAAGTGTCGTACTAATTAATTAAAAGTATTATTACAAATTATAAATACGCGTGTAAAAAGTATAGCAAAACTGAAGCAATATTGTTGTGTATAAAGCGAGTTAAAGAAATTAAAATAAATTGTGTTTTTGGGCGAAAAAATTGCGTTAAAAAAGTGGCTTCTATTGTAAATTTTTCCCAATAAGCAACATGAGGAATTTAATTGTTATTGTTGTAATAGTAAGAATGGTAAGTTATTGTATGTTTGTCTCGTGTTTGTTAAATATGCTTCAGTTTCTTTGTTTATTTTGTAGTTATTTGTATTTTTGATTTGATGATTAATATTGAAAATGGTATAAGAATTTGTTAATTTTACTTTTAAAATTTTATTTTACATCAATTTAAAAATTACGCATTTAATTCAATAAAATGATTGGTCAAGTATAAGAACTCTAAAACCAATATTATTTCATACTTTGTTGTTTGTAATATTGTCGTTATACCCTGTAATAATATTAAATAAGATAAGTCGCCAGTTTCATTACACTTCCTACGTCTTGACAAGCCAAAAATTTGTTCGCACATGGACAGAGCGTCGGCAGAATAACGGTTAAAAATATGTGCGCGGTCCTCTGTGTGGAGAATATCTGTAGACGTTCCCGTTCAATTTGAGCATAAATTTTTGTTTCTCGTCTTAGCATAGTTTATGTACGGGTGTTTACAGCCGAGCGCATAAACACATATTCTTTATTATGTCTGTGGCAAAAAAGCGCGTTAGAGCGCGAACATACCATCAATAGCGACAGTTTTCACGAGCGTATTCCCGTGCGAACATCAATCTGTACGTTGGCACAACAGATCTATGGTTAGTCAAGATGACATGTAAATGACGACCGGGTATATAACACTAAAAAATTTCAAGCGGTTCTTAACAATCAAAAGCGTTTAACACTTAAACTCGGGTTAAATTAAATTATTACGTACTTACCGATAAATTGTTAAATATTAAAACATTTTTTTTTTATAATTTATCATATATTTTAATTAAATATTTTGTTTTCGTTTTAATTAATTTCCTCTAAAGATTTCTTATTTCCTTCTAATACAACAACAACACTTCTTATTCTTGTTTCTTTATTTTGAATAATTAAAATACTTTTATTATTGGTTTTTAAGTGTGCGTGTATTTGTATATTCTAGATTATATTAATTCATATGTATATATGTTTTGTTTTCCACCCATTTACGTTTTGTATTATAAATTTCATTTGCTTCTCATATTTTGTATTTTAAAATTAATATTTAAAATTTAATTTTCTTTTCTATTAATTAATTTAAGTAATATTAATATTTCTTAAAAAACAATGTTTTATTTTCGATTATGAAATTTATAATCTATTATAATGCCAAAATGTTTAAATAGTCTTTTTTTACATTAAATTTAGTTAAGTAATTTGGGTTTTTATTTTTCGATAATTTTATTTATTTTTTTAAATTAAATTTAGACGAAGAATAAATGAGTTTTTTATAATTAATTTACAATACATTGATAAGTATTAATTGCTTTTATTGAAAAATGATTTGTTATTATGCGACAGTAGTTGCTTCGTACGTATTTTCAAGTAATTGCTGTTGCTTACAACTTTCACCATGTAGTTTTTATTATTAGTATGTATATATGTATGGCTTATTTACAAATTATTTTTGTAAAAGATAAATAAAAGACATTGTTTATTATTTATTTGTGAATAGTGCTTTGTTTTCTGATAGTTTTAAGTTCAGATTTGCAAAATAATTTCTTGCTGTCCCTGAATCAAGTATCTACTCTATTTCATTAACTAACAGCACAATTGAAATTCTAACCAGTCGACAACCACATCAAGATAGGGTGACGAATTTTGAGTAAACGGTTGTCGGCGTTATTTTAGAACAATTTGACAGTTTTAAGTAAATAATAACCCTACTTCTTGGAAGTATGTCCACAATGGTTTTGATGTCAACTATAATTAGGCGTTTAATATTACGTTTGACATAACGAACACCGAATATCTATACAAGACACACAATAATAAATAACATATTAGGGGCAAACTGTTTACTGAAAAAATATGAATTGTGGAGAACGAGTATGGGCAAGTTTGCGAAATTAAATATATCAATTTTAATAATTTTTAGTCTAGTCTTTACACAGCAAATCACGTTGGCTGCGGATTATTTCCGCATAATTAATACGCCTTCGTTGAAAGGTACGCAATAAGTTTAATAAACGATATATTCGTTTAGTCTTGCAAGAGCCACTTGAAGGGGACAGAAAATATTCCAATTCTATAGATCAATTTAAACTAATATGGGCAATATATTTTCAGGTAGATACATTAATTTTTGGCCGTTTGAAAATTAAATTTATAAACAATGACAGGTTAACAATACTATTTTAGTTAGTTACCCAGAACTTTCGCTTGAGAATTACATTTAAATGGAAGAGAATATCTAAATTACATGCAGAATTAAAGCTTGTATAAAACACTCATAATATTTGTAAACAAGTTTTCGAAAAAAAGTTCAGAAGCCCATATAAATATGCTTCTATAAATGTTTCACAGAAACTTTATTCTAGTTTTTTGACCTTTATTGTTATTATGATGTCTAATTTTTCTAAGCTCCAGGTCATCAATAAAATCTTCCTTATTATAAATTATAATAAATATTAATTTTATTTTTTCCAATATTTCGCTACGCCTTTGTGTAGCATCGTCAGGAAATAAAATAAAATTATATTTCACAAACTTCAAAACAAAAATCAAATTGTGAAAATTATTGAAAAATTTTCATATACAATGAAAAATATTTCAAATTTTCAAAAAACACAAATACATACAAATCATAAAAACTAAAAACTAAAAAATTAAAAAATGTTTTACATTAATGTGTAGATGTATATATGTACATATGTATAAACAATACATATGTATAATCCTAAATTACATCATATTATCTTATGTATTAAATGCCTATATATATGAGCGACATTATCTGTATCCGCTTTATAATTTCATTTTCGAATGTGGTTTATAAAATACCTTGTAATGGTAATGATCAGGAGAATTGTAGTAAAGTATATGTGGGTACAACGAAAAATATGCTAAAAACTAGAATAGCCGGACATAAGTCGGACCATAGATGTAAAAATTCAAATAAAACAGCTCTACCTTCCCATTGTTCTGAATTGAATCACTGTCCTAACTTTGAAAATGTGTCAGTGCTAAATATTGAGAAAAATTATAAGAAACGTTACATATTGGAAATGTTACAAATTTGTAAAACACCAATGTCTCAAAGAATTAATTATAAAGCGGATACAGATAATGTCGCTCATATATATAGGCATTTAATACATAAGATAATATGATGTAATTTAGGATTATACATATGTATTGTTTATACATATGTACATATATACATCTACACATTAATGTAAAACATTTTTTAATTTTTTAGTTTTTAGTTTTTATGATTTGTATGTATTTGTGTTTTTTGAAAATTTGAAATATTTTTCATTGTATATGAAAATTTTTCAATAATTTTCACAATTTGATTTTTGTTTTGAAGTTTGTGAAATATAATTTTATTTTATTTCCTGACGATGCTACACAAAGGCGTAGCGAAATATTGGAAAAAATAAAATTAATATTTATTATAATTTATAATAAGGAAGATTTTATTGATGACCTGGAGCTTAGAAAAATTAGACATCATTGTTTCACAGAAATTATAAAACCGATAAGAAAAATTGTTTATGGCTTTACATTATATGCCAAACGCATATTTGGAGTTACGTTTACTTTGGATCAGTTGGTAAAGGAACCATAATCCTGCTATTATAGTTTTTGAACTAATATTTGTCCGATGAGGTTAAATTAAATTTGTTTGCTTGTTCAGTTACTAAAAATATGTATTAAGAGTCATTGCATGAAAAGTTCAATAAAAACTAAAGTCTCTCACACCTAATTAATACCAAATTTAACAATTAGTTATGTTTACTTAATTTATTTTAATATTTAATTGCCAACTGAAAACAGCATTAAAAATCGAAATTCGTAGCTGCAAAAGGATTTTTCTTGTTACAACCAATTTGTTGACAAGGAAATTGAAGCGTGATTTGTTAAAACTAATTTTTGTTTAGTTAGAAGGGATGTTTCTTTTTCTTATAATATCGCTTATATTATATAAATGGGCTTTAATTTGTTGTTTCCAATTTAATTTATTATGAATAAGTATGTTTTGTTTTTTTTTGATTTATAATATGGAGAAGATCATTTTTTTTGGAAAGCAGTGGGAGGATGTATTGCTTTTTTTAAATGTGGTTTAATTAAAACGCGGCGACTAATTTTACAGTTATTTTTAAACTAAATGAATTTACTCAATAATAAAAATTATAAAAACAAAACCTATTTTGCTAATTTGAACTTTAGTTAATGAATTTTGTGAATAACTAAACAAAATTAAAAAGAGCCTTAAATTTATTAAAACTTTAAAATACACAAGTACTAGGTTTTTTTGTGTAAAAAGTGTGGTGAAGCTAAAAAACACTTTTTACATAATAAATATTTATTTTTATTTTCACATAAAACCATACAAAATAAAACAAAATTAATATAAAAAATACAAGAAAAAATATGTAAATATTTATTTTTTGCTTTAATATTACAATAAGTCTTAGAGTATTTATAACATAAATTAAAACTAATAAACTAAAAACACCAACTTTACCTTTTTCAATTAAATTACGATTTTTTTTATTAACAACTTTTATATTAATCTTTAAGGGTTTTTACATTTAACTATAATTATCTACTTTGTATTTCTTTTTTCTCAAATTTATACTAAGTTTTCTTTGACACATTAAGGTTGCAATTAATTTAATCAGTGTTTTTGTTTCGCTTGTACAATACTGTTGTATTTTCTATGGTGTCGTTTAATATTCGTCGATTTCTTTGAAATAAATTAACAAAAAGCTTCAATATTAAATTAATTATAACATAAAAAAGAAGTAATAAAATATAAATTGTGAATTTTATCTAAAAACTATATACAACATTTTGTTAGCCTTAAATTAAAAAAAAATATTAAAAAACAAAAATATATTACTTATGTAAAAATGAAAATAATTTTTAAATAAGATGCCTTCGGATTAAGTTACTATAAAAAAATATAGAGATTAGTATCTTATGTGTACTAATTTATAGGATGATTTTTATTATTTAAAGCATTTTTGTATCCTTTGGAAATAATGTACATAAATAGAAGGCATTATTTGTTTGCTTTTAATTGCATAAAACACGCACAGTCATAAGTGAATGTAACAGAAAACCATGAAAACAATAGCCGAATTTTTAAACTGTTTGAAATCTAAGTATTTAATATCAATTATACTTGATGCTTTCATATATTTTGGCACAATGTTATATGCATTCACTCACGCCTTCTATTCTAGTGAAAGTGTTTTTGAAACAAACAAATAAATACGTAGGAAATAATTTCGCACAAAACACTTTATTGTTTTGCCTTGTTTGCGTTGTCAATGTTTTAAAAATGATTACGTTTTTATATAAAAGAAATAAAGCACGCAAATGTTTTAACTACAAATTGTTGTACATATAAACCGGTTTATTTACGAATGTCCCTATAATTATATATATATAAATTTCAACTGCAGATCATGATGAATTAATTAAAGATTTCAGCTTTTATGTTTGATTAACAAAAATTTTATAGCGTGCTTTTTTATTTGTGTTTTTTATATCAAAAGGTAGCATTAACTGCGCTGACAGTTAATTCACATAAGCACTTTCTATTGTCAAACACGTTCCTGTTTCTAAAAAAAAAATGGTACTCACGTCAACTAGAGTAAATTTGTAAATTTTCGAAGTTTTCCAATTGAAAAATTGGTAACGCGATGGCCTTCACTAAGGTATACCCTACTTTAACAAATTCTTTATTTTTAAGGAAACAGATTTTTTAAACACAATTTTACGAATATAAAATAAAAATAACATTGTTATAAATACTGATTATTTTAAAATAAAGCAGAACTCTCGTTTGTTAGTACATTTAAAACCCTTTTAGATTTACTACAATTTCACGTTCTTTTGTCCTAGCGAGAGTAAAGTGATAGTTCAATGACTCAGCATTTACAAATTTATACTGGATACATTTTTGCTATTACAATCCAGTAAGATAAATCATAATTGAAAACTTTAAACAAACAATAATTAAAAATAAAAAAAAATTATTTCTAACCCAATTCTTTTACTCAATAAATTGTATTTATTTATTGGGGAATAAGATAGTCTTGCTACAAGCTTTAGCTAGCTCATTAGGAAAGTTCATCCTGGGAGAACTAACACATGGATTTTTTAAATACAGGGTGGGCCAGAAGGGAATACGATTTTAAAAACACTCTTGCGTTTAAAGCGTTAGAGAGGGGACTGCGCGGATGGTGGGGTTAAGTAGCTCGGTTCTCGGATATTTAGTCACAATGGATCACTTCACCGGCGCGCAACGTGCTTTCTGCGTTAAACAATATTACAAAAATCACGATTCGTGCATTATTGTTCGGCGTTTATTTCGACGTGAGTTTTGATTACATGACCTAAATCAGTGTCCGAAGGAAAGCGTGATTCGATCGTTGGTCAGAAAGTTCGAAACTACTGGTTCGACTCTCAAACAGAAGCCCAAGGTCAACAAGAACGGAGGACACAATTGAACAAGTAAGAGCTTCAGTTCAACGTAATCCTGCTCTATCGACTCGAAAGCGGCCAGCCGAACTTGTGGTGTCCAGAACATCTTTGCGTCGCATTTTGTTGAAAGATCTGAAATCGTGCGACATGGTTTCAACAAGATGGCGCGACATGCCACACAGCTAATGCCTCTTTGGCGGTCGTAAACGAGATGTTTGCTGAGAAACTGATATCGCGCCGAGGTGACATTGAATGCCCTCCTAGAAGTCCGGATCTCACATCACTGGACTTTTTTTGTGGGGATACCTAAAAA
The DNA here is from genome assembly GCA_963932375.1 of Phania funesta. Classification (NCBI taxonomy): domain Eukaryota; kingdom Metazoa; phylum Arthropoda; class Insecta; order Diptera; family Tachinidae; genus Phania; species Phania funesta. Next base: position 46,813,461 of record OZ010652.1, read on the forward strand.
GTAGAATCTACTCCAATAACCCAGCCACAATTGACCAGTTGCAGACCAATATCCGGAAAGAAATGGCAGATATTCCCCGCGCAATGTGCCAGCGAGTTTTTACCAATTTGAGGTTCAGATTCGAAGAATGTTTGCAGCGCGATGGTGCACATCTCGATGATGTTATTTTTAATAACTGAATTTCCCAGATGTTAATTTTTGTAAAAATAAAAATTTGTATGTGGTTTGTACCTAGTTTTTTTTTTATGATTTTTTCAAATTCGCAATTCTTCTGGCCCACCCTGTATAAGAATGAGATCCAAAGAATTCTCTTTATTAAATTTGTTTAAAATCGAAAATACACTAGTGCATATTCCTACAAACGCACACATTTTTTTCACTTTCTTTTTATTGTATATTCGTTAATCTCAAGTAAAAACATATCTGAATGATTCAAATGAGTGGTTATATAACGGTACTTTTTGTATGTAATAAATATTTTTTCTCGCATTCATTTAATTCCTTCTTAATTCAGCGATTATAAGATGTTAGTGCGTATTTCAGTATATATTTCTACAACAAAACAAAATATTAACTGTTTTAAAGTTTTTTTTTTTACTAAAAGCAAGTTTTTAATGCAATCATATTTATTTATGGAAAATATGTATGTTTTAATTGAGAAATTTCACAATTTTAAAGAATGCCGAAAGGAACGTTTTAGGGGTGCTCTAACAGGCTAACTGCACGAGATATTGGCCGTTCAGGAGTTATTCGTAGCTTCTTAAAAAAATGACAGGAATACGGGGTAAAACTGACGAAAGGAAATAAAAAGTTAACAAAAAGGCAATTTAATATGACAAAAAAAAGAGGCTACACGCAGTAAATTAAATTCTTCACAAATAAAGAGTAAACCTGACCTTCCTGTCACATCCAAACATGTTGCATACATTTTGCGAACAGATGGTAATTTAAAATGGAAAAAAGCCAAATGTAAGCCCATGCTAACACATCTTCATAAGATAAATCGTTTAAAATAATTTTTCAGATGAAAAAAAAAAAAAATTAATTTGAATTGCCCTGATTCGTACTCATGCTTTTGGCATGATATGAGGTCGAAAGAGATTCGAATTTCGAAACGCGATATCGGTGGATAAACCGTTATGGTTTGGGAAGCCTTTTCTGCTATTGGAAAAGCCAGCATTTGTTTTGTTTTAACAAAAATTAACAGTATAATTTATACTGAATTCTTAGAAGATACTCTTATCTCATTTATGGACGAAGAAATGGATGAAGATATCATGTTTCAGCAAGATAACGCTTCAATCCACGTTTCAACACATTTAAAATCGAGGTTTAATCAGCATAATATTCCTATCTGGGACTGGCCAGCTTACAGTCCGGACTTAAACCCAATGGAAAACTGATGAGGATACATGGCTCGAAAAGTTGACGTAAATATTGCCCGAAATGAAGCCATAATGTCATTGACGGAGCTGAAACTTAAAATTAAACCAGCGTGGAAGGAAAATTACCGCGATTTTTTCAAAAAAATTAGTGGAATCAATGCCGGACCGTATTTTTGAAGTAATTAAAAACAATAGATCTTCATCTCACTATTAATAGGGTCAAACTATTTAATTAATTAAGATTCCTTTATAGAAAAATGCCACTGAAAATTGCCGTTACGGCTTGCCCAATCGCGGAACCTTTGAGTTCTTATATTATTAAAATAAAAAAAGGAAGAAAAAGACATCGATGTAAGTAAACATTGATTTTTAAAGATATTCTCAAAAACACAACACAAAGTAGCAGCAAACCATTCTGACGTAAATAAAATGTACATATTTTACCACGGGTTTAGCTGTTGTAGATAAGCAACTTTTGATCAATTATAGTTTAATGCATTTTGTGGTTGTGGTTATATCTAAAAGATTTTAAAATGTCTACAAGGGTACTTTACTTCAAACCGTGAATTCTGCTTATGATTTATTTATAATACTTTTCTTGCGAGAGATAAAAACTAGGAGAAGGCAAAGCAGGATTTTTAATGTACAAATTTGAATTCAAAAGAATGCAAATCATTTTGTATTTTGAATATACTCGTACATACAACACATATGTATGTAAATCTTTCTTAGTAAAATTTTTCCATATTTATTATGCAAACATTTTTTAATTCAGCTTTTAATAAAATTTACTTTGGCCGTCACTGAAATTTCCCTTGAAAAAACGCAAAATACAATGGAGTTTACGAAATATCCAACAGAAATATTAAATGGTCTCTTAAACTAAAATATAAACGTTTTTATTAGATGCCCAGGTTTACAAATGGTCTAAATTATCATATTTTCATATACATACAAAGTTTAACCACGTTTACTTAATCATATAGAATTTATTGCATTAAATTTCGAAACGAAAAAAAATTTAAGGCTCTTTTATTTCGGTTGACGTTAACGAGTGTATGATGGTGTATGAATGAATGAGCAAATAAAAGAACAATAAATTTATACCTAAAAAGTTATATGTATTTATTATACCTTTTCTACGTTGTTCATTTATACAACCAGTCGTCGTTTTATGTGTGGTATGAGATCTCATAATGCAGTTGAATTAAATTCCGATATTAAACTGCTACCGCCAATGTTGTGATGATTATGATGATTTTGATTATGATTAAGATGACTTTGTTGTTGGGAAGTTGTTGTAGTCGAAGATGGTGATATTGTTGTCGCCACCTGTTGATGCTGATGACTTTGAGTCCGATTTGCAGTTTGTTGATGTCAAGAAGTCATTATAGATTTAACAGCTTCATCAATGCCACTAACCGTACAATTAAAAACGTTCAATTGTTGCTGTTGCGTGTGATTTACAGACAAATCACTGCCGCCTGCAGACGTTACGTGGTGATGGTTATTTATTGTTGCCGAGTTTGATGCTTCCACAGGATTATCATGATGTTGTTGTATGTTATTTTGATGTAGGCTACTATTCATGAGTTGTGCACTAGTTGTAGCGACTGTAGTATCCATAAGTAGTGGTGCTTCTGCAAGACTTGTAGGTCCTGCTGAGGAATTACCCATAAGACAGTCGCCCAATTCATCGACTAGTCGCCGTTTTGTTACTTCCTGACAGGAGGCTGGATTGTTACCACTACTTTGATTATCGTTCAAAATAGTATCGCCAAGAAATGAGCCCATTGAATGATCTAAAGAGAAAGATAGTGAATCGGCTTCGGAACTTTGCAGGTTTAAGATACTGTCGATGGCATTTTGAACATGCCGAGTTATATCATCATCAAATTCCCCCGTTCCTGCATGATGATGTCCGTGAATGTTTTGTTGTTGAGCATTCATCTGCATGATGTGATTGTTAATCATTTGCTGCTGTGGTACATTTATGTTTTGGTGTTGATTAATATTCATAAAATTCTGTGGCTGCTGTTGGTGATTATTATCCAGATGATTGTTGTAGGAGACAAAGCTCTCATGATGGCCCATCATGTGTGGGAAACCGTTGGTTTGTGAAGGATTATCTTGGGCGGCACTGTCTACACCTAAGCCATCATGTAGCGATAATAATGCTGCATCCATTAATTCCTGGGCGTGTGAGGTATCATTCGGCACTAAATTATGATGGTGAACAGACTGAGGCTGCTGTTGTTGCATATCTAGCGGGGATGAGCATGAGGTGGAAGAATCATTGAGGCCACCATTGTTTATGGCACCATCACACATTTTCTTTGCGGACATATTTTCTTGGTCTTGTGGCACATGGTGTTGCTGCCGCACATGATCTGCATTATCATCTACGATATGACCATTCCACTGACGTTTTCTTGAAGACAAACAGTGATTTACTGCAGAGTTATTGCCGCCAGCAAGAAAGTCAGGAAATTGAGCCTCCATATTTTGCATCCACCTGGGATTATTTGCCGATCCTAGTTGTATATGATGTGGTAAGCTATTGGTGTCATTAATAAAATTTGTTGAATGTGGTTGAGTCGAAGTCATAAAAGAATTTCCCGTAAATTCAGATTCCCAGTTTGGTTTGTCTTTGGCAGCGCAGTGATTATTTGATGGAGATTTATTTGATTTTCCAAAAATAGACTCTAAACCAGACTCTATATCATCAGGTGAATGAGACCGCTCTTTATTACCAGATAAATGAACTGGAGATTCCCCGAACATAGCTTCCAATCTAGTCTCCACATCCTTATGAACTTCACTGTCTTCAGAACCACTAAAGAATTCATTTAAATCAGCAGTTTGTTGATTTTCTTCATGTGTTGGTAGAGGCAGCGATGGTTGTTGATTTTGCTGACTGCAACTGCTGGCAACCAAAGTTGCATTGCAGCTGTTAGGTATCGCAGTGTTTGCCGAGTGAACTTCTATATTTTTGTTGATACAGCCATTGGGAAACAGATCATCCGAAGCTGAATTTGTAAGAAAATCTAAAGTTTTTGCTAAAGGTTCGTTTGAAGTTTCAGACGTTGGGTTTTCGGTTGAATTTTCAGAATTCTTAGTATTATTTGCGGTCTCGACTGCATTTATTAAATTTAATTCCTTTTGTATGCACAACCAATCGTCTTCTTGCTGTTTTGTAGTTGCTTGATTGAGAGGCAAATGTGAAAAATCAAAATTATTTGTTACAATTTCTGAATGAGCTTCTGTAGTAGAATCAATTGATTGATTTTGTGGAAAGCTGGCATTTAAATTATGTATATCCCCGTGAAGATTATTTTCAAATGTATGGCTGGTTTTAATTTGTTTAGCTGGTTTGACACTAAAATTTTTAGTTGCCGAAGTGTTGGTATTTGTTGTAGTAAATGATTGTACAGGAGCTGCTGCAGTTACTGGATTAGCATTAACATGCAGTTGAACTGCTTCTTTTGGGTCTTGTTTCTTCATAATGAAACTTGGAGTAATTTCTGACTCGATGTCGAAATTTTCAAAATTATCTTTTTCGTCTTTGTTAATCTCACTATTTGCAACAGCATTAACTGTAGCTGCTGGTGCTACTTTATGTGGTTTTTTTACAACGCCATTAAATAGGTGGGTAGTAGGTTTGGCAATATTTACAGAAGCATTAGCCAAATGATTATAATAACTATTCGATCCCTTACTATCCACGTATGATTTTTTCCACTGATTTGATAGTTCTTCTTTTCGATGTTCTTTGGCATCGATAGTTAGCTTTTTAAATGAACTATTGACTATAGGACTTTGTTTTAACAAATCAAAGGAATCCATGGAACTGCTAGAACTTTTTACCCCATTCGAAGAAGTTAGGGAATTATCACAGGGTTCACCTTTTATTTCATCTTTTATGGAATCCAATGATGGAGATGAAGATTGTAAGTTATTACAGAAATTCGAATTGCTATCATTATTAGAATTTTCATCAGAATTAAATTTTATATCTAGAGGCTCAGATTTGATCTCATTTTTTATTTGATTAAAAACATCGGACGTAGAAGAACAAGGCGATTGATTTGTCACATTTGTTAAAACATCATTTTCCATACCATTTATACTATTCTTTTGATCATCTGAATGTTGCTGCTGTTGTAACAGTTTGTATTGTAATATATCTTTTTCCAGTTGTTTGGAATCTTCAATTTCCTGTTGTAAGTCCTCAATCAATAATTTTTCCATTTGGCATATTTCTGCTGTTCGATGTTCTAACTAAATTTTGGGAAAGAAGAATGCATTATAAATTATTAGATTAGTTTATATAGTACAGTAATAGTTTATATAGTATATGCACAACCAAATTCAGTCAATTACTCTTCTCACCATTGATTCTTGTAATAATATTTGCTGATATTTCCCTGATAATGTACGAAATTTATTTTGAAATTTCATGGCGGACTTTTCAAATTCTTCTTCCTCTTCACTAGGTATATCTTCATCCGTTTGGTACATACAATGGTATCTGAAAACGATAATAATAGTGTAATAATTTTTAAATCGTTTTATTCTACTTATTTTATTAATTTACCTGATCAAACGTTTTACAGCTTCTTCTTTATTTTGGAATGGATTTTTGTAGTCGGGATTTAAACAGCTTTCTTGATCCACTTCTAATTGCCGAAGGAATCTAATGATTGTAAAATAGAAATATTAAATATCGAATAACATTTATTTTTTTCAACTAATTTCTAAGCAGAAATCTTCATTTTTTTATTTTCTACTTCAAAACTATGAAATGGTTAGCTTTATTCTGCATTCCGATTACGTCTCCGTTTTCAGTTACGCACAAATCGAAAAAAAGTATTCCAACTGACTCGGAAGAAAATAAGAAGACTAAGAGTATGTCACAACCAGCTGTTTTGCGGTGGAACGTGTAAAAAGGGAACATAAAAAATAAGTCATTTTCAAAAATTTTAATAAAAACTTAAACTTAGTGCAATTAAACTGATTAATAATTAAAATAAAAGAAATTAATATTGCGGGAATTTTAATTAAATATACAAATCAGTGAAGTACGGATAGACAAAGAAAAAGGCAGAACACAAGTAAGAAATATTTGTGGCCAAACTATTCCACTGAGAAGTATTCTGTCGCGCCGAGGGTGATATTTTAATTTTTTGTATATCATTGTAGCAAACAAATAAAAATTGTTTGTATTAATTGTACATATGGAGAACTTGGTCCCCATTTTGATCTCAGTACTTTTAACGACCGAAATTTTCGGATAGAAACTTGGCCTTGTTTATGTTTTTGTTTATGATTAAGGGGCACGGTAATGTGTCAGGCCTAAAGCACACGAAACCACTCGCGCCATTCGTAAAACCTCCCTCATAACTTTGCTTCTTTTAATCATAAATAATGATAGGCTTGGTATAATTTTTTTTGAACTTACTAATATCGGTAAGGATTATGGGGAAAATGTTACTAAACTAGCAAGTTGCCTAGAAAAGGGATGGTATTGTACATACGAGTATGAATAACTTGGTCCTCATTTTCATCTCAGTACTTTTTACGGCCAAAATTTTTGGATAGGAACTTGGCCTTATTGTCTCATTTATGCTGGAACATATTAACACTATGGTCGCTAGGATATGTAAGTAGTACGATTGTTCTGTTACCTTACCCATTAGCTTGATTGTTTCTTCAATCAGCAGAATAATTTATTATTGGATGCACTTACAGTTTGTTCGTAACTTGTGAAGAATACTTAATAAATGCTTAGTTTAACTGTCCTATTTTTATTGGCAGATTCTTTTAAGTTCATCTATTTTTTAGGCAGAAAAAACCTTTTAATTACGTAAATGCATACATACATTACTTTCTTTACTTTTCAATATAGTTTGACTAAATTTCGTTTTTGAACAAAAAAAGAATATGATTCAATTAGCATTTATTTTGCATTGTTTAAATAATTTGTGACTTGTATCAAAAGACCAATATTGCTCTATAGGGTACCGAAATTGAATGAATAAATTAATAAATCGAAAAAAGATATCTTGCAGAATACGCCAAGAACTACTTTTACTAAACTTGTTATTCATTCCTGGCTTTAAGCACTAAAATAAACCGAACTAAAGATATTCAAAAACCTTTGTGCAATCTTTTACTTTCAAGCTCTCTCCTAATACATTTTCCCTTACATGATTATTTTTGTTAATGGATAAAAAAAAATCTATTTGGGTTTTGTTAGAAATTAAAGGATTAATATCAACCAACTACTCACAAAGAAAGACGAGCAAGTTTTGCTTTGGGTGAGATTTGATCCTCTGTTTTTACAACAGTTTCATTTTGAGCAATTGGATTACCGACATTGATATTAGTGGCACCATTATATAACGCACTCTGGACGACAATTGCATTATTCAAGTGAAAATTACTCGAAGATGAATGTGCAAGTGTGAATGAGGGTTTTACGGATCCTGAAGTTTCTATAAGAGAAGTTGCTGGTGCCGAAGCAGATGAAACCGCTGTTGTTGTGAGTGTTGAAGATGCTGCTGTAACGGTTATTAAGTGAGGCAATGCAGAAACCACCGTATTTAAGGATGTCGATAATGCAGATGATACAACCGATGCTTGCTGTATGACCGACGATGTCACCGAAGTTATTGCACCGGTCATAATGGGAGCGTAGGGCTTCTGATTTCCGATAGAAACTGCAAATGTCGTGGTTGGCAAGGTTGGGTTTTGGAATTGTATCTGTGACTGCTGTTGGGACGACGGCGATTGTTGCTGTTGACTTAGGGCTGACAGTTGAGGCATTGTAGATACTGTTGTTGATGTTGAAGATGTTATTGCTGTAGTTGCAGCTTGATTTATAGTTGTTGTTGTGGATGTGGGAAATATGAGAGGTGGAGGTCCTTGCTGAAATGCGGGCAAATTATTCAAGTTTGCATTAAATGATGTGAAACTACTGGAGGGCTTTGAATTTGAACTTTGTAGTTTCTGCTGTTGCATCAATTGCTGCTGCTGCATTTGTAAATGCTGTGTAAAATGTTTTTGCTGTAATACTGCTGGCATGTTTGCTATATTGATCAAATGGGGCGGAGGCAGTGAAGGATATGGTAACGAGGGCAGTGATGGCGTCGCCGTCAAGGACGACAATTGCGGCAACTGTGGATTTAATGTGAGTGGATTTACCAAAGTTGTCAAACTGTTGCAATTGTTACTGTTCTGTGATTGTTGCATACTTATTTGTTGCTGTTGTTGGGATTGACTTGGTTTCTGTTTAGTTGTTACTTGGCTGTTAGCACTATTAGCACTAGATGCAACAGACGTCGACGTTGTTAAGTTACTTATAGCACTGTTTGCACTTGAAATATTAGCATTTTGAGTAACTTGCTGTTGCTGCTTAGTTTGCTTGTTCTGCTTATTATGTTGATGAACTTGCTGCTGTTGGTGTTGTATGGGATAAATATGAATCTTTTGTGTGTGTTGTTGTGGAATATTATTATTTGCAATACTTGCGGTACTTCCAGCCGCATTAGCCGTCAACATTGAATGATTATTTGGTTGCACTATATTTGCTGGTATGTTGCCGGTATTTATTTTTCCATTATCTGAGGTAAAATTATTTGATTGCATTAAAGGAAAATTATTAGCGGTATTTGCTGCATTTGCAGCATTTGTAATAAACTGTTCAGGAGTCGGTATTTCTTTGCCAGCCGCTAATATACGATGTTGTTCCATAAACAGTCTTTGTAATGCTGTATTAATTTCCATATCGGTCATTGGCTTATTAAAAGCGGCCACTACGTTTGGATCTAAATCTGCTGGCAACGGCGTAGAACTTAGTAAATTTTTGTGTTGCAGCTTCACAGTCAAATATTGTATTTGCATTTGAACCTGTTTGAATATTTGCTGCTGCTGAGGTGTAAGTTGTATAGTCTGAACTCTTGAAACCGTATGTTGGGGCTGATTAGAAGGCAGATTACCTATGCTCGATGAATTGTTACTGTTGTTTGGAGGATGACAGCTGTTGAGATTATTAATTGGTGGATTTGAATTTACACTGGATGCCAAGCTAGTGGTGAGGTTATTACTTGTGCCACTTGAAAAGCTTGGATTGAAATTCATTTGAGTACGGTTTTGTTGTGTTTGCTGTTGTTGGAGTAGATTGTTTTGTGGCTGTTGCTGCATGGGTGCTGTAACTCCTACAAGTTTAGTACCCGTAGAGGTTAGTGTTTGAAATGGTTGAATTGTTACAACATTTGATGTGGTGGTAGTTGTTGTAGATGTAGTTGATGTGGATACCACCGGTTTACCGCTAGCTGTGTTGGGTTGCACTATTTGCACAGGATTGTTGTTGGGTTTTTGTGATAGTGGATCTAGTTTCGGCATTGGCTTAACCACCGAAGCATTCTTCATCAGAGCTACATCAGCAGCCGTAGTTGTTGATGTTTTTGGTTTTCTGACTGGCTTCTTTTTTGGCACTGCTCCTGTATTAGACGTGGTTGAGTTGTTTATTTGTTTCGTATCTTGTTTGGCTTTCGATTGATCGATAATGGGTGCCACATTTGCCACTTGTTTAGTTGTTGTAGAAGTGGTTGTTGTCGCAGTAGCGGAAGAACAAACTGTTGATGTATTAGATGATGTAGTTGTGGTCGTGGTCGATGTAATAATGTCCAATGTATTGGCTTGTGAAGTCATAGGATATACTACTTGCTGTTTTGGTTGTTGATTATTAGTGGCACTTGGCATTGCAGCCATATGTTGTTGTTGTGTCGAAGGAGCTTGTTGAGTTGTCAAAGGACTAACATCATTGAAATGCAATTGTCCTTGTTGCAGACACTGGCCCAATTGCTGTGCATTTATTCCCGCTGGTGCAATAAGTAAACGTTCCGTTGGTCCAATCGAGGCCGTGGTTTGATTTGCATTTATGGGGGTTATTTGATTATTTAAAGGATTTAAACTGAATAGTTGTTGCGTGTTGGGATCAATTTTAGGCAATGCTATATATCGCTGCTGGGACAACGTAACATTAGGTTGTATTGGCGGATTAACACTTAAATTTAAATTGATATTAGTATTTAAGTTAGAATTTAAATTGAGGTTATTAATTCTAGCACTAGTAGAGCTATTCCCATTGCTCTCAGCTGGTCTCTGTACCTGATTACTCAAAGCTTGTGCTACTGGCTGCTTGGCTACCTCTGTGATTTGTTTGTTATTTTTCTTGTTCGATTTACTTATCGCTCCAGTTGAATTGCTTGTATTAGATGTGCTGATATTGGGTACGGTTGTTGGTGTAAGCTTAGGTTGCGGTAATGTTGGCTGTTGAATTGTTGGCGGTTTTGGTGGTTCGACTTTAAATGGCTCATTTATAATTGTAACATTGGGCAGAGCACCTTTTAACAAAGCCTGCAGTATTAACTGTGATTGTTGATCTTGCGGCTGATTAGGGTCGTGCCTAAGAATCAATCTTTCACATTGTTCTGATACTGCCAAACTCAAACTACCTGTTAACTGCGGTATAATTCCGGCTATTGTATTAGGTGTTCCTACAGATATGGAAACATTGCCGGATATGCCCGGCAATATCGCTGTTTGTGTAACCGGAGCCGTTAGCGAATTTTGAGCATTATTGGGTAGATTTGAGAGCGTTGTGCTTATGTGAGGACTAGGCACTGTTAGAGTGGGTTGTTGCTGTTGATTTATATTGTGTGTTGCCGTAGATGAAGATTGTGAGGAGTTCGAAAGCTGTGGCAGAGCCACCAACTGCATTTGCTTGGGTTGTTCTTGTTGAATGGGCTGACTACCTTGTGTTGCTGAGCCCAAAGTTAAATTGTTACCAGTATTATTTGGTTGAAAAACGATTTGTGTCTGTTGCAAGTGAGGCGTTTGACTATTGCTATTTTTTTCCATTATGGGCATGATTTGTATTTTATTTTCGACCAAAGATGTGATAGGTGTCGAAATTAGTTGCGTTTGATTATTGCCTAACCTATTGTCAATTTGGGAGATTTGAATGTTGCCAATCTGACTGGGTACTAGAGTAGGTGTGGCTAGAGGCGAGGCTATTGCACTAGTTGTGATGTTGGCATGAGTGGAGACTGTCGATGACGAAACTGCTACGTTTGGAGTTAGATTCATTGAAGAACTATTAGCGGAAGTTACTGGGTTATTGGCATCTTTTTTAGCGTTTCTTTTTGTCGCTGGCTTTCTTCTTGGCTTAACGGCGGCCGTGGTTATTGTGGTGGACGCTGTCACTGTAGAGGAAGTAAGTATATCGTGATTAGAATGGACCAGAGAATTGCTGACTAATTGTGGTACGTTATTATTGGACGGCATTGGTGCCGCTGATGAATGCGTGGGCATTGAAAATGTTATATTTGTATTTACAGGTTGTGTGGTTAACTTTGTTTGCTGTTGCTTAAGTTGAGATGAGTTTTTTTCATTGTAAAGGTTTTGCAAATGTTGTTGGGACAGTTTTTGTATCTCTTCCTGAGATGGTAAGCGCGGTATGGTAATGGAATAGGGTTGAGACAACGACGTATTTGTTGGGCCAACACCTGGTTCAGAAGGATCAATCTTAATTACAATATTAGCCGCTGGTTCTTGAGGAGATTCCATATTTTGGTTTTGATTGGTGGACGATTGCATACCAGGTATACTAAGAGTATAGGGTAATGTTTCACTGGCGCCATTAGGTTGTGGTATAGATATGGTAAAATTTTGTGTTGAATTCAACATTTGGGAAGAAGCTGATTCTTCGTTTGGACTGGAGTCCATGAAATCCTCATCATCTTCATCTGTAATTCCACACAGTTTCATAACATTTCCTAAGTCTAGTTTTCCATTGCTGGCTCTTTGTATCTGTGGCGGAGGCGGTGACGGAGATTTAAGTGCAGGTGCATCCTGCATATTATGATTCATTTGGTTTGTAGGTGGTATGTTATGTTGTTGGCCTGTTTGTTCTTGACTTGTATTAGGAACCATTTTTATCGTGTTGCTTGTTGTCATTGAGGTGTTGGTAATAATTGATTTGTTGGCGGTGGTTGCAGAAGAAGTAGCGGTTGTTGGTTTCTTTTTTCTTGGTTTAGTCTTTCTCTTAATTTCTTGTTGCACTGTGTGTGGTTGGGGCTGAGGGAAATACAGGTTCTGTTGTGCTTGCTGTATTTGATGTGTATGATGCTGAGCCTGTTGCACTTGGTTTTGCGTTTGCTGTATCTGTTGTTGCAATTGCTGAATTTGTGCTTGCTGTTGTTGCTGCTGGTGTTGTTGCAGTTGTATGGTGGCTGCCGCATTTACGCTCAAATGTATTTGTGGTGGATTGTGGGTTTGTGGTTGATTTTGTTGCTGTTGTTGTTGTTGTTGTTGTGGACTACCGCCAGATACATTTTGTAGCACCGGTGTAGGTTGTCTCAGCGGTTCAGGTGTCACTGCTACCGGACAATGGGCTGGCGATGATTGAGCTATGGTGCTCATAGCATTGGATGAGTTTGAAAAGAGATCATTTGTTGCTGTGTTGTTGGCGGCGGTATTGTTATTTCCTGAATTTTGTTGAGTTTGTTGGTGTCCATTATTAGCGGTAGTTTGTGACTGTGGCGGTGGTGGTGTTTGAAATGTAGCTCCTGCAGCTGCAGCAATTTGCTGAATACTTGCGCTACTTAGTTGATTGAGATTTATGTTAAAACCCTGCGAATTCTGCTGAAACTGTGAACCTCCCGGCAGTTGAGAAAGAAGGGTTGTGGCTCCGGATGTAGTCAGTCCATTCGGCACTTGTATTTGAGCTGTCAGCCCATTGCCGTGAGCAGCTGCAGCAGCTGCCAATTGTAGATTTTGTATTTGTGCTGCTACGCTGGGACTCAATATATGACCATTAATTGTGGCTGCTGTTGTGGCATACTGTTGAGATCTTTGCTGCTGACTATTAGCCGCGGCTGATAGGGCGGCATGTAAACCACTTAGTTGTGTTATGGCAGGTGACTGTGATTGAGTTTTAATAGTCTGCAAATGATTTGCCTGCTGTATAAGATTAGCTTGGGAGGATACTATAAAAGTGGGCGTGGCTGCCAGTTGCATTGTAGCTCCATTAGTGCCTAAAATACGTAACACTTGTTGCGGCTGTTGATGCTGCTGCAGCTGAGGTTGAGCTCTATTCTGAATCACCAACGACGGTGTGGCGGTCAATTGTGGTGTGGGTGGCCGCAAAATTAATTGTACTCCTTGAGGGGTATTTTGTTGCACCAAAACGGGTACTTGGTTAAGCAATAAAGGTTGTTGAGTGGTAGTTGTTAGACTAGCTGTGGCACCAGACGGTAGGATTATTTGTTGCTGTTGACCTGGCTGTGCCGATTGTGAGATCTGCGTTAAGGATGGCTGAGACATATTGCTTGAGGAAGTAACAGGTGCCGGAGGAGGGGATAGATTTGTGGTTTTCGATTTCTGCTGTTGAGCTAAAGTAATTTGGTCTACAATTTGCTGTTGTTGTTGATTGTGAATCAGTTGTTGTTGATGTTGATGCAACTGCTGAGGTTTTGGTAGAATTTGTTGGGGAGCTTTAGTTGATTTAGTACACACCGTCGGCGCTGCAGAGGTCACAATATTCGATGTAGGTGTGGGGTTAAATCTATGCTGTTGCTGCTGCAGATGCTGATTTTGTTGGTGAGATGTTGCTGCCGCTATGAATTGGCCCTGAGGTCCCTGAATAAGTTGAAATGTTTGTTGCTGAGGCGCGCCATTACCGTTGCTGCTGTTAGCAATGGTATATTGTTGTTGTAAAATTTGCATAGGCGGTTGTGGTGTTGGCGGTTTAATAGAAGCCGAAGTTATAGCAGTGCTGCTAGGACTGGGTAATGGACTATCAGCTATTAAGGGACTACTAGTTTGGTATTGTTGAAATTGCTGTTGTTGTTGATGGTTTTGGTGCTGTGATTGTGGGGTTATGGGTAAAACTGCAGTACTAATGGCAGTACCTTTTTTCGTTTGATTTTTTGGCGTGGTAGCCACAGTTGTTGTCGCAAACGTATTCGGTGTATTGTTAATCGTTGTTGCATGTAATTGCCCATAGCCGCCGGCTATAGCTGTAGTTGTAGATAAAGATGGCAGGTGTGAATAGTGGCTAGAGGAACTAAATATTTGGTGATGCTGTTGTTGCTGCTGCTGTTGCTGAAGTAGTTGTTGATGGCGTTTAGTACCCTTCTGTTAACATTAAATTCAAAAATAAATAAGTAAAAAATTTCCTTAATTTCTTTGTCTAGTGGATGACTTTAGCGATTATATACATATGTACATACATATTTAATGTCTACTTACCTTATTGAGTTGTATGTTATTGGATCCTACTAATGTAGTATTTAATTCATTTCCAGAAGCTGTTACTGTAGGTAAAGTCGTTGTTATTGTATTTTGTGAGACACTACTGGGAAAACTTGCCACTACATTTAAGCCACCACCAGCCGTTACACCAATAACACTGGTAGCGGCCGCTGGTGACTGTGAGGGACTGGGCTGGAAAACCACAGTGCCAGCACTAGGACTGCCATTTGTAAACTGGTGTATAGACTGTCTGCGACCCGGTGTCACAGTTTTACGTTCCTATAAGAGTCGTAAAAAAAGGTTTAAGGCCACTATTGTATACAATTATTAATAATTATTTACCTGCTCATGAGTACTGTTATTTGTCAAAGGATTTCCTGTAACTAAAAGTACATCTTGTGGGAATGGTGATAATGAGGGTGACGGTTGCAAACGTGGACTAGCTGAGATCGATGGTGATGGACTGGGCGTTAAAAACGGACCCGGAGGAGACAATATTCCTAAAACAAAGAAAAGTAGAGGTATATTTTTAATAAATTCTGATATAACTGTAAATTGTTCTAATTTAGTGGCTACGAAATGTATGTATGTGTATTCTCTTGTAAACCTTAAAAAGTAACGTCAGATTAGTGACAAACGACTATATAATATACATATGTATGTAGGTACGTACTTTCTTTTAGTTTAAACAAATATTCATTACCTTAAATTAGTTTCTAATTAACATAACAGTAAACATATGTACCGACATTACTGTTATACTATTTATTATAATTTTATGCTACATGGGACACTTCAGCTTACACGTATTTCGGCGAATGTTTGACTAATCTTACTTTTAATTTAGCATCTTCAAAACTTACAAAATATAAATAATAAACAGCAGAGAACAATAGCACTGTTCACTTCAACTCTTTAAGAATTTATTGCTGTATATTTATATGTAATGTTTAGATTAGCAGATCTAAGAATATTTTAAATATTTTATGTTGGACAAACTCTTGTCGCTGCAGCTAAGGAATTTCGCCAGTGTATCGTATGTTGAGATATACGCGTATGTATAAGGCAAACTGCTTCTTCGCATCTCCTAGACTGAATTTTCTCATAGTAATGTTGAGTGCTAAATGTTGTGTTACCAACTCTTGTTCTTGCAACCAAAATACTGCTAAATACTCTGCTAAAATATTTGTAGTGAGGCGGTCGAGAAATACTGCTGTTATTAGAACATAAAAAGCAATTTGATGTACTCCATTAAAGTTTATGTTGTTCTTCTTGCATATTTTTTTTTAGAAAATTTGACTTCGCTGATATTAAAGCCAGCTTTAAGTTTTCTTAATAATTCTATTCTTTCGTTATTTGCACACATTTTCCGTTTAACATTGATTAAGATGTATAAATATGTATTTATAATATTTTTGTAAAAATTTTCACAGTTTAAAAATTAAAACTAACTCGAATACCAAACGTTCTCATTCAAATCTTTCAACTTTGTATTCTTGGGATCGAGCTGTAGTCTTCTTTACACCAAAAACAATATTTAAAAGAAATAATTGTTAGACATAATTGACATAAAACTGTTATTGTTAATAATAGTCTGAAACATTTTTAACCATTCCATATTTTGGGTCCCTTCTTTTAAAGGCCCCTCTTGTATCATTGCTTGTTTGTTGTGGTAGTTTTTAGCACTTTCTTAAAAAAATTGCACTTCATGTCTTAATTTTAACAACGCAGCTGCGTATAACTCATAAAAAAGTGCGTAGTGTAAAGAAAATATTACGAATTTGCCCATTATTTTATACTGATCACGTATATGACTTAAATGCGTAAAATTATTGAAAACTATATGCTTAACAGCAGATATAATATACAAAATGCTCTCTAACAAAATTAAATTAGAAAGCTTTACTTGTTATTAAAATCAAAATTTGTCCACCGATTTTAATTAAATATGGTCGTTTTATTTATTTATTTTTTTTTTATTATTTTTAGAACTTTTAAAAATCAAAAATTGTTAAATTTTGCAACAACTTTCCAAATATATCCGAAGCTAACAAGCAGTCTGGAAATTGTGTAAGGGTAACTTGCAGGAAATTTGAGTACGGATTTTTGACATCCTTTTTAACATCCTTAATTTTTGATATAAAGAGTAAGCTGTAAACTTCAATATTGACTAGAAAATCTCTAGTCGTCGTTTGTCATGAAATGCTAGAAATGCAACACCAAATGAACTTATGTCAAAGAACTTTACGCATTAAAATGAATATTTAAATCCAACAAAATCTACGGATTATAGCCTCTGGAAAGCTGAAGGGGCTTAAAATGTCCTATTGCCTATGAATCTCGGCTAAGACTTGAAAAGCGCAACTGAGCCAAAACCTCGATTAAAAAACTAAAGGGCATTCGCAAATAACTTATAAGGCTTTCATACCAAGTGGCAGAAATAGTTTCAGTATTTCAAATATCAGTGACTCTGTGATTAATCCTATGAAATTTCCTATCAAAATATAGATATGGGAAAATTACCAGGACCCGATCGCACTACAGGATCAGTGATAAGGTAATAACTTCATCATGCTGTGAGAAGTTTACAATTCGTATGCTCTTGGTAGATGATTGAAATTGTTATGATCCCTAAACCAGAGAAGGACATAAGTCAGATTACGTCATACAGGCCCATTAACCTGCTGTAAATTTGATGAAAATTATTTCAAAATGTATTCGTATCGTGTTAGAACCGTATCTTACTGATCAAAACATCAGCCCTTATCATCAATTTGGTTTTGGAGCAAGCCATAGTACAATTGAGCAAGTCCACAGAATTGTCACCGTTATTCGATCGGTATTTGAAAATAAGCACATTGTTAAGCTTTATTTATTGATATTTTCCAGGCGTTTGATAAAGTCTGGCATGATGGCCTACTTACGATAATAACTTCAGTTCTACCTGAAAACTCGCACAAGTTTCTGAAGCGCTATTTAACAAATATAATGTTTAAGTTAAGGTTTATCGATCAATTTTCAAAAAGGAGAAATCTCTGCAGGGTAGTATATCGGGGTCGCTATTATATAGCAGTGGAGAATAAATGTTACTCTATTAAAATGTGCTCATGTAACGTTTTCACTGAGAAGACAAAACTGTCCCCCAAGTAGCAATAACAAAGCAATAAAACAGTAATCACTAACATCTACAAAACACCCGAGCTACGAGCTTTACCTGCTATCTGTTCACACCTTATAGATGCCTACGTGATAAACAAGATTCACCTGCTACTAGTACACATGAGAAATAGATACCTGACAAACCATAAAACACTAACGAGTTGATGCAGAACGAAAAATGACACTGAAGATTGCACATAGCTGAAACCGATTTGTCTCCAAGCCAAACTTGGCAAGGTATGACGAAAATTCGTTGAAAAAATTTACATCAAACCACCCTGTCGGAATAAAATATCAAGAACAAATACCACTGTTTCAGCGGAAACTCACATTAAGTATTTGGGTATCCACATAGATAGACGCCTAACTTGGTCGCAATATCTTCTACCGTAATATGTACATTATTGTTTATGTATACAAAATTGATACTTTAAACGGAAAGAAAAAGAGGAAGCAACAAAAGGATGAAGGAAAATAATCATGATATACATATATGTATGTTACTGATTCCTGAATTAAAGTCGTTTGTCGACTTTGTGTTTTATTATTAATTTTGATTTAAAATAGTAATTGAAGGATACAAAAATATTAAATTTAACAAGTAAGAGGACCTATATTCGGCTTGCCGAATATTATTTGTGAAAGATATACACGAGTATAAACTTTTAAATATGTACTACAGGGATTTTCCGGTTGTTTGCTATCTTTAAGTCGTCTTTTTTCACATTTAAACTCTCCTTTCGTTTTAATATAAGCAATTTAGATCGGTTTAAATAGTTCTTAGGATGACACATAGATGGCGGTACTAGATTTATTTTTAATATTATTTTTATTTAGTACTAATCTTCAAACGATACGAGTATAAATTTGACAGCAATCTGACTATTGATTCGTCAGTTATAGCATTTTGTGTGAAGCAACTTTTGTTATTGAAAAAAATGTGAGTTTTGATAAAGCATTGCTTTAACATTTTGAAACAAATCCGGTTATGAGGGTTTTTCAGAAAACCTTGTAGGGATATGTTTTTTTGGAATAGGAAATATAATAATCAATATTTTATTTATATAGAATATTTTACTTTTTCAACCTACCAGCCCAAACCTTGTTTTGTCATTCTTGGGTAAATTTGATATTATTATTGTTGAATTCTTAGCGTCATCTACAAAATCTAACAAAACAAAAATATTATTGAAAATATGAGAAAATTCCTCAAATTAAATGTTCATCATTAGTTTTGTTAAATAGGTGCTGTTTACCCTACATCAGTAGAAAGACACAAAGAGTAGAAAGTTCACTCCAATTAATAGTGTCTAATATATATTCTTAGTATTATAAAAATTATCGTATTAATACAATAAAAAAAATAATTAATATTATTTATTTTATTGTGTGGTAATGCTTTTAACAATGTTGCCTTCGAAATTTTTAAAACAGACATTTAAAATTTTGGAATCATCGCGTTAAAAAAACTCTTATGGTAAAAAGTTCAATTGGATAGCACCAATGAGATAAAGATTATAATTATGTATTCCAACTTTTCAGATCAACGTAACGAAGACTCTTTGTTGGAAAACCGACAAGATAGAGCCTTTGGCAGGAATTGAACTTGCAATCCACAATATAAATATTATAAACTATTTGAAACATTTGTTTGTTCCCACGCTCGAGTTGAAATATTTAGAACAAACACATTCTCTTAATGTTCGGAAAAAATCATTCATTTACCGGGAGATGCAAGAAACTTTAATAAATTACTTTGATCTTTCTGACGATAGTTGTTCCTGATGTTTTTCTTTAAAAGAAAAAATGTTTTTCAATTGCATAATCAAAAAAGCAAAAAAAAAAAAATAATAATTTCATTAATCCCCTTTTTAATACAGACACACACAAAACTAACTTTGCTCTTGTCTTCTTTCATTTAATGGCAAAAAGTCTCTCAAAGAGGAATCAAGTGGTTCTTCATTTTTTCTCTCTCTTCTAAAAGAAACCTTTATATTTTTTGTTTTAGGGGTAAATTAATCAAAAAATACATTTCATTCCAAATTGAAAGTATTTTTTTTTCACTTTTCACTTTGCATGCCATATCCTTATTGTGCAACAGTGTTTACTACTTATATTTGCTTACAGCATACAAGCCAAGCACACATACCAACATATACAAGTATGTAAGTATATGTAGTATATCCGCACAAAAGATATTTTTTTTACTACTCGTAACACACCCTTGCAACGTTTTGTTTAACATCGGTTCCATAAAGATTCAATCCCAAGAGGTATTTACTCTTTTACTATTTTCTGCATTCTTTATTTAGTTTCGCTTTTCGTTTTTTCCTTTTCTATATATTTTTTTTAATTTGGTCTGTGTACAAATTTTCTACTTTTATGGTCACGTAGTTGGAAAATTGCATTAAAGTAATCATTTTCGTAACAACACAGCCAAAAAATCATAGGCAAATTAGCTAGAAACAAAAAAGTATTTTTGTTGAAAATAGATTTCATATGAATACAGTAAACCCTTGAATCATGTCGCCAGCTCGTTGGATTTACATTGTCTATGTTGTATAAAAAAACCCGGGGAATACCAGCCTTTATTTGATGTATTTGTTTCTTTTCATATACTTAGATATAGATTGAAATGAAGACGCACGGCAGTGCCAGGCCAAGTTCGGCCGTATAAAGAATTATGGGAAAAATGTTACCAAGTTGTCTAGAAATGGCATGGTATTGCACACATGAAGAACTTGGAACTCATTTTGAACTCAGTACTTTCTTCACATTTATGTTTTTGTGCGGGTATGATCTTTAGAATTTTAAATGCGGAAAGTTCATTACTAGAAGTTAAAGTTAATTTATCTGTTAACTCTTCATGCAACTTTCACTTTCTTTGAAAATGCAAACTAACATCACTTTGAGTTATTGAATTTCGGGCATCCCTTGTCAAGTTTGGTATGGAGACAAACCGATTTCGGCTATGGGCCATCTTCAGTGACATTTTTCCAATAATCTGCATCAAAACACCCTGTCGGAATATCAAATCAATAATTAATTAATACATATTTTAATCCTAAATTATTAATTCTTCGGCCATGTTAAAAATGTTATCAACTTAATCACTTGCGGGATAAACTCCTAACATTGATCATCAGTATGGTCAACATATTTTTAAGTACCAATAAACAATATAATCCAGAAAACATTATGACAACGTATATTGAATCCCGTTATTTTCCTCTGCTTTTAACAGCCACTGCACATTAACGTAAAATTTTTTTAAATGAAAGACTTCAAATTAAAATGTGATTGTAAAGAAAATGACAAATTCTTTTCCTCCCTTACTTTTTTTTAGGAGTTTCTCTTGTGTATTCATATTACACACATCGATTAACACACAACAATCCATCTCCATCTGCAACTGCAACTGCTAAGTACAGAAAACCATTTTTAAATTCACTGGCATGCTGCTGCTGGATGTTGTTCTTCCAGTACGAGCACTCATACGAAATGAAACATTTTAATATTTTGTAACAAAATTTTTCTTTAATGAAATTACAATTGAAAGTCGCAGAAGAGAAGAACAAAAGGTTAAATTTTGTTGTTTGGTGTCTGTATGTGTTTTATTTCAATTGCCGGGTATAAAAACAGAAAATTCACTGAGACTTGTATAAATTTTTAAGTTAGGGAGTAAAATTGCAAAAATCCTAACAGACATACACATGTACGTTGCAGTAAGACAGAGAGTATTGATTTGATTTTATTAATGAATATAGAGGCTCTTTAGAAACTCCGTACTCTGATGAAACTTCTTCATTAAAGAATTTTATAAAATGAAAATTAATGTCAGTTCATCATATTCACTCTGGACAAAGCGCAAAGTTAAAATAGGTACAAGTATCCAGAATATATACCTACTTAATGGAGGGCAATCGAATATCATATACAAGTAAGCCTGTTCTGGAAGTGGAGAAGAGTATCTCGAACAACAGTTTCATTTGAATATACATGCATGTAAGAAGCCAATGAGCAGTGTTTCAATTTGATAACATAATGAGTCTGAACTAAATTTTCATAGACTTGAAACCAAATACCTGAGATTTGGTCGAGATAGTCGGGCGACTGGACGGCAATCATGAATTGTCCATGGAATTCGCACTTTGGTCAAACATGTTATACGAGTGTGTTGTTAGAGTGCTAAAAGGCCGTACGAGAAAAGTTCAGTTATAAATTAAATTTTACAACAAAACTGTATACATATATATAATATATTCATATCTTATTTGTGTTGTCTGACTTCAATCGAAATCGTGAAGATATGAAAATGTCCGATAATATATTTACATCTACAAACCCTAGTAGACCCATTGTGCTGGCTATTCTATATATTTTTTGAGTCGAAAAATCACCTGTAAGTTTTGCTCTAGTCGAGCATCATCTTTAAGCTTTGAAAATCATTATTGTTTCATTGTATCATTTTAATCCGCAACTTTTGTCATTAAACAAGTGAAAGGTGTTACAAACGTCCAGAGTATAAAGTTTCAGTACTGAGAATTACTTTTCTATTTAAACGATATCTATCGATTACAGAAAACTTAAGGACAAAAGTAAATAAAATTAAAATATACAATATGTAGCAGGACAACAAAAAGCTGCATAACAAAAAGAGGAAGACGAACAATGGTACTCGTATATTCAAAACCAGCTGTTTCGTTATGAATCGTGTGAAACAGAAAAAAGAAACAACTTTTTGAAACATTTGAATAAAAAGTTAACTTTAGTACAGAAAGACAAAAGAAAAAAATACTAGGACATAAGTAAGAGGTATTTGTGGTCAAGCTATTCCAGTGTGAAGAAGCCTGTCGCGCCGGAGGTGATATTTTAATTATTTTACATCATTGTAGCACAAAAATAAAGTTCGTTTGTTTTAATTTAAAGGAAACATGCGGCGTTATTATTAGAAGAGGAGAACCAACGATTTCGACCGGCAATAATTTAAATAAAAATTTCATTTTGCAGTACAACATAAATTTAAACAAATTATTTAAGGTCATTAATGAGACCGTTTATTGCATTTTATACTTAATTTTTTTTTTTTTAATTACACATATTTCGAAGGTAAACAAAAAAAATCGAAAGGCTCTTCGCCTTTAAATTAACAACTTACAAAAACGTAGCTATGCTCGTAATGCAGAACACACACAATCGTAAAAAATTTAAACGAAACGGAACACATAATACCAAAGTTGTCAAACAACGAAAAATTCAAATCGAATCGAAATGTAGAATAGGTGTGAATATCTTGCCAAAGTTTTATCAAAGAGCTCTTGCAAGTGTTTTATTGTTTTGTAATAAATAATTAAATTAAATACTCGTATATAATCTAGGCACCTTTCCAAAATTAATCATGGAACAATACACAATGGAAGAAAGAGTTCGAATTATCTATTTGAATCCGTGAATATTTTCGTTTACATAATCGCTCATCTGACCTATTTTATTTCGTATTTGGTTCAGAAGTTCGCACGAACTGGGTCAGTACGTAAAATGAAAAAGTCCCATCACTTCACAAGGCGTCATTAGTTGGCCTTCAAAAACGTGTGTTTTATTTTAAGAGGACAAACCGAACACGATTGCAACACTGAAACAGGACATACGACTGAAGATAACCGATATAGAATTTGTGCTTTGCATAAATGTCACGGAAATAAGACAACACCTCATGAGTCGGTGCGACCATTAGGCCTATATATTTTCCATACATAATTGTAAACAATTGGAAACCTTAAAATATTAAAGGTTTTAACAAAAACAATGTTTTTTCTTAATGTGGAAGCTTAAATTTATAAAAATTGTTTTAGTCATGCAGCGAAAAATCCAAGTGCCCGTAATAACAAACGTATACATTATATTATTATTATAGGTTCTATCTCTCTCACTCTCTCTCTCTCTCTCTCTCTCTCACACCGATTAATGGTTGAAGTTGCAGTTGTATTCTGTTACACCATTAATGTGTACTTTAAACCATAAATTAATTTGTTTCCATTCAGCCGTTAATATTTATGGTTAAATTTATAAAAAATTTTTTTGTTGTTTACGAAGTTTTTGTAAAACTTTGGGTAAGTGTAATTCCATACCAAATCACCACAGGGTATAAACTTGAACACGTAATTTAATGAAATTTGTTATGAAAGTTGGCCTCCTAGAGATTACGAGAAATTATTTTTTTTTAAATATCTCAAACGGTTTCAAAATTACGGTTATGTCAATGTTTTTAAAATCGTAAAAAAAAGGTAGCCAACGTACTCGTACATACTCGTATTTTCTCCTAATTGCGCTTAAGAGATGCAAGTGATACCATTTTACTTAGTTTTAAATGCTTCTTCTTTGCTATAAAATGTTTTTTCGCAACATCAAATTCCAAATTCTGATTTTCTCAAGGAGTGCCGTTTTGAAAATTTTTTTGGCAAGTGATTTTCATAGTCTCAAAATTGGAGGCTAATGGGTTCATAAATAGTTATATAATAATCTTTAAATTGTGAGGTGGTCCTCCAATAGGTTATTTTTTATTTTTGATTTGATACGGAGTGTCTTGTAAAGGCCCTCAACAAATACATTTATCCGACTTTATTATTTAAACTTAATATTTCCAAATTATTTCTTAGTTGATTCAATTAATACATTTGTCAGGAAATATTATTTACTTATCTTTCAATAAGAAGTTGGAACTTTTTTAATTTCCTTCGATATTTGAATAATTAATCTGATCCCATTTTTGCAAATGAAAGTTTATACAAATAATTTGAATAACAAATTCCTAAAGCAAATAATAAAATTAAAAAAATATAAAAAACACAAAAAATCTGTGTTCAATACTTTTCTCATACCTTGAGTAAAAAATAAGTCAACGTACTATTCAACAGGCTCTTCAGCTTCACACGTAAAAACATTGTATGAGTTAAACTTTTCTAAAGCATTTATTTTAAATGTATTCTGTATCGCCGGCACAACGTGTAGCACATAGTTAAAGTCAAGCAACATTAGTTGCTTGACATAACCATGTCTTTTTGTTTTAGCCTGGTTAAGTCGCACACAGGACTCCAAAAGAATGCAGTATGGATGTATGCAAACGAATTTGTGCAATAAAAAGATAAAAACTTTTTATTTATACACAGTTTTTTTTTACATTTAAACTCAACTTGAGTCTTAAAAGACTGTAGAATACAAGACAATGTCACAATGTTTGATATAAAATAAAAAAGAAGTAATAAAAAATAAACTACAAAGTAAAACTGAAAATAGTAAAATCTTTTTGTTGTTAACTACCCAGCTCTATTTGGCTTATACTTGCTCTCTTCCATACACACATTTTTTTCCTGACTAAGTTTTTGTCTTTTGTAATGGCGGGAGCAACGAAAGCGTAAACCTTAGGAATCTGTTGGCAGATTTGATGTTATGGCAACTTAAAGTAACATTTATACTTAAAACCTTGGTATATATGACAAGACAATGACAAAAACAACAATTATAAACCAACAAAAATAAAATAAAAAAAGAGGTAGAAGAGGTAAAGGATATTTTATGCTGATCTCTTTGGTGTCGATACAATGAAACGAAAAACAATGCGAAATTTCAAACAACAAGTTGAAAAAGAGTTAAGAGTGCGCTACTGCGTTATGTTTCCAGTAGGCATAAAAACATATGATTAAGGACACAAATTTTACACATCCAAGCTTATCTTTACCGTTTTATAGTAGTTGTTTTGTTTCTTGTGACCCAAAAGCTAACGAATACTTGGACAATGCTTCAAAGAGACTAATAATTGTGTGCCAGAACACTCAAGCAGGGGTTAAACTAGAGTTTGATGATATGGTTTCAAAATTTATTCTAAATTGATTCTTTTTAACAAACGCGGCGAACTTATTTAGTTTAAACAAATGTGCAAGTTTTAAAAATATCAATTATTTGTACAAGAATCTTTGCCACAATTAATCAATCAAAAAGGGATTAATGCCACAATTTATATGGAAAACAAACAAAAAACAATTCAAACATTTTTAATAATTTGTTTTTGGTTTATATATTTTTGTGTCTATAAAAACAAATCAACGCCATAAAACATGCGGTGTTGATTTCTTTTTCAAAAGCCCAATTTTTATGAAAACCAATAACAAATTTGTAATTCTTTTTTTAATTTGTTTTTCATAGAAATTCTGCGTTGTGTTGCGTTTTATAAAACAAAGCTCTACGTCTGATTTGACTGAAACTTCTAATGGACACTCAAGTCTAAGTTCCATAAAAAAATCAAAGACTTAATAAAAAAAAATACAAATTTCTACATGCAACCGACGCAAAAAAAAAACGCACATCGAAAATGTGCAACATGTAACGATTCCAGGTATAAAACCTTAGGGAAGGCTTATTATATTTCCCTGCCATCATACACGTAACAAAAACGTATACATTAAACCTACAAAATTCAAGTGATCTTTATACTTAAAAATTAATAAAACGGCACTCGATGACCAAATAAATTCGTATCTATTTATCTTTCACCCTTTATTATCATATTAGGCAATAAAATATAGAAATATCCCAGTTTGCATTCGGCGATTTTTACAATGAGTGAAATTACTCAGCAAAGAAGTTCCATTAATTGTTTTGTGCGGAATGAAATTTCTGGTGCCGAAACGTTCAGAATGTTGCAAAAGGCCTTCGGTGATAATTGTATGACGCGAGCAAGTGTTTTTGATTGGTACAAATAATTCAAAGAGGGTAGAGAACGCGTTGGCGACTAACCACGTCCAGGACAGCCATCAACTGATGAATAACACGTCAATAAAATCAAGGTCAGAGACCTTACTGATATCGTTGGATCAGTGACAACCATTTTAAAAGATCATTTGGGCCTAAGAAATCAGGATTGGTTCCGTTTTGAGTCAATTGAAGACATTAAACGTGAACCGCTACGCGCACTGAAGGCTATTCCGGAAATTGACTTTAACAACTGTTACGAGAATTGGAAAAAACGTTGGCATAAGTGTATTGTAGCTGGGGGGATAACTTTGAGGGGGACGCAATAGATTTGGTAGAATAAATAAAGAAATTTAAAATTATGAACAAATTTTTACTATTTTTTGCCTACAGTTGTATTAAAAATTATCGTGTTATATTAATAAAAAAAATTATTGTTTTTGTTAACCGAAAAAAAAACTTTGTTAAGCCTGAATAAAATTTTCATTCATTTACGAAGTACTTTAACTACAAGAATGTTAAGTTTAATAAAACTTTTATTTCAAAAGACTTCTTAAAAGGCAGCATTCAAAAAATATAAATCTTTTCGTTTGCCATAAACATTGGAAGCAAGCGTATTATTTCTATTCGATTGGCATTGATAAGCCCTATTTTCAACTTTTTACTTGTCGTCTTTTCTTCCATTTTTATTTAGTTTTTTTATTTTTTATTTTTAGTATTAAACTCTTTATCCTGTCAGTGTTTATATATAGTTTTTTTTTTTTTTTTTTTTTTTGCTATTCTGTGCCATAAATCTCCAGTTTTTTGTTGTTGCTGTTACTCTGTCTCGTCTTTATCCCTCTTTGAAAACAAAAAACATGTTGCAAAATCTTTTATGTATGAAGCGATGAGCACCCTACCACACATTCTCAAAATATTTTCAAAACTGTGTTCAGGCAATTTTAGAAAAAAATTATGTTTTAATGTTTAATTTAATATAATCGAAAATAGGCTTGTTTAACTCAATTTATTAATTTTAATCCTTCATTTTTTTATTAAAACATCAATCACTTGACATTTTAACTAATTTAATAAATTTATTTCATTTATATTAACTAATTCAAATTTTATGTTTAAGTTTGTTTAATTTATTCTTTCTATTAAAAAAGAAAACGAACTTAATAATTGTAGTTCGACAAAGTTACGTAAAAAAATTTATTTCATTTATATATTTGATTAAAAAGAATATTGATTCGTTATTCTCTTTCATTTGAATATCCTTACCAGTCAGGCGTGGATCTAGGGGGAGGGAAAAAAGGATTAAAACTAAACGTTTTCCCAAAATAAAATTTTTCTGTTACAGATATAAAAAAGAAGCAGGATGCACGCCTGTTAACTGTAGTAGCGGATAATACGAGAAGAGTTTTTGCACAAGATAAACAAACATTGGCGTTTTCACAAAAAAATGTTTGTGAAAAATAAGTTGACGAAAAAGAAATACGTTTTCAAATTTTTGTAATCATACAAATTTTGTGGAAAACCCCAAAAACACAACTCGGAAGAGTTTTTTGCGCCTGCTTAAAGGTTACTATGAATTAAATTTGTTTATAAACACTTTGGAATTTCTTTCGACTTTCATGTTAGTAGGTAACATATTACATAATTGAAACCCTTTGTGAAAGAGTGATCGCTGATGCATTCCCATATTTTATTTCTCGATAAGAATGTAGTTATTTCATGAGATATTCGGGTGCGTTACCAGTTCTAAATATTTGTATCAAAATAAGCGTATTTATTTTCAGTCGTTGTTGTAATCCAAGCCATTTTAAAGTCTCAAGCATTAGATTTATCGAGTTATAATAATTACAGTTAAGTATTGTACGCATTGCTTTGTTTTGCAATTTTTTAAGCCTCTTTATTTGGTTTACTTTACAACAGGTATATAGAATTGCAAAATGAGATTTTATAATCGTGTTGTATATACTTATATATTTATTGCTGTTAGTAACGAGATTTTATTTCTAATTCTTTTGAAAAATCCGAATAATTTCTTATCTAATATAATTTAAAATATTATTATATTACCCACATTTATTTCCATTACGTTTGTTTTGTTTTCATTTTTTTTTTTCAATAAATTCATTCATATTCATTTTCAGCAATAAATTCAATTTATTGATATCGTGCGTTAAATTATCTCGACTGGATTATCTGTGCTTGGCTTCGGTATGAATTAATCTATCATCTGAGTAAAGAATTATTTTACATTTTTTTAGGACATTAGATAAATCATGTTTATATGTAATATATAAATAATAGAGCCCCTAGGATTGAACCTTGTGGAACACCGCATTTGTTTTCTATTGCATGTGATTTTATCTAATTTACTTTCAGAATTTGCGTTCTAACAGTTAGATAAGATCTAAACCAGTTCAATTCATTTCTATTGATGCCATACGTGTATAGTTTTTAAATTAAAAGAAACACTGCTAATATTTTATTATCCTTGCCTCTATTTTTTCATTCATTCGCACCGTAGCTAATAGCTGTCTCCCATGAGAAGATTTTCCTGAATTCCGATTATTATTTCAATAGAATACTATTTTGTTCTATTAGAGTTTGCAGTATATTTTCGCATATTTTAATTTATTGGACGAAATTCATCACAACGTATTGCCTTTGGATCTTTTTTATAGCAGTGATCATACTAAGATTCCATATTGCGGGAAAATGTCCTGTTCCCAATGAGTTGTTTACTGTTTTAATAGATTTGGTCTTATAGCATTCACATTATCCAATATAATTTTGATTGAAAGCTTATTGAAATTTATTCTCTTACATATTTGTTGTAGATCGAATAAATTTGTTGCAAGAAAATTAAATGTCGAGTTTATCACAGGTATAGTTTCTAATTAACTTAATGCTATCGACAAAATATGTACATATGCATGTGTTAAACTGTCTCGCTATTGTATAATTATCTTTAATTTCTTCTGATAAAGATTACTTTTAAAGTTACACAATCGCTGAGACCTTGTGATTTACAATCGCCAGCTATTTCACGATTTAGAATTTAAATAGTAAATTTCATACGGAAGGCGATTCTTAGCACATGGGCGATATTAATTCTGGTAGCACAAATTAAACAAAAATTGATATTATATCCTAATAATAGCGTGAATTTGAAATTCGACCTCGCCTTGTCAGAGTTGCGTTTATAGTGTTGTGCCATCTTAACCATGCTTTTTAACCAAACTTTTTATGCCATTATGATGATGCCATTGTTCTACTGCTTGTAGATGTTGGCAATTTTTATTTTTTCTTTTCTCCTGTGTTGTTAAGAATATGTATATGTATACGTTTTGCATTTTTTCCGTTGGATTTTACATCTTCTATGAATGCAAAACTAACTACACAAATGTTGCCAGTTGTCTACGAGTTACGACTAAACTATTCATGGAATAAAACACACATTCATTTCTTGCTAAAGTCTGTTATTTATTTATTTTTTTTTTTTTCGTTGCGTTCCTTCAATACTCATCGTTGTACTCTGTACTCGACTCGGATGTTTGTATGTGTGTGTCACAATGGAAAAAAGTTGGGGAAAAATCGCAAAACTTTTAATGTGTACAAGTACTCGTCGGTATTGTGTATGTCGACTACATGTAGATTTTGGTAAAATTACAAAAAAAACGTAATAATAAAAAGTAGTTTGTGTAAAGGTACATATTACTCTTCAGGGTTTATAGCAAATATTTTCTAGGAAGCTTGACGTTCTTTTCTTTTTGTTTTTTGCTGATTTCGAAGCATATGAATTTTATGTTGTTCTAGGTGGCTTCCTACTTTAACCCAAATCGAATTTGGTCTTTGTATGTGCTCATGTATATGTATTGTAGGTACATACACACATATAAACTTGAAGGTTCTATTCTTGTTTATTACGCTTTCAAAAACGCAAAAGAAAATAACGTATAATGGATCCTGCAGGGCTTAGACGTTAAGTTATTATTGCCTATCATTTTGACAGAAAATTAATTAAATTGTAACTTCTTTGTTTCATTTTTTCACCCATTTTGTATTTATTAAAGACATTTTACCAGATATAAATAACAGGCTTCTTCATTTTTACACTTTCATATGTATGTATGTCTGTTATAATCAACAAGCTTTCAAAGCTTATTATTATCGTACAATTTATAAACCATTTAAATGCTTGTCCATTTTATTTGTCTTTGATCTTTGAATTTTCTCATAAAAATAAAAAAAAAAATAAATAAAATAAAAAGAACATAAAAGATATTTTTCCAACTGAAGTTTTGCTCAATTATAAAAGATTTTAAATGTAGCAGAGCTTAACGAGTGATTTTGTTTTTAAACGAAACATTTAACCAAATTTGGCCAATATAAAAATAATGCACAGGTTCAGTCATTCATCATTGTTGTCATCATGCTCATCCAGACATCCACTTGAACAAAGTGAAAGAAAAAAGTGTGTGCGCTTGAATAAGGAAATACAAAACAAAACGTTTTCTTTTGAATGGTATAACTAGTTAACAGGCATGTTTGAACATTTCATTTTTTTTTTTTTTTTTTTTTGAGAAAATAAAAGTGTATAAATTCCCCAAATATGTACAAGTGATGCGCTATTGCAAATAAATATAAAAAATGCGGGAGAAATAATGCGATTCTTTTGAAGGACTACCGGCATTAAGTGATATTATTTTAAGGTTAACAATTCTCCACCGAACATGTCGAAGATGGAGTATGCAGTAAGAAATACACAAGTAATACGGGGGTACAATATGGCATGATGAAGCAATTAACTTGCAACGTAAAGAGAAAGAAATAAAATGAAAACCATTTTCGCGCCAAATACGTGGAGAGGGAACGTGGCCTCAAAGTAAAAAGGTTTTTAAGAAATTCTGGATAAACATCAATGAAGATTAAATATGCGTGTGTTTTGTAAGACTCTTTCTTCTATGTCTGGTGAATACAAATTATTCGACTGCTATCCGTCGGCACTATAGAGAAAGAAATTGTTGCCTCACTGCATTTATATATGAGAATCTGATTTAATAAATTTGACGTTGTTTCCCCCGACGATAAGCGACGCTCAGCAATGATACCTGAGGAACCAGTCAGGCTAATCATCGAAATTACTGTTGATCGCTAACCTTTACTCTTGACTATATTGATTTCAGACTGTCGGCTGGTAACTGTCCTCCACATCACGGAGTCTTTTGTAATTGCTAGCATTTGTCTAAGGTTTATCTCCCCCATGGCATTCACAAGTGTCTATCGGTGGTCCTTATGCTAGCCAGTGCTGGTCACAGAGTTTGCGCTACCGTCTTAGCTTCTTCCAGGCAGAGTCTGCAAGCATCATATACGATCCATGACCTGTCACTACCGCAATAATTCAGAGTAAGGTACCCCTATTTTTAAGGTACCTATATTATACCTAAGCACCTTATTGGCATTCTAGCCGAGGGGCTCTTTGAGCACCATTCGAGCATGCCTACATATGGTGGCCTCCCTCCACCTTTGCAGGTGTAATGAGTTTACTCATTGTAGAACTTTAGCCCGCACTAGGAAATTCCCCATTGCAACTTTGTGTTCTAACTCACAGAAATCCACATCAGATCCCTTTTTTTGCCGTCTGCCGCTTTATTCCATGCCTATTTTTACCTGTGGCGGCTCTTAGGGTAAAGTATGCCGACGCAATAAGGTATCATCTCAAACCACAGTCAATCATTACTATAGTAAGATCCGGCGAGTAGAGATGTGTCAGAGGTATACTGTTCGTAGGCCATGACGCACCAGCATGAATGACCTTAATTTTCCATCAGTCTGTTAGTGGTCCAGATTGACGGAATGTTGAAACAGACCCCTAATATTGCCTTGAGCAATCCAGAGCTCCTCTATTTAGCTGACATATACTTAGCTTTTTCTGGTGTGGAAAAATACACTAACTGTACAGCACTGCAATTGACAAATGTATTACAATATGCGTATAATAGGTGCGTGTTCAATTAAGTAATTACTTTAATGTTTTTATTTTATTAATCAGTTTTTTTTTTAATTTTACTAATGGCTTTCACTTATTTTAAATTGTTTCTAATTTTATTACTCGCATTCACTTGCTTTTTACTTTACAGATGTTTTCTGAAAAATGACAACTTTTGAGTTATGCCACCTTTGAAGTAGGTGTGCGTTATATTTTCTCCCTTCTCTATCATTAACATCTCACCTAAACTGCTACTTTATTTATGCAACTGATAGGCCGTGATCGGAGGAACTTATCGAGGTTGCTGGCAGTATTAACAGGTCACTGGGTGTTAGGAGAACATGCCAGGCGACTTGGACTCCCCTATAATGACCACTGTCGCAGTTGTAAGGACATAGAGAAAGAGGAGACGGTTTTTCACCTTCTCTGCGAATGCCCTGCGCTGGCTGTCAGGAGACACAAATTTCTTGGAGACTACATACTGGAGGATCTCAGTGAGATATCTAGGTGCCGTTTCAACGATATTTTAAGATATCTCACGGCTACGGGATGGATCTAGCTCCCTAGTCTTAGTGCGAGCATAGGCTCTAAGACACCATTTACCTGGCGAGTGGTATGGTCTTGTCAAAACGGGGTCATTCAGACCTTACTTGACAGCCTGCGTGCAGCAGGCTACCATGTTAACCAACCAACCCAACCAAGCTACTTTATTTAGAAATTTGTTGTTATTTAATGGTCATGAAACAAACA
Source organism: Phania funesta (assembly GCA_963932375.1). Classification (NCBI taxonomy): domain Eukaryota; kingdom Metazoa; phylum Arthropoda; class Insecta; order Diptera; family Tachinidae; genus Phania; species Phania funesta. The sequence goes on from OZ010652.1 coordinate 46,846,806, forward strand.
TTAACAACTACATATACATATACCGCGCACAATTTTAAACAAATCAGTGAACACATGTATGTACACGTACATACATACATATATAAAAAAAAACAAGCAACCAAGAAAAACGGGACAATCATCCAACCAACAACATCCACCACACCACATCACAACAGCAACACCAGCCAGCAATTGTAACAACTTTTGGCGTTAAAAAAAAAAGAGTCTGGCAAACAGGGAAAAATATACAAACACTTGAGTCAAATAATAATTCATGTCTCAAGTGTTGTTGAAATGGAGTTTTATTTTCTTTTTTTTTTGTTTGTTTAATTTGTATAATGTTTTTATTTCTGCTGCTGCCGATGTTTTTGTTATTCTAAGAGTTTGTTTACTTTTTTATTCTTCTTTTTGTAGCCAGGCATTCATGCAACAGCAATGAATTGCATAAAAAGTGTTGTTGTTGAAAAGGAAAATAAAAAAAATAAAAAATGAATAAATAAACATAGAAACGGGCGCGGGGTTTTTAATCTATTTGAAATAAACTGTTATATGAATTGCATTATTGTTGTTTGTATTTGATTGTAGAAGTACCTGCACAGTTTTGATATTGCACTCGTGGTTTTTAATAAGATTTACCGTTAGTTTGAGTTTTATTGCAATTAACATTTATTACAAAATTATTACGCACATTAATTGGAAAAAAGCAAACAAGAAGAAAGAGGGGATATATAAAATAATTAGAAACATTTAAAAATAACAGTGATAAACATTACCGCAATAGTTGCACAGAAAATAATTAGACGTAAGAAACTCTAGTAGCAAAAGATTTCAAACGCAAGGTTTGAATTTGCCGCCATTTGTGCAGTCAAGTGTTGGCAACCCTTAAGAAAAAGCATTTTGACGGTTTGGGGTTAGTAACAAATGTCAAAAAGCAAATGCATCCACAATCCGTCAATGCTTGATGCAGATTTTGGGCGGGAGATATCTGTGAATTATCATCATAATTTTTAAAAGAGGCTACTACTGCTACTTTCTGCCGAGGTTGGATGATATTGATGTGGCCAATATGTGGTTTCAACAAGATGGCATACAGCCCGTGAAAAAATACCATTACTGTTATTTGAAGTCAAAGGTCTATAACAACAAGCCCACAACCAACAGGGGGAAAACGCTGCATCAACGCAATTATTCAAAATGATTATGGATATTTTGGATAATATAGTGCCTGTGAGCCAACATTGTCATGAATCATAAATTAGAAAAATATTGTGTAAGTAAAATATATTTAATACATATTGCTTGATAGCTTTCTTCATCTGCCGAAAACTTAAAATTTATTTTCTGATGAAAACTCGTTAAGAAAACAAAAATTATATTTTAAATTGTATTAAAAATGTTGAACGGTTAATGTAGATCACTGTATAAGTTTCGAACAAATCTGGAAGTTAATTGAATCAAGCTTTACAAAGGATGATGGAAATTCGTTGCAAATATCTATGTCTTTACCAAACATTTTCGAAGGTAAAATTTACCTTCAAATATTCATAATGAAGAAAGTTCCAGACAAATCCCTAAGAAGCTGTTTGCAGCAGCGTAGGGCTGAAGGAACTCGAGTTCTGATATCAAATAATGTGGTAAACTTTTTACAGCAGAATGATAGAGTAAAAGTAAAGGGGGTTCCAGTAAAGACGGGTTGGTATAAAACAAACTGTGTGTAAGGTATTAACGAAATTATTTATTTTATTTAAAAGGCCCACGTATGCCATTATATATGGAATACACAAAATCAAATGTTCACCCATCACCCCTTCCTACGGCTTAATATCACACAGCGGCACAGACCCAAGAGGTAGAATTTTCAATAACTCTTTCGCATTGATTTTAAGGGCATCGGTAGGTTGCGACTTATTGGCACAGAACTGCGACTTCAAAACACCCCACTAGATCAAATTTTGCGTGGTCAACCATTTCCCTTTTGCAAGAGCTAATCATGAGTTCAACTCATTTATGCAGAATGTCCATTGTGGCGTTGATAAGCGTCAGCAGTAGCAACTTTTTGTGAGCCCCTGGTCCTTAGTGCTGATTTTTCTTCAAAATCATAGTACTACTGAAAGTGATCGCTGAAACGTCATGCTTTAGCATAAGTGACTGAATAATAAACAATTAATTAGCAAATGTCTTTATTGTTACCGTTATTTTCCTCACAGTTGAAAGGCTTAAGTAAATAAGAAATTAAAGATATCAACATGGTGCTTTAGCCAGCTCCAAATATTAAATTCAAATGCTCGACATAATGCAATAATATACTTATTTAATTTTCTCGTACAACACATCATAAATTTCTTTAAAAACACAATAAAAAGAAGTGGGTTACTACACCAACGTGTACACACAAACAAAACAAGACCCTATTGATCAAGTTTTGATAATGTTTCAAGTTTCTGTAAAACAAAACAAAACCACCTTAACATGTTTATTGTGAAGTTAAGGTGCACCTCACCTTGTTTGTTTATTTATTTGTGCGTGATTTTTTTTCATTGTTTTTTTCTGTTTTTTGTTTTTGTTGTGTTAATGAGCTTGACTTTTGTACACGAACAGTAAATAGCACTTAAATTCCATTCAATTGAAATTTCAAATTATTAACTTTTTTATCAGAAGTAACAACTAGAAGATTTCTCTTGTAGGTCATTTCAATTTGATATGTTCACAGGTGGCTTAATTATTTGATTTACACTCCACTTTAAAATATATAAGTATGTATAACGAAATTCCTGTAGAGAAACGAGTAAGTTTATGTCAAAATGCGCCATACAGTCAAGTTAGTAATATCTTCAACATACTTGTAAGCTCTGAATGAACTAAGTGTTTACATATCTTAGGAATTACAAATGTTAAAATATTTTTATATATTTATATGGGTGATTTAAACTACATTGCAACCACAATGGATTTTAATGTATCATTGCCGCACTTCCACCTAATAAGGAAGGAAACACGGGCATGTTCCATTTTTTGTTGTTTTCTGTTGAGAGTCATGTTTTATTTTTGGGTTAGTTGAAAGCTGTCAGACTATGATGATCATTTGCACAGATTACTAACATCATTTCCTTTTCTTTCGCTTATATTTGTTTAATACGAGTTGTATGTGCGATATTTACAAAGAACTGATGTTTCGCTTATGGTTTACTCTGTGATTGTGTCGCCTGTATCAAAACATGAAACTACGTTTCTAAAAGAATGTTTACGCTAATGTTTCTTCTTGCGAGGTCGACATTCAACATTCAAATGTTACTATTTAAACGCGATATATACTTTATTAGATTACAAAAAAAACAACAAAAAATTAATCTAATACCAAAACAACGCAGCCCAATTATTTTTGCAAAGTTTTTTTTTCTTGAATTATTACGAGTAATTTATGTTTAAATAATAAACTATACAAATTTGAATATTTGTGACACCTTTTTCGCAATTTCCAACGGAACCCCTTAGCATTTTCCCTTCCTCACGAATGGTCGAATTTTTTACCACTGGGCAACAAAATAAATTTATAAAACTTATACTTTGTACTCTATATAATCCCACATATTCAATTTAAAATCAAAATTACTCCTACCAGTTATCAAGTCTGATACTATAATAATTAATTACCCAGTTAGAAAAACATTCGATATTAATTTGTAATTATATATTGCGAGTAAATACTCGTAAGTAAATAAGAGCACACACACAAACATTAGTACGTATACAGTTGTAGGCCGCAAATGGTAGAGCAATAAATTTAAATAAGTCAAGCAAGGACAACCGGCATTACAAGATACATATGTATAAACATACAATTGTAAATAGATAATTAGAAAATTATACAGATGCAAATGCAAGCGAACTAACAGAGATGATATTCTAATTAATTAAGAACATTTTCAACTTTAATCATGAATTTCTGTTTGTTTTTTTTTACCACTGAAAGTTATCCTGTCATCAAGACTATTAAGGAATGTTTCGAATGAAAAGGTTAGGATGAATATTATATTAATCCCATTTAACGCAGCTACAGAATTTTAGAAGCCATAAATTTACTTGCATAGAAACCAGAACAACGGAAGCTTGTAAATAGTTTTTTATACCAATAAATAAATATTGCTAACGACTAAACATTAAGATCAATGCAATGAAAAACTCGGGGTTGGAAAACCCACCGGGTTTAATAACTCCAGCTCAACGGATTTTATTGGATTTCATATTTAAATATTGTCCGCAATTTTAAAGAGCTTTGCTTTATTTGCCTATCCGTTTCGAATTTACGTTTAACCTTCAATTAATAATAATAAGGTTTCCGAAACTTTGTTTGGTTTTCTGCGAACTAAAGCCCTTCTTTCTTCGATTGTTTCTTTTCCACTAACAGTTCGCGGGCAATCGCTGAGCGCTTAAATAAAAGTGTTGTACTTTTACAACTTTCTTCGAAATACTTAGTCAACAAAGTTGCCAATTATTTTATAAAATCTCTAATAAATTGCCATATCGTGAAATCAAATACTCAAACGCTAAATTAGGTTTATAGCAGTGATATTGCAGACTCATGCAATCATATGCATTTATTGTCAGAAAGAAATAATAGAAACAAATTGTATGTTTCTATTATTTTTACTTTTTTATATTAATGAATTTTAGATATTAGGTAATTTCTTCTTTTCAAAATTTAATTTATTTTTTTATAATATAAAAAAATAAAATTTCTAAGCACGGAAAATAAATTAATTCTTAATTGAAGTGTAGCAATAATTTATTAATATTATTTATTGGTGTGGAGCCAATCTTTTATTTTTCCAACAAGGCAATATACTTTTTAATTGATTTTTAATTGAGTATTAGGTGCATCTTATATTAAGGTGGGGTGGAGGTTTTTGCGTTACCCATTGAGTAGCAAATCATAGAAAAACTTCTAAAATTCTGCATATTGGATTAGGGTTATGTTCGCCGCATAAAGCAGCCAGCGTAAATAGAGTGCCAATCAAATACAAATCCAGTAATATGGCAACTCTATGCGTGATTAAAATTGTGGCAATACTAAATACTAAAACAATTAAACTAGTTGACAGGTTAATGATTTACATAAATTATTTTATAAAAACAACAACTTAGCTTTAAATTTATTTCAGAACTATTAATTTAGAAACGATTAAATAATACATACATATAGAAATGTTTTCACTATTTACAATGCCAAATGCAAAAATTTATCTAATGGTTTGAAGTTCAAAACAACCATAAAACAAATTGTGTATAGTAAAAATATCTGTGAAATTAAAACAAATACAATAAAATGATTTAGAGCATAATTAAAACATACAAGAAGAGGGTGTCAAATTATCAAACATAAAATCAAGCACGTTGTTGAGACATAGTGGAATTAAAACACAACAGAGAGTAAAATAGAGAGAGTGAGAGAGAAAGACTAAGAGAAAACAGGTGAGTATGAGTGATAAAAAATATAGAGAGAGCTGACAAAAAATGGACATGTTTCTCTCTTGCACTTTTTGCTTTCTTTGTGTAAAAAAATCGAAATTTGTATGGGAAACAGAAAAAAAAGTTCAAATTATTATAAGTCGATTTCAGAAGTTTACAAAGTTAATTTTTTCCTGGCAGGGGGCAGTAAAGCAGAAAGTTTTGTTTACTATATTTATAGTTTCAACTTGTTTGTTTTTGTAATTGTTTAAGTTTTCATAAACTTAAAAACATAATAGGGCCTAAGTAAACAAATTGCCGCTTAGAAAATGTATGTAATTACTATTTGTACAATTACAACACTACACACACACTAACACACTAATACAAATACCATAGCAATACACAGTTATATAAAAGATGTTGTATGTATCTATATCTTATTTTTTCAACAATGTGTGGTAAAAAGATTTTTGGTTTGTTGTGAGCTGTGTATTGTTTTCAGGTTTTTTTTCGCGTCGCTAGGTTTGTTTTATTCTTTTGCAGATGAATTTCCCCGTCATCCATACAAATACCAGCAACAACTCTAATAACCAAATCTTATAGACATTGCAATCATAGGTACATATTGAATATACATGTATGTATGTATATTTTTTTTTTTGGGTGAAAGATACATAAAAAAATATTTATTATTGTAACTTTGCAACTCGAATACTCACTAAATACTTGAGAAAAAATGTTGAATGTTGTGCTGATAAAATTGCTTATAATATAAATTCACTTTTTTTTTTGTTAATTTGTTTATCTATCTGGATTTAATTAAATTTGTTTTTCACACACACATACACACAAACACTAATATTTTACAAATTTCAGAAATAATTTATTTCTTTTAATTTTTATGAGCATTTTTCATATCTTTTTCTTTTTACTAATAGAAATTCTTTGTTAGCAAATTTTTTTTATTGTTAATTATATTTATTTATAAACATTAAGATGTGTTATGTGAATTTTTTTCTCATAATATATTAAAATTTCTTATACATATACGATATGCGCGCGGCTATTTATTTTTGTTTTTTCTACTGTAAAAATAATATTTTCTTTATTTTTTTGTATACACACATAACACAAAAAAATTTGTTATACTTTTTATTTAAGTTAAAATAATTGGAATACAAAGAATTTATTACACGCGAGACAAATGGAAATTATGCTGCCATTCATTGCACCCCGGCACGTAATACTAGTTTCAGTTAACCACACAAAGAATTTCACATCCCGTCATCGACATTTCGTACGTTCTTTCTTCTTCTTCCACTAAGCACTACTAAACACGTACGTATGCATGTATGTGTAAACACACACACACACACACCCATACATGCATGTAAATGTAGATACAAAACGGTACGATGGACGTTGTTTTATTCTCTCATCGTCATCATTATCGCACGGTTGTTGTTATTCCATCAAATAAGAAATGCAGCAATAGCAACATTTAGGAATAAAGCACAGAAAGTATAGAAAGACAAAAAATGTAATAAACAAACATACAAAATCTTTTGCTCGCTCACATAGATACATAAGAGGAAACACATGAAATGGAATCATTACATTATTCTACTACACACGGACAAATAAAATCCAAGAAGAACAACCATCAAATTTTAAAAGTGGTAAAAAATTCATGGGTTACTTACTCATTCACTCACCACTTGGCAGCAATCCAAAAACATCACATCAATCGAATAATGAAGGAAAAGTGTAGCCAATTACAATTTTTATGAACGGTTAATATCAATGACTTGACAATGTGCCATAGAAATGGATGCAATCCAATATGTAACGTATGTACTTACAATATTATTGTACAGATTATTTCGAATTCCATTTGAGAGGGTCGTTTATGGATACCAACCAAACTTCAGATCTGTCACCTCTTAGTTTCTGACAAACGAATATTTCTGGTCGTCAGTAGGCAACTTAACTGAATTGCGGTTGCTTACATTTATATACACACCAGCTCGGTATTAAAATTAAACTATAAAAATTAATTATAAAAAAAATATTCATTATGTTCTAATTTCTTTTTATAATTCTTGTTGTTTGTATTAGCGAACTTTTCTTTTCTTTAACGATATCGTGGGGCAGGTCTATAAAAATCACCCAAAAACACAAAGACTCATAAAAGAAAAACAGTACATTCCTGGTAAAAAAAAATATTTTTTTTATATAAAGGGTTGTCGATTCAGGAAATAACACAAAACTAAATATTTGTCGTTTAGTTTTCTCGATAATCGTTAAGATAACAACAACAGCTGATTTCACAGTAGCGACTATTGTTTAAAAATGTTACTGAATAGCAAAAATCAGTAAAAAAAAAAAAAATTTTTTTTTACAAATTGTTTATAATTTCTATATAGAATTTATTATTGACCTTATTCCATTTTTATTTATTTGTGAAGTTCATTTTTTCGAATTTTAATCTTGTTTTCAAGGTCCTTAAAAATTAAATAGAAATATTTGTTTTTAGCTTCACTCGACGTTTCTTTGGGATATTATTTCTTCAGGGATGTTATTTATTTAATCTGGTAACCCAGGATTTACTCGTATAATCATCAACTATATTATGGTCATAAAATTTAAGGTAAACTTCATAACATTTCGAAAGAAATAATATTGATCTAGGTATTTACGCTAAAAATCCGAACTTCATAACAATCAAAAAATAAATTAGAAAAGAAATAATGCAAATTTATCTAATAAACAAACTATCTTTTAGAAATTCCCTTTGCATTCTCATAATAATTTTTTAAACTTTACATGTTATTGACGTTAACGTACATACATACATAAATTTGTCGAAATAATTTTTATTTAATACAAAATATGTCAGTTATGATTACTTCGTTTCGTCTCTCAATAAACAGTGTTATTTAGTTTTCCCAACTATTTTGGACGTTTTACATGACATATTTAATCCTAAAATAATTTTCAATTCAAAAATCTACTAATTTTCTATTGATTTCCAAAATTAAAAGCTAAAGCTAAACGTCAACGTTTGTTGACATAGCATGTTTTTCTTCAACTCCGTTTTATTTAAACCGGTGTCATAGGGGATGAGTCAAAAATAACCGGCCCTTTTTCAGTTGATTGTTGATTTACACCTGAACGTGCTACGATTCCGCTTTGCTTAGTGGGTGCAGATATTAAATTATTCTAAACGTTTTTTAATTTCAAATCATTTGGACGACGATTCCCTTAAATATGTCTGCTATTAACGGAGTCATAATATACCAACTAAATAATAAGTCAAACCAAAAACGTCGTCGGTACTTGAAGAATTTAAGCCTTGTTCTTGTCAGTGATCGTCCGGCAAAATGTTGCACGAGAAGCCCGGAAGAAAATCAATATATTTACTGACAAATCATTGAAAGAGGGACCAGTAAGGAGGATCATAACACCTTAGTAGTAAGTTATAAACAAAATTTCTTTATAAATACAATGATAAGCCTAGAATATAATAAGTTGGTAATTATGATCCAACCCCCACCTCCGTGACGCCGAATCAAAAATGTAGAATTTACTATTCTGGTTCTGATTCTTTAATAGAGAAATTTTAGTTTTGAAATTTGCTATAAAAATGTTCATATATTGTCAGATGTAAACTTAAAAAAAAACTCGTAGTTGACAACATTAGCAGCAGATTTTCATTTTAACATTACAATCAAACAATGGTTGTGTATGTGTATGGAGGAATTGAAACGAACAAAATTCAATTCCGTCACCGCCAAAGAATCACAAAAACTCAAATCAAAGCATTTACATAAACAGAACTAAAGGTGAGGCATACAAAACCCACAATAATACTCAATAGAGAAGCGCGAAAAAGTTTTCAATATTTATTTCAATAAAAACAAAGAAACATTGGAAGCAAAATTTTAACAGACTAAACGTCTGCTGCATGTATATACATATAATAAAAAGTCCAGTCGACGGTTCTGCATTTAAACATTATGGCCAGGTTTAATAAATTATGTTTAATTTTCCATGTGTGTGTTTGAGTATGAGAGAAGGATCGATTCGTTCTTGATGTTAAATACATAATGCTACACGATTATATTGTTTGTACAAATGGTGTAGTAACACTGTTTGCTGTAATGTGGTGGCAGCAACAACTTTGTACAGTGAGAACGTAAATAATATTCTGTGCTTCAGTTATTGTTCTGTACAAGCAGGTCTACACAGAATATAGAAAACAAGACCAATAACAAAACCAGACAATAAAAGTTGCCCGCCAAATTACCAAAAGCAATTTTTGTTTTTCCAATTTGTTGCCAGATTAAATAATGGTAAAATTTGAAGTGGTTGAAGTGAATATTAAAAGGAAAAGGATTTGTTATTTATCTTTGAATGCTTCGATAAACAAAATTGCAAGCTCAATGATTTACGACTTTTTAGAAGTTATTTTTTATAGAAGTCTTACCGAATCCTTTAACAGTTTTCACAACCAATTATCAATAAACACAATTCGTTTTACTTCTTTTGCTGAAAAATAGTTAAACTAAGTATGTGGTATTTGTATATTGAGTATCGAAATACATACAAGTTTTTTATTTCTATCATAAACGTTTTACTAACTTTTTATCATTTGATTTCGATTTCGACCAAAACGACAATTATTCCCTAACAATAGAGCCAAGACGACAAGTGGTAAATTAGAGAAAAATAGTAATTTTTTGAGAAATCTTATAAGTAATTTTCGTTATTCACCATCAAATCAAACCCTCATTCTTCAAATTAAATTGAAATCTTTTGTAATGATACACATTCAAATTATAAGTTTTATCCACTTCAAAGATGCATCTCCTAAATTCTGGCCAAGTACAAATCGATTATTTTTCACATGTTCGATTTTTGAAACATGCAATTGAAAATATATGTATTTTACTGTGAAATCCGATACAATTCTTTGGATATAAAGAGCCAATTAATTGTCCGTAAAAGAATAGAAAACAGAATGAAATGAAGTAAAAAAAACTAAAGTTTTATATCTTACAGACACATCAGTCAGTCAAACAATTCCAACAGCCAACGAACATTAGTCTAAAACGTATGTGTCATGTCAAATATAAACGATGCGAATAATTTACAGGATAACATCATGGTTTAACACACAAACATAACCATACCCCGGACTGACTCCTCCATAGACATACAGAGAATACATGTAACAATGTCGAGTGGTTTGGGTAGTAGAAAAAAAAACGAAACAGTTGATGAAAAAAGGTAAAACAAAGCAAGTAAACAGTAAATGGGTAAAAAGGAGTTGGAAGATTGAAAACACACATAAGCAAGCTGCATAATATACGAGGACTGGATGCAAAGTGCTTGTATAGCAATAGGAAGCAGATTTTTGGGATTATAGCCTTAATGTGAATTTAACTAAATTGTGGAAGAATATAAGTTAGATAAGAACATTTTTCTGTAGATTTCTGGAACAAATTTCCGTCATCCCTTATCAAGTTTTGTTTGGAAACAAACCGTTTTCGGTTCTTGACTTGACAAGGGATGACGGAAATTCGTTCCAAAAATCTACATCAAAACATCCTGTCGAAATATCAAATCAAGAATCAATATTTTTCTGTATTAGTCATGCGTATTTGAAACGTATTATAATGCACATACACAGTATCTAAATGGCACTTGTAGGTGAATGCTCTGCTATTATAACTTTCGAAATCACCTGATTCTCTTTAACTTTCCAATAAATGGATTTAGACTTCATATATCCATTTCAACACCTTCCCATGTTGACTTCGTAATTTATAACAGACATCAACAACAATAAACTTCGAACCTTTAAGCAAATAAAAAAAATGTCCGGCCTTAGGAATGACAAAAAGGTTGGCCAACAATTATTCTTCAATGTGATATTGTCTTGCAGTTATTGCGATTTCAATGCATACATACAAAATACATACTCGTAAAAAAGAAGATTAAGAGGAATCAGCGAAAATAAAAAAAAACAATATTGTTAGAAAAAAAACCAAAATGGAATATGAAACAAAAAAGTAAGAAACGAGTATTTATTCCCACCAAACCAAAGTGATAGATAGATAGACGAACACAAAAAAATAAGAAAAAAAAAAGAATTTTTATTTTATTTATTTATAAGTGTTATACTTTAAATTATATTCATTAATTATACTTGCATATGACCGACTGCAAAGAAATTAAAATTTCATCAATACGACTGAGCTTTTTTAGACATTTTTGTTTAAATATAAAAAACATGCTGAAATTTCAGATGTTAAAAACATTCATAATATTTGACTTTAGTTTTCTCAGTTTTTTTTTTTTTTGTCTAGCACAAAAGAACAAAAAACAAATGCCAAAATAAAATTCAAAATCAATGTCATAATCATTTAGGTTTGTCTGTGTTTGCTTAACTTGTAATTAGAAATAAAAAAAAAAAATTTGAAATATTAAAATTGTACTGCATATATTTCCCAGTGCAAGAGATTGATTGAGATCTTCAATTTTGGGCTCGGGTTTTGGGTCGATTATTAAAACTTGCCGAAATTTAAAGTTAGGATGTTACCGTAAAGATTATTTGTTTTTCGTTTTTATGAGTGTACACTAAGATAAAACTGTCCGATAAGCGAAAAGGAATATTTTCTACCTTTAACTTTTAACGTGAGGTTTGCCATATTTTGAACAACAAAAAAAAAAATTTAATTTAATTTTGCAAATCAAAAATAAAAATTAAAAAGAGAGCGCGTTAATTTTTTTATATTAACAGGCTAGAAAATATTTCTGAAAATAAAAATGCACAATGGTTTTTTGCCAATAAACAAATAAATAAAAGTACGTCGTTGCCACTATGAATTCCTAAATATCAATTTCATTTGCCGAAAGTAGTCGGTTTTCGCTCTTGTGCTGCCATATTTGAAAAAAGGGTAATTTTACAAGCAAGTTGTAATAACGAATAATAGTTAAAGGTCATATTATTCCCCAATTTAGCTAAATTTACATTTTATTAACACGAACATTAAATGCAAGTTTTAATAATGGCTCTTAGTCGTCTTACTTTCCATTTAAACTCTCCTTTCGTTTTAATAGGACAATTTTTGAGCTTTTAATAGCTGAGATATTATTTATAGCGATTTTTGGAACGACTTTCCGTCATCCCACGTCAAGTTTGGTTTAAAGACGAACCAGTATCGGCTATGTGCCATCTTCAGTGTAAATTTACCTTCTGAGGTGCTGCTTCTTAATTGCTGCTCTTTTAAATTGTTTTTCGTCTCCCTCTTGTCTCAATTCACAAATTCTAAATTTTTTGGGGGGAATTTTTCGGTGAATTAAAAATTTTTCAAAAATTTAGAATTTTTCGTAATTTCTTGGTGCAGCTTCGAATTTTTGATTTTTTGGAGATCTTTGTTATTTATGTAATTTAAAATTGTTTGACTATAGTTTGTATGAAATTTTATAATTGTTGGTAAAATTTTAGTTTTTTCTTGATTTTTTGGATATTAAAATTTTTTTTCGATATTATTGTGAATTTTCGAAGTTGTGATGAATTTCGAATTTTTCGGGTTTAAGAAGAATTTGGTTTTCTGTGTCAACTTTTAAAATTTATTTAGAGAAAAGTTATAATACGGTCTAACATTTTGTTACGCAAGTTATCTGGAGACCTCGGATTGATAATTTCTGTAGGGAGACTTTATAGAAAATTTGATATGGATTTGGAATATGCAAATTGTATGGGTTTGTGTATAAGTGTTTACCCGTAAGAGTAAAAAAACACCGACAAATTTTCGTTTGTTGACTGATGTAGCTGATTTCAAATAGGAAATTTTCCCTGATCAAATGGTCCAAGTTTCCGCTTTTTAGTGCCATCAAAAAGTTGATATCATCATCGGACAGGCGGACATAAGGATCCAGAATATATGTATATATGTTACTTTGTTCGGAAATGAATATTGTAGAAATTACAAACGGAATGACAAATCTACATATACAATTTTAAAGGCCGATTCAATAAAAAAAAATCTGACGGAACTCTATCCCACTCAATAAATCCAAGAAAGATGCTAAACAATATGCCAATTTGATCGCATAAAAAATATTTTAATGACATTTTTTGAAACATTAGCAAACTGGACAGACTTGTAAAAAATCTGTCCCACTCAATCACTTTTAACTTGTACTATCTATCATATTTCTTGAGCACACTAACGATTTTCGGGAAATCTAATGAATAATCTAATAGAGCATTATGGCCTTAAACAGTTTAATTCGAATCATATATTAACATTATGAACCCAATTTGGCATGAGTAAAGCTTCATAAGCTATGTCTTTAAAGCCTAAGTGTGATTTGCCCAATAATGTGAAATAATCAAAAATACCGTTTTTATCTATCCAAAGGTAGACTTTTAGCAGCCTTCTCTCGAAATGAACCAATATGGATGGCTCTTCAAAAACTCTGATAAATACCGTTCAATATAATGTGAAATTATTATTCAATTTATCTTTCGTGGTCCTATAAAAGTCTATCTATCTATCAATGTTTAATATACCACTGCGCAAAATATGCAGGACTGTCAGGTATTACATTTCGAAATAACTTTTTTTAATAAATATTTTTGTTGTGTAATTTTTCCTAATACTCTAGTCGTTATTATTAAATTTAGTTTATTTATTTCATGGGCGCTGCTTTCTGCACACACAAAATTTTGTGGTTTTTTTTGTGTTTATCTGAGGAATTTGAGTTGACTGTCTGATATGTGATATATTTATTTTTCGGTAGTGTTGTAAACATTTTCAGAATAAAATAAAAAAATATATACTATACATCGAGCGCAAGGTAAGGTGTACGTGAGAAGGTACATTATCTTTGAAATCGTGTTAATTGCCTTTTTAGATAAAACTTCTGCTGTTGTTGTTGACTCATGAAACAGAATCGAAAAATTAAAGCACAACAAAATAATTAAATAACACATTTTACACTAAATACGACTTTAATTTATGGCGTTTTTGTTCAGTGAAAGAAGATTTTTCGACAATACAAATTTATTCTATTCCATTTCATACTATACTGAAATAATTTTTGTATGTTTATTTTTGTATGATTATAAGTATTTTAATGTTGAAACGTATTATTCTGCTTTTATTGTCTTTTTTCTGAGTGTATATTGTCTGTTTGCTGCTTAGAGTTCATTGATTTGGAAGGATTTTTGTTATACATACAACCAAAATTAATATATGTATTAAAATCTAAATAAAGACGGGCAGACAGATAGACAGACAGAGTATCACGTTGATTTAATGAATGATAAATAATTTGTGGCTTCATTATTTTGCTTTGTATTTGTTTAAAAAATAGAATATTTATTAACAAGACAATGGCGTTTATGCAACTGTAATGGTTTTGCTTTTGAAAACTGTTTATTTTATTCATTTACAAAAATATAGCTAAATTAAAAAAAAAAAAAAAACTAGAAGCTAATTGATTTGGTCTGCGTGCTATTTAGTTACATAGGTATTAAGGTCGAATGGTTTGATTTGATGTGATAAAGTTATAAATGTTGTTGATTGGCGAAATCGTGTAATAATCTAGAATTTTTATGCTTTTGTTTTCAAAATTCTGGTCCCTGTAATATGAGATATTTGGGAGGTGATGTATAATATTGCATTTGCACCGGGTATCTTGGGAATGTTTTTTAGTGAATCATAAGCTGATTTTCAAAAATTGAACGGTGTATTTCGTGTAAACATTGTTGATATTGTAATTAGAATAATTCAAAATATCAATTTTACATTTGTTATATAGTTCGGTAAGTGTGGGATGTTTGAGAGAAGCAGAGTTTTTGTAATTGCAATAGTTTTTAATGTATTTTGGAAGATCTTTAGCGTTAAAATTGTTAGTGTAAAAATAGTGGTCACCTCAAGGTGTTTGTTTTGGTATCATCTGCAAATTCGTTACTACTTGTGATATAACGGTAATTACGCCTGAATTAAAAAAATAATTTAATCCTACTGAAGAATTTTACATTTTGTGTTAATATGCTATTGATGTATAAGTGCCGTCATATGTGTGTATGTACATATTTAAATACAATTTTCATAACTTCTTTATTAATTATGTTTTAATTTCATAATTTCAACATAAAAATAAACTATTGGTAAACAATTTCGTATCACTACTTTTTACCCCTATTTCTTTTTTTCATATACAACTCTTTGGTGCATTTGTACGAATAAGAAAAGAAATACAATTTCACTTTCGAATCGCAAATTTGTTTCGAAGTGTTTGTTTTTTGTAGCGGATTACATAAGAAACCTCCTGATTCTAAACTTCGGCAAGGTTAACATATTTTAAGTGACTGTATATATGTAAATCATATGTAAGTAGTGACTGTATATGCTTAATGGATAGAAAACTTTTGGAGGACAACGTCTGCCCGGCTCAGTAGTATTCGTAGACCTTTAATTTGTATACAAATTTCCGATTTACAATAGCAATTAATGTTTTACAAAATATTCCTCTTTTTATTCCATGTTCTTCTAAGGGTCCTAAAGTCTTTATTTTTCTCATAGTTCCTTGTTCCATAACTTGCAATGCAACTCTTTTGCTCTCACTTATTCCGTTATCGTTTTCTATCAAAATATTTACTCTTCTTCTCAGAGAAATTATTTAAGTTGTTGATTAATCTCGTTCTGTCTTCCGTTTACTCAATAGTACGAGTGGAATAAAAGAAAAGAAAATCAAAAAATAAGAAGGGCAAAGTGGTTATTATGTTATATGGCGTAGTTGCAGTTGTTGTAGCCGCTGCAATTATTATTGTTAACAGATACTCGTATACGCGTTATACGTATGTACATGCATATGCATGTATGCATTTCTTTCTCTTCTTCTTCCTCTTGCGTTTTGCTTGTTTTATTTTTGTTTCATTTTCTTGCTGTATTGTTGTTGTTATTGATACGTATGGGGAATACGTTATTCGTGTTAAAATATCTGAACATTTAACATTTTTGTGTTTTGAATATCTAAGTGAAAACGGTTAAGCACAGTGTGGTTTTTTCGATGGATTTCTAAAGATGTGCGTATATGCATGTGTATGTATGCATGTTTATACATTTGATATTGACATTTTACATACACGTATATTTAAAATAGGAGATGCCAGATTTGATTAAATTATAGCGAATGTGTGATTGATGGAACGACTTGAGACAAGTTAACAACAACCACACCTGTTTTTTTTTATGATATCTAGGATTAATTATTTTTCTGATTAACACATTTCATATTAAAGTATTTTTAAAAGATTCTACAACTTTATAAAGTTTTGTTAAAAAGCCTTTCAGACCAGCTTGTTTACTTCCAAGCAAACGTTAAAAATGTTACACAATTTGTGTTGTTTATTAAACGAAGTTAAATTTTATTTGGGTTAAGTCGATTAAATTTTGTTTCTTAAAACCCCTATTAAACTCTTTCTATCACAGGTGTTTGCCTTAATTGTGTTTAGTAAATTTTCTGTTAACAAACTAAAAACACAACAAAAACATTTTTCTTTTAACAAACGAAAATAGTTATTTACTTATATAATTTTAAGAGAACGCCTGACATGCAGTATCCTAAACAGATAATCTAAAAAGTTAGAAAAACATTTAAGTAATGTTTAAAGTAATCATATACATTTTATAAATCATCTTCTTTTCGGTTACAAGCAGGGTAAGAAGAGAATGATATTCTTGATTTGATATTCCGACAGGGTGTTTTGATGTAGAATTTTGGAACGAATTTCCGTCCTCCCTTGTCAAGTTTGGTTTGGAGACAAACCGGTTCAGTGTCACTGATGATGGCGCATAGCCGAAACCGGTTTGTCTCCAAACCAAACTTGACAAGGGATGACGGAAATTCGTTCCAAAATTCTACAAGAGAATGATATCCCTAAAAGAATTCTTGCAAACATGGTATTGACAAGATTAAATTCATTCTCTGCTCCATAAATTTTTTTAACGGTTGTTTTACTAATTCAACGATGCTGATTCGAATCTGCTCTAATTTTCTAGCAGGTCCAGTTTCTGAGCTAGAGCTACTACGTGTTTACGAAGTCCTTTTACATCACCTTAGTGTATTATGATTGCATTATAGAAAAATTTTTATAATTTGTATTATGGCATCAGACAAAGAGATTACATTAACGATCCAAATAGTTTTCGGAATATCTGCAGTGAATACATTTTGCAGTCTCAGATTTCCTAAAACAAGCATCCTTTTGGGCGCCCATTGTTGTGTACAAAATTTGTGTTACGAAATTCCGTTTTGGAACCTCTTTTAAGTCCCGCTATAACAACTGAAAATCCGCTCTAAATGGATTTACCCCACCTACATCAACTTTAGCTATTAGAACTGTTAGTAGCTCAAATGTTTATTTTTTATCACTACTATTATCGCTCCGGAAAATTCAGATGAATTGGATAAGCTAAGACGCGCGATCATAGACGAGTTCATCCCAGAAAACCATGTCGAACCGAGACCATTCAAATTAAAGGAGCTTAATGATTTATATCATTTTAGTTTCTTAAATGTAATCTTGCTCTGTTAAAGAGTAAATGCTTAATACAACCTTATTATTGAGGATTTTAGACAGATCATAAAGTGCAATGCCTTTCGGCAATATGGAGGGTAAAATCTAAATAAAAACACCTCGTTTTATGGGCGTAAACATAGTTTCATTATAACAAAAGCGCAAAAAATGTTACATTTTTTCTAGAATCCAAAGAGACTTTGAACGTTCAAAAACTTCTAGTAAATTAACATTGTCTCATTTGGAAGAGAGGACTCAATTGTTTGACTTATGCAACATTTTTTACGCAAAAATTATGACGATTACGTTGAGCACGTTGAAGAGATGTTGTCATACTTTCAGCTACTTAGATGCAACATGAACATCACAGAAAACTTCCTTCTTTGAAGTCTAGATGTCTTGAGTGAAGAACAGTGTCGCTGCTGTGCACATATGATAGCCGATTTTTCTGAAGTAGTCAGAGTAGAGCTTTCGTTTCATAAGTCCTTAAAATTCAACATACTATTTTAGCTACATGTGTAAAAGCAGTTATGAAATTCTGCACGTGTGATACCCATAACATCAACAACAAATCTGCACATTTTTAACGTAATCACATCAAGGATTCTAGGTCCTGCCATATATAATTTAATGTACAATTTTTATATATAACTAACTCCCACAAAACTTATGTGTGTGCCAAATAAAGAAAACGCACGGATCTGAAGATAACAATTAATGAGTAATTTAATCATTATGTGTGTCTCTATTCGAGACGTATTTATAATATGGTACAATAATATTTTTCTCAAATTTTTGTGATTGGATTCCAAAACTTCTTCGCACAAGCACCCTACAATCGAATTTTTTATTTCTAATTTAGGTCTTATAAAATATGCACACATTAATTAATACCTATTGAAATATCAAAAAACTTAATTGAATATTAACAGAAAATCTAACAGACATCACACTTCATTGGCATTATAAGTCCAAAGATTAAACAAGTCGGTGCCCACAAACCATTGCGCCGATATAGGAAGGTTAAACTTGTTTTCTAGTGTACTACCGAAGTCAATTTTTTAAAGTCGACCAAAGAACATTCTTCCAGATATGTATAACGTTTTTCTTTTCAAGAATTCCTTGGCAGATATCTTGTATTAGCTGCTGTTTTGCCAAGAAATATTTAACCAGAAAGTGTTATAATTACAGCTAACTTGTTCTAGTGCCAAATTACAACCAAATAACAAAAAAAAAAAAAAAAATATCCCTATAGATCATATCAAATTTCGATCGGTATCGAACACCGTCAATTTCGCCCTGATATTTTGATTTTGATCTTTCGGGCGACTTTTTTGCAATTTGGGTTTTCAGTGTAAAAAAGGATACGTGACATGTGGTTATGCCAAAAATGCTCAGTAAAATGTTTGCCATTTCAGCATGAACAGACTAACAATCGAACGACGTTTGCAAATCATTGACTTTTATTCTCAAAATTCGTGTTGCGTGAGAAATGGGTTTTTAATGAAAAACTGTCTTCAGCGACGAAGCTGGGTACGTCAGCAAACATAATTGCCGAATTTGGTGTGATGAGCTGTCAGAGGCAGTTCAAGAGCTGCCAATTCACCTTGAAAAACAAACTGTTTGGTGCGATTTGTAGGTGATACTATGATCCTTTTGAGAGGCGACTTTAGTAAGCAATTACTCTCACATTTTGGATCATGCGATTTGACCCCACTATAATAATTTTTCTGCGGATACGTGAAATCTCTGTCCAGAGACAATCCATCCACAATTCCAGATCTGGAAGACAACAATACAGCTGCCATTACAAATACATTATCATTCATATTTGAAAGTTTTCTGTTTTTTTTTCATTCGGCTAAAAAATCGCCCTATAATATAGATACATTTTTTAAAACGATCCTTCGTATATATGAGCTTATTTAAAGAACTAGGTCTTAATTTCTTCTGTTTACACTAGAATTTCTAACATTATTTCAAGATAAACGTGTTAACAATATATTAATACATTAATATCACTTTTTTCAACTTACATTTTTATAATTCTTCTTCGCTAAAAATTGTCATATCCGGTTTTATGTGTAATTAACTAAGATTTTTAAAAAGATTTACCTAAAAATAGAAAATGAAAAAGAATATGTTAGTATAAAATTGATTTGATGCAAAAGAAAAATTAATAACAAGTGATTAACAGTCACATAAGCTGATCTATATGGTGACTTAAATCGCATTACGAGTGAGTGGTATTTGTTATGAAAATCGTTTTGAAGTTTGCTGCTGTGTGCACCAGAGGCGCTGCAGTAAAAAGTACAGTTTATCGGAAATTTATATAAATACTTCTTTCTATACTTAGAAGTCCAATTATTAAGAAGTTTTTATAATTTTTTTTTTCTGAGATATAAAGAAAATCTGGATACATTCTACTCAATTCTTAAGAAGTCGGATTTTATAAACCCGGTAATGGTTTCAGACCATTTTTTCTTCTTTTGTCAAGGGACAATAAATAGCTGTCTGACCTTACTTTCAAAGTATTTGCTTGCAGAAAGCTTAAACGTCTTTGAACAAATAGGTATAGATTTATTAACTTGTTTTGAAAATATTAATTTCAGAGGTTTTTGGTTTCCATTTTAAATGTGCTTTGTTTAGAAATTGTAGAACATATTTTACAAAAAATTGTTGTCCTATTGCTCCATTCTACCTTTCTTTAAGGTAAGTTTTAGTTAATAAGATTTAGGAGGCGTATCGTTTTTGACCACTTTCCATTTTCTTAACTTTTTCTATGTGGCTGTTCAATTGATTGAGTAACTTTAAAAAATTATTACAAGACACTTCTTATTACAAGAGTCTTTGTATTGGAAAAAAATAGCTAAATTCTATAGATTCGCTATTTTCCTTTTTTTTTTTTTGTTTAATTTTTAATCATTTTGAGGAAGGATTTTTATTATTATTTTTTTTTTTTTTAGCAGGGTCAATTGGGTCAATTTTAAGACTCGAGGAACTATTTTCTTGGTTGCAGATGAAATAAAGTACTAGAACCATTTTTGATTTAACCCTGTATGTATGTAACTATTAAAATGTCATACATGTGCATGTATTTACAAATATATTTAATACTCAAATTATAACTGACACTAGTGCTATGACAACTAAATCTGAACAAAATTATTTTCATCTATTCAGTAACTGGTACACAGCCTATAAAAGATATTAAATTTCTACTGATACGACAACGCCATGTTAAACCAACAGGTCCCTTTTCATAGTGTCAGACCTGGAATCTGTCCGTAATCCCCATAAAGCATTTTTATTTGAAGGGAGTAAATGAAACATATATTTACAAGTTTTTAACGATAAAAATTCAATATATGATTATTACCTCAGACATGAGAAAAATGCAAAAATATTTTATAAATCAGTTGAACATCTCACAAAAAAAAAACCCAGATCCTTGTTGTTAATCAAAGAGCGTAGATGTTGAAATGGATGTATAAAAACCTAAACCTAAATTTCTTCATTTTATCTGTGTATTCAGTTTTAACTAAATGACTGTGTGTGCCTTTATTAATCTCAACTTTTGACATGAAATCACACATGTTCAAATAAATCTCAATTTCAATTATCAAAAATATATAAAAAATATGTAAATTAAACGAACAAAAGTAAAAATAAAGAATAAAACTTTAAACGAAAACACAAGGCAACTAGGAGCACTTTTAATTACACAAGACAGGATGTGCGATTCGGTGAAGAATTAGTGCATCTGCTTGAAGGAGAAAAAACTAAAAATAACAACGAAATTAAGGAGGATGTGTCGTAAATGCAGCGGGCAAGCAACTACCAATTGAACAAAGAACTTAAATAAATGAAACATATAATAAAGAAGACGATGGGGGGAACAAGAAATGTAATTACGTTTCAAACGGAAAAGAAAAAATGCTTCCATCCAACTGAGGGGTCGATTTAAAACAAACAGTAGCAAGGGAGCCCATTAAACGATGACACACTTTATTACAACATAATTAAAAATGTTTTTCCTACAAGAGAACATTCAAGTTCAGTTTCTCGAGTCAAAAAGCGACAAATGTTTTGAAATGAGCTAAATGAAAGGAAAAATTTAAAACAGAAAATGGGAGCACAATTACTACTCGGACAATTAAAAGTTACAATCATTAAAAGAACAACCACCCCCGTGATTTTATTATCTATTGAAAGCAAAAGAATCCATTTTATAGCGCGAGCAGAAAGAAGGTAATCGTAGTTTTTCCAATTGTTATATTTCAGTTGTCAACTGTCAAAATATGCAGTAAGGATGGCCATTTCTACACACGTCTGATGAGCGTGTTGTCCGTCGCCATCATGACTTTAGCGAGCAGGGTATTCCACGCCATGTGCAAGATTACAAATGACAAAAAATAGAGCGACGTTAACCGACTTGCTGTGGCCAGAGCTCGACATTACCGATATAGCGACCCGAGCTGCCGCGAACACCTCTCGATTACTTTCTCTGGGGCTACGTAAAATGCTTAGTTTACGTTAACAACCCATACTCTTTGGACGATTTCAAAGCGAGTCCCCGCTATTGCCGGAATAACCTCACACATATTTGACTTACTGCTTGAAGCTTCAAATTAAAGCCAGCATCAATTAGATATTTCACACCTATGTTTTATTTAAATTATTTTTCTCTTGTTCTTAGTCAATACAAAATAATTCACTTACGACCCTTAAAATTGGTGAATTATATTTTTGTTTTTTCTTTCACTGAACTAAAAAAAAACATTCGTTCGCACAAAAACTGTTCGCCACAAAACAAAACTGTAACGATGTGCAGTGTTCTAAATTATTTGATAATAAGTTGACTGAACTATTTACATATTATCAGCAATTTTTACGAACTAGTACTTTACGTGTACATAAGTTTTAATACATCAAGAAAGAAAACTCAAAAGCTTTTATATTATTTGATTTCCTAGACATTTTGACGTCAGTTGTTGTTTTGTTGTTGCTAATGATGGTCATTACCAATAACATTCTCACAAATTGCTGTTGTTCGAAAAACATAATAAATTCTAACTTAATGACTTTAAAGGCAATAAGACTTAATGGACCATTTAACGTCTAAGATTGTTCGAAGTACTGAACCACAGTATCAATAATAATTATCTGCTATTAGAAGATGGAATTAGTTCGTAGCGTTTTTTTTAATAGAATAAAAAATATATTCAATTCGCTCTAACTTTTGGACGGGTGACAAATACGGAACTATCCGTAGTCTTTAGAAGAATTTTGAATATTCTAATAATAGCGGATCGATGCTAAAATGAAATAAAGAGCTGTGTCTGAGGCATTAAAGAAATTCCATTTTTATGTGTGAATTATGGATTTTTGGTTGTGACCATGGTTGAGTATAGACATACGTCATGTTAAGCGCATAATTAATATTCGTAACATGTCCACGCCCATATCGTGCAATTCAGGCCAACGAAATGGGTTATAATTTATCTGCACCACTCGCCGTTGACGGTGGTGGCATTAATAACGATTTTCTTTTTGGAGAAATACGTACCAGTAAACTTCATGTACATTGTCCACGTCTCGAACGCTCGGAAGACCACTCATATTAAAACACACTGCAACGTGAGATTATTGTGTCGTTTACATTTCACATTTGAAGTCCTTATTGTGGTCAGCAATTATGATACATAAGGTATAAGGAAAAGTTCCGTCGTTTTTGGACACGCGTACTTTTTCGATCTTTAGCACGAATTCTGATCCGACCGGAATCGGTTTAAACAGTGATTATATGATTAATGATTTGTTCTGTTTGTTTTGCGAGTTTTCTTTTAACTTGTAAAACTACATGTTGTATGAGTTCCAAAAAGAGAATAACGCAATGGAGTTAAAAAAAAAACTTGTGTGACGTGAATGGAAAGGACGCCGTAACAGCTCAAACAAGCCAAAAATGGTATGTAAAAATTTCATTTAGGTGATTTTTATTTGAAAATTTAACCTAGATCCACAGAAGTGGAATTCAAGCTTGGAATTCATCAGACTAATGCTTTGATTCATATTAAAAAGATTTTTTTTTTCGAACAAACCTGCAGATCTTTACCTAACATCCAATATTTCAGGCACTGAAACTGATGGTTTTAGATGTATTGTATAGCAAATTTCGTTTCCAAAATGCGTTTGCCCTTTTGCCTTCACTAAAGCAAAACAAAATTTGTGTTAAACAAAACAGACCCATTATTAAATCCAGATCCACAATTAAATCCAACTACTACGTTCAATTAAAAAATAAATAAAAACACATTACAAAATATTAAAGAATGAAAATAAATGCACAAAGCACATCAATGATAAGTTTTTTTTTACTTTTATATTGATTTTCTCTTTGTTTTTAACTTTCTGATTTACAAACTGTAAGTGTCATTGTTGATTTTGTGTAAGCTTCAGATATACGCAGGCATCCATGTGAATATTAATTAAGGCGTGTGTGTGCGTAAATGAAATAGATGAATGCGTGAATGAAATATTTACTAATTAGTAAAAATATGCATGTAAGCGTTAACAATAAATAATAGGTTCCGCAAATAAAAAAGGAGATAAAAATAAATACAATATTTTCTACAATGTACAGTAGAAGTGTAATAAATTTCTACAATCACTGGTTAATACAGATCTTACACTGATGGCCAATTAATTAGAATGCTAATGCATGAGATATGGAAGTCTAAACTTAACTGGGGTTTTAAGCTGCTTCTCGCTACATAAACATAAATTTTTGTCTTAATATGAAGTTTTGTCTAACCCGTCAGCTGGCCGACACAAATACTTATATGGCTTCCGTAACTAGGTGCACTGCCAGAAGTTCTGGCTTATTCATTCACGAGGTGGCGTAACAGGTTCCTGTCTCTGCAGTAAGTCTGGCTAAATAAGTCAAGCAGGGAGAAGTTAACACTATCTTAAAAAATATAAAAAATCCCTAATCCACGTTCGAACAGCATATACCAGGGAGATGCGTGGCCAAGAAGATGGTTGATATCTAGTATCCGAACTCTGGATACTAGTCGATCTCCAGTTTTAATACAGACTTACCCGTGCATATGGAGCTCTGGGTGGGTGGACGGACAATATTTTCTCTATTACAATGAGAACTCGCAGGAGGCGGAGAGGTTAACCTTTGAAGGAACTACGGTTTTAATTGACCACGAGGGGTGCGCGGGCTTATATTTAAAGGTTCTTCCAAGAAGTTGGATCGTGAGCTTCCGATAGGGTTAATCTCTGTCGAAACTCCGGTGTTTATTGACCAATGGAGGAATTCTGAAGAAATAGACCAGAAACCTTCGCAAGGGGTGGACGGGTCAGTCTCCAAAGTTAGTACTGCGGAAGAGGCTTGGACGGTGTGGGTATGTGCAGCACTGGCTAGCATTATGCATGGTTGTGAAATGATCACGACAAATATATTATGTTCTGGTTCTGTACAATATTGCATGGTTGTGACAAACAAATTACGGTTATTTTTCTAATATTGCAAACATTACTTTAGCTAAGATAAACAAGCTTTTGCTCACATCTACTAATTGGATGCTTTTCATCGATAAAAATTATTGTGCAAATCGGCGTTCGAGAAGAAATGCAAGAAGTCGGTTATTCGAAGAATAATGTTATTCAGTGATGAGACACATTTTCAATATGAAATACAGATTTACCAAAAGGAACCGCATCATGAAACATTAACTGTTTAGGGTCCGTTGCAGTCTGAATGCATAGTTCTTTCATACTCTTTTGCAGAAAATTCAGACAATACTTTTACTCTCAATGATGAGCGCTATCGCAAAGTGATAACGCGTCCAATGAGCGACTGATTGGACGCACATCAGCTCTTAGATTATCGTTACCTTATTTATTTATATTTTTGGATTTTCCTTTCATGTTTACATACATTTTTCGTGCACGACGATGTTTTATATTTTCTCATCCAACATGATACGAATATGGTGGGTTATTCAGGTGCTGTATCATGTGATGTTTCTTTTGACCCAATCCTCTACTTTAAGATTGATCGTCAGAAAATGCTTAATTAGGTGAAAGGTCAAATATTTCTTTATTAGAAACTTGAACTCGAATTTAACTTGATTTTAAAAGTTGAAGATATGCCAAAGGAAATTGTGTTTTAATAATCTAATCAATACTGTCACTTTACCCTGACTCCACTGTTATCTATGTGAAGAAATTCACATGGAAAAAATATAAATCAGAAATTTAAAAAACAGCATAAAGCCCGAAAGCGGAATAGTTAAAAGAAAAATTTCACAACTTTTATTTTACCGGTGTTTTTGTAACAGCGCGACCCAATCGCAAACATTTCTGATGATGACGGTGGGTTAATGTCATGGCGCCAAACAAAAACAAACCGCAAAATGTTGCATACACAAACAGTTTTTGTTTATTTTTATGAAAAAAAGTATAAACAGATACTTTTGGTATTTCTGATGAAATCCACAATTAATATGCTCAAACATGCACGAACAAAACTTTGTATTTCGTAAGTTTGTTTTTTATTTTTTCATTTAAAGTCAACAATAAAAAGAGTGAAAAAATTACAAAACTCATCATAAATAAACTGAAGAAAAAAAAGTGCTTGATGTTGTGGCGAATGAATGACGATGACGTTGATTTAAATACCATCATATAATGGTCAAGTTAACAACGTCAAGTTGAGAGATTGTTTACTTTTTTTTTGTTTACTATGGAGCACAAATGTAGAGATGTATTTTTTGCGTAGCATTTTTCTTATTCTTTTAACTTTTAACCATAAGGTGTGTTTTGTGGAGTAGGAAATTCAAAAGAATTTATTGTTTGTTAAACGAGTTTAGGAAAATTATGAAGATGTTAATAATTAATCGTACGGAAATATTTGTATTTTCTATTTGTTGATTAAGATGGGCGTGGTTTAAAATCTAACAAAGTTATTACACCATGACTAAATCATGTGTACGATTTGTATCATGCATCATCTTATCGCAGTGTCTGATGGTATATTTGAACTGGGGCTGTTGTTGTTGCTGGTGTATTTTTATTAGAAGCTTCGTAGCAGCAGCAACCTCAATTTAAATCTAGCTGTTCTTAAACCCTGCTTCAATCTACGTCAGTTTTGGAAAACCAAAACAATAAAATTGACAGTACAATTCAACTTTGTACGTTTTCCACATTAAAAACACTATTGTACGTACAGGATGTTTTGTTTAATTATATATTATTTCAAGTACACTCGGTGAAAACAGAGTAAATAATTAAAAATGATAATGCTCTACATTACGCGAAAGCATTTTGGTTACGTCATGACGATTATACTTTACTTGAGGCACGGCTTGATTTCAAAATAATATAAACAACAAATCGATACTTTTACACTTCTGTTTTACTACTTGTGTGCTAAATGCTTGAATCAGGAAGTTTAAATATACACAACACTACTAATAGAAGTTAATAACTAACAGAATTTAATAACAGATACCTTTGAACATTTCACTCGAGGCTGTTGATGAAAAATGCAAGAGAATCAATAAAACATTTAATATATGTATTTTTGATGGTAAATTATTAATATTAATAATAATAAAAATATGTATTTAATTATAATTACATATTACCTGTGTTTATGTGATGTGAATATGGTTCAACATATTCCCAACGAAATAAATTTTCATTTAAGTGTATAAACATATGTACGAATGTACATATGTAGATAGATAGACGGACAAACATATACAAATGCATATTTACACATTATAAATATTCTCGTATAGCCGACTGTTTGCTTTACATTTTGTGGTTTAAGTCATACGAATAGTACATTTTTCTGCTCGAGATCCTAACATATTAGCGTCTACTTTACAAACAAATTTCAGTATAGTAAAAAACACCCACAGTGGCTGACAAAACTGTTCATTGAAACATGAAGTCATATATAACAAAATGTTGCTAAAAACCATATTATTAAATATTTATAGCATGAATTTAGTACGTCTTTGCGAAAGCATATATATGGTGATGAATGTACATCATGTCAGTCGGGTCGACCCCTCCGACTTCAATAAAACACACTATAGGTGGTTTCCAAAAAGGCAAAATGTCATTTTATGTCAGTACAAAACGAACCATAATAGTCTTTAAATTAAGACGCAAGAAAAAATTCAATGGACCTTTTTGGGAGCCAATATATCTTCATTATTAAATCGAATTAATAAAATTTAACTGTCAGGCCTGAAATCTTTCTCTTAATTTGTATAAAAATTTTAAAACAAGAAAAGTTAAATTAGTATACATGAAAGTAATGAAATATGAAAAAATTACTCGCATTCCATTTGCTTTGTTTTTTGGTGATATTTACAGTTTTCAGTAACTCAATAGAATAGACACATGAACTAAAAAGTCGTCTTCCTTAGCAGAAATAATAGAACGAACTTAAGTCTGATTTCAGTTCGACAAAATTGTGTTGTGCGGTCAAAACGTGATCCTAATTATCTTTTGTCAGTAATGTACAAAATACTTCCATAATAAAGGGTGGCGCATAAGTAACGTTATAATTTAATAAGTGAATAAATTTTTTGTTTAAATTTTTTTTTAGAATTAACTTTGAAAAACTTGGGAAATGTATATATAATATACATAAATTATATTTATGTATATAGAAACGTTAAATAAAATGAGAAATAATAAAGTTATTCATTAAATAAATCATAACGACACTTATGTGCCACAAACTAGTTACAATTTGTATGTAATAAAAGGTGATTCATTTTTATTAAAAAATTATTCACTTCAAAATTTTTATGAACAGTTTTATAAGTCACTGCGAATTCACGAACTTCTTTTTATAATTCTTGTTTTTGACATTGGCATTTACATTACTTTTATACCTTTTTAATGTTGGGGATCTGCCCGGCGGCCCTATTTTAACTTGTCAATTGTAATTATAACTATTGCATATTAAATAAAAACCCAATAATGTTGATTTTAAAATATCTATCGAAAAATGTGTTAATATAAACATTTGAAATAATTGTGTTGCCCGTAGTAAAGCAATCGTTGTTCGTAATTACTGATATTATTTATTTGCCAAGCCCTTCATTAAGGTGAGTTGCTTTAAATTGTAAGCATATCGTGTCAATCATTGAAATAGCTGTCAAGCCTATGACATATTTTGTCGTTTTAAGCAAATGCTTAATTGTAAAATATATGAAATTATTTAAATTTACTACCGATACTTTCAGTCGCTCTTTGCGACTTTAGGAGTGCTTTCCAGCAGATAGGCAGTGCGTGCTACAGCAGATAAATTCGAGAGAAACTCGAAACACTGTTTCAGCCCAAAGTGATTACTCCGTGTCTAAATACTACATCGGGGCGAATTTAAACACAAGATAAAAAACATTTTAAGCACCGAAATTTCTCCATTTGGATTCTGCTATTGGAAAACCCTTTAAAACCTATTGTTACGAGTGTAGTTCAACCCGGAAAACCCTTTTTTGTTCTCTAAAGTTGTGCAGTGACCATTTCTAAGAGATGTAATATTGACCCAACTCGTAGGGAGTTACTATTTTCATAAAAGAAGTAAAGTTCCTAATATCATAATGTTGAAATAAAAAAGTAATAATACTAATTATACTAATTATTTTTTTTTCTTCATTGTGCAATCCATTTAACACATTTATCTCTACAAAATAATCTACATTAAATTCGCATAATCAAACGAACTTACATAATGTCAGCATGTCAGTGAAGGCAATAATGATGACGACACGATGACCATGCAGAAACATGAAAACAAAGCTTGCTTATTTAACACAACTCGCTATGCAAATAGAACATACATACAGAAACACATGGGACCTGCAATCCAATTATTTCCGAATGGAAAATAGCAACAACATCAACCAAATATGGAGTCAACAAGCAACCAACGAACCAACAGCAACAAAACAAGTCAATAACTTCATGTTCAATGAATTTGCATAAATTTCGTTTGGATTGCGGGAAAGATTTTTGTTGAAACTAAAAGAGCCCCTCGGGTATAGATACACAGGATGAAAATCGAACAAAACATAAAAAAAGCTTCGCAGCAGAGTTTTAAATATGGAATCAATAACTATTTTACTGTTTGGTAATATGAGTTATAAGCCGACTACCTCGTATTCGGTCAGTTTAAGGTGTATCATGCATTAGTGTAATTTTCTGAATTAAAATTGTCTGCCCAAAGGTGTAAATTATGCAGACCAGGGATGGCCAAAAATACTTTGAAATTCAACCAAACGAAGTTTGTTAATGCACCGAATTATCAAATCTATTGGTTTGTTAGTTTCCGGCGGAGACTCAAACCGAAATCAAAGAAAAAGTTTTTCTACTCTATTTTAAGGAGTAATAAAGTGAATTAATGCTACATTTCTTGCGGCCTCTTATTTTATTTAAGCCATAACTTAGTTTCCTACACAATCGCACATTTGAGTCACACTGTCACACTGTCACACAAAAGACATGTTTTTGTAATAAAAAAAACAGCTTTCTCCACTTAATATTTTAAGTTAAATTAGATTAAGTAAGTGAAAATACACGTTTCATGGCATTCATTCTTGTCAACTGCTCTACAAGAAACATTCCTGATCGCATGAAAACTGTTATTTTATGAAATTTTTCGAAAATATTGCCAAATCGAACAGACATGTTAAAGAATCAAACTCACAGCGAATAAGCCAGACGAAGAAGTATTTATTTTTATTTATTCATTAAATTTTACAATGCAATTACAAATTATATTCTAACTTAAATTACGGGGTATAGTAACATACACCTTCACTCGTTGTAGTGATACAGATTATAGTCGTTGGTCGGAATCGAATTCACAACCTCCAGACTGATAGATTAGCAAAAAGAACAGAATCGAAAAAAATTATACTCTGCTCCTTAATAAGAAATACGGGCGTACTAAAACAAAATATTTTTGCTTCAAAGAACACAGGAATAATAAACACGTGAAGCTTAACAAACGTTTGTTAAGAAAACGTATTCATGAGTAATTTAAGTAATGTAGAATTTTTACTGGCAACACTATCCCGAAGTAAAGGTAACAATGCACAAAAGGTTCCAGCCTATACGGGTAACTTGCATTTTCTTAAGTCAAATTAAGAAAAATAAAAACAAATTTTTATACTTAAATTTTATTGAGTCTTTCTACTCAAAGAAATTTACAATAAGTATTCAAATCTTATTCCAAAATTATTATTTACCAGTTATTACCAATGTAATAACTAAATTTTCGTATTCAAATCTTATTAAATTGTCTTCTATTGTGTAGAGAGAGCCGCCTCGCCAGGCTCAATGTGTCAGTTCTTTTCAGTCTCTGGTGGCCGTCAAATTGCAATAAATTGCCTGCTAGAGTGTTGGGATGTGCGACTAGTTTGTTTACGTATTTGGATATGTATGTTTTAACTTCTTCCTGGACAGTGGGAGCTTTTGGATTTCTTTTGCATTTCATTTCTTATGTACCAGGGGGCGCATACGATAGGACGTAAAATCCTAGACTGTCTTCTTTGTAACTTCTGGATGCTTGATGCACAGGCAGTACCCCACAGCTGAATGCCATATGACCATATTGGCTTTATAACGGATTTGTATAAAAGGACTTTATATTGCAAAGCCAAAGTTGAGTTAGGACTTATTAGCCAATGCAGTTGATTTGTTCGAATATTTATGGACGTTATTTTTGCCTCAATGTGACGGGACAAAGTTAGGCGCCGATCTAGGTAGATACCTAAATATTTGACGTGCGTTTCCGCTGGAACCGTGGTATTAGTTATTGTGATCGGTGGACAATTTTGCCTTCTAAAGGAAAACGTTACATGAGCACATTTCAATAGATTTACCTTCATTCTCCTCTGTTTTAGCCAGTCTTCTAGGTCATGAATATGGGACTGAAGTTGTGCAGACGCTACCGTCGGATCTTTATTAACACTTATAATTGCAGTGTCGGCTGCAAACGTTGAAGTATAAGTATGTGGGTTTGTCGGCATATCTGCTGTATAGATGATATATAATAGCAGCCCTAGCACACTACCTTCAGGTACTAAATAAAATTAGTGGAAACAAATTTGCAGGACTTAATTTTGTAGGAGATAAATACTGTTTTGATTCTATGTAAATTACTAAAATGGGTTTTTCTATTTTGCTTTTTTTCTCATCAAAATAAAAATGTCGTTTTAAAGTAGGTTTATTGTAGGTGACTATCTTTTCTATATCTACTTCAAAATTCTTCGATAATAATTGTTGTGGAATATAATTTTGCTTAAAATTGTTTATACAGACACAAAGTTTTAAATTGAGGCGGGTTATGTTATTTTTTTATAGAAATTTTTCATGCGTTCATTAATAACATTTGTTTTTAACTTAGTTAATAAATTTAAAGATTTTAATATTTTTAATTAACATGTCCAAAGGAATTTTATTATGTAAATGCCTTGTTTACAATGTTTCTTGGCAAAGAAATATATTATTTTCTTAGAGTGCATATAAAGTAGTTAACAAAAGCCTCTATAATATTCTTAGAGAGAGATAAGATAGATCGTGTGCATTCTAATTAGTTGCAAATGAAATTAAATGTCTGTACATAATAAAAATTAATAGTCTAGTATATACTCATGTATGTATGTGTCCTGCGTAAAGCAATATTGACTTATGATAGGGGTTGACTAGAAAGCGTGATTGCTTTGAACATATCTTAAATTGTTTGATAGTAAAAATTTAGTGTCCATGGGAAAAATCAATAGATAAAAATACCATGCTTTATGCATACACACAATGTTGGTAGAACGTACACACACCCTTTAAAGTTGACAGCTCTTTGTTTTGTCTGCATTTGAGAGTCAAACAAAATGTTATACATTTTCAAAATGTTTGTTGTTATAAGCAAAACCAATAAAAACTGAAAGAGAAATAGACAAGGTGGCAAGTTGTTTAGTGACACAAGTTGCTGTAGACAAACAAGTGAAAAATGAAAAGAATGTTTGAAGAGAACGAGATGGGTGCACAGCCAAACAAGCGAACGAATGGATGAAGGAATTGCACATGTGTTTTATGTCTCACCACATAATTTTACTTACAAATATGGCAAGATATTATATTTTTGTGTTGTAAAATTTATATATGTATATGAACATCAATTCCTTTTACTCCTTCCACCCATTTCCGTCGTGATGTTATGTTCTTATTCTCATATTCCTATTGACAAAACATGAAGTGGTTGCTATTGAGCTGATGCTGTTTTAGTTGACGATGGCGATGACGATGATGATGCTAATATGTATTGTAAGGAATCCTTCCTTCCTTTACAAGCCATTGTGACATTTACGTGTACACAACTCCACTGGTTATTTTATTGCCATCATTTTTGAAGCGTAAACTTCAAACAAATCACAAATAATACAACTGAGCATTTGTTTGCTTGACTTAATGCCTGACAATTTGTCTTATTATTATATATTTATATTGTATGTATGTATTTATTTGCTTTTTAATATTCGTAAAATAATTATATGTCTGTTTGACATAGGAAAGTGGCTCTTCAAGAACTCCATCATGCTCATATCATAATTCTTTTTATTAACAATGACACAGGTTCACAAGGATTTTAACCTCTAACATTTTAAGTTCGTTGACTTTTGTTACGACTGAAAACAAATGAGCCACGACCAATTCCTATAGACAGCTCCCTTGGAGAAGATGGTTTTAATTTATAATATTATAAAGTTTATTTGTAAATGGAGTTAAAAGCATCAGACGAGGCTAGTGCTCCTTAGCCCCGATAGTTTATTATTATAATTTAACTATAATTATTAAATTTTTTTTTTCGTAAAACACGATTCTAGCGATACTTAACGGATCCAATTGTGAAACTAAATTATCCAAGAACCAATTTAGCCACACACGAAATTTCGAACACAAAGGGTATTTTTATTAAAATTTGAAATTTAAAACGAAATTTATTGTAATAAAAATATAATACAGTATGATCGCTACAATTCGTACCCCGTTAATTCAAATCTTAGTAAATCGTAACAAATTGTTACTGTGAAAAATTAATACGTTGATAACCTCTTCTAATTCGTAACTTTTGAAAAAAAAAACTACACAATCAGGGAAGTTAGCCACTGCTAAGTTTACCCTTACTTTTTGTGACAGATTTTTTTTCATAGAATGTGATGCAAAAAAGTGCACAAAGCTTTATCAATGTTTTTAAAACAAAACATTATATCGTTGTATGTATATGTATATATATTTCCCCTCATTTCTACAAGAAACGTAGGTTCTTGCTATTTCGAAAACCCTTGAAATACTTAAAAAATGGCTGGTTCCTTGCGATTAGGAATTAACTAGATTCTACTGTTTGAAGAAACTAACTATACCTTATTGTGGTTCAGGGACGGACGCCCTTTGCAGGCGACATTTTTTAATTCGATGCTAATTGGTTTGAATCTATAAATTTTAGCAAAAATTCCTTCATATGAACGTTAAGGCTGGACAAATTTCCTACGAAAATGTTCCCAATCATTTTTTATATAAGACTAAACATTTTGAAGTTATAAGGCCAAGAAAAAAAAAGAATATTAAAAAAACGTAACTTATTTATAAACTTAATAAAATGCAACACTGGGGGTTGATATTTGTGCGAATGTTGGGCACTGGCAAAAATGTTTCATTGTTTCGATGCCCTAATTATATTCTTTAAAAGGACTATGGTTAGCTTTACGAAAGTATTACATTTTCGCAAAATGTGCTCCAAAGAATGTTACAATTACAAACAATCGTGGTTGAGCTGGAGTTGGTCGTTAAGATTTTCCATTGAAGCATCATAACCTTCGCACATGGTCTGACTATAGCGTCTTTATTGGGTCACAGCTAAACCCTACCCTCCAGACACAACATTCAAACCCGCTTAGGGGTAGATACGATGTTGTGGAAATATGGGTATGAAAATAAAAAATAAAATAAAGCAATACTCTAAAACATGAACTTGCTTACACACTATTAAGTTTAAAAATTAAATTTTTATTTCATAAACAAACTTATATAATAGTGCATTAACCAGATTTATGTATGTATATATACTTTAAAATACTTTGATATCATTCCTTAGCGCGGCTAAAATAACTTTTTACTCAGCAAGCGTTTGGTAAGGGAACTATATAACATTTTGTACCTGTAAATAGGCCTCTAAAATCTTTCGATTGCCGAACACGGATTATTTATATTGGGTGAGTTTGTGTGGGAAATGGTGTTCTTAAACTATTTATTTATGTTAGAAAAAGTTTAGTACAAAGAAAGTAACTAAAGAGCATTGACATGTAATACATATGCAAGTCGTATCCCCGAAATGTAACAACAATCAGCCTATGCCCTAACACAAAAATATACTTGCGTATTTATACATTTGAATGAATAAGTTATAATGCGTGGCATATTTAATTAAATCTTGTCTACACGAGGAAATGTCAAGTTTTATTACAAGCAGAAAAAAGTCAAAAAGAAAAATGTAAATTAAAAACATGTGTTTGCTGTCATTGAAAGAGAAGACAAGATATAAACAAATGGTATTTATCCACTACCTCAACACAATTTCTCTTTAATGTTTTATTATTTGAATCAGACATCGAATCATCCAATACTAACTACAGTAAAATGTTTACCTTATAAAGGTTTTTTTCTATAAGGGGTGGTCAATGTTAAAAGGAAATAAAACAAGGTGTGATTGCGTTCGTTGTGTGGCACAGAGAACCGTCCTGCTGAAAACACACGTAGGCCACATCTAAATCGTACTATTTAGGCTAAAAGAAATTGGTTATCACTCGCCGTTGACTGTGATGTCCCACTAACGTTGTTTTCGAAAAAGTATGAACCATAGATCCCACCGGCCGAAATCCACATCAAATAATAAGTTTTTGTGGATGCATTGTCATCTGGTGTGGTTTGGGGTTCGCTAAAGATGATTTTTTTTTAGCCAAAATGGGTTTCTTCTTCAAATGCTCCGAAGCTTACTCATTAATGAAACCACGTTATTAACTTGGAAAATTAAATGTTTAGCTAAAATATACTATGGAGTCCTTTAGTTATAAATGCTTTCATTGGCAAATGAAGGGCCTACGTACATTTTAATTTTATTTGTGGCAGCATTTAGTTAAGGTAACGACTTAATAATTTCCCTTTTCAACAAATACAAATATAAAGACTAAAGATTACAAAAAGAGGAGCGCAAAATACTGTTTTGTATTTGTCCAATCCGAACGTTCCTTAACTAAAACTATCCAAAGGATACTATGTAAATTGAAGCTTAATAATATAATATTAATTATAGTCCAAAATAAAATGTTGAATGTTGTGGTACTTCTAATGTGGATCGATAAAAAACAACCATTGCAATTCTTTCTAAAAATAACACACAATCATTCACATTTTTAAAACACGCAGCTCTTCGATAGGCACATGTGTGCCTACATTTAATGTCATTATCAGCATCATTACAATTATTGGCATTCACATATGAAAAAAAATTAACACTTTAGCCTAATGATATACGTGCACATATTTACAACTTCCCGCTTCGTTACGATGTCGTTTCTTTTGCATTATAGAATTTTATAAATAAAAAAAAGCATACATAAGTGCACAAAACGAAATGGGTAAAACGCCTTTATCAAGAAGTGATTTCATTCTACGGTCTGGAATCGTAAATGCGAATGATGATGAAAATTAATTTAACGTATTTTTACATCAGTTGTAAGGGTTCGTTTATTTAAAATAGATAGAAAAGTAGATGAATAAAATTGAGTAACGTTACATCTGGTGTGTTTTACTTCAACAATCCATTTCTTTCAGATGTGCGTGAAAATAAAATATAACATAAATTCTCCAGAAAGTTCAACACTTACCTATCGAAGGAAATGATAAAACATTTTAATTCATCCAAATAAGACTTGTGAAAAGTGCTATGACCAGCTGCTCTACTAACTATCGACTGAGGAGAAAACTGGAGGAAAGTTCTTAAGTGCTACGAATATGTCAAATATTTCCGTTGTCAACGTTTCTAGACTTGCCCATAGTTCAAAGTGTTACGAGCGGTAAGTTGAAACATGAAAGTTGAAGAACGTTAAGTGCAAAAACAGTAAAGCTTCTTCTTAAAAGCATTTGCTGAAAACTGAAATACTGTGTAACAAACGACGAAGCATACATCCATACTAGCTGCCTTTTCGTAGCGTCTTAGTCAGGTTTTAGTGATAGATCGCTGGCTTGAGTATTAACGTATTTTAGTTCGAGCACATAAAATAATTGGTGCTCCTTATATCGAATTCTGTATATTTTGACCTTTTTTTATACATTTTTCTTTTTGTTAAATATCCCTAAACTGTGATGGCAATTAAAGGCGTTGAAATATAGCACCACACGAAAGAACAACGCGTATTCAAACATATAATAACGATTATAATGTTGAATGGTGAAATAAATGGTTGCAAAATCGTTCCTAACTCAATGGGTCAGTTTGCACAGAAAACCAAGCGTATCGCTCGTTTTCACCTGGATGACTTCGTTAATCGTACAAAATGCAGCAAGTGTAGAAAGTCGAAAAGTATTGCATGCACAAAGTATCAATATTTGGTATACATTTTGAATTAAAGTCGTCACAGAACTATACATCTTCAAAAATATGGCTGATCAAGAAGTGGCGGTGCTCGGAACTGCGACATAATAATCGAGTTCTTACTGCCTAAATTGGATAGTATTGTAATGGAAAACATATGAATTCAAAAAGACGTTGCCACATGACATAATGATTGGGAAACAGTTCAATCATTCACTGACAATTTACTCTCCTATTTCCAAAAACTGAATTGGCCCCTAGATCCTGTAACTTCAAATTACTTAATTTATTTTTTGAGGATAGATTAAAAATGGTAAATGAAAGAAAAATAAATGTATGATTCTTTATTCGATTAGAATGAAACTCGAACAATTAATTCGTGTTTGTTTTTTTTTTCTTCTATTATTTAAATTGCATTTTATACACCTGCTGTGTTGAACATTAATATGATAAAATCAATACAAAAGCACAACGGAAAGCGCCCTACGACAGCAGACAATACAAATGTTTACAATATAAATTTATTATTAAAAAACTAATAATAAAACACAAAACCCGGTAAATATTTTAAATATAGCAAGTCATTCTGTTTTTATATTTTATTTCTTCCGCAACAGTTTGTGGCATTTGTGTATTTAGTGTCTTTTAAGGATTTTATTACAATAAATAGAAAAGATTAAGTCAAAGTAAACTTAATTAAATAAAATAGAAAATATTTATTGTTAAAAAAATAATTCTTCGAATATGTTAAAATGACATACATCAAACCAAACTCTACTTTTAAGGTTTTACTTTTGTGAAATGTTGAAAGAAATCAAGAGAGACATGAAAACGTATATACATACACACAAGAAAATACATACATATGTATGTAAATAAAGAAAATAACTGAGCTATAAAATAACAATCTTCTAACTGAGAAATAGAAAAGAAGCATGGTTGTGGCATGGCTACGACAACCATATGTTGCGACAAAGCATAATGGTTATTCGAAAGCAATTTAGACATAGTTTCAGTCGCCTGTCTTCTTAGTTCAGCCGTCGCCAATTAGTAACATCGATTTTAAGCTTTTCTAAGGAAGTAATATAACATATTCTTTCAAATTTTTTGTGGACTGATAACATTAACTGGGTTTGAATGCCCTTCTAGTACAAAAAATGACTCAGGATAACCTTGGATACATGAAACAAGCAGAGCGATGGAATTCGTGAATTGTAACTTATAACTAAACGGAAAGGTGTATGCGTTTTGTTCAATATTTAAAAGTGTAGAGTCCAGCTCTTTAATTAAATTGTGGCTGGAAAAGATTCAGGTTCAAAACGTACAGAAGGCAACTGCTAAATCCTTCTTTGCCACACGTTTTCGATTTTTTATTTGCACAGCGGTGGATCTACCAGTTTGAATAATGTAAATGCGAGTATGGTTAACGATGTAAAATGAAATTAAAATTTCATTTAGCCTTTTCAGCTAAAAAAAACTTCTGTTAGTCCCCTCGTATAATAATTTAACTCTTTCAAATGCTACACGTTTTTTTTTTAACTTGCCCAGTCTATTTGCACATTTGTAACAAATATGAAGGGAATATTTGTTTGTTGATTTAATAGAGTGGTGCCTGAGACACCTGGTAGTAGGAGCACATGTATTGAAATTGTACAAATTAAGAATACAAAGTTTATTTTTTTGCAATTTTATTCATATGCCGTACATACATGCATATATGAAAATTGTTTTTTCTTTTTTTTGTTAAAACAAATATTGATTTTTCCTGTACTAAGTAAGTTCACGTACACATACGAAACACTCATTCTAGCACTTGCCCACAAGGAAATTTCGGCTGGTAACTACAATTGTGTATATATGTAAATGTAGTGGTAGTAATGCATTATGAGTACAAGTATTAAAAATATTTTAATAACATGTTCAACAAAAACTACATTTATTTTTTCTTTATTTGCTTTTTGATGTGGCTTGATAATAAATTTTAATATAAATCCTTACTTTTTCATGTATGTTAATATTTTGCTGTTAAGTAAGAAAAGAGAAATTTGCAACAAATTTCCCTCATCCCTTGTCAAGTTTGGTTTGGAGACAAACCGGTTTCGTCAAGACACTGAAGATGGCACATAGCCGAAACCGATTTGTCTTCAAACACAACTTCACAAGTGATGATGGAAATTCCTTCCAAATGTCTATATCAAATCACACTGTCTGAATATCAAGTAAGAAAATATGTAAATGTATGAAATATTTGTTATTGGGTTGAATAACTCAAAAAGATGATTAAAATTTAAGACAAATAAATGCATTATTTGGTCTGAATCTTAATTTAGAGCTAGAAGTATGATACGATGCAAACCAAATAAAATAGAAAATTAGGAATCATGGGATAAACCATACCAGGTCATAAGACATCAAGACATTACCAAAACTCTTCTCAACGCGTCTTTACGATTTACCACAGTTGAAATTTGGGACATTCTGTACAAATATTAAGGCCTTTAATAAAAATAATGGCAAAATCACTTAACCGCTTATAAAAGAACAAGTTGTTGAAGAATTGATTTTACATGTTGCCGCCCTAAATATATAAACTTACATGACATTTCTAGCAACCTTTCAACTAATGATCCTCTCCAGCAGGTGCAGATCGATCCAAAGCCAAAGCTATATCTGTTTCTGTTCACAAACTTTCTAATTTCATTAGAATACAGCTATTCCAAAAATCCGTATAGATTTATTTTTATGTCTTATGTACTTAATTCATTAGTTACTTCTACTGCATTAATTAATGCTATAAAATTACATTATTTGGTGATAATAATTGAAAGCATAATTAAAACATTTGCTCTTCTTCTATAATAAAAAATGATATTAAAATTTTTCCTACCTGTAGGTTTTGTTAAATTTTGTTGTTGTTGTAATTTTTGTAAAATTGTGTCCTACATACACCATACAGACAATTAAACACGGTAAATTCAATAGGCATTTATGAATATAAAAATATAATAGAAAATACAATAAGCAAATTTGCCGCTCTGATGGAACTTTGTGCACAATAACGATCTCGAACACACTTCACGACTTTTGAAGCGTTGTTTAGAGAAACAAAATTTAATTATATTAGGAATATATCCAGCTCAGTCCCCTGATCTTAATCCCAATTATAATTTGTGGATAGAAGTTGAAAACAGATAGGAAGGCGAAAATCATACAAATGTAAATGAATTGTAGGGAAATATCGAGGTGGCTTGGAAATCTACGCCTAGCTAGGCATTTGGTTAAGACTATGCCATATGGTAGCCTTAATGTTATTTAAAGTAGGGCATATCCTACAAAATGCTGAAGGTAAGAATAAAGTTATTAGATAGAAAAAGCAAAATGATTATGAATAATTCAGTCATTTACTCGTATGATACCGTTTCGAGGGCATTGCATTTAAGAAAAAAATTCTGTTTTTTTATTGAATATAATACCAGTAAATTAAAGTTATGGCCGTCACTGTATTGGCTATTTTAACCTAACAGTGGAAGTTATATTGTTTATGATCTCAAATATTGACAATTACTGTCAAATTTTGTCATTATGTCACTATCTGAAAGGAAAAAATCAGAAAGAGTTAATAATAGATATAAAAAATAACACAATCTTTTTCAGATAACATTTTAATAAAACTTTCAAAATTGATTGTTTAAGAAAACTTCACATGAACTTATAGACTACTTTGGATTTTTTTCTTTTACTGTTATAAAAAGATAAAAATCAACAATGTTTTTTTAATTTTTATACATCTTTTTTTATTAAAATATGTGAACATATAGTTAACATATGCTAAAAAATTTGGTTAAGTTAAAGATCGAAGAAAAATCTTTATCCAAAGCTGGAAAAATATTTAATTTGGCCAAGTCCATAGTTGATTCTGTAATTAGAAATTCGAATGCTACTGAACCCAGAATTGGCTACCCGAGATTTTCTAAGCAGTATCTTTTGATTTAAAAAAAATCTGTTATTTACTGAAAAATTAAAATTGCTTAGCCCTAACAGTTACTTAAATTTTTTTTTTTGCTGTTGACATCATGTAGTTTTTAGGTGTATTAATTAAATAAATTATTTTCCATTTCATAAATTTAATAATTATAACAAATGAGAAGTACTATACAAATAGAGAGAAGAGTGTGCGTTGAAATAATTAAGAACAGTCATATTTTTAAACACCAAGGCTTGGAAGGAGTTAGAATTTAATCCTATTTGACATTTCTGAGTTTGGTGACGAAAAAATGTTAAGAAACTCGTTCGTTAATGGATAGTAAGTAAACAAGAGTGTCCCCGAAAACATCAATTAGACAGTGAATGTAATTCGTTACAGGAACAAGATAACAGAATTCATTTGGCCTCAACTAAAGAACATGTGGTTTTCAACTTTCTAGCGCATCAAATAATTAATTATTAAAACAACGATTTTCATAGGGCAAGACACCCTATAAAGTTTATAATATTTATGTATATTATTATATCCTTCTATATATTATATAGTCCAGTCAAATAAGGCATTAAAAGGCGAATCAAGAGTTAGAAAGGAGGGGACTATTGGATCAAGGGAAAGTATGTTATCAGCAGAAGAGAGATACATAGATTAAAGATAAATTGCTGTTTTCTTTTATTCTTAGGCACACCTTACTAGTCAACAAATATAACATCCTTCTTAAGTTGCTGAGAATTGCAGTTTTGCTTTAAACAAATTTTCACTCCTTTGCGTTTTACATTCATCTATACAGATGTGTGTACAAAGGAAAAAGTATTATTTTCAATAAATATTATAAATTTCCATTATCAATTAGAGTACAGAAAATCAATATATTAAAATACACATATGTATAATCAACCAAAGACATGTGGATGTAAATGTGGGTCTCCCTCGGTAAAGCCATTTTACTGTAGTATTTAATTAGACTTATTTTTGCAAAGGCAACTCCTTTTCAAACGGTTTGGAGAGTTTGTCTATTGTTGAATAAATCTAACAATTAAAAACTTATAGAAATTAATAAGAATATAAAGAGACAGAGAGAAGAATTGAATAATATAGAATTCAATGAGGTTTTGAATAATATTGAACTGCATACATACGAGTATTAAAGTTTTATAAAATAATTTATGTTGATTTAGGATTCTGATATGGTGTATGTAATTTGTGCCAATATTTGTTACTATTATTACCATTAGATTACTGCTGTGCTTGCTTGAACAGGATGTTAAATTCAAAATATGTAATTCAATACAAATAATATACGTTCACAAAACCCTAGTTACAATTAATTATATTATCAAAGCTTTAGTGAGCAAACACCCTTTATATTTGCAATAATTTCAGTAAAAAATATACAACTTAGTATATGAGCTTGAAAATATTTTCATGGAATTTTCATTTGAATTAATATTTGGCTTATCATAAAAATATTAACTCTGAATTCTTTAAAAAGTTTTTAAGTTGGTTATTGTTAAATTGATTTTGATTGCACAGCCGTTTTTACTGCCACTTGAATATAGTTAGTTACATGCACAATTCACAAATTATTGTCTGACTTGCACGTCATCTTTTTTTAAAATAGTTGTAAATAAGTTGTTAGTATTTTTTATTGAAAACAATTTTACAACACCTACTAAATTGTTTACCGAAGCTGGTATAAAAACCAAAATATTGTTTTGATCAACATGTGAACATTTCGTACTTTCTACTGACATTATTCAATGTGCATTATATTTATCGCATGGAACTGCAATAATCGAACTTGTCATTTGAGAACATACACTTATGACAGGGTGTTCACAATCATAACATACAAGTATACAAGGTTTTGGGCTGGGGAAATTGTTGTTTCTTCTATAATTTGGAGTGCTTAATTCATATCTGCACAATTTTTTGTTTAATTGGTTTTCGACTCATTACATTATCCCCGTTCACTAGTGAACGGTTTGTTCTAATTGCCTGAGTAAAAAGTACAAAAATCCGCATAAATATAATATTAACCTTAAATCTGCTCAGAAGTTTCAGAGATACCGAGAAAATAGACATTACTACCCTAGAATACATATTAAACTGAATAACGCATTTACTTATTAATAATAAGCATAACATTCGAAAGGACACATTTACATTACATATTTCTTTACAAAATGCGTTTTTAATAAGCGTCATTTCCCTACTCGACTCGGGAATAACTCGCGCAGTCACTCAATTTTTCACGACCTTCTTAAAGGCTTTACAAATTATTCGACCGACAGTTTCACTAAAGTTTGCGACCAGCATCCGAAAAAAATTTAAGCTCAGTCTAAGTCAGATAAGCTTGACCAACAGTTATATGAACATTGCCGTTATCATTGAATCTTGATTTGAAACTCCGACAGGGTGTTCTGATTTAGATTTTT
Source organism: Phania funesta (assembly GCA_963932375.1). Taxonomy (NCBI): domain Eukaryota; kingdom Metazoa; phylum Arthropoda; class Insecta; order Diptera; family Tachinidae; genus Phania; species Phania funesta. The sequence continues at coordinate 46,890,947 of OZ010652.1, forward strand.
AGAACGTATTTCCGTCATCCCTTGTCAAGTTTGGTTTGGAGACAAACCGGTTTCGGCTATATGTTACCTTCAAGAAGGAAAAATGACACTGAAGATGGAACATAGCCAAAACCAAACTTGACAAGGGATGACGAAAATTCGTTCCAAAAAAGTAATCATTGACCTTGCCAAGGCACAGTATCTGAGCCATGACACTTACGATTGTTCAAAGTTGTGCACTATCTATGGAACTACAAAAATAGAGGGCGCAAATATTTATAATAAAAACATAGGCCGCATTGGATCGTTAAACATTGAAGAAGGAATAGAAGATGTAAAATATCTTACAGCAGCTACGGGTGAAGTTCGTGAGACCTTAAAGACAAGAATGCACCAGGTTTTATTGTCAATTATTTAGAATATCTGAAAGCAAATAATATTCTGTTTTTATATAATTTAAACTTTTTGTTTTTAAATGAATAATAGATTTGAAAATATATAAAATAAATGTGGCGCATAAGTAATGTTATGATTTAATTAGTGAATAAATTTTTGGTAACGTATTTTTTCGTTTTTTTTCAGAATTAACTCAGAAAAACTTGTGAAGTTTTTGATGGAAACACTCAGCACAGAACAAAGAACCAAATTGTTCAATTTTATTTTGAAAGTCAACAATTGATTTTCAGACACAAAGATCATATCGAAATTCCTTTCATGCTCGAAATACCGCTAGCGCTTCAAAACTTTATCGATTGGTTCAGCGTTTTCTGTGATCTTTTGCGTGCTGGAAGACCTTGTGCAGTTCGAAATAATATTAACATGGCTCTGGGACAAGCGAGTATTGAGGAAAACTCCCGAAACTTTCACCCACGACGTTCTCAGAAGTCGGTGATATCTAGGCGATATTTGCAAAGAATTTCGCAAAAGCCACACCTTTTCGATTGGTTCACGAGCTAAACCCAAATACTGAACAAATACGCATTCAATAACGTTATGCATAACGTCACTTGTTCGCCAGCCTGTACAGAAAGCGACAGTGCAACAATTATGTTATACTAACCCAGAGATTTGCAACAGCCATAACAATAAAACAAGCAAATAAAATTATAAATCGTTTTAGACTTGAAGTTTTTTTTTCGCAAATCCAAAAACCACAACAATGAGTAGGGTTTTATTAATTAAAATTGTTTTGTTTACACCTGCATTCATACATTCGGGTATGTAACAGCTAATTATTTTGTATTGAACGTATTTTTAAATATTTTAGAAACAAAAATACAAAATTGTATTTATGAACTCGAAGGAATGTTGATCAGGGTTGAAAAAAAATGTTTGTTTTATCTTTTTCTCTTTAAATTCAATTAAATTCTCATATTCACGGTGACCAGAGGAAGCAGCATCGGTGAAGTAAGAAATTCTTAATAAACAAAAAAAAATTATTTAAATAATGATTAAAATCATTCAATTCATTATTTTTCACTGCCAAATTTTAAGAACATGGATATTTTTGTATAGGATCTGTTGATTTTTATTGTTGGCATTTGGCCAGATACTAAATATTTTTGTATTTTGAAAAATGTCGAATCGTAGCATTTGAAGCTAATTTTTCAGTGTTTAAAAGTGTTTTCTTTTTGATGCGTTACTTTAAACTGAAACAAATATTCATTCAGATATAATTATTTTTTAAGGTTGTTTTGTTGTTGCTTTTAAAATATTTATGAATTTTTTGTGCATGCGAGTACACATACCCCTCGATTTACACGATCACTATGATCCGTATAAAATATACCAAATAAAAATAAAGTTAGAATGACGTTAAAAGGTAGAGCTTATTGAAGAATTACTAATTACTAAGAATTATAAATAAATTGTATTAGCTGTTCAAAATGTGACTTTATTTTAGTAAAAACTTCAATTACCATGACATCGTTAGCTGAATCAAAATTCCGGAAAATCTATTTTTCTGAAGACGAAAATTTTTTGTAGCACCGTTAATAATATATCAGAAGTGGAAACATTTTTACACAAAATTACCACATAAAAGCAGTGTCTCGAAAAAAAACTAAAACTACAATACCTATGTTTTTGCCTATATTATTTTCGATCTAGTTTGCTGAATATTACAGTGGTACCTTTTGATATTCTGGTTGCAAGAAATCGGTGAAATTCTTGCTTAAATGCAAATATTGATACTGCCACACAAATCTTGTTATTAAAAATACACATATGTATTGTAAATACAAAAGTCGGAAGGCATATTGATTAGAAGATATACATGTACACATAGTGGTGGACATTAGGTTAGCACAGGCAGGCACAAGTATATTGACAGGCGGAAGTTCTGACTTATACCTCCTCGTGGCGGCGGTCGGTAACAGGTTCGCATCTCTGCAGTCTGGCTAAATAAGTCGGCCGGAAAGAAGTTAATACTCTCTTATAAAAAATCTCTAAACCACGGTGGAACAGACATACCCGTGCATTTGGAGCTCAGTGTGGGTGGACATCTTTCTCGCAAGAGGCGAGGTGGTTAATATCTGAAGAAACTACGATTTTAGTTGCCCAGAGGGGAATTCGGAAGAGATGGACAAGACTGTGAGGCGTAGACGAGTCAATATTTAAAGGTACTTCTAAGGCGTTGGACCTTGAGATTCCGATAGGGATAGGCAATTAAGCCTAGCAAGAGGTAGAGAGGTTAAGCTTTGTAGGAACTCCTGTGGCCAATGGAGGGATTGTGAAGAGACGGGTAAGAAAACCATTTTAGATTAACCACCAGCAATGTGTTGCACTATATCATTTCCCTCTATATAGAATTGAGATCCGGTGATCAAGCTGGCAAATTAAAACGTCCATATTATTTTGTTCCAATCAATACTTCACTATTCCTGAAAAGTGTGTTTAAGTCATTATCATGCATTGAGTGCCATCTAAGTGGCATGTTTTCCGCTGTATGTGGAAACATTTTGTGCACAATTCGCGCATACATTTTGCGTATGGAATCAACACCGCGCCCAGTCGTTGATGTGTTCTTCAAGTTATGCCGCACGTTTTTGTGACCCCATACATACGATTTTGCGATTGATCTAAACCGACAAAATTTCAAATCGTCATCTTAGAAGATGTTATTGCAAAAAGCATTAGCTCTGCTAAATGCTTAAGGGGTAATAAAATTTGGAACATTACTAGGAGTGGCTTATGTTGTAATATATAATTTCTTTCATTTAGTCTTCTTCTAATTGTTCGTGAAGAGATGCCAAATTTTATTGAAAGCTATCCTTGAATTTCAGTTCAGGTTTTAAAATGGTTCTGCAGATGAGGCCATATAAATAAAGTAGCCCTCTTTACGTGTTGTTTTTCTAGAAGTCGTCCCTGTGCAATATATTCGGATATAGCCTAATGTGTTGTATATCATCTTCGTGGAGCAGTTCAAATTAAACGCTATCTCACCAACGGTGCTTTTTTCTTGCCTCTGTACAGCATTTACTATTTGCATTGGCTAATTATTATTTAGTATTTATAGAGTTTAGCAATTTAAACACGAAAAATAATGGAAAATATCAAAATTTGTGAAATGTATAACATTAGTGTCTAGCTCATTAATACACACTCATTAAATGCAATTAATCTAACATAATTATAAAAATTCTCAAGAAAATACAAACAATCAACGAAACATGCTTACTTTTGATAAATGGAACAAAATATACGCTTTTAAATTCAACGTATAACATATGAAATGTTCTAACCTAGTGCCCACCACTGTATTTCTAATACAAGAAAAAAAATCGTGTTAATCGAGGTAATCGAAAATCCTTTAAAAAAATATGGAGGGATATGTGTATTACATGTCTGCAACTTTTTTCATTCATACTCGTTTTTTATAAAATAATTATACAAGTTTCGGATGGTGTGCTACATTTAATTACTATTTGAATTATTAAATTTTCAGACTGTAACGCTTTTTTTTTTTTAATTTTCATTTGTATGCAAATACGAATAACAATATTTAAAAACTTTTAATTATCACTTCTATTTAAATGGTTTCGTTTGATGTATAATTGCAAACGCAAATAAATTTACAAGCCGTTAAATGCTTTTTGTATGTAACTTGAACTTCGCATGCAATAAAAATTAAGCGGGTTCAATAATGTTCGGAAAAAGTATTTTTTCATTTTATTGCTAAAACAGAAGAAAACTTGACAGTTTTTAATAACGTTTGTTACCAAAACCTAAAGCATATTTCAGTTACTACCGCTATTGAATGAATAACTTTTTTGATAAAAAACGATTTTCTCTAAATATTACTGAACATTTCTTCAAAGTATTCAACTACTATCGTAGTTGAATCAAAAAATTCCGTTACAGAGTTTTCGTAAATAAGATTACATTTTCTGTGAATTTATAAATGTTAATTAAATAAGATTTAAATAAGAATTTATTGCCTTTAATATTTTCCGGATTTTTTTTTTCTTTTTCTTAAATAATGACGCCTAAAAAAACTTAAAACAAGCATTCTTGTTATTATTAAGGGAAAAACTACAAAGGACCATAAAATATTAAATTTTTAAAGCCCAATTAAATCTTGACTTAAAATATAACTTAACATCAAACACCGTAACGTCATATGCTTTCTTTTGTGTTAACCAAATGACATGACATTGACATTTGTGAAGTAAAACGTTACAGAATACATTCCGAACGGGGAATCCAAAAGCAGATCCAAAGTGTTTCATTGCATTCAAAAAAAGTTCAGACCACCTTACACATTTGAAAAAAACTAGTGATTACGCTTAGTATTTAGTATTTTACTCAATGATACTTCTACACATAATTTATTTGGCTTTTTTTTTTTGGGTATAACCTTTTCATTATTTCCGCACCTCTAACTTCATGCAGATTGAACAAAACATGACCGAAAACTGAAGAAACAGTAGTCAAACCAAAAAAAAATTGTGCATGATACTTAAATAAGGGTCAATGTACGCGAAAACTACGAAACAAACTTCTGAACAGATCAAATAAGCAGCCGATAGAGAGAGAGAGAGAGAAGTGAAAACCGACCAATGTTGGTCCTATTTATAATTTCACATTATTAAGACTTCAAATTATACATCTAAAAAAAAAAAACTGTTAAGTTCAGCTTAGTATGGAAACAAGAAAATTTGTGTGTTTTTACTCAAATTAACGCCAAAAGGCCAGAGGACATACAAAGTGTGCACGAAAGTAAATCGGACTTGCGTATTTTCTGGCAATAAGAAAGTCGTAAACAATTTAAATATAAGGTTTGTCCAAAATATTTGCACGAAAAGGGTAATAAGGTCACTGATCGCCACTTGTGATTAATATTTTTTTAAAGCGCTTTGTACCTACCGATCACGTAAAGGGATTGTCAAAATACAGGCCCACGCCTACCAAAAAAAAAAGAAAGAGAAACACGTTGCGTGTTCACACTGTATTTAATCTTTTCGTGAAATACGGTATTGTAATTGTAATAAAGTACTTTTTAAAAGGGCTTTTTGATAAATTCTATTTACAACCATAAAATGTAGTTTTTAAAAATAAAATGTAGTTTTTATAAGATACACAATTTTTTTTATAATAAAAGTATATTTGTTAAGTAGTTTATAAAAAAGTAGTTTATAAAAAAGGAAAAACGGTAAATTTTAAGAAGGTACTTTTTCCAAAATATAAATATTTATAAAAGATGCTTTTTATTATATATGTGGGCAAAAAATAATAAGACTTTGTTCATAATTTTAAATTTCTTTAATTATTCTGCCAAATCTATTTCGTCCCCCTCAAAGTAATCCCCCCAGCGTTTTTCCCAATAGTCGTAACGGTTGTTAAAGTCAATTTCCGGAAGAGCCTTCAATGCGCGTAGCGATTCACGTTTAATGTCTTCAATTGACTCAAAACAGTTTTCCCGTAGCGGTCGCTTGAGTTTGCTGAACAGCCAGAAGTCACACGGAGTTAAATCAGGCGAATACGGTGGTTGTGGAACGATATTGAATGAATTTTTGGCAAAAAACTCACGAAGAATCAATGCGGTATACGGAAAAAATCGTGATTTCACTTTTCTTAGGCCCAAATGATCTTTTAAAATGGTGATCCCTCCGATATTCCAACGATATCAGTAAGGTCTCTGACTGTTAATCGTCGATTCTCGAACACTAATTCCTTGATTTTATTGACATGTTGATCGTCAGTTGATGTTGATGGCCGTCCTGGACGTGGTTCGTTGTCAACGCGTTCTCCACCCTCTTTGAATAATTTGTACCAATCAGAAACACTTGCTCGCGACATACGATTATCGCCGAAGGCCTTTTGCAAAATTCTGAACGTTTCGGCATCAGAAATTTCATTCCGCACACAAAATTTAATGGAACTTCTTTGTTGAATAATTTCACTCATTGTAAAAATTGCCGAATGCACATGGTTGTACTTCAGAAAGACAAGCGTATACTAAACACTAATGATTACTTTGATGTGATATTTGGCACAGATGTTACTGACAGTCATACCAACGTAGAAAAACGAATGGATTTCCGCGCAAAATTTAATGAAAAAGTCTTACTATTTTTTGCCCACAGTAGTATATGAGTTGGATAAAAGTTAATTTTTATAAAATATATTTTTGATAAAAGGTAATTTAAAAGCACTTTTTTAAAAAAGGGACTTTTTAGAAAAGAACTCTTTAACATGGTACCTCAGAAGGTTTTTTTTTTTTTTTGTAAATTTTCGAACAAAAAGACCTTGTAAGCAGTTAGATTGTCATTAATATAAAACTTACAAAATATTATTTCAGTATCCACAATTTCACTATTAATTACCTGAAAAGAAACAAGAAATGAAATAAAGATTACTATTCAATATTTCATAGCCAAAATCTAATAAATATTGAAAAAAAAGAATTATTAAATAACTGAGTTTTTTTTTTAAATTTGCTGTTGCTGTTGTATTAAACATAACATAATCGTAGTAATATTGAGGAAAGTTTGTTTTTCTAAAGGTACCTTTCAGATTGATATATTTTCTTCTTCTAATAGCTGCAATAAATGCGTATTTAACAAAATAAGGTTTATAACAAAACAAGTTCATTTCTCAAAAAAAGAATTTAAAAATGTTATCAAACCAATGTTTCCAGAATTTTTAGAGCTAAAATCTGAAAAAATCATGAACTTCTTAGTCATTAGAAATCAAATAAAGAGATTATTTGACTCTAGCTTCAACAATAAAAAATATATAAAAATTACTTTAAATAAAATTTAATTAGGAAGAGATCGAAGTTTAAATATTAAAAAGAATTTATTATATTTATTTTCATAAATAAATATTAGATGTACATTTCATTTTGAGCAAATCTGGTGTTAATTATATTCCTAACACCAGAAATTTTAGGTTTGAAATAATCTTTTATGAAATAAATATAATGAAAAAGAATCCTGCTTCTATTAAGAGAAAACACGTATGTTAAAATATTTCTCCTCTCTCCCAAGATTTCAGAAAGTAACTATGGAAAAGTTTTAGAATTAAAATAAAATAACTTCTATAATGTTTAGATATTATTATTATATGAAATATTATCTTCTTTTACAGGGAAGCGCAAGGAAAAATATTTGCATAATATTGAAAAACTTAAGTTTTGAGTACCTCAGGGATTCTTATTTAATTACTCAATATTTCAGTTATTTTCTTTTTATATCACTATTTTTTTTTTTTTTAGCAATAATAAGCAAAAAAACAACTAATTCATGAAATACACAATAGTAAATCGCAACCCTAAATTGCTGTGCAAGTTCACGATTGCTGTGCAAATAAAATTTCAAACAATTTTTGAGAGTTCATTTGCAAGAATGTAAAAATTCAGTTTGCGGGGCTTTTAAGCGTTATCTTGAGTTTTCCTTAATGTTTTTGCTTGAAGGTCGAGGGATTTCTCATTTACTCTACGGTTTTTCAAGCATAAGACATTTAAGGTTTTCTAAAAAGATGGGATACTGTTTCCTGATGAGCTGGCTTAAGCATCCAGCGACATGAGCGTAGAGAATAACTTAGAATAGCGTAGAAATATTTCTTTAAATAAAAAGAATTAAATTCCAACTATTTTTTTTGTTAACAATTATGTAATAGCTTGTGCAAACATTGGCAATACTCGTAGGTCATAAATTACGTCAGGACATAGATTTTTATGGAGCAAATTATTTTCCATTTAACGCCAGAATATACAAAATGTCAATAAATATTTCAGAAATCGTTAACGGCAACACACGACAACTAAAATGACTATATTTACTATATATTCACAATTCAACATCAGTTCTTAAACATCTTTTTCATTGCTCGCCAAACAATAATGACAAATGAAACAAAGACAAATTACACACATGCAATATAACAAGAATAAACGTGAAAATGTTTTAACAGGGTATTAAAACCATACACGCGACAACCTTCTAACACGCAGAAATGAACACAACAGTTTTAAAGAGGAAACAGACAAATTCAGAAAACTCCACATTCCTGCATAAATTTCCTAAAATTCCATTACAAAGGATCGACTTTGAGTTTGTAACCATGAAGCATCTAATTTCCTCATTTTATTGTATCCGAGTGCAAACTGAAGTTTTTTTTTTCTTTAATTACCAATGAATTTAACTAAACTGTGCTTACAAAGCCCCAAAGGACGACAATTTAAATGTATTAACTGGTTTACCGATAAGAGCAGGTCGATCTTGAAATTAAAGCAACAAGCTGTGTGTGTGCAATTGCGATGGAATGGATCCGAGCTAGGATTTTAAGAGACTCTGTCGCTCATCTCACCAACATCATTTTAAAGGAAGTGCTAATCAATGATACCGCCAGCTTGTAAATTGTACCAAACAACCCTATTTTTCGTATTAAAATTCATGGGAACGTTAATGTTGGACATCGTGAGCCAGGCAGTAAGCTTTTGTGGATACATTGACAGGGGTGATCCTCGTGTAGATTGGCGTCGCCCTAAATACATTCTGGATTTTTTCTTTTTAACATATTCATCCCAAAAATTACCCTCGTCGCCAAAATATGATTGCTGACAAACTCAGCTCGGCAATGCAGTAATTACGATACTTGAACTGTACCACGGCTCTTTGTAAAAAATCTGCACAATTTGCAGGAGTTGTCCAGGGGCAGTCTATTCATTATGAAATGGCGAATCAAACTAAAGGCAAAACATCCGTCAAAATGGCGCACACAAGATAAGCAGCCATCTTAAAGTTCTACACATCTAAAAAAAAATAGTACGACTTTGTTCATAATTTTAAATTTCTTTATTTATTCTGCCAAATCTATTTCGTCCCCCTCAAAGTTTGTGTTTTACCTCGAATTAATGAACAAAGTCAAAAAAGCCAATAAAATTTTAAAGCACACTTAACGAAATAAGTCGTTTTCCTAAAAATTTAAAAAAAAATTGTCTAACGCAAGGTGTCTCGATTAAAGCGATGAAGGGGCAAAAAGCATTAAACGCGTTGACGCGTGAGCACGTGGTATATATTTTCTCTGACTAGACACAAGCAATGAATTAGAATTGAAGTTAGGGCCCGATGTATAAATGTCGCTGAAAGGTACAAGATTTATGAGAAAGAAGTAAAAATACTCCCATATTATTATATATTTAAGTTTATTTAGTTTTCTTTAACTCCGGCACTGATTTTGGAATCAATACTATTTAGACTCGAAGCTCATTCCAATTTCCTTTCAGCTTCATTTTGGTAGTGCTTAAGAGATCTATGTGTAATAATACCGAGCAATAATATAGTGATTTAAAAAGCATTATTATTATTACTGATATTCTATCGGGCATGTTCTGACACTCGCAAGAGTATCAAATCGCATGCGAATAGCAAATCGCCAAACTTATTTCTGCATGTTATGCAACTGACGCGTTTTACTTGCTATTTGCTTTTTCTCTAGCTTGTGTTCGAAAACTAAAAACATATGTTTTACCAAAATAAAAACAAAACAAACAGAATAAAATAATAATTTAAAATGCCATCAGTGTTCTTGTTAAACGCGTTAGCATTAAAAAGATTGCAATTAATAAGTGAATGCATAAAAAAACGTGCACTTAGAGGCAAAAGTTGCAGAAGCAAAGAACGTTTTTAAATTTAAAGTTTTTAGAAAAAATTTGTTACAAAATGTCATTAGTTTTGACTAAAATAAAAAGAAAACACTATTAATTTAATTTATTCATAAACTTTGTAGTTTCTTTAAAAACTAGTTTAGTTTAAATACAGAAGTTCACTTCAGTATACTCTTGCGACTTGAACTCGCCAAAACTCTTGCGAATGCGAGTAACAGAACACCTCACATCCGAGTTGAAATCACAATCGCAAATTTTGTGCGAGATGCGAGTGTCGGAACATGGCCGATAATGATTTCAGTTATGGGTAGGGATTAAATTGGTGAGTATGTAAAACATTTCCGATGACATTAAATCGCAATATGAAATTTAACTTTTTCTTGGAATTGGCGTAGCAAGCATTAAATTGGAGCATGCTATGAGCTGTATACTATTCCGTAATAAGGCATCATGTGTCCAATGCCGGCTTTGCAAAAACTAACCATCTAAATTTGTTATATCTGAACGTTCTAATTACAAGGTTTGAATTATTAAAACAACAAAAAATTAAGTAGTTGTTACGACACCATTCCATTTAAAGATAACAATACACACAAAAACTTCCAAAAGCGGACACAACTTTTTATAATTAAAATTAACTTTCACTTAAAATATGCTATTTTTAATTACACTGCTGTGTAACAATAAACGCAATAATCTTAATATTCACATTTAATCCTTTCTAGGGTAAACATATTTATGAGAACAGAAATCGAAACTAAAGATGGGACAGCACAAGGTGGTTATTAACTCATTTCCTTTTTGGCTTTTGTACTGAAGTTGTTGTTGATTTTTTTCTAGTAAAACCAAAACAAACATCTGCTGTTTTGGTAAATAACCCATCATTATCCTTCTAATCGTTGTATCCTTAGAAGACAAAGAGAACAAACAAGAAAACAGCATAAGCAGATTCACGATCTCAGCAACATTATGACGAAGAGATTTTCTCCCCTTAAATTTGAGAATCTTCTCCTGCTGACAAACGAAAATGGAAAGAACATTGAACCTTCATAAAACCAAAAGGTGGTTAAAGTAAAAAACACAATAAACCAAAACTTAAGAAGGCACCGAAAAAGGAGGCACAATACGGAATACAGACAGGTAAAGTTTCAAAGAACAACAGTAAAGAAAATGCAAAAGAATAACTAAAAACTGTTTTGTTATGATACTTCAAGATGAAATACTTATTGTTTCAACTCTCTTTTTATGTATCACCTCTAATACTCGTGCAAAACGCATGTGTGTGGTAGAATTGCAATGGTGCTGCCGGTTATTGCACCAACTACAAGAATATTTTGTGTAAGGGAAACAAGTTTCTTTTAGTCCTGTTAACTGTTTTTAATGATTATTCTTAGGTTGAGTACGATTCGCAAAGTGAGTGCAACTCCGATTTTCCCCATCACTTTATGCACAATGTTTACATTGCCATTAGTATAACAGCAAACATTTTTTTTCTACAACAATGCAAACGACGCGTCGGCCCGATTGTAATATGAAAATACAAGCATTGGGTATGAGGTATTAACTATATTCTCTTTTTTCAGTTGTAAGGTTGTTATGTGTTATGACATTGTTGAAACGTCTGCCGCAACTTCGCGAAGATCCCAGCGATGACTGAAGTTACATTGACTTTGATACCATCGGTCGATTACTGCTTATTGGGATAGATTTTGACTTCATAAATCTCCATAAGAAAAAGTCTACTAGTGTGAGCTCAATATAAAATATCTTTTGAGCCATTCGCTGTAAGGCAGGTAGCGCCGTCCTACTAGAACCACATATCGTAAACGTTCGCCCACAAGAAATCTACGAAATTCCGAATTCTTGTCCAACTGTCTATTTTCGGATTCAATAACTTATCCAAATAGGTTTATTTAAAAATGCATTTGTTTTGATTTATAAAGTTAAATTTCCATGTCCCAGAACTATTTGTTTGAACTGCATTACGAGATTATTCATTTTCGTCTACGGTCTCACTTTGCTCAAATGTGATATTTATTTTCTTTTTGAATGATATGATCGCTTTCATACCTATATCCTAGTATTTATTTCTTCATTTGAGATTTCTATAGTGATTTCTTTTAGATAATCACTCAAATGGTCAATTGTTCATTAATTAGCTCAGCTCTTTTAATCTTAACTCAGTGGTCAATAAATAATCTTCGTTAGTCTATTCATGATTTTAAAACATCAATACATTTCAGCAATATCTAAATATACTGAGCGTTATTTTATTCCAATTGTTTGTCAAAAGGCAAACAGCATTACGCTAATTAAGACTGCCAAGTATTCTTATGGGTATTCTCACTGATATTTTAATATTCTATTATAAATTTAAGTTTATATTAATAAATATAGATTATATTAATTAATATTTAATTGTTTTGTTACTTCCTTATCGAAATATCTTTTTAAACACATATCCTTCGCAAGTAGTAATTTAAGCGTCACCCCAATACGGGTGACGCGACCCGATCAGAAACTTTACTGTCACCCGAATATGGGTGACGTGGCATTCAACGTGTTTAAGAGTGTTATCCTATTAATGTTTTTTGGTTAGTTTTTAATTTTGTGTTTTAATTATTTTTCCAATGAGTTAATTTGGCCTAAGATAGGTATCTCAAGTAAAACAATGTTTTTTTAAACGCTATTTCGAACCATTGAAACATACTCATTTAGTATTTTGCAAAGAAAAACACTAAAACTACAACAACTTATGTAAATATAAAAAAACAATAAATTTGCTTTTGACATTTTCCTAAAAATTGCTCAAAATTTTAGACATTAATAGCCGAGATATAAGCAAAAGAAAAACCAGTTGCAAATGTCAAAATCAAATGCTAAATAAATAAATCAAACACTAATAAATTTTGCTGCCTATTTTGTATGCGATCAAAATGAATACTTTTCTTCGGCCTATTTGAAAAGAACCGTTACATCACACGGCTTGTTCTCCCTTTCATATTAAAATCTCGTCGCCTCTGTTTCCTTACAGTAAATAGCTTTTTCCATCTTAATTATTCTTTCATTGTTTGACTTTGAACTTAACAGTCGTTTACTTTAACATTTAATACAACTTTTGTTTAACTTTTTTCACTACGTTGTTGTTGTTCTTCATTTCTTAATTTTTTAAATACATTCTCACTTTTTCTTTAAGCATCGTGTTGTTTAATGTCAATCCAAGTTTTTACTTAGACAATAAAATAACTGCTTTCTTGTTCAATGTTTGCTGAAAATCAAACAAAAGAAAAAAGTTTATGTACAGGGTGTTCGCCGGGAAGGTATACTACTTTGTTTTGCCGCCATTTTGGTAAACATTAGTCTTGACAGCTCATATTTGGCAGTCGTGAAGTAGAGACTTGACAAATTTATTATGGAAACATATTCGCTAAACCAACGTGTTTTAATCGTTAAAACATTTTATCAATATCAATCATCGATTACTGTGACGATGAGAAAGTTACGTGAAATTTTTGGGAGAAATAACGTGCCAACAAGACGCACTATTTATCGTGAAGTAAATGATTTCAAAGAAAGAGGGACTGTAGCTGATAGGCCCAAGCATGGGCCACAATGTACTGTAAGATCGGCTGAAAACATTACTGCTGTTCAAGAAATTCAACATTAATTCGACATCGTGCTCAGGAGCTTGGTCTTCAAAGAACAATTTTGCACAAAGAAGTGCATTTCTTTCCATTTAAGATTCAGTTGACACAAAACTTTTTCCAGAAGACCATTTACGCCGCCGCACATATTATCAAATTATTCATCAGTCACCTTCGCATCCATTTAAAGTGACAGTCTGGTGTGCAATTTGGTCAGGAGGTATCATTAGACCTTACTTCTTTCAAACTGAAAACGGCGTAACGATAACTGTCAATGGGGAGCGATATCGTGATATAATTGGAAACTTTTTAACGCCACAACTGCATGCTTTCGGTTTGACTAACATGTGGTTTCAACAAGACAATGCCACATCGCATACAACCAGGATTACAATGGAATTACTGCGAGACCTCTTTCCACAACAATTTATTTCAAGGAATGGTGATGTTGATTGGCCTCCACGGTCGCCTGATTTAACTGCTCCGGACTTCTTTTTGTGGGGATATCTGAAAAGCAAGGTTTATGCAAACAAACCAGAAACGCTGAAGCAACTCAAACAAAATATTCGTGATGAAATTAATGAAATATCGCGTGAAATGTGTGAGAATGTTATGAAAAATGTGTTCAAAAGGGCTCGCATTTGTGATGCTAACAGAGGCGGACATTTATCTGATATGGTATTCCATACATAATTGCCGACATTAAATAAAACATTTATCAATATAAGATCCATTCTCTTTCATTTAATCAAAAATTATAAACAAACATAGTAGTATACCTTTCCGGCGAACACCCTGTATTTGCTTTGCTGTTAGTCTTAATGGCTGGCTGGGTTGACTGGGTTGGTTGGCTGGTTGGGTAGTTAATTGGACGGTTGGCTTTTTATTTGGTCCGTTGGTTGCTTTTACCATCATTTGTTGGGTTTATTAAGTTTACGGTACTTTTCATAGAAAAGTGTATACACATGTGTAAGAATATGTATATCACGATGGATGTGTATTAAGCATAAAAATTATATGAATGAAAAAAAAAACATATATATTACTGTCATTATATTTCCAACTAGTAGTACTAATGCCACCTTGCACTGCCATAGTTACAACTTTCATATACCTACTTTAACTTATTATTGTTCCTCCTCATTTTCGTAATGACGGTTACAGACTACATTTAAGTGATGACCTCAACAAGAACATCAACTTCACAGCAAAAGCAATGAGAATGAGAACAATAATTATTGTACTGGTGTTGGCTTTTCCTATTTCTTTTTTGAGTTTGGAACATCGTGCCTTAACCTTAATAGTCGTTCAACAAGAAATAGAATTGTTTCCAGCTTTTGCTGGAATTTCATGCTTAAACTTGAAATAGTTTTTTTTTATTTGTTCGTGAGTTGCTTTTGTAGTATTTTTCCTTTTTACCTTGAATACATGAAAATTTTGAAATGATTTATTCTATTTTACTCTTAAGCAATTGTTTTTTACAATCGAAATAATGAAGGACAAAATTACTCCATAACAACGGCAAAGCCAAGTAATTCAATTAAGACCTTTATTTTTTGTGCCCATTGAGAAACGGCTAAAACATATTTTATGTAACTTTGGGTAATCACCGTTCTTTTTTTTTGCCGTATTAGCGATTAACCTGTATTCAAGCAATGAGCGTGACAAGCCGAAAAATTGCCAAATTTGCTCAGCTTCTACTAGGGAACCCTTAGCAGAGAAAAATCGGATGAGTACTGATTTTACCGTGGTAAAGGAGCATATTCTGCCATATGTAAGGAAGTCAATTACGATCCTGAATTTTCATTAATCTATTGTTGAGCAGTATTGTATAAATCTTGGATGGAATTGAACTTGTATTAACTAGAACTGGACTCACACCAAACTCGAACTGATGTATGTGAAACAGACGGAATATTAAAATTAAACTGAAGTAAAACTGAGTTAAAACTAAACTTGAACGAATGGGGGAACTGACCAAGATCTAAATTACAATCGAGCTAGAGCTGAATTTGAACTGTACTAAAATGAATTTAAAGTTCTACAAAGGATGGCTTGACTGTATTCGATTTTTTCTCTAGCTTGGTCCGTGTATAGTTCAGTTTGATTTCATTTCAAGATCGTTTCAAGAGATCAGCTCTTGCTAAGTTTTATATTAGTTCTGGGTCACTTCACTTGTTTTAGTTAAATTAAGAAGAGCTTAACATAGATGCTCTGGGATTAAACTGGTTCTAAGCAAGAAATAAATCGCTGAAACATGGTCGAGGTGGTGTTACATTGCCGTGAATGATACGTATCTTTTCCACGCGCATAAACGTGCTTCTTCATATATATTTTATATTTTGCTTTAAAAATATAATGCTGTATGGCAGGAAATATGGAATTTTTTTATATTTGTAGGTATATTTTGTAGCAATTCAGGTAATATTTTTACATATTCGCTTATAGTCGTGCATACCAGAAATCTATACTGTATGGCAATGAGCATAAAATTATGCATTTCTGGATGAGTTACGAACAGAACACGACAAAACGAAACTAAGGCATTAAATGAATCAGCAAGAGCCTACGAAGCAAGTGAATCTGCAAGAGCCTACGAAGCACTTGAAATTAAATGCATCAAAGTGGGACATGGCGAAAAAACAAGTCATACATTAGCAGGTTCGTATGCAATGCCTTGATATTTCCTGCGAAGGTTACTGATGGCACAGTTGCGCCAGAACTGAACTTCAATTGGAGTACAACTTGGATTTTAGTTACACAATGAAACAAATATAAACAAAATCTCATACCTGCCATAAAAAGTAATTTTAAAAGTATTTCTGTATATATTCACGAGACGTTCGATATTAGTGTAAAAAATCTTCATCACATAAAAATCTGCTCCCATATGAAGCAACAAATATTTAACAAGAATCGAATTAAAACTTGACCTTAATACTTTTGAGTTGAGTCATACTTTACATTCACATTAGGAGTGACAGACAGCACTTAAAATAAAATAAAAGAAACCCACAAAAGAAAGTAAATGTTACCAAATTGCCTCCTTAGTATTCATATCTTGCCGTAACAGTTTTTATGAAGATACGATTTCACTTTCACTAAGGAGAAAAGAAATTTAAAATCAGTCCATTTAATTTCTACATAAATAAAACATCAATGATAACCCAGATACATATATGAAAACTAGTTAACAATTTATCTCTGAATACTAAAATAAATTCTCAACAGTTACTATTGCCTGGTTGAACTATTTCTTTCCTTCCGGGATTTTTCTTCATGAAGTAAATTACGAGCTATTTGCATTTAAATGGGTATAATAAGTTAAAGGATATTGAGCACTTTATTGCCTTTTAGCCACCTTGCTTTTCTGATTCCAATCATTTGAATACTTTGCCTGTTAATTTAATTTACAACAAACTTTTTTATATGTATATGGTACAGAGAACATATATTTTTATTTTATTTTGTAGATACTTTTGATCGCTTTTTTATAGTTTATTTTTGCTTGTACATGCTGAACTAGTTGCAAATTTGTGTTCTTCTTTAAAAGAGGTTACACTAAAAGATGAAAGAATTGTATTCTTACTTGTGGTCTCTTCTGGTTCTTGTAACCCTTTTTTACTTGGGTTAGACATACTTAAATAAGGATATATGCATTTACTTTTGAGTGTTTGAGAAGCATCTATTAAGAGCAATAAAAAGTTTTTAACAAAATACAATTTCTAGCAAAGTATACAGAGTAGACAAACAAACTTTGTTTTTTAGAGACTTTCAATACAACCTAGTAACAACATAAAGATACGAGTATAAAACTAACTTTTTTTTCTATTTCATCGCATTTGTCTTATTGCATAAATTGTTACCCAAATTGTTTGCACAAAAAGATTGAATTTATATGCCAGACAACAGCACTGCAATTTTCCATATCATAAAGCTTTGATGCCATTAACCTAGAGACCAACACAATTATGAAAACTGCATAAACTATAGAAAGAGAACTATCGTTAAAATATTGTTTTGATAATTAAAGTACACAGTGAAATATTACAAGAGTGTATGTTGGAAAAATTTTAATTCTTTTTAAATGTACATTGTTTTTATCCAGCTCGTGGTTATGTTGTTTTACTTATTTTCTTACGATTTGTCGCCGTTAAGAGTTTTTCGTACGAAATTATCTTGAGCAGCAGTATTATGCCGTAAACCCACAAAAATGGCCGACTCTTTTAAAGTCCATATAATTACTGAAATCAATAAAATTTAGCTTTGGGGAAATTTTAACTAAAACGGGAACATTTTTAAATTTTCCGCTTGAGCGAAAAATGTCTTACTTTCCACCCGCGTGTGCATCACCTTGGCAAACCGAGGCGAGGCGGTCTTTCCAACCGACAGCATATTCTGAACAATGTCTTTTCAGGTCGTTCAAGTAAAAAGGTTCAAGTACTAGTCACCCGCGAAGAATAATAAAATAGCATAAAAGCTAAAACTGCCAGGGAATATTTTTTATCTTGCATTATTTATGAATATACAATCGAAAAAAAAAACGTTTAAAATACTGTGTTAAATTTTAACTACACTTATGTCCTCTGTCTCAGTTACGTAGAACATTCATATTAGATCCCTTTACCCCCTTAATTTATCAAAGAATGCAGTTCGATAAATTTTCTTGATCAACAAATCATTAACAGAGAAATAAAATTATTCTCTTTTCACAAACTTTTTTTTCAATTCCTGACAGCTAAATTTTGAAAGATCTGATATTCCAGTGGTCCAAAATATAAAAATCAAGCAAGATGATCAGACGATTTGTAGAATTATAAAACAAATCGAAGTGATCTTGAATATGCAAATGCCAGACGGGGTAAGTTCCATTGTTTTCAAAATAATGTGGCACCCCTTTCATGTGGCACCCCTTTCATGTGACACCCCTTTCATGTGGCACCCCTTTTCCACGATTTTAAAGATACATTTAAATGAAAACTAATATACTGTCGTGTTACTTCCTATGACTGCAAGTTCATCTTGTTTTGAGATGGATATTTATCGAATATTGCCTGAACGTTCTTCCTCTTTAACATCAACATCACCTACTTTAAAGCCTCTAAGCCATTTTCTACAATTATTTTCAGACATCCACAAGAATAACGAGCTTTCAGTAGCATTTCTTTTTTTTTATAAAAAAGAATGAAGCTAAATTCCACGCAAAAATACTCCATTGGAAAAATACTTGCTAAGGTTCGAAATAAATGGAGAATTTAAAACACGTACGAGAAAATTCATTCGAATAACTAAATCATACGGGCATGTTCTGACACTCGCAACAGTGTCAAATCGCATGCGAGTAGCAAATCGCCAAACTTATTTCTGCATGTTCTGCAACTCCGCGTTTTACTTGCGATTTGCTTTTGAAAAGTCGCAAATTTTGTGCGAGAAGCGAGTGTCGGAACATGGCCGATTTGTAATATTTCAATATAAGCGAACCACTCTTCAATTATTTGGTTTGTTTTCTAAAAAAAAAATACTTGTATTTGAAACATCAATTTTGCATATTTAAAATTGTTTACATTTTTGCTAATCATTTTTACATGCATCTCTAATTAAGTCTAAGTTGACAGCTTAATAATGCCAGTGTTTACCCTAAATTTTCAAGTATAAATATAAATAACTATAATTTTTTTTTAAAGTTATTTAATATGCTTACCGTATTTAACACGCATTCAGATATTTTCAAACAATGTTTCTTTTTGACTACCTTGCTTTTAATTTTTTATCCTTGTCACAAAATATTTTATTGCTTTGTGAATCTAACGATTTAGTTAATAAAAATTGTGACATTGAAGATATTATAATTTTTTCCCCTCTGATTGCTGAACGGATACAGGTAACAGCAGTTTTCCTGTGAAATGTTTCCTTATGCTTTTAAGGTTTTGTGTTTTATTGGGTTATAAAAAGGTAAATTTAATGCAACAGTTTAAGTAATTTTATAGAATAGTCATTAAAAATTATTTGAATCCAACACACATGAGGTAACTTTGTTACCTCTGTTGAACATTTTCTAAGGGTATGACAATTTGATGATCTTCGCTTACGTTTGATGTGTGTTTTATTAGACATATGTATTGGTGCAACCAACCGTATTTGGAAGAAATTCTTCTATAAAAAATGTAATGGGTAGGAATAAGCAAAAGATGGAGAGACGTAAAATTATGTTCATATTTTAATGTTACATATGAAACTCCATTTCAATGAAATTTAGCATGTTACAAAAAACTTCTTGCCTGCTTACTAGCTACATGTATGGATATTAGGGTTTTTATATTCCCGGAATTTCTGGATTCCCGGGAAAGCGGGAAAAAACTTCACGGGTTCCCGGGATTCCCGCTCTAGACGACAAAAAATTATGTATGTAGATGGTGTTAAAAAATGTATATCATTAAGTTTGTAATTTGTATTAAGTAATTAATTTTTAGGTTTAACTTTCAATACAGTGTAAGTTAAAATTTTATTAGACAACTAGCAGAATGGAATGCATTTGCCGCTACACAACTACACAGCTTTTCAACATTCTTTGTGTCTTTTCTATAAATTTTTGTTCTTGCCTTCTTCTTGGGTGAGAAATCTACAATAATGGAAAATATAAAGTTTATTAATTGGTTCATCTGATATGCGATTTGTTATTTTACTTACAAAAACTAAGGTTACTTACTGAAAACCCCCTTTCACTCTCGCCAGATGTCACGCGAATAGTGAAGAGGACATTAAATAAGTTAGCAATATTTTTCGTTCGGTCTCTTTTCCGTTGGTTTCAAACAACTTAAGTTCTGTTTTATAGAATAGTTTGAAAAATTTTTAAATATAGTCTGTTTGTTTATAAGCTTCCTAATCCATTAATAAAGTAAAATCAACTAATATTATTCGCAAATAAAAATTAAATCTGACGTCGCATATACAATACAAAGTGGCTCAAAATAAATGACTCTACTGGAAGAAATATGCCAAAAAAAATCCCTCAGAGAACTTAGAAAATTTTATAAGTTGAATTTTCAAATTTATATAAAAAATTTCACAAATACAATTGAGAAATGGCACTTCGATGCTCCTATAGTGTGGACTGTTGACTTCATTCTCCATTTGGTCCAGATGAGTGACAAAACAAGATGTGTCCAAATATGCCAAAAAAAAATCCCTCAGAGATCGTATATCAATCTTTTAGTTGTTCACTTGTTTTATTTATTTTTATTAAAAAATTTTTATTTTATGTGTAAATTCACATATACGTATGTAAAACGTATATTATTGCAAATCATTTCTAGATTCAGAAAATATTTAACTTTTCAGTTAAATATGTTTCTACGGCAAAACATATTTAACTTTTCAGTTAAATATGTTTTGACGTAAGTGGTTACGTCGAAACATATTTAACTCGGCATATTTATCTTCACACACATCCTTAATTATTCCTTTTATTTTAGATACCTGCACCACGAACAGTTGTTTTTTAGTGAAAACAGATGGTGTAACCTACAAATGATTTTTGTTCAAATATATTCTCTTAAAAATGATGTTACACCATAACGCTTAAAAATAAAGGATTTGAAAAAAATCACTGACTCCGAACTAAATTTAGCTTACATTTGATTCGTAAGGGCGATTTGAACTATAAAAATTTCATTTATTGATAAAGCGTAAAAAAATTTCGATACAGTTTTACAATTTATTTTAATAATTCTATTCGAGGTAAGCTATTTTATCCACAAGCCTTTTAGTAGTAAAAAAAAGAGCTATACGTGAATACTAAGTAACATTGATCGAAAATATTTGACTTGTTTGGTTAAAACATTGTTTTTTAAGATTGAATTTGACTTTTGTTAAAATATTTATTTTATTATAGGTAATCTTTTTAGCGCCAAGCGGCTACCGAATCAAATGCAGAATCACATCAACCCGCAAAGGATTAAAATTTGCGAAACAATAAATTGTTTTACACCAAGCAAACATCTTGCATAAAAGAGAATAAAAACCTTTTTCTAGCCAATACCTGAAAAAATCATCTTTCTTTGAACGTAATTCAAAACCATTGAACGCATTAAATTAAAATTGCCAACAGTCACAATTTCAAGTTCATTCTACACTTAATTATAATAAAATTTTACTTGCTCTCTTGAATTACAATTGTGAATTGTACTTGACGCCATAAGAGGAAAAAACGGCAATTCTATGCTCATACCAATGTACAAGATACCACCATTAGATAATAAGGAAATTAAGGAAATACTGACAAGCAAACAAATCCAACATAACCTTATGGCATTTTAATGATAGTATGTCTTCAGCAAACAAACGCAAATACGTATTAACTAACAATTAAGATTGCTGAAAAATTAGTGATCAACTAAAAACCGACCCAGACAAGATAAAAAAATCTTAATAAAAAATACTTACAAGTAGATACAAATAAAAGGAGGAATTCAAATTATACATATTAAGAACGACCGTTTGTTCCTTCTCTATGGTCTTTTCTCCGTTCCATTACACCCACCAAACTTGTATGTTGTGTAAAAACTACTCCACAAATTTCCCACGTTTCCCTTTAAAATCTAGTCTTTTTTTCTTATTGTAACGAACAAGTGTCTTGTTGTAAAAACATAACATAAAAGGTGTGTTTTCTAGACTTTAATTTAAAACATATATAAATTAATTCAATGCACGGAAATTGACTCAATCAAATATAATCTTCTCCCCGCTATATTTTAAAACGACATTAAATGGGAATAATTGTATTCAATCCACAACATGGACAATATGGAGAAGAAAAAATATCAGTATAAAACTATTTGTTCTTGTCATTGGAAAGGAATTTGCAGAAAACCAAAAAAAATGTTGTCAAAGCTCGATAAAAGTATAAATTGATGCCTAATGTATGAACCGATAAAAATCATCCTGCCTTGAAAGTATATGCTTGAAGAAATTGCTTTTCTAAGTTCCCCGCAGTCGACTGAAGCTAGAGTTTCCCAATGTATCTTTGCTAGCCTAAGCCGATCAGACTAATGCAAGTGAAGAACAGAAAACAACATTCGATGCGTATTGTAGAAAATTCATAATTTTTTTATTGAAATTGGCACTTAAAATTTAAAATTAAGAATATTCCAAATTAAAATGAGAATTTGAATTTTAAATTCAGAAGATTCCAGATGAAATTTTAATTTGAAATTGAGCAAATTCCAAATGAAGATGAGGACTTTTAATTTTAAATTGAGAAATTTTTATTATATAAATGTTATTTAATTAATAAATATACTACAAACACACATAACACAGTTTAAGTATCAAAGAAATGAAAATAAATACATTATTCACCAATAGACAACATATCTTCCTGATTCACAGCAGATTGCGAAAACGTTACACATAGTACTTAAAATAATATTATTACGTTTTAGAAATACTTTTTGCCGTTCTAAAGCACTCACTCATCTTCGAGAAAATGCTGGTAAAAGTGAAAAGCAAATCTGTTTTGGGGCACCGCATTAGACAATTTAAAAAGTTTAGCGCTGGATTAAAGCCAATATTGGTACTTTTTTTTTAATATTCAGGCGTGTGATGGAGGGAGATCCATTTTATAAACAAGCGTTTAAAAAAAAGAAAAAAATTGTGAAGTACTCGATTTAATATCTTTTTGAGTTTTATCTTCCGCTATGAATTCTGAAGTGAAATAACTGATTTGCATCAAAAGTTGTTTTAGATATTGATCGAAATTCATTTCGCCATTTCATAACGAAATTCATTATAGACCTGATTAGCTTAAGTACGGGTTTGGCATAAAAAAATTGTTTTAGATTTTACAAAATAAAACAGTCTTAACCCAGGCTGACTTTTATGTGAAAAAAAACTTTCAGAATTATATAATAACATAATTTAATGAAGTTTAATTAATTCATCATAATTCAGTTAACCGATGAACACATGACGCAATTTATGACAAATGATCACGAGTTTTTCTTAAAATTTAAAACATAAAGTTTATGACGTGTCGTCGTTTATTTGCTGAAACTCGCGTGAAAAAATTAAACTGTGACGGATGACAGCTTAATACAACAAATATGTTAAATACTTTTTTATTTTTTATTTTAATTTAGTTTAAATGGAAGCCTAAACAAAAATTTGAATATATTTTTGTTTAACTTAAGCGAACTGAATTGTTGTGGATTTCGGGTACTTGGAGCGATGGTGTAGTAACACGTTACTGTTAGTTGTTAATGAAAATTTTTAAATCTACCCTGCCCCCATTTTACTGTCTGGTTTACTGTCTGTGTTTCTGTATATAGTGTATGATACTTTTTTCTGTATTTATGAGTAAATGAAATACATGTGTCTGATATGTCTGCCGGCTGAATTTGCACCAACATATTTTATGCACATTTATTGCTTTATTTCATTTGTTTTTGTATATAATTATAATTCGATTGTAATGTTGCTGAAGGCCGGTCAATTTTGTACTTAAAAATACACAAGAAAAGAAGAAAAATAATCCACAGGGGCTCGTCTGGTATTGTGCTCACATCACTATTTAATTTTATATTTTTTTGCTTGTATAAAGTTAGGCGATGCCAACTTGGCGCTTTTCAACCTGGATTCAGCGCTTTTATAATCGTAAGTACTTCTTCTTTTATTGCAAACAGTGGATATAAATTAAAATTAATTTTAAATTGAAAACCTCTTAAAATATGTTTACTTAAAGATTCATACATACTACTGTGGGCAAAAAATAGTAAGACTTTTTAATTTAAATTTCGCGCGTAAATCCATTCCTCGAAATTTTTTTTCTACGTTGCTCTGACTGTCAGTGACATCTGTGCCAAATATCACATCAAAGTAATCATTAGTGTTTAGTATACGCTTGTCTTTCTGAAGCACAAGTGCATTCGGCGATTTTACATTAAGTGAAATTATTCAACAAAGAAGTTCCATTAAATTTTGTGTGCGGAATGAAATTTCTGGTGCCGAAACGTTCAGAATGTTGCAAAAGACCTTCGGTGATAATTGTATGTCGCGAGCAAGTGTTTTTGATTGGTATAAATTATTCAAAGAGGGTCGAGAACGCGTTGACGACGAACCAAGTCCAGGACGGCCATCAACATCAACTGATGATCAACACGTCAATAAAATCAAGGAATTGGTGTTTGAGAATCGACAATTAACAGTCAGAAACCTTACTGATATCGTTGTAATATCGGAAAACCATTTTATGGCCCGACAACTCTTGGTTTTTACACCACGATAATGCACCGTTGCATACCGCATTGATTCTTCGTGAGTTTATCGTCAATAATTCAATCAATAGCCAGATTTAGCACAGTGTGACTTCTGGTAGTTCAGCAAACTCAAGCGAACTGCTCTTGAGTCAATTGAAGACATTAAACGTGAATCGCTACGCGCATTGAATGCTATTCCGGAAATTGACTTTAACAACTGTTACGAGGATTGGAAAAAACTTTGGCATAAGTGTATTGCAGCTGGGGGGGATTACTTTGAGGGGGACGAACTAGATTTGACAGAATAAATAAAAAAATTTAAAATTATGAACAAAGTCTTATTATTTTTTGCCCACAGTAGTATATACACACAAAGATCAAAAAAACGTACGCAAAGTAAAGGACGCTATTGATGAAATAAAATTAAAATTGCCTTCTAATTTTAATATTTAAGAAAACTAATTATATATGTAATATATAAAAATTTATAAAGTACCAACTTTCATTAAAATACTTTTAATATTAAAAATTATTGAAAACATCTTTAAATAAAGCAAGATAAAAGGAAAAATTTATGCTGTACTGAATATATTTCAAAATTAATTTGAAATAAAAATGTATATATTCTATTAAACAAGGCGAAAACTATTTTCTAAAACTGCTAGCGATATTGTTCTTGAAGCGTTTGCTCTAAAATAGCTGGCATCCCTGATAAACTTTGTTTATGGATTTTTAAGTTTACATTTGGCTGCTCTACACCCATGTGCATGGGTGTATGGTTGTGTGTTTTTCTGTAATGTTTATCAGTTTTGTTTGTTTTGATTTTTTGGGCTTTTTGTGGCCTGACTTTTTTCGTTCAGTTCAACACAAAGTCCACTATTTGCTACTACAGGCTGTTGTCTGCTGCATTAATTGAATTGTTTAAATGACTGGTTTTGCATTCGTTTTATTTGTTTATTGTTATTAGACAATTATAATGTTTATGAAAATTATCTCTTAATAGTAATTTCATAGTTTAGAATATAATTATTTGAATGTGAAATTAATTAAGTAAATTAAAATGTATATGTGTATATGTGTACTTAATTAACATAGTGATTTAAATAATTTAAAAAAGTATATTCTAGGAATTATATTACGAAAAAGGTTTGATTACATTCAATCATAAATTTTCGAAGACAAAAAAGTGGAACGCTATACGTTGTTGACAACAAATACTCGCTGTGAAAATTATTATATCGCTAGGCGTTTTCGAATTGAAAATTGTTTCGTAAAATTAGGTTTTATTATTGAAATGTTTTTGTTGAGAAATTTGTGTGATAACAAGTTTTACGTAAAAACTTGATGTCTACACATCTCGTATTGTTGTTAGCAACAATTTCTATTAAATATAAACAAATTTTGTCATCGATAACAAATTTTTAAAGAGAATTTCCTATATAACCGACGTGTTCATAAGCAAAATAAAGTATCTGATATTATCGATAAAATTACCTATGGATTGCCTATCTTACTATCTATAAATATATATAGAAAGATTTTTGTACATAAAATAATTTATTTTTTGTAACAGAAAGCATTGATGTTTGTTGAAAGGTAACAAAATATGTATGTACGTATGTGTTTAGGTTTCTAACTTTTCCATATAAAATTCAGCATTTCTGAAGTCATAATCAGACTTTTTCATATCAAATTTTGAATTTATTAAAATTAGACTTTATCATGTAAAATTCAGGAGCTATGAATATTCAGGGAATATTAATAATATAATAAAAAAAAAATAATAAACACATCTGTGAACAGCAATATTTTTTGTGGATGTCTCGTAGAATTAATTAATAAACTTCAAGAGGAAATAGTACTAATACATGGTTAATTTTGGACAACGCAGCAATTCACAAGACAGAAAAAGTACTTGATACTATGAATAAGACGAGCGATGCCTTAGCATTTCATTTGCCATATTCTCCAATAGAAAAGTTTTATTCTAAAACTAAATTAAAAGCTCGAGAGTTGTCGGCGAATCCTCTAAATAACCAGAATTTAGATAATATACAGAAGGATCTTTGGCCACCATCACTCCTGGTGATTGTAGCAAATATTTCTGGCTATGACAATAAAGTTCCCAATAGCTAGCTGTTTCTGATTAGTCTTTGCATTAAATATTTAATTATTTAATTCAATTTCATTAATTCACATGCATATATTATTAATTATACCTTTTTTAACATAACTTATTTTCTTCAATATTTTCTACTGTTTTAATAATAAATCCTTAATTTGATTTGAAAAAGTGATTTTAAATTTTAAAATCCAAAACTTTGTATAGAAAAAACCGATTTTTATTAAATCCTGAAGTTAAAAACCTATGTATGCGTATATTAAACGTATAACAATTCCTTTATAGGATAGTGTAAAAACTTTTTGTTAAAAATCTTGCCGACAATGTTATCAAACTTCCTATAAATCATGTCACTCATTCGCTTTTCTATTGAGAGCATAAACTAAAATTAATGACGACTGGTTAAAATTAACATGCATACATAAAAAATACATGATAAAACTACCTATAACGAATATGAATAGAAAAACAAACATTTGCGAAGATTTTGAAGATTTTTTACGGCTAATGTAATGGAAAAATAGAGAGAAAAAAACAATAAAATAATGCATGAGTATGTATTAAAATAAGCAATAAAAAAGGGTTGAAATAAAAAATTGCAAAATTACAAAATTCTCCAGAGAGTAAATATTGTGCATTAATAGAGGGAAGCAGAACATGCAACCTGAAGAAAAAACAATAAAGCAACGAGAAAATGAAATATGAAAAAAGCTCGACAGGAGGAATTGCAAACAATTTAAAATTATAAGAAACGAAATCCGAAAGAAATTAAACGGATTTCAAATACAAGGCATTCAGTGGCAAAAACAGGAGTGGGGTTACTAATAACCCCTAAGAACGAGTAGCAACAACAAAAAATAACCCTTAAAAATAAAGCTACAAATCGATTAAATGAATGAGTACATACATCGAATAGTAGAAGAAAAACGGAAAGGCTCTTAGAACAATAATAATTTAAAAAAACTTAATAGAACTTCTGAAGGATTCATTGCTGCTAGATGAAAATGCACATAAAATAATGAAATTATTTTGTTTTTTATTAAAAAATAAAAGGAAATATTTTTATTTAAAGTACATGTTGTTGTGACCTGAATAAAATTTGTACATTTTTTCATTCTTATTTTGAAAACTAATAAACTTTTGTGTGTATCTAATGCAAAAAAGCGATACACCAAAATAGTGACAGTAACAACAAAAATATCCTGAGAAATAGGTATGGGCGGTGGAATGTGTTTATGAAAAGCGACATTGTACATACAGGATACATGTGGCAACGACTTAAGATTAACAAACATTAAGGTGGAATATGGAGCTGCCAAATGAAATTATTGTTTAATTTTTCTGATGGTAAATAAAAGTTATAGGAAATAAATATTTTGAGAATGCATTAGCCAATTGACTCTTGTGGCTTGTTTAATAAAAATTGACGAATATAGTAAATCTTTTTTGAAATCTTTCTGTTACTGAGAACTTTCTCTACAAAAAATCGTTTTCGATAATAACTTTTGCGTTAGGAAATTTTAACAAATTTTCGTTAGGAACAGTCTCTTGTGTTTGACCACAAATTTTTGGTTAGAGAATTTTGTAGTAATAGATAACAATTTTGTAGATGGAACATTTTCTCGTTGCCGATAACAAGGTTTCGGTTGTTATCGTGTCGATAACAAGCTTTTTTTGTTTTTGAAAATTTTGAGTTTAACAAATTTTATCGCTATCGCTAGCATGTAGTAAATTAGAAAATATTTGCATTATCGATAAAAAAAAGATCGGAAGGATAATTCGTTTTGCATTATTACGTTAAGACAAATCTGACTGAAAAGTTAACGGGAAGATCATCATACCTTTAACTTTTAATGAGGTTTATGTATTTGATGTTGCCATATTATGAAGCAAAAATAAATATTTAAATAGTTAATTAGTTTTATAGTTTTTGGCACAGAATAAAATTAATAAATACACAAAACAAATAGACAAACAAAATTTTACAACAATTTTGTTTGTTGCAATTAAACCTATAATTAAAAGTCGATACCACTAATGTTTTTTGTCAAAAGTAGTCGGCTCTGGTAGTGCCATATTTTCAAAAAGCTTTATTTTCTTTTATAAGGAAATTGCAATAACGAAAAAAGTTAAAGGTCTCTTTATTCCTCACGTCAGCTAAATTTACCTTTTACTAACAGTAACGTTATAGGCAAGTTGTAATAATGTAGTGGTCAAAAATTTCTTTAATTTTTTTATTGATCTTCTGTTACTTTTTATATCAATAAGTTTTCGTTAAGAAAATGTGTTGGTTGACGGTAACATATTTTATCCTGAAACAAATTTAAAGAAACCTGGCATCCTTTTTGAATATACATACGGGTGTATTACGCACATGCGAACAAACGCTGTACATGCATTTCCATATCAAGAATTTTATACACTTCATGTGAAGCACATACACATAGATTTTACAAGACCCAAAATTGTTTGAAAACTTTGAGGAAAAACTATGATAGCAGGTAACAAAGAACCAACGATTGACGAAGACATCTACCACTACAACCATATCAAGGACTACAAGTATGTTTAATAGGAGCGAATATAATTCTCTTCTTTTATAGATTCTCAAACTTTTCCGAAAAATGTTTAAATAGAGGGAGAGAGAGAGAGAGAAATTCTTTTCAATAACTCTCAATAGAGCTCATACGCCAGCGAAGTTAGCACGTCTTTGTACCGCACGTTTCACATTTTTTTTTTTGTTGTGTTTCTGTATCCCCCCACACAGTTTCTATTATTGTTTTCTGGATTAAAATAGATACATATATTTTTCTGACTTAAAAACAAATGAGAAATGAATAACTGCGATTAACCCCCAAAAATAAGACAACAGAATCCCTAAAATAATTCAAAGTTTACAACAACGCCAATATTAAGGACATAGGTAAACTATTGGAGACATTTTTCTAAGGGTGAATGAAAAACAAACTGGAAAACAGAAACTCACAACTTTTAAGAATGAAAAAAGTTTTACTTTAACATAAATATAAATACACATGTATGTATGTATATACAAGAAAAGTTTAGTTTTTAGAGATGAGAAGATGTTATTAGTTCAAAGCTATTTACAACAGAAAAACCGTTTATAACAAAAAAACCAACCATTTAAATTAAGAACCAAAAATAGATAATTATATAGATTTAATAATTTGTCTGCACTTATCAACACAATGACAGGTATAGTCTATGCCACACCAATTTCGATGGACATACATAGATATGTAATTGTAATTATATCCTTCAAATTTCATTTGTTTTCATAGAACATTTTCTATTTGTAGATACGAATGCATACATATACTACATACATATATTGCTGCCTATTTCTCCCGAGTTTGATTAATAAAGCATGGACCTAGTAACAATTAGGTTATAATTCTATTACAATTACAAACTAAAATAACTTTTTCGAGTGCCCCAGTAGTCTATTCTGGGGGTCATGAGGGTCCGATTCACTGCAACGAGTGAAACTATGCATCAATATGCCCGGTAACTTATGTTAGAATATAATTTTGTATTCACAATAATAAATAAATATGCTGATAAGAAGTTATGAAGAACAACTATGAACAGTGAATAGAATTCTTAAAAATTTATATTGCCTTCAACTACCTCTTTTAATTATTTAACTTTTATACGTGTACTTACACATATCATAATATATGGTTTCAATTTCACGATAAAAAAAATCAATTTAAATAGATAAATAGAAAGTTTCTGTAACTAACGACTTTTAAAACTAATTAAAGAAATTCCTAACGTTCGGTCAGATAGAGCCAATATTTGACGAAATATATCATGTACTGGTATCAGTAAGATAAACCATGGTCGTCAATATTTAAAACGCATGATCGAAATATTCTTAAACTAAAAACAATTTGTATACATACAGACAAAAAATTGGAAGAATATCGGTTTCCACAATACTTATTTTCAATACGTAAAGCGATTTGTTTACTAGAAAAACGATATTATTGTATTCAAACCCAAATTCTCGCAATTGAATATTTGGCGATAGTAGTCGCAATATTTAGGAATTTATAATAAAATATTGGGATTAATAAATATGTTTTTCCAACTTTAAATTATATAAAGCAAAAATATAGGAAGAAAAATGGTGTTCCCTAATAACAAGTAGACAAAAACATGAAAGTTTAAGATTTAAAATTGTCTCAAAATAAATATTTGTTTGCAATTTCCCACTTTGGAGCACTTCCTTTAAGGCGCTTATTTCACCGCTTCGTATGATTTTGGAGATTCACTGAATGATTACTATCGTTTTGTGGTGTTTTGTTCGTAAATCATCGTAAAATGTATAATTTTGTGTGCATCGCCTTACCGTAGATTGTAGGATGCACTGTGTGTAAAAACATTAGTTTTTTCTGCGTTGTTCAAAAATATACGTACAAATATAAAAAAAAGAGCAAAAATTATGCTTTGCAAATTTGACTACAAACAGGGAAATAAAATTTTGATCAAAAAAGAAAATTTATATGTTAAAGTACCCAGTAGATTTAGGATGAAATTATGCATAACTGTGACTCACTTTTACGACTTTCGTAAAAATCTAAAACCAGAAGCCATACCACGAATTTCTGAAAGCAATAAAATAATTGTTGTATAACGAAAAGTCATGAAATGGTTTCAAATCACTTGTATATCTTACTAATTTGATTTAATCTTATTTGTATTGATTATTTACTTATAAGAAAAGTATGTTTTAATTTATATGCAAAAATAAAACAAGGAAATTAACAAAACACTGCCAGTTATGTGTGTGAATATAAATATGCAGAGTTCAATATGTTTCAACGTAACCGCTTACGTCAAAATATATTTAACTAAAAATACCAAGTTGTACATAAAATAAAAATGTTTAAAAAATAAATAAAACACGTAAACAACTAAGAGAAGGTTATACGTTTTCTGAGGTATTTTCTTCCATATTTAGACACATCTTGCTTTGTCTCAATTGTCACTTCTCAATTGTATTTGTGACAATTTGAAAATTAACTTAGATAATTTTCAAAGTTATCTGAGGGATTTTTTTGGCATACTTTGAGACTTCTTGCTTCGTCACTTATCTGAACCAAATGGAAAATGAAGACAACAGTCAAAACAATTGAGTATCTGATTATCATTTCTCTATTATTATTACTAAAAATCTTTATAAAAATTAGAACATTTTTTTAGAAATTATTTTTTGCCATATTAACCCAACAGTCCACAATATTGAAATTCACGTTGCCATTACTTTTCACCCCTTTGTCCGTATCAACGCAGATTTTCTGAAATACTTGATAAATGATGCGCATTACCATCCACAGGAATACAGGAAATAAACTTAGATAATGCGATACCATTTACGGCACAAATACTGACTTAACAGCACTGTGGAACAAGGAAACTGTAGAAAAATTACTCGACTCTTGTGGGATTACACAAAGACAAATAAAACGAAGCGCATGCTGAAACGGAATTAGGCCGAAAGTAGTAAAATTACAATTATTTTAACAGAGCATATGGACCATTTATAGTTTTTAAAGTTTTATTTTTAAAATATATTTTTAAAAGCAGCTACAGGGTTATATCTCAACTGCTTAAACAAATTTACCAATATTTAAATAAAAATACTTACATATTTCTTCACCTTGATGTTGTTCGCCCTTTTTCATATTCACATGTACTAGTGAATATTAAAAAAAAAATTATATTTTTATTCAAATAAAAACAAAAGCCCCGCAACAAACCGTCAACATTAAGAAACAACATAATTTTGTAACACATTTCATATTTTTAGTTTCTTTTCCCCTTTTGTTTTGTTCCCACTCTGAGCGAAAAGAGAAAGTATATTTTTGACATACCACTTGGTATAAAAACAACAAAAACTTTTTAGAGTTAAACCAAAAACTAAATTGGCCACAAACTTGATGAAGATTTAAGACTTTTTGATTTTTAGTTTAAATTTTATTAATATTACTTCTCAATTCGTTGATATTTGAGTAAATTTCAGTGCCAAATTAAAAGTATAAAATACTTTTTTCAGATAGGATAAATGGGGATTCGAATACTCCAAGACATTTTAATCAAATTTCAAAGTGGCCAGATATAGTTTTAGTTTTTAGTAACTGTATTTACTATACATTAAGCTATTTAGCTTGTAATGAGTTACAAATAATGTTATACTCGTAAGTATTAATAACCAGTAACGTGTTATTTTGTAGATATAACATTTGCTTATAACTTTATAAACAGATCGCATGTAACGAAACAGGTGATATTATTTAAAAGATAAAAATCTTACATATGGTTCCGCAACTGATTCAGATACCCCACATCGGCAATAACGCTGTTAATGTTGACCTATAATAAATAATACAGCGACCTTAAACCACAATATCTTCCGAAGCAGTTCTAGACCTATTATACACAGTTAAGAGTATTGGTTTACTTAATTTACTCAATTAAAATCTTAAATTTCGACTATCTTTAAATAAATTTACTCGACAATTCTGTAGCTTCATGTTTGAATTATTTTAAATTCTTTTTTGGATGTGTAGTGTACCGGCTCGGTAATGAATTTAACCTAAACTTTTTACTGTGTTCTTACAATTCTGTTAAAAAAAAATGTGTAATTTGAATTTAAATGTGAAATTTAAATTTCGAAAATGCCATCCTAAAAAAGTACCAACGCGGAATTTTCGGCGGTTACATTTTTTTTTTTTATAAATTTTTAAAAAGCAAATTAATTTTTAAGGGTTCATTATTTACCATTTGATCATAAAAGAACGAAAAAATAAATAATGTTACAATAGATAACTGTTTGTCTCTCAAGTTCGATGTCAAAATAAGTTGCAGTTATACACTATTTTAGTTAGACATTTCTGCACACTTTCTAAAATAATAACCAATAATTATAAACTATTTCTCAGAATGTCACAAACTTTTTTATCACCCCTTCTTGCGTATTATTTGGAATAATCTTTATAAATATGTTGCTAGTCTTAACATTGCTCTGACATCGTTGATGAAATAAGAAAATTGCTGCAATTTTCCCTATGGTATTTTTCTTCAGAATTTTGTCCTATAAACTTTATACGTTCTCCGAACTTTCTTAGACAGTTTTTTGATGTTGATTGTTAACATACATATATTAAACAGCGAGCATAACTAGCGCTCAGTACATAATAGATTTTCAGTAATTTCAAATAATATGTACATATATATGTAGATATCAACGTATCAAAGTAAAAGCAAAGAATAATGGAATGATGTGTCTAACTTAAAAATATATATCTTTCGGTTTTTCTTCTTTAAAATTAAATATCGATATTTTTTAATCGGCATCCAGTTTATGTACGCATTTCTTTTTATAATCTTATATACAACTTTCTCTTATTTTTATCGTGATATTATTTAAACGAAGGCTAATAAGAAAAAATGTACAATAAATAGTTTGATATGTGAGAAAATTTATAGTATTCAATTAATACAATAACTTACAACCTTAATAAAAAACAACAAATCCAAATTAACTTACCCCCACAAAACCATAAATTATGAAAAACAATCGAAATTCTACAAAATTTATAGAAAAATTCAAATTTAAAACCATATCAAAAATTTATGAAAATTCACGAAAATGTAACCAAACTTTAAAAATTTATCAAAAATATCGAATTTTACCAAAACGTCGACATTTCACAGAAAAATAATCGAGAAAGTAGTAATACAGTGCACTTAGGATAATGGAAACCCTTAATTCCGTCAAATTTCCAAAACGTCAACCCCTTTTTTTAACATTGTTAACTTTAAAGCGTCAATCAAACTACAAAGCTCTAAAACATCAACTTTAAATGAAACACGATATTTGCCTTAGTAACAATTAAAACACATACATACCTGCATACATACATTTATTTTACGAAATTAGTTTTGAATTTGGGAATTAAAGGTAGACTAGAAAAGATGTCTTAACATTGAGACGTTTAAAAGAAAAAAATAACAGATTTTTTAAATATATATGTATGTACATAGATATTTAAAAGTACAAATATGATCTCAATTGAAACGTTTTCGTTATAATTATTTAGGATGGAAACCTTTCTTTGCTTTTTTTAAAGTTTATGAACAATAAAAATGCCTTAAACTAAATATACTATCAATATGTTTTTTTACTTTAAATTAGCACCATCATAAACTTTAACAATCTGATAAACGCCAACACCCGCGGTTTATCCCGAGTGCACTGTATTACCAAAAATATTAAAATTATTGAAAGTCGAAAATTAAAAAAATCAAAAATCAGCAATAAATTTCAATATCACCAAATAATTTAAAACTTATCAGAATCTTTAGATTAACCATAAACCTAAAATTAAAGCGAAAAATCGTAAAAACTCTAAATTTCTCCGAAAATCTAAAATTCGTAAAAATCGGACATCCGCCAGAGGTCAAAAATTCTTTAGAAATCAAAAAAGTAGCAAATAAAATATATTTATTAATTTTTTTAATTATTTATTTATAATATATCACAAGAATGGAAGCCTTCATGGCCAATCAATTATATGTACGAGTATATTGTTAGATTAATAGCTATGTACATATCGTCAGCTAAAACGCATACGGCCCTAAATAACAGAAAATCCAATATCAGTTTTTTGTTGATTCTGATGCATTGCATCAAAATACACAACCACAAAAAAATGTAGAGTTGTCTGACCAAAACAATTCATATATATATAAAGCAATCAAAAACTAAATATACAAGTTAATATATTAATTTTAATTGATACGGCTTTCCAGCCATATTAAACAGTAGGAAAATAAAAGAAAATGTAGAACTAGAAAACTTCTTATAGCCATTCAAGATGGATTTTCTTTAAAATGCAAGAGTTTTCGCTTGGAGGTGGCACATTCACCAAAAGAACTAAGTTTGCAAAAAAAAAAAAAAAATTAATCTTTACAAAACCCAAAAGTCAAATTTTACTAAAGGCTAATAATACATCGCATAATCTGGATACTGTAAATTCAACTACATCATATATTTTAAGAGTCAAAAGAGGATGCATTGAGAGAAGTTATCTACTTAATTTCTAGTAGAGTTACATAGATGCCTATGCACATGCCTTCACACGTATGTACATATGTATATGAAACCAAATTGAGTCAACATACATATCTACGTGCATATGTACATATGTATACGTTAATGAGTTTGAAGCTGTATTTCTGATTACAATTAAATGACGGACACAATGTAATTGTAAATAAAAAAAATATACGTATAAAAAACTAAATCTTGGCTCCTCTCTTTCCCTTGCACCACATCGTTCAAGAACTGAGTGAAGCTTTGCATGATTCGGATATTTTTGTAAGAAATCAAAATAGTACACGTTTCTATTAACATTCCATCCTAAACATTTGTTTTCGGTATTTCCACCTTACATTACAATTCACCAAACTAAATGGTGAATTATTACCACAAAAGAAACACGACAATAATTCACCTCAAACAGCAAGAAAAAACGTAAACAAAGAAAAGGCAGCTGCATATGGTGATGGTAGTACACAAAAAAAAAAAAGAATCTGAAAATAACTAAAATGTGTAAAGAGCCTTATAACAAAATACCTGGTCGATATAGGAACCAAAATGAAATTTTAAAAATTAACAAAGGTTGACACGTACCTGGTCGATCCAGTGACTGTCGTCGACTCATTGGCAGTTTTTTGTTGGTATTGAAAAGAGCAGCTAGTTTAAATTATTCCCAAATCTATACTTGATAATTAAAATCAGCTAGATGATTTTTCTTTTCATAACCAAGGTATGGAAATATTAATGGTTTAGAAACTTGTTGATACATTGGGATAATTTAAACAATGCACATTCAAACACACATGTTTTATTTTATATTATATAATTTAAAATTTTCAACTTTTTATTTAAATTTAATATTAAGTTTTCTATTTTCTCATCAAATTTTTACTCCTTATATTTTTTAGTATACCGCAAAATCTTTTGATATTTAAATGAATTGAAAAAAAAAACAAAATCAGACGTCGACGCACTAAGGTAATTAAAACTGCGAGGTGAAACAATTCTCACAAAATACAACACTTAATCAAAATCACGTATGCACACAAAATCGCTTAATCATACAATACTAGTCAACGTATGGTGAGATAAAATGAATCAAAAAGAAATTTTCTTAAATTTATCAATAAAGATGGTAAAAAATGGTACGGTTGCAATATCGACGACTCTTTTTTTAATAAAATTTGTTAATATTTCACAAATTCTTCGTTCACACTTAATTAACCGTAAAATACTTTTGTTTGTTTAATTATTCTTTTTATTAATTTACAATTTGTTGTTAATTTTAAAGTTTTTTGAAGAATTTACTTTACAAATGACAACATACGCCGCCGTCGACGCAGCCATTTAATGTAAAACTGTGGTGAAATCGTCAATGTTAATGTTCAGATGAGAAATCACAATTCACAATAACGTCTAATTTTTGCCATTTTATTTTTCTCTCCATGAAAAGAGATGGTTATTGAAAATACATTATTGACTCTTCTCGCTCACTCTGTCACTGCACCTAATTGCAATAAAGAAAAATATGTTTATTTTGTAAATAAAATATACCATTTGATGATTTTATATGAATTTACATCTTGCTGTTATTGTTTAAGCACATTAATTGTATATTCTTTTGTTTTATTATGTATCAGTTATATGGGAATTTGTCTCCTCACACAATTTTGTCTGCATATAAATCGGGGCCCACGAAACGACTGTTCGCTAAGAATTTATTTACACTTTGCTTACAATGTTATTTTAATTGAATTTATGTTCACATTCACTAAGTCTACCTTGTATAATTGTCTTCAAATTAATTTTGACAGTTTATCTCACGTTAAAACCCGCAAATTTACCAAATTCCATAAAGGAACGTCGAACCTGTGTTTGTGGCAGACTACCTTTTTGTCTGTGGTGTGTATTCTTTTTTTCTTGGAGAGTGGTGTATTTTTAACAACTGACAACAGCTTACAAAGAATTAAAGAAATCAGTGTTACCAGTGTTTGTTTATAAGGATTAGTATTTAAATATTTCACCCACTTTGAATAATAGGAAATTATATTGGTCCTGTTCTGCGTTTCGAGTGCAATGAAATATGTGGAATTGCAAATTTGCTGTTCCGCATTAAACAATTTTTTTTCAATTAGTCAATGTTTATGAAAACACATGTTGTCGCTGATAATCAAGAGTTCTTAAATGAGCTTGTTGATACGTCCTATATACATTTCATAATGTACTGTGTAAAATAAATGAAAAAACGTTCAAATAGACATTTAAACTTTTAAATAAAGTTTTACTTGACGAAAATCTGATTGTAATTCATTCCATGCAGCATTCTTATTTTAAATAACCCGAAAGAAATCATTTGGAAGTTTGCACTTTCGAAACATAGAACTACAATGATTAGTTCCGTTTTATTCGAAATGTATATAAAGTATGGATAAACCATGCAGCTAAATTAAAATCCAAGCAAAATGTAATTGGTAGTTGTTATGTAAACAAAAACTATATTATTCTTCTATTAAAACATTAAAATTAAATTGAATACAAGAGAAAATACTCGAAAATGTATCTTTCAAAGCATTCATAACTAAAGCAACAATGTTTATTTCACATATTGTTGTCGTGAAATTGTTTAAAAACATTAGTAACACTACGTCTTGACTAGCCATAAATTTGTTCGCACACTGAAAGAGCCACCGCAAAATAACGGGGGAAATGTGTTCGTGGTCTTTTGTTTGGAGAATACGTGTAGATGTTCCTGTTCAGTTTGAGTATAATTTTTTGTCTCACAACGACTGGCTGACGCTATATAAATATTTTATTACACATTTTGAGTCATGCCCGTAAGTATAGAATATTTTTTTATGTGATTACAAATACCAAAGAATTAATAAAAGCCGCTCATAGACATATTAAATCAAGTTATTTTTCTATTTGACTTATCACGATTTGTTAATTATTTACTTAAAATGTATTAAATTATTACTCGTATGCATATATAGAAACTGTAGAGTTATATTATATTTTCAATCAATCTCATATATATATATATATATATATATATATATATATATATATATATATATATATATATATATATACACGTATTTACATGTTATAATAAGAAATATAAACCAAATAATTGATGTAAGTATTCCAGAAATTTTTTTTAGTATTATGAATTAATATACCAGACATAATTCAATTTGGTTATATAACTGGTGTAGTTTTATAGTTTCAATAATATTTAATATAAATATGAATACGTTATATAATCTATATGAATTTCTTTAACTAATAAATTAAAAATTAGTGGATTTTTAAATTATTTTCTTTTATTGAATTTGATGCTAAAGCGTTTGTTTAATCTCATATGATGCCTCCAACACAATCACAATATAATTAAAAACTTAATGGAAGCCATTAAATCAATTATTTACAAAAAAGGATATTTTGGCATTTGTACTGAATCCCTATCCGTTTTCAAAGCTATCACTAACACCGAAAACAACAATATTTACGCCAGAACTATAAGAAATATAATTATTAAGAAATACCCCAAGATATTACTTATCTGGACACCAGATTATTGTCAAATTGAAGGTAACGAGTTCGCAGACAAAATAGCAAAAGTGGCAATTAATGCTCCACTATTGATGTAAAACAATTCCAACGCAACTGATATCAACAAATTTTTTTAAAAACTTCTAATTGGTATCGAACGACAAACAACAAGGAAATCCCTTAATTACAACATCAACCATATCAATAGAAGATATATTATTACAACACAATAAAAATCATAACTTATCACATAAGCCCTTTCTTCTTCTTTGTATTTTACTCAGTTGTTGCTAAAATTGAGAAATTTGTAAAAATATTATCTGGAAACTTATGAAAATGAACCGGAAAAAGGAAAAATCTTGGTGTCTTGTACAAGAAGAAGAACTGGTACTAAGCAAATATTTATTACAGTAGAACTTTCCAACAATGAATCTGCATGGGATCAGAAAAGTCTTCATTATATAGAAATGATATGTTTTTCCACTTTTATTTATTTCATGATCAAAAATCTAATAAATTTAGAGATTTAAATACATTAGTCGGTATGTTACTGCTCATCTCCAGAAAGGTTCGACGTACGTCAGTTACTATTTCATTCTCAGTACACAATGTTGTTAGAACGCAGTACCGAAAATTGTTTGAAATTATTACGTATATGGATACAAAACGCATGTAAGTCAAATCTACAACTACAAAATTTGTTAATTGTCAAGAAAAATTCATTGGATGGTAATTCCTTGCAAAACAAACAATATACTTATATTCGAACCAAAGAGTTCGACGTGTTATAAAAACTTCACCTAGAGTATGTACAATATATTTCAGTTTTGGAAATATTTTATTACATTTATTTATATAATTGAGTTTTAGAAATTTTAAATTTATTTTTATAGAAATATTCTAATCATTTTATTATTTAAAATACAAAACAGTCCATATAATAATTTAAATTTGAAATGCTTGATGGGTAATAGTAAGCCTTCAGAAAGGCAACTTGGAACATACAAATAATATTTAACGAACAAGGTAAGAAAACATGCTAATTTAATGCTGCTTTTAGCAAAGCCCATGGAAAATATACTTGCCAGCCTTGCCAAGCTAATAGGATTATATTATTTCATTAAGTCAGCGAATTGGAAAAGAATATCACTGCTAGAAACTATA
The DNA here is from genome assembly GCA_963932375.1 of Phania funesta. Lineage (NCBI taxonomy): Eukaryota > Metazoa > Arthropoda > Insecta > Diptera > Tachinidae > Phania > Phania funesta. The sequence goes on from OZ010652.1 coordinate 46,931,910, forward strand.
ACCGAAAAGAAGAAAAATAATACGCATTGAGTGTAGACTACAACCATACGGAATACACATGATTAAACTATATATCCAGTAATGGAAAGATTAGATTCCTGCGAAGACTTAGCTGCGCGAACAACCAATTTAAAAAGCAACAAGCACTAACACCTAAAATATTACTAAACAATTTAAACCGAAAACTTCTTTCAAACTTTATATTTACTAACGAAAATACCAACATTTTATTCCAAATTCTAAATGCATATTTTACCAAAAATATCAGAAAAAAATTCATAGTTTACCGAAAACCGCGAATGACCTTAAAATAAAAATTGTACCAATAAACTTATATTTACTAAAGAACAAACATTTTACAATTAAACCGAACAAGTCATCCAAAATGTAACTAAAAGCGATTAAAAATTAAAAATCAAAATTTCACAATTTATTGCAATATAATAGAACATTCTTAATTTCACCAAAAAATTTCATTACAAACTCGGAAATTCACAAAAAAAATCGAATTTCCATTATCATCGTATAAAAACAAAAAAATCGATTTTACCAAAAATTCGCAAGCATACCTAGGAGTTGAAATCCGAGAAAAGGTAAAACAAATTAAACGAGCCAAAATTTCAAGAAACATAACTAAACCGATTCGAAATTCTTAAAATACAATGAACGAATAGTTGAAATATAAAATAAAAGCTTAAAATTAATAAAAAAGCATTAACATTTTTAGTTGTTCATATCTGGGTGAAGGGTATGAAAGATTCGACAAAACCGAATGTGTATAATACTCTTGCTTGCTATTTTGAGAATTCCAGATGAAGAGGTGTAATTAATTCTAGAAAAACTTTACGATATGCAATGTTGACAGTTTAGAATATTTGGGACTAAATTTAGCATATTTCTTTAATTTTTAGCTTCGTGGCTTATTTTAATTTGTACGAACGGTTTTTATTCGACCGATTTTAACTGTTTTTTTAGTGCCCGTGATTTAGGTAATTTTTACAATTTTAACTATTACAAAGGAATCTTGAGTAAAAAGTGTAAATAGTGATTTTCGGTGTGAAATTATTCGAAATATTAAATATAATTTTGTATAGAAAGAAAGTGCCCTAAAAATCCAAGTAGCACAGGTTCTTCGACGTCAAGACATCTTCAATATAAGATGGACATAAATGTGAAAAAGAAGAACTTGATTCCGTTCCAAGTAGTTCCAATGCGGGGGCAAATAATAATAGTTTACTAAAATACGTTGCCAAAAATCATGCATTGAGAGACGAAATTAGAAAGCGGAGAACGGAATGAGAAAGTCGAAAGTCATGGATACTTCATCCGAAAAATATATTAATGTTACTATTCGTTTCTATAATAATTTGAAAAATACAACCTTGAGCTAGAAGAAGCTTAAGAAGTATGGATCAGAATTTGATAAGCACCATTTAAAAGATGAAGTGTGTTAGTCAATTGATGGGAATACTTTTTTTTAAATGAAAATATTTCTGATAAAATATGCCGTGTGAGAAAATGTGTAAAATTTTTAACAAATAAAGCGACAAACAAAATAAACTTCATATGTATGTTAATAAACAAGAGAAAAGGTAGCGTAAACTAGATCGCGATATAAGAAACAGGTGAAACTCTATCTTAAATATTATTTCGCAATTTCTAAGAACTTATAAATGTGTGAAGATATAAAAATATGTTGTACACAGTACTTTCAAGCCGTTAGAAGTCTCTATAAATGAATTGTCATAAAAACTCTACTAATTTAACTAAAGCTGAAGGTTAACATGGTAGCCTGCTGCACGCAGGCTGTCAAGTAAGGTCTGAATGACCCCGTTTTGACAAAAGCTGAATGTAGTTTCTAATTCTTGTGTTAAAAATGTCCAAAATATTAAAATTAAAATCCTTTTTCGTTTAATTTACGACAATCCAAAAAATTACGTATTACACTACGTCGAAATAAAATTCTAAACACTTTAATATTGTAATAACGGGATACTTTCGTCTTAGCATTTCTTTTTTTTAACATTCTAACAAAACTGATACGAAAGAATTCACAATCATATACCCGTTTATTTACTAAATAATACTATTAAATATATGCAGACATCAAAATACCCTACCAAAGTTAATCATAAAGAAAACATTTTCATTTACATAGATAAGTGTCGTAGGAGATCTGAAAGACTAGGATATTGCTTAATGCTTTGTATTTTATAAGTCCAACAAACATGCCAAGTAAAAGGGCGTTTTCAATGTCAAGTTCTATAGAATCAAAGGAACAAATGGATTCATTGGAACTACATCTTGTTTCGAAATTTGTATAAGAAATTTTGCGTTTAAATATTTTATATTTAAGTTTTTGTTTGCCAAAAAAATGTTTATTTCAAAAACTAAATTTGATTTTTTTCTTATTATATATTTTAATTGCACCAGTTAACCGGTTATTTTTAGTTTTATTTAATACCGGTTGTCTTTAAAATAGCAAATATTCGAATAATCTCCCTATACACATCTAAATATGTTCCCATTTCTCACTTCGTTTATAGACGATCTTCAACTTCAAGTATAAAATAAATTTCATATAAGAAAAATAGTGAAAATATAATTAAAATGGTAAACAAGCGATTTGAATAATAAAATTACTTATTTTTAATTCAAACGCAATTGATAAATTATAAAACAAATTTAGATCCTTTGTATGATCGGGCAATTTGGGCAGAAATTAGAGAATGGGTGGAAAACGGTACTAGGCGGCAAAATACTGATCAAATAGAATTCAACAACAACAATTGATATGTGTTTAATTACACCAAACTAATTTTCATTGAAAAAGCAGCTTTTAAGAATATGTCAGTAGGTCAACAAAATTCTTGGTGGAGGGTAATCTCCAATACGATACAAATACAAACGAAAAAATGCAGAAATGAAGGGACTTCAATCACCACATACAATTAAATAAAATCTCAGGGCAATTATATAGATTATGAGATTTTAACTTTAATACGGATAGAAATGAATCATGATTGAAACACAAATTTTCAAGTTTTCCTTCTGGTTCCAAAAAAAAAAAAAACATAAAAAAACCAGAAACTGACTAAAGCTCTAAAAGGGAAAAATTCAGGCCTGTTAGACGTAGGCGTAGACACAGAAGTTAAAAAAACTGTCGGGGACAAAGTAAGTACAATAGCAGATATATTGGGCAGCAAACACTCATAATATTTCTTTTAATAATTCATCTCTTGCGGATACTATTGCCGCAAGTTATTTAAATCACCTTTACGATGGGACGCTCTTGAGTAGTATTGATGTTAAACTCCCAGAAACCACTGTAGTTAAATAATTGGTGTTTTCTTAAAAAAAATAATAATGCTACCGAAATAGATGGTGTTAATAGTATCAGTATCGTACCAATGAATATATCAGATTGCTTTTTCAAAACATTAAGTAAACTACTAATTTTTTCTTTCTTTCTGCTTTTAAAATGGTAGTCCCTATTCTTAAAACCGGGGAAAAGAATCGAAAAATATCCTAAAGTTACAAACCAAATAGTATCCTAACCTTACAGCAAAAGGTATTTAGAAATTTGAATAGCTGATGTTGCAAATCAAAATAATAACCAATAGTTTGGATATCGTAAAGCGCCTTTCACACTATAAGATCGAGTGAAATATGTTTTCAAAAATTCAAGTAATTTGAGAAAGTCATATAGAGTGATGAAAATTTAGCAGTCATATGTCACTCATTATTTTTAGAAAAATTTCTATCCGTTTAAACTTTTTACTTTATCAGAGTTGCAGTTTTACAGAAGCAAACGAAGAAAGTACCAAAAGCAGCTGTTGAACGAATAAACAAGCCGATTGGTTTGCCGCCGATGGCGACTTGACGCAGATATTTTTCCATTCTACAAAGGCACAAAACCGGCCCCTGTGCTTAGCGGTTATCAAAGTAATTTGTTCACTCTAGTGCTGAAAATTGCACTTTTTTATCACTTCATTTTGCTAATTTTTTTTACCAAAAAAACTATACAATACTGGAGCCGCCGAAAATCCTTCGTCGTCGCTAGCACCTCCTGAGCCAGATGAAGTAAAAAAACCAGAGAATAAGACAAACGAAATTACTATCCGCAAAAAAGATGTTTACTTACTTATTACTTTCAAGTAAGGTTTATAATAAAACAAACTTATAAATTCATTAATAAAAATATTTATTTATACAGAAATTCACATTTAATTAAATTTTATTTGTTTTCTTTGAAATTCTCCCTCTTAACTACATTTTATTTAAATAAATAAAAACCTTAAAGATGCACGAACAGAAAACATAATTCGTCTTAAAGAAGATACAAGGTATTATTTTTTACCACTTCGATTTAAAATATCTGACAAAATTTTACGAAACTTTTTAATTTCTTTTTTTTTCTTTATCAATATTTAATTTTTCCTTTTCGCACTTTATTTCATTAATTATTTCCTTGTCATCATCATTGCTTTCCTTTCGAACAAATTCTAAAATTTCACAGTGGGCACACGTACGTAAAGGCTCTTGTGGGCTCCTTGCGGCATCGGAGGCGATCAGTGAATCATAGTTGGTGGATAGTATGGATTCTACAGAGCTATCCAAACAGCTTTTAAGCAAGACTTGAGGAACTGTGACATCGGTACGAGTGACATACACTTCATCCATTGCATCAAAAGGAGTCGGTGCTTCTCCAGATGTGCCACTTCTTTTTTTATTCTCTTATAAGTCATTTGATTTGGTTCCTATTGAAAGGATTCATGATCCGTATTTTTAATTTCGCGTATCACCTTCTCCTATAAAACAAGGCGTTCATTCTTCTTTGAAGCGAAATCGCGTTTGTTCTGTAGTTTTGTACTTCCCTAGTACTTGGTATATCAATCACATATTGAGAAGTGCTTTTGGTAAAGTGGGGTAACTTCCTTACGTCTAAAGTGACCGTTATTTTTTTTGCTACGCTTTAAATATGGCTGCTTTCAGAGCTGTGCGGAATTTTATTCCGTCCTTTAGACTGAGATATCTATGTATTACTTTGCCGCACTTACAGAGCTATCACATAAATTCCATAAAAATTTAAATTTCAATGAATTTCTCTGAAGAATCAGAGCTTCCAAGCACTGCTAACCAAATAAGTCTGCAAAGTGCTGCAACATTGAAGGCATCCATAATTGCATCAATAAACGCTAATTCTTCCACTCCGTCGCTGGAGATTCAACACTAAATTGTTACTGATATTTTGCCAAATTTAACGGCTGGAATTATGTTTCTATTTTCCAGCGCTATTTGCCACTTCCACCATAACCTAGTTGGTCCATCGTTGAAAAACATTATTTTCGTTTCACACAGAAATTTTCATTGCGGCAAGGAATGTCTCCTCTATGGCATTTTCGACACTGGCTTCGCTAACAAAAGCTTTTTGCATAGTCGGGTGCGCAAAGAGTTGATGGATTTAGCCGTTTCTTTCTGCAATCGCAAGAAGTTTCCTTCCATTTTAAAATAATGCCCATAACAAGAAAATAAGAAAATATTTTTCATTACAATGTTAAAACTAATAAATTTTAAATACCAAAACGATCAACAAGAAGTAGCAACTGTCGTAATTAAATTTTAAGCCATTCATATGCCATAGAGTAAGGACTAATTTATTGTTCATAATTTTATATGATGCACCATGAACCCATCTTTAATTCGACTGTTAGCCTTTCGTTCACTACTTAGTACAGTATCTATGATTTTATTACTGCCACTTATAACTAAATTGAATTCCATAATCATAACACAAGTAAAATTAAAAAAAAAGTAATTATGAGAAGCACGCAATGCAATTAATGCGACCTGCGCTAAACAAATGTTGCAAAAGCAAAAAAGAACACGCGATACCAAATGATGTAAATGCTGCAACTCATCTACTGACAGAAAGATCTAAACAAACAATTGTTGACACATAGCGCAAGATATACCCGCAAATAATAACTACGACGTTACGGCCAGCAATCTTTTGTTATTTGTTTCATACCCTTCACTAAGTTTGTATACACTTGGCGTTCCGTTTGTAATTTCTGCAATGTTTATACAATAATTCTAAATCTTGGATTTATCTGTAATATAATTTCGGCAAGATTTTACTATTGAAGTCCATTAAGATTGAATCTTAATCGCGAGTAATGAACAAAAAATCATTGTCCTGTGTTCCCACCTTATTAATTTGTTGACCTCCTGTGGTGTAATAATCTTATCGAAGGTCTCAGACAATTTACGGTCTTAATTGTCCGAAGAACTTTAAAACTCAATCTTAAAATCAATAATTAACTAAAATATTAAAATCAAATCTATTTGATGAAAATCTTAATTAAAAAAAACGACGAATATTTTGTTTCACCAAAAACAGGAAGTTCAACAAAAACTGCTCGCTGCGTGACACCAGATGGCACCAAGTGGGAAATATTCTTTACGTTGACACGCATTTTTTCTGTCAGCAATATTCCGTACACAGCGAATTGAGTTTTTTATAAAAATATGGATTTTTATTGCATTGCAAATGGAAAAGCTTGAACCATTATTTTTTCGCGAAGTATTGCAGAAAGTTTTGTAAAAGGTTGTGGCCAGAATGATCTCCCTAAAATAATTTGTTGAGTTTGTCATCAATGCTCCAAAGATGATGCATTTAAATCATTAAAGACATAGAACATTCGCAACCCGAGTTAAAGATTTTGCAGAGTTATTGGCAGTAACAACAGGGTATTCCTTTGTTTGTTTACAAAAAGATCAAGGAACTGAAGCCAAGAGACGTGATATGTCTGTATTGTGTGTCGGAAATTATGCTGGCGAAAATCAAACTGGATCCATTACGACAAGTCGAAACGCAAAACGATCTTATTATAGGAGAACAAGCGTATTTGGTGGAATATCTGTATTTGGTGGGATCAGACGGGTGTTTTGTATAATGATCTGCTAAACCTTGCCAGACTAACACAGGGAAACTGCACAGACAACAATATTGGTCCACGCTAATGCTTGTTCACATGTTCCTGCATGAGTCAAAAAAGTTTGGAAAATAGTGCATGGGAAGTCTAATTTAGTCAAAATCTTCTAGTCAAAACCGTGCCCCGTTTGTCTACCATCTGCTTCGTCGATGTAGAGCAACCTGGATGGAACGCGTTTTACTTCAGTTGAGGAAAATTGGTTTGATTTGTTTACGAGAAAAATACACAGTTGATAATAAGCAACTGCTAACGATGACTAATTGTGATTGAACATTTTATTTAAAGTAAAAAAAAAAAATGCGAGAAGATATATTTGTACAGCTAATATACAAAACGGAAAAAAGGAAAACAACATGGGTAAAACCCTTGCATAAATTTAAAGCTCTTCAGTAATCGTTTATATTAAAAAAAAAACTAGTTTTGCAATAAAAAATTTGATACTAAAAAATGTAAATTTAACAGATGAAAAAACTTCTTTCATGAACTAAAACATTATTTGCCCACAAGAAATTTTCATTATTTCATATTTGGCTGAATAAATATATAAGATTCAGTACAGCCGAATATAGCGCTATTACTTGCTTTTTAATTATGAATATGACTTTAATATTACAAAATCATAGTTATGCAATGTTTCGTTTTTATTTTTTGCCTTTTATTTGCTTAAGGAAGAACAAATATTACATATGTATGTGTGTAGAATACAAAAGAAAAATTATTATTGCTACTTGTATTTTGTGTTGCTGCTTAATTTAATGCTGCTACTGCCTGTTGCTTGCTTCGCTAATGTTTATTTGCAATAATATTGACATAAAATGGCATTTAAAATGAATGAATGAAATAAAAAAACTATAATAAGAATGATGGGAAAAAGGCATAAATAAATAATGGAACCCCAACTCAAGAGTGTAAGAGAGATTTCAAAAGCGGTTCCTTATATAAACAACACACCATCATATTTAATGTAAACAAAAACAACAACAACATCAGAAGCAGAAAGCCAACAACATAAGGATGAAAATCATAAAAGTCACAAGTGTGTGTGCATAGTGGGGCGGATGACAAATTAAAGGGGTCAGAAATAACAAACTATTTCCAAACTACCCGGCAAACAACCATTTAATTAATACAATGCTGCTGTGGTGTCGATGCACATCCCGATATATATTGTTTCATTTCACACCCTTTTACCCATTACACGTTTCTTTTAATTAGTTCTGGACACCTGCCCAAAACGCATATTTATTCTTCTTGTTGTCAACAAAACTCACATTACACTAATAACATGAAATTTAATATAAATTATCAAATGGATGTATAACGTTGTGTAGAGGTTCTCTATATGAAGGCAATACATATTTTTAAATATTGTAGAATTTTTTTTATTTTTTTTGTGAAAGTGTCAACAGTAATATTTAATAGCTGTCACTTATGATTGTGTCTATTACACTGTCCTACAATGAAATCCTCCTTTAAACAAATATATAATGAATTCGAAGTATTTGAAGCGTCGAATTGAATTTTGATCTCAGTATTTTTTCTATCACGTACATATTTTTTTAATGTTCGTGGCAAATATGAATCCATTGATAGGGCGGTAACGCTAGGTTGTTGCATTATAATTTGAGAACAGTTCCTATGATTTCTATAACTGAGACATCACTTTTTTTTTTGCATACTCAACAATTTCGTAGTTATTTGTCAAAGATTGTTTTTGGTATAGAAAATGGAGAAAGTCATTAAATAAATAAAACAGAAAAAAATCTTTAGTGTTTACAAATAATCGTAAAACCCGGTATATAGCAAATATAATAAGTCATACATCAGGGTAGTCATATTTGCCACGGCCATTAAAAAATCCGTACTGGATAGAAAAAACTGAAACTGAATAGCGCATCATCCTATTTTTATTCAAAGGACCCAACAAAATTTTTTTTCAGAACATAACGGAATGTTTGTGGCCTAAACTGGACGATATATGGTTTCTGCAGGACGGTTTCAAATGGGTTGTGTATTGATGAAATGGTTCCCGAATTTATAATACAAATGCAATAATGGAGGAATATGAAAAAAAAAAATTTTAAAAATGCCTTAAAAACTAAAAAAACTCTTTATCCTTCCAGCTCGAACCCACCATACATTATCGACAAAATTTCATTCAAATCCATTGTTTGGATCGGAGATCTATCTCGTTGGGGCAAACGCGCCAGGATGAGTGGATACCACCATTTAAGTTGTAACGCTCTAAGCCCCAAATGCCTTAATTATCGGTCATTAAAGAGTGTTTGTAAAACTAGAGAGGCATTAGAATAATTTTCGATCCATATTTCTAGGACATGTAATGCCCCGTTAGAGGGGTTATTAAAATAACATAATTTGATACATATGGCTACAGAAAATTTACAGGCATGAATGGATCCAAAGTACATTTAAAAATGCCGCTAAATCAAATTGTAATTCAATATTCACATAAGACCGGAGTTTCCAAAATATTTTTGTAATATTTCCCAATTGCGTTTATTTTATCCCAAAAGGAAAGTCTTGAAAATTAATCGCAAAAGGTAAACGATTTTATGTCAGTGCAATAAAAATATATATAGGGCGGTGGTACGATTATGTGATATTAATGCATGGAATCGAAGACTAGGAGGGCGGTGGACCTTCGTCAGCCTTCCCGAATTATAGGCTTATAGTTGGAATACAGGGAATATATTCCTTTGTCAGGAGCAGCAATTGCTACGGGATCTTGATCTTGAGTAACATTGGCTATATTCTGGGAACTAGCACTAAGAAGCCATCCGGTTTCTGCTCCATTTTGTGTTGCTGCAGTGTCTTCGAGGCGAGCATATTAACGTCAAAGTCTTTGAATGGTTGGCCTAGGTAAAAAGTATCGTTAATTATCTGAGAAGTATCAGAAGAAAACTGGCAATTGTCGGCCACCGTCCGCGTTTTCTTAACACCACTGTGTTTAAAATTTTAACTATAGAGGGTGTTATTTTGACAGCATAAAATTAATTAACAATGTCACCTTTAAGTGCAAGATAACGTTCTGTCATTTGAATAGAATTTCTATTTGAAAGGTATGTTTGGTATCGAAGCCGGCAACTGTCCCTGCTCTATCGGCATATTATACCCTTTCTGTTTTGTAGGCCATTTGACTAGACTAAAACTGAATTTATATGCTCAAAAAACTTATTTTGCCCCACTATTTATACTTAAATAAAAAGGCAGAGAAGTATCTTGCAATTTCAATGCAATTATAGTAATTTTCAAACGAATTGCGTTTCTGTACGTCTGAAATAACACCCTTTAGTTTTGTTTGCTCGTACGAAAGATTAAATGCTCATAAAACATGCTACATTGTGTCAGAAGATATAAAAAATTTAGCTAATAAAACCATTCAAGAAGCCACAACAAACTGAACAGAGAACAATCCTCCCCAATGATAATGTAAAACGCGAGCCATTCAAGGCTTTACACGAATATCAAACCATGCACAGTAGGTTCAACACAATGTTGCACAAAACCAACATCGTCAACCTCCTTGCGAGCTTCATAAACATCTACAAAAAGAACGAAAGAAAGAAGTTCAACTTATTATATTTATGACATACCTCACGCATGTGTAGAACGAGAAGATTATCGTAACATTGATGGCTCAAAGGAAGAATAAAAGATGCGTAACTGCAAGTGAAACCATTAATGCTGTTTGCATCGCCATCATAAAGCTTAAACATTTACTAACACAAAGATGATAAGAATGACACTTATGCTGGTAATGATGACAGTCAGCCAGGGAGCCATTTGCTATTTTTTTGCTATTTTTCTCAGAAAAAAACATCCTTTTGCTAAAGAAAGTGTTTGACTTTCGCTGCTGTTTGCAATGAACTGAATGAAATATATCTTTTCAACATTTTATTACCTAAAAAGCCGCATGTATAATTTATATTTTATTATTGCAAATACATACTACAATGCGTGGAGGCAGTCATACACAACAAAACTACAAAAATGCCGCCCATTAAGCTTCCAAACCCCATACGCTTTTGTCACAGTGAACATAACAAATAAAAATAAAACCAAATAGTTACCATTAAATTGTTTAACAAAACTTATGAAGCTTAACCAAATTTGGCAAAATGTCAATTCATAAATGTTGTTGCAAATTTTGTGGCTGACAATATTTTTTGATACTTTTTTCTCTTCTGGATGTGCAGTTTCGTTTTTTTTACTACAATTTTATTGATATTTGAAATTGTTTTCGTATGTATGTAAGTATATGGCTTAAATGTTTGGTTTCTTTTCTTGTCTCATGATCAAAAAAGAAGTCGTCGGTCGCTTTGAGATTTTCAAGACTTGTTATAAAACATGAGTTGTTTGGCACATGAGTTACAAAAAGCCAACAAAAATTGAAAAGAAAAAAGAAGTTGAATAGAATGAAGTTTTAAATAGTTCTTGTAACATTAAAATCCCATAAATAGTGCTTACAAATTTTTAATACAGGTATATCATTCTCAAATTGCAATGTCAAGCAAGAGTGCAGCAATATAATACATCATCAACTGAACGCTTTGGGTTACTCGTAATCTTAACAAGTACAAAACTATCGCAGTTAAAGTGTAATGTGGTTTACGAGTGCGTTACGTTAGCATATGTAAAATTAACAAAAGAAGCACGTATGTATAACTAAGGAAAAAACCCTGATATAATATTTTCAAATAATTAAGCAAAACTCATGATTGCTTTTATAATTATTATATTTTTTGTTATGATTAACAATCATACGCCTAGTTTTATTAATTAAGGCCAGGGATAAAATTAAGGCACTTGAAATCGATAAAAATGGATGTAAAATGCAGTAATCGCCCCCTGGTACTTGGAAGAATCTGTAAAATATCTAAGCAACATTGATTGTTACACTAGCGACATTCTTTACACAACATATGTATGTAAAAAAATACTTTATGTTTGTTCAAAAGAAAAGGTAAAGTTTGATTTTTTGTTTGAAAAGTATTTATTTATTCATCTAAATCCATTTCGCCTCCTCAAAGTAATCCCCATCAGATATACAGCACTTATGCCAGCGCTTATTCCAACCCTCGAACCACTTCTGAAATGCACTTTCGGTATGGTCATCAGCTTGTTCTTTGATTCTGACTTTATCTCATCAATTGTGGCAAAACGTTTTCCTTTCGTTGGTCTCTTCAGTTTTGGAAATAGGAAAAAGTTGTAGGGAGTCAAATCTGGTGAATAAGGTGGTTGAGGCATGATTAGGGTGTTGTTTCTGGCCAAAAAATCATATTATTTGATCCATTTTTTTCAAATCGAAGAACTCACACAAACGTGGCTAACCTTTTCAGTTGTCAACACCAAACTACTAATCCAAATTGCCTGATAATGCCAACCTATTACTAACACCTGTGTATCAACATAACAAAAAAAAATTGTTATAACTGCATGTACACAGCCTTTGTAAATTCAAAATTCACCTTTTGTTTTGAACAACCCATGTATATATTTCACATGAACATCTGTGCCGTATATTTTCAATAAAATATCAATAAATTAGATAGTCACCGCTTTGCTGCGTAAAAACTTTTGGACGACACGGAGAAGGAATACTTTGCTTTAGACGAAAGTACGAAAGTAGAATTGTAGCCTTTGGAACTTAGCCAAATTATATACATGTCATATTTTTTTATCCTGACATTACGTGCACTTCAGCGTCTTTCTACTCTTTTCGTTTTAATTTATAATTTTGCATCTTATTAATTTTTACAGCGTTTTTAAAACATTAACTTTTTATATAAACTGCCGTTTTCCCATATAAGTATATCATGAGGTTGAACAAAAACTAATTGGTCAGCCATCTTGCGGCATCCGCCATATTGGATTAAGAATAATTTTCCGAATTTTTTCCAACAAACTCTTTCATTTTATACCGTTTGAGCGTGCTGGCAGCGCCACCTATCGGGACCAATTATAAATCTAAACAATTCTTGGACCTACTTAAATAATTACTCATGATTACATCGGTCCAGCTGTTTAGGAAGAGTTCTAATTCATACACACCTATACAACAGTTTTAAATGGATTACTTCACATATTGAAATAAATGTTGCTTGAATGTTGCCAGATACATTTCATATGTGTTTCACAATAATGGACACCGCTTTTGCAACATTATTAAGTAAGCAGTTAAAATAAGAAGTTTTTGTTACAAGACCCTTTAGCATCATGGCGAATGTGAGGCGACTAGCTTTCTTTGAGATTCTTTCTCATGGTGTGAGAACCACCCTTCGCCATGACCCGATGGTCTGTTACGAATAATTGTAATCTATGAAATTGTACTACATAAAACATTGAATTGCCTGTGCAGAGGGAGCAAGGTTTTAGCTCCAGTTGGCCAATCCCTTCCATGATTCCTTGTGCCTATTCTTTGATTAATATGGGATCCCTCTAAAGCGCCGCTGTTCACCCTGACTTACCTTACTTAACCACCATTATTAAATTACTTCATTCCTGCATTTTTCTTTTTCTATTTATGACATATTTCTACCTCTTTATTATTTATCTTAAAACTAAAAATTTACTAATTCTATTTTTTTTGCTCTCTTTAACTTATAACTCTTAAGGTTCTATTTTACATAAATTACATTAAAACTATACACTACAGTACCTAACTTTAGCCTTGACAAACACCAAATTCTATAACAGTTAACAAAAACAACCTTTTTCTTTCCTCGGGGTTTAAGAAACTAAAACACTATCTACAAAACGTAGAAAAAAGAAATTTTTAAAAAAGTTAAATTAAAAATGTAATCGATAATCTTCCTCTCCAGAGAAAAAATGGAGTGAGTCTTGTATATTGTATCGTATGTAGTGAAGTATTTAAAATTACGAACATTTTATAAAATTTAGAGTTTCCCGTGGAATTTCAGCCTTTGAATAATTGTTAACGTTAAATTTCAAAATACGGTGAAGCTTATTTTTGGTTCCCTAACTCTGTAAATAAGGTATTTTGGTCCTTGTGTTACCTCGATTTTGTTGAGTTTTAGCATGTGACACGTTTTTCATAAAATAATGATTTTTTTGTTTGCAAAATTTTGGCGAAAGTGCAGAATTTTAGTGAAATTAAAATTTAGTTTTGAAATTTAAAAATTAAGTGAATTTTGGGTTTTTTTGTAGTTTTGGAATTGTTTTGTTTTATGCTAGTTTTTCGAAACTATGCTGAATTTTAGAACTTTCGGTAAGTTTAAGATTTTGCCAAATTTTGATCTTTTCGTGCTGTTTTTTTGGTGCAATTTCAGGTTTTTTTAAAACTGTTTTCGAAAAATTTAATTATATTGGTAATTTAAAATCTTTAGACTGACTATAATTTGGGTTTGTGACAAACTTTAAACATTTTGTGAATTCCTAAATTGTGTTGAAATTTCGGTAATTTTCAGTTAAATTTAAATTTTTGGTAAAATTTTAATAACTTAAATTTTTTAGTGAATTCCCGAGTTGTGGTGAAATTTGATTTTTTTATATAATATTGTAATTGTACATTTTGGCTTTTTTAAATCCGATGTTTTGGTAAATTTTATTATTTTTGTAATTTAAAATTGTTGGACTATAGTATGGTTTTGTGGTGTATTTTCGAGTTTTTGTGAATTTGATTTTGGTAAAATGTAGGTTTTTTTTAAATATTGGTTTTTTAGCAATAACATTTTTATTCATTTTTGGTAAATTTACAAAATTTTGGTGAAATTAAACTTTTGTGGTGAAATTTCAATATTTGGATTCTTTTTGGTACCATTCACCATATCATTTTTTGTGGAATTTTAACTCTTTTGGCAATTAGAGTTTTTTTATTCCAGTTTTCAACCTTGTGGTGAATTCTCATATTGGTAGCGAATTTAAAATTTTGCAAATTTGGGCCTAGGGCTGACTAATTCTATAACGGGGCTTAATGGAAAATTTGATAAGGATTCAGAATACGTAACTTTTATGGTCTGGTGTATAAGCGTTATCTCGTAAAAGTGAGAATACCAAGAAACCCAGAAAAATTTTTTTGCCCATATCTCAGGAACTTGTGGACTGATATGGCTTGAATGGTCTTAGTTGCAAGATCCTAGAATCGGCATAAAGTTAATTTAAACATCAGTCCGACGGACATTGTTAATTGAATTTCCCTACGTATAAGGATCCAGAATAAGTATACTTTGTTGGGTCGAAAATGAATATTGTAGAAATTACAAACGGAATGACAAATTTATCCATAACTTTTTAATTTTTATAAATACAATAAACTTTTTAGTACTTCAATAATACGTAGGAAAAATACTTCAGCCCGGCAAAACCGACTACTTCATCAACAATAGCTTTGTAAGGAAATATAGTGTTTGCATCGCGCAAGAAGCTGCTTACGTATTACTTGATATTTGTTCGCGATCTTGTTAGATATGAGACTTTCGTTTGTGCATAGGAAACTTATTATTTGGTTGCAATATGATTGCACGGGCAAGAAGAATTAATCTCTCATACAACGGCTACTGTAGAAGTTATTACTGTCCCAAGGAATAGGAAGAAGCAATCAAATCGTCGAGCATTTCGAGAGAATAAACTTGTTTAACTGGATGTTAAGATGCTTTCAAAATTTTAATTTATAATGTATGATTACCGAAAAACACAAATGATTTGTAATGTGGGCCTAAGGGAGACAGTACATAATGACTGGTAGCTTGTATGACCTAATCGCTCTCTTAAGTTTTAATTTATAAAATCATTCAATTATTTGGAATGCAACTTTTTATTTCTTCTTTTTTCAAAAATAATATAAAGATCATGAGCACTTTATTTAACTTTAATTGAATTAAAAAATCAACAATTTGTTAAAAAAAACAAATTATTTTTCTGGCAGTAAATTAAAATAAAACCCTTGTCTGGAAGCTCTTAAAGTATAGAAAATATTCAATGTACTCTAAGACTGCTTCATTAACCAGCACACTATGTTGTTAGCAAAGTTGGTATTTCACAGAAAATTAACATGTCTTATTTTCCCTCTAAATTATACTTTCATTTTCTTTCCAGTTGTCCATGAATTGAAGTGAAATTAAAAAGCTCAACTGAAAAGAATTCACACGCTCCATTTGGCCAACAGATCAAAAACGGAAAACTAACATTTCAAATGAGCTTAAAGAAAACATTTTGATCAAACGATGTGCCCAACTTACTGGTACTTGTATTATATATAAATGCAAGTTGCAACAACAGCAGTAACACATTAAACAGTGTGTAGATAGTTAAACATTTTGTATAAATAGCCTTTATATATTTTTTCTTACGACTAGTTTTGGTTTTTTTTTATATTTTATATCAACATTTAATATGCAACTCATATGTATGTACGATTGCACTGCACACCAATGGATGCGTTTATTCCTCATCAGAGTCTGACTCATATTTCTAATAGATGGATGCCAAAATAAACTAAAATAAAAATGCACAAATAAACAAATGGACATCTTCATATATGAATCTGAATTTTTTATGAGTTTCAGCATGTGAGCCTTACTGCTTACAAATTCGGTACAATAATATATTTAGTTTTCTCTAAAAATTAAAAAGTTTCTTTTGGTTGCAATTGTTAAATTTGTAAAACAACAAAAAATTTCACTGTGAGTTGGCCAGAGCTGTAAAATATAAAAAAATTAGTCAATTTAATAAAAAAAAAAATAAAAAATCATAGGGTTGCCATGCAACGTTTTATAAACGACTTAATATGACAAACATCATACTTTTTTGTAATGCACTTTCTATAAGGAATTTTTATTTTTGATTTTGGGAAATCACTTCAAATCAAAATTTAGAATTCTTTATTTTGGTTTCTTTATTCAAAGAAGTATCTTGTAATTGTTAGCATTGTGTAGATTCACATATAATACATGTCTGCACGTGGTCTAAACTTTATGCTAGTCAGTGCTAGAAATTCACATACAATTTTCATCTCAGCCTCTGCCATACACAGTCTGCAAGTAACATCTTCTGCGATCTTCATCTTGGCCAGATGACTCTTGAAGTTTTCATGACCTGTCACTAATGCAGTAATCGAGCCTAAGTCACCCCTCTTCCATTCGAGCACGTCTACATGTTTTATCCTCCTTCCACTTTAATGAGTCTAACCATTATAGGATCTTTGTTCACACTAGGACATTTCCCAGTGCAACTTTGGGTTATGGTCCACAGAAATTTAGAGAAGATTGCCCTTTTGCTGGTTCGCCAGCTTCTTCATTCCCAGCTGTGCCTAGGCGTTCTTTAATCCACATCAGTGTCAACTCATTCACCGAGGCACATCTGTTTAGTTTTAGAACACATTCCAGTACTATTTTGGAGTAGAGATTCACTTGCCTAATGCGTTTTATAACCGACTGATAGTCAAGTTTGAAAACCTTTCTTCCATGCACCAGACTTTCCAGCAGGTGATATAACTCATGCAGAAGACCAAGCAATTTTACCTGATAAACGGACACTTACTTACTCTAGATGCAAAGTGTAAGACAAGTTCAACTCAGCTGAGTGTACATCTGCTCCTGCCATGCCGTCCATAAGAGAACCATCAGTAAAAATGCTGATGACGTTCTCCATACATTCATTGTGTGTAGCCTTGCCTTCCGCAATGAGTGTCTCACGCAGCATTTTGACTACTTTTCTTCTACTCATGTGTTCCATCCGCATCTGAGTCTTCCTAACCACTATATTTGTGATGCAAAAAGTAAAGGTATGCTAAGGCGGGCCAAACATTTGACAAAATCAGTGTAACCAATACTTTCGATAAGGACACGCTTTTATTCAATCTGACATAACATTGCTCGCAATATTTCGTCCAATTCTACTGAATGGCGCTATGTTTTTTTAGAAACAGTTTTAACTAGAAATGCTACAAAAATTAGAGACAATTACGTTGCTCTGCGTTACCAGAACTTTCCGTTCCACACCAACGGAAGTGCTGTCAATAAATACTTCCACCCCTTCTGTCTCTGGTCTTTGTAAAGCATAACTGTTATTATCTCTCTATATCATGGGATAAAGTTACACTGAGATTCAATAGATTGAAATGAATTGTCAAAAAGACCTTCATTACTTCGTTTATAATTCAAAGTCGTGCTATGATGTAATAAGGTGGACAAGATATTTGAAATCATTTCAACAACGACAACAAACACTACCGTTTTGTACATCATTCATTGAGACTCAGGTACAATTTTCTCTCTCATTTTCCAATCTCTCGTCAGGTTTGTTGCTTTGGTTAACAAAGAAATAAACTCACAAGTGATCGTAATTCAGACTTCTTCCTGCAATATTAAAACTTTATAAATACGTTAAACCTTTATTTAAACTTTAATTTAGACAATTTAATTATGCACAATAATTATATTGCATTTATTTATCTTAAAACGTTGTCTGTATTTTGAGGAGGTGTTGAGACACTTATTGAAAATTTAAACAAAATCGTAAATTCTTAAAAGAAGACTGAAATTGAGACACTTGAAATAATAAATTCAAATGAAAATTCAGAAGTATAGAACACAGGAAGAGTTCCAAACACTAAAGAAGAAGTCACCTACAAATGAGAAAGACATAGTCTTAGAGACTGTGTGTATGTGTAATAAAGTTTATGTTCTTACAACACGTTGGAAATTATTGTGTAATAATAACCTGTCGTCTGTGTTAATTTAAAACTCCACCTTCAATACCTTGTTTGCCGCAAAAGTATTAAAGCATCGTATGATTTATGTGAACGTATTTATGTATGTATGTATGTATGTCGTACATTTATATCTGGTAAGCAGGCTTAACTGATCTGAGACTAGTACGACAACATTGTCTTTTAGTATCTTAAGGCTAATTTTAAAGCGTGATTTTTTTCTTCTCTACTTTTTCTTAGCATGCTTCATATAGCCAGCAGTTAATATAGAATAAATATGCATTCAGTCTACTAAATGCACCAATGAGGGAATCAGCACACACTGTCAATGATAAGCAAAGACATTTACCTGAAGGAAGGCAAATAGAACACACACTTCTTTCTGTACCACTTACCACAGAGTGTGACTACATACGACTGAGAACATCATAACTGTTGTTGAAGTACTTGTGGCTGATACTGATAATTTTTTTTTGTGCAAATATTTAAAAGACAATAAGAGTGGAATGATCATTCAGCCAGCATACAGACAACAATCTCGTACGAGAAGTGCATGGAAAATGCACCCTGAAGTCGCACAAGTGACTACTGGAGTAGTATGGGGAAACATTTAACACAACTAGTGTTGGTTAGAGTCACTCCTTTTCAGCTTTGGTCGCTGTTATGATTTTGCTGCTTTTTTGTTTTGCAGTCTATGTAAGCAGTATTTTACTGTAGTGGGAAACCTTTGGAAGCATTTCACACTTTTAATTGCTTATGCTATACAGAAAATGATATATTTTAAAATTAAGACAAGTCATATCCTTTTTTTAATCATATTTCATTATGAATTGATAATGGATTTACATATTACCCACAAAAAATGTATTCAGTTCACCATTATGTGATCCTATCGATATACGGTAGTTTTTATATCACAAACACTAAATTTAAATTCACAAAAGCAAAACAAGTTTTTTGATTAAACACTTGTTAAAGCCAAGAATATCCATAAAATATTTTGATTATTGTTATACCCTTCATATTCGCCACTTCGAAAAAAGTCAGCAAGTTCTCTTTGACACAGAGTAAATAATATCACACTTTATTTTAATTCTATTATTAATATACCCTGTGAATACTTTAGTTACAGTCCGCCGAAGTGGTAAAACATACAATTGATTCAGGGGTACGTACTCCATACTTGTGAATCTTACTGCTTGGTTAGAAGACATCTAGTTGAAGGCCTAATGTAGGGAAATCACTGTAGCGCTATTTTTGTTCGGTTATCAGAGATGCCCGTAAATGTCTATTTTAAATACTTTATTGTATAATGTTACATTTTATTAAAGCAATGGAGAACTAGTCTTTTTTGTGGTGTGAAAAAAAATTATTTATAAGCGACAGTTTTAACGTGGGTTGGTTCAATTTCAGATGGTGAATTTCAAAATGCCTTTCACCATTTTCGATGTGTTGGGATACGACATTTCTGTCTAAATGTTTCAAATCGAGAATTTGTTTTAATGGTGTATCATAAAAAATCGCAGTCATCTTCAGTGTAGACACTTCTATTTAATTTTCTTGCCATTTGACGTTGCCGATGTTTTCTGTTGCTGTATTCAAAATCGTACTCTATTTCTGTCAAAATGGTCAAAAATATGAAAAAATATAAAAAACTCCCGTATTAAATTTTCATCATTATCTGGGTTTAATAGTAGACCTTCTCAGTAGAAGGACACAGATAACTTTGATGATGTGCTAGAGTTTAATACTTAACTTTTGTAGTATAATAAAACTTATTATATAATTGAAAATAATTTCTCTTTCTTAGTTAAACGAATTAGTTGGGAGTTTGAGCCCGAATAAACTTAATTATTTGCTTGATTATTAAAAATCTCAATTCACAAAAAGAAAATCTGGATTTTATAAAACTAGGTTACATTTAAATCATTAACAGTATAAAGTTCATTTATAAAACCAAGAATTGTAAAAATAAGCGGTTTTTTATTCATGTGCTGTGCCACAGTTTGGCCAAATAAGATTTTCAATGTTTGCTGTTTCTCTAGCTCGTCATGTGGAAGTTATGAACAAGTGTGACAGTTTTACAAAATTTTTTTCTGCCTTTGTTTAATATTTGTTACTTGTAGCAATCGAAGAAATTATGACGTTATTGCTGTAAGTTACATGAATAGTTTTTACAGCATCCATAGCAACACAAACGAAGGAGATAAAGTTGAAACGGAGAATAATATTCGTATATGACTTGTAATAGCTGAATAAACCGACATACTATAGAGACACTTAGCAAAGATCACTTTATTATGAATGAACAATTTT
This sequence comes from Phania funesta, assembly GCA_963932375.1. Taxonomy (NCBI): domain Eukaryota; kingdom Metazoa; phylum Arthropoda; class Insecta; order Diptera; family Tachinidae; genus Phania; species Phania funesta. The sequence continues at coordinate 46,952,913 of OZ010652.1, forward strand.
GCGGCCGGTTGATCAAGAGTTCCGAGAGTCTTTTAACACCTGTTTGTGATATGTAATAAATGACGAGAAATATTTCAAAAACTTATTATAAAACTTGGTTTAGATAATTAGTTGTGTTGAATTGGTCTATTGTTTATTATTCCCAGTTGTTTTCGCCCTCTACATGGAAGATATATGTATATATTTAAGTAGGGGAATATCGAAGCAGGCTGCTTACTTTATGGGTCCCTTTTCGACACCCTTATTTACCTGAATTCATTTCAGGCAACCAATTTGTAATTTACGACTACTTTATTTTCAGTGAGTCTCTTGTTAACTTTGACAGTAGTGATTTCTGACCGTCGACTAGTAACTCTCGGCCTTCTTCCTTAGGCGCCGTGCCTTTTGTAATTGCTAGCATTTGTCTCATTGCTAGCATTTTTTCAGGCTTTGATTCCCTACGACATTCACATTTAGTAAGTGTCAGCCCAAGGTCCGAAGCCTTATGCTAGCCAGTGCTGGACATTCATAATACGCGCTACCGTCTCAACCTCTTCCTCAGCAGTATCTTTGGAGACTGACCTGTTCAACCTTTGCGAGGCTTCATTTTTTATCGATGTATGAATCTCTCGGCCCAATGCCTTAGTACCTGATTACCTTTAGAGATTGGCCCGTCCACACATCGCGAGACACTATTGTGGATACTTGAGATTAAGCACTCTCTTGGCCACACATCCTTGGCATATGCTACTCTACCACGAATTAGGAATTTTTATAAGAGAATATTAACTTCTCTTGACCCGAATTAATTAGCCAGAAGAGATAGAAGCCTGTCACTACTTCTGACAGTGCACTCAGTTACGGCAAGCCATAACTTTTTTGCCTGTCAACAGACGGTAGGTGAAAGAGTTATAATGCCGTCATGATTATGTTTATTCATCCAAACAACTCAGGCCTTTTTTTTCTCTGTAAGTACGAATCTTAGCTTAAGCACTCGTATTTTAAATAATATTTTTAGCTTCTAAACTTTCATATTTGCAGTGCTACAAATAGTTTATATGATTAGTTTTTAAAAAATAATATTTTCAATATACATATTTTTATTTTTAGTCTGGTTAAAGCGACACATTTTGCAAATTTTATATTTTTACAAAAGTTTTCGCGTCAAAACATAATAAAATTGTAAAACAATAGCAAGTAATGTTAAAAAAATGATTAATTGTGGTAAGACTTTTATTTTCTTTGCTAACTGCCGCTTTTCAAATATTTTCTCGCACATACATATTTGACACAAGCAAATATTTCTAATATTTTTAGTTTATATAAAAAGGTATTCATGTTTATTGCGTAGTGTGTATAAAATTTAATATAACAATATAACTAACAATATAACTAGACTACCGGAGGCAATATGGCCGTGAGGCTGCATCACCTCGAATTTAAGCAAATTACTAATATTCGTTTAACCTAATCAACTTTAGGAAGAAGAATCGTTTCTCTTGGGTAGGGAGTTTATTGACAATGGGCGGTGCCATGCTAAAAGTAAATGGAATATAGCCGAGCAGCTGGTGACCCCAGAAAAATGTCGACATCTGTATTTCGATCATATCCGTCGGCGGTATTACTACTGAGTGAAAACAATGTTCTAATACTCTCTTATAGTTTATTGTTAAGATAAATTTAAATATGAATTCGTTGTTAAGCAACTATCAAGTATATCAGGTGTGAGAAGTTCAACTTTGTTAACAAAAATGTATCATTCACTTGTACTGAACTATAAATCCATGCTTTCTGTAGAGTAACAATCGTACGAACCTCTTACTTATGTCTCATGCATTTTTAGCTCAAACACTAAAACATGTCACTTATTTTGGAGAGAACTAAACATTACCAAACAAAAACTTACCCTCGCAAAGTTGGTTTCTTGTACTTTTTAAGTTTGCCAGTGTGATTAGGAGATGGTTGCTTAATATGGATATTGAATGTGTGTGGTTTTTATTCTTTTAACGAACAGAAATATGTCTAATCATCAGTTGTTCATTATTTTATAATTGATATTTGTGTTTTCAAGAAACTCATTGGTGGTGTTTGTGATTATTTAAAGAAAGAATGGTGTTATGACAAAAAAGGAATAAACACAGAGAGAAAACATGAACTATTTTAACCTTCTGCTTTTGTTGTTGTTAGTTTAGGGGACCACATTCTAGATCGAATCGGTACAAGTCCAGCCATTAATTGCTGAATATTTTAATATGCCTCGAGTGTTCACATACAAGTGCTAAATTGGTTTTCATCATTTGGGCTAAACAAATATATTCTTTGAAAATTAACCGTTGTTTAAAAGTTTATTTTAGTAAATTAATTGTGTTGCAAGTTGAGTGGCATGTGGCGACAACCTTCGGAAGCCACATCCACTTCTCTATAAAACTAATGCCTTGCAATTAAGGCTTACTGAGTTTGATTCCGTGTGTGCAGCAAGGCTTCCAATTCTACCACAACTTCCCAAAGATATTTAGCAAGCTGTTGAATGCAAATATATTTTGGCATCCATAAAGAAAACATTAAGCGATCTGCAAACATTTTCCCAGTGTAAAACGTATGTTACTTATTATTGCAAATGTGTGCGTGAGTGTTGAATGCTGTGGGCTTTAAAGATTTCAAGCTTTTTTCCTTTCCACCAACGACTCTGGAATGGACTGGAATGAGTCCATAAATTATGACTAAAGTTTGTTTTTTTTGCTCATCATTATTTAACTGTTACAAAAATGTGTTAATTAACAAATGTTGTTATTGGTGTTACAATGACAGGAACATCAATGGCAGCAGCAGTAACAACAACAATATCACCAACAAGAATTGTTTAAGAAATATCACCTTTTAACATGCCTGACGACGACTTACATACAAATAAGATTTTTGTAATATATACTTTAAGAGATGTGATTTTCTTGTTCCTAGACCAATTGTTGTTTAGCCTTGTTTATGACGTTGTTATACTACTATACAAACACATAGCATTGCACCCAATATGGTTAAATGTGCTAAACGGTTTGTGCTATAGGGTTTTGCAGAAAATGACTTCATTTGTGACTCTTTAGTTTATTCAATTGAATGTACGACTGCAACTGTTGTTCTTTGAAAAATTATCACAATCATAAACTAGTGTGTGTCATCCATATAAAAATAACGGTGTGTTATAATTACTTCTGGGAAATCGTGGAACAGTTAAGTATTCAATTAATTCTAATAAGAATCTTAAACAATTCTTACACTTTAATGGAATTGAAATAAAAATAAAAATTATTGTATATTTTGAAACGAGTGTTATATGTATTCTTGTAATAATCTGATAAAAAAGAAGAAAAGATATAATACACAGATTGTAGGTGCTTGCCTAAGACTTGCATCATATTCTAATCATATGTTATTCATAAAATAACAATCCTAAAAGCAAATGCGTGTTTTAATAAATTTCTACTCCGACATGCTTTGTTGGCGATATTGCGTTTTGAAAGCATCTACATGTTCTTAATCGTGTTGGGATTGACAAATTTCTTATAACAATTAGTTGGCTAAGATGTGAGCTTGACTTTGTTCGAGAACTTCCAGGAAAAACACATGTGCTATTTAGCATCCAAATGCATAGCTGCGTATATTGTGTGTGCTTGAAATGGAACCGACTAAAGGATTTGCTAAGAGCTTTAAAATTTGGGGCTATATTTTCAGGCCGATTGATTGACATAAAGAGACTATTTTTCAAGCTTCTTTGAGAATTATTTTATAAAGACTTGATTTGCCGACTTCCGTATGTAACTAATCCCTGGACATATTCTTTTTAAAAAACTGTCAATATCATGGTATCGTTAGCAATGACACACAACCTTTAAATGGGAACTAAATATGTTATATACATTTATTGTTAAAAAAGCTTATTTTAAAATCCTTTAAAAATTTTAATGTGAAATTATAACTATTCTTTGCAACTTTAAAAAAATTAGTAAAAATATTTAATACAAATTAAAGTGCAGTAGTTTGAAATCGAATGCGCTTTTCAAATCCATCGTACACAGAATAAAATATTTACTCCTATTTCAATTCAGCAGTGTTCACTCAATTTAATTAATTATTTAATTAAAATCTAAACACAAATCGAAAATTATTACGTAAAATGGTGGGAAATTGCTTCAAAACATCCATTTTACCCTTACATAGGTATTTTAATTAAGTTTTTTTTATGTTGTTGTGTATGTTGGCATTAACGAAGTTAGAAGAGAACACCAAAAATATGTAACGAAGATAAGAAAAAAAAGAAAACAAAACAGTAAAAAGGTTCAAAATGTCTGGCCGTTTCTTATCACATTTGAAATGTTGTTTTAACATTTGCCGTATAACACACTACTATTACTTTTAATCATAAATACAATAAAATTGAAAGTTATTTTCCATAATTCCCATCAGGAGTTCTTAGTTTCTCTTCAAATACAAATATCTTATTCTCTTCAGCTGAACGCATACAAAATTCAATTGTAATTGTAAATTTAATAACTTGAATTCAATGAATAATTAAACCTGTCTATCAAGAGCAACAATATACAAACAAAAAGCTCATTTCACGATGATCGATCATAGAGTGCGATTTTATGATACCCTACCGTGATTACATTTACTGTAGACACTAAAAAATTAAAAAAGAAACAGTTGTTATGATAATCGTGGGATATTCAAAAATTAAGGAAATCACAGGCCCTCAAAATGTTATAAATATATTTAAGAATTGAATTGAAGAAGAATTGAACCTCTTTAAAATAACGTGTTAATTTCTATTGATCGCACTGCAAGCCTAAGTCTCCTTAATTGTAAATGAACTACAAACGCGTCCCAGCAAAATATATCAGAATTCGTTCATACGAAGAGTGGCTTAACATAGAACATTTGTTTAATGAAATAGCATCAGCATTCATAGCAATGAGTAGTTAGATTAAATCCCGTCCCTGCGGGTAATTTGTATCAATTGGTCTATACGAACTTGTCCCGTAACAACACAAAAAGTAACGCTCCGTGACCAGTGAAAATAGCACATGTCACCTACCTAATATAACTAAGGCAATAACATGTTTTTGTATACGTAATATTTCATATGTATACGGGCAGGTCATTAGTCTGTGAACTTTTTAATTTTCCGCCTCTTAACTGCAAGTTAAGTTAGTTAGTTATTTAGCTTGTGTTTGACAGTTATTGATAGACTAGCGGGTGATTTGGGGAGAAAAAAGTGAATTTCTTGTGCTTATTAAGCATTATTTTTTGCGTAAAAAAACACCACTCAAACCAAGATTAAATTTCATAAATACTGTGCACCATCGATTTCAATAGTAAAAAAGTGGTTTCCGGAGTTTCATTCTGGCCGTACAAGCACGGAAGACACCGAACGTTTTGGACGCTCAATTAAGGTCTTTACACATAAAATAATTGAAAAGATCGGAGATTTGAATGATCACTTCGGTTTTATAAGGCAAGATGGTTTTCGCATTTGCTCACAGTCGAGTATAAACGCAATCATGTGAAAACTTTGCAGGAGTATTGGACGTTATTCTACGAACAAGTTTTTGAGCCGTGTCATAACCGGAGACATAAACCTGAATCTACGAAAGAGATTTGACTCCAACGATAAAATCATTTCCAGTTTAAATACATATTTTGATGACCTTGACAAATCTTATTTTTTTGGAAGCGATAAACAAGTTTAGGGAACGTTCGACAAAGTGCTGAAATGTTAAAGACTACTTTGTAAAATAAAACGGGTTTTTATCCAAAAATTCGTGTTTCATTCAAAATGTCACGGACTTATTGACCCGACCGCGTACTTAATACACAAGTTATAACTGAGACCAGAGCTATAGTAGCAGGCACTGAATGAGATTCTTTACGTCTATTAAGTGACCTGTTCCACAGTGTCTAAAATATATAAATTTTTCCTTCTATGATAACGCCATATTAAAGTCACAGGTCTCTTTCTTGTTTACATGTAGAACTTGACCAGTCCATATCAGTAAAGAACCAGTCACGTGACAAGTTGTGTGTCAGTTACGTTCCCTCTAGGAGTTATAAAGCTATAAATTAAATTCGTTGATGATTACTTCGGCTTTAGTTTTTTTTATACTATTTTTAATTTTTTTGCTGGGTTACAAACTAGGAGTGTGTAAGAAATTGTACAATAGAAGTGCTGAAAACAATATATGGTCTCGTATATCAATAGGTGATTTGTAAATAACATAATGCATAATTTAACTGTAATTTGATTTATGTTCGTATAAATTTAGTTTTTTATTGTTACTCGCATTTTCTTTTGTCTCCATATTATAACCATTTAAGTGAGGAGAGATAAGAAAGTATTGAATAAAAGTGAGAGTCATTGAAAATTAAAATTTTTCTTTTCAAATGATTGTTTTTGGAAAATACAGAAGAAGATGCATTTTCAGCTTGAACATTGTTCCGCAATTAATGCTTGTTGTTTTGTAAATATTAACTTAGACAGTACAGTGGTTGTAGTTAAGAAGAATGTATTATTTTTAACTATTAGAAAGCTTTTAATAAGAGGGAAAAGAAAAATTATGTTACTGGGTTTCTATCTCTGTTTGGAAGTATTAAATAATTTTTATGTAATGGTGTTACATTCATTAAGACAGGTGCAGGAAAATGTGGCATCCATAGCATAATTTGTTTGGTTTGAATTAAATCTCCTATAGAGAAAAATGCAAAATGATGCAATTTATATGGCATAAATTTCTTTGTTGGTGAAAAGGTTTAAACATAATAGAAAATCTTAGGGATACTGTATGGGAGAAAAAAATATAAAATGCTTGTCAATTTCTATATTCGTAATCTCTTTTCTAAGTTTTGCATGTTTTGTTCTCCGTTATCAATCATGGCACTTGCAATACATACCAATTTACTGCTCAATACTATAACTCTCAGTTGGTTAATATTGTGTTCGCGATATAGTTTCACAAGATGTTATACTTCTTTTTAAGGTGACAACTTATGTTATTCCTGTGCAGTCAGCTGGCAGAAACTTAGATGTGGCTTGTCGTAACTGAGTACACTGTCAGAAGTCCAATTCCTTTCAAGAGGTGGAGAGGTTAATATCTGAAAAAACTACATTTTAATTGGCCAAGGGAGAAATTCGAAAGAGACATGGAGAAGAATGCCCCGCGAGGGGTAGTTGGGTCAATCTTTGAAGGTACTTCTAAGGCGTTGGACCATGAGATTCCGAAATCAATAGGCAATGAAGAAATCCGCCCGTATACAAAGATACTTCTGAGAGTCTCAGACGTTAGCGCACATTGTGTATGAATGTGCAGCACTGGCTCACATAAGGCCTAGGATCACGGGCAGACACTTGTTCAATATGGTTGCTATGGTGCACTTAAGCCTTAGACAAGTGCTAGCTAATACAAGAGATGAGGAAGAAGGTCGAGATGCACTAGTCTGAATTCAGTCGAGAGTAAGGGCTAGCTGTAGCACGAGAGTTAAATGAGAGTAAAAATCGGCTACCTGAAATCAATTCAAGGAAAGAAGGGAGTCTCAAAGGGACGCATAACGTTAGCGGTCTGCTTGGAAGAAAATATGTTACATTTGAAAAATTAGCTAGAAAGTTACAAGCAATACTTATATCCAACCGTTTCGGCTGACTGCGATTTGGTTGATTTTAAAAATAGCTTTGACATTTATATTTGAAAGATAATGAAAGCCAAAATCGGTTTTTACTGCTTATCCTACACGAACTTAGCAACCAAGTTTATATTCATATACAGTGAAGCGAAAATTTTACAACAGTTCTACATGCTCTTGCCATAGACTTTGAGCTAGGATCACAACCCGAACCTGAAATTCAAAACTCTTGTATGTTTACTTTTCCGTTAAAACTTAAGGTACTTAATTGGTTGCACAAATGAAAAAGGCCCAAAGCTTAAAGTAAACTATCTTTAGGTGATTCGTTGTAAGGATAAAGCACGCTTCAAATCGCCAAAAATTAATTAAAAATATCCAATATCGTCCGAAACTTTGGGTGGATTTTCAATGGAATAAAATTATATCGAGTTTTTTCAATTTATACCTTCCCTTGAGGGTGTCCTGGTAGCGTAGTTAGTAGTATGCTAGTCTATCACTCTGGGGGACGTGACTTCGATTCTCTCCAACGACTCTGATCTGTTTCACTACAACGAGCGTAGTTCTACGTTACTATGTTTAGTGATTTAGGTTGAAATAGAATTTGTAATTGTATTGTAAGGTTTAATAAATAAATAAAAGCGAATAAGACCGAAGCTCAGCACCGCACAGAAGCTTGCAATTATTGCTAAATGTTTGTAGCGTCAAACTGTCCAAAGCCGATGAAGCGGCAACCAAAGAAAATACTGAAATTATGTTATTAGAAAGTTATTGCCAAGCAGTTTAAACACTTCTGATGTTTGTCTGAAAGATATTTAATTGTGATTTCAGTGAATTTGATTATGGTACTTTCTTTGGCGTCGAATTACATGGGTTTGTCTAGTAAATATACTCAAGGCTCTTACATAAAATGGTTTCTCTGCTTTTAGAGACTAATATCGAACTTGTGTATGCATCAAACTTAATTCACCATATATAAAATATATTTACCACTACGCAGCGCAAATAAACTTAATAAATCACATGCCTAACAGTGTGGAACCTGTAACCATAGGACAATTTATAAAATTTGATAAAGTAATTGAGATGACGAAATAAATAAAACATACGCCCACGTTCTGATACTCGCATTTCACACAAGATTTGCGATGAAATTTGAAATCATATTATAGGCGTGCTGTAGCTAACAAACGCCAGGAATTTTATTAAGAAATGATTTTCGAAAACACAACCGCAACGCGTGAATTACGGAATAGGAAAATATAAATTATATAGATTTAAATTCGCATGTGCATTTGAAAGAGCATGATTGTCAGAACATGGCCAACCATTTCTTATAAATTATGCTACTCAGCCGTATTTAGAAAAAATGTTACGGGCCGTCTAGCGTTATAGATATATAACCGCGAACGCAGCTTTGCGGCCGAGAGAGCGTAAAAACAACCAATTCTTAAAAATGTTGTATGTAAAACATTTATTTTAAATTGTTTGTCTTTTCGCTTTTTTTATGTTAATTTTTGGATTTATATTTAATAAAACAAAGACAAATATTTGACAATACGTTCTAATAATTATATTAAAAACCACTGTGCTTTAATTACTATTCTATTTTCAACTCTTGTGTCCCCAAAGACGTGTTAAAAAAAGACGTGTTCGCCATGTGATTTCTCCTGAATTCCGTTTTGGCTGTCCAAAACAAATGCAAGCTCGTATTTTGGTGCATCAGTGATACAAAACCTTTTTTATCAACGGTTTACAAGAAACGTGTACAAACTAACACAAATTCTCTCAAAGATTTTCAAAGTCTTTAACTTTTATTTTCATTTCATTATAAACACATTCATTATTGTAAACAGTTTCTGCTTGTAATCTTCTTGTTAACATTGAAAAACCTTTTGACTGCTGTTTTCCATGGAATTTTGTTTAAAATTAAAACTAAAAAAGTTGCCTTTTATGGGTACCATGGGCCTTCTGTTCGTTTTGCTTTTCGTTTCTTTGGAGAACAATGCATGATGTTTCCCCTAACAATTGATGTCTTTATTAACCAGTTGTTAATTTGTTTCAATTGTTGTTAAATATTTTATCATCGTCACTTTCATTTCACTTTCGAATACTGCGTATGTTTTTATTTTCGCACATTTGGAGCATTTTATGTGTGACCTAAACTGTAATTATAGCACTTGCCCTCCACATCACTTACGTTTTTATTTTATTTCGTTTATTTATTTTAAAGTGCGGGTAACATGCATAATAATTCGCTTTCTTTTAAATTCAATTGATAGATTACCTAGAGCTCATTTTATTTATGCTCTACATTCACATTTCGCCCTTCCATAAAATGCCTTTTGATGTTCAAACATTTGTTGCAATGAGGTGGAAATAATTTTTATGTTTGCAAAAATAAAAATAAAATTAAGTTTCTAAGTTTTGAACGAAATTAAAATGATGAAATTGTTTTCGCGAATTTTAATGAATAAAGTCTAAATTAGGTGCCAATGAAATTTAATATAAAATCATAGAGCTATGCATGTAGATATTAGTAGAGTATAATAGCAGGATCGAACGAAGCAAATATTTAATGAAATCAGCGTAACACCTAATAATCTGACAAGTTTTTATTTTAATGCTTTTTCGTTTAAATGTAATGGTTACGCTGATTTCGCCAAATATTTATCTCGCCAGACGTTACCTTAATACACACCACCTTAAATAACTCCAAAAATTTCTGATGCAGGAAAAGGAATAAGTAAATTCTCACTATTTTATCAATCAACTTCTACAACTCGGACATAAGAGTATTCTGTACCTAGTTAGAAAAGTGGTTAGGGAGACTCAGACGCTACTGGAACGCATCAGTAAAAGAAAAGTAGTCGAAAGGCTGCGTTCGTTTATGGACTGCAGGGCAGGAGCAGGTGAACACTCAGCTGAGCTGAACTTGTACTGTACTCTACGTCTGGGGGAGTACGTATCCGTTACCACGAAGTATTTCCTGGGTTGCTGCATGCATTGGATCCCGTACTGGAAAGTGAATCCGGCTATAAAATACACAAGGCAAGTGAACGTGTTCTGCAAACTTGTGCTGGAATGTGTTCTAAAACTAAACAGATGTGCCTCGGTAAACGGACACATAGGCACAGCTGGGAATAAAGCAGCAGCCAAACTGGCATAAAGGGGATCTGCTGCGACTTTCTGTGAGTTGGAACCCAGAGTTTCACTGGGGAATCTAGGACATTCGAGGCGAGCAAAGATTCTAGAATTGGTAGACTTATTAATTCGGAGAGAGGCTACCAGATATATACAGGCTCGAAGGGTGCCCAAAGAGCCCCTTAAGTTGGATTACTATGTTAGTGCAAGACCATGAAAACTTCAAGTATCCTCTGGCCAAGATTAAAATTGAAAAATATATCACCTTCAGGCTTGGAAGAGGTAGCGCACATTATGTGCGGGAAGACACGTGTTAAATGTAAATGCCATGGTGTTCTTAGCCTTAGAAAAATTCTAGCAATAAAGTCGACAGTCTGAAATCTTTGCAGTCAAGAGTAAAGCCCAGTGCTCGCACGAGACTCGGTTAAAGTAAGGTAGTTTCGGATACACATCGCTTACATGAAATCAATTCGAAGACTAAGGTAGTCGAAAGGGCACCATTAATAAAAAAGAGTGGATACTAGAAATTTGCGTTTCTTAGCAATGTTTTCCAATGCATTCTGTGATAAAATCAATTAAAGATAAATTTAAAGAGATCTAGTGTATGCTTTAGGCTTACGTGAGTAGATAATATTATCATTTTTAGAAATTCGATTACACCTTCACCGTCGGAAGTTGTCGACGATCTATCGCGATGTCGTGGACAATTTTATACTAAGTCACTTATTTTCAAGAGTTTAAAAGAAGGAGAAATTTAGTACATTTAAATAGTATTAACTTCACAAATAAACGAAAATAAATTTATAAAATTGGCGGTGTTTTGCCACACCTTGTTTGAAATCCTACTTCTCTTTTAGTTTTCATTAAAAGCTTATTTAGTAGCGAGTAAAATGAAATCAGACTTGTTAAAATCGAAAAGGCATTTCTGAATCTATATTATTGGGGAAAAAAGTGAGTTTATAATATTTACTAAAGATATACAATTTTAGTATCTGGTATCATTTTGAAAAATCTTTGTTATAGATCACGCTGGGGTAGAATTATTCATAATATGTGTTTAAATTTATTGTCTCAAATTAAATTTCACTACATGAACGAATGTTAATGATTGAATTTAAAAAGGAAATGTATGATAATCGAAACTAATTTTGTTATGTGTGTGGTTTAATCTAAGCCAAAACACATCATTTTTAGCTCAAAACTGATAAGGCTGTGGTTAATGTTTTGAATAATTTTTTTTTAGCATTCCTCTAAATTAGTAGTTGATATGAGTCTGTATATAATGTTATCCGTGGCTCTTTTACCATTAAGCAATGGAAGCCTAAATAACTGACTTCAAGGGTTTTGCTCTTGTCAAGTCCAATGAAGTGGCATTAAAAAGTCATATAATTTAATGAACATAAAAATTATTTTCAAATTGAAAGGAGAAAAGTAGAATTTTTAATTGTAAAAGCTTTCTGATAATGTTTGAATTATTAAAATTGTTTCTTTAAAATTGGCGTATATGTTGCACCGTTACCTTTTTTATCGACAATGGGTTTTTAATGCCAAACTGCTTGATAAAGCTCTTTATATACGACTAAAAATGTTTCAAAAAATATGAATCAATTCCAAGTTTTGCAGAAAATGTTTTACTAAACCAATTAAGTATTTCAATTGCACTTACATATGTATTATATTCCACAATTTGCGTCCACAATCCGAAAGGAGACAACCAAATATGTAGTTGTTTTAAAGTTTCATCAAAATTTAATATTTTTTAAAAAGCTAGATTTAAAAGAAAAAAAAATTGTGCCGAATCTTATATGTATATCTTTTACTCCTTCCTATGGGAGTAAGTCTTAGTGACCTTGACACACTGTCATTTGGTGTATATATGGGAAGGAATCAGCCCCAAGGCATGACTGGTATCTGAAAATAAGTACGATAGATACTATGGAAACCCTTGCAATATTTTAGAGACTAGTTCTGATAAGACTCTTTTTGACCGCCAGATTGACTTTGATTTATACCATAGGATAATTCTTGATTTTTTGGTGAATTGTAGAAAACAGCGGAATGGGTTTTCAGTTCGTTAAATTTTAAAATATGGTTGATTTTGGTTGTGCAAACTTGGCTTTGTAAGACACATGTTTTTTGGAACTTGTCTAACATCGGTTCGGTGAAATATGTGACATTTTTCATTAAAGAATGATTTTTAGTTGAAAATTTTTGGTGAAACTGCCAAATTTTGGTAAAATTAAAAATTTAGTTTTGGAGTCTTAAAATTTAGCGGTTTTTGGTGTTTGTGGTTGTTTTTTGAAATTATTTTGTTTTTTGATAATTCGGTTTTGTGAAGAATTTGTAAAATTTTATTACTTCCTAAATTTTGTTTTAGTTTAATTTAGATTTTTTATTTACCCTTTAAGTTTTATAATTTTAGTAAAATAATTTTTAATTTTTTGGAGATTTTTCATATAATTGAGTAACATATATTTTGAGGTTTCCATAATTTTTTTTTTTTTAATTTTTGGCTTTTTGGTGAGTTTGCAAATCTTTGTGTGAAATTAAAGATTTTGTTATGAAATTACAAAATTTGGTAAATTTTGTTTTGTGTAATTCTTTTTGGTAAAATTTCGGTTTTTATTAAATATTGACTTTTTAGCAATTACATTGTTTTAATAAAATTTTTCAATTTATGATATATTTCTTTATTTTTGATATTGCTAAATTTAAAATTTTGGCAAAAACGTGCCAAATTTTGTTCTATTTTTATTTTTGTATCTTTTAACTTTTTGGACTATAGTTGTTTGGTTTTGTTGTGAATATCGAATTTTAGTGAATTTCAAAATTATGATAAAACCGTTTTTCATTTTTTAGATAATTGAAATTTTTGGTAAAATATATAATTTAGATGTTTTGGCAAACACATTTTTTCTTTATTTCAATTTTTCAAATTTACAATTTTGGTAAATTATCGATTTTTTTTATTAATTTTTTGGAGAAATTCGGATTTTTTGGTTAGTTTTTGAAATTTTAATTTTTTTTCTAATTATTTTATTCTGTCCAACATTTCGGTCCGTAAGTAATCTGGGGTCCTCGTAGGGACTTTATAGCAAATTTGAAATTTTTTGGGCTTTTGTGTTTCCCAAAAAAATTACAGTAACATTTTTATTAATATTTGCACGTTTTTCATAAAATAGTGATTTTTCTGGTTTAATGCAATTTTAAGATCTTGGTTACACCTTTAATGCAGTGTCCTTTGCAAACTTGAATTTGTTGGTTTATTCGTTGTATAGATGTGATATAACAGCGCACCTAATATACTGCCTTGAGAAACCCTTGCAGATATATCCCCTTTTATAGAAAATCTATTCTTTGACCTCACTTTAAACGCTCTGTCTGTTAAATAGCTCTTTAGAAGCAGTTTCCAGGTAGAAGGCAGTTTTCGGGTAGAACTCGAGATATTTTCGTAAGTAACAAACCATGCTAGACTTTAGCTTATGCCTGGGAAATATGAACAAACAAAGATGAATAATATTGAAACGAATAATTTTTCCAACAATTTTGATTAAATTGACAGCAGGCTAATAGGACTGTATGACGTAATATGACTTAAGTCCTTGCCTGGTTTAGGGTTCATAACAATTACAGACATCTTCCAAGAAAGAAGCCAACTCGAAGCTTATCATTAAATACGAATAGTAAAATTCTTTTCTGAGTGATTTGCGAAGGCCTCTACCTTTTGATTAGAGTTTTAAGTCTTAGTGGCAACTCGTAGGCAATAGGACATTTTAGTTGCCTCACAACTTCCCATAGTTCAAGTTTGTTGTTGGTTCAAGTTTGAAAAATGATTCTTAATAAGATATTCCGATAGGGTGTTTTGATATAAAATTTTGGAACGCATTTCCGACATCCTTAGTCAAGTTTAGTTTGGTAACAAATCGGTTTCGGCTATGTGCCATATTCGGTGTCATTTTTCGTTCTTGTAAAAAGTTTTGAAAAAAGTGCACTCCGACGTCGCTGTAAACAACGCATACGGATGGTAGTTTTCAGTAAGTTTTGGTGTGTCCTAATTCCTGCCACTTAGTGCACTGATAAAGGACCATGGCTCTTCTACCGTTGCTCTTCTGTTGAGTAGGTATCGTAAATTGCAAATTGGGTAGACGGAACTTAACTGACCTTACGACGTGACCTTCCGCTTCTTTGGAATTTATTATTTCTTCAGTAGAAACAGATCTGTTCTTTAGAATACTCAAACCGTTAACACTTTTTAATTGAAACGTATAATAGCTTTTTTTTCTGATTAAACTCAACTCGAATATGAACATGGATAACATTGCGAACGTACACTTTGTTTTTTACTATTTCAGATTTTCTAAAGCAAATTTTCAAACGTTTAACGTTTAATAATGTATAAATCTTAATATTGTTTTATTTCATTCTCATTTTCTTCTAAATAATTTTAACCTTTAAGTAAATTTTGTAGCAAATTGGGAAAACAAACAAATACTGCATAACCTTTTTTATGGGTATTTCTTTTACACATAAAAAAGTCCTATTACTCTACAGGAATATTAAAAAGATTTACGAGGGTTCTGAGTAAATTATATCGTCTGCTAACTTTCATTACTAAAAGATGATGTAAAAAACGTAAATACTAAAAACATGGTCATAAATCAAACGCACATTGTGTATCTTCAACAAAAAGAACATATATTTTTTCTCGTCCCTAATTAACCACCGATAGTGAATGAGTATAATAAACAAACAAATAATGAATTTTATATTATGAATTTTATGTTAGTTTATGGCAATAAGAAACAGGCATGTACGAGTAGAAAGGTAACATAAAGGGTTTTCCAATAATTCCTAATACATACGGTTTTTTGTGTATTCTCTTCCAGTTTACTATTTAACGTACGATACTGACACGAGTATATTAAGTCGAGTGTTACAGTAAAAAATTAGCTAGCATTTGGAAGTCAACCAATCGGAAGCCCTGTCGGGAGCTCTGCCACTGTTTGTGAGAGTGCATGGAGAAATTAGGTAGATTAGAATGCACAAGAATGCATTCTTTCGCAGACAAAGACTTGGCGAATTCTGCGTCGAAATTTGATCTTACATACATATATACAACGTAGGAACTAAATGCAAACGATAATAGAATTCAAGGTAACTGACCATTTATTTTGCGGTTGCTACACAATCCAATCCACAATAAGTTCAATGTCCGCGGAAATTCAGTATTGAAAGGCATAGTTGCCACGTTGGTCGCAATTCGTCATTGTTGAAATATTGTTGATGTAAGATCATACTATTTTTCAGCGGGTTTTTAAAGATTTTAAGTAATGTATCAATATAGCTTCTACTAATATTTCTGACATACACCTAAATTGAAGCAATTAATGTTTACATTTTGTTATCGACTTTGGTGTTTACACACATATTCAATTTAGTGAACTTAATCAACATTTGTTTTTATTTTGTTTGTGAAAACTTGTGTTGTGAATTTGAAAAATATGTAAAAAAATGAATTAAAGAAATATTTAAAACGTGTTTTTATTAATAATTTGATCCAATTTATGAATTTGAGACTTGCCAATTATATTTACTTTTTCTTTTTTGTCATTTCCATAACATATAATTATCTCATTGTACAGAATTTTCTTTTCTCCTAGAACAGACTACACAAGGGCAATTTGACCTAATTTATGATGCAATTAATTACTAATTGCTAATTATATTAATTGTATATATTTCCTAATTGCGCAATTAAGATTGATGTCTTTGGTAGTAGAGCTAACTGGTTAGTTAATATTTTAAAAATTTTAACGAGTTATTTACTTGTGTAGAAATATTAATACACATTTAAGAAATAAATTATGTTTTTTTTTAATAATTTCGACTAACAATCCAAAAAGTAAATATGAAAGCAAAGAATTATAGATTTCCTTAACCTTTTTGAATTTAGTTTATTAAAATTCTTCAAGCTTGAAGGTCTTTTGTTAAAAATTATATTTTTATTTGTCGATATTTCGTTACTCCATTGTGTAGCATCATAAGGAACAATAATAATAAAATAATTAACAGGCCATACGATTATTTGTTATCCGTTCTATGATCACATCTTACAACCACCGATTTTAACAAAAAGTATACCAGGATTGTTAGATGCCTATCAAAAGTAATTCTTCTGTTTCACAACTTCACAAAAGGTCAGATATGGGAAATCTAGTTTGAATTTATGTTTCGAAAAAGCGTTAAATTTAAGCCAAAAATCGTTAAATAAACTGTGAATTCTGGCAACTTGATTTCTCACATGCAACTTGTTTTATAAAAATGTATCACCTACCCTTAATCTCACATAGCGGAATACTCTATATTAGCTTTAACTGCTTTGAATCAAAAAGTTACATAACTTTTGCCTTTAAACCATGTGAGTTCTTAACGAATAACATAAAACCAATAGCTAATTAAAAAAAGTACGACTCGGGAAGTTAGATATTTAGTAGAGTTATGGGAAATGATTTCACATTTAGTAGACATCATTATAACAATGTCAATTTTTACGACTTTTTTTTGCTTACAAGAATGTTATTTTTGTTTGTTTAGTTAAAACAAGGATGTTAAGAGTTAATCTCCTAAAGTAATCTATGTGATTTACTACTTAACTACATGAATGAACCTAAACGAACGCAATTAAGAATCTCTTGTAGCCTCTAATTTACAGGTTTTTACCGAAATCTGTAAGATGAGCAAGAATCTATGCAGTAAGCGGAAATTGATTTTCTTCTTTGAATTTTTAATTACAAGCAACATAATATCGAGAAACTAGTAACAACAGAGAAACGTTATAATTTTACAAAAGCCCAAATCTTTTAAATCTTTCTCATTAAGTTGAGCCGTCTTTAATGAATGTGATTTACAAAATTCAATGTTGTTTTAATCTACCAAATTTACCAACAAAACATATTCAATATGGACATACAGTGGTGGATAAACAAATAGGGTTACTAAAAGTATAATTAAAATTTTTAAAAATTTAAAAGAAAAAATCATATTCTATTGTAGCATAAGAGTACTTTTTATAACCAATGATTATGACGTTGTAAATTAGCATCTGTCAACATTTAGCAACCGAAAGTAACTAAATAGCATAATTTTACATTACAAATATTTTTCGTTATTTACGGGAAAAACAATTAGATAAACGGGAAACTACATTTATAGCAGCTTAAAACAGAAAAATAATTCATGTTTGTTTCTAACAAAAATTTAATAAAAAAAAAAATTCCCTAAAAATCTCCATAATTGAAACAAAATGGGACATGCAAAACATTGCACAAACGCTGTGCGTTCCATCATTGAAAATTTAAAGAATAAAGGGCAACGAGTCTTGACATATTGCTAGAATTTTTGAAAGATCAGATCACTTTTAGTTCAATGATTTAAAAGGCAAAGAAAATTATTCATTAGAGGAGGACCACGGAAACTTCCGCAAAAGAAAATAATTATATTAAGATGCTGAAAACTCGGGACCCTTTTATATCTGCTACAGTCATTAAAACTGAGCTAGGAGTTGGAGTTTCCACTAGGACTTCAAGATAGAGTTTTGTAGAAAGGTGCCATTGCTAACAAAACGACATGGACAAAATCGCATATTATTTGCAAAAAGGCATTTGCATTTGCGAAGATTCTATATTTGTCACAAAAATAACGAAGCGTGTAATTGTCGGAGGAATATAAAATTAATTTTAATGGTAGTGCTGGAAAATTGTGGGTTAGACGTATTAGAAATAAAAAAATATGTGCCCGACATACAACAAAAATATTCAAGCATGGAAAAAGTAATATTATGGTTTGTGACTTTTTCTCCTGGCATGGCATGGGACCATTATACTGGATCAAAGAAAACTTGGACAAAAATCTATACTGGAAAATGGCTATTTCCGCGTGATAATGATATGAAACACACTTCCGGTCTTGTCAAACATTAGTTTTTCGATAACGGTGAGAACGTAGAACAATGGATTGAGCAATTCCGGAATTAAATCGCAAAGAAAAGAAAAGAATTGGGCCAGTAAAATAAAAAAGGGGTTCTGGGAGTAAATTAAAAGCGTCTGGTGGCATTGGTGCCAAGGATGTGTACAGCTGTTCTTAGAAATAAAGGTTACAATTCAAAATATAAGATTTTAAAATAAGTTCTTAAAGCCAATTTAAATTTTTTTTAATCCCTTTGTTAACAATGCGATATTTTAAAATTTTTCGTATTATAGCAAAGTCATACGAACATAACAATAAATTAAATAGATGCACAATTACATTGTAGATTTGTTTTTGTTTCCGCTTTAATCTAAATTATTTTAAGTAACCCTATTTATTTTTCCATAACAGTATATTGCATGTTCAAACATACATTTTCAAATAATTTCTAACATTCAACTTAATGGCCAGTTAAACCGAAGCAAATAACAAAATAATTTAATAAAAAAGTGAAATGAACTAAATCACTTTTATTTGTAAAAATATAAAAATAAAAGCTGCAGTAGCACTTTTCTAACATTAAGGTGCTTTCAACAATAACTTAGAAAAACGAGATAAGTTAAAGTGACATTCTTTTTAGACCTTTTTATAATGCACGTATCAAGTTTTCTTCTTCTTTTCATTAATTGTCTTGTTTTTACTTTTTACAGGCACTAACCTACTCCACTGACTCGTTTTTTTCAGTTTCTCTTGACATAGTAACGAATACCTGTACCTCGATTGACACAAGATACATTCAGAAAGTCGTATAAATTCAGATTTAAACATTTTGACTGAAAAATCGTGCATATAATTCCATAAAGGATGGATTTTGTTTACAAATTACATATTTATATCAAATCTTTCGACTATATAACCAAATTAAAATTGTGTTTTTTGTTAGAATGCATGTTGGTGATTTACAGTGGGCTAAGCTGATTGCTGTATGCATAATCGCCAAGTAGAAGATGTCCTAAACCGCAAGAAGAATAAACGACCAAACATTTTTGTAAAACATATTTTAGAAAATGAGGGACACGTGTACCCAAGCAATATGTTGTGGTCTCGAATAATAGTGTTTAAATAATAACTGAAAATAATGAAACATGTTAGAATGAGCGCTAGTGGACAACAACTTCTGTTCAATACACACAATCCATCAAAGAAACCAAAAATAAAAACACTTTAATGGTGTGTGAAAATGCGCCATCAAATTGTTTATGGTTGTAAAAGTAGAATTGTCGACGAAAAAAAGGGAAAGTACTGGTAATAAAAACTCAAATTATTGTTTTTTGTTGTTGTCTAAAGCAAGTGTTCTAAAAATATGAAAAATGTCATTAATTGCAATTGTACTCGCATGATTAATTGCAGCTGAGAAATGATCATTTATACAAAAAATTTAAAATATGTCTCTATGTTGCCATTTACGTGTGAATATTCGTTAGTGTAACTACAGGTTTTAGTTGCACTAGTATTTGCTTACTGATCGAAATTCTATTGCTCTACATTCGTCTAATGTGAGTAGAAAAAATAACTAAACCAATAAAAGGAAAAAATAGTTAAACTTTTTCTGCCAGACTAATCTACGCCAACAAATTTTGGTTCACAAATGAAATGAAACAGAAAGAGCCATAACTCTAAGATCTTCAATATGTACTAAGCTTTCTTCACAGCATTCCATTCTCGAAGCAAAACGACATGTGGTTAATGCACGGAATAAAATAAAACAGTGTTTCGTTAGCCTTTACACATTTGCACGAAAAGTATTGTTTTCTGATTGGAACTTCTTTTTCCAACGCAGACGCAACTCGCTACGGAAAGAGGAATAGATTGACTACAAAGCGCATTTCTAAACTCTTATTTTCAAATCTGTTTTAAACAAATCAACTTAAAAAACATTTTAAATATAGCTTTACCGAATAAATTTATTTACGATTATTTTCAATCTTAGCTTAAGTTATCGATTAATCGGTTATTTATTTCCGATTCGATTAATCATATGAATATTTAATCGATTAATAATTTTTTTCCATCATTACTTATAGCTACAACAATACTTAATGTATTTTAAAATACAGATTGTCCACATCTGAAAATAAATATCCTTGAAATGGTATAATTTCGTCAAAATTTCCTGCAGCGTGTGAACGTAAAAGGGATAATAAAAAACCGTGTTGCCTATTAATTGTATAGATTTGAAACACACTTATACCACGAAATTTAAAAGCACACCGTAGTGCATTTCTTTTGTCCACTTTATGGCGGGTTTTTTTCGCAAACAATTTGGGAAATGTCCATTTTGTGAGAGCCGAGCGCGGATTATAAAATTTCCCGTGCCCTGGATCCGCGCCATATCTAGAATGACCAACTAATGCGAAAGCGGATATGAAAGTGTTAAGGGCCCAGACATTTGTATTTGTTGCTTGTTAATAACCTCCCCCGGACATATTTTGTTAATGACTTCGCCAGGCGTTGATATATTGCTTCTGGAAGGTAATGGGAAAATGGCCTCTGAGATGTAACGGAAATCTTAAGCTGGAAAAAGGAAACTTTCGAAGTCCGAACAGTAACTACACGACCGGTGACCACGCCTGACTTGAATGCATTGCAGTCCGCGGAATATAAGAGAACCAATGCTCAAGGTTTTTCTGGGATCTCAAAATCGAAGAAAATAATTATTTAAGTTCAATCAGTAACTAAATGACTAGTGTCACGGAAACCAGTAATGCCCGGGACGATAAGTACGCCACTGGCTGTTAGTAGGACTCCTTCAGAAGTGCACGTGGTGGCTGTGGAAATATCAAACTAAGCAAGTGTCTATGTGACCGTTGGTGGCCCTATTGATTTCACTTAGAGAAGACTACCGTCGGATATGGCGCTGATGGAAAACACTACGAGAAAGTAGGCGTTCACTGGCAAAACTTATTTTAAATGTACGAAAAGTCATTCAGAGATAACAACTATTAATGCATATTTAAATAAAGAAATTATCCAACAGCTTTTGGGGATAGAATGCAATTTATGCTTGAACGACTGGTTATTAGATGACCTTAGTTATCGCCTGGAAATAAAAAACAACAACAAAAACCCAGAAAAGTGTACTGCGTAAATGCAATACATTTTCGTTTATATTTTACTTAAATCTGTTATATGTTTTTACTCACATAACATCAAGTGCATCATAACACTTGTGCAAAAAAAAAACAAAGCAACATTGTTTGTGCGAAAATAACTTAGACGAATAGATTTTGAGTGGGGTTTTTTTCTTTTTGTAAACGTGGTTATTGCAGCAGTCGTATTAAGTATTTTCTCACCTTGTTGGCAATAGATTGAACGGGCAACACTATAACACCAACAGATCACATCGTTATAATCCACACCATGATCATGTTGTGCCGTATCATGATCAATATTTGGAAAATGAAAACACTTTTACTACAAGTTTCCTTTTCCCTCGCTTAGTATCGTTTATTAAATTGATGTCAAGTATTTTTCGTTAACTGAAAATAACTCAACTCAGTACAAAACACAACTGGAGGGGATTTTTAACACAAAAAAACTTTAAATTATACCAAAAACATTTATATGAATACAATAGCACAGTGAGCCAGCCATCAGTTTAATCTGTTTATAATAGTTTTCATGAAGAAGGGATTTTATAGATAATTTTCATACATTTCTATTGAAAACACGCCTCGTCCCAAGTGCAGAGAATAAATTTTACTGTAGAAAGTTTGCCTATATAGGTAAGATATAATCAACGGAAAACTAGAGAACAATTTTCGGGAAAAGTTCCCATAAAAAGTTTTTTTTTTTATTACAGAGACATTTTCTGTGATAAATTTTTATTCGTTGGAGTGTAGTTCTCTATAAATTTTTTTTCTATTTACGGAAGAAAATTTTCTAAATGTACGAAAATTTGACTCTATTACGCAGAAATTTTCTCTTGTAAACATATAAAGCATGTATCTTTTTATGGCAAACGTGTCTCTATCAGGTGGATATAGACAGAGAATGAAATGGAGAGGGCGCGAGAGAAAGAACGATATAGAGCGATGGAGAGAACAGAGAGAGTGAGAGAGAGAAGTAGATAGGGGGATATACCAGCCGGGGGTTAGGGAGGGGGAGGTGTGAAAAAAGGAAAGATTCCCCTCCAAAACCATTAAAACTTACGATTTTACCATATAAAAAGGTCAAGAAAATTGAGGAATTGTTTGATTTCGCAATTCGAAATGAGGATAGATGTTGTATAGGCACAGACACTTTTTGCGGATAATTTGCCTCTGTTATATACAGCCACAATAACTTTGGCATTAAATAGACAGAGATTATTTTTGAGATACTTTTATTTTTCAACAAAAATAAATAAATTGCATTTGCATGGCACAAATACTATTTTTTGCTCTTTTTTTTAAACAACATTTTGCTCTCTAAGAGAGTGAAATGTGCTTTCCAGTTTTTATATTTATATTTGGAACGAATTTTTCGTTGAACGAAAAATGACACTGAATATGAAACGTAGCCGAAACCGGTTTGTCTCTAAACCAAACTTGAAAAGGGATGGCGGAAATTCGTTCCAAAAATCTACATAAAATCACCCTGTCGGAATATCAAATCAAGAATCATACCATATTGGACTGAAATAGACTGAGATATGTTCTATTAAAAGTTAAGTGCTACTACACTATTAGATGCAAATTTGCTATTTTGCTACTATACAAACATAGAGATAGTGTCAAAACGAGGGGCGGTGGAGACACAGGAAGGGAAATGTTATACACAAAATTGTACTTCATTATATAGAGGGGGAATTTCAAATAAAACTATATAGAGAAATCGTTTTCAGATAATAATTATAAAATTTAATTTTATGACCTAAAATAAAACACCTCAACTACGTTACCCAGTTAGAGAAATTTTCTATTGAACTTTCTGACACATACTACTTTGTTATACAAAGAGAGTATAAGAAAGTGACATTTTTGGCTCTTTCCAAAAAAAAAAAAAAAAATGTTTTTTCCACTGTAAATACAGACCAACCTTGTGATCTTATCTATTGATTGAATGCTTTTCAAATATCGTTACAACAAACTTAGTGGATAACATAAGATTAATAAGAAGGTTATAAAAACACTTTTCTTCTTAATAAACACAAACAAAATTCTCTATAAGAATTTCAATCTAAAACTTAATCTTTTCAAATACATAGTTACAGGTTTAGAGGTTTTCAATCAAATCAGCTTGAAGTACTGTTAATGAACGTTTTTATGCCTTTATGAAAATAATTAGTAAATTGTATGTGAATCTCGTTTGCTGGTTTGCACTGAACCGTAAACTGTATGGTTGGGTCGGGTTGATTTAGTATATGAATGTGGCAATGTGGCTGCCACAAACAAGGAGAAAAAAATAAAGTTAAGTACTCATGCTTGTTATGGTAAAATGGAAAAATGTTTTTCTACATTGTTATTCAAGTTTACAGGCCATTACGTGCTGGCACCTGTGGTCAAATGACAACCATCTTTAGATCTTCAACGCTTTGCTTTGTTTTCTTCATTTTTTGTTTTTGGCAAAAACATTTCTCCCAAAACATCATCATTGTCATCGGCATTGGCGGTAAATTGTCATTGTATTTTTTCTCATTTAATTCCTTGATTTACTCAAACAGACCAAGAGTTTTTCTATTCATAGTTTATTGATTATTTTTAGTTTTTGTTTGTTTATTTGTCTTTTATTGTTAGTTGTTTTCATTTGCTCAAATAAAACGGAAAATAAATATTTGCTGCTTTTCTTCTCGGCTTGTATCAGTTTTGTTAGACAGCATCATGGTTTGGAATACCAAATAATCGTTTAATATCTTTAATATCAAAGTATTATATTTGTTTGACTTCATGGAGTTTTGTGACATGTAACAGACAGACAGACAGACAGACAGACAATTACTTTTTCCCCCTTTCATATCATTAGATTTCTTTGTATTTTCCCAACTTGTTTCCCATGTGTCGGCACACTATGTCTGTAGTGGCGGTAAAATCTTAATTTTTTACTTATGTATGTATGTATCGGAGTTGTTGTAAAATTATTTAAACAATAAATATTTTTCAGTGCGCTTAAATAATAAAACTAATTAAATCTTTAGTGAATCGTAGACATTCTTTCAAGATAAGCAATTGTCTTAAGTGTTTTTTTTATTTAAAAACTACTTTGAGCTAAAAGAAATTTTAATATAGTGTAATAAAAAGTATAAGCAGCTGGTGAGCACAGGAAAACGCGAAATTCAAATATTAAACAGTTAAAAAATTAATTGAGAAAAATATTATTACGATGAAATAAATTTATGAAAATTCGAAAAAAAAATTTAAGGAAATAACAAAAACTCAAAATCGTACAGTGAACGCACGGCTTTATAACAGGAACCACGCGATTGGGGTTTATTAGCACAGACCTACGAATTTAGAAAGTCACACAAGAATAAGTCTAGCGGAGTTATATCGAACGATTTTAGAGCCCAATTAACGTCTCGCACGTGAGAGATAATTATGTCCATTGTGGCATTTACTGTGTAGCCCACGTTCCTGTCGATCTCTCACCACTGTTATTTTTGAAGAAGTACCAACCAAAGGTACCGCCGTCTCAAAATTTGTACCTAGAGGTACGGTTTCAGCGACCAACGATGTTGTCTAGTTTCATTAACTTAGACCCACTGGGTGTGCCGGATCGTGTGCAGCAATAGACCTAGATACCAATGCGAAATTCGCCAAGTTAAGTCAGTTAAATTCCATGTACTTGTGCACGGCGAGGATAATACTGACTACAGTTCTTCTGCAGACAACAGGCAGCTTGGGCAGTATGTATGAAATAAGAGGAGATCGTTCAATAACTTTGCTTCATGATGACTTGGGCTATGTTTACTTTGAGGGTATGCATTGGTAGCGACGTATTCGCCGCTACTCTTGAGGAGTAAGAAATTCATGTCATCACCGAGATAACCATACTCTGAAACTGTTTATGCAGGATGCCGATTTTGACATTGCAATTAGCGCCGTCTTTCTGCAAATACATATCGTTCACTTCGGGTAAAAAGGAATATATTATCATAGATTTATAGCACTCATTGTTAACGGATATGACGTAACCACATTACGGAAGGAAAATGTTTATTGCTCTACCCCAACCTTGGTTTTGCCAAGATAACTCTTGTTAACCTCGATAAGTTTTCTGCAAATTCAGTGATAAACGACTGATACAGTAGAAAACATCTGACAACACTACTTCTTGAAAATATGTGCAAGCTAACACTTCGTTTTGACTAGCCCCAAATTTGTTTGCACATGGTGAAAGCGTCAGCAGAATAGCGGGGACAAATGTGTTCGTGGTCTTCTATGTGGAGAATACGTGTGGATGCTCGTGTTCAGTTTGAGCATAATTTTTTGTCTATCATTGAGATTGATTCTATGTTGTCAGCACAGTTTATGTACGGGTGTTTACTTTCGAGCGCATACACACACTTTTTTAATTTTGCCAATATTTTGTTTGTGTGATGGCAGAACAGAGTTGTGCGAACAGCTGTTTGGACAACATTTTTTAATACAAACAAACCATCAACAGCGACGGTCTTAACGATCCATGTTCCTCTTCGAACAGCAAAATGTACGATGGCTGAACAGAATTAGAGGTAGTAAAGAGGGCATGTAAGGGAAGAACATACTTGATTTATTCTGCCAGCATTGCGGTGAGCAATCTGGCGATGTTGTGCGTAGTATACAAAATGTATGTGAATGTAATGTATGTTTTCGACAGTAGTTGTGGTTCCAATTGTAATTGACTCTAAAGTTATCGTTTTAATAGATCGAAATGAATGTCGAAATTGTACGCATGCAAATCAGAGGTCTGCGCAGTTACATTTGCTTACGTGAAGTACATGTGTAGCGGCAAAGCATGAATATTTACTCAAAGTACACAGTAAAATAAAGTAATAATTTTTGGTTTAAGTTTACAAAATATCGAATAATATAAAAATATTTTTGGTTTACAAAGGATTTGTTAAATTAATTTTGTACACAAATTAGTTTGAAAATTGATTTATGAATCAAAATAAGTTTTAGAAGTGGAGTCAGTAACAACAATTTTTTTTATTAAGGATCCAACTTCAAAGTAGATGTAGCTCACGGAAACTAAAGCTTAAATTGCGACAGCGAAAATAAAAACTAATTGCTACCAAAATCATGTGGTAACTACAGTCAAAAGCAACAATTATATTTTCAGCAATATGTAGATTTGTAAATGCCACTTT
The DNA here is from genome assembly GCA_963932375.1 of Phania funesta. Lineage (NCBI taxonomy): Eukaryota > Metazoa > Arthropoda > Insecta > Diptera > Tachinidae > Phania > Phania funesta. The sequence goes on from OZ010652.1 coordinate 46,979,995, forward strand.
CTGCACTATTTTCAGTTTGTGGGTGTAAATAAAATGGATATACATACTACTTGTACCACAAAAAAAAAACTTTTGAAAGAAATTTTTGCGGTAGTCTTTTTCCATCACTGTATGTTCCTATTTTTGTATGATCATTTTCTGAGAAATATATATGTCTGCGGTTATATTTATGACTGCCTGTGTTCTGAGAGAAAAAAATATGTTCTGTATTTGATATGTACAAGAACTTCGCATGTACTACATAAGCTTTCTCGATGCTTGAATTGTGTTGTTCATGAACGAACT